>OX421381.1:14850000-16112587 GCA_949126905.1 Amorpha juglandis | reverse complement strand
CTAACCTAACCTAACCTAACCTAACCTAACCTAACTCTAACCTAACCTAACCTAACCTAACCTAACCTAACCTAACCTAACCTAACCTAACCTAACCTAACCTAACCTAACCTAACCTAACCTAACCTAACCTAACCTAACCTAACCTAACCTAACCTAACCTAACCTAACCTAACCTAACCTAACCTAACCTAACCTAACCTAACCTAACCTAACCTAACCTAACCTAACCTAACCTAACCTAACCTAACCTAACCTAACCTAACCTAACCTAACCTAACCTAACCTAACCTAACCTAACCTAACCTAACCTAACCTAACCTAACCTAACCTAACCTAACCTAACCTAACCTAACCTAACCTAACCTAACCTAACCTAACCTAACCTAACCTAACCTAACCTAACCTAACCTAACCTAACCTAACCTAACCTAACCTAACCTAACCTAACCTAACCTAACCTAACCTAACCTAACCTAACCTAACCTAACCTAACCTAACCTAACCTAACCTAACCTAACCTAACCTAACCTAACCTAACCTAACCTAACCTAACCTAACCTAACCTAACCTAACCTAACCTAACCTAACCTAACCTAACCTAACCTAACCTAACCTAACCTAACCTAACCTAACCTAACCTAACCTAACCTAACCTAACCTAACCTAACCTAACCTAACCTAACCTAACCTAACCTAACCTAACCTAACCTAACCTAACCTAACCTAACCTAACCTAACCTAACCTAACCTAACCTAACCTAACCTAACCTAACCTAACCTAACCTAACCTAACCTAACCTAACCTAACCTAACCTAACCTAACCTAACCTAACCTAACCTAACCTAACCTAACCTAACCTAACCTAACCTAACCTAACCTAACCTAACCTAACCTAACCTAACCTAACCTAACCTAACCTAACCTAACCTAACCTAACCTAACCTAACCTAACCTAACCTAACCTAACCTAACCTAACCTAACCTAACCTAACCTAACCTAACCTAACCTAACCTAACCTAACCTAACCTAACCTAACCTAACCTAACCTAACCTAACCTAACCTAACCTAACCTAACCTAACCTAACCTAACCTAACCTAACCTAACCTAACCTAACCTAACCTAACCTAACCTAACCTAACCTAACCTAACCTAACCTAACCTAACCTAACCTAACCTAACCTAACCTAACCTAACCTAACCTAACCTAACCTAACCTAACCTAACCTAACCTAACCTAACCTAACCTAACCTAACCTAACCTAACCTAACCTAACCTAACCTAACCTAACCTAACCTAACCTAACCTAACCTAACCTAACCTAACCTAACCTAACCTAACCTAACCTAACCTAACCTAACCTAACCTAACCTAACCTAACCTAACCTAACCTAACCTAACCTAACCTAACCTAACCTAACCTAACCTAACCTAACCTAACCTAACCTAACCTAACCTAACCTAACCTAACCTAACCTAACCTAACCTAACCTAACCTAACCTAACCTAACCTAACCTAACCTAACCTAACCTAACCTAACCTAACCTAACCTAACCTAACCTAACCTAACCTAACCTAACCTAACCTAACCTAACCTAACCTAACCTAACCTAACCTAACCTAACCTAACCTAACCTAACCTAACCTAACCTAACCTAACCTAACCTAACCTAACCTAACCTAACCTAACCTAACCTAACCTAACCTAACCTAACCTAACCTAACCTAACCTAACCTAACCTAACCTAACCTAACCTAACCTAACCTAACCTAACCTAACCTAACCTAACCTAACCTAACCTAACCTAACCTAACCTAACCTAACCTAACCTAACCTAACCTAACCTAACCTAACCTAACCTAACCTAACCTAACCTAACCTAACCTAACCTAACCTAACCTAACCTAACCTAACCTAACCTAACCTAACCTAACCTAACCTAACCTAACCTAACCTAACCTAACCTAACCTAACCTAACCTAACCTAACCTAACCTAACCTAACCTAACCTAACCTAACCTAACCTAACCTAACCTAACCTAACCTAACCTAACCTAACCTAACCTAACCTAACCTAACCTAACCTAACCTAACCTAACCTAACCTAACCTAACCTAACCTAACCTAACCTAACCTAACCTAACCTAACCTAACCTAACCTAACCTAACCTAACCTAACCTAACCTAACCTAACCTAACCTAACCTAACCTAACCTAACCTAACCTAACCTAACCTAACCTAACCTAACCTAACCTAACCTAACCTAACCTAACCTAACCTAACCTAACCTAACCTAACCTAACCTAACCTAACCTAACCTAACCTAACCTAACCTAACCTAACCTAACCTAACCTAACCTAACCTAACCTAACCTAACCTAACCTAACCTAACCTAACCTAACCTAACCTAACCTAACCTAACCTAACCTAACCTAACCTAACCTAACCTAACCTAACCTAACCTAACCTAACCTAACCTAACCTAACCTAACCTAACCTAACCTAACCTAACCTAACCTAACCTAACCTAACCTAACCTAACCTAACCTAACCTAACCTAACCTAACCTAACCTAACCTAACCTAACCTAACCTAACCTAACCTAACCTAACCTAACCTAACCTAACCTAACCTAACCTAACCTAACCTAACCTAACCTAACCTAACCTAACCTAACCTAACCTAACCTAACCTAACCTAACCTAACCTAACCTAACCTAACCTAACCTAACCTAACCTAACCTAACCTAACCTAACCTAACCTAACCTAACCTAACCTAACCTAACCTAACCTAACCTAACCTAACCTAACCTAACCTAACCTAACCTAACCTAACCTAACCTAACCTAACCTAACCTAACCTAACCTAACCTAACCTAACCTAACCTAACCTAACCTAACCTAACCTAACCTAACCTAACCTAACCTAACCTAACCTAACCTAACCTAACCTAACCTAACCTAACCTAACCTAACCTAACCTAACCTAACCTAACCTAACCTAACCTAACCTAACCTAACCTAACCTAACCTAACCTAACCTAACCTAACCTAACCTAACCTAACCTAACCTAACCTAACCTAACCTAACCTAACCTAACCTAACCTAACCTAACCTAACCTAACCTAACCTAACCTAACCTAACCTAACCTAACCTAACCTAACCTAACCTAACCTAACCTAACCTAACCTAACCTAACCTAACCTAACCTAACCTAACCTAACCTAACCTAACCTAACCTAACCTAACCTAACCTAACCTAACCTAACCTAACCTAACCTAACCTAACCTAACCTAACCTAACCTAACCTAACCTAACCTAACCTAACCTAACCTAACCTAACCTAACCTAACCTAACCTAACCTAACCTAACCTAACCTAACCTAACCTAACCTAACCTAACCTAACCTAACCTAACCTAACCTAACCTAACCTAACCTAACCTAACCTAACCTAACCTAACCTAACCTAACCTAACCTAACCTAACCTAACCTAACCTAACCTAACCTAACCTAACCTAACCTAACCTAACCTAACCTAACCTAACCTAACCTAACCTAACCTAACCTAACCTAACCTAACCTAACCTAACCTAACCTAACCTAACCTAACCTAACCTAACCTAACCTAACCTAACCTAACCTAACCTAACCTAACCTAACCTAACCTAACCTAACCTAACCTAACCTAACCTAACCTAACCTAACCTAACCTAACCTAACCTAACCTAACCTAACCTAACCTAACCTAACCTAACCTAACCTAACCTAACCTAACCTAACCTAACCTAACCTAACCTAACCTAACCTAACCTAACCTAACCTAACCTAACCTAACCTAACCTAACCTAACCTAACCTAACCTAACCTAACCTAACCTAACCTAACCTAACCTAACCTAACCTAACCTAACCTAACCTAACCTAACCTAACCTAACCTAACCTAACCTAACCTAACCTAACCTAACCTAACCTAACCTAACCTAACCTAACCTAACCTAACCTAACCTAACCTAACCTAACCTAACCTAACCTAACCTAACCTAACCTAACCTAACCTAACCTAACCTAACCTAACCTAACCTAACCTAACCTAACCTAACCTAACCTAACCTAACCTAACCTAACCTAACCTAACCTAACCTAACCTAACCTAACCTAACCTAACCTAACCTAACCTAACCTAACCTAACCTAACCTAACCTAACCTAACCTAACCTAACCTAACCTAACCTAACCTAACCTAACCTAACCTAACCTAACCTAACCTAACCTAACCTAACCTAACCTAACCTAACCTAACCTAACCTAACCTAACCTAACCTAACCTAACCTAACCTAACCTAACCTAACCTAACCTAACCTAACCTAACCTAACCTAACCTAACCTAACCTAACCTAACCTAACCTAACCTAACCTAACCTAACCTAACCTAACCTAACCTAACCTAACCTAACCTAACCTAACCTAACCTAACCTAACCTAACCTAACCTAACCTAACCTAACCTAACCTAACCTAACCTAACCTAACCTAACCTAACCTAACCTAACCTAACCTAACCTAACCTAACCTAACCTAACCTAACCTAACCTAACCTAACCTAACCTAACCTAACCTAACCTAACCTAACCTAACCTAACCTAACCTAACCTAACCTAACCTAACCTAACCTAACCTAACCTAACCTAACCTAACCTAACCTAACCTAACCTAACCTAACCTAACCTAACCTAACCTAACCTAACCTAACCTAACCTAACCTAACCTAACCTAACCTAACCTAACCTAACCTAACCTAACCTAACCTAACCTAACCTAACCTAACCTAACCTAACCTAACCTAACCTAACCTAACCTAACCTAACCTAACCTAACCTAACCTAACCTAACCTAACCTAACCTAACCTAACCTAACCTAACCTAACCTAACCTAACCTAACCTAACCTAACCTAACCTAACCTAACCTAACCTAACCTAACCTAACCTAACCTAACCTAACCTAACCTAACCTAACCTAACCTAACCTAACCTAACCTAACCTAACCTAACCTAACCTAACCTAACCTAACCTAACCTAACCTAACCTAACCTAACCTAACCTAACCTAACCTAACCTAACCTAACCTAACCTAACCTAACCTAACCTAACCTAACCTAACCTAACCTAACCTAACCTAACCTAACCTAACCTAACCTAACCTAACCTAACCTAACCTAACCTAACCTAACCTAACCTAACCTAACCTAACCTAACCTAACCTAACCTAACCTAACCTAACCTAACCTAACCTAACCTAACCTAACCTAACCTAACCTAACCTAACCTAACCTAACCTAACCTAACCTAACCTAACCTAACCTAACCTAACCTAACCTAACCTAACCTAACCTAACCTAACCTAACCTAACCTAACCTAACCTAACCTAACCTAACCTAACCTAACCTAACCTAACCTAACCTAACCTAACCTAACCTAACCTAACCTAACCTAACCTAACCTAACCTAACCTAACCTAACCTAACCTAACCTAACCTAACCTAACCTAACCTAACCTAACCTAACCTAACCTAACCTAACCTAACCTAACCTAACCTAACCTAACCTAACCTAACCTAACCTAACCTAACCTAACCTAACCTAACCTAACCTAACCTAACCTAACCTAACCTAACCTAACCTAACCTAACCTAACCTAACCTAACCTAACCTAACCTAACCTAACCTAACCTAACCTAACCTAACCTAACCTAACCTAACCTAACCTAACCTAACCTAACCTAACCTAACCTAACCTAACCTAACCTAACCTAACCTAACCTAACCTAACCTAACCTAACCTAACCTAACCTAACCTAACCTAACCTAACCTAACCTAACCTAACCTAACCTAACCTAACCTAACCTAACCTAACCTAACCTAACCTAACCTAACCTAACCTAACCTAACCTAACCTAACCTAACCTAACCTAACCTAACCTAACCTAACCTAACCTAACCTAACCTAACCTAACCTAACCTAACCTAACCTAACCTAACCTAACCTAACCTAACCTAACCTAACCTAACCTAACCTAACCTAACCTAACCTAACCTAACCTAACCTAACCTAACCTAACCTAACCTAACCTAACCTAACCTAACCTAACCTAACCTAACCTAACCTAACCTAACCTAACCTAACCTAACCTAACCTAACCTAACCTAACCTAACCTAACCTAACCTAACCTAACCTAACCTAACCTAACCTAACCTAACCTAACCTAACCTAACCTAACCTAACCTAACCTAACCTAACCTAACCTAACCTAACCTAACCTAACCTAACCTAACCTAACCTAACCTAACCTAACCTAACCTAACCTAACCTAACCTAACCTAACCTAACCTAACCTAACCTAACCTAACCTAACCTAACCTAACCTAACCTAACCTAACCTAACCTAACCTAACCTAACCTAACCTAACCTAACCTAACCTAACCTAACCTAACCTAACCTAACCTAACCTAACCTAACCTAACCTAACCTAACCTAACCTAACCTAACCTAACCTAACCTAACCTAACCTAACCTAACCTAACCTAACCTAACCTAACCTAACCTAACCTAACCTAACCTAACCTAACCTAACCTAACCTAACCTAACCTAACCTAACCTAACCTAACCTAACCTAACCTAACCTAACCTAACCTAACCTAACCTAACCTAACCTAACCTAACCTAACCTAACCTAACCTAACCTAACCTAACCTAACCTAACCTAACCTAACCTAACCTAACCTAACCTAACCTAACCTAACCTAACCTAACCTAACCTAACCTAACCTAACCTAACCTAACCTAACCTAACCTAACCTAACCTAACCTAACCTAACCTAACCTAACCTAACCTAACCTAACCTAACCTAACCTAACCTAACCTAACCTAACCTAACCTAACCTAACCTAACCTAACCTAACCTAACCTAACCTAACCTAACCTAACCTAACCTAACCTAACCTAACCTAACCTAACCTAACCTAACCTAACCTAACCTAACCTAACCTAACCTAACCTAACCTAACCTAACCTAACCTAACCTAACCTAACCTAACCTAACCTAACCTAACCTAACCTAACCTAACCTAACCTAACCTAACCTAACCTAACCTAACCTAACCTAACCTAACCTAACCTAACCTAACCTAACCTAACCTAACCTAACCTAACCTAACCTAACCTAACCTAACCTAACCTAACCTAACCTAACCTAACCTAACCTAACCTAACCTAACCTAACCTAACCTAACCTAACCTAACCTAACCTAACCTAACCTAACCTAACCTAACCTAACCTAACCTAACCTAACCTAACCTAACCTAACCTAACCTAACCTAACCTAACCTAACCTAACCTAACCTAACCTAACCTAACCTAACCTAACCTAACCTAACCTAACCTAACCTAACCTAACCTAACCTAACCTAACCTAACCTAACCTAACCTAACCTAACCTAACCTAACCTAACCTAACCTAACCTAACCTAACCTAACCTAACCTAACCTAACCTAACCTAACCTAACCTAACCTAACCTAACCTAACCTAACCTAACCTAACCTAACCTAACCTAACCTAACCTAACCTAA
Source organism: Amorpha juglandis (assembly GCA_949126905.1). Lineage (NCBI taxonomy): Eukaryota > Metazoa > Arthropoda > Insecta > Lepidoptera > Sphingidae > Amorpha > Amorpha juglandis. Next base: position 16,104,937 of record OX421381.1, on the reverse strand, counting down.
CCTAACCTAACCTAACCTAACCTAACCTAACCTAACCTAACCTAACCTAACCTAACCTAACCTAACCTAACCTAACCTAACCTAACCTAACCTAACCTAACCTAACCTAACCTAACCTAACCTAACCTAACCTAACCTAACCTAACCTAACCTAACCTAACCTAACCTAACCTAACCTAACCTAACCTAACCTAACCGAACCGAACCGAACCGAACCGAACCGAACCGAACCGAACCGAACCGAACCGAACCGAACCGAACCGAACCGAACCGAACCGAACCGAACCGAACCGAACCGAACCGAACCGAACCGAACCGAACCGAACCGAACCGAACCGAACCGAACCGAACCGAACCGAACCGAACCGAACCGAACCGAACCGAACCGAACCGAACCGAACCGAACCGAACCGAACCGAACCGAACCGAACCGAACCGAACCGAACCGAACCGAACCGAACCGAACCGAACCGAACCGAACCGAACCGAACCGAACCGAACCGAACCGAACCGAACCGAACCGAACCGAACCGAACCGAACCGAACCGAACCGAACCGAACCGAACCGAACCGAACCGAACCGAACCGAACCGAACCGAACCGAACCGAACCGAACCGAACCGAACCGAACCGAACCGAACCGAACCGAACCGAACCGAACCGAACCGAACCGAACCGAACCGAACCGAACCGAACCGAACCGAACCGAACCGAACCGAACCGAACCGAACCGAACCGAACCGAACCGAACCGAACCGAACCGAACCGAACCGAACCGAACCGAACCGAACCGAACCGAACCGAACCGAACCGAACCGAACCGAACCGAACCGAACCGAACCGAACCGAACCGAACCGAACCGAACCGAACCGAACCGAACCGAACCGAACCGAACCGAACCGAACCGAATCGAACCGAACCGAACCGAACCGAACCGAACCGAACCGAACCGAACCGAACCGAACCGAACCGAACCGAACCGAACCGAACCGAACCGAACCGAACCGAACCGAACCGAACCGAAGTATCCTCATCAGATTATGACAACATGGAAGTCATGTTTCGCTGGAATATCTTGACATCGCGATGTTGGTCTGCCTTGCAATTTTATTCAATCCATTGTGTCGCCATCTCATGATCATTTCTTGGCAGCTTGTTGTTTAAATGTTGTACTGTAATTCACCATTACAGTACAACATTTAAACAGTTGTACTGTAAATTGCATTGCATTAGCTTTTAGTTTAGCAAAATAATAATTATTATTCCATTAATCTCCACTTGGTTTCATTTACATAAACATCCTTCTTTCTTTTTTCCTTTTTTCTAATTGATAATAATTTAATCAAAGAATAGTTAGTGACCGAAACTTAGTGACGAAAATTTACTGATCTTAAATTTACTTATTTTTATAAATAAATAAATAATAAAGCTACATACAAGCATACAGCTATGTATTACTTTTATTTATCACGCAATATAAAGAAATGACAATCCATTTCAGAACGAACACCTATATAAAGCTAGACTAAACTCCTTCCCAAACGCATCAATAGATGGCGCTACAACTAAAATTGATCGCGCTATGGTTTACTAAACGTCGTCTTTACATAAATCCCGCGCGAATTTAGTTTTAGCTTTCATGGGCGGTAAAAGCACAGTATTATTATCATTATAGTAAAAGTGTTCACGTTATCTTATTCTCTCGCAAGTTAAATCTGTAGCTTATTCGTTTCATCGAATTTTCAAATCTCAACGGTGGTAAAGAAGTTATAGTTGCAAAAGTTCAACAATCAAGCCCTGTGGAACTCTCATTGTAACAACAGACTCAGGAGATCATTTTCCACTGACGTCGATTCTAATAAAAAAGTTAATATAAACAACGGGGCTTTAGTAAATATTGTTTAAAATTATAAGTAAACGATTAAGCCTACAAATCATTGGTATTAACAGTTTAGTGAAATGTAACATAGCGTTTGTCTTAGGTCGTGGTCTACCTGTGTGCTTAATGTCATTAAAAACCGTGCAGCCGTTAAGGCGTGATTTATCAATAAATAGCAGTATACTATCCTTATCCAAAATATTGATTGTCTTGTGCACATTCAAAGCACTGTGTGTGCGTTCGTGCCTGCTTGCGTACGTGTTCGTGCGTGTGTGTGTGTGAAAACTATTAAGCCTACTTATGTAATTTTATGTTGTATTGATTATTTGGGTTTTATTATTTTGCCAATAAAAATATTATGAAATTACCAAAATTCTTCATAAAAGTAAATATTTTGGTAAAGGAAAACAACAACAAACTAAAATAGTCTTTTAGCGACCATTTTGAATTATGTACTAGGTAGGTACAACATTTGCTCTATATAATAGGTCTTTACATATGAAATTGCAGTTATGTACGAAAAGGCTTAAAAGTATTTTTTTTTTATTCTATTAATCAATGTACGACCCATGTTATTGACAGAGCCACTATAATTACCATTTGCTAACTTATGGTTATATGTATATATAAGAATATTATTAATTAATTATTTAATAATTATTTAAGAATATAGTGAAATTATCAAGAAAAAATACATATTTTAAAAAATGTCTTACTCATGGCTCAAATACAAGAAACAAAAATAATCTTGTTTCTCATAAAACTTGGCACAACTAAGCTTCATTTCGGGCTGTTCTCTAATAAATAGTATTTGAGTCGTTATTGGTGTATCAAGATAATTTGATTTACTGAATGTTTCCACTTAAAAATACAAAGCGTTTAAATAACATGTTTATTATGAAATAATAACAATAATGAAACAATAAAAAATAATTTTGAAAGCTTAAATTATATAATTTACTAAATAGTACTTAAAACTTATAACAGAATAATATAGACAGCTGGTTCATGTCGGGATATGAAGTTAATAAGTTGAGGGCATTAAAATGTTATGGATGTCGTGCAGACATTAGATCTGGACTGGTATTCTTTCCTTGTGCCCGGCGCAATCCAGGGTCCATGTCCATGATAATGGACCCGTTATGACATGACACAGATGATGTTGCAGCGCGACTTTCTTCCGATATAACCTTGCTATTGGTCACCTTAATGGTCTGGAACCTCTTTAAGGGCAAGCAATCTATTTGTGTTGAATAGTTTTCGCTTCGGTACGTGATGAAGTGCCCGGGCCTCTTGTAAGAGAACTTTCGTTGCGGCCAGGTTTGAAGCGGCGCAGGCTTTAAGAATAGATTACCTTTATGAATTTTGTGCTCCAAATGTATATCATCGTCAACCCGTCTCTAAACGCCCGATTCCTCACCTACCAGTATATGACCGTTCAGGTTCCTACGGACCACAATGCTTTCGGGTTAGGGTTAAGTAGGTATATGTAACATTAAAACAATTATCACAATTCTTCCACACTTCGGATCTATCACACATATTAACGGAAACGAGTGGTCAGAGTTTTTAATGTTCACTGTTTTCACCAGGTGTGGCAGCAAAGACCGTTATGAGTGTTGAAGAAGAGAACGTAACGCGAGCGCCAGCAGCGGCAGTGTAGCTACTAATGAGGCGCGCAGAGAGTGCGCCCCACTCGTGGTACAGGCGTGCAGCCCGGGCCCGATGCAGGCCGCGTACGCCATGCGGTGCGGCACGTGGCTCTGCTCGTACAATCCCGTGAACATGGTGTGATGTGGCCCGCGTGCGAACACCGGCACGTCCTCACCGCCGTGCGTCTCCGAGGACAGTGGTACGTCCACATGTGTGCGCCACCGCGTGGCACCTGAAATCACATGCATCGTTAAGAGACAGTTACTCGCGAGTACATAGCTAAAGCCCATTTACTGCTACTCACGGAAGTTGGTGTCCTGCGACACGTCGACGCGCACGCCACCGTCACCATGAGCACGCCCTCCCGGACCATTAGTGTATGAAAGCGTCATGTACGGCACGCCGTCACTGTCTCGGTCATTAGACACGCCAAGGATGTCGCGGCCGCGCGGCGAGTACCCATTGTAAGCCATGACATGTGAGTGGTCGGCTGTCACAACTATCAGTGAGTCTTCCTCGTTGAGCAGCTCGGTGGCGCGTACCACTGCCTTGCTCATTTCAATGGTCTCGTCGAGCGCGAGATGTGGGTAGTTGTCGTGGTGAGCGTGGTCGATGCGTCCTCCCTCTACGAATAAGAAGAAGCCACGCTCGTTGCGACTCAGCGACCGAATCGCGACCTCGGTTAGCTCAGCGAGCGTTGGCTCGGAAGTATGGTCCGCCTCGAGGTTGTATCGCAGGTGGTTGTTTTCAAACAGTCCGAGGAGATAGTCTGGGGGCGAGTTGAAGATGTCCATGAGTTGCGACCGGTGCCACACATAGTTGTAGGTGGCATTGCGAGCACGTTTGTCGTTCTGCCATTCCTCAATGAGATTTCGTCCATCCGTCCTGGTACCATTGGAACCTTCCTCGTCGACAGTGTCAGTTGTGATGAACTCACGGCGTCCACCGCCAAGAATTACCTGGATGTCAGGTGTTTATTATTAATTATTGTGTTAGATGATTCGGATAGTGTTACTAGAGTTGTTGAATAGTAAAAATTGGAATAATAAAATGGAACACGATTTACTTAAGCGGGTCATGCTTGGTCCAATTACAAACCAGATCGAGTACAATAAAACTATCACGGATTATTTATATATAAATAAAATGTAATATACTGGACGTTCAGCGGCCAGATGGGCCGACGATATGAGTATAATCGCGGGAGGGACTTGGATGCAAAGAGATCACTGGCATGATCAAAATGAGGCATATGCAGGTACAGGCTGGAAATGATGCCGACGAAGTGTTTTCGTGAATGGTTTCGTTTTGTTGGTCACCTTGAACTGGTTCCCGGGTGAGGAGTGCACGAGTTGGTGTGCGATGTCCGGACAGCGCTCGGTGTCGTGTCCCGCCCCCACCACGTCGGCGTCGCTCTCCCAGTGCCTGTTGGCGCTCTTGGCGAACACGCCGGCGGGGGACGCGTGCGTCACTCTCGTGCTCGTCACGATACCTGTCCGGAAACATACTGACTTCAGAATACAAACTACAATACCACTCGTAAGGATGTTGTGAGTGCAAAAACATAACGATATTACTTTAGTATAATGTACCAATATTTTTAAAACGTATGTGTATCGTAGGTGCTAATTACGACCGTTGTGTACACTTGAGATTAACTCCAAAATGAAAGACTTACGTTTAAGTTTACATCTATTTTTTAAGATTATTTAAGAACACTTAAAAGGTTTTTACTAAGTCATATTTGAAATATATTTTTTAAATGACAATCACTTGATATAGCTGTTGAGGACATGTTTGTAACACAATGTAATTTTATTATTAACTTAAGTACGATACGTCACAACATAATCTCATTATGCCGACAGTTTTGTTATCAATCGTCATTCGTCAAACTGATTAGCTACCGGACAATGGCGTAAATTGGTTTATGTAAAATATATGTCTAGCGTGTGTTTCTGAGGTTCGTGTGTTACTGTGATACATGGGAGCGTTATTAACCGGCGTCACGTCCGTCTGCGAGCGCCCACTCGGCGATGGACTGCACCCGACGCGAGGGCTCCAACGAGGCTTCGCAGTCGTGGCGCGGCACAGCAGCGCTCACTCCCAGCGTGCCCTGGTTCGCCTTCACTCCACACAGGTATGCAGTCGCTGAGCACGCCGAATCTGCCACTTGTGCGTTCACGCAGTATGTCTACAACATCACGTTGCTGTTACGTTTGTTATTTGAGCACACAATGATGTAAAATAGTTTGAACACGGAATGCAAACCTTGGCGAGTCCTAAAGTAGGGAAGGCCTCGAAGGCGAGTTGCGCCTCTTCACCTGTCGCACCTTGCCGCTGTCCCAGTAGAGCGCGCGCTGCCGCTATCGTAGGCACCGACATACCGTCACCCATGAACATTACCACATTGCGTGCGTGCGTGCCGCCGGTGCTAGTGGTAGCGGCGGCGCGCTGAGCTATTGCGGCCTGGGCTTCGCTGATCCAGTACTGCGCGTCGGCCTCAGCAGTGTTCCTGAGTAGGCTTCGCCCCCGACCTTCACCACTAGTATCGGGGTGGTAGCGGTCGCCCGCGGCGCATATCGCCACCAGCGTCAACAACAACAACGCTCGGACCATGGCGGGGTTACTGATGTATCGGGGCGGCATTAACAACTTTTATAATTTAATGAATATCTTATCTACGAACAATCCAATATTTATTGAACGAGGTATTATAAAACTTGTCCACTAATTAGATATCACAAGTCGTCGTTTTATACGCCGCTTAGTGTCATATGATGGTTTAGTAGCACGTGGCGGCTCACGGTCAGCCACAGCGCCAACATAATGTACGTGATATATTTGCACTTGCCATCTATCTATGTAATTTCCATTATATAGTTATTTTCTTATTATTTAATAAAGCATTGTGTGTTCAAATCGAGTAGGTTGTTCAATTTGTTTATAACTTCAAGGCTTACAAGTATGTCATTTAGTGCTGGAAACAGTTTTGTGAAATTTCAATAAAAAAAAAACCTCCGATAAAAAATTCATTCGAGCACAAGAATAACATTCATTTATCTGTAAATTGCAATTATATTGAAACGGCTACATGGCATGGATTCGAACTGTTCTGGGTTGACAATGAACTAATAACCAAGTCCAATATGTGTCGGTGTTGTGTTATTGTAAAACGCTTGTTGTGTGAGGTGCGGATGCTGCGTCACGTCATGAGTTCACGGTCAGTACATGGTCATCCACAAGTTCGCATATTATCGCTATATTCGATATATCTGAAGGTACTTGGCTGTCAGTATCTGATAAACGCGCAGATGTTGAGTTTTATCTGGCGGCTATGTGTCCAGATGTATCTCGATACAATCATACTCTCAATAGTAGGTCTCGATGGTCCGTGTGAGCAGCATGCTTAGTGTGTGGCTCCTGGTATTGTCAGTGGTGGCAGTGTCGCTGTCGTACGCCTCTCCGCATGGTACTGACGAGTCTTACATTTTATATTACTAGTCATCGTGTTTGATATTGACGAAAAAGCCGAAAAAGCTTCCGGACAACAATAGTACAACAAAGCTACTTTTGTCAGTAGGAACCTTAAGTTCGATTCGGACCTCACCTTCCACCAAAGTATTGCTCTCTCTAGACAGTATTAATGACAGACTGTATTGAACTAGTTTGTGGCCGTCGATATTGATAACGTGTTCGCTGGCTGGTGCGATTACAACAATTTGTTTTACAGACCGCGATGATTATCACAAGGCAGCACGGACGCATTCCGTCAGAGCTTTCGGGAAGGACGCGGAGCTGGACGCAGAGTACTGGATCAATGACGCACAGGCGGCGTTGGAAGGGCGTGCGCGGATGGCAGGCGGTGTTGGAAGCGCAAATAGTATGGCGCGCAACGTGGTGATGTTCTTGGGCGATGGAATGTCGGTGCCCACGCTGACGGCGGCGCGCACACTGTTGGGGCAGCGGCGAGGAGACACCGGCGAGGAGGCGCGCCTCTCCTTCGAACAGTTCCCTACAGTCGGGCTCGCCAAGGTATGGCGCGCTGGTGAAAGCTCTGCACATTTTTCATATATAAGAAGTAACTAGGTTTTCCTCGCGGCTCCGCCCGCGTGATCTGCTTTTTCGGGGATCAAAACTAGCCTATGTTCATCGGGGATAATGAGGGACTCTAATGGTGAAAGAATTTTTCAAATCGGCCCAGTAGTTTTTAAGTTTATTCGATACATGCAAAAATACAAATCTTTCCTCTTTATAATATTAGTGTAGATAAATTCCACAGTTAATGAAAAATAATTAAATGAAAAATTGTAAATTTGTTATAGCGTAGCCTTACCAAAAGTCTATTAGTCTCTTACAATTTTGTACCCACAATTCACGTCGGTTGCATTAAAGCTATCTAAGACTTATAATAATGTGAAATCACATCTAATATTGTGTGTTTATGCAGACGTACTGCGTGGACGCGCAGACGGCGGACTCGGCGTGCAGCGCTAGCGCATATCTGTGCGGCGTGAAGGCGAATATCGGCACAATCGGCGTGACGGGCCGCGTGACCTTCGAGGACTGCGCCGCCGCACTGGACTCACAACATCGTCTCGACTCGATCGCCACGTGGGCTCTCGACCATGGACGGGATGCAGGTTACATTTATTATCATCCCTCACTCATTCCACAAACAAATTCAAACAATTGAATCTTGTGACCTTTTTAAACTGCCACAAGTTCAAATTATTTCAGCCGCGTTATTCTAATAAAATGCCTAGTTCATAAATTAGCCATTAAATGTCTGTTAAATTGTTGCTAAATAGTTGCTGCCATCAAGATAAATATGTTCTTGAATGTAGCGTTATCCCTCAAGCCGTACGGTTGCAGGTGTGGTGACAACAACGCGCGTGACGCACGCGTCGCCGGCGGGTGTGTACTCGCACACCTCGTCGCGCGACTGGGAGAGCGATGCAGACGTGGCGGCTGACTGCGACGAACCTCTACAGCCAGACATCGCTCACCAGCTTATACATGCAATGCCCGGGAACCGGCTCAAGGTAGACAGTTGTTTCTGACCAAACCTGCACCTACTTCTGCCGACAATGCTGAGCGTCTCATGTTACAGGTCGTGCTGGGCGGCGGGAGGAGAGAGTTTCTGCCAAATACTATGTTTGACGAGGAAGGCACGCGAGGTCGCAGACAGGATGGACGCAATCTCATAGAAGAGTGGCAGGCAGATAAGCTGTCCCGGAACGTGAGTTACGAGTACGTATGGAACAGAGATCAACTACAGAATTTGATGGAGTCGCCTCCGGAGTACCTGCTGGGGCTCTTTGAGGGCAACCACATGCAGTACCACATGGAAGCAGACGCGACCACGGAGCCCACACTAGCCGAGCTCACTGAGATTGCTATTAAGTCATTGAGCCGCAACCCGGAAGGTTTCTTCCTGTTCGTGGAAGGTGGACGCATCGATCACGCACATCATGACAACCTGGCACACCTAGCTCTTGATGAGACCATCGAGTTGAGTGCGGCGGTGGCGCGGGCTGCTGAACTTCTCGACGAGGAGGACTCACTGATAGTGGTGACGTCGGACCACGCACACGTGATGTCTATCAGCGGGTACACGCGGCGCGGAGGTGACATCCTCGGCCCGTCGGACGACGTGGGCGCGGATGGCGTGCCGTACACCACCATCGCGTACAGCAACGGGCCCGGCTACCGACCGCCGCAACCAGACGGCGAGCGAACTGACCCCACGACCGACGATTACGGTGAGCCTACGCGACATACTAATCAAATCTACTTTTATCTTAATTATACAGATTTCCTGATACAGAAGAAGTATAGCCTGTTGGGAAACGAGAAGCTACGGGTTTAAACTCCGTACCAATGTAGTTCACAACTATTTATACTATTAAAGCCAGGTCGCCATTGTATTTGGACTGCACTGTACTTATTATCGAAGCTAATATTTTGTCATGCCAGGATAAAATAAAATTTACTTTGGAGTATTGTGGGCCTGTAAGCCCTTGCTAGTTCCCAAATCCCAATACTTGCAACACTAGAATATATTTCAATGTGGAATCGGGACAGTTTGTGATTGTTAGGTGTGTGTGTGTGTTTTTTTATACATTATTCAATAAAAGCTTTATATAGCACGTTTATTGTGGACAGACGCGGTGGAGTACGTGTTTCCGGCGGCCGTCCCTCTTGACTCGGAAACGCACGGCGGCGACGATGTAGCAGTGTTCGCGCGCGGGCCGCACCACGGTCTGTTCTCAGGGCTGTACGAGCAGAGCCACATTCCGCATCGCATGGCATACGCCGCCTGCATCGGGCCCGGCCTGCATGCCTGCAGCGCACAACCCTGATACATCTACCAACGGCGATACTTAACTCATATCTGTATAGCATAGTGTTTATTGTGGTACAATATGTTGAATTATGGTACTATATTGCCTATACGGTTGTACAACTATGAACCGACATATTGTTATACAATTGTTTGAGATTTAATACAGTATACAAACAGAAAGCTTAACATAATCTTCATTTTAACATCATTAAGATAATCTTTTAGACTGTAATAACATTTATCATTCAAAAATCGAACCAATGTATTATAATAATGATTAAAATCATTCAATTCTCTAATCGATTTTGGTAATCTCTTATATATTATATCACATAACATGTGATTTTGTTATAATTCCACGAGATAATACCAGGGTACAATTATGGGCGCCGGTATAAAAAAAACTTCATTGGTATTCATGCACCTTTATGTAGCGACGAATACGGCATCTAATGGTCAAAATCGCAGTAAGATCCGCCAATAACATGGAGCAAAGAAACTATGCACCGTGCATCTCTATGTGAGTGCTTCATGAAATAATTTAAGGGGAATTCGGGCACTTTCTGCCTGGGGTTTGTCTGAGAAAACCCTCCGTCGTCGTTTTCTGGTCAGGTAAGTGAGCTGCTAAAGATTTTTTGGGCTCTATGCACAAAAGTTCCAGAAAGCTCGAGGATTCATTTTGATGCTATTTTCTACATTTTGGCTGCATTTTTGTACATATTCGCTACATAATGAAAGAGTGAATTTTATTTTAAACAACCATAGCTTATTTTCATGTTCATTGCTATTGTTATACTACTAATACTTTTAGAATATTTAACGTCATGTTCAAAACTGTTCATTACAGTTTTATAGTAATCGGGCTTACAGAAATACTAAACAGATCGAGGAACTCTATCCAATTGTATTCTAAATTCAATTCTAATGTTTAATCGATAACTAAACAATTAATCATTTTATAACTACTATCGTTAACCACTCGCATCTGTTTTAGCGTAATATTCCGACATTCTATTGGTTAGATCGCGGCTGCAGACGTCATATCTTTTTCGATGAATTCTCTGTCTCATATGTTGAGATGGTGCCAGGTTTCTGTAACATTATTATACCATAGCTGTGTTCATGAAGGTTTTTGTAACCCCCAAAAAAGCAAATGTGTAGCGGGATATTTACCGCCTACGAATATCCACAATACTTGAAGAATAATGGATGCGTCGCTGACCTTGATCATGCCTTTCCATTAAGGTCAGCGACGCATGCATTATTCTTCAAGTATTGGGTACCGAGGTTACACCATACCACCGGGTTAGTACCTAGAGTTGTAATGTATAAACCAGCTTTCAAATAAATTCAATAATTCAGCTTTCAAATTGGTTTCATTCATTTAGGCATTACGATGCCACAAATACACACACCCATATACACAAGCGTTAAGAGAGTCAGAGAGATAAAGGCGTCAAGCTTATAACACTACTGTTTTGATACGGGGTTCGAAGGTGCGTCCGAAGGGACACATAATTAGGGGAAACCTTGAACGCGGGCTGCACACGGCCCTGCTCCTAGTGTTATCAGTTCTGATAGCATTCATTGTCAGATCACTGATAATGTTGCGTTGATAAACAGGCGATAGCAAGCGATAACGATTATATGAGAGCAGGATCGTTCCCTCTCTCCTCAGCACACCTTCCCGATATCTTATCGTGACGTCGCGTCGGTGGTCCGGAAAACAAACATACATACCGGTGGCAAAGGATGAATAATTATATACTTAGGCTGAGATGTGTTACCCACATTTAGCTTAAACTTCAGTTCAACACAATCACCTTTGTGAAGGCAACTTAAAAATGGCCAGTCATTAATTATCATAATATCTTTTTGGTTTAATCTTGGGCGTCCTCTATAGTGAGAACACTGGCTCACATGTCTCCTAATATATCAAACTAGCGCTTTTTCAGCCGTCCCCGAAATCATATGCCTACGATCTCATCCGGGCATTTGAGACCGATGTACTCCTGCGGTTTACTCAAAACCTGATCAAACAACCCTCTACGCGACATTCCAGGAGTTAACTTGCTACATCGAAAAAAAAATTTTTTTAATATCAGATATTATAATATTATATTGACATCAAAACATAAATGTGGAAAAGAGGGCCAAGGTATAAACAACGTCACGCGGACGTCGCGTTATCGCCGATAAAACAGTTGAAATCTAAACGGGAACTAAGTTCTGTAGCAGTTCCTTAAATGTTAGTGTACGTAAGTGGGTTATTTCTTGTTATAGCATCGAACACCTGACGGTAAATCACCTTAACGGTAACTCGTTATCGAATTTTCGCCACACTAAAGTTCAATAATAAGTACTGCATTTCTGCTATTCTTTAATATGAAATCCAAACAATTCAAGCTTGTCTGGTAGAGATTTTAGCGATAAGATCGCCTTTTGTAACTTGATTTAGTTGTAAGGTTCTTAATGTATAATTTTAATTATTGGTGTGGAATAAAGAGTTATCTATCTACTTCAAAGATGGAAAAAATATATCCAACATTACATCAACGTAAAATAAATTGTAAAACATAATAAATGTTTCTAATGATTTTGGTGATATTTTATCTAATTTCGCTTAAAAACCCTGACGCTTGAAAGTTCGAGTAGGTAAAATCTGCCCAGTCGAATTACGCTCTAATGTGCGTGTCGGTAAGATGCGATTTAAAATGACACAGTGCTCTGCAAATATTGTAGGCTATTAAAATTGCAGCATGGTTTCAAAATCAAAGAAGTGCAACTTCTGTACGTTAATATTATTAACTATTCTGTGTCTCAATGTTTTACCATCTGAAGCCCAATCCTGGTATTTGTTAAATACATTGAGACTGAATTTTATCCGAACTGAGATTAGACTGCGATTTTACTAAAATATGTCATTCCTTTCTGTTAAAAGTTCAATTCAGTTTTAATATCATCTCAGTATAGTTGTAATATGATGTTAATTTGTTCAACTAATAATTTAATAATGATTTCTTATGTTTACGCGAATATTACGCATTGAAATAAAACTAATTTAAACGGATTTTATCGTCGTTCTTTATTTTAATTTTTCATATTTGACGTTTATTAATGGTTTAATTACGAGAATTGCTTCCTGTTTGGATGCCACTATATACAGCCAGCATAACAGCCTACGTAACATTACGTAGCACTGAACGCTACGTCTTAATTTAAGCAACGCCTCAGGATATATCACTAATCGCACGAAACGCAGCAGCTAGCTGCTTCTTACGTCGGTCTTCCGTGAGATAGTGCCTTACAGTGGTAATTAGCAACAACCCGATCGAACCGCATTCATTTAATATTCTGTTAAAGCATATACGTATTTCACGGATGCGTGTATTGCTCCGTGTGCGTGTGTGCGTGTGTCGAGTGTGAGGCGGCCCGGCCGAGGCGCGGCTAATTTGTTGTGACTCTGACCTCTGACAAGCGAGGTGACTGTATGCTGCATCCGCGCGGAGCCTTTATTTACCTGAGTTCCGGGAACAGCAGACGTTATGTTAAATTGCTTTTATTAATTGCATAATATGCCTCACTGTGCTGGAATGATAAAGTAGGTAAGTAGTGTTTTACTATCATTATCCTAGTATCAAAGACATCACCAAGTTTTAGTTGTGACTTATAACGTTATCATCAAAAACGGATATGTTATATTATGATGAGTGTTTAATATGCCCGTTGGTAACATTTAACTGAAGATGTTAGAACGGGTGTGGGGTGTGAGCTATGAGTTAGCAGTAGGCATATCGAAAGTGTAAGAAAGTATCGATATCTATATCGTATCGATAATTTTAAAAAGGATCAATTTCTATCGTATCGTGAAAAAAAACTGTCGGCTTGATATATTTGGTTCAACTTTTGGTTGGCATCCTATTTGATTTCGATACTTGATAATGTATATCGATACACTAATATATCGAATCTAAATATACAGGGTTAATTTTAAAACACCAGCAACCTCGCAGGACCAGATAGCTGACCCCATACGGAACAACTTTTGTTCTACGAGTTTGGACATAACTCAATTTATTTAAAAAAAAATGATTTTACAAGTTTTTGTTGTGCAGTGTTTTTCTTCGTAGTTTTATGTTTCATTCATAAACAAACGACTCGACGCTCGCGCCCGCTTGCACTGCTAATAATAATAATAATCTAGTTAATTTCAATTGCTCGCGGGGTTTGTAGCCAGTATGGACCTACACTGAGTCCACAATACCTTCATACTTTAGCAGACTTAGGACTGGCTACATTAAACAATTAAAAACAAATACAGTATTTAAATTCCGACAAATGGACGACACAAGCACCTCACTATTTCTGTGTATTCGATATTGGAATATTGATACGCCATGGTAATAAAATGACACTGTAAGTACCTATAGGCACAATACGCACAATAAAATAATAATAATAGATCGATCGGCGGGACTGCGGCGCGGCGTGCGCGCACGACATCAAAAACGGCGGTCAGCTGCTCGGCGGTCAAGGTCAAAGGCTCTAGCCCGGTTCCCCACGCTTTGGGTCGGTCGGTCGGGTTTGTTTACGTAATCTGTGATACGCGCAGTGTTGTAACATTCAAGACGGAAATTAAATTAATACTTATTTTTGTATGAAAATAAAATCTAACAAATTATCAAAAGTCGTAGAACAAAAGTAGTAGCTTATAACCTCAGGAATCTACTCCTGCGAGGTTGTTGGTGTTTTAAAAATAACCCTGTATATTTTTTCAAGCATCCCTAGTTCGCAGCGCCATGTGGCGTGTGCACATTACAGCGGCGCGCGCGCGGCAACGACTGCCGTTTCCGCTGGTAACGGACGCTACGGACGTAGCATATCACTTCGCGCGTAGCAATATCTACGACGCAACTTAGAACCGCTCCCGCCAAAACTTAGTAATTTTATTGGGCAGTGCAACTCTAAATGGCTGACACAGACAAACAGCTTAGCTCCCACGCAATGCAATACAACATATTATGTATGTATCCTTGGAGTCATAAAACCCGAATTTAAGGTTTGATTAGACAAACGAACCTAACCCGGATATGAAGTTTTTAAAGCCTTTTCATATCTGACAGCTAGATTGTCAAGATAAGCAATTCGAAGTGATTACGCATCAGCAATGTTAGTCACCAACACCCCCCTCCGCTTCCCCCCGTCTCCTGTCTCCTACGCGTGCACTCATTGTCTGTACCCAACTATACCACGTGTACTACTCGTGGGCTCTCCGGCCCGATGGACTCAAATATACGTTGTCATCTATAAACCAAATCATTGCAATAATTACCGAATTTGTACGGCGACGCGGTGCACGTGACAGGAGGGTGCTAGCGGGACGTCGCGACGATGGCAATGGGCGCAGAGGATGTATGACATTGAATATTTATGCAGAAGCGAGTGAGGCGCCTACTTTCCTCTATTCAATACGAAAATTGAAATAACACCGCCATCGAAACAATACTAGCGACGCAAACACCGCCGGAGGGGGGTTGTGAGGTACAAATCTCAAACAAAATAAAATATGTCTGTGTGATGCAACACTTCACTTTCATCGGGAATGTTATGAGTCGAAGTGAGATGTGAGGTGGTATCATTGGAGTCTTCATTGTTGTAATTTTTTCACTGGGCATCCATTATGCTACGACATGCTGATGCTCAACGTATTTGGCAACGTTGTAGTCCTGTTTTGAGGTACAGTAGCGAGATAGGCCTCCGCGACACGACCCCTCTGTGTGCAGTAGTATAGGTAAGTCGCGTACCACAAACAGAGTGGGCGAAGTTGCAGACGCGCGTCATGTTGTTTGTGGCACGTCTGGCTCCATTGCAAAAGGTTGCATGCTATTAGTTACAACACATTCTATATAATTCCATCATTGCCAGTAATGAGTTCATGCTCATGACTAGATTTTTATAGCAGTTTAAAGCGGTTTTGCTCGCGTCATTTTCATGTATCAACATTACTCGATATTAGGTATTTGCTTTCTATCTAATATAGGGAGTATAAACTGATATAGGAATTAAGGAAAAGAACAACAATAACTATAATATTAATATCGGATTATTGTGATAATAATGAACACCCATGATAACACTCATGGACACATTTAGAGGAACCCTAAAAAGGATTATTATTTTTATGAATTTTCTTTTTACGTACTGACCGCTTGTATGTTATAGTTTAGTAACATATCATTGACTTTATAGCAATACTATATCAGCAATTTTGAAATAGAATGTCTGAAAATGAAATGATTTGAAATGAATCATCTTCTATTTTCGATTCAGTTTTGCGTGATTTTGCTTTAAAGAACATAATTTTATAACTTCATTGTGAAACTTCTATCGAAACGTTGTGAGATACACTTTCGATTGACATGTTAAACTGAAAAACAAAAAACAGATCTCAGTGTAGCTGAAGTCTTAAAAGCTGTAACTTTAATCGAAAATGGTTATACGTAAGTATACGTAACTTTGTAAGTTTCAAAATCTGTTGTTTTTCATAATGTTAAATGTCATCGGGAGACTGGCCAACATACAAGACGCAGTGGACAAGGTCGCAATTGAGTAACAGTGAGGGAAGATTTCTTGTGAGTTGTGTACTGAGGAACTGTGTTGTTTTTCAACTGTGGTGTAGAACGTACCATGAGGCGAGCGACCTGCTCGTTTTGTCATTTAGGCTACTAAATAAATACCTCACCGGTCAGGTCCCAAGCGATCCTTTCTTTCATTTGAAGAGTATTGGTGGTAATCAATTCGTGCACCCCGCACGTACACCGCACGCACCTCGCATACCCCCGCTATATTATATAGGTACCTCGGGGTTTATCTCGGCACAAAGGCGCTCGGCCCGCGGGCATCACGCGGTTGGGATCACAATCGAGTTCAAATAAAGAGCGGGTTTTTGTTTTTAGCCACGTTCGGAACAAGTTGAAGAGGTTGGGCCACACTGCAAGTGTAACACAGAAGGGTCGCCTGTTGCGTCTTACACAACACAATAAGTTATAACTATATTAAAGCCGAAATCGTGTATTGTCTGAAGTGCTTCGTATTTATTAACGTATCGTAATTATTATTTGTGAGTTCAGAAAATGTATGCCCTAGTTACATTTATTATACGATTACTTTGTTCTCAAATTAGATATTAATTTGCCAGATTTTGGTTTGTGTTCCATGACCTTGTTTAATTATTCTGAACCCGCGAACGTTCTCAACAATCACAAACAGTTATATCAACCAATACTTTAATACCACGTCTTAAATAATGGGCTATAATACATTAAAGTATCATAAAACTGAAAATCCCAAACCATAATGTTTTATTTTATTATATCTGATATGATCTCTACAAGCATTTATTTAAGCCCTCTGTGCGCAGATACTTTGTGTTTTAGTGCGTGTATGAGTAGGTACACGTGATTATGTGAGCACGTGTGCGTGGAGCGCTCACAAACCGAAAAAAACAATAGCCAAGAGATTTTGAGTAAAGGGAATCACAGATGCGAGGAGAGGGAGCAGGGGCCATTACTTGACAACGAGCCTCACTACCCACACACAGTCTAAAAATCGTATAGTGCTTCAACGCTATTGATTTCGGCGAAAAAGCCGATACTGTTTTAAAGTAATTAAAACGATCGGTAATCACCCAGGTTACATTTTGTTCAGAAAATAGGCGTTCTTAAAGTGGATAGAGCCACATTATAAACCATTTATTTTTCTACACACACATACGTATAGCTCAATTAAACAAAAGAAAAAACAAATATTATACGCATACATTTCTATAGCCACTTTGGTTTACATCATCAATAGACCGGCTCGCCTTGGCGGTACCACTATTTCACAGAAAACGGCGTTAAGTAGCAGGTTCCTGTGTGCGGTAACTGTGATTTTCTGATATCCAAATCCGCCTTCCTTTCCTAATCCTCATTACTTTCCATTACGATCGGCAACATGTTCGTGATAAATGATGAACTTGGTAATCGATTAGGTACCTAACACTATCTATCTATCACACACATATCTTCCCAATCTCCTAAACCATAGGCGTTGTAGACCCAAGGAGTGGAGTCCGAGAACAATCTTGTGTTTTCTTTTAGTATTGTATGTTTTCTAAAAAAAAATGTATAAATTAGTATATATTGTGCGCAATGTAAACAATGTGATTTGGTAATCAAATTGTTCGCACATTTACATTGTTGTGTTTCAACGAAAAACACATTCTCTTTGAATATCCAATGAGTATGCCATAAGTGAATATTTACTTAAAAGTTTAGCTATCGACAACTGAGGTATTATTTTAATCCCAACACTAGTCGCTACCCAAATGAAACATCTTTAATGTGCAGTGTGAGACAAAATCGATACCTAGTTTTTTTCTACTTACCCTTTGTTTAACTGACATAACGGCGTGCTAAATAATTATAGATAAATCAATATGATTATCACGAAAATCCATAGGTTTTATTATTTTTCTGAGTGTTACATGCTTTGCAGTAAAGACAGTTTACGATAACGCAGTAAACGTGTGAACTATCCCAACACTTTTGTTATCTTCTTGCCCGTTTGTCGGCTTCTGCTATAAAAAGGCAAATTAGCAGATGAGACAACTACTCCTATCGCCCTTTTACCCTCACAATACCGCACCAAACAATAGCAAAACTTCCATTGCATGTTGGTTTTCTAAAAGACAGTAGTATCATTTCGGGCGACTCAGGCCATTCATGCTAATAAAACTGCCTACAGCGTAGCTGCACCACTTATGTGCAACATTGTTATGACGTGGCTTATTTGGCGCCTCTCGTCGTCGTTTCAGCCCGCTCCGCGCCCTGCGATTGCCGCGAAGCATCGTTTGTTGTTCGTTCGTCGACATTCTGTGTGGTTTTCAGACTGTACGCACCGTACGGGCTCCTCTAGGGACTTATCATATTGTATCGACGTAGTTTGCGTTTGAAGTTGCGACTCGATGCAATCTAATTTTACATACATCAAAGGAAAACAACGCGTCAACAAACGTTACACTCACGCTCACATTATTTACATATCTCGGAGTTATCTTAACATGCTTCAATTGTTGTCAATTGTCAGATATCATACTTTTGATATAGGGATTGGATTGGTTATTATTAGAACTCACATAATCGTCTTATTGATTATTTTAAGCAAACAATAGCCAAGCAAATCATTAAGTCTAGCTGGGTAGTAAGTGACGATCACCGTCCATCCGTTTTCAACCTATAACGAACATGACGATGAACGACGGCGACATGCCCGCTTTATGGGCAATTCTATAGGTACGATTTGAGGTATGCGACCTAGTCAGCAGGTCGCGAAGCATAACCATTTCTATACAATTCCATATGAATCGGACGTGGTGCTAGCACCTGACTCGCGTCACATGTCGCGGTCTCGGTTAATTTTGTCTGCAGCATTAGCAGACCGGCTCACTCGGCGTTGGCACCGCTGTCTTACACACTCTCATACAGGCAACGAAATGAAATGATAATTTTGCCCTAACGTTTCATGTAATATCGGTGAAGGCCCGAAATTGTCCCACCCCCCAATTAGTCCCAATCCGGTCAGGAAATCCTTCTAATGAGTCCTTTGGCATTGTTTATTCAGATAACCCACATACTCATTTGCCTGTCTACACCTAAATATCTATTCCGGTTGAAAATCCATACTCTAAGACAGTCTAAGTCTCGGTCGGTTCCTAGTGTCTCCTACTACCCCAAGATATATGAACAAGGGTGATTTGTATCTTATAACGGCAGAAAAGAAATTTGTGCATTTCAATGTATATAATCTCTAATAGGATTTACTATTGAATGATGATGTATACAGTTTATTCTTTTTATTTTTTCATTGATACTTAATAAATACAAGATAAGATGATAGTTTGAGCAAGGGTTTCACGATTAACGGCTGTAAATAAGTTTGTGGTCTACAATGTCCAAAAAAATCATGGACGTGTTACTGGCATTAAAAGAAAGGGATAGTTAAAGGATTATCAACTTTTGGTATTGTCTGTTTATTTCTCTTCCCTCCGCGCGTGAGTACACTGCGGTGACGTTCTTGCGTACTGTTAATAATTAATTGTATTTAACGTGTTTGGAGTTCGAATTCCGGCTTGTGAACTGTGTCTAGTTGTATGGTATTGCCTTGTGCATATTGCTCCGTAAGTTTTTGTGCGTTTTAATTTGGATTAACGAAATAATTAACGAATTATTTCCTCGCTAAGTACTTTTATTTTATACTGAGGGTGTCGTAAAAAAAAATCTCAGCCGATCGAAGTAGTTCTTATTTTTTTCGAATATTACCTGTTCATTTTCATATCGTAATCAACTTAATTACGTATAGGTACTTATTTCTTTAGCTTAGAATGTCGGCCAATAATTACGATCTTCCCGATCGGGATCCGGACCAAATTAAAAAGAGTGGGTTAACGGCCAAGGTTACCAAATACGGCGAAACCAAAACGTTTATCTAGCCAGGTTTCCCCATCATGTGTTTCTCCCGATAGATCTAAGCGAATTCAGCGATCGGAATCCGAAAACATGGATTCGCCCGCGGCCGCTACGAACAGCGACGATGTTAGCCGCGCTAATTACTGCGACTTACATAGTTTCCGGGGCATCGAGTTATTTAGGCAAAATTAACAAATTTGTTAACGATCAGGGCTCGCGAATGAACGTGGCACATAAGTCGGCGGCAATGGATTTTATGCAGCGAATCACGTCAATTGTTTCAATGTTCGCATTAAAGTCGTCGTGTACTGAAACAAAGTTAGCCAACACGCAACGGGAATTAGATATCGCGAAGCGTGGTCCACCTGTTTATTCGTACAACGAGAAAAATAAGGTATCGTACACAGACCAAGTCAAGCTTCGTCTCGTCTCACACGAGAACAATGTAGAAAACTCTTGTTTACGAGGCCGCGTAATATAGTTAAAAAAAGGATCATTAATGACGATTTTGTGTTCCTTTTTCTCGCCCATATGATATGAGAAGCTATCTCCGTCTAAATGGGGCTTTATGTATATTCTCGCCACCGTAGTCCCCTTCAGCTACGTGGGGCCGGGCGTCGCGTCGGTGCATTTGCATACTTTTGTCAGTCGACTCCAATCAAACGATTTAAATTTTATAGCGGACAGGACTGTACATACAAATTAATGTAATGTGTTTATTTGATGTGGTTTATAAAGAAAAGTACTCGTAATGGTGTTCAATTTTTGTGGTTAAAAGTAAGTAAACAGCAAAGAGGATCATATGAAGAAATCTCCCATTACTTCTGTCTATGATGAACCATAGCTTTAGAAAAATCGAAGCTGCGCTGTTGAACGTAAAGAAAAGGAATAGTGATTAAAAACATGTGCCGGGCTCTTTTAATAAATAAATAATCATAAATACACACAACAATCATGCATTAAGTTTTGAACCCAAATTAGTTTAACCTGTATAGTGGGTATAATGAATTACGAGCGACGTATGGTCCCACAACTCGCGGACCCACAATAAATATTTGTAGATTAAATAAAAAGTTGTCACGTTTCGCAGCCACATGTTGTTACATGTCTCCTGCGCCATGAAAGTTGTCTGTTTAGCCTTCCGACAAGTCCACCATAAACCAGGTAATCGACCACTTCACGTTGGTTTTCTGTATTAGTATGTAAAATAGTACTGTCTACAAGTCATGCAGCCAGTATATTCGTGCTGCAGATAAAACTAATTATAGCGAGGCTTAACCACATTTTCTTTTTTTTTATCCGGGCACGCCAAAATTACTGCTGCTTACACCTGGTGGTAATAGTATAATGAGTTTATCGGTGGTCACCAGAATCATGCCGGTCTGTATAAATGCTTCTTCACACTCCAAAGAGGGAAGAAGCAAATCGAGGGACCTGCGATATGACAAGGGGGCATTACCGATGCAGGCACAGGGATACAAGAATGTAACCCTATAACAGCCCCAACCAACCATCAAGTCATGTCGCAAGCCCCTCGGGACCACCGGATTACACTGTTTGATTCTGGAACGCGAACCACACAGGGTGTGTGGGTCACTATGGCACGCATTAACACAACGGTAGTCGCTATCCGGGCGTATA
Source organism: Amorpha juglandis (assembly GCA_949126905.1). NCBI lineage: Eukaryota > Metazoa > Arthropoda > Insecta > Lepidoptera > Sphingidae > Amorpha > Amorpha juglandis. The sequence goes on along the minus strand of OX421381.1, from coordinate 16,082,906 downwards.
TGAATATCAACCACTTACTACGTACAAGAGAGGTCGGGAAAGTAGATTTCTGGCGGTGGATGGCGTGGCAGCTGGGATACCTCACAAATGTTAATCTGTTTAAAATTGCGCTCAATACAATTGTGTGTATACCATAAGTGGTCAATTCTATCAGGGTGATACTATTTACTGTCTCACAAAGATAATATGTAACAACTTTCTGTTATGTTAAGTATAGTTAATAAGATTGTGGTACATTTAAAGTCAGCATAAATGGTTTAATATTGCGGCGTGCTTATTTTCTTATCTTTTTAATAAAACCTTTGTTGAATTTCATGGAATGTAAATATGCAGTAAGTAGCCGTCCGACGTATAGATGAGTTCGGTCGCTCGCGCTCGCTTCACGTTTCATTGCCATAATTGACAAAGTTCCGACTCGCTCCTCACCGCTAACACTCACTCTCCGAACACACACTTTTATTACTATTGTCATTCTAACATTCTCACTTTTAGAATGTTATGCAGTTTTTATGTGTTGTGCTCAGTTGTAAATTTTTGTCCGGCTATTATTTTGTTTTTTGAAGTGATAACTTCTTATGGGAGGGTGAATCGAAACGTTCCGTAACGCGAGCGACCCATCGACCAGCCAGCGTTAGCCGACCTCCCTGGAACATCGATTATTTCGAAGTCCCAGGTGGTGTCACACAGTGACCAGTCTGCTTGGACCGGACTTTGACCGGACTTCAACCGGACTTTGACCGGACTTCAATCGGACTTTGACCGGACTTTAACCGGACTTTGACCGGGCTATGACCGGAGTTTGACCGGACTTTGACAGGTCTTTGGCCGGACTTAGACCGGACTTTGACCGGACTTAGACCGGACTTCGACCGAGGTTTGACCGAATTTTGACAAGACTTTGACTGGACTTTAACCGGATTTTGGCAGGACTTGGCTGGTATTTGACCGGACTTTGACAGGACTTTGACCGGCTTTGGCAGGACTTTGACCGGATTTTGACAGGACTTTGACCGGTATTTGACCGGACTTCGACCGGATTTTGACCGGACTTTGACCGGATTTTAATAAAACTTTGACAGGACTTGGATCGGTATTTGACCGGATTTCGACTGGACTTTAATCGGACTTCGACCGGACTTTGATAGGACTTTGACCGGATTTTGACAAGACTGAAATTACTTTGACTGGACTTTAACCGGATTTTGGCAGGACTTTGACCGGTATTTGACCGGACTTTGACAGGGCTTTGACTGGACTTTGACCGGATTTTGACAGGACTTTGACTGGTATTGGACCGGACTTCAACCGGACTTTGACCGGGCTGTAACCGGACTTTGACCGGAGTTTGACCGGACTTTGATAGGTATTTGGCTGGACTTAGACCGGACTTTGACCGGACTTCGACCGAGCTTTGACCGGATTTTGACAAGACTTTGACTGGACTTTAACCGGATTTTGGCAGGACTTTCGACTGGTATTTGACCGGACTTTGACCGGATTTTGACAGGACTTTGACCGGATTTTGACAGGACTTTGACCGGTATTTGACCGGACTTCGACCGGATTTTGACCGGACTTTAACCGGACTTTGATAGGGCTTTGACCGGATTTTGACAAACTTTGACAGCGCTTTGACCGGATTTTGACAGGACTTTGATCGGGATTTGACCGGACTTCAACCGGGCTTCGACCGGACTTTAACCGGACTTCGACCGGACTTTGACCGGATTTTAATAAAACTTTGACAGGACTTGGATCGGTATTTGACCGGATTTCGACTGGACTTTAATCGGACTTCGACCGGACTTTGACCGGGCTTTGACCGGATTTTGACAAGTCTGACATTACTTTGACTGGACATTAACCGGATTTTGGCAGGACTTTGACCGGTATTTGACCGGACTTTGACTGGACTTTGACCGGATATTGACAGGACTTTGACTGGTATTTGACCGGACTTCGACCGGACTTTGACTGGTATTTGACCGGACTTCGACCGGACTTTGACCGGGCTTTAACCGGACTATGACTGGACTTTAACCGGTATTTGACCGGACTTTGACAGGTCTTTGACCGGATTTTGACAGGACTTTGACCGGTATTTGACCGGACTTGACCGGACTTTAACCGGACTTTGACAGGACTTTGATAGGGCTTTGACCGGATTTTGACAAACTTTGACAGGACCTTTTTTTTTTTACTAGCCCTGTATTATATACGTCCCACTGCTGGGCACGGGCCTCCTCTACTGAATGAGAGGGAATAGGCCTAAGTCCACCACGCTGGCCTAATGCGGGTTGGCAGGACCTTGACTGGACTTTGACTGCACTTTGACCGAACTTTTACGGGACTTTGATCGGACTTCGACCGGACTTTGACCGGATTTTGACCGGATTTTGACCGGACTTTGACAGGGCTTTGACCGAACTTTGACAGAAATTTGACAGGGCTTTGACATGACTTTGACCGGACTTCGTAACGTAACGCGTTACGGCTCCATTCTGGCTTCCCTTTCTCTCACGCATAAGGCAGCAGTAGGCAGGCTCCTCCGCTCTCACTTTAACCCACATTAGTTTAAGTTATCACTTCTGTCGAGTGTCCCGAGACGCACACTTTTTTTTTTTTTACTAGCCCTGTATTATATACTAGCCCTGTATTGTCTCGTCTCAGCATCACCCGTAGGTTGACTGTTAGAGAATGCCTCTGGCATTAAGTCCGCCTTTATACATGTTTTTTGTATATAAAGTTTAAATAAATAAATAAATATACGTCCCACTGCTGGACTCGGGCCTTCTCTCTATGAACGAGAGGGGTTAGGCCTTAGTCCACCACGCTGGCGTAATGTGGGCTGGCAGGCTTCATATACCTTCGAAATTCATGTGGAGAAATTTTCAGGTATGCAGGTTTCTTCATGATGTTTCCTTCACCGTTAAATATCAATTAATACACACGTAATTTAAAAGTCAGAGGATAAGAGCATGATCTTGGGGCTGGTTTCGAACTGTTACTTTCGTATCGACAGTCCGTACCACTCCCCGCTGATTACCAGCTACTTTTGAAATATTTTTTTGAAATATTAGTATTTATATGTATATTATTTACTAGCTTTTGCTCGCGGCTCCGCCCACGTGATCAAATAAACAAACAAACAATCAAACTCTACAGCTTTATAATATTAGTATAGATTTGATTTTGATTTGACAACGGAAGCCTTCAAATAATATTATTTTGGTAGCTTAGCAACGGAAGCCTTCAAATATGAATAATTTTCCCCGTTTTTGCAACATTTTTCACTGATGCTTCGCTTCTAATGGTCGCAGCGTAATGTTATATATCCTAAAGCCTTCCTCGATAAATGGACTATCCAACACAAAAAGAATTTTTCAATTCGAACCATTAGTTCCTGAGATTAGCGCGTTCAAACAAACAAACAAACAAACAAACAAACAAACAAACAAACAATCAAACTCTACAGCTTTATTATTAGTATAGATATATAATATTATTTATATGTATATTATTTATATATAATATTATTTATATGTATATTATTTATATTAATATGTATTAGTTTAGTGTTTATATTTTATTTAAGTATTAGGATTTTATTTATAAGTATGTTTGTTCGTGCTGTTTCTTTTTCCATGTTTTATTGTATACCGCTGTCTACTTCTCTTCTTGTTACTTTTTTCCATATTACGGTTGTCTGGAAGAGATTGCTTCTAGCAATAAGACCGCCCATTGTCTTCCATAAGTTTAGCACCAGCTTTTTAGTTTTAATTACTTGCATTGTAAATGGTTGTCAATAAAAAGTTTTGTATTGTATTGTATTGTATTTAACTAGCTTTTGCTCGCGGCTCCGCTCGCGTGAACAGCATTTTCCGGGATAAAAGTAGCCTGTAACCGTCTCCAGGGTCCATCTATCCCTGTAGATAAATTCATCAAAATCGGTTCAGTGATTTAGGCGTAAAGTGTAACAAACAAACTCACTTTCGCATTAACTTTCACCCTCCTTTTCATCTCTTATTAATAAAAATTTCCAAAATTCCTGAAACACGTTTTAATTTGTTTTACGTCAATAACCGAAATACAAAATTTTGTTTTTGTAACTTTCAAAATGACGGACTTTCATACATATTATTATCCCCTATTTTGGCCCCTTTGGGGTGGAATTTTCTAAAATCCTTTCTTAGTAGGTGCCTACATAACAAAATGAATATACAGTCCGAATATCATGCTTGTAGCTTTGATAGTTTGCGCTCGGCGATGATGAATCAGTCAGTCAGTCAGGACATGTTATTTTATAAGTATAGAAGATAATTTTTAAGTAGTATTTCGATATATCTATGTGGAAGATTTCTCGGATGCGAGATGACGTCTGGCTTTTGGTTTAGGCTAACAGAAAAAAATACCTAGTCCACTGCTGCACCTAGAACTTGGCAAGTGAGCATCAACAATCCGAGTGTTGGGCAGCCAACATCCATTTGCTATCTACCACCATCTTCGAGTCGTCAGTTCACTCTACTGCACTCTGCGTTACTTATGTCTGCTCGGAGTGGTATTAACTTTAGTATACAGATAAACAATTGTTTGCATCATTGTTAGGTACCATGTATTTTTTGATACCAAAAGTTTGTAATTATATAGGTTTGTAGTTGCACCCTCAGGAATTTTCCAGACCACGAGTTTAGACTGCATTGATTTGGCATCGTGGCTTCTGACATAAGGGAGAGAGCGGAACCCCGCGGAGTTTAGTGGTAGGGCGGCCTAGGCTTACTGTCGAGCTCCGGCGCGGAGAAGAATCCGTAAACAGATTCTTCATATTTATAAAATAAAACGATGCTTTTATAATAAAAATAACAATAATTTGCACAGCAGTAGCCTTCGTGGCAGATAGCGCGCGGTCCGTGGACTACACCATGGGTCTTGCGGGGCTGTAAGGGGGGAGAGAGGAGGAGTACTGATCACTCCCCGGACGTCACTTAGCGCCAGCCCCGTAATCACTGTTCCATTTAGTTACCACATACATCTTGTAAACGGTGTATATTGTTTTATATTTTCACATTATTCAATTGGTAGGACTGGTACGAAATAAAATAGCAAAGTTGATGTTTTACGTCGTTTTTGTTTAAGACAGTGGTAGTCACGGGTACTATCAAGAGATGCAATTGAGTAAATGTCAGAAGTACGTCAAAGAAATGTCATCATAACAGGCCCGTAGGTAGGAACTAATGGTTAACGCCATACGGGTCCCCAGGTCCCCGGACAACTCATGTATTATTATCGAAATGAAAACTCAAACACAACCTATGCTGGCTCGTCCGGGGTTTTTAACCTTATTACAACACAGCACTGAAACATACAATATGGCCGAAGATGCTTAATGAATAGATTTTATTTCAAACTATTAACTGATAATGAATTATATGATGCCGGAGCTGTCGTTGGTACAATTGTTTGTTAAAGTATATTCTTTTCTTTATTTATACATTTCTTACCAGCGCAGATTTAACCAGTGCAGTCTATGGCGCCAGTGCAGGCCATCGGTATTCATTAACAGAGCAATTAGCGGAGTGCAGTCCCCGTGCGGCATAGCATGGCTCCCCAACTGTAACATTACGAAAATGTCATTCGTCAAAATTTCCCCGAAGACTTGAGGCTCGGAGGTCGGGTGGCGCTCGGCCCCTCCCGCTCTCCCCTCGTGCCCTCGCGCCCTGGTGGCTCGTGTCCCGGAGGCGCCGGGAGGGCTGCACTCGGCCGCTCCGGCAGTCCCGCTCGCCCTCGGCCGCAGTTCGGCCGCGCCGGCACGCGTCGGCATCTTGCCGCGATAGCGTAAACTTCGCGCGTTACTTGTGCTGTGCAGTGTTGCGATGTGTACGTGCGGGAGTGAGTGCTCGCGTGAGAGGTGCGTGATTTAAGCGCTTATCACACTGTTGCTGAAATCTCTTTGCTAAGTTTGTTAAAAGCTTCTAAGCGGCGCTGCTTCGTTGTCTTCGGTTGATATTTAGGTAAACTATTTTTTGAGATGACAGTGTAGTACCTACATACTTTAACGCGTCAATTCGAATGAACGTATAAACATAATGTTTTCGAGTGTTAGGAGTCAGGTGGCGAGTGATGAAACTAACTTTATCGGTCACCAGGCCTCTGTAGCGTCGGCAGTGAACAAAGTCTTTAACTCACGTCTCGAGTGCCTTGCGACAAAAGTTTGTTATCAATTATTATGTATCTCTTTATATTAAAAAGGGCTTTTTACATTTTTAATTATATATATAATATCATTAACCAGCTTATTTAGCATGATTATTGTTGTTGTTTAAGTATATAACAATATATTACCTATATTTATTCAGTTCTTATTAATTTGAAACCTGAAAAGGCGCTCATAGCCAGTTGCACTTACCGTTCGGTAAACGATTAGCGAGTTAAGCAAGCTTTGTGTGACCGCTCAGTGGTATTCCAACTGAGCGCCTCCGTGTTTCGGAGGCACGTAAAAAGTCGGTCCCGGCTCTTATCAACTGACACCAGTCGTTAAGCCAAGTCGGAGGCAGCTGGGCGGCTTAAAAATGTTGATACTTCGTAGATATAAAGTAGATAGACTGGAATATTCATTCAAATATCGTCGAACACTAATTAACAAATCTTACATAAATTCCACATTTGAAAAAGTAATTGTGCCAACTCGGAAGTCGTCTGTATTAGATTTGTAAGCTTGTAAACACCTGGATACCCTCCTGGGTAGATGTGCCCCCTGCACCGACATAGTGCTCTCGCGAGATGATTAGTTGTGTTACGTTGTTTATAAACGTCTCATTGGTCTAGTGGGTTCTTACTTAGATTGAGAAACAATAGATCCTGGGTTGAAATCCCACCTCTGTTGGTGTGTGAGTTTTCAGTTCGAAAAGTGAGACGAAGTGCCCGGGATTTGAATGTATTTATTTATTGAAATAAAACTAATTTAAACGGATTTTATCGCGGTTTTTTATTAATTTTGATCCCGACGTTTCGAAGACTTTTCAGCCTTTGTGGTCACGGGAGGACCACGAAGACTGAAAAAAAAGCTGAAAAAATTTATTTATTTATTTATGGCGATAGGCTCGCCACGTATCACATCACTGGATGGATCTAGTCTTTTTAAACAGTGGGTACACTAGTTGCACCTGTGTCTACCCCATGGGACTTATTGTACCTATGTTATGTGTTGTATATAGTCATTAGTCAGGAAACACGTAAGTAATCCCTGCCGCCCGTTTAATTCTCACAATACCAGAATATATACAACGTGTGGCCGACCTTAAAGGAAAAGGATAATCTATACTTATAAAATAACATGTCCTGACTGATTCATCATCGCCGAGCGCAAACTTACAAGGCTACAAGCATGAAATTTGGAAAGTATATTCATTTTGTTATGTAGGCACCCACTAAGAAAGGATTTTAGAAAATTCCCCCCCAAAGGGGTCAAAACAGGGGATGATAATTTGTATGAAAGTCCGTCATTTTGAAAGTTACATAAACAAAATGTTGTATTTCGGTTATTGACGTAAAACAAATAAATACGTGTTTCAGGAATTTTGGAAATTTTATTTAATAAGGGATGAAAAAGGAGGTTAAAGTAAATGAGAAAGTGATTTTTTTTTCAACTGACTTTGATGAATTTATCTACAGAGATAGATGGGACCCTGGAGACGGTAACAGGCTACTTTTATCCCAGAAAATGATGTTCACGCGGGCGGAGCCGCGAGCAAAAGCTAGTTATGAGATAGGAAAGAGGAGGGAGATTTGGAACATGCACTGATATTTATAGTGATATTTCGCGTCATTTAGTGCGAGCAATTAATTAAATAAAATATTTTGTTCAGTCAAGCTTGTCATGTCATTCAGGTCCTTTTAAGCTCGTTCTAAAATAGATAGTTTTATGGAATGATTATATAAAAGTCATCATAATCTTGTTTTACTATATTTATCGCGAGCATTATGAGAATTGATAAAAGAAAATATTAAATCGGACGAAATCATTGTTGTTTTTGTAATAGTTATTTATTTATTTCCCAATAGCAACGATCAAATTGTCTATGGAGCATCTATCGGGTGATTGTTTCAAAACGAAAAAATATTGACGTCTGTGAAAATGTCAATGTCACGTCATATTTTGAGTGATCGCGTCAATCATTCCGTTTTCGTACTCGTGCGCTTACGGATGTGCTTTCTGGATTCCTTATATTTTTCTGACGGCTCACTTTACTTGCTTTTACGGACACTTGAAAATACAACATGGATACTTGAAAAAATATGCTAATAGCAACGGGCAAATATGTTTTTAAATAGTGTATCCTTCTGATTATGGTCTTTACAATACAATCTGCCGTATAACCTAACTGAGTCTACCAAAAACTTCTTTGCTCCTAATTCCCATAGAATTTTGAAAAATAAAATCTGATATTAATTTGCATGTGTGTTATCCATTAAATAACACATTAATCATTACTGTACACACTTGGCCCAATGATGTATGGATTTCTGGCGGTCTCCTTTCAGGACTGACCATTGAACTTGGCACCCATTTAGATTTCACTTCTTTTGTCGTTCAAATCAACAACCAAGGCTTGTATCATAATATTGAACTTGGCTCTCAGTTCACATTTATGTTTTTGATGGGGTTTCCTTTACATACGACCAATGAACACCCTAAACGCCAATTTAAAAAAAAAACAATGTTATGAGATCTACGTCAGACGTATTAATGAGTAATAATGACAAAAAATAGATCAATCGAATAAAAAGCTAAAAATAAACAGTTTTGAGTTGCTGTTATTACAGTTTAATACTAAATGAATGATACCACCGACTCAAAAGTGTTTAATTTTTTTAGCTTGTTAGTTTTTAAGTCTGTTTTTGCCCACCGCTTACCTTATTTTTTTTGGGAATAGTTTGGCAATAGCTTTCTGTTAGTGAAGGATTTTTTTTATGGGTCAAAGGTTGCTTATTATTATAAGATGTAGTGGGAATATAAACAAACTTATATATTGTTTTATAATAATTTTAATATTAATACAATTTGATTTCAAACGTTTTCAAATAATAACTTTTAAAAACATACCTACGCATTCACACCTGTAATCCTCCAAGATTTAAATCATCTAAGGCATAGGTCGGTAAACAAGCATGCAAGTCTATCTGGTGGTAAGTGATGTCCACGGCCCCTTTCAATACCAGAAGAATTATGGGCGCGTTACCGACCTTAAAGGAAAGGGTAATTAAGGGCAATCCCTTAATTCTTCTTCCCAGTGGAAGGGAAGAGGAATTTGGGCGTCCAGATATCTCACTCACTATACTAAACGCAGCAGCAAGCCGCTGCTTTACGTCGGTTTTCTGTGAGACAGTGGTAACGAACCGGTCGAACCAGCCTATTGATGCTAATTCTTTTTCAATGTTTACTGTAACATTATTAATACATTAATAATTGAATGTACATCACTAATACAATAACCCAATCACGTCGCACGTGCCTTTATTCATTCAGGAGTATATATGGTCAGTGGAAGGGTAAAAATATTAAAGCGTCAATACGTGAACTTTGCAGCAGAGCGTTTTAAAGTTTGTGTATTTTTCACGATATTAATTCATAATAATTATATTAGGAATAATAAATATGAAAATGATCCCGTAGGTACATTTATATGAATTTTTGTCGTAAAAAACAACTTTAAAACGTAGTAATGTATAATTTTTTGGAATCGAAAATTCAAATGGTGGTAGGATATTCATCATATCCACCTGGATAGCGACCATCGTACACATGATTTTAAAACCTGCCATAGTGAGCCACACACCTTGTGTAGATTGCCTTTCAAGTCAGCCAGTGTATATTCGATTCTTACGAGGGTTTTGCGACATGACTTGATGGTTAGCCGGAGCGGGTATAGGGGTACATCCTTGTATCACTGTACCTGCATCGGTCATCCGCCTGTCCTGGCGCAGGCCCCTCGATTTGCCTCTTTTCTCTTCTGAGTCTGAAGAAGCAATTATACAGGCCGGCATGATTCTGGTGACCAACGATAAACTCATTATTTGTCGATGGTCGGTTTTGTGGACCGTACTGCGCTTATCATCTTGTGTAGTGCAGTTATTTGGCGTGATCGGATAAAAATGGAATCGTGATAGCCCGTGATTGTCAGTCTCCGTGGTGCAACGTCTGTGCAACGAGAAGCCGCGGTTCGATTCCTGCACCGAGACAAAAATTGTGTGCCCCATAAAGATTTGTTTCAGATCTGGGTGTTGTGGGAGCGCAAGTCTTTCGTAATCCCCGATACCTTCGATACATGTTTAACATAGTGTTGGGTCAAGAAAACTTAAAAAAAAAAAAAAACTTGGTTGGACTGACTGTGACCTTTGGGTGTATATATAAAAAATAGTTAATAAATATATCTAGACGAATAACATAAGAAAATTTATAGAGAATGGTACGGTTGACATCTGTCGGGCATGCCACCGTCCCAGAGAGACAATCAGGCATGTTATTTCGGGTTGCGGGTTGTTGATAGCGAATTCTTACATAGACATAACCTAGTAGCCAAGATCATACACCAACAACTTGCTCTTCAATATCGCCTTGTGACTACTGAGGTACCGTAGTATCAATATGTCCCCCAACCGGTTCTCGAAAACGAACGTGGAATGCTGTATTGGGGTCGATCTATCGTCATGGACAGGATTATTGTTACCAATAAGCCTGATATTGTGATATCGATTAACGCGTCGGGCAATAATTGTCGATGCATTCCGCATGATGAAAACCTCGTCAAAGCTGAAAAGACCGTCCCAATCACGCGAGATTACTGACATAATATGGGATGTGGACTCGACAGATACTGTCCCGATAGTCGTTTCTGCTAGGAGGATGAGGATGTTCCTCACTCTGGGGTTCTGACCACCGCTGGCTGGAGTCCTAGTTCTTGCCTTTGGAGGGTGATATTTTTAATAATGATTTCTTATGTTTACGCGAATGTTACACATTGGAATTACTTTTCTTTTTTATTTAATTTTCTTGCTTAATACGAACTTATATCACATGTGTGTATGTCAACTTGGTAGAATGTAACAATGACTGGACTTTGAAATATCTCCTTAATGATGTTGCATCGTGAACAGTTATATGAGTGCATTGAAATAAAACTAATTTAAACGGATCACAACAGTCCACCCCGTGACCACGAATGCTGAAAAGCTTTCGAAACGTTGGGACCAAAATTAAACAAAAAAACAGCGATAAAATCCGTTTAAATAAGTTTTATTTCAATGAATATATTTAAATGTTTTATTTTTTACAAATGTTAATAAAAAAATTGAGTTTGTGCTTCTCTCTGCATAAGTATATTGTGCTAGTGAAAAATGTTGTAGATCATCATCATTTTGTTGCAGATGTGGTCGGGTGTAGGTGCAGTGATGTAGCAAGGCAACACGTTGTAGGGACGGGCGACAGGCGACGCGCGGCGACATGGCTGACGACAACACCATCATCGAGGGCACCGTCAAGTTCCGCGATGGGAAGAAGGTAAGGCTTTTGTGACGAAGTGACAGTCATTCATTGTGCGTTGGCCCGCTGTACAATGTACATAGATGTTTGTTTTGCCCGCAGTGGAAGTCGCGCTGGTGCGTCATGCGGAAACTGTCGCCTGTAGCAGGTGAGTGCGTACGCACACGTGCCCACACACACACACACACACACATACACACACACCCACACGCGCACCTGTAGACATACACACATGTACAGTATCGGTCACGACGTACGTTGATCTCATGATTCTAATGCATGAGGTATTCCAGTCTAGTTGATGGCACATTCATAGGTTTTATCGTGACAAACGTCCGCCGCGCCCGAGTTTAGGACCTACCGTACATCATAACAAACCTACCCTCGTCCACCCCCGACACCCCGCATAGCCGTGCTGCAGATAAATCTGCGTTATCTTCTGGGCGTGACATACGACTGCTGTGACGTTTAGCTGCAGTATGACCGTGACACATGGCTGATTATATCCATGAGTCGGGGCACATGTTAGTCGGGTGTGGTGCAGTGGACCTGGTAGGGATCTTCTAATCTACTTAGTATAATGTGCGCCGCCGTCAGATTTTATATATAAACCTCAGCTTAGAACGTTCGCTGAAAGATAAGAGACATCTGCGAAAAATGGTTTTGTAGGATTTAATTGTGTCATCGATATTTTCTACTTGGTCGCGCAACCAAACAAATGCCATATGAGATACTCACCATAACTAAACATTTTGGTGGCAGCTCAACAGAGGTTGCAGCGCAGCGCCGTGAGCGCCCGGTACATAGGTGTTTGTAATTGTTGTATAAGTTGACAGTGCTAGGACGGTAGCCGGTGATAGGTCGGTGGTTACAGTGGTCAGACGTGGTGGTGAAGCGCGCGCAGAGTCTGCCATGTTGTACATTAATTACCGACGAAGTGGCGCCGCTAATTGAAACGCAAATTACACGCAGCGGCGTCGCCTAATGATCGCGTTTAAAACCCGCCGTGCAATTATTTAAAACGTATTAATTCGACGGTGGACACTGAATGTGATACCAATTTTGCTTATTAGCACTGAAAATACGCCGTTTGTAGTTTGATGAGATTGCTGGAGTTTCCATGTTCTCTCCAGACCGCTAAGCGATGCTTGTCAGGAAGCGGCTATATAAAGTCTTGGCATGCGCGTAGAAAATAGTTACTCATGTTAAATCCTAAAGTATACATGCTACTAAAAAGCATGTTTGTTTGTTTACTTTAGTTCGTTCGCGTTGGAAATTTATTTATTTTTATTGCAAAAGTGCTCGTTGCACATGACTCAGCTGATATCACAATTAAATACTGAATTATACCCAAGTACTTTGACCAATTCGAAGTCGCTAGTGTGCCACCAAATAGTTTATTATATACTAGCTTTTGCTCGCGGCTCCGCCCACGTGATCAAACAAACAAACAAACAATAAAACTCTACAGCTTTATAATATTAGTATAGATTTGGGTAGCTTAGCAACGGAAGCCTTCAAATAATATTATTTGGGTAGCTTAGCAACGGAAGCCTTCAAATATGAATAATTTTCCCCGTTTTTGCAACATTTTTCACTGATGCTTCGCTTCTAATGGTCGCAGCGTAATGTTATATAGCCTAAAGCCTTCCTCGATAAATGGACTATCCAACACAAAAAGAATTTTTAAATTCAAACCAGTAGTTCCTGAGATTAGCGCGTTCAAACAAACAAACAAACAATCAAACTCTACAGCTTTATTATATTAGTATAGATACCAAACATGGATGTAATATTGACAGTTCGTGTGCGGGCTCATTAAATAAAAGCGTTACAATGCGCCGAGTAGTTGTGTCTGTGAGACAGTTCCCACTTCTCGCGCGTCCCTACCGTCCCCGGCCGCGGCCGCGCTCTGGCCGGTACGGTGACGTCACTGGATCCACACCTACTTGATTTCACGGTTCGGAATTATCATTCACCTACGTGTATATCGGACGCGGACATTATTCAAAACTAAAATTATTTTAGTTTTCTATAAATTTCAATTGAATCCAGAAGGCTAAATTGGCTTGGAAGTCCTTTAAAAAAGTGTTCATATATTTTTTATATCTGGTTAGGTACGATGCAAGTGCAGCAAAACTTAGTTTTTCAAGACACTTTATAAGCTTCGACGCAATACTTTGGCGTATAGGAATAAAATTAGTTGAAATAAAACTAATTTAAACGGATTTTATCGCGGTTTTTTATATTATTTAATATTAAATAATATTAATAATTGTAAACTGAAGGTAGACACTGTAACATTAACTTTTCTGGACAACCTACACCTCAGTCCACCCCGTGACCACGAAGGCTGAAAAGCTTTCGAAACGTCTGGACCATAATTAAAATAAAAAACCGCGATAAAATCCATTTAAATTAGTTTTATTTCAATGAGTAACATTCGCGTAAACGTAAGAAATCATTATATAAAATTAGTTTCTAGAGACTGTACGGCACAACCGTACATTTTCTTAGGTCAGCATTTACACGATGCGCGTGCGACCCAAATTCTTCAATATTTTAAAATAATATAATGCTTTTAGTTAGTTCGCAATTAGCCGTCAAGGGCCGCGCGCACTCGCTTATCATATCATCCAACTATCAAGTTTATATCAAGTTCATCTCATTAGTCTTTTAGAAAATATATTTATACAACATTATTACAGCATTTCAATTATCAAATAAATGGTGTATGTGTTAGCAAGGAACGAACATCATTTTATGGTCCTTCGAGCCGGATTCTGTCTGGATTTTTGGATAATAACATATACCTAGTCACGCGGTCTTATATACAATACACATATCCACACACATAATAATATATCTACACCTATACACGTACTATCTCACGGAGTGCATTTGTGTGTGTGGTCGGCAGACTGCGTGCACCTGCAGCTGTACCGCGACTCGAAGGCGCGGTGGGGCGGCGCCGCGTCGAAGGCGTCTCTGTCCCTGCAGCACTACCTCGGCAGCGAGGCGGGGTTCACGCTCGACAAGCACTCCAACACGCTGGCGCTGGTGTGCCGCGACCTCGTCGCCATCGTCGCGTTTGAGACGCGCGAGCGGCTCATACAGTGGCAGGTGAAGGTGAGCGCGCAGCTCGGTGAGCCGCGGCACTACCTGGTGCTTGTGGGCTCCGGAGGGAACAAACGCGTGCCTGCCGGCCCCGCGCGTCTCCATCTTCACGAACGACGGTTTGCGCTTACTGCTGGGGTACCGCCACGTCTACTCGGCATCTGGGAACTCGCACACCTCAGGCAAGTACAGTAACTAGACTAATTATATAGATCGAGCTGCTGGAATGCCAGCGGATAGAAGCCCAGTAGCGAGTAAAAACAAACAAAATGTAATAACTTTGTTATGGTGCTGCCACACCGATGTTATAAAATGTTCACAAACATTTTCTAACATTAAATCTAACATTTTATAACATTTCTTAACATTTTATAACATTTCTTAACATTTTCTAACATTTCTGAACATTCTTCTTTGACGGCTTCTTTGACGGCGCCGCTCTCAAAAGTACCGCCGCCTGCGGTTATAAAATGTTAAGAAATGTTACAAAATGTTACAAATTGTTAAGAAATGTTTACTAAATGATGCTGCCACACCGGTGTTATAAAATGTTATATAACATGTTATAACACCGGTGTGGCAGCACCATTACTAGTTATCGAACAGTATACATATAAGGTATACATAATATGCTTATAAGGTACATGCAACTGCACAGCAGTAAATAACCATAACATCTCACAGGCTAGCTGGCATTGTGTAACCAAGTCATTATTGTTGAGCACTATCATGTGCGGTGCTGTATCATGACTGACAGTGTTCCGTGTGCAGACGGTACGGCGTGGTGGAGGGGCGGTTTTGCTTCGAAGGCGGCTCGCACTGCGGCAAGGGCGAGGGTCTACATGTGCTGGTCACGGACCAGGCTAACGACATCGCGCGTGACTTCGAGCTCGCCTCGCAGGGACGGCTCTCGCCGCGTCGGCGGCCAGTCAACAATAAGAAGAATGATGGTACTAATGTTAAACACTTCTATGTAATTCATGTTTATGTGTAAATAACTAGTAGGAAAAAAACAAATAATAGAACTACAGATATTGGTCTCAATTTTTGGTTTAATATTGCAAGAAATACTAGGTAGTAGCTCCCTTGTATGCGAGAAGCCATCTGGATAGGTCCCACCGCTTAGCCTATTTTTGCTGCCAAGCTGCAGTGTGTAAGCACTCATCATCACCTTTACCAAAATTATCTCAGTATATCGAAGATTAATGCGATATCTTATGTCACAGTTACGGACAGCCCTAAATCGCAAAAGGCGTATCGTCCGGACACGCGCTTATCCGAATTGAACACCGTCGACTACTCGCTGCCGCCGATGGACCTGCGGCTCTACGAGGATCCATGTAACGGTGAAGAGGCGGGTGCCATCTCTCCGTACTGGCCTTCAACGGAGCGGACACACTTCCAGGACTTAGGACTGGGAGACACCGCTTCCGTCAACGAAACCATAGACGGCACCGAAACGGCACCCTGGAGCGCGACAGGCAACGTCACATTGGAGCGTTGTATGAGTTGCATGTCAAAACTGGGCGCTCTGTCACGATCGTCGACGGCGGCGTTGACGCCGGGCGCTAAGCACTTCAGCCCCGCCTGGACCATGGAGGTGTTGCAAGAGACGCGCACCGATGATCCCATTGTTCCGCTGACCAATCTTAATAATAGTAGCACGCCGGAGACAGTGTGCCGGTGCCCAGAGCGTGCGCCCGCTCGACCCCCTAAGCCTACCAGACTAGAGCTTCACTTAAACAAGAAGCCGCCGATGCCCCTGCCTCCACAGACCTGCAGCTGTGCTCAAGTTCTCACCTTGGAAGACAAATCAAACCGAGTGGGACCGTATGAAAACTATGATGTACCGAAGTTACCTTCGGCAGAGGTACGCCTGCAAATACCAATCTATGAATGTACGATGTTCGTGATGGCTTAATTATTTTTATTTGTTATTTCAATTGTTCTCAGGTGGAAGGAGAGTACTATGACACGCCAAAAAGACTCAAAGAATGCCTCAATAATGAGCTCTTCAAAATTACAAAGAGTTCGACTTCTAACGCTGTGATACTCAAAAAACCTTGTGGTTGTTTGCTCAAATTCGGCAAGAGACGACGGGAGCCCACCGTGGTCGATACTGACGACGCCGTGCAGCCGACAAGTTGCCCGTGCCAGCGTGTCACTGACTGGGCCAACAACTGGATCAGACTACCGTACTGCAGGAAGAATACGGTGTCTAGTGATAATCTTGTGCCAAATAAAGAAAACATTTTGCCAAAAACTAGCGATAGGAGTGCGTTGTACGCGACTATAGACCTCTCTCGTAAAACGCGGCGGAAAGTGCGCGGCACGAGCCGGGAAGAGACGCGCCTCGACTGCCGCCCGCTTGAGGTAGATGACGGACCGCTCGCCAACTACGAGAATTTAAACTTTGCGTTATCTCTAGAACATTACGAAAACGCAAAGGATTTACTGAGAAAAGCGGGAGTAACTCAATCAGAGCTCGAAGCCATTAGTGCTAACCTGAGACCAGTTTCGTTTGTGAACGTCGGGGCGAAGAGGTTTTGTACAAAGTGTGGTCATACTCAAGCGAGGAGTGAGAATACCTCAAACTTGGAAGCCTTAAATATAGAAACCGGAGATGATTATTTGATGATGGAGCCAAAGTCGATGGATGGTAATTCATACGAACATTGCAAACTCCCGCCTTCAGGGTACACGCCCATGTCACCTATCAGCGGCTTTGCGTTTCAGTCTCTAAAGCATCCGCTGAAGAGCCCAATTAACAGGCTCCTTGAGGAGAAGTCGGCGAGTAACCCCACCCTTTGCGGCCCCGAAGACAACCGCCGCGTGGACGGTGCTGACGGCAAAGACAATGTGATCATGAGGAGCGCGACCGATCGCGCTGAACGAATAGAATATAGAAAACGTTCCAGTTCCGCTGACTCGTCTCGGTTTTTAGAGGACGTAAAAGAGTTCGAGGGGAGCGTCGGTAGCCGCGGCTCCACATCCTCCATAGAAACCCTGCGAAACATTGTACTCGATGGGGAGAGCGCGTCGATCCCATGCGACTGCGCCGCCGACAACAAACATTCTGATGCAGATAGTTCAGAGGCGTCCAAGGGGCGTGGCAGAGGCGCAACGCCCGCCAAGCGATGTTCTTCGGTACCAGGCAAGGCGGGCGCCAACAGAGACTCATCCAGCTCAAACGACTCGGGCGTGTCGAGCTGTTCTCTGCGGCGCGGCGGCGAGTTGGCTGAGTTCGAGTTACCATTGACTACGGCAGCCGCGCGGCGCCACTACCGCAGCGCACGCCGTGCCGCCGTTTGTCGACACACCACGCTGCCGCGCCGATCAAAATCCACTGATCCACTGGGCGTGGGCGCTGCACATTCTGACCGTATGCCCACCAAGTCCTCCTCTGCGGAGGCGGAAGTGCCCGTACTCTCTATAAAACCGCTCAGAGGTGAGTCAGACCCTAGCCCCTGACCGATTTCTACGGATTATTGAGTTCAGAGTTCTGCGTTTACTTGGGATCTTATCGATAAATTTTGTATGTATCAATTTCACTGGTTTTGCATAATTCCCAGTAAACGTAGAATGCAAAACTCTGCTGTAACTGTTGGGTCGACGCGTGATGCTATGTATTGTATAATGATGTCACTGTTTCGTTATTGTGCGCAGGAGTGATGGACACGCACAGCACGTCGAGCGGCACGTCGGACATGTCCGACTACATCGAGACGTTGTCGATATGTTCCTCACACTCCTCCACAGACACCCCCATCACTATGAGGTACATATCTATTTTTTTAAAAAAAGGGAGACGTTCTCAATTTGGGTATATTTTTAAACAACTTAAAAAAGGCGGTTCTGTATTTTTTATCATGAACAACGTGTGCACTGCGCATTCGAGTCGCGTTTGCTAAATGTTGACACAGTTATTCTTATGATGCACTTATGTATATAGGCTCTGTCATTCAGTACACGAGATTATAAATATTATGTTATCTTAATAGTTGAGGTTGACAGAGGGCCAGTGCTGACGATGTGTTGGTCGCAGGGTGGTGCGGCAGACGACGAGCACGCTGCGGCCGCGCTCCGGCAAGGAGTACCAGAACCTGGACCCGCGCCTCACCTCCGTCTACCGCGGCCCGCACAACCATCTCTACTCCAATCTGCCCTAGGCTGTATCACCTCCTTGTTCTATAGGGTTCAAACCGAACAAGTATCGTTGTTTAAATCGATTAATGGGCATGCAATATTTATAATATACAGACTTGAGGAGGATATCTAAAAGGTCCAAATTTTCTGTGTCATTAAGAACTTTAATGATTGGCAATGATGCTATATTTTTAGCCAGTCTCATAAAAGGAGGAAGTTTACATCTCGACTGCATTTTTGTCAAATATGGATCAATTTATGGTCCTTAGGTGGTCCCTTATACAATTGATTAAGATCTGATACGTTTCGAGGAAAATTGCTGAGAATTGAGAATCGCGAGATCCTGGGTTCACTTCCCAGGTGGGACATTCACAATTTGTGTTTGACTTTTCGTATCGAAAAATTACACATGAATTAACGGGATTGGAATTTATGCCCGGTATGGCGATAGGCTCACCTCATGGGACGAAGATAAGCTCTACAAAATGTCGGTGCACTTGTGGTGCATCTCTGCCTATCCCATCGGCGATGTTGGCGTGAGTTTCTGTTAGGATGTATCATTAAAGATTGTAAGGTAAAAATAAGTCAACTATAATTTAATAACCTCACTTCAAGAATAACACTCAAACGTTACAATTAATGACATTAATTTCCTACATTCATTTCGATCGGATTATTTTTGAGTATCTATACCGAAGCGTACATTATTTTTCACTCTATATCGATACCCGAAACCGATAATTTGAACCCTCCTCCTGTTGTTCCATCAGTTTTATGGCACGAGGTGACCTGTTGCGATACGCGACGTAGGTGACATAATTTGTTCGTAGGTGAAGTGCTCGTGCTACGGTTTTATTGTGATCCGTCCATGATATAGTTTCAATGTCCGTATCAGTTTGTTATTGTATGTCAGGGGTGGACTTATCCTCCCTGATCCCCCTCCCACCCTTCGTCCCGCCCCGTCCCGCGTGCTGTGCGTGCGCGTACTACGTAAAACTAAACGAATTACAAGACAGGTGAAATGGTTGCGAACGGATTGTCGACGATGCATCGAGGACGCTTGTCAGTCATCAGTCGTCAGTCGTCAGTCGGCAGAGCTCTAGTCAAGCGAGTTGTGTAAATAGGGGAACAGCGCCGTGCCGCGGCTCGTCTGTGGCGCGCTCGCTATGTAAATGGTCACGTATGTACCTACGTACATACGTATGTATATGTAGTAATATAATATTATGTACAACGAGTCTCACGTTTCTATTTGTTACGGCGATGTAATATTTTGATATTCGGAGTTTATCTGATCTATTGAAACTTGTATAATTAGTAAGCGGCGTGGAGCCGACCAACTCTGTAGCAATAAGCAGCGCAACCGATGGTGATCTCTTGTATTGTACAGACGTACGTTAACTATGAATATTTATATTATATAATATAGTTAGGGCACTGTTTAAGCATTCGTGCAGTCTGACATCTCGTCTGATGGTGCCATGTGCTAGACAGCACCGCGACAATGTTGTTAAAGAAACTTTAATAAATACACTAATTAGTCGTCCTGTACAGGGATACTAATGAAATCTAATTCATCATCATTCATTACATACCAGCACGAAATGCAAATTATGTAATAAACAAGAAGTTTATAATCCCATATTAATTAGTGAAGGTGAGCACTGATAACCCTTGTTGTGTGCACCCGATTCGCTTTGTGTTCTTGTACAAAGCGACTCGCGTGCGTACTGTCTGCGTGTTGACACTCACCACACCACGACACCACGACACGACGACACGACGACACCACGACACCACGACAGACTACTATACACGCGTTCGATAACAGACTGCACGGATGGTTAGGCTAGGTTATGGAGTAGGGAGCGGGCGCGGGCGGTGACGCGGCCGCGGCCTAGTGACGTCACGCCGCGCCAAGACTGGAACGTAAGCAGGTTGTTTAGGCGTAACGCTAGAATGAATTTATATAAACAACTAATGTTACACTCGACATTTCTCAATAAAACATCAATAAGTGAATTGTTCGTTTTATTATTATAACGCATCACTATATACACTCAATAACGTATAATACCAAAGGGCATTAAGTAGATACGGTAATTTATCAACATAATTTAAAGAGTTATGCGGTCCCGGATCTATCTTCGTAGATTAAATACCTATTCACGCGCCGATTTGCAGATTGTAGATGTACTCGTATGTAATCGCGACATGTGAACAACATATTAGTTAGATAATATTAGCGATTGCGATTTTAAATCATTCTTATCATTCATTATGGAAATTAAACTTAATTTTGTCTATTGTTCTGTTGTCCTTCATCGTATTATTACTTATCACTTGGTTGTTATCGATCGAATTACCGACAACGAACAATATTGTTGGATTAATTGACATGATAAATATAATCATTAAGCCCCCAATATCAATGAAATATATTAGCCGTGTATTATACACGTCCTACAGCTGGGCACGGGCCTCTTCTGAATGAAAGGAGTTAGGCCTTAGTCAATCAATTAGAAAATTTTATTTTTAAATGGCAGAGATACTGCCCCAGTGGTACAAAAGATGGGGAAAGTAGATCTCTAGTGGCGGATGTGTTGATGGCGGGTGGTCGCGGCCCATCGTGCCGAATCTGTTGTGCTCGTTTGTATGTATGGTTTGTATGTATGGTTTGTATGCATGGTTTGTATGTATGGCAGGGGTGGGTTTATTTATACCAAGATTTATTTTCTACTGCTTCGACTCTCCGTAATTTACTATATTTTTGTTCATCTGTCAAGAAACATCTCGATCAATCAGCTTTCTAACAAAAAACCGCATACAAATCTGTCCATTCGTTTAGTCGCTATAATACTATGAATACACAGGCAGACATACAAAAAGATAAACGGCCAAATTTTTCGGCAGTTAAAAATACCTTGAGTGAAAGGTAGAACTTTTTATGCGTAAGTACCCATCAAACGTGAAATTGCTAAAATATCAATTACTTGATCCAATCACGTCTCACGAACGTACAGCATAGCGAAGTAATCGGCAGCACATGTTTCGCTTTGATTGATATTAAACTGATAGGTAAATTCGTTCAACATGTGAAAAAAAGTGTATCAGATAATGATTTTTGATTTTCTTTTAATATCAAAGATTCGCTCGAGATTGTTACAGGAAATGTATGTAATTAACATAATTAAATGATTATACTATGTGGACAACATTTTAAGGCAAACACTACATACAAAATGTTATTTGGGTGTCATTTTTAACAGACGTTTAATGGCCGGCGCTCATTGACGGCATGGCACGGCATGGCACGGCAGGTCATGCTGCGGCATCCCGCGGTGTCCCGTGGCATGCCGTGGCATCCTGCTGAATGCCCAGCCACTCTCTCTCTCTCGCGCACCGCGGCAATCCGTGGAATGAAACGGCATGACATGTCTGGCCGGAGCATCCCGCGGCGCGTCGCGTCATGCCACAGCATCCCGCGGCACGTTGCGGCCCTGTGGTATTGAAATAAAGTAACGTGAATTCTAAACTCGTGGCAATAAGATTCAAAATAACTTGATTAGTAATAAAATCCTTTGCCATGCCATGCCGTGCCATGCCGTCTATGAGCGCCGGCCCTAAAGGAGAATGTATGACCACTTCATGTATGTGCAGTTATAATGCGGGATGCAAGGAGACGTATTAATACTCTGGTGGTTTTATTTACACTCTTTATTACGACTGTCCAATACTTAATGACTTATATTAATGTTACATGGTATCGGACTGCCTCGGTGCGGGAGTTGTATTGCGCATACGGTACAACTGCTGTGCTGATGTCTCAGTAAAAGTGATATTGAGTTTTTCTATCACGAAATGCCCAGTATCGGCCAGGACTCTGGAATTGTGCCCGGTATGGCGATAGACTCGCCCCCTAACACATCATGGGACAGATATACTCGCGGTGGTTTGAGGCCTCCGGATATTAATCCAGATATTTATAATAGTAGTAGAATTTTATAAGGAAATAATACCTTAGTATAGTAATAGGTATTACCATAAAGTTGGCCTCATTTACATATTAAGGGGTTATATTATACAGTTAGAAGACCGAAAAAAAGCGAATTTTCCAAATTTTTTTCTGAGAAAAGTTTTAGATTTATTGATTTTTATGTACACATATTATGGTATCTTTTAACTGTATTTTAAGACTTAGTATTAGTAAAAATATTTATTTGGAAAGGAGCTACAGCTGATCTCCGGGAGCTCCTCTCAAAAAAGACGTTTTGCGGTGACCACTATATCTCTGAACTGGATGCTTTAAAATTAAAAAACAAACAGATTTCGTTAAATTTTCGAATCAACCGAAGGAATAAGCAAAATAATATTTTTTGACAAAATGGCGGCTTCTCAAAAAAAAAATCGATTTTTGACCAAACTTTCGACCTTAAATTGTTTATAAAAAAATATATATTTATCGGTGAGAAAAAATCTTCGATTAATTACTAGATAATATATTTAAGAAGCTCGTGTTAAAATTTGAGACTAATCGGTTTAGCGAGTAATGTTGGTCACCGACTTAGAAAACACCATTTTGAGAAAAACGCGTTTAAAGTTTGAATAGCACTAAATATTTTCCAGTTTGGGGAGAGAAAAATAGAAATTTACCTTTCAGGTATAAAAAAACAATAACATACTGTTGCTTAACGCATCTAAATACATTAGAAGGGAACATTTACAATAGGCAGGTGCATAAAAGGGACAGTGTAAAGGGACAGGTAAGCACTGCCACTCCGGCCTGTACTTTCAAACACTCTGGAACGCCTTTTCAAATTTGCGTGTGATTTCGAAAATACTCACCGGAACGATATGAAATTTTCTGTGTGTTTTCTTAAATATATGTACATTAAGAAAATAAAATAAAAAATAAATAGATTTTTTGAAAATTCTAACTGTATACATATAACCCCTTAAGAAAAAAATCACCCCTAAGGATGTGAAATGAAGAATTAAAGACTACGAATTGTTTATATATCGATTAAGATGATTCTTTCACTAGAAGTTGTAAAGTCAGAACTTATTAATAAAAATAAAACAGAATAAAAAAAACTAATGTTTATATTGGATTCTAATTTTGAGTCGATGCTATCGTTCATCGACAAAAAAAAAAACTGAAGTAGTAAGTAAACGCACCAAAAATTAATCAGCATAATAATGTGGTTTATGCCGAGTGCTTCGGTTTTAATCGGGTGGTAGCGGTAGTGGTAGCGACACTAAATTAATATAAAATCATCAAACGTGTCGGTGGTCGCCGTCCGACCGCCCGCCAGCCCGCGCTCCCCGGTCCCGCAGTGTACTCTCCGCGTCGCGTAGCGGCCGTGTTACAAATTAATATAGCCAATTATTTATATTGCTCATGTGCACGTCGATATATTACAGGATATACTTTTTTAACAAAAACATACCAGTTAGTGGTGCACTTTACAGTAAGCAATCACTACCGCCCATGGCTTTCCATAATACCTGTTTAAATAAGTTTATTTTAGCGTTCGCCGTAGGATCGCTGCCTTTAATACATGAGTTTATAATAACGCAATAAACACTACAATTGCACTAAAATATCATTTTAATTAAAGTTCTAAGGTTCGATAATTTAAAATAATATTAACATGTTAGTAAGATATTTCCACACCAACTGTTCACTGTTAATTAAGTAAAATCATATACAATACAGTGGACATTTTGCACAAATTAATCCGTAGTAATTATGATAAATGTGTAGGAAACTGTGCAAGGGTTGTCTAGCTGGGTGTGGGTCAGAGAGGAGGAAGGGTTGGTATACATGGGCCATAGATTAATAACTCAACAACACACTACGTTACAAACATTACCAAGGTACCGTGTGCTCAACAATCGAAAGGCACGTTTTGAGTGACGCGACCGATACTGGAGACCGCGGCACATGACGTGAGTCAGGTGAAAGACGTATCCACATTGTATAAAATCGTTTGAAAATGGTGTGAAAGTGCCTGTCTCGGTCGCATACCTCAAAATTTACCTATACAATGGTGTACAAAGGGCGTGTCGCTGACGTCACGCGTAACGGTTTCTTGATTCGGTCGCGCCTCTCAAATCCTATTTTTAGGTACAGGTATTTATACTCAACACGTCGCGTCGCCCCGTCTGACACTATGTCAATGTCTGTTTGTAGCCATATAAATCACATGTTGAATTGACCAAATACTTCACTCGCTTCCACCCACCATCAAAATATGATTAAGATTGCGTTAGATTGATGTTAGTTTAATTTAAAATTAAACTAACATCATGTTGCGTCTTTAGGCTGTTTAATCTGTGGCCCAAGCTGACTCCGCGCTCAGTAAACAATGTTTGTAAACATCGTAAATGTTCGCATCGCACATCGTTCCGGAGTGTAGCGCTGATTCCTCCACCATTACACATCGTTTAAACAATCCTCAAAGATGATTTTAATATAGCTGCATCAACATTGCAGTATAAGGAAGGCGATTCCTGGCATTAAGCCGAGATAACGCCAGGTAGAAAGAAAGAACATTGCAGTTTAAAAAGGAAGCTTTTTTCAAATTGCCCGCCAAACGAGTAAGTGGATCACTTGATCACTCTCCTCAAACACCAACAATAAACGTGGATCCGTTAGCGAAGGGATAATTAATGAATTTAAAAGCGGAGGGGGGGGGGGGGGGGTTGGATTTGGGTCCCAGTATATGGCCAATAATTGCTACCTGATTATTCGGCATACCCTTAGGCAAATATATAATTGATAGTTTGATTTAAACAAGCTACGCATCCTAATTAGAGATGTGATAAGTCGGTCCGAGTAATTGGTTTCATTAAACACACATGCATGCTTTTTCACATTCCGAAGAGGGAATAAACAAATCAAGGAGCCTGCGTCAGGATAAGCGCCTTTACTCGCCGCAACCAACCATCAAGTCCTGTCGATCCTGACAATCCACACAAGGTGTGTACCACTATGGTGTGTGTAGACCACTATGGTATGTTTTAACACCATGTGTACGGTGGGTGCTATCCGAGCGGATACGAAAGCTACCACCAGTGATTTATTACAGTAATATAAATTTAACACTGATGGCCTTATTGGCTACGTACGTGATGGCTACGAACTATAACTTTAAACTAGGTTTATATTGGCCAATTTGTATGGGTTACTAAAGTTACTGGTTGTTACAAACCTAGTTTAGTTAGAATAGGTTCTGTAATAAGGCCCATGCGCTATTTCTTTACCTAAAACTAGGTTTCTACGTTTTCACGTCACTTTTCTAGACAGTGGTAATAATCTGGTCGAGCTGTCACAATCATGCTGTAGACATAATTGTCTACTCTCTACACTCTACTGTTTTTGTTATGTATGAATTAATTTGAAGTATCATTAGCCAAAAGCAATTATTTATCGACCTCTATTCGTCAAAATGTTTGTGGAGCTGTAATCGACCTTGTCTTTTAAATTCTATTGGATCAGTGTAACTTGTTGTATAGTTCAACACGAGTCTACTGGTTTAGTGTGTTGAGCGAATCGTTCTCCCGAGATATTGGACGCGCGCCGACCAAAATAATTTGTACGCCGACTTGTTAATCCGCACACAAAAGCCTTTGATCTGAAGCACAAACTTCTCTCGAGCCCTCGGTGGGAGCTCCCCGCCGGTCCCGCCCCGCACACACCCTCGGACCAGGGCGATTAACGTGGCCAGGAATTCGGCCGCTTTTATCTTCAACAAGCGAACACTTACGGAGTTTTTAATTCTTCTATCTGTCGCGGGATAAGGGCGAGGGCGGAAGTGTGGTACAGAGGCAGATCACTTCCTATTTTAAAAGCAATATTGATAACTTTTATTGTTATTATTCCATGTATGCGTTGTGATTATTACAAAATCATTTCTATCTATATTATGTTGAAGGATCGAGCTGTAATTTAAAAAAAAAAAAATTGGTGTGTGTCGTGGGACACCAGGTAGGAACGAAGTTCCTTCGGCTAATGTAGAATCGACACAAATTGTAAAAAATACAAATTATCAACTAAAATAACAAAATATGTCTCTTTATTTTTGTTTGACAACATAAAATTACATAGAAATAGAATAGAAAAATAGAAATAAAAAAAAGACGTGTAGCACTCGGAGACTGCCGCGGTAAAGCTATTGTATAGCATTTTTTATCAACTTATGTAATTATAAATAAAAACTTATTAATTTAGACTTAGACTGGCTACTAAACGGTGGACGGCCGTGTTCTATAATCAAAAATTCAAATTCAAATTTCAAACCGCGTCTACATTTCCAAATGTCATAAGTTATCTATCTGTTTTATTAACGGAATTTCGACTTTAACTTTGTGTGCTAGATATCAAATTAAGTTTAAAAAAAGTCTCATTTAACGGTTTTATTCCACGCATTTTTTCCACGCATTTTTTCCACGCATATTTCTTACGGTTTTACTATCACATTTTTTTCAGTTCGGTCACGCAGCGAAATCCCTATCCCCTCCAAGCCTGCCGTAAGGAACTTCGTTCCAAAAACAACATAAAATAGCGGCTATATAGTGCTGCGTTCCAACTGAAGTTGCGGTAGGTTTGGGATGAAGTGTTTGATTGTTTGCTATAATGTCGAAAGTTTGTTAAAACAACAAATTTATTTTCAAAAGTATCTTCGTTTGTCTAATTAGAACACCGCACCTACAAATAACGTCCAAAAAAGACGTCAATTAAAACAAAATTTATGACAACACTTCGAGTGCGTAATTGGTGCGACTCGTTAGCCGACTCATCGCACTTCATGATCAAAGTATAAATAACAATGCTACGTGCGGTCTCAAGACAGAGGCTACGGCTCGGGGGAAGAGCCCAAGGGACTCACAACACTAATTACCGGTGCAAAGCCCGAAACAACACAAAAATGCTTGTGTTTTAAACGTCCGAGTAGGGCTGCCCACCGTCCTAGTTTTCTTCGGTTTTTTTTTTTTTTGTAAAATTTTCGGGTGTTCCTATTTATTTTACATTACACGACTACATTAAGTAAGTGGTTAGGCCACGTTTTAGTTTTGTATACAACGTAGATGGAGCCGACTGAACAGGGGTGGTACCTCTATTTCACCGAATACCCATGTGGAGTGACTGCATTATGTTGCGTTGTGTACGGCCAGTGTGATTGCGAGACGTTCAGTAAATCCTAAATTCCCATTACTTTTCTTAAGTGTAAGTCACGCACCCTTCTCTAGTCCTTTAGCATTGTGGAAACACGGGTGATGAGATTCACTTATCAAATTCAGACGACCCAACTACTGTACGTTTACTCACCTACTGCTATAAAAAAAAGGTTTTAACATTTATCCGAGGAAAAGATTCTATTTTACGAAAATAGTCCTGGTTTATGGCGATTTTGTCCGTTTGCAATTTCAGCGATGGTGGGCCTAGTCCCAAGAGATTGGTATCGTCGCGGGAGGGCGGAAGGTAATTAACCTCTTAATTACGACGTGTCCCTCCCTTTGTACCCGCTTTTGAAGTAAACAACAGATAAAATACGCTCCTCTTTGTTTCGAGTGGCAATTATAATATTTCGGTTGATTTGTCATCGGCCGCGCCGTCGAGTCAGTGGAGCTGTAGCAAGCGTCCATTGTCGAGCGACGCGACTTCTGACGTAGCAAGTGGCAACTGGCATAGCATACTTTATAATTATTATATACATATCGATATTAATATTATATATTATATCGATAAAACAGTGATACATTAATGTATCACTGTTTTATCGATTGCTTTAACGGCGAAATAAACATTATGTAGAAACCCTCAAAAACCCTGTGTATGGTTATCTTCTTAGCCTCTAAGAATATAGCGAACTCATGAACCTTCTAAATCAGACTTACTCGAACGACTGCAGGATTGAGTCCGTAATTAAAATCCCCACGGTGCCATACCGACTAAAAACCCCGCTGTGGCTCTCTTCGGCACAATTGAGATGGTCCCTGGGGATCCCGAATGTACTTTGGATTGTTTCCGGAACAGTCTCTGCGCTGCGCCGCTTTCCGGCCCGTCTCTAAAGGGACTTAGGGTTCTCTACAAGAATTTCGAAGGTGTGTAAAGTCTGCCAAACCACGTAATGCCAGCGTTGTGGACTAACGCCTAACCCCTCTCATTAGTGGAGGAGGCTCGGGCCCAGCAGTGGGACAGTATTGGTGCTGCCACACCGGTGTTATAAAATGTTTACAAACATTTTCTAACATTAAACATTTACTAACATTATCTAACATTGTGATAAAAAGTATCAAATTTTTGTTAACAAATGTTTTGTAAACATTTTATAACATTTTATAACAGCGGTGTGGCAGCACCATATCATACAGAAATAATATTATTATGCAGTACACTTTATTTTTAAAGTTATTTAATTTTTTTTAAGTATTACATCTTATAAAAAATCATTTAAACATATAAGTTAAAGTTATAAGTTATTCCAACTTGAAACTAGGTTTCTAACAGCTAGTAACTATGGTAACCCATACAAATGGCCAATATTTTAAATACACACATAGTTTAAAATTAGAATACGTTTAAGTTATAAGGCCCACAATATTTTACTGTACTACCACTTCGAAACACTGTTATTACGTTTCACTTTTTAAACTGTATAACGCGGTCTCGTGAACAAAGGATTTCCGTTATATTCTCGTCGTTGTCATGCGATAAATTCTCTGCATCTAAATGGTGTCCCATTTGGATATTATCCTCGAGTTATTTTAATAATGCGATATTAGGTACGGATATTATTATATGAGGTCATCGCCCTTAACTCCCGATAATACTAAACAAGTTATTCATAGAGTATCCAGTATCCACAAACGACAATGCTGCGCACTTATAGTTAAATCCCCTCGAGTACGTTTTAAAAACTATAGTGTTATTTATAACAACACTTCTACACAATATATTCGAAAATATCTGAGAGACAAGGGGCGCGGACAGCTACTAGTGTAGTTTACAACACGCGTATTAATAGAGGTTATCGTCTAACTGTTGTTACACACTGGGCGTGTTTGAAGCGTGTATACAAATGATTTTGTATTTTGTTTCATTCGCCGTTTTGCCGAACCAGGACAAAAAATATATATTAAAAGAAAGAAAGAAATATTTTATTATTACCTTAAGACATGCAAGAAACTTAATGCAGTGCACATTCATTAAACTAACTTAATTTCAACTTAAAACTGCATACAATTGCATGCTAGGAGGCCAGTTCAGCATAATACCACAGTATAATTATCTATAATACTGTGGTTATGGGGCGAGCCACAGAGCAGCGTTGATTTACAGTCACCTTCGGACGCCAAACCAACCCATAATACAAAATGGTATATACAGGGTTATTTTTAAAACACTGACAACCTCGCAGGGCCATATAGCTGACCCCATAAGGAACAACTTTTGTTCTACGAGTTTGGACATAACTCATACATAAAAAAAAAATGATTTTACATGTTTTTGTTATGTAGTGTTTTTGTTTGGACGTCTAAGTGTAGGTATTATCGATCGAGACGGCGCGGCCGGTCATTGAGCTGACGCGCGCGCGCGTGTATTACGTAATCTGCGCGTAGGTAAAATTCAAGACGGAAATTAAATTCATAATTATTTTTATATGAGAATAAAATCTAACAAATTATGAAAAGTCGTAGAACAAAAGTAGTAGCAAATGACCTTAGGAATCTAGTCCTGCGAGGTTGTCAGTGTTTTAAAAATAACCCTGTATATCAATTATCTGTCACTTGTAAGTACAGTTTGTTACAAAAGCATTGTGCTTCGCCGTCCGCTCAAAAACATCATAATTTTTAGCTTTTTCATCCGAAATCTTAACACACAGTGTCTTCAAGTACCAATTATTTAATTCCTGACTCAATCGAGTCCAAGTCCGACTCATGAACAATAATGTCGACCGATGTCGTTGTTGAACGACCAATGTATCGCATACCTTGCCTTGGTAGTCTGTTACTGCCTTATTTCACCTGCTGTTATCTCGCTCGGCCTTATATTCTCGAGCTCATCAGCATATCCTCACAGATATTATTGTAAAGGATTTTGTAAGCTTGTATGCGCTCAGGCCAAAACAAAGTATTTACCTGAAGCGCGCCCCAGCTCATACGCGCGTAATTTATGAAGTCAAGACGCCGCGCCGGGTGCGACAAATACGCTCAATGTGTCAACACAGTAATTCAAGTCAGTAAATCTCTCATTACATCTACCCTTCAATAATTAAGATCGTGATGTTTACACCAATGTAAATATGTTTATGCTATTGGAACGTAGTTCCTTATCGCGCGTTGCGAAAGGGGGCTAGACGGAAAAAATTGGTACGAAAAGTTGGCACGAAAAATTTGTCACGACATAATTTTTTTTAACTTAATTTGATATCTAGCACACAAAGTTAAAGTCGAAATTCCGTTAATAAAACAGATGGTTGTGAAACTTATGACATTTGGAAATGTAGACGCGGTTTGAAATTTGAATTTTTGATTATAGAACACGGCCGTCCGTTATTTTTAAGTTGATAAAAAATGCTATACAATAGCTTTACCGCGGCAGTCTCCGAGTGCTACACGTCTTTTTTTTATTTCTATTTTTCTATTCTATTTCTATGTAATTTTATGTTGTCAAACAAAAATAAAGAGACCTATTTTGTTATTTCAATTGATAATTTGAATTTTTTGCAATTTGTGTCGATTCTACATTAGCCGAAGGAACTTCGTTCCTACCTGGTGTCCCACGACACACACCAATTTTTTTTTTATTAAAAGCCGTAGCGGCTTGGCGTCGCGTCTGATACACCACAGATAGATAAATCTAGGAGATGTTGAATTACAGAGCAAGTCCATTCACCAAGCTCGAAGCCTGTACTTTAGTCGCGGCTCGTAGACCCGTAGGTCGCGTCACAAGCTTCAGTGACGCTACATCGGTGTACTAATACTACGCTACTATCTATTCGGTTGTGCGTGATATGAACCTCAAAAGTCCGTACCGTGCGAAACCCACTTGAAATAAACTTTAAAACACGAAAAAATAGAACCAGCTTTAATAACTTTTTACAATGGTCAGCTCTTTAATTTTCTGGTGGGATAAATACATATCCGTCCGAAGAGCAACCACGCACGTTGGGCGAATATAGGGTAACGCCTTTGTATGCCTGTGCCTACATCGCTCATCTGCTGTTGCAGGCCCCTTGATTTGCTTCTTCCCTCTTCGGAGTGTTCAAAAGAATTTATACAGGCCGGCATGATTCTGGTGACCAATAATATACTTATTGTTTGTCAGTGGTCGCTGGTGCTTTAAGGATCTCATTACGCTTACAATCAGATATAGTGCAGTCACTTTGCCGTGCTCGGTTGAAAAAAATGTCTGTTTTCAGTGGAGAACATGCCGCGTACAACGAAATCAATGACAATTTACATAAAACATCGGTGATGCGCGACGGACGAACGGACGGCGCTTTGTAATTGGTGGACGCGCTGGGAGCAGAGCGAGCGGCGTGAGCGAGCGCTGTGAGCGAAACATGACGCGATGTGATTAAACATTCATTAGCGGAAACACAGACAACTATGTCGCCGATAATTCGCGAAAGTAATTAGCCGCCGTCATTTGTACCGGCGCAAGGAGAGAGGGTTGTGGTCGGTGGTGACTACAAGCAAAAAT
The DNA here is from genome assembly GCA_949126905.1 of Amorpha juglandis. Taxonomy (NCBI): domain Eukaryota; kingdom Metazoa; phylum Arthropoda; class Insecta; order Lepidoptera; family Sphingidae; genus Amorpha; species Amorpha juglandis. Next base: position 16,050,393 of record OX421381.1, on the reverse strand, counting down.
AACAACTGCGAATCACAAACACGTTTATTATTTTGTACCATTTTACATTTAATTAAGTAGTTAAATTCAATTGTTGCGTTAAATGAAAAAATGTTTTAAATTTTAACTGTTCATTTCTAAACCATGTTGGTTGCTGTTGCTTGCCGTTTTCCTGAAATTAAAAATAATTAGTATTGACATTAAAATCCCACGATAAGCTAAAGCGAATCGGTAACTCGATACTATGAATGTCCTGATACTGTCCAACAAATTATTGATAAAAAATAATATTATCAGTCCAGAATGTCGAATGTAAATATACTTACTGACCAATTTCTGGGTCTACCCTAATAACGAGAGGTGTTAAACCTTAATACTAGACTAATTTGGGTTGCTAACATGCTTGCTTTACATACGAAAATGTCATAAGAATTCTCAAGTATACATATTTCCTGATGATGTTCTCCTTCACTGTTTTAGCGAGCGACAATTAACAATGAATACGCTCGTAGCTTCCAACAGTCAAATGTGTGTACCCCGGGTCTGGTTTTGTACCTGTTAGGCTATCCCTACTTGATAAATATATTAATATTAATTAATTATCCTTGTTATTTAATAAATTAATGATATCTAAAACTTAGTAGCTGCAGTGCTTCTGCACGACAGTAAAGTTGTATTCCCATTAGAGACGTGTTCGTAAGTCAATATTGTAGGTTGTAAGTCAAACTGTGCAATTTATATGAAGTATGACTTGAGGCCAGTTTTAGTATTGCTAATATAGTGGAACATTAAATCATTTTTAATTTATCTGAAGGTAAATATTTAAAAAATCCCCCAAGGAAAGATTTAAATAGAAACGGCTTAGTTGTGTTCTGGCATTGCTGAAGTTCATGGGCGGAGGTAACCGCTTACCATCAGGTAGGCCGCCTGCTCGTGTTAATAAGTAAAAACTATATTACTTTACACATTTTTACGCATTAAGTGGAACCTCCTATTATATACTCTGTGGTGTTAATTTGTTTCCAGATTTTAGTTACCTTTTGGAACGTAGTTCCTTATCGCGCGTTGCGAAAGGGGGCTAGACGGAAAAAATTGGTACGAAAAGTTGGCTCGAAATTTTTGTCACGACATAATTCTCCGACCAAGAATAAATATAATATTAATTTGATATCTAGCACACAAAGTTAAAGTCGAAATTCCGTTAATAAAAGTAAAACTTATGACATATGGAAATGTAGACGTGGTTTGAAATTTGAATTTTTGATTATCGAACACGGCGCGGCGGTCCACCGTTTAGGCTGCGTTTAGACGACGCGAAAAATTTCGTGCGGCCGTTTACACGATCGCGCAGTCGCCGCGTGGTTGGAGCGTTGCGAAGTATTAAACATTATGGCTTAGTCAATAGAGTTTACATTAGTTTTTCGAGTGATTCGAGCGGCCGCGCGGCCACAACGCGGTGGGATTCCTTGTCATATAAATGCGCCCTTAGTAGCCAGTCACCAAATTACCTATCATAAAATATTTTAATGTTGGCTGCTTCCAGATTATACAGTGTCTAATATATAGTCTACGGGATGACTGTTTAATATTACGACTCACATCGAATGTTCTGGAACTCTCTAGAACGTTCGGTGTGACGTCACGTAGACTGTAAGACCGGCCGGTGCTCGCCGATTTACGGGCTGGGCGACGTAGCAGCCGGTGTGCTCCCTTCGGACCCTCCGTCCCCCCCGAGATGGAGATCATTTTAGTCAAGCCCGAGAGGTGGTCAAGCGCGAGCAGTCCATCGATCAACGGAAGGTTCGAGAGAAATCGAGAACCTTCCGGGTGACGTCACGCGCGCCGATTGACCAGCCAACGCTAGCCGACCTCCCTGGAGCTTCGAGAATTATGGAAGTACCAGGTGTTCAAACCCGTTCCCCCTACCCTCACCCAATTTGTCCTCACCCCCCCCTCGGCCTAAATCGGTAATTTTTGAGGCTAGAGGGTCGTGCGACGGCTTGTCGCAATCGGCTTATTGAGCCCGACACTTTGGCCCCAATAAAAATAAATTTCGACCCCCCAGTAAGAAAGATCTGTAAAAATATCTCTAAAAATTCAAATATCTCAGAAACTACAATAGATAGACAAATAAAATTTTATTAAAATTCCTTCACTAATTAATCGAAAGGAACTTCGTTCCATCCGGGTGTCCCTTGACACCTCTCAAGTTTTTATATTTTTTTTTCATAGCATAGGCCGGCATACGAGCAAGTAGGTCACCTGATGGTAAGTGATCCCCACCGCCGTACGTCTCATGAACGCCCACCACCAGAAGAATCATGGGCGCGTTGCCGACCTTAAAGGAAGGGGATAATTAGGGAGTGGGAGGGGAGGAGATTTAGGCTTCCGGATATCTCACTCACCGTACGAAACGCAGCAGCAAGCCGCTACTTTACGATGATTTTCTGTGAGACAGTGGTAACGACCCGGTCGAGCCAGCCCATTCATGCTGTAGACAAAACTGTCTACAGCGTGGCTCTACCACTTAAACTTACCTACTGAACGTGGTTAATCAATTATATAATAAAAGCGACAGTTACTTCTTCAGGATCATTACTGTTTTTCGACACGAAAATAGGTGTTTTCTATGTTAAGTCCTGAGTAGTAAGTAGCTATTAAACGAATGGATCGATTGAATTAGACTGATTGACAAGTGTTGGAGCCACGCTGTACACAATTCGCCCCTCCCTTTCCCAATTCCTTATTTAACCCTCCCATTAAGTTCTGGAACGGGTCCATGGTCCTTCTGGTATTGTGGATATTTATAGCCGGTGGAGATTACTTTCTATCAGATGACACAATCGATAGTATGCTCGCTTTGCTATAAAAATAAAACGCTTAATAAAATTCTGTTTTCTCATTGAAACATTGTAAGTCCACTTTAAAACTAAATATAAAAAAAAAATACAACTTAAAACGTGTCATGATATGTAGTTATTTCAGTAATATATTGGAACACCAAAACCCCTCCGGTAATATAAGTGCTGGCCGAGTGAGCGAGCTCGTGGGCGGGTGGCGCGGGCGAGGACGGCAGCGAAACGGTTATCAATTGATATCAATTGGCGGGAGCTCCGTCTGCATTGCGATACGATAAATCTGCCGGCTCGACGCAATCACTGCACAGTGCACACACGACACGCGACACGCGACGGCGCAGAGTTCACTAGTAACTCAAATATCATGCAAACTTGGAGTTCTACAATTGTTCTGATTTCAATGAAGAGTCAGTATTACATACTGGGGATAGTATTTATGGTTCCGTACCCAAAGACGTTAATATGTACGCGAATCGGTACAGCGCTATTAGAGGAAACGTAACGAAAGCGACATACATATTTCTGGTATACAAATCACGTGGCACGTGGCAGGTATCGAAAAAACACGCGCGAGGCATATCGTTCTATTTATTATAGCGCGCCTAACTGCGTGATAATTATTACTTTATGTTCCTGAACAGACAAAAAAAAATAATAAACGACAATAAAATTATGCTAATATAGAATACAAGGTCGTCTGATAGAGCTCGCTGTACGGGACATCTATGATTGATAACAAACAATGATAATACTGTCTTTTCTAATCGCTTGTATTTGATAGTTGCTAAGCCTATGATATGATTAATGCTTGATGATATTGATTTATGAGTTACGCATTCACCTTCGATCAGTATAAATTACGCACTGAATATAATTCTTATAAAATTGGAAACGCGATGCGTCGCGATATGCTAACGCAACAAAAAGTATGGTTGGCCCGTACACTAGCTTTTAGCGATAAGATCGTCTTTTCTAACATAATTTAGTTGTAAGGTTCAGACGTATTCACGCCTGTAATTCCCGAAGTAGGCAGAAGTGTAACCAAAATACCTACATTGCGCTGAGCTTATTTCCGTCCCATGATGTGATTGGGCGTGACCCTATTGTCATACCAGGCAAAATTGCACACTTCACGCTGATACTAATCATTTCATGATAGAAAACCTCAATATCACTTTTACCCGATTCGCGGATCGAAGTCGAGACAGCACAGCAGTCGTACTGCAAGACAGGCCCATTAAAATATTTACAAAATTGGTTACTTATAGCTCTACTAAATGCACATAACGGATTTAATAAAATATTGATTACCATCCATAAAACACTATAGTAATAGAACTATACTGATATTTTTATTTATGGCCTTGCATTGTTATGAATTTCACTAATTTCATGTGGATAGCAAAGTTTTCCTCAAGAACTGGCTTACTTACCCAACTCTGCTGCAATACTCGTCGTCCTTAAACTATCAGCGTATAGATGCGAGTCCCTATATAATTCAGAGTTATGTCTGTCGTGTGTTCTCCATTCGACCACGCGAAATGGAGACGACCGCGTAAGGTCCTCTCCGATCCCGACGATGCGACCACTGTGGCCATCCGAAGGAGAGAGGAATACATTAAAGCACACTCCACAAGACCGACTTACCGTCCTCGCCGCCGAGGACCGCGCCGCGTTCCCCGCAACCCCCCTGACCCTAGTACCGGCCCGCGAGCCGATGATGATAACCAGTAGTTTTAAACCTCCCCAAAAATGATGTCGTGTGTCGTTTGGTATGTCGTGTTTTGTCTCACTGGTGCTCCGCCGAGTGTAGTTCGGTTCATTACAGCGCTCCATCTCTCCATCTCTCCGCGTGGCGCGTTCGCCTCGCGCACTTCAATGTTATTTACATTAAGGTGAGTTCACACTTCTGTGACGTTGCGCCACACCGTGAAGCGTCGATGTCACACGTAATTGTTTCATTACGGTAGACAGGTGTTGTAGTATGAACTCTGTCATTTTGCCGTGATTAAAACAAATAAAACAATTACAAAAACTCAATACACAAACTAAAATTCGACTCCAAAAATAACACTGAAAAGTCAAAAATAACAATTTTTATAGGTATTTTTGTAGTCGGTGCAATTTCAGTTGATCGGCAGCTACACAAGCTCGGCGACATGTGGATGTACTGGTTACACCTCTGCCTACCCCTCGGGAATAACAGGCGTGAGTTCGTATGAACTAACCTTTAAAAACATGTCACGGCGAAATGTTACTAGATCTCAGAGCGGATCGCTCCGTAACATTAGACAACCTTCTTCTTGTGACATATGACTTGATGACTTTGTCACGTGTGTGTTACAGTGTGTGCGTGTGTGAAAGTGCAAGCGTTGGCAGCTTACGCTCAGTACAGTTGTCTTATTCATTATCCATCGGACCTTTGTTTAAGTTAGACTAGAGATACAAATGTAATTTTTATATTAAACATATATTTTAAAACATATCGAGTCATCATTTATAACTGGCGCAGTCTAGAAGGATCAAGAAGTCGAAACTTTTCAAAAATCAAAAGTTTCCTGTACTCGACCTCGCTTCAAGATGCTGATGCTGTGGATGCCACTCCTGTGAGTCTCATTTCCTTATCTCATCCGTTGTGGTTTTGTGCATTATTGTGAACTTCAGTTGCGTAGGTAATAACGTAAGAGAGATTAATTCTATATGGTCATACATCGATTTGAATTTTTACTCTTACTAATATTATTACTTGACATTAACTGATATCAAGTCATATTTTTGATTTAGTATACAGTTTTTGATAACGTTGGGTCCGATTTTTATAAATAAAGAAGAAATATTATTTTAAACTCAATTAAGTATAATTTTCTTCATAGTATAATTTTGTTAAGTATATATTAAATAATGGAACCTACCAGTAATGAAAGTGATAATAATTTGCGTATGATTAAAGCGGCTGTAGAGATTATACCCTCATATGATGGGAATCACAACCAGCTTTATAGGTTCATATCGACGGCAGAAACGGTACTTACTAAGTTCTATAATCCGACAGTGCCTGATAGTTTTACTAATGAGTTTCTTCTGCATAGCGTTCTTAATAAACTTAAAGGCAAAGCCGAAGAAGTGGTAAATATACATGGGGTCCATTCTTGGGACGTTATAAAAAACGTCCTCTTAAGAAACTTTGGTGATCAACGCGATGAAAATTGTTTATGTCGCGATTTAGTGTCAATGCGTCAGGAAAATGAATCCGCTTTTGATTTTTATAACCGATGTGTGCACCTTCTTAGCATAATAATTAATTATGTAAACCTTCATGAAACTGTTTCGAACGTTATTGAATGCAAAAGAGATTTTTTCACTGCACAAACCCTTAAAACTTTCTTGGGTGGATTAAAAGAACCTTTGGGGACCACCATCAGGTCAATGAAACCAGTAGACTTACCTACTGCTTTACAGTACATAAAAGAGGAACAAAATATACAGTATGTCCAGAAGAAAAATACCCCTCAACAAAACAAGCCGATTCAATTTCCTAGACCAACGTTTAATTCTTTTAGAAACCCTCAAAATTTCGGATATGGTAATAGACAGTTCCCATCTCCAATGCAATACAATAATTCCTTTGGTAAACAAAATTTCAATAGGTTCCAATATCAGCCGAGGGCCCAATTACAAAATTTCCCGCGTCCACAGGCATTACCCCGTAACGAGTCATTTTCAAAACCTGCTCCTGAACCAATGAGCGGTATTTCATATCGATCAGCTCAAATGCCACCACGTCCCCATGCGTCTAATTTTAATTATCATACTGTAGATGACATGTACCAGACAGACGACAATATTTGCGACGCGTTCCCCGAACAAGCTTATCAGTGCGCTCATGCTGACTATGTTAGCGACGAGAACACTATAGAGCCAATAACAGAGGATTTTTCGTGTGACAATAATCAAAATTTTCACCAGGATATGGACAAAGAACCCCAATCCTGATGGAAATCAATGTCCACATCAAAAGACAACTTCCATACATAGAAATTAAAGAACCACCCCTCAAATTGCTTATTGACACGGGGGCTAACCAGTCTTTTCTTTCGCCTGAAATAATAGATTCTTATTATGAAAACGTCCCTTTAAATTACGAACCATTTTCAGTTACTAATGTAAGCTGTACTACACAAAATAACTACTCTATAGAGATACCCATGTTCCGAGAGTTGAATGAAAAAACTTTATCGAAGTTTTATATTTATAAATTTCACGATGTTTTTGACGGATTATTAGGCTATGAAATGTTAAAATCCTTGAAAGCTAAAATTGATCTCGAAAATAAACTTTTAATTACACCAAATGCTAAAATAAGTATAAAAATAATGAATTCGGGAATACAAAATATTTTCGAAGCTCTTATTAAAGCCAACTCATCAAAATATGTCAAAATTCCCGTTTCAATTCAAAATGACGAGATTTTTGTACCACATACTATAATCAACGAAGGCTACATCCCGACAACGGTAACACGATCCAAGGCGGGCTATGCGCACCTGCAGATAATCAATCCGACGAACTATGACATCATTGTAAGCTTGATGTCGCCTGTTAAGGCCCATACACTCCACAAAAATTTTAATTTATATAACGTTGAAATATTTAGTGACAGACTAATTAATATAGAATCATTAATTAGGACAACACATTTAAATGAAGAGGAAAAACACAACCTTTTACAGTTATGCAAGTCATATAGTGATGTTTTTTATAATGAGGACTCTCCTCTTACTTTTACCAATGAAATAAAACATGAAATTAACACAACCGACGAGTTACCTATTTATGCGCGGTCTTACAGATATCCATACGTACATAAAAAAGAAGTAGGCAAGCAAATAAACTCAATGTTACGACAAAATATAATTCAGCCATCTAGCAGTCCATGGTCGTCACCGATATGGATAGTACCAAAGAAAACAGATGCATCGGGCGAAGCCAAATGGCGACTCGTAGTCGATTACCGCAAATTAAACGAGAAGACCATAACTGATAGGTACCCAATTCCAAATATTAATGACATTTTAGATAAATTAGGTAGGTGTCAATATTATTCGGTTCTCGACCTTGCATCAGGATTTTTCCAAATTGAAACACATCCCAAAGACATACAAAAAACTGCTTTTAGTGTTGACGACGGTGACGGTTGTAGAGGGCACTACGAATATTTAAGAATGCCATTCGGACTAAAAAATGCTCCCTCGACATTTCAACGCGTCATGGACAGGGTACTCCTTGGCCTTAAGAACGTTATGGTTTATATGGATGATATAATTGTGTTTTCTACGTCGCTATCTGAACACATGCAAAATTTACAGGACACATTCCAACGGTTACGCGAAGCAAATCTTAAAATACAACTTAATAAATCGGAATTCATGAAGAAAGAAACACCATTTTTAGGTCATATAGTAACTTCCGAAGGCGTCAAGCCTGACCCCAACAAGATTAAAGCAATTCAAGAATTTCCGATACCTCGCACAACTAAGGAAATAAAATCCTTTCTCGGGCTTTTGGGGTATTATAGGAAATTTATTCCCAATTTCGCCAAGGTTACTAAACCTATGACACTTTGTTTAAAAAAGGGTGCAAAAATAGTACTAACACCAGAATACATAGATTGCTTTAAACATTGTCAGAATTTACTTGTTAACGATCCAATTTTACAATACCCTGATTTTGAAAAAGAATTTAATCTGCGAACGGATGCTTCGAACTTTGCCCTAGGAGCCGTCTTATCTCAAGGCACCATAGGTTCCGATAAGCCAGTTGCATATGCCTCGCGAACACTTAACGATAGTGAGAGTAAATATAGCACCATAGAAAAAGAACTTCTCGCCATCGTATGGGCCACTAAATATTTTCGTCCCTACCTATTCGGTCGTCGATTCAATATTATAACAGATCATAAACCGCTTCAGTATTTGATGAATATTAAAGAGCCAAATAGTAGGTTAACAAGGTGGAGATTAAAACTCGAGGAATATGACTATAAAATAATGTACAAAAAGGGAAATACTAATTTAATTGCTGATGCATTGTCAAGAATTGAACTACATAATAATGATGTCGATTCAGTATCAAGCAATAGTTCTGAGGACAACATACCTCTTTCTCGACTTTTAGGTAGTCCTGGACCACGCGAATTTAGTGACACGGACGAGGAGAATTTACCAATCTCTATGTTAATGAATCGTAGCAAACCACAGTATACAGATAAAAATTCCGACGATGACGACATACCACTGTCTATGTTGAAAGACAAACTTAACTTACCGAGCCCTTCAGACGATAATGAATCTACATTATCTATGATTGTCAATCAATCTGAAATCCCAAGTGCTGCTGATATTGAACCTAATCGATATCAAAGTACAGTGCATTCCGGAAATGAAAATCCTATTTTAGATATACCAATATCTGAAAAGCAAATAAATGTATTTGATAATCAGTTACTGATTGACCCAATATATCATTCTCCTGCTGAAACAAAAACGGTTGATCTCTTCCCAGGCAAAAAAAGAATCTTAGCGCAAATTGATTTAAATAATGTAGAAAACAGTATCCTAAAGCTATTCAGAGAATTTGTAAGACCCAATATTAGATACGGTATTTATGTTACAGATAATTCGCTAATTCCTAGAATCACGACCTGTCTACAAAGTTTATTTAATAGTTCATCCTATTCGTTAACGTTTTGTAAAAATAAAGTAGATGATGTAGTTGACAGCGATAAGCAATTCCAAATTGTGAAGAAATTCCACGAAGATAATACTAACCATAGAGGAATTTCAGAATTAGAGCAAAGGATTAAATTATACTACTATTGGCCTAATATAAAAAACTCAGTCACTAAATTTGTAAATAATTGCGAAATATGTCAAACTAACAAATATGAAAGGAATCCAACTAACCAGGCGTTTAAAATAACTCCAATTCCCGATAAACCATTCGATACTCTTCATATCGATACGCTATCTGTAAATCGTAAAAAATTCTTAACTATTATTGATATATTTTCTAAATATGCCCAAGCATATCCGTTAGAGTCTTGTACTGGAATTAGTGTAGTAAATGCGCTATCTCAGTTTATGTCCCATCATGGAGTTCCCTTAAGCATAACTGCTGATCAAGGAACAGAATTTAAAAACATGCCAATCAAAGAATATTTGGAATTACATAAAATTAAATTACATTTCACTAGCGTAAATAATCCGCAATCTAACGGAGCCATCGAAAGACTTCACTCAACTCTATTGGAACACATCAGAATATTAAATTCTACTAGTCCGGATTTATCTACCAGCAGTATGATGTTGTACGCTATAATAGGGTACAATAATAGTATCCACTCTGCTACAAGTATGAAACCAATGGATATTATCAATGGACATTTATGTACCCGTAGTCCCTTAGATATAAACACAGAAGCTTTATGCCTGCAACATTATATGTGTAGACATAAAGCCACAACTCAGAAAATGTATTCACATGTCAATCAGAAACTTATGGATAATCAAGTTAAGACCATGACTCGAGCAAATCGTGATAGATCAGAACCAATAGAATACCAACAATCCAATGCCTTATACGTTAAGAACCCCTTAGCTGTCCGCCATAAGACGAAACCTAGATATGTAGGACGTAGAATTAAGAAAAATTTAAATATTAAGGTCATAGATAATAGAAATGTTAGCCACCACAAAAGAATTGCCAGGAGACCGCTTAAGATGCAAAACCCTTTGTTATAGAATGAGAGAAATTAGATTAGGGATTATTATGACATAATTAGTTGCGGTTCCTATTACGCAAACAATAACATTGTGTTTATTCTGAAGTTCCCAATAATGTATAAAGACACATACTCCTACTGCCACTTATTTCCAACACCAACTACCAATAATACCCTCCTGATTCCACCTAAACCTTACCTGGCTATGAACGAGAAAAGCATCTTTATATGGAGAATAAATGCCAAATATTTAGAAAAACTTACTACTGTAAACAAGCTGACTTTGTAATCACCTCCGACTCTAGATTGTATCTATCAATTGATCCTGAAACAAGATATTACAAGTACTTGCGAATTCGTGTATTACGAAACTACTGAAGAGTTATTGCAGAAATTGGACGACAATCACTACTTTCTCACCTGTTCCCAGCGAACCAAAATTAAGATACATCGCAAGCTAGAAATTTACCCATCCATTAAAGTCGAAAATTCTGGACAACCGCTGAAACTGGATAATATACCCTTAGATCATCACTTCAAACAATTTTTGAAAGAGAAAAGTCTATTAATGAAGAAGATCTCCAAGATCACTCTTATCACTATTGGACAACTCCGATATATGTGTTATTGTTGATAATTGGTCTCTTCTACTTCATCAAATTCATTCGCAACTCACAGCGACCATCACCAGCCGAGGACCGAACTGAACCAGCCTCGACCAATCAGCCTTTCTTCTCTGCTCGAGAACAGCAGGCTTCCAACTAGTGCGGGGGGTGTTACAGTGTGTGCGTGTGTGAAAGTGCAAGCGTTGGCAGCTTACGCTCAGTACAGTTGTCTTATTCATTATCCATCGGACCTTTGTTTAAGTTAGACTAGAGATACAAATGTAATTTTTATATTAAACATATATTTTAAAACATATCGAGTCATCATTTATAACTTGTGTTTGTCACAGTCACGGATCTCGGCACGTCAAAATGTCACAAGTGGAAACGCATTTGTAGACTCTCGTACATAAATACTGGGGTTGTATTGAAGTAATGGCGAGTAGTTCAGGCCCAGTCACTAGGTCGGCGTAAGTGGTCTGCCTGAAGGAAGTTACTACTCTTTTATTATCTCTTTTATATAGTCGCATTCAAAGTTGATATTAATATTGCGAAGAAATTGAATCGTGGATTTACTTAGAAATATGTAGATTTCAAGTATACAGCAGGCTAGCTCGGCGGGGAGTGGCCCGGACTGTCAAGATGAAAGTCGTTGGTTGGAAACTAGCCCAAAGAGCTTACACCTCTGACTTTTCTAAATAACGTGTGTATTAATTGTTAATTATCACTTGCTTTAACCGTGAAGGAAACATCTTGAGAAAACCTGCGTACCTGAGAAGTATTTCATGAAAATTTTGAAGGTAGGTTTTTTTTGAGTGGAGAGCCACGCTGTAGACAGTTTTGTCTGTTTGTGTGAATGAGCCCGCTCGACCGGGTTGTTAACACTGTCCAACAGAAAACCGACGTAAAGTAGCGGCTTGTTGCTGTGTATCGTACGGTGAGTGAGATATCCGGAGGCCCAAATCCCCGTCCCCTCACCAATCCTTTAATTATCCCTTCTCTTTAAGGTCGGCAACGCGCCTATGATTCTTCTAGTATTGTGAGCGTATATGGGCGGTGGAGATCACTTACCATCAGGTGACCCCTTTGTGCGTTTACCAGTCTATGCTATAAAAAATATCTCTCGCTTCTCAACTATTAAATGTGAGATAGAAACTGAAGACACTTTAATTTGTTAAAATACTTGTAACTATATTAGTTAATTGCAAACTAGTTAGAAGCGTAAACGTTTTTGTTTATTACAGCACAAACTCAGTATAATTTGAAATAACAATTTACGTGTAAATGAGCTGTTATATTTGAATAGCGCAAACATAATTTCGTACTCAATAAATATTTAGTGAAACACAACCATCGAGCTGGAGTGAAGCGACGCTCGGCGCATCCAAATGTACGTTTAAAATATCATTAGAACGTGGTAAGTGGTGCACGGTGGACTGCGGTCCGGCTGCGATCCTGTCGGTACCTCTAGTGGGAGTCTTTTCGATAGCAGTTATGTCACGAGAAATACGTGTGAAGAGCTAATACGTTTCTGTTATAATCCACTAGGGGCGTTGTACAAATCTGTATTCATATTTAGATAGCGAAATAAGTAATGAAAAAATCTTAAACCACGGCCACTGATCACAAAGGCTTTGCAAGTTGCGATGTTATGAGTGATCCGGTTTTTTTATTGCAGAAGACCGGCAAACGAGCAAGTGGGTCACTTGATGGGAAGTAATCTTCACCACTCACGATCATTTGAAATATTAATAGAATCATAGGTGCATTGCCAAACCTAAAACAAAAGAATAGGGTTAGCGAAGGTGACAGTTTTTTAGGCCTCTTATAATCCTATAAAGGAAACGCAACAGCAAGCACTTCACGTGGGTTTTTTTCAAAACACTGGTATATATCACGCCGGTAGATAACAATAGCTACATCGGGTTTTTACAACGACACTACTTGTATGCGACAGTAAGCTAATGTCACTATTGATAAAAGTGTTCGCTGCATGTTCGTTTCATGTTCGCATCTACATCGAAGGTTGCACACTAAGCGAAGAAAGTTCTCTACTGACGTTATAGCGGAGCCACGTCACGCGACAGTGTTGCGTAATATTTATTTAATAAAAAACCATCTTATTTTAACTAAATTGATATAAGACCGCCATTGGACTAAACCCTACTGAATACAAAAAGAAATAAGTTTAGGTTGAGAAATGATAGCTCAGATAACTTTTTTTTTTTTATAGTATAGGCCGGCAAACGAGCAAGTGGGTCACCTGATGGTATGTGATCTCAACCGCCCATGTACGCCCACCACCAGAAGAGTCATGGGCGCGTTGCCGACCTTAAAGGAAAGGGATAATTAGGGATTGGGAAGGGGACGGGATTTGGGCTGTACATAACCTGTTTTATGATTATTGAAAGTAATAAAATGATGAATTGCTTTGTTTTAATGTCTTATCCCATAATATATACCGCAATATACAACCTCCGTGGCGCAGTGGACGAGTAGTCGGCTGCGAAGCGAGTGGCTGCGGGTTTGATGCCCGCACTTAGACAAATGTTTGTGTGATCCACAAATGTTGGTTTCGGGTCTGGGTGTTGTGGGACCGCAAGTCCCTCATAGTTCCTGATACCCACGATACAGGTTTAACTTAGTATAGGGTCAGGACTACGTGTGTGACTGTTGGGTGTATTTATTTATTAATATAATAATATAGTAACAGGCAGTGTTTTTGATAGATCGCTATAGAGGAAATTGCAAACATACATTGATATTAGTATCATTTTTAAATATATTTTTTTAATTATGTATTTACCAAAAGTAGTAGTCATTTTATTTTTAACATTCAATAACATTGTCGGTTATGACAAGACTATAACTCCCTTCAAATGAAGAGAATGAAATGAAACCGAGCCTTTGTCCACACCAAAAATGTTATTATTGCGCTCTTTGTATGTATATAAAAGGCCCTGACGTAAATGAAAATTACAAAGTCGAGTGGTACAACCGTACAAATGTTCGCCACTCGGCGTCAGGTACGCTGTGCGTTGCTACACACATATTATTATACTATTAGTATTATACGAGGCGCTCATAGCCAGTTGCACTCACTGATCGGTAAACGATTAGCGAGTTAAACAACCTTTGGCGTGGTCAGTCTATGGATGAGTGACCGCTCAGTGGTATATCTCAATTGAGCGCCTCCGTGCTTCGGAGGGCACGTAAAAATTCGCTACCGGCTGTTATCAACTGATAGTAGTCGTTAAGCCAAGTTAGAGGCCTTCGGGCGGCTTAAAAACGGGACACTAGGTTGGCTACTAACCATTCGATATAAAATAGAATTATACTGAGCTGTCGGAAAAAATAAAGACGGATGAAGCGGGGTCAATCAAATAAGTCAATTAGTGAAAAGGAACTACAATGCTAGCTAGACCATCAGGATACTGGCGTATCAGCGGCGAGGCAAGAGGTACTTACACTTAATTATATTTTCTATATCTACATAATATAAATAGTAAAATAATAAACGTTAAAATGTTGGTTTTATTAAAAATAAAACATCAACATAAACAATAAAAGCAAAATTAATGTATAAATTGCCGGGGTTGCTTCATTTTCTTTGAAGTCGATCGAGTAATTAATGCTAGTATTCCTCTATTTTCTTGTATTTATTAGACAAAGACTTGCGGTTTCTCTCTGCAATGGTGTGTGTCTAGACACCAGACTGTTTAATTGTTTTCGGTATCTAGTTCTATTGCAGACAAAATCATATTATATCACTAGCTTTTGCTCGCGGCTCCGCCCACGTGATCAAATAAACAAACAAACAATCAAACTCTATAGCTTTATAATATTAGTATAGATTTGATTTTGATTTGACAACGGAAGCCTTCAAATAATATTATTTTGGTAGCTTAGCAACGGAAGCCTTCAAATATGAATAATTTTCCCCGTTTTTGCAACATTTTTCACTGATGCTTCGCTTCTAATGGTCGCAGCGTAATGTTATATATCCTAAAGCCTTCCTCGATAAATGGACTATCCAACACAAAAAGAATTTTTCAATTCGAACCAGTAATTCCTGAGATTAGCGCGTTCAAACAAACAAACAAACAAACAAACAAACAAACAAACAATCAAACAATCAAACTCTACAGCTTTATTATTAGTATAGATAAGCTCACGCCTGTACCCATGAAGTGATAGACAGAAGTATAACTAGTACTTACAAGGTGCACTGATTATTTAGACTGATTGTTTAGTCTATTGAAACATCAGGCTTCAAAATAATACCGGGAAAATTGCGTGTACTTTTTGAATCAAAAATAAACAACTTACATAATATATCTGTCATTGTAGCGCCTAAAGTAGACTGATTTGAACACGTGGATTAATCGAGATTCTAAGTTATCTTTGAAGAAAATGTGGTTTCATGGCTGATTTTAATTATTATAATATTTATTTATTATTATTATTTATTACATTACAAATTATTTGTTATGGCTGATTAGCCTTAACAAATTATTTATAATGTAATAAAGTCCCATTTAAACGAAGAGAGTTTATCGCACGATCGAATGTGTAGAAATGTAATGACAAGGTATATTGAAAATAGAGTAATTTCGGAGAACGCTAGAAAATAATTAGTTCTCAAAGTGGAGGCAATAGACGAAATAAGTTTGAGAACCTATGCATTAGGCTAACGTGGTGGAGTAACGCCTAACTCCTTTTAATTGTAGGTATACTCAAAGACAGCTTCCCTCAGTATCTTCACCTTAAAGGATTGTTCTCATTAGATGAGTTGGGTGTTGAATGAGGGACAGTACTTTATATTTGGTCAATGTAGTTTAATAGATGCTCCATATTACGGCTTTAATGAAATCCTGTAGCAACAGCTTTACAACCATGGGCGATTGCTCTGAGGCCGCACATATACAAGGTTGGTAGTAAATTAAAACGCGTCGCTGTCTGTCCAGCCCCCCGACCGCCTATTCAAAGCGATAGCGATAGCGATAGCAATGCGCGAAAGCGATGACAATGTATTGTCTTAATTACTTAAAAATTACTGTCTGTTTACTGTCAAATGTATGGATAAATCATTCGGTCAATTTTTAAGTAATTAAGATCGTTAATTTTTAAGTAATTAAGACAATACATTGTCATCGCTTTCGCGCATTGCTATCGCTATCGCTATCGCTTTGAATAGGCGGTCGGGGGGCAGGTCGCACGACCCGCACGCGCCGCAGTCATTGATAAGCATGCATTATAACATTACGGTGCAGCTCGTGCAGCGTCAGTAGGGCTGTAAGGTTGCATATTTTAATTTTATACATATAATTCTTAAATTCAATTACTGCGGTGGGTGCGGGTACTGCGGTGCAGATAGGTACGAGTATACGTTCATGTTTAGTTATAGAGCGTGGTAGGTGTGCGGCTGTACGGGTGGCTGGCGCGGCGCCACGCTAACGAACCGTTGACCCACGAGCGTGACCAGACTGCGCCACACTCCACCAAGCTGCACCACACTCGCAAAATCACATTATACTTATTAACTTACAAACTGAACAAGTATATTCGTATCCTAAAAATAAATGTATAATTGAGGCGGTCGCTATATTTAACTCGCTGCAAAAGAAGGAATGTTATAAGTTTAACATCTTGTATATGTCTATCTGTGACATAGTAGTGCCTTAAGTCTAAGCCAATAGACCGATTTGAATGTGATTTTCTTTATTTGAAAGATGGCATAACCGTGGCGGTTAGATGGACGAATTTGAAGAAATTCAGGCATTTAGAAACTATAGATTTTTTTGTCTAAAATTATGGCGAAACTTGGTGTCCGTTGCGGGTTAAAGTTTTTACCTATTGTTACGCATTTCTTAATGTCCCGTCTTTTTTATCCTTGTCCTGTTTTTTATTCATACACGGCCCGCTGTTTGGGAAAATGGATATGGCAATACAGTGGAGAATAATAATAATCGTTCTCACTGTCATAGATAGCTATCGAGGCGTGCGAAAGTAGCTTAATACAAAGCTGAGTAGTCGATCATAATACCTCGATCACCTCGTACAACCCTCTCAGTAAATAAGGGGTGGCGGTAAGCATTCTTAAGGCACCGTCTCACAGCTTAATTAACGCAGGCAGGAGGAAAATTCTAGGGAAATGTGTGTTGTATATTCTTCCAGCACACAGTAATATCATAAGATTTTTCGGAAGGGCGGCTGATCTAATGGATTGTTGCCAAATTTTCAGCTTAGCCTTATCCCGGTTTAATGCCAGGTTCTGCCTTACCATAATTACTCAAGGATGGATTTGATATTAACGGGACGACTTGCTTTCTGACCCCCACAAGCTGCATCGAAAACCAAGTTACCATTGCCTCTTCCGTCACTCAGCACTGCTGAGTCAGCAAGGTGTACCATGTACAAGTGAGTTTGTCTTTAGGGTTAAAATGTTGGTGGCCCATCTACGCTCCAACGGCTTGTTGCCAATGATCTACGATTAGTAAGATCTTCTTGCTCATTAATTTGTAGCGAAAATGCCCCTCAAAGTAGCAATGGAGAAAAAAATTATAAAATATAAATAATATGTAATGCATGGATTTACTTGATTGAACCGAAACACAAGAGAAGAAATTATTATTAGAGAAATTTACAAAATAAAATATATTTTTGGCTTGGATATACTTTAAATAAAAATAACTTGCCAATTATAAAACCAGGCTCCACTGAATCAGCAATTATTGAAGGGCCTTGTTATAATTAAAGTTTCTAATCATATTATAGAACTAAGAGTTAACTTAAAAGTTATCACTAAGCTAAAGGTATTTCTTAAAGCCTATTATAAAATTTCTCAATATATAATAAACGAAAGTTCTTGGGAATGTGCTATTACGTACATAAGCTTTGAATTTAATGTTAATGAATTTATAGTTCTTAATTTTTACTGAAAACTTGATATAAAATGTAATTTGTAATGGATATTAAGTTTGGGTACCTACTTTCATGACAGTCGTTGGGAATAAAATTAATGTCTACATCTTTCTTACTTTTAATTCTAATCAGTTTGGGCATGTAAAGCTCGCTCTAATGTCTGTGCGGCGGCGTCGTGTGCCGGGTCGAGTGTCGGTCACTTCCCAGTAACATGGTTGTAGAGGACGATGGCTAGCATCTGTCATACACGTGACACGTGAACGGGTTCCGCGGACTGTTATTTATTTATTGTTTAACAAACAAGATCAAAATTCAAATTCACAAACTCACAAACAGCTAAACTTTCAACTTTTATAATATTAGTAGGATTATATGCGGATTTACAAATGAAAAATCTGCATCACGGAAACTGCGCAATGGAGAACGTTTTTACTGTCACAGTTATGATGCAGCACTGTGGGTTAGTGTCGCACTAAAGGCTAGATGTGTACTTTAGTTTTACAGTAGTTTTATACCATCGAAGAAAATTGGTATACATAGCTCTCTAAATATAAGATTTTAATAACGTGACGAATGTGAAAGTTTTTTGTATTTAATATTAAATTACTTAACGAAAACGAATTTTAATTTTGATTGATTGTTCATTATATAATATTAGATTGATTACATTTGAGTAAATAAACACTGGCAGCAGTACATTTTCATAATATTTTTTTTTTTGAGTCAGTATTGTTATTTCAATAGATTCACAATGTAAATGTGTATTAGTTTATGCTACGTGGTATTATAATATCATACTAATTTTTAACAAATAATCGGCTCGGCATATAGTGACGCGGCAAGTTTTTTATTATTATACTATACTAGCTTTTGCTCGCGGCTCCACCCACGTGATCAAACAAACAAACAAACAATCAAACTCTACAGCTTTATAATATTAGTATAGATTTGGGTAGCTTAGCAACGGAAGCCTTCAAATAATATTATTTCGGTAGCTTTGCAACGGAAGCCTTCAAATATGAATAATTTTCCCCGTTTTTGCAACATTTTTCACTGATACTTCGCTTCTTATGGTCGCAGCGTAATGTTATATAGCCTAAAGCCTTCCTCGATAAATGGACTATCCAACACAAAAATAATTTTTCAATTCGAACCAGTAGTTCCTGAGATTAGCCCGTTCAAACAAACAATCAAACAATCAAACTCTACAGCTTTATTATTAGTATAGATTAACGTTCAATCCATTGGTGAAGTGGCATGATGAGGCTAAAAGGCCTATTTTGAGGTCCGCGACCGAGACAAGAAGAACGCAACGCGTCAGCAAGCGCTGGGTTCTGTATGACATTTTATGGAAATAGTCACGCGTCGCGCCCTGCTGTGCCGGTCGCGCTCTTCAAAAGAAACCTTAACTGACATCGATAACGAAGTGTTTTCTTTCCCAGCTTCAACAAAAACAATTATACTATTTAGTAGCATGTGTATTTCAGGCATTAAATCAGTGCATTACCCATAATACACTTGAAACACATTACAGTAAGATGCAACACGGAAACCCGCTTTAGTAAATGCCATTACCGCGATCTCATTACATCGGATACACCCGAGTGTATTGACGGTGTTTGTTAGCACGGGAATATTGTATGCTTGTCGTTGGAGGTTCCTCGGGTGATGCAGTGATGCAGTGTCACTTGAAAACATTTACAACCACATAATTATCTAGATCATTATAAAGTAGTATAGTTTTTTTTATATCTGACCACGGCAAAGTGACTGCACTGGAGTTGATGGTAAGCGTAGTGCAATCCAAAAAGCCAGCGACCACCTACAACTAATTAGTTAATCGGTGTTCACCAGAGTCATGCCGGCCTGTATAAAAGCTTCTTCCCTCTTCAGATACGTAAGAAGCAAATGGAGGGGCCGGCGACTTTAAGTTTTTTAAGCGATTTTAAAATCAAATTAATTAAAAGTATTGAGACGCGTATATTACGATTACAGCTTTTAAATCTAAAATAAAGTGCCAACAATCCTCACACCACTCTATTTCCTGTACAGTAAGATTCAAACTGAATGGCAACATGCGGTATTGTAGGTCAGTAAATCTCTACATGTTTGCGTACTCGACCCGACTCGACACATTGGGGCAGCACAATAGCGCTAATGTAACTAAACTGCACCCGTTAATGTTTAATGCGAGCCTGTACGAGTACACAGACACTGTGCCGAGACGCGACAGCCACTGTTCGTAAAACTTGGGAGCGCAGTAATAAATAATGTCGATACACCTGTCGTGCTCACCGACACATGTAGGTTAGCTTACTGAGCAACAACTGACACGCTTTTATGAGATCATTGATTGCTGTCACTTACTTTTATAGATATTAAATGTGCTATGTGTCCTTGAGCTTATAAATAATATGTTTTTTAAAGCATAGGCCGGCAAACGAGCAAGTAACGTAAGTGATCTCCACCGCCCATGTACGCCTACAATACCAAAAGAATCATGGGCGCATTGCCGACCATAAAGGAAAGGGATAATTAGGGATTGGGGAAGGGAAGGGGAATTGGGCCTCCGGATATCTCACTCACTGTACGAAATGCAGCAGCAAGCCGCTAATTTATCACCTGTCTACATCACATGTCGCGATCTCCCTGTTTCGGTCGTGTACCTCAAAACAGGCCTTTAATTTGTATGAAAGCGATGAGTCAACCGTCATCCTATTAGAGACTATAGCAAGGTGTGTAAGAATGAGTTGAATTACATACGTCTGGCTTTTTTGGAATGCAAAAGTAGTCTATCTAATTAAACTCGGTTCTACAATTTTGCCATGAACATGTAAACGAAAGATACTACACATTTTCATATTTCATAAAAAAGAAAAAAATAATATGCCTTACTGTATTAATTATTAATTTACAAATGTAACTATACATATATGCATATCATCGTACCTGTATCTGAAATAAATACATTTTTTTTATTTGCTTGAATGAGGAGACGAGCAAAACGCTCGCCTGATAGTAATCGCTACGCTTGCCTATAATCAGAAATTTTGGTTTATTTGTCAATACAATTTGAATAGCACTCGTATCATCATATCGTTACATAATATATTATCCTGCTTTCTCTAAACACCGAACAAAGCAAAAGACAAAAAATATTTATTAAAAAAATATGAGTAATAAACATTGTTAAAATATTTTATCCACAAACAATGATATGTACAGGACATCTTTTCCAAAGTTACAAAGGAGTATTTTAGTATTTACAAATGAATAAGTAACAAAAGTATATAAGGGTATACAAAAAGTGTAACACAGACGAAACACAAAGGAGGATTGTTTAGTGATGAATGTTTCTCTCGAGCGTTTATTTTTGCGAGTCCTTTTTATTTCTTGGTTTCCTTTATGAGCAGACATAACTTTCTTAACGACATTATTAGTACTAAAATGAACTTTTTAAAGAGGCTATGGGTTTTTCTTTATTTATGTGAATATTATCGCCTCATTGTTTTAGTAATTGCGAACCAGGACCTCACTGGCTTTATAGCGTAAGTAATGCTATAAAATTAAAATTTTCACTCATATCAAATTGTTGGGGTCAAATTGAACTTGTCGTTCCTTTCCTATAAGGTCAGCAATGCGACCGCGATCCTACTACTGTGGGTCATCATGGGTGTGTTGACCCAACTTAATAGCCTACCTCAGCTGCAAAAATAGCGTATAACAAAAAACTATATTTGCAACATTTAATAGTAATGATATAAAAAATAAGGCTTATTTGTACATTAAAATCTCATAAATTAGTTCGTTTACTATTCCAAATACCATGAAAACAAATATACGCTATGAAAACTAAATAAATGTTTGGTGCTCAGGAAAATCGTGAAAGAGCTCGTAAATCGCAAATCGCGGCGCGAGGCCTCCGAATAAACCCGAATAGTATAGTGCGCTCCACGAGGGCGCAATTTACGCTTAAATATCCCTTTAGCCAGTGCGTGGTCGTTTGGGAGATGGCGGCCTAGACGGAACTGGGGAAATTGGCGGAATTGGGGGATTCGAGGGAACAGCCGCCGCTCGATGAATACATATTTAATGCGAGCCATCAGTGCCACGACCCGCTGACATTACCCCATACACAGCAAAAATTTATCGCGGTAGCACAACTAGTTATAGAGAGTTTTAGTTCCTTTTGACATGATTGCTGACTACCGAAAAAGGGAAATTCTAAATATTTATTTAACTCATAAATGTATTGGTCCGGGTTCCCTGGGCCAGCTGATCCACTTGATTACTATCAAGCTAATTTTCCGTGAGTAGCTTCGTTTCGATGAGACGCCCAACAATTCCCTATGCGAAAATTCTCTATTGTGGTAGCTAACAGAGGTAGCAAGGATAGAATATTTCGATTTGATGATACTCAAAAATTTATTATTTTATTTGTAGGTTAATATGACTGTTAAATTATATAAATATTAACTAAGTAAAAACAAAAATAATAGTTTAAAAAAACTAAAAAACACGCTTTTACATAAAATCCAACTAAAAAATAAAAAATAAATTTTAATGAATTCGAATTAGGAATAGTGTACAAAATTTAAAAATATATATAAATTAAGAATAGGTTAAATAAGAAAAAATATGTATTTTATTGTAAAAAAAACGTGGGGTGCTTTTTAAGACATTATCAAAATGATGATCCTTCTACTCATATCTGTCAATAAAATATTTTTATAACTATTGACACAATGCACCCCACGCTTTTTTTACAATAAAATACAAATTTTTTCTTATTTAACCTATTCTTAATTTATATACATATATATTTTTAAATTTTGTACACTATTCCTAATTCGAATTCATTAAAATTTATTTTTTATTTTTTAGTTGGATTTTATGTAAAAGCGTGTTTTTTAGTTTTTTTAAACTATTATTTATTTTTAATTTTTTAGTTTGATTTTCTATAAAAAGGTGTATTTTCATTTTTTTTATCATTTATTTTTTTTAACCATTTTTTTAAGTGAAACTTCTTTCGAATCTTTGTGATTGGAAAATTCGCTGAAACGTAAAAATGTCACGAAGGAGGTAGGAAAGAAACAAGTTTTACGAATGGCTTGTTTAACAAGCCATTTGTAAAACTGTACCCGATCAATCGTACAACACCCATAGTTCATACAAAGCGTCGGAGGTAATGATTCGCTGGAGAATCTTGACATCGCGATGTAGATGTGCCAGTGGCGCCATCTCTTGATTTTTTATTGTTTTATTTTAATGTGTCATGTAGACTATAATCCAATGTTCTATTATATTGCTGCCACTAATTGTAAATAATATAAAAAAGCGTGTTAAAAAAAGTGTTTTGCGAACATCCCTTACTACTGAAGTAATTTTAATAACAGTTGTAGGTAATAAATTTGTAATTTATAACAATTATTCAATGAAATATTTAAGGAAGTTTTAATTTTTACAATATTTATTTATTTTGTTCTAAACTCGTATCAAAATAACACAACAAAACAACCAGCGCCACCTTTATTGCATTTAAGCTACAAGTTGACAAGAAAAAATCATGAGATGGCGCCACTGGACATTTACATCGCGCTGTCAAGATTTTATCCGACGTTTTGAAGTAGGTCAAAATCACGTTCAAAGACAAGTTACAGACAAACCTACCAACATTCAAACATACAAACATACCAACATACCAACATACCAATATACCAACATACCAACATACATACGTCTGAAGCTAATAAAAGCGTGTTAAAAAAAATCAGCTGGTTAGTAGTCATACCTATTGGAAGGAGGGGCTTCCAATAGGTATCGATAACGAGGTCATAAAAATGATCAGCTGGCCCAGGGAACCCGGACCATATATTTTTTTACTCTATCGCCATCCAGTGCGGGTGGTAGTTTCGCCAAAAAAAGTATGTCCTATTAATTAAAAATACTTTAAGTATAATGTTAAATTGACAATGCATACCTTGTTGTGGAACAATAGTACATTTAATGTTATAGACATTAACAATAATTTATTTTAGAAAAAAATTTTTTTTTGATAAGAGATAAATATTATCTTCCTTTATTTTTATGAGACAGCTATCTGTTTATTTCAATACATCAGCCAAGAATTTGGACTAACAGACGTGCTTTTATTGAACAGAATAGTGATGATAGATCATAATAATCTGAAAAGTGTGACATTTAATAATTTAATAATGTTACTGATAAACAATTAAATTTAATAAACAAATGGAAGACCGTCAAACTTGTACATACAACAAAACATTCTGGGGATTTATAGCAAAATCCTTGGAAATGAATTGTTAATGAACTGTATAACAGACCACCATTGGCATTATATGATTGTTTTGAAAATATCACGGATTAAGTGATAGCAAAGATTTGTAAGCTAAATAAAAGTGTAATTGTATCTGACGATTTTAATATAAACCTGCTAGAAGAATCTTCCATGTGTATTAAATTAATAATTTGTTTAATTCCTATAATCTTGAAAATATTTTGGCCAATATTATAATGGCCCCGGTTTATAGTTTATTATTGAGTTGACCTACTGTGACTGTAGCTAGGCCGGGTATAATATTCATCAGCAGTACAAAATATATTTTTTAGGGCACGCGGTGGAACCGGAAACGACAGATTTCCGGCAACTTTTGCGAGACGATTTTCTGGTAACGCTTAATTGAACTGATTCTCGTCGTGGAAAGGCCGCGCGTGCTCTTTTTGTGCCGCACCGCTAGTTACACTAATTTATCTTACACCTGTATGTGTGTGTGTCACGGGAAATTCGTTTTATTGGATTCATATATTTCGTAAAGTTATTTACGCATCGTCGAAATCTTTGATTGCACACTAGCGAAATTCGAGAAAGCAAATTACTTGTAGCAAAATAAGACTACGATACCGAATTGGAATTACAGATAAGAATATTGAAGATAACGTAGTAAAACCAGTACTAGTACTGATAAAACTGTCGGTCAATTTCGTAAGTTACGAGGCCCAGACATGCAAAGACGTCGTGTCACTACAGTGCACTGAATATTGACATTGACACGCACGACAGTAATACAAACTATGTTCGTATTGTAAATTGCATGCACAGATGTAACCCAAACATTCGTGATGATTGTTCACGATCGATGAATAGAAAGAAAGAAAGAAAGCATTTATGGGCAGGTGTTGGGTGGTACATTTTATTTATTTGTTATCGGTTATACGAAGATGTGTACATAGCTTTATCTTCAGTTAGCACCCCATATCGACAGTAATCACAGAGCTTGTGTCGTCATTAATTACCTGCACTGATAATTTTGACTCGTGACAAAATATTCAATTCAATTCAGTGTCACGGAATTATATAATTTTATTTAAATGTATGCATTCATTACATTCAATTCATCATTGGTAATTGTATTTACTGGCGATACTTTGTAGAGGCCGGCAAACAGACAAACGATGTCCATGAAACCCATGTTACCACAAGAGTCATAGATGGAATTGCTGACTTGAAATGAAGGGAATCGGGATTTAGAAGATTAAAAGGATTTGAGGCTATGGAAAATTCAAAGAAACCTAACAGCAAGCAGCCACTCCATGCTTGGTCTCTGTGAGGAAGTGGTACCGCCTCAGTAGAGCCGGCCCATTCACACATCATCATCACACATCACAGTGTGACTCTCCAACCTGATTTTGAGTCTTTATAATAAAGTTTACTCAGTATACTTTTTAGGGTTCCGTACTCGGCGCTAGCCCGACCCTATTGCTAGGTTTACACCGTCTGTCGGTCGGTCAGTCCGTGTGACCTTTAAAGGGTTATATCAAATGAACCATAATAGTTATCCGACTGAAATTTTCGCAGAATATGTGTTATTATAGCGGATATTCTCGGCGTGGTTCTTAACGTACAGCGAGCAACCTGCTCGTCCAGTTATTCAAAATAAAATATTCTTCGTTACATTGAGACAAAATGACTGAATTCTACACAAAAGCAAGACGGAAATTTCAATAAATATTTAAGATACTCCAAATCCGTCGTTTATACATTTATAACATGGCTTAAGTCGCGAAGCCATTTCTTATCAAGACCTTGATAAAGCATTCATCGAAAATGGTTTTGTCTTAATTCTAAGACGGATCTAGTTGCGGTGTGTGCGAGGGGGTGGCGGGAGGGGGGGGTGCTACATCGGTTAAGACGAGGCCCGGTTAATATGAACTAAATAATAAATCAGCTGTGTTTGTCTGTGCATCCATTATTCATGGGGCGCGGATCAGCCCGTCGACAGCGGTTGCCGCGGAACCTTCGCCTCCGTTCATCTTGTTTCATTGAAACACTATTATCGTATACCTGTACGTTTTGGATGTGTCGGACCAGGTGCGACATTGCTTCCGAGAAACGATGTTGGGTTAGTGATAAGGTGTTCATATCGTGTGCTTTATGTGTGGAATGGTAAAAAATAATTCCTGTTCGTTAGTCTCGCGAAAACTCCTAAATGGTTGGACCGATTTCGATGAATTTTGTGCGTGTGTGTTTGAGTGGGTCCCGGGATGGTTTAGATTCACAATTGGACCCGGTAGGTGGCGCTGCAATCGGGTTCTAGGTTCTTATTATTTTTTTTAGATTCATCGCATATCACCCAAACCTCCTAAATTATTCAACCTTCACTTTTTATTATATGTTGTGGGTGAAACCGCGCGGGGTAGCTAGTTCAATTATAAATATTTGGTTTGCTAAGATTCATATACTGTTTATACGTATGTATTAATAATATATAAGCTACTATAAATTTAAGTTTTTTCTAAAGTAAATCAGAATTCCGCTGAAATGTTCCTTGACGCTACGCTACGCTAAAGGGACTCTATATCGTTTACCAGCTCTAGCATACAATAATAATTTTACTGGAAAACATATTCCGTACAAATGAATACCTACGTTTCGAATTAAATTTGGAAATCTCCACATCCCCCATATTAAGAACACGAATGGAATGGCAGTGACGCGCAATAGTACAATTAGTTGCGGCCTGCGGGACAATCCTCATACAAGGTTGCAATAACACAATATTAATATAGCGGAGTAATATAGGCACAATAGTGACCCGGATTGGGATGGGATTGGGCTGGAGGTCACAGTTCTTTGTTACGGTCGCTGACGGACCGCGGGATTGCTGCGTGTATTACGGGATGTAATATGAGTAAAGTGCTCGTGTTCTTGTAATATGTGATTGTTATATTAGATACGTTTATGGCTTGATTATCGTATGCTTGTTATTATGAGATATCAGAAAGGATTATTTTAATCACGCAATATTCTTATCTGAAGTACCTACGTGTATATATTAGGTAATCAAATCATTTACATTTCCCTATCTTTATCCAAATCCATTAAGCCTGTATGTCTAGTCAATGTGATACCGAACTGTATTTATGATTGTAAACGCGTATTTTGTTGGTAGATATTTCCTACCGATTTGAAAATGGAGGACGTTCTTAATTCATTTGTATTTTTGATGTATGTTACGTGATAGTTAAGTATATACGGATTTTATGTGGTTTATTTGTTTTTCCTTCGATGGTGGTCTAATGACGGAATAGTTATGAAACAGGAAAATTTCTTGAAGGAAAGTAAAAATCGCACCACGATACGGGTTTTGGAGTGTTTACTTATAATTATTTTATCCTGACACAGAAAAGTGCACTGCACTTTATGGACAGTGGACTGGCTCATATTATAGATAGGTAACAGTATCGGCTGTTTTTCAGCCATGAATTACGCTGTACGTTTGTCGTCGACAGCTGTTATTGAAAACTGTTGTCAGTTATTCCGTTGTTAACATAATACGATAATGAATAATAACTGTAATCTTTAGTCCATTCATAATTAAACCATAACGTAACATTCAATATTCGTAATGAAAGCAAATCAAATACTGACAATATACTGTTCGCGATGAAAAAAAGAAAATACACTTGTTTGATATTATTTTAATACTTTTAGTTTGTATTAAAAACAACGGTTGGGTAAGGCCGTAGTTTTTTCCACTTTGTAACATAAAGTAAAAAAATAAAAGTAACATAAAAGCAACATAATTTATAATACAGGTGCGAACATAACGAAAGATTAAGATTAAGGTACTTTACCAAAAAATTAAACATAAGTTGTGCTACTGAAACGTAAAAGTTTATGTTACAGGTAACATAAAAGTATCATAAAAGTAACATAAAAGTATCATAAAAGCGAAATATTTTTGATGTAATTAGCTTATAACTTCAAAACTAAAAAGATTTGCGACGTTATAGATGTTTTCTCGATAAATATAAGCTATGTCGCCTAAAAAAATAATACAATGAACATAAACAAGTGTCTACTTACCTTAAAAATATCACAAAACTGTTTCTGAATTTCACTGACGAAAAACTCGTGCACTGTTTGAAACAATCCATAGGCCACAATATGGCGACTTCTAATTTGCCCGTCTAATTTTACATATTCTTCGAATACTATTCAAAGACTTCATTTACTTACCAATATTGGTAACATAAAATAGTAACATAAAAGTGTAAAAATTGATGACCTGTTTTAAAACTGGAATAAAAAAATAAATAAACGCTCTTTTAAAATAATGAAATATTGGATTTAATTGCTCAAACCTTGTAATTTTACATAAACTAAAAATTATATGGCTTACTTAACAAAATATTCGTAATTTTGTCAATTTACTATCTGATGAAATTTATGTTCATTTTATTTTTGTATGAAAACGTAAATCCTTAATATCGTTAAAATTAAATTATATAAAAACTGTTATAGTTACAGTAAATTCGTAAAAGTTGTTTTACCCTAAAAACTAATCTACAGGATAAAATTATCAAAGCTGGTAAAAAGTGTTAATTGTTTATGATATTAATATGAATGTGACTGGTAATGAAAAAAGTGGAAAAATCTACGGCCTTACCCATTTATGGTTACATTGCACTGTGTGAATTGTGTGGTAATCAAAATGGCTGCGTAATGCCATGAGTATGACGTATACGTACGTTTTTCTGATTGGTGGATTATATCTTTAATGCGAGAGAGGCGAATGATTGGTGAAATATGACGTAAATGTAATGGAAGCGTGTGTGGTTGGTAACATTGTGACGTAGACAGTACTGTTGCTAAAACAAAACATATAATTATTAACGGTGACCTTGACTTGCAACGTGCAAAGTTCTCTTTCCCTCCAATTCGTTTTTGCGTTATATGCTTGCTTGCTCACACGGCGCGATGATACAAACTACGTAATGTGCAATATCCAACAGCGGATAATCGACAACTTTGTAATTGAAAGTTCTGTGTGGTGTTGCTGCTGTTTATGGACAGGCGTGGCGCTTACCATCAGGCCAGCACCTTGCTCGTCTCGTCATTTAATCAAATTAAAAAAAAAGCGATGAAGTAAACAATTTCTGTAGGAACGAGCTTTTAATGGTAATCATGGTGACTGGCTGCTCTTGCGAGTTTGAGGAATTTAGAAATAAGCCGCTACTCGAGAATAGCTTATTGTGGATTGTCTCCTACGGAGTTTGGTGTTAATAATTTATTTCCTCGAATCAGCGTTGTACGGAACGAGAATAGTACAAACGGAGTGTGGCAACTTAGGGTTGATAATAAATACACCTATTCGACACGTATGTTTGTTTTTTTCTTCTTTTATGTATATGTAACCACGCATAATGTCTCATAGAGTGATCGGATTTTGATGATTCTTTCACTGAAAAAAAAACAAATAATCGAATTAAGAACTTTCTCCGTTATTTTTTCATTTCGTCTATTAAAAGTAGTAAAGTAAAAAGTTTTAACAATAAGAAAACCCAGAAACTTAAAAACTAAAAATAACAAATAGTATGTCGGTGCTTTCTTATAATTTTATTATTGACCAATAAATTGCAATGAGGGTTTGAATTCCAGAAAAGGAAATACTAAGTTTAACAGCTAAATTCGTGTGTTCAGCGGTTTGTAAACTACTTTTCGGCTGTCACTTGACAGGTTAGCTGTATTTGTAGTTTTATTTTAGGATATTTCTACATATACGTCCCACGGGGATTCGTACCCCACATAAACGCAGACACACAGTCCTACCAATTCAGCAACAAGACCCTCACACATTGGTATTAGCATTTATGACATAAACGCTTGTATCCTTGAAGGGATAGGTAGAGGTGCAACTAGTGAATCCAATAAGCTCAAATTCTTATATTAGGCATACTATTCTTGTTACGTAAATAAAAAATCACAATTTTTTTGACCTGAGATTGAACCCCTGATTATTTTTTAATGAAATGTCAATTGAACGAAACTCCACTGCCCGTGAACCTCCATAATACTAGTTGAACCGTTGATGAATCAAACACGCCTTACGAAATGAAACCACAGCTCAAATACATTAAGTCACGTGACCAGTCAGGCGATTAGCGTTCAATAAACCCACAAATAATATTACTCTCATTCACTTACCGAAGAAAGCGAAATGTACTCAATAGTATTACATTTCTCATACAAACATATTACTGGATGGCGAGCGTTTACACAATAAGTAATACATCATACATATTCTATTAGCACTAATTCCATATGAATAAGACCTAGGCCTATAGAAATAATCTAGACTAGTAACATTCCGCGCTTTTGTATTCGCATATATTTTTTTAGTTTCTTTGGAAAACCAACAATGTATACAACTGTTTACTGACAAATAAACGCTATTTGACTGTTTTCACTTAAGTTATGCTATTTATATGTTGTTTGTTTGATATGAAGTGCAAAAACTTGAGTACATTTTTATTTCCGACTAGTTACGTAACATCATACATGACGTTTGGACTCAATTTTCCCTCACTTGATGGCAAGTGGTCCACCGCCCATGTACGCCCATAATACCAGAAGAATCATGGGTGCGTTGCCGACTTTAAAGGAAAATGATAATTAGGTATTGGGAAGGGGGGGGGGATTTTATCCTCCGGATATCTCACGCACCGTACGGAACGCAGCAGCAAGCCGCTACTTTACGTCGGTTTTCTGTGAGACAGTGGTAACACTCGGTCGAGCCGCCCCATTCATGCGGTAGACAAAACTGTCTACAGCGTGGCTCTGCCACTTAAGAAATGAAGTGGAGTAGTTACTGTCTCATTCCAAAAGACATTGTTGAAGAGTCCAATTACTATATCTGCCAGCTCTGGACTTCAGTCCTAACGTGAGTGGACAAGATAGAAATTTCACTATCTTTTCCTCGCATGAAACTTTCTTTGCCCAGACCTATGTTAAAAAAAATTGGATAACGCAGCAAACTGTTTCAATCTCAGCGAATATTACAAAATAGGGTGACATCTTTATAACATGCGTAATGACTCTCTTTGCAATTATAATAGTAACGATGTGACGTAACGTACCCATTGAGAGGGAGGATGGGGAAGGGTGCCACCCCAACTCACCCCATTATAATCACTCGCATTTATTCCGATAATGGTATAAATCAATGATTATGTGTGCATGTGTGTGCGCCATTAGAGCCATGTGATGAACGAAACGATTGATTCAACACTTTCCACTACATAAATATTAATTTGTTAATAAATTTTGTATATACGAATATTAATGACGTCAAAATATATTTATTAAATTTATAAATCATGAATTACTACGTGAAAGATATTTACTCGCAAGTAGTGGAGCATAATATGGAGTGGGCTGATCACGCTTGAAGGTGTAGACGCCAAGGCGATGGATGAATTCATCCTGGATCCTGTGCCTAGGAGTTAGTTATGTACTTGCCGTGAGAGTACATTTTTGATCCCTCCTTAGTGAGCTATTTTAGTTACGCACTATAGGGGTTTCGGCGTGTTCCTTTTGGAGGTCTCGGAGTTTCTTTATGGTTCTGATGGAGACAACCATGGGCTTTTAGCTGGTAAAAAATCAAGCAATCTCCATCCACATCTCATTGTGAGATGAGATGTTGATACAGATTACGTATAAGGTTGAATCCCCGCAATACATCCATTATTGGGCGCTGTCGATCACATGTCATTAGGTAACACACTTGTCCGTTTGCTGACGCTGAGCTGTACGTATATAAAAAATATTGTCGATAACTAAATATTTTTCAAGATCTCTGACAATCGCATTGATCGTACAACAGTGAATTTGTGCACTTTATATTAGTTAAATATAACAAACGCTTTTCCCATAATTTAAATGTTTAAATAAATTGAAATCACATTATATCACCGTAAGTACATGACCAGTAATTTCCGTGAACCCTGTACACATTACAAGCAATGTCCACATTTGAGTATAATTCCGTATCGAGAGGCCAAGACGTCCGCACCGCGCCCTTGTTCCGTGTGCATATCTCCACTGCACATGTATGTTTGTACAGCACAAGATCACATCGCGGTCTCCGCTGCACCGACCAGTGTATTTGGACAATGCTATATGCATGACCCACTTCTTATTCTGTAATTTGAAATAAAAACTGTGATATTGTTTACCGGATTGATTATTTTCTCTGTTTGTAGTACATTTTTGAAATAGTAATTACCTAGTTCCTTCCTAACCTAGTTCTTGAAAGCTGGTTTATTTAAGACAGTTCTTTGTTATTTGAAAAAATACAGAATAGTTCCACAATACCTATCAAACTCATAGTTATCGCTCTGAACCAACGTTATTCTAATTATTGACGTCGAAGTATACAGTGGTCGAGGGTTTCTAAACGGCACAATAAACAAAGGTTCATTCATCACATTCATCTAAATATAGTTTTATTTATCGTCACTGGAAAGGTAAAAATACTCAAGCGCCAATACGTGAACTTTACCGTAAAGCAATTTAAAGTTGTTTTTTACGAAGTGTTCGTTTAAAATAACATCAATTATTGACTATTACCTAAGCACCGACTTAAAATTGTTTAGTATTCTATTTAACTTTTAAGTTATTCGAGTCAGTTTAATGTTTTGTTAAAATCGTAAATATGTATGGCGTGACAGCCATCAAATGAGTCACAAAAACGTAAACTACAGGAAAACTAACTACAGGAAACACCTTTTAAAAATTGCGAACAATTATTTCGAAGCACTACAGCGTGTTCTCAGTACAGTTTGTACAACACCGGCGCGTTTGCATAGATTGAATGTCAGCTTTGTCTCACTGGGTACTTCTGCCTAAGATCCGGCAGTAGAATCTCTACGTTCATGACGTAGATGCCCGAGCTCAAATTTCTACATCCATTTTCGAATAGGACAATACATTGATCATAGGGTGCCAGTCAAAAAGTGCCCGCATATATTTATAATAAAAAAAAAATTATAATTAAATTTTGGGAAAAAGTTTCGTTCATGGTGTAGTTGTTAGTTATGGGTTCCGTTGCCTACTCGTCCGCAACTTCTAGGCAGTCATTATCGTTGCCTACATTCCATTCATAAATTTACGCAAAAGTGGACGATTTTCGACTTTATCGACCAAAAATGCGTAAACACTATATGCGAATATGAATGACATCTCCTGCGGCAGGAGGACCAATCACAGCTCACCTTTTTCATATTGGCCAATCTTGACGCATGACGCAATCAGCCATTAAAAATTTTGACACCAAGTCACCATTTTGTTTTTCTGTTTCATCAGTTCTGACACGCAATCTTTGTTTATGTTTTGATTTTATTGCATATAATTAAAGTAACGTTAAAGTTTTAACACGTGAAGTAGTATAAATATAGTAGTTTATTTGTTTTTTATTCGAATTAGTGTATTAATTGTCTGTTTCAATCGTATATTTACGTATTTTATTCAAAATGTTATTCGTCTGTATTTTTGGTAGGTTTGTGTTGACAATGTGTGCTTGTGTCGGATATCTTGCAAGTGACGTGTTCAGTAAATATCACTCACGGGCCAATTCTTTCTTCAATTTGGCGTCATCGTCAGAATAATAATGATGGTGAGTTCTTAATTTCATATAATATTTTTTTTGCTAATTTAACGTTTTTATTTTTTTTACGGGAGAGAGATTTTTTACGTGACTATTAGAATCCTAGGAAAAATCTAGACCCATTCTATGACGTCTTTTTTTTTTTTTTTTTTTTTTTTTATCCTGGCTCGGCAAAGTGACTACGCTACACCTGATGGTAAGTGTAGCGTAATCCAAGAATATTGTCGACCAACGATAAACAATGTGTCCATCGTTGGTCGGTAAGATCATGCCGGCCTGCCAAAGGGTCAAGGGAGAGGGGAAGGAAAAAGGGATGGGGAAAGGGTTAGGATCAGGGGGCAAGCCCCCTGGGGAGAACCGGATATACACTGGCTGACCCTGGAACGCGACCCACACAAGGTGGGCCACTATGGCAGGTTTTAGCACCAGTGTACGGTGGTCGCTATCCGGTCGGATACAAGTATCCTCCCACCAGCGACACCACGTCTTGCAAAGATTTGAAAAAGTAGAAATATAACTGCTGCCTACCCTGACACGAAACCCTGTGCACGCCACTGGTAGAGATTCTACTGCCGGATCTCGTGCTAGAACTATACCGTAGTTAATCTTTAAAGTTGTTTTTTTATTATAAATGTTTTTTTATGTTTTATACTACAAGATACGCAAACAAGCGAGTGGGTCACCTATGGTAAGTAATCAACACCGTTAATAAACACTCATAATGCTGAAAGAATCGTGCGCTACCAAACTTTGTTTGAGTGAGGATTGGGCAAAAAATCTTCATCGTCCACCACCTGTAGAGTCGCACTGCTGGGTATAAGCCTTTGTCATATTACAACACTTGCAATGATGCATGCAATTTGCATGATCTTTTACCAGTTGCTTCCAGGATTGTTCGCTTAACTTAACTAGGTCGTCAATCCATCTTGCCGTCGAATGGTCAACGATGCGCTTGCCTTGTCTTGGCTATCACCCATTTATCACCTTATTCCACCTGTCGTCTGCTCATGTAGCTAGATGTCCCGCCACTTGCATTTAAGACCCCGAATTGTTCGATATTTTGAACGATTGTCAAGAAAGCTGGTGAGAGCGTACCTGATATTTTTGTACTCTAAGGAATAGTGGCCACCGTAGACACATATCTATAATATAGATATAACCAAACTGTCTGTCTGATATAACCAAAAATGCTGATTTTAAAACCCGAATTTTGTTACATTTGCATTTTCGGTTCAGGAGTTCCTCATTTTGCTTCATAACCCATCATCAGATTTTAATTTAACTTATATGAGATCACCTTCGCATTATGGATTAAAGTCTATCGATCACAAAAATAATGATCAAATATGTTATATTTTGGCGGAGAAATAAAATACAGATAAATTGAGAACCTCCTATTTTTAAGTTGGTTGAAGATATAACTTGATTATCTTCATAATTCTTTAAACTAAGTCTGACACGTGCGCCGTAGAGGGGTCTTATCAAGCAGTGTAACTGATCTAACACAACCCTCATAAATGATATTTGCTATTCCAATTGATTTCCAGAATAACCCTCCGCCGCGGCGCGTGGTGTGCTTGGGACCGACGCAAGACATTCGTGAGGAGCTGCTAAATAATTCCGTGTGTGTCGCTAGTGTCGCGTGTCGTCTCCCCCCGCGCGTCTCCCGCACCACCCTGCAGCCCTGGCCGGCAGGCGACTAGGCGGCCCGTGATAATTGCGCTAACTACAGATTGTGTGAGCAAACGTTGCCGAGGATAAGCGACGGTATCGTTTACGAACAATGCTCGGAACATAGCCTGCGTTACGTCTGACGCAAACGTGTACGTTTCAGTCACGGGCACCTAACGAGCCGTGTGCTAATCTCGGCTAACGTGCGCTACGTTGATTTGTGTGTCTAGTGACTACACCGTGTACAAAGCAATACCGTTTGTTTAATTGTTACATTAAAACTGAGGGTCATGTCAGATCTGCTACTTACATAGTTAGAGGATTGTACTTTACATTAAATTATTTATGTTACAAAGAGACGAAATAAAAAATGTTATTAGAATTACTCGAAAGTAAAAAATAAATTGTGCAAGTCAGTAACACAACGAGTCTTCTCATAATAACTAATGTTAAAGAGCAAAACAGTAAGCGCCTTGTATCTAGTTTGTTTTTAAAATTCAATAAACATCAATTTTAACTTTAACTTGTAAAGCGATGAAAGCCCTTTGAAGTTTGATATAATTTAATCAAGTAAAGTGTGTCACTCAAATCACATTTTGAACAACAAAATAACTGGGAACACCTGCAAAGTTTACTCGGGTTAAAGCTTTGAAGCAGAGTAGCCTTGACGTCATTTTTGGCGGAGGGACGGAGGGACGGAGGGACGGCGACGGAGCGTGCCTAGTCAACAACCCCTGTTTTACGAAAACCGACTTAAAAATTACTTTTATAGCGCAATGCAATAAGCTTTAACATAAAAACCTCTCCTCTTTGGTGCTTCTTTGAAATGTATATAATCAAGAGTGACGTACAATAGCTTTTACATGATTGTTTGTATAAAAAGTATATTAAAATTAGTGCTCGGCATCGCAATAAACAGATCCCACGAATGTCGTGTCATGAATATTCGTAACGAGGAGGTAACGTACATAATATCCGTCCGTCCGTGTGTCGCTGCTAGTCGCGTGTAAATTGAACGCGACTCAGCGCGACGCACTATGTGTTATTTTGCCTTAGTTGCGGACATGCCAGTTTTATTTTTTATCTTAATAGGTTATACCTTAATAAAGTATTCTAAAATATGCCCGTTTTGATATTTCACTTAATTTTAGAGATAAAATTATTCTTGTGAAAGGTCATTGACCTCCATGAAACAGTTTTTCGTCTTTATTTCTTCAATAAAGCAATTGTCCCCCTTTGTAATAATACTGATAAATTGTTGGTTCGAAATATATTATGTGTAAAAATTGCGAGCCCCTAACGTTTCAAGAACGCGGGTAAATAATTATTTTGTTATTTAACGAAAAAAAATAATATAAAATGAACTACTTAATGGTCGTGTTTTTTTTTGTTTGCATAATATTCTTATGTATAGTACCTTCAACTTGAGAAAATTCCAAACATGTATCTAGCGAGATCTCGGAGATATCGTGTTTCTAAGTTTTTTCTAAATTTCTATGGAAATAGGGCTGTCACAAAGTATTGAACATTTAAGTTGATTACGTCAATCAATTTAATGACTTACACGGCAACACCCAAATACTCCGAAATATTTTATTCCGAACTGAATTCCGAAATGAATTGAATTCGAAATCGATGTTCCGATTTTCAAAAGTCCGAATTTCATAATACCTTAAAATTATAATGTCTATTATTAAAATTTACTAAATTTAGTTTTCCGAAAGTCGTTAATGCGATTTGTTTGTTTTCCGATTTTTATAAGTTCGAAGAATCAAACGCTCGATGGGTTCTTGGTCCGATAAACGACATTCCGATTTTCAATACTCCGAATAACTATAGAATTAGGATTCTGATTCTGATTCAGTTAGTATAATATGCAGTTACGCATATATATTCAAAATCTATAAGTAACGTTTAATGTAATTTAAAACATCTACTTTGTTATTAATATTTGTGTATTAATATTGCTTGTGTTTTCTTCTTTTTCTTATATCTACCTGCGTCGGGTACCATCTACTGTTATTAAATTCTTTGGGGTTAGGTTAGAAAAGTGGCAATTAACGCCAGATCTCCTCTATTGTTGGTGAATCCATATCAATCCAACCATATTGGGTTAGGTTAGGTTAGAACCGTGACCATTGAACCGCGAAGGCGAGCGAGCGCAGTGAGCGTGCCGCGGCAGCGGCCGCCGAGCGCCAGATGGCCTCTATTGTTGAATTCGTATTTTTGATATTTCGAATTATGATTAAGTCGGACTTTTTGTTGTTCGACCCATTGAAACTCGGTATTTTGAGAATAGTAATTACTAGCTTTTGCTCGCGGCTCCGCCCGCGTGAACAGCATTTTCCGGGATAAAAGTAGCCTGTAACCGTCTCCAGGATCCCATCTATCCCTGTAGATAAATTCATCAAAATCGGTTAAGTGGTTTAGGCGTGAAAGCGTAACAAACAAACTCACTTCCGTATTTACTTTCACCCCCCCTTTTCATCCTTTATTAAATAAAATTTCCAAAATTCCTGGAATTTTATTTAATAATCAAAATGATGAATCAACTCAGTCAGTCAGGACATGTTATTTTATAAGTATAGATTATAAACGTTAGGAATATTGACATTTAGGAATTATAAAAATAGGATGAATGATAATTCGGAATTGTTATATTAGGAATTTGGAACCATTCGGAATTATGAAAATCGGTATTTTTGGAAAAAATTCCCGTTAAATTTGTCGTATTCGAAAAAGTATAGAAGAGTCACTTCAAGATCAGCCGCAGTAAAAAATAATAAAAATTATGTCCAAATTGTAACTGACAAAATCTGCGGTGAAAAACTGAACAAAAGCTCTGCGCAAGGGTTAGAGTTTGTAATTAATGAATGTCTAAAAAGGCCAACACGTCCTAAAAAAAATTGCAACATCCATCAAAGAGAAAGTGGAACCTAAACCATATACCCCTGATGAAGCCCTTTTTTTCGTAATCGATAGAAAACTAACTGTGGAAGATTACACTTTCATACAGAAAGATTTGAAAGAAAGAGGTTTCTTAGCGTATCCTCCATACTATAAATTGCAAATTGCCAAAAAAATGTGTTATCCTGAAGAAGATATAGTTATTACTGAAAGAGAAGCAAGTGTCTCAGTTCACAGTTTGTTACTACACACATTCCGCAGAATCATAAAATTATGTACCGAAAAAACATCACAATATTGCAAACAAAAGCAGAAAAACATTATTAGAACGAAGTTTCTTACGGCAGGCTTGGAGGGGATAGGGATTTCGCTGCGTGACCGAACTGAAAAAAATGTGATAGTAAAACCGTAAGAAAAATGCGTGGAAAAAATGCGTGGAAAAAGTGCGTGGAAAAATGCGTGGAATAAAACCGTTAAATGAGACGTGCGCAGGCGCGACAGTCGCGTAACCAGTTTGATATCTAGCACACAAAGTTAAAGTCGAAATTCCGTTAATAAAACAGATGGGTGTGAAACTTATGACATTTGGAAATGTAGACGCGGTTTGAAATTTGAATTTGAATTTTTGATTATAGAACACGGCCGTCCACCGTTTAGTAGCCAGTCTAAGTCTAAATTAATAAGTTTTTAATTAGAGTTGTTACACTTCGGTAGTGTTTTGGGATGAAATATTACTGAATAAAAATTAGTGGTGTCGAAAACCTACATAAAATTGAGCACGACTTTTTTTGCAATTTGTGTCGATTCTACATTAGCCGAAGGAACTTCGTTCCTACCTGGTGTCCCACGACACACACCAATTTTTTTTATTGTATATTTGAGTGTTCTTGGGGGTTTGATGGAAGTACGGGGCAGTCTTTTTATAAACAAAAGTTTTTAGATGGTGATGACCAAAATGAAAATTGTTTATTTACAACGTCGTACATTCCTCTGCAACTAAAAACTAGTGACGGCTTTGTGTTGTGGTCTAACCCAAGCCCACAGTCCTACAGGTTTTGTCGTCCATTGAAGATCCAATATCGAAATGAGACAAAACAACTAATTCTCGAAGAAAAAATGCGGGTCGAGGCTGAAGTAAGTCAACTTACATCACTTTACGGAGAAACTGATGAGGGTTAGAGTATAATATCAGATCCCAAATTATATTTAACCGCAATAGATGGTAAAGTATTTAATGTAATTACGGGAACAACTTCACAATTACGTTGCGCTTGTTGTGGAGCTACAGCAACTGAATTTAATAAGCTGGATAAAAGGCGGCCTTATATGTTATTTCAGACTAAACTATTTCTGTGCCAAATTTCATCCATATACGTTCAATCTTTCTGGCGTAATTGAGTAACAAACAAACATCCATCCATTTAAACTTTCACATTTATTATATGAGTAGGATTAGGATAAAAGTAGTGGACTATATTTATTACTTCATTTAAACTTAAGCATAACATTATACAGAGGCGGCCTTACAGCCTTGGGCATTTTCTGCATGCAGAGAATTAAACTAAAAACAAATAACAGTAAATACATTCATACTAACAATATAACAAATCATATAACTAGAATGTGAGATAACAGTTAGATAATGAGGAGAAACCAACAAAAATACATTAAATTTGAGACGAGCCTGAAAACTTTAAGTGTTCGCCAGCCATAGGCTTAAAAGTAAACCGACTCGTTGCTGGCCTCATATTCCGAGGGAGCTCGTACGAGAGGAATACCACTTGGACCAAGAATGACGATTTTAGAAAACTCGAAAAACCAATACTTTAAAAATTTAAACTTAAACAAAATGTGCATAAAGCACAATTTTTCCATATAATCTTGAACTATGCACGAGATAAGTTAAACCGGTTAATATCTCAGTCAAAAATAATAAATCACAATGAATAATGTTTGTTTCAAATAAGTAGTTTACGTTGCATACAGGTTTAATTGACAACCCTAACTCACAATTTTAAAATTCAATATTTCCGAGATCCTGGGTTTGTTGAATCTGGTTTTTTTTGTGGTGATAGTTATTATAGCATACACCATTTTGACATTTAAAAAAAACACGACCATGAAGAGAATCTCCAGAAAAAAAATAATTACTAAATCATAGTTTTTTTGTTGTCCCACCTAATTAAGCAAGATTTTTAAAGTTTTCAAAATAAAATATGGTTCCTATACCGATTTTCTATCATATCTTAAAATATTTAGTGTGAAAATCCAATCCAAAAATGAAATATTGTGTTTCTATGGTTTCTATGGCTTTTTCTCATTTTTTTTTATTTCTCTTAAACTATTGTAGTTAGAACCGGCGGAGTTTTAACAAGAGTTTTGTTTGATTGTTAGCTACCCAAAAAACACATAAAACGAGCGTGTCACATGTAAGGCCAAATAACACACTGTGCGACGCTGAGTTCCTTTCAAGTTATTTTTAGAGTCGTTTACTTCACAGCTTTAATTAGAATAATTGGAGACAAGTACTCGACGAGCGCTACAGACTGTCGGATTTTTCGTTAAGAATGTTTAAAGGAAAAACAAGTGGCTATTTTTATACGACGGCGTCCAATTTGCAAGTTTTAAGTTGAATTTAGAAATGTTTGTTGATTCTAATCGCGGCACATTAAACTCGCCGCGTACAGAGCGGGGATACACTGGCGGGAAAGTAACATGAGCGATAACACAAGTGGAGTAAACGTCGCACCACACACCACCGTCCCACAGGCCAACCGCCACAGATCACTCACTACACATGGACAATGCACCGCAGTTTGTTATAACGTTGACACAATACTAATCTAATATTGTGTTAGACTACCCCGTTGGCGCAGTTGTAATATGTACGTGATATGACTTCCATGCTGAGGTCTCGGGTTCGATCCCCGGGTCGGGTAAAAGTAATACTAGGTATCTATCATAAAATATGTAGTACTAGACTAGAGTTTGGAATTTTGCCAGCTATGGTGATAGGCTCGTCCCCTAGCATATCATAGAACGGACATATTCTCGGAGAAATATGGGTGTACTGGTTATACATCTGTCTATGCCTTTTGGGATTACAGGCGTGAGTGCGTATGTATGTATTAATCTAATATAATATTCGGAATATAATTACCCTG
The DNA here is from genome assembly GCA_949126905.1 of Amorpha juglandis. Lineage (NCBI taxonomy): Eukaryota > Metazoa > Arthropoda > Insecta > Lepidoptera > Sphingidae > Amorpha > Amorpha juglandis. The sequence goes on along the minus strand of OX421381.1, from coordinate 16,008,537 downwards.
GAATAGCTTAGATGGGATAAGCTTAAAAAATCACATGGCCTTTTTCTTTCTTACTATACACAAAAACGGGTTTCGCATCACAAAAAAGGTCGCCTTCTAACAAGCGTGTAATCTTGTTTTGTGCTATCACAGGGTTTCGTCTTTCACTATCATCCAATTATACACCGAAAAATTATGGTCTATTAAGTCTTCTGTACGTAGTAGCTGCGTTTCAGTGTTCGCGCACCGAAAATTTTTAACAACCCTCTCTGTGTCCGCTCGCGAGAGGTTCATTAGTGGCCCCGCAGGCCCGCGCGGCTCGACGGGCGGCTCGGCGGGCCGCGTCACTGCACGCGGAGGGTTGTGTGCATTATATACCGCGCGCCGCGACTTGTGGAAATGTGGCGAATTAAAAATATATTGAATATTCATAGGTGTACACACACGCATGCCCGTGCCTGTGTGCGTCTGTGACAAAGCTTCCGTAATGCTCCGTCAATAACGCGGTGTCGGATCGAAATCAAAATATTGCAATGTTGTCACAGAAAACAGCCGGTGAATGATTACAATATAATATTTCATTTGTTTTCAACGTGTAGAACCATAATTGTTAGTAATATGGTACATGGTGGTTTTATATGTGTAATAATCAATCTCTGTATATAGAACGTTGCTTTCCAGTGGCACTTCACTTGGATTATTACTGAAATTTGTACCCGATATGGGACTAGGCCCATCACTTATCACATCTTGGGACAGAAACGAGCATCGTGAACCGTGGGAGCACTAGTTGCGCCTCTGTGAATAGTAGAGCTATACTGTAGACAGTCATGTCTATAGCATGAATGGGCCGGATCGACAGGATCGATACCACTATCATACAGAAAACCTACGTGAAGTAGCAGCTAATGCTGAGTTTCGTTTGGTAAGTGAGATTTCCGGAGGCTGAATTCCTCTCCCCTTCCCAAACCCTATGCCTCTCTTTTAAGGTAGGCGATGCACCCATCATTCTTTTGATAACGTAGGTCTTTACGAGTATTATTAATAATAATTACGTATTAAAAAAATTACAACTAATTAGGAAATAGAGATAACAAAATGTGGGATTTGTAAGTTACGAATTTTTGAGGACATTGTTATTTGGTTGGTAAGTAGCATTTACACAAAGGTGGTGAAACAGGCGTTAGACATCTATAAAAATATTCAAAAGAAATTACGTTAACAATTTAAAATTCTAAATGTATACAAGGGTAGTTCAGATCTCGCGTGGCTGTGCTAAGTGTTGGTACGTAAACAGGCGGCAGGCGGCAGCGGCAGGCGGATCCTCGCGCTTTGATATGCTAATTCCGTCGACTCGCGACTACCTCCCGATGCCTCCAATGTATTTTTTCAGGGACATGTTTATTCTTCTTCTATATTGCCTATCTAAGCACTGAAGGGTACATTACATTGTTTTTGCGTCGCCCACGCGAGACGATTGTATGCAAATTGAGTTTTGTCGATCAAGTGAAATGTGGATCCATCTTCAAGTGATATAGAAAGTTTCATTTTGACAGGGTAGGTCAAATATTAGATGGCTTGCTTGCTACAACGCGTAACAAATAGCTAAACTAATACAATAAGTTGTGTATCAAATAATATAATGGTTCCATAAAATTCATTCCATAAAATGCATCTTTGCCCATGCCTTCTGAGCTACTTGTGTATGTGTACTTGAAAGGGTAGGTAGCGGTGAGATTTTTTCATTGCTATGTTGTGATATGTGACGAGTTTATCGCTATATGGACTTAAGTTCCAATCCCTATACTACTAGCAACTTATGTGAGTTTTAGATTCGAAAACGTTAAGACAAATGATTGTCAGACCTAACGATTGAGTCCAGGTCCTCGTCAGTATCACATTCTAAATATGGTACCACTTCACTAGGCGTGACAGTAATGCAATATAACTGAAGCACTCAAATTTGTTTTACTTTAATAAGCACCCGTTAAAGTAAGTTAACGGGTTCTGAACACTTAATATCAAGTCACATACAATGTTGTGTAAAAAATTAAACAAGCTGCAGTAAAGCCGACTTGGTATGACAAATATCCCATTAGCTAATCCTCTTGGCAGTTTCGCGGGGCTGTACACATGTAGCGTTATATACTGGCTATAAATCGCTGGGTGTGAACGCGGCGCGATTAATCTCGCGCGTGTTTCACCAACAGCTGAGAAGAAGAAGTGAGTTATTAGATCCTCGGTGTTGGAAGAGTTTTAAAAGCACATTTTTTATCTAATGTTATCTACTTTGGAAAATGACAAAGCCACAATGTAGACTGATTTGTCTACAGCATAGGTGAGCCACTTCTACCTAGTTGTTGCCAGTTGTCTCATGAAACACTGACGTGACGTTTTGTACGGTGAGCAAGATATCGGCGGACTCAATTCCCCACAAACCTATCAAATCCCTTAGTTACGAGTCTATGATTCTTCTGGAGTTATGAACGTTTATGGATGGTATTGTATTCTATATCGAATGGTTAGTGGCCTACCTAATGTTAAAGTCTTTCAAGCCACCCGAAGATCTCCGACTTGGCTTAACGACTGCTATCAGTTGATAGCAGCATTGACCGGAATTTTTACGTGCCATCCAAAGCACGGAGGCGCTTAGTTGAAATATCACTAAGCGGTCACCATCTATTGACTAACCGCGCCGAAGGTTGCTTAGCTCGCTAATCGTTTACCGTTCACTGAATGCAATCGGATATGAACGTGTTGAATCGCCTCGCGCGCCTCGGATTGTGCCAATTTCTGAAATATAGCGAGATCAACACCTCTTTGTTTACTAAGATATCGTTAACAAATTTACCTCTATTATAAGGAGTGCAGAAGCACACTCATCCCACCGTCGAACCCCGCAGCCCGCACGCCTACCGCTTGTACAAAATAAACTCATAATTTAGCAGCTCGCTCGTTGAACACGCAATTTCTTTCGCCTTTTTAATGATTTATCGTGAGAATGTGGTGAAGGTAGAATTATTACACAAATATCGGTTGTATATTACAGCATAGAGTATTTTTCTATTAGCCTTTATAATAAAGCTGTTTTACGTAGTTCGTGAACAAAATATTATTTTATTAATAGACCTCAATAATATTTTGCTGAAATATTTTATGTTCGATAAAGTTTAGCTGTGGTATGTTCCCATATAAATTTTGTTAACATCCGATGACAAAGTATGAAAGAAATAATAAATTCCGGATCACAACACATTCGTTGCGATTGTTATCTCATTAGAATACATGTTTATAAATATTAAAGTTTAACTAAAACCAAACAACCGACTTCAAAACTTAACATTGAAAAGTTAATAACATCAAATTCTAAAGGTCGTTTTGGAGTCAATGCCGGTGCTGCTGCCAGCCAGCTAAAATTGCACTCACAAAGAACTATAGAAATGACTTTTATTCTTGCCTTTTCAATATTTTCAATTTATGGAGATACGTTGAGCTCTGAGTGATTAAGGGTGATTTTCTTCTCAGGCTAATTGTCGCTAGTCAGCGCGGGCCTGGGACCTAGAGTCGGTTTAGTATCGACCTAATCACACTGCAATACCGATGCAAACACAGCTCGTTGACTAGTTCAGTGACGAACATGCTCACTAGTTGTGGAGGTGCGTCGGTGAGTGATGCAGGTGTGTTTTAGGTGACAGCAAGATTGTGTTTTGTGATAGGAACAACTCGACGAGTGATACGAGTCCGCCTGACTCACGCCTAGTTTAAAGTCCACTTTGTATGAAATTCTATGGAAACGGTCGCAAGTTACAGTGTCCTATCTCGGTATAAAAAAGCAGACGTGGTGGTCTTCTACCAAGGTCGAACACAATAAAAAAGACCCAAAATTATTTAATCCAATATTGTTTAATCCACACTAGTTAAACCCAGCTTTTATAAACTGCTAATATTTTGGAAATAACTTGAATGCCTGAAGCTTTCTAAAGGTCTTTCTTATGTTGGATTTGGATTTTCAGTCACTTATTTATTCAAATACATACCTACAGCATCTCAAAAGCAAAACGTATCATGTATAGGCTCCTAGGTAACGTAGTTTTAATAGGGTTAACATGAAAATGATTCAAATGATTGTCCTACTTCAAACAGTAGTAAGACATGACGGATCGTTCACTAGATTTCGACAGAATTCGGATCAGTCGGATTTGACAAAGATAAATGAATTGCGACACACTTTTATCAATCTTTGACAAGAACAAGTTTCGAGCGGTTTTCCGGACGTACTTATTCAGCTAGAAAACGTGTCGCTCTATGAAGAGGAATCAGCTTAGTAGTTGTGCGAAGTGTACTAGGGTTATTCTTTATAATAGTACAGTACTATACGAGCAGATCACGGCATGGAAAGTGAACACCATCATTGTATATCCAGTAACTTCAAGCCAAAATTATTTTTATTATTCGACGATCGAGGGATGAAATGTCTATTGACAGTAGACATCATATCTGCACTGCACTGCACCATCAGGTCCAATGAATACACATTGGCGTGCTAGGTGTATAGGTAGATTATATTGTAATTGAGGGTAATCAATAGATGTCACCGGCCAGCCAGTTCTGCATTAATACTCAGTACGTATCGGTCGTGGTTGTGTTCTTGTGCGCATTTGACTCTACTCTACTACTTTAAATTTTACTTTACTAAAATCGATTCTACCATTAAGTCGCGTTCGCAGAAAACCAGTGCATTATATCTATGGAGCAACGCGTTACACTAATGATGTACTTACTGCTCACAGGAACATCCTAATGAATAGATCATCTCCCGCGCGCGATTACTGACGGCGCGCCGTTAGTGTGGATGGGGCATAATGGCGATCTTCATGTTATTGTTTTCCAAAGGTACAAATAACTTTATGAGTGTATACATAGTTTTAGTATTGTGTTGGCTTTTTTATGAAATAAATGACCAGTCCAAACTGTGAATACTGCGGGCCTGTAGAGGACGTGCATCGCTTGTTACAGGAATGTGTCCGTAATAAGATAATAATAACACATAAAAACACATATTGTGTCAAAAAGAAACTTTATATTCCTAGAATTATTATACAAAAAATACAAAAATTAATTGCATTACAAATAGAAATACTTTCGTTGGTATTCCTATTGAGTCTGGATCGAATTGTACGTGACTGAGATTGGTTCGCGATAACTGCATTTTATTCAAATAAGTTCTGACACCTGTATCTCCCAAGGGACAGGCCAAGGTGCGACTAGTGCTGCACCCACGTTTTGCCTAGCTTATTTCCATCCCATGATATGATAAGAAACGAGTATATCACCATACCACGCACATAAATATAATACCGCGCAATTCATAAATGATTTTTCGAATTGAAAGCTCAAATACAAATTATGATTGGTTGATCGAGGGTTTGAACCCAGGACCTCACGGTATCTTAGTCAGAGTAGCTAGTGGTAGACATTTTTCCGCTATATCCGCAACATATAAATATACATAAGTGGACAGCATAATATAAATTCGTTCATTTCATCATATGAAGTGTTATCTCACTGTTCTAGAAGCAGCGTATTTAGAATCTTAAACAGTTGAGGTCCAGGGTTCGAAACCTATGTTATCCAATCACAATTTGTGTATTAGTTTTTAGATTTTAAAATTCATACAGGAGTTGCCCTAGATTGATATTTGTGCTTTAGATAACGATAGGCTTGTCACCTAGCATAATATGGGATGTAAATAAGTTCGTTGAAGCGTGGATCCATTAGATATGCCTCTGCATGCCACATCGGGTATATAAGCGTGGGTAGCGTGGTGGTAGTGACTTAAGTAATTTTTATATAAATTAATAATCTTAATCAATGTAATTAGTCATTGTGATTTCTTATAAAGTAGAGGCTAGCAAAACAAGTGGGCAGCTGATGGGAAGTCATCCATCACCCATGAACACTCATAATACGGGAGGAATCATGGATGCGTTGTCAGACTTAAAGGAAAGGTATGGCGATTGGAAAAGGGAAAGGAAGGGAGGATTCGTCTCTCCAGAAAACGCACCATACGCTACGCAACAGCAAGCCGCCACTTTACGTGGACTTTCTGTGGGACAGAAGTACTATTGGTTGAGCCGGTCCATAACTGCTGAAGAAAAATTGTCTACAGCGACACTTTATTACTTACACAAGACAAAACCAATTCATAATCCAATCTCTACAGCGAACGATAGTAATACAGACTAAATAACTAAATGCAGAGAAAAACTTATTCCATTTTAAAAACTTAATTATATGCCCGCAGCTCAGCTCTGCGCTGCGCCGCCGGCCCTACTTTCGAGAATTATAGTTGCCGGGAAATCCGGGAAGTGGTACAAAGTCAGTAATAATTTTGTAAGTTCCCGTACTGCAGTCAATGTGACTAATGCATAGAGATATAAAATCATAAGACGCTACAATATTCAACACCCATTGTTTGTGATAAGTTTAAAGTTCCAGTAATAAATGTTTTCTTTCTTTCTTTCTATATAAATAAATACATCTAACAGTCACACACATAGTCGGCCGGCCCGGCCCCACACTAGCACACTATAACCTGTATAGTGGGTATCCGAAACTACGAAGGACTTCCGGTACCACAAGACCCAGACCCAAAACAAACATTTATAGATCACACATATATTTGTCTTAGCGCGGGCATCGAACCTTGCTTCGCAGTCGGCTTCTCGCCCGCTGCGCCACGGAAGTGATATTTCGATTATATTTTAAAATTAAGATTAAAGTGATATATTTTAACTTATTAGTCTGTGGCTGACTACAAGCAACATTCGTGTGAATCTTTAGAATATACTTAAGCTTTTTTTTATCGAAACTTTTAATACGATTCTCGAAATAACTACTTATAAAGAGTCTTTGTTGGCAACAAGAAGACTGCGTGAACAATGCGTTCAAGTGACTTTTATATGGACCTTAAATAAATAAATATTTGAATATATACAACAGTCACAGAGACTGTTATATGTATTCAAATATATAATTATTTAATCATCCGCCTGTCCTGTCGCAGGTCCCTCGATTTGCTTCTTCCCTCTCCGAAGAGGGAAAAAGCATTTATACAGGCCGGCATGACTCTAGTGACCACCGATAAACTCATTGTTTGCCAGTGGTCGCTGGTTTTTTGGACTGCACGACGCTTAACATCAGGTGCAGTGCAGTCGCTTTGTCGTACTCGGATAAAAAAAATCTATTAATTACTGACCAAACATATTATTCTCCACTTCGCCCTTTTTTGCTTTAGTAGATACCGGTACTGTGTGATATATAATAGGTTTGGAAAACCCTTCTTAGCTAAAGTAGGACACACGTGGAATCTAGCTATTCAATACTAGGTAAATTAAAATATTCGATTTATTATAGACGCCAAATTCGTTTACCCTATCGACATTTTCAATGGAGTATTTTCGCGCTGTTGATCCCAAAATATTATTTATTCAAAAGAGCACGTCAGAGAGCAATAAAAGTAGTAACATTTCAATGAAACGCATTAGGAAGGTGCTTCAGTGCACTGTCTACTAGATGCACTTGTTGTAAGGTTGTATTCAGATTGGATTGATCGTTGGCTTGTAGGTACTGCTGTTATAAATAATATTATACTGACGCACTGCTGGACTCAGATCTTCTTTACAAATGAGAGGTAGATAGATAGATAGTAACTCTTTATTGTAGACACACACATAAAAAAGACAACAATAATATACAAAAAGAACAAGTAAATAAATGTGCCACAAGTGGCGGCCTTATCACTAAAAGCGATCTCTTCCAGGCAACCATTGGATGGAGAGAATTATCAAGAAAACAGTAGACGGGGTGTAGGTACAACAAAGCGCTAAAATTATAATATACTATAGGAATATTACTTAAACATATACATATACATACATACAAAGCAGGCAGAGAGGTATTGGAACCTAGTCCACTACGATCTAATGCAAGTTGGCTGGCTTCACATACTTTAGAAATTCTTAAATATGCAGATCTCCACAGGCTCTTTCCCCTCTAATTCTTCTTAGTCGAGCACTCTTGATAGTCTTCGTGGTTTATCAAGATGGTGGTACATGAAGGGTCATCAACGTTGTAATTTTTTTTGGTGGCTATCTCAGATCTGGCAATACTTCTTGATTGTTGCCTGTTGATAGAATTGCGCGTGCGTTCTGTTAGGGAAAGCCGTATCATCATATTCTATTAAAAAAAATAATGTCAGTCATTGACATTTGTCGTGTTTTCTTAATGCTGTCAGTTTGCCTTTTTGCCACTTAAAATGTACGGGATTTCATGTTATAATAAAAAAAAACTTTTGATATTCTTACAATTGAAAATGGGTATTCTCGTTTTAGAAATTCGTTTTAAAATGTAATTTTTTTGCACTATAAAATATGAAATGTGTAACGCCCCACGTGTTAAAAAAAGTGAGCAAAATCGGGCATTACCCTTTGGAAGGTCATAAGTTGACGAAAGTTTGGTTTTGATAAAGCCCTCGCAGTTACATCAAGGATTGAATTAGTTGTATTTAATACAAGGACTAGTAATATCACAGACATTGTTATTTCACGTCGGTTTCCGATGACATAATGGTATCACTCCAGTTGAGCCGACCCATTTCTGTCGTAAACAATACTAGTAACATCAAACCACATGAAACACTATTTATTTGAAGTAAAATATAATGTAGACAATATACGAGGTCTGGTAAAAGACAAATGATTCCATTCGGTGGATGTAAATGGAATCCACTTGACATTCACACCCGACGCAAACCTTTGTAACGTTAGCCTCTTTACTCTAGAGACCACTTCACTCTTCAAGTGATCTTATACTTTTGAGTAAACACATTTGAACGTAATTTCGTAAAATTAATTATAATAATATAGAATTGACACGCCGAATAGTCATAGCTCATAAACACATTCATGTCTTGACTGTCTGATTCATCAATACCCCGACCGACCCCGACACTAAGTGTAATAATCTGAAATATTGACAGCGATTATTTCACTTATCTTTATATATATATAATTCTTCTGTGAGTGTGTATGTCACTGAACTTCTCTTAAACGACTGGACCGATTTTGATGAAATTTTTTGTGTGTGTTCAAGGGGATCTGAGAATGGTTTAGATTCACAATTTTGTCCGCTGGACAATGTATTTTTAATTAATTTTTAATTTATTAGTAGTTGTTGATTTTGGAATGTTTTAGTATAAACCGGATGGTTGTCGTTGCGAAGCTTGCCGTGATGACGGGTCGTATAGCGTCTAGACTGGACAGAGACAGGACAGGGACAGGACAGTGAGACAGGACAGTGAGACAGGAAAGTGAGACAGGACAGTGAGACAGGACAGTGAGACAGGACAGTGAGACAGGACAGTGAGACAGGACAGTGAGACAGGACAGTGAGACAGGACAGTGAGACAGGACAGTGAGACAGGACAGTGAGACAGGACAGTGAAACAGGACAGAGAGACATGACAGAGAGACAGGACAGTGAGACAGGACAGTGAGACAGGACAGTGAGACAGGACAGTGAGACAGGACAGTGAGACAGGACAGTGAGACAGGACAGTGAGAGGACAGTGAGACAGGACAGTGAGACCGGACAGTGAGACAGGACAGTGAGACAGGACAGTGAGACAGGCCAGTGAGACAGGATAGTGAGACAGGACAGTGAGACAGGACAGAGAGACAGGACAGTGAGACAGGACAGTGAGACAGGACAGAGAGACAGGACAGTGAGACAGGACAGTGAGACAGGACAGTGAGACAGGACAGTGAGACAGGACAGTGAGACAGGCCAGTGAGACAGGATAGTGAGACAGGACAGTGAGACAGGACAGTGAGACAGGACAGTGAGACAGGACAGAGAGACAGGACAGTGAGACAGGACAGGACAGGGAAAGGAGGCGGGACGGGGACAGGACGGGGACGGGACGCGGACAGGATGGGGACAGGACGGGGACGGGACGGGGACAGGACTGTCCAACCGGAGGGAGGTGGGAGACGACCTGACTTAGGTCGTAGAAGTCAATTAAATGTGCGACGGGCTAACTCACGTGCAATGGCGCAGTACCTCACTTAATTGCATTTAATGTAAATAAAACATTTGTATTGAGTTTTGACCACATTTTACACAAATATATTATGTAGGTGATACGAAGTTCACCGGGTCATCTAGTTGACATATATAGTTTTTAAAGCATAGGCCGGCAAACGAGCAAAGGGGTCACCTGATGGTAACAGATTTCCACCGCCCATGTACGCCCACTATACCAGAAGAATCATGGGCGCGTTGCCGGCTTAAAGAAAAGGGATCATTAGGGATTGGGAAGGGCCAGGAGATTTCGGCCTCTGGATATCACTAAGAAAGTTATTTTACTCCTAATGAGTTGGGAATATTTGTTTAGTAAAAGACATATTTCAAACTTAATTAAAGCTTCGTACTAATGTTCATTAAAAAAATATGAAATCAGCATGTTGACGTTTTTGATATTTATCTCCTAAGGGAAAACAGGTATGGAGAAATTCGTATGTAAAATCTACTTTTTTTGCGATGTCTCACGCGTGTAACTGTACAAATGCACGCACGAATTTACCGGCGGTGTGCACTCCTCGTTAGCACATTTCGACAGGCCCGCCGCCGTGTCGTGAGTCGCGGCGCAACATCGCAACACGTGCGGTGGCGCGGAACAGACAGCGGCAACAATAACCGCACCAACCGACCGCGAAATCTATCGCCGTGGAGCGGCGCGGTGCTCGCTCACTTTTGTTGCTCTCTTGTGAGTGGCGATGCTGTTTTGTTCTATGCTGGCGCTATGTCTGACAGAACTCACGATTAATTAATTTATTTTAGACGTTAGATATTCAAAAACAATGTACGCAATTTTTTTAGTTATATATTTTTATAGATCCGAATAAGGAGACGAGCTCGCTCGCCTGATAGTAAGCGCCACGCCTGCCTATAAAAAATAGCAACACAAGTCAGCATAGTAAATTACAAAACAGTAAGTCAACATTCTACTGGATTGCGCCCGTTACCCGGAGACGTAAGATGTTAATGCTCATAAAGCCCAGTTATTTCGTTCTAATCCCCTCCCCTTCTTAATACACATTCCTTTCTCTTAAGCATCGGATCCATGATTATTATAGTTTTGTGGGCCTTCATTTTTGGTGGCGATCACGCGAGCCCTTGCTGGTTTCCAGCTGATCTGCTACATAAAAAACCTTTACTCCCTAAAATTAGTCTAGAATAATCTGGATTATTTTAATAAGTATTCGAACAACAATAAAACGTGTTTAAATATCGCCTTTAATGCACTTTAAGCTGACGAAGTAATATCGCGAATTCATTCTAGGAACTGAGTCCTTAGTCCCGAGTCTTACGGTATGCTGGACGACGGGACGCCGCGCCAGGATTTACGGAATTTAATTTCAACTTTATTCTTGTAACATTATTTAATTATGTTCTCAAGATAGTTGCAAGAAGTAAAGTCCGACTGAAGTTCCTGCTCTTTCGTTTCTATGGAACTATTTAGTTTCAAATATTCCTTACTTCGTACTTTTAGCAAATAAGAATTCAAGCAGACAGTATAATAGGCACATCTTGTAGCAACTAAATTCAGCTTCTTCAGCTCTCCCAAACCGGCTGGCCACCGTGGGAGCAGTAGACCAAAACCCAACAAATGGATATAAATTTTATAAATAAAAACATACTCACTCGTGTCTCGACAATCTTTCGACATAAAGTGATGTCAGTCTGGAGACATAGCAACAGCCTACTAAATAAACCCCACAACAGCTAGCCGCCGATCATCCATTCAAATATTCATAGCGGGCACGTCTCGCCTCTCTCCCGCCATCATAATGCGTGGCGATACGATTGAAACGCACCCCCTCCACCTCACCCGACCCTCTGCCCTCCACCCTTTGCCCTCCCGGCGCGAAATTGAAAAATTACAATGAGTTCTGTGTGGGGCGGATTATTTAGATATCGTATGTAAGTGATCAAGTATTTTAATATTCGATTGTCTGTAGCAAGATGGCGTATGTCGCGACTCAAGCCAAATGATGGCGGGGACGTATTCAGCGAGTAATAATGGCGATTTATATAAATTAATTACTTATTATGAATATAGGTATATATAATTATTTATAAATATTTAAGTATACTAATGATCGTGTACTGGTAAAAATATCTCTATCACACTAATATTATAAAGAAGAGTTTGTATTTTTGTACGTAACGAATAAACTTAAAAACTACTGGACCGATTTCAAAAATTCTATGCCGCTACTTTTTATCCCGGAAAAAACAGGTCGCGCGGGCGGAGCCGCGAGGAAAAGCTAGTAATATTATAATTTTTGTTATAGTAAAACGTCAGTTGAGAGATTTGACAGACAGACATTGATGGTATAAACGTAAAGCGAACCCAAGACGATCAATGGTAATTGTCAATTCTAGGTGATTATCAAGCTCCATTGACCGTTTACAAATCCGATCGAGGCCATTGTCGATGTACTTATCGTGATTAAAGACAGTGAATAAAAAATTTAATTGATGCTCATTGAAGCTGCCACTGAGTCATTCACAATCGTTTCCGTCATTCGCGCGTCTGACAGCAGTGAAAGCAAAGATGGCGGATACGCCACGTAATATCCAGAACCGGGGATTTTTGAATGCAAACACATTGAATACTGCATCAAAGGCATTTCAATTGCAATTGTCAATAACGTAGCACATTGACAAATGCCATTGATCGTCTTAGGTTTGCTTAAGCAATGAATGTTTTATTCAATTTAATTGTATTTGTTACAGATATAAAAAACAGCATTCTGCACTCACTCCTTTATATAAACTTTAAATATGCCAATTCTCAAAATACTCCGCGCGTGCAATATGATTAAAAAGGGGTATAAAGGTTTCTCTCACGTGTTGATATATGGATTTAATAAATAATGATCGAATGGGAGTCTGCTAGTTTCCCTAACTGGATATAAAAACATGTCACTTATTTATAATACTTATTGGTTGATATAACACGAGTGTAAACGTAATGTCAATGCCAGGTTATTTGTAAGTGATTTACATTAATTAACTACATTACATTATTTACACAAAAACTAGTGATTTACATTAATCATTTTGATTTATTGCAAAGTATTTTTTTCTTATGTTAGCGTGAATATTACACATTGAAATAAAACTAATTGAAACGGATTTTATCGCGGTTTATTTTTACTTTTGGTCCCACCGTTTCAGAAGCTTTCTAGCCTCCCTGTGACCATGAAGGTTGAAAAGATTTCGTAACGTCGGGAATGTTTGTGTGATCTACAAAAGTTGGTTTCCGGTCTGGATGTTGTGGGACCGCAAGTCTCTCGTAGTTCCTGATACCCACTATACAGTTTGACCTAGCCTGGGTTAGGACTATGAGTGTGACTATTGGGTGTATTTATTAGTTTATTTATTTATATTGCAGACTGTAGAATTGTTTTTGTGATTGGAAGGGCGTCAAATCCCAATCGCATTAATTGTTATGCGATAGACCAATTCGCGCTGATGGATTCATGAACAGATTGAATAAATTAATACCATTTCCCTATTCATAGTCGAATGCACAGGTTGAGATTATTCTATGGATAACCGATGAATGTGTTACATATCTCGCAGTTAATGCTAACTAACTAAACTTGTTTATATAATAATATAAAAATAATTTGGCTTTCACCCAATTCCTTAAGTAGATACATTGTATATCATGTCGCACGCAGACATATTCGTAAGCCGTAAAGTCTTTACAACCTCCCGGCTAATAAACTAATAACCTACTTTGTATGTATGTAGCCTAGATCAGATTCCTCAGATGCACTTTGTTTCCATTTACAACTTCTACACTAACTCATTGCCCAAACTGTACGTATACTTGTACAATGTATACTTTGTTACATTTTATTTCTTACGTAGACGTAATAAGACTGAGATCGCTATTTAGACGAAATTCGCTATTACGTATATTATAATAAACTTATTAGAAACTAGCTTTAGCTCGCGGCTCCGCCCGCGTGAACAGCATTTAAATAGTATCATCCCCTATATTGACCCCTTTGGGGTAGAATTTATCAAAATACTTTCTTAGCGGATGCCTACGTCATAACATCTACCTGCATGCCAAATTTCAGCCCGATCCCTCCAGTGGTTTGGGCTGTGCGTTGATAGATCATTATGTCAGTCAGTCACCTTTGAATTTTATATATTTAGATATGTTTGTGTATATTTCCCCTGTCACTGTTTAGGACCTTTATGCATAAATAAAATGGATCGGTAACACATACAAGATTTACGATAAATGTATTATATATTCCTTTTTTCACAGTACATTAATCCATACATTCGAAAATAACTCTTTTAGGCGAAGTATTCGTAAAAAAAGTGTAGTTTCCACGCCAAAAACCCAAAATTTATTGGTCTGTCAGCCACGAAAGCGATTGTCCAGTTTGGATGATAACAAAAAATAGCGCGTGCCGAGCGTGACGCGTTGTATGATTCCATTTCACGGCGCGAGCGCGCGGCCCCCGCGCCGGGCCCCCGCCCCGGGCCCTCGGGGCCCTGCGTCCTCTCCGCCGGCCCCGGCACATCACATATCCGGGATCCAGCATTATTTCTACTCATAATTTTTTGTAGAAATGATTTCACACACAGAGCCTCTTGGTAGGTTAGGTACGCATAATGGTGACTTAAATTGGTATACCATATACAGGGTTATTTTTAAAACACCAGCAACCTCGCAGGGGTAGATACCTAAGGTTATAAGCTACTACTTTTGTTCTACGACTTTTGATAATTTGTTAGATTTTATTTTCATACAAAAATAAGTATTCATTTAATTTCCGTCTTGAATGTTACCTACACGCATCGCAGATTACGTAAGCAAACACGCGAAGCGTGGGGAACCGGCCTAGCGTTGAAGGTCATCGCCCGACCCAGCTGAGCGGCACCTTTGAGTCGCGCTCGCACGCCGAACGCTACGAAGAAAAATACGACACAACAAAAACTTGTAAAATCATTTTTTTTTAAATATATTGATTTATATACAAACTCGTAGAACAAAAGTTGTTCCGTATGGGGTCAGCTATCTGGTCCTGCGAGGTTGCTGGTGTTTTAAAATTAACCCTGTAGTCGTATAAAATAACACATCGTTCCTTGTACATGATATAATATTTCACGGGTAGCGTAGCGCCTAATACTCGCTGAGGTATTAAAGTTTCCAATATTTTTGGCAACATTAACGCCTATGCATCACTATCATCAGGATACTTTTATTTTTAAGCTATGAATCATCGAATACCGATGTCATATCGATACATTTCAATGAACCCGTAAATACAGCTAGCGGTCTCGTCGCGGCGCCGACCGCTCGTTACATTTGAATAACCGGCACGCCCCCGCCACAGCCGCGCCACCGCCACAGCCACCGCCATGCCGCGTCCATGAATACCTCACGCTATTACAAATTTTACAATTTCAATTATCATCATCCATACTAAAGGCTTTATAACACAAAATCTTGAATTATTGTTTATTACGTCTGTAAAATGTTTGAGTTTTTTTATTCAATTTATATTTTATAGCAAAATACGAGTATATATGCGTCACCAGATAAAAAGTGATCTCAACCGCCACAAACACCAGAAAAATCTATCCGTTTATTTCAAATAAAGAGATTTGGAGTGGTACAGTCAGCTGTGGATAGTTTTGTCTATAGCACGAAAAGATCGGCTTGCCCAGATTGATACCGCTATCTCACAGAAAACCGACGTAAAGTAGCGGCTTGCTGTTGCGTTTTGTGCGGTGAGTGAGATATCCATATTGTAATACTTTCCCTGCCCAATCCCTAAGGTCCTTTAAGGTCGGCAACATTTTCATGATTATCTTGGTATTGAAATGGCGCGCCAAAGTGTTTTCTGTAAGATAGTGGTAACACACCGGTCGAGCTGGACCATCCATGCTGTCTATAGCTTGACTCTACCATCTACAAAACTTACAGTAACGAAAAAGAGAGCTTATTTTTATTTTATTCCCGTTATCTTTTATTATATTGGTATGGAACGCCGGTTCCATTATGAAAACTTTAGAGTTCCAAAAGAACCTCCCACTGGAACGGTATAGTCTAAATGTTAAAAGGTGGAATGTGTAAAGTTATAAAAGGCACAGGAATATCGGGATAATGTCTTAGGCTGTTTTACTTATCCAAACAATTTGCAACAATTCTAAAACATTGTACTTTTAGGATAGCCTTCTTTACTATTCAAACACAGTAAAGTAGAAATTACTGCGCATTAACAATCGTCTTATATCTCTTGTCTTCGGGAGATGAGCACAGTACATTGTCATACAGTGCTTTAAAATACGTTGAAGTATAGTTAGTTCTAGTTAATAGTAAGTTAAAGGCGGTGTTGCCACCATGTACGGAGGTTACCGTCAGACGACCAGGGTAGTCATATCCTATTCAGCGATATAAAAATATCTGCAGAACTATTTATCTACATGTCAATATTAAAAAACGATATTTTGATGAATTGCATGAAACGAAGGCCAACTCCTAATGTTCTTTGTACATTAAAGAGATGCAACTTCACATTATTACATTGTTTCGACGATCCGCCTTAATTGTATTGGCCGTTAGGTAACTCTTATCTATATGTAAGTATACTTAGTAACAGCAGTCTTTTAAATTATGTTTTTTTATAGCTAACTAGGTCACGTGATGTTAAGCGATCTCCGCTCATCCCACGATACTAAAAGAATCAAGCATGCCTTAAAGTAGACACTGTAAGTGTAAGTTACGCAGTGAAAACCTAATTGCTATAAGATGGATGCACACATTCTAAACCACCATCTCTTATCCGAATGCCTGACTCGGTACTCAAGAGACAGATATCGCGACATCAGCTTTGTAAGCGGAACGTAACGTTTTCATTATGGCAGTATGGTGGCGTGATTGTCAAAAACTCATTTAAGTGAGTCGACGTGAAGCCGAGACAGTTGGCCTAATCCGGCGTAATGAATGTGGTGCGCCGCGAGCGGGGATGATAGATGAACGAGCGCGGGAGCGAGAGCGGCAGCGGACGCGATAGGAAGCAGGAGTTAGGACATTTTATATGACTCAAATATAAACTAGATGTCCGTGTCACATATATGTAATGTGAGTTACTGAGACGTGTCGGAGTAAGAACACATACGGTGTTTAGTTAGATCTTTAACCATGCATTTGATTCTGTTACGGCATAGTGGTACACCTCCAATTAGGTAGGCATATTCATGCTGTAGACAGACCGGCTTATAGCGTGAGTCTATAGGTTTAGAGCTTTTATAAATTGCCTCAATTCGGATACGGATCTCCATACCATGGGGTGTACTCAAACGTGATTTGGTTTTTAAATACAGTAATTGTAATATTTTTTTTATCCAAAAACGGGTAAGTGACCACACTGCACTTGGTAGTATTTTTTTATAGCATAGGCCGGCAACTCGTTTGCAAGTGGACAAGAAGTGGATCACCTGATGGTAAGTGATATACATCGCCTATGTACGCCCACAATACCAGAAGATGTTCATATACAATCTCACCTTTGGCGGGTTTTTCATATTGTGTACGTTGGTTGCTATCCATTCGGGTATAAATATGTTTCAGGTACTCTCCTATCACTGTACTTACAACTGCAGGAAAATAAAACAAAAGCAGGAGCTCAATAGACATGTAAATGGACACAAGAAAACGACTCGACAATTTTTTCTCGTGGCCTTATGTTAAGCATGCAAGCCGTAAGGTGATAAAATCAAAGTTATGTTCGTCCACCAAGGGTTCAATCACACAGAGTGCGACGCGCAACATGTCGAGTACTCGCGCAAATTAAATGGCACCGCCTCATCCGGCGTACATTAATGTGTTGTACAGATGGCACCATGTTCAGATACATACTTAATTTGTCTTAAAATAGCATTAAAACTGTACATAATGGAATTGAAATGATTACTCACATTTTTTGTATTAGTGTGGGGTGTAAAGTATTCAGTAAGTGGATTACATAGTAAGGGGTATAATATCTAGTTTGTGTTTTAAGAGAGTTCAATCAAAGTCTTTTGAACTTTAAACACCGACCCTTAATGTATACGGCGTGGTACAGAAAGTTGTGGTCAATTAAGTATAATATTGGACAGGAATAACATTTTATACGTACTTATGAAATACTATTATTTAAGTATCTATTAAATACAATTTCTACAATCATTCCTACAATAAAAAATTAGAAGTAAATAAATACCCTCCATACAATAATAAAAGGCAAATATCTATTACAAAGTTCTTACATACACGTAACAGTAAATGTTTACGTACCGGATTTCATCAAAATCTAGACATCCTAAAATTTCTTAGTAATTTTAATCAATCTCAAATCAACAAAGATGTACTCCTGTAGACTATACCCACCCCAACGCATTACGCGGACGAAGTCGCGGGCACGGCTAGTTTTTTATAAATCTATGGTGGCTAAATTCTTTCTAACTACCTATTAGAGCCATGTTGTTTTCAGCTTTATTTCTATCATGCATTCCTCTACCGGGGTGATGCTACTGTTTTCACAAAACAGAACTCCTTGTTTTAAGTCGTAAAATCGTTTTATTTTCCAGCTTTTCTGTTGCGTTTGTATGAGTAAGTTTGCCGGAAGGACATAAAATTCCCCATCTACATGCCTTATAGCCTGGCAACGAACCAACTACACATCTGACATGTCAGTTACTCTCCAACACAATAAACTACTACATCTAACGATGTTTAATAACTTCTATTCTTGAATATTTCAATATAAATTGTAATAAGAAGCATACACTAATAGCAAGTTGATTTTTACAAGCCGGTAGATGTGGGCAGGTTAGGTGTAGTTAGTAGTTGTGATTGTGGACGTTCAGCGCGAGCGCGGTGCGAGGCGGCAGGCGCAGATAAAACTCTAATTCCATATTCCATCTGCGTCCCGCGCGTGATAAACCGCCGCCCTAGGCTCGAAACACAACGAGAACACTCAATAAAAATAATTCATTGGCTGTATTTGTTCAATCTGTCTTTTTTAAACAGCCCGGGAAACAAGCAAGGCAAAAGTGAATGAGACACCCATTGAGTGATATTGAATTGTAAACATGGATCAACTATTCAGTAATCTGGTATTTTTATTAAGCTACTAGCTGTCCCTCGCGGCTCCGCCCGCGTGATCTGCTTTTTCCGGGATAAAAGTAGCCTAACAGTGGCGCCATGTGTCGAAAATTGGTCGTACCCTCTCAGAAACCTTCGTGGGCTCATGCACAACAACTTTGCTAAAGATCATCACACGATCAAATGCATAGTTTTTTTTGTCGGGAAAGATTTGATCGTCTTGGTCGCGGCATTGTTAATGATGATTCAAAGAGAAAACAAATTACTGATGATATTATCAATTACGTTTAGCTATCATTTTTATAATTGTCAATTTTTTTATCATACTTAACCAAAGACAAAATTACGTTTAGCTGTCATTTAAGTTTTGTTATTCCACTGTCATTTGCGTTTTGTGTCATGTCAGACGTGTTTTTGTTATACCACGTTTTATAGTGACTTGAGTGAAACGCGGCCTAACGGGATAAAAAGTATCCTATGTCCGTCTCCTGGTTCTAAGCTACCTCTCCACTAATTTTTAGCTAAATCCGTTCAGCCGTTCTTGAGTTATAAGTGGTGTAACTAACACCACTTTCTTTTATATATATATATAGATGTGGTTTTGCTCGCCTGCATGAATGTCTATTTCCTGAATAAAAAAAGCTTATGCCCTAATCCAGATAATGGGTTTTAGCACATATAGTTAGCTTCTTTTTATTCATATACAAATGTGTGTGACAAATGTGGGTGTTGGGTGTGACTATTGATTAAAAAACATCCAAATTCTAAAACTCACACATCCAAACTTTCACTTTTGTAATAATGGTTAAGTTATTCATCAATATTCTAAACGAGAGATAGGTATTGTTAACGGACATATTCAGGTTAAATGTACATTGCAAAGGAATTCTGTGCATGCATGTGGTTGCACGCAAGCGGCCGTGTGACCGCGCCACACAAACACTATCCGGGTCAAAGCAACAAGACACAGCCGGGATCACTACTGCTTATATAAATTTATTAGGAAATACTTTTTCACCTGTTTATACATTTTTATATGACAATTCTGTGACCAACCATAGTAGTTAATTCTTGTGAAACGCATTTCGTAACTTGGTAGAAGTATTTTAAAACTAAAACCTAAAATTATTGAATACCAAAAAGTACCTCAAAAAAAAAAAAAGTGTGCGTCGCGGGACGCTCGACAGAAGTGATAACTTAAACTAATGTGGGTTAAAGTGAGAGTGGAGGAGCCTGCCTACTGCTGCCGTATGCGTGATAGAAAGGGAAGCCAGAGTGGCGCCGTAACGCGTTACGTTACGAAGTCCGGTCAAAGTCATGTCAAAGCCCTATCAAACTTCTGTCAAAGTCCGGTCAAATTACGGTTAAAGTCCGGTCAAAGTCCGGTCGAAGTCCGGTCAAATACCGGTCAAAGTCCTGTCAAAATCCGGTCAAAGTCCAGTCAAAATCCGGTCAAAGCCCTATCAAAGTCCTGTCAAAGTCCGGTCAAATACCGGTCTAAGTCCTGCCAAAAATCCGGTTAAAGTCCTGTCAGTCTTGTCAAAATCCGGTTAAAGCCTGGTCAAAGCCCTATTAAAGTCCGGTCGAAGTCCGGTTAAACCCCAGTCGAAGTCCGGTTAAAGCCCAGTCGAAGTCCGGTCAAATACCGGTCAAAGTCCTGTCTAAATCCGGTCAAAGTCCAGTCAAAATCCGGTCAAAGCCCGGTCAAAGTCCGGTCAAATACCGGTCTAAGTCCTGCCAAAATCCGGTTAAAGTCCTGTCAAAGTCCTGTCAGTCTTGTCAAAATCCGGTCGAAGTCCGGTTAAAGTCCTGTCGAAGTTTGTCATAACCCGGTCAAAGCCCTATAAAAGTCCTGTCAAAGTCCGGTCGAAGTCCGGTTAGTCCGGTCAAAGTCCGGTCGAAGTCCGGTCAAATACCGGTTGAAGTCCGGCCAAAGTCCGGTCAAAGTCCGGTTGAAGTCCAGTCGAAGTCCGGTTAAACCCCAGACGAAGTCCGGTTAAAGCCCAGTCGAAGTCCGGCCAAATACCGGTCAAAGTCCTGTCTAAATCCGGTCAAAGTCCAGTCAACGCCCTGTCAAAATCCGGTCAAAGCCCGGTCAAAGTCCGGTCAAATACCGGTCTAAGTCCTGCCAAAATCCGGTTATAGTCCAGTCAAAGCCCTGTCAAAATCCGGTCAAAGCCAGGTCAAAGTCCTGTCAAAGTCCGGTCTAAGTCCTGCCAAAATCCGGTTAAAGTCCTGTCAGTCTTGTCAAAATCCGGTTAAAGCCTGGTCAAAGTCCGGTCGAAGTCCGGTTAAACCCCAGTCGAAGTCCGGTTAAAGTCCAGTCGAAGTCCGGTCAAATACCGGTCAAAGTCCTGTCTAAATCCGGTCAAAGTCCAGTCAAAGCCCTGTCAAAATCCAGTCAAAGCCCTGTCAAAATCCGGTCAAAGCCCGGTCAAAGTCCGGTCAAATACCGGTCTAAGTCCTGCCAAAATCCGGTTAAAGTCCTGTCAGTCTTGTCAAAATCCGGTTAAAGCCTGGTCAAAGCCCTATTAAAGTCCAGTCGAAGTCCGGTTAAACCCCAGTCGAAGTCCGGTTAAAGCCCAGTCGAAGTCCGGTCAAATACCGGTCAAAGTCCTGTCTAAATCCGGTCAAAGTCCAGTCAAAGCCCTGTCAAAATCCGGTCAAAGCCCGGTCAAAGTCCGGTCAAATACCGGTCTAAGTCATGCCAAAATCCGGTTAAAGTCCTGTCAGTCTTGTCAAAATCCGGTTAAAGCCTGGTCAAAGCCCTATTAAAGTCCGGTCGAAGTCCGGTTAAACCCCAGTCGAAGTTCGGTTAAAGCCCAGTCGAAATCTGGTCAAAGTCTGGTTGAAGTCCGGTTGAAGTCTGGTCAAAGTCCGGTCCAAGCTGACTGGTCACTGTGTGACGACACCTGGGACTTCGAAATTATCGATGTTCCAGGGAGGTCGGCTAACGCTGGCTGGTCGATGGACCGCTCGCGTTACGGAACGTTTCGGTTCACCCTCCCATAAGAAGTTATCACTTCAAAAAATATTTTGCTCGATATGACGATATCAAACGCTCATGATTCCTTTGATATGATTTGTGGGCGTACGTGGGCGGTGGAGATCACTTACAATTAGGAGACACACATGTTCGTTTGCCAACCTATGCTATAAAAAAAGTTATCTCCATCACCCATAATACTAGAAAAATCATGGATGCGATGACAGACAGAAGGAAGAACATACAGAAAAACTGACGATGTAGGTATGGTGATATGGTTTCATGGGTACCCTTTACATACAAAACCCTTAAAATTAACAATAGCACACTCGGTGTACCCCGGTACTGTCGCAGGTTCGAAGCCGCGACAATCAGCGCGAGGCGGCTTTTATTTCTCTCGTGATTACATCTCGCAAGCCCGTCTCCTGTGTTCCAGACTCCGCGTTTACCACTCCCGATGATTTTATTACGCCCACGTTTTATGAATATGCGAGAATTGCACGGGATTGTGGGTTTGTGCCACATAAAAATAAATCCATTTCTGGTTAGGTATCCGACTGAATAGCAGCTATCAAGAAAAACCCGTCATCGTAGCTCGTTGCGAGTGCTGAGGAACGCGCGGTAAATATCTAGGTAGATCGACATAATTGTGGCGATTATTGCAAGATGAAATTCCTCATTGGTTGATATTATATTTGTACTGTACCTTAGCATCAATATAGACACAGTGTCAGCGTCAGTCTAAAAATACAATACACCTAAAATAGCTTGGCTGGCCTGAAATTAACAGTGTAGACACTGTGATGTGTATGGATAAAATAAAAAACCATGCGTGTTGGATCGCACCGTCGTTCTTGGGATACTTTGGGCACGGAATGTCTTATCAAGCTAGGTGGTATCTTATGAGAGGCCGACTGGGTAGATAGCTCTGCGTTGTCTGTTTCTGCTCCCAATCACCAGTGTGTAAGTGTAAGAGTATTTACGCATACGTTTCTGGGACATGAATATGTCCGCGATGAATTATAAAAGTGATAACAGATTTTGTCTCGTACTAGTATATCAGCTTACACTCACAAATTAATGCCTCACTCTGTAGTGAGGTCTCCTCTACTATTGAGAAAGTTACCCAGAATAAGGCCTTGGCTATAACGCTGGCCCATTATGACGACAATTTGGGGAGTATACCTTAAGTTTGTTATAACTTTGTGAAGGTGAAATGAGGTACTATTTGTCTATCGTAGGTGTTAAATAGTACAATTATTGGTATATATTATGAATGGATTCGTTATAGTTCTCCCGTCATTCTGATATTCATCCTGATGTGGGTTGGTAGACTTCACATGATAAGATAATCAAGAGGGGGGGGGGGCAGGACTAGGTATGTGACTGTTAGGCGTATTTATTTATTTATTACATTAATGACCAACTCTCAGATATTTTCGCGATTTTTTCCTTTATCTTCAGACTAACTGATCATCAACATTAAATATACACGTAACTTCGACATGCTACGTGCGTATTCGAACATACGACCTCTCCAGTCAATAAACTTCCCACTATCACCACATCTCTTTCTCGTTTATAGGTCAGTCAATATAAGTTGCTTGTGGTCAGTCGATAGTCGCAGCGGCGCGTTATTAATGTGTGTGGCGTTTTTATTGCTTCTTTGTTCCGGCAAGGATTTATGGACTTCCCGCTCCACTGCGCAATGTAGTGTGGAGCGTTCGGGAAGTCACGGGACTGGTGCTGACTTATGAGTTGGGGATTAAATTTTCCCTGCATAAACTTATTTTTTATAGGGTTTGTAGACAGTGAACACATGCAAATAAAATATGTTTTGTGTGATCCACATATACATGTTTCGGGTCTGGGTGTTGTGGAACCGCAAGTCCTGGTTCTCGGTTCCTGATTCCTACGCCACAAGTTAAGTGTGGGGTCACGATTATGTGTGTGAGTACTGGAGTATTATTATTATTATTTAATTATAAAAATAACTATAAATAATATAAATAAAACATAATTATTATATTGGTTACACAAATCTTGGTGTTTTCGGAGACCCAAATCCCTCCCCCCTTAATACTTGAAAATGATTATCCTCTTCGGACTTTTTTTTCAATTAATTAACATTTATTACGAATAAACTGCGACGAGGCATCGAACGTTTATTCGACAGTATTTAGTCTGTACACAACTTGTATAGATCCTTGACTCGGTGGCGGTTTCTAATAGAATTATTTCGGCCTCGACCGGCGCGGCGTACATCTCTGAATATTCTTTACAAAGCCGCGCCATTCACTCGGGCCAACCGCGTACCACCTTCTGAGGGTAAATATTGAACAGTAGAACAGTTCGGGATTTTGCTCAATCATTTTTAGAAGTGCATGACATTTCATATTGCTGTTTTTCTGTAGAAGACGTGCGAATAAGCTTAGTTAGTTCCGTGGCAGTAATTGCCAATACAGATAAACTCAATTAATGCCAATTGTATTATTGAATTATTGATATGTATGTACAGGAATAGGATTTGTGAGGGTACTAGAGGTATTACAGTTTTTTCTATGGCCACCAGAATTATGCCTTAATCGGCAGACTTACGCAAGGCTTAGTAAATAAACCATTTTATCCTGTGATACGCTAAACGTAATGGACATAATGTTCAGTAAAGTGCAGTATAAATATATGGCAGACTGTCATCGAGATAAATTGTGCTCTCGACGTTTGGTAGAATTATACTGGCCAGAAGTTACTGGTTATACACTGGGTGACTCCGGAACGCGACATGCCTGAACGAGTCATGCATGTAGCATGTCGAGTCAAGTTCCTTCTAATTAATGGTTTACAGTTTTTACGACCGGCCGCCTGCCTGACAGACTCGAAACAAGTATTCGTCGAGCAAACAAATATTTGTCTCGGTGCGGGAATCCAATCCGCAGCCTCTCCTTTCGCAGCCCACTACTCGTGTACTGCGTAGCGAACTTAAACACAAATTGTGGAGTGGCTAGTCAAGTATTATACAAAAATCCTATTCCTACCCTCCAGCGACACATGACTCGTATCTTACTATGGGGCAAGACTATGTATGTGACTGTTGAAAAAAAAAAATAGCAAAATTGAATTTGAAGGTTCCTTACGCAAAAGGTCCCGACAAAATCCTATTAGGAAGCTTACATAACAACGAACAAAGATAACGATACCAAAATCCAACATGACTTACTGCCTACAGTTCCACATCAGTCGTCAGCATTCGACTGAACTTTTCCGACTTCTGAACGAAATTTCGCTGAATTTATTTAATCCCCTCAAAGGGAAAAGGCGGGATATGTTTATTTTCAATTTGGACCAACTGTGACATTAGGCTAAATGTGAAACCCCCCGCTGCCGCGCCCTTCGGGTTAGAGAAATAAAAATAAGGATAGGGAATAAAGAAACTCTCCCTTTGAGGTGAGAGTTAGGAAGTGAAGGGGGGGAGGGAGCGGGGGCCGGAGTTGGGGGGATTAGGTTATTGTGCTAACACACCCCGATACCATTATCCGAAAATATTAAAAGTCAAAAAGTGTTTGGATATATTTTATTTGGGGCTCAACACCTTGAGACGGCCGGATCATTTCAATTTATTTTGAAATTGATAAAGAATTGACTTTGTATAAGCGTCCAATTCTGAAATGTTGTGTATAACTCACATGGATTTGTCATATAGTTACACTCATCATCAGGGAAGATAAGCATTTACATCGACTATTAAGGCCTAGCTCATGACAGTGGTGTTATACTTTCGGCCAATTTCAGAAACAAGAGTTGAATCCTCGCAATAGGACATATAAACGTTTATTCAACATGTTGAAGAAAGGTATCATCAGATTTAAGTAACGCATAGTATACGATTTAAGTAATCCTCTGCCCGTAGTACCAAATTAGACTTTGAAAAATAACATATGTCCGAGATTGTATTATATGTTCGGTATCACCATCGATACCCTCACATCATAGGAAGGAAATAAGCAACTCAACCTACCCACCATCTAACATCCGCCAACCGTCTGCCGTCTGTAAAACCACGCTGTAGATAGTTTTGTCTACAGCATAAATGGGACGGCTCGACCGGGTTGATACCAAAGAAAAAAAAAACTACTACTGGAATCAAGTTTAAGAGCTCGCATGATAAGACCCAGTAAATGACACCCGTGGTGATTTACATCTGGTTCGTCCAGCTTAGCTTTCTAAATTAGCTTGTTACGTTTGATCTATGAATTCTCTACACTAGCTTCCTAATCTTAGATAGTTGTAAAATGATGCTTAACGTTTTATGGTGTGTGGTCAGTCACTTCCTGTGGATCGGTGTGGTCCAAAACAAAGCTATTAGTATGGTAGCGAGAGATCGTAAATAACGCGACGTCGGGGACGGTCGGGGACAATCGGCAGTCGACACTTCGACAGCTGCTTATGGCGACAGTAGTAAAATGTTTATTGTTTCTACGACGTCACAGTTGCTGGTAGTTCAGTAATAAATAACATTAGTTGATTATTTAAAATAAAATATGGCACAGCAAGTCTTTCGTAGTTCCTGATACCCCATGTTACAGGTTTAACCTAGTGGGGGGTCAGGAGTGGTTATTTAAAAAAATATATTGCCTCGTCAGCGCAGTTGCACTGCCGTGCTGAGATCTCAGCTTCAAACCCCGGGTCGGGTAAAGTTGATATTGGGTTTTTCTATCACGAAATGCTCAGTATCACACCGGAGTCTGGAATTGTGGCCAGTATGGCGATAGTCTAACCCCCTATTGTGATATTATATTGTGGGACGGAAAAAAAGCTTTGCGAAATGTGCTTATACTGGTTAACTTTACCACCACTTTACCCCTATCACCTCTTTCGGGGTTAAATTTTGTAAAATTGCTTCTTAGACTATTGCCTACAAAATAAAAAATAATATCTTCCCAAAAATTGACATTTGTATCTTCAACGGTTTCGCCTGGGCGATGATCAGGATTTGCCTTATAAATATACAGTCTATCTCATGCTATAATGTGAAGTATATAATGACATTTTTTTTCCATAAGGTATAGGCTCAAGCATTTAGGTACAAGTTTTTCAGATAATCCCGAGTTGTGTTACTACATGTTTCCAACTGTCCTGTGTCCCGCGGCGCCACACTGCCCTACATGAATCATGAAAGGCAAATGAGTTAACTGCGCTTAATGCCCTCACTATTGCGTCGCTTTATCACCCCCTCCCCCCTCCGCATACTCCCCATTCCGCTGCTGCTATGACCGCGGGACGGGATGTTTCCTGCCCACCGACAATTATATCTCAATCTAAAAATCATACAGTCTGTCAACGCGTTTGAAGTTGACGCGAGCCGCGTCTATATTATGTCATTGAAGTAACATAATATAACATCCCACTAAATCACGTATACTTTGTGTAATCTATGATCATAAGTTTAATTAAAACTTAAAAAACGACTTCGAAACTCCAATCACAAGACGTTTGCTGATAACTGTTTAGAAGTTTTCAATTATTTTCTTATGCCCCGCTATCAGATTTTAACCAAATTCGTATAGGGGCACCCTGAAGGTATGGAAACCCTTTCGAATAAAGAAATAATCTGTCTACATATAACGGAGATATTGTGTTGTTACACAAATGTATGTTTATATAAAAAAATCTAACATGAGCGCGTTTTTAGAAGTTAGCTAAAATTACGCTTTTATCAAGCGTCAACCACTCAATCTTGTGAGTCGTTTGAAATTAAATGAAAATGCGTTACATTTTAAATTTGACAATTTCGTTGTTCCTACATGATTAGGTACCGTCCCGTCTAAATATCTTCGTTGACAATCTGTATGATTTACAAACTGTGGTTATGTTACAAGGAAACTAGAGCGGACGCGGAAGTCCCGCGGGTCTTCTGGAACAGTTAAGTGTGGTTGTAAAATTGTAAATCGGGTCGTTTAAATGAAGAAGTACTCAGATACTCTTTATACTGACGAATCTTTAGGCTTTACTTTTCTTTATAACGAATGATCATTGAATTAAGTTTGATAGGTCACAGGAGGTAGGTATATTCTATTCTATATTTTCTATTCTGTATCTATTACCGCAAAACAGCCAGTGTACAAATACTATTGTGTTCCAATATGAAATAAATTGAAGTCATTGAAATTGCTAGGTAATTTCACACTTTACATATTGTCTCGGGATTGTGAGTAGTATGCGGTGGTTTATCATTCAGTTTTGAGTTGTATTGCAACTGTTTGCATGCAAGCAAGTCCTTTTCGCTTTCAGATGAGCGACTTATTACTCTCGCTGTTAAAATGTATAAAAAATATTCGTTAATTAGCACATAGCTCTTCGCCATTATGTTGGGGAAATACATGACGATGCTACTATCACCTCTTTGAAATATCCATATACCGATATTTAATCTACCATACATACATGGACATACAGAAGGGGTAGGCAGAGGTGCAACTAGTACACATATGGTTTGTCTAACTTACATGATACCCATTATGTGATATATTATGAGCCTATCGCCATATCAGACATAAATGCAATCTTGGCAACACCCATGTATGATTTTTCAAATCTGAACACAAATAAAAATTATGATTTATTTATCCGGGGTTAAATCCAGGACTTTTCAGGATTTTCCAGAATACAGACCAATGAGGAAATACCAACATGATTATATTTATTTAAACATTCCTAAATACTTAATTACCGTGGGGGGAGAGCCCGACTGTAGTAAAAACTTACCCCTCACAACCATTAATATAGTGCACGAATATAAAAAATAGCCGAGTCATTGTGCTCGTTATATCATTGTATTGTCATGGTGGGTTCGTACTCCGTGAGAACAAATACAACAGACGTGGCTCGAAGCTTGCTTGCTTTGCTTGCGCGACTGTCACGGGAACAGATCGCATTTATGTTGCAAAGGATAAAAAAAAATGTTAATAATAATACTAGTCCTGTATTATACATAGTCAGGTCATAAGTATTGTCACACAGTAAAAACTTTTCTTTTAGGATTCTGGCCACAAAAAAGTTTATTGAATTCGAATGTCGAATTGTTCATGAAAATAAAAATGTATACTTTTAACGCAGTTATTGCGTTGCATCGTTGCGGTTACGCGCCAATTCAAATTTTTGACATACTGAAAAATTTGAATATAACCAAAAGATTCGTTTATCGTACAATCAAACGATACAATGAAGACTCTAGTGTAGATGACAGGTCAAGAAGTGGTCGCCCTCGGTCTGTTAGGACTCCAGCAGTGATAAAAGCTGTGAAGGCGCGAATTCAAAGAAATCCCAAACGTAAGCAGAAACTGTTGGCCCTTCAGATGGGGTTAAGCAGAACCACGGTGAAAAGGGTGTTAAATGAAGACTTAGGGCTTCGGGCATATCGAAGAAAAACAGGACATCGTTTGAATGCTCGTCTAATGGACCTGAGACTGAAGAGATGCCGCGCTTTGTTGAAGCGGTACGCGGGAAAAAAATATCGGGAAATTCTTTTTTCAGATGAATAAATTTTACCGTAGAAGAGAGCCACAACAAACAAAATGATAAAGTGTACGCACACAGTAGTGAAGAAGCGAGCAACCGTATTCCGCGTGTCAAACGAGGTCATTTTCCATCCTCGCTCATGGTATGGTTGGGAGTTTCTTATTGGGGCTTAACAGAGGTACATTTTTGTGAGAAAGGTGTAAAAACGAATGCAGTTGTATTTCAAAATACAGTCCTGACGAACCTTGTGGAACCTGTTTCTCATACCATGTTCAATAACAGGCACTGGGTATTCCAACAAGATTCGGCGCCAGCTCATAGAGCGAAGAGCACACAAGACTGGCTGGCGGCGCGTGAAATCGACTTCATCCGGCACGAAGACTGGCCCTCCTCCAGTCCAGATTTGAATCCGTTAGATTACAAGATATGGCAACACTTGGAGGAAAAGGCATGCTCAAAGCCTCATCCCAATTTGGAGTCACTCAAGACATCCTTGATTAAGGCAGCCGCCGATATTGACATGGACCTCGTTCGTGCTGCGATAGACAACTGGCCGCGCAGATTGAAGGCCTGTATTCAAAATCACGGAGGTCATTTTGAATAAACTTTAGTGTCATAAAAATCTATGTTTTGTTAAGTTCATTTTAAGTTAAGTTAAGTTCAGAAAAGTCAGAGGTGTATGCTCTTGGGGCTGGTTTCGAACTTGCGACTTTCTTCTCGATAGAGTTCCTCGCTGAGCTATTGCTGTTTCTTCCTCTGTTGAAGACTATAAAAGATCGGGGCAGCCTACTTACCAAGACTGTTAATGCTGTTAAAGTTTGAATTCGCTGAAACCCCATAAGGAAATAAAACGTCTTATCGCGACAAATGAAGAATCCCGCTAGGACTCTGTCACGTATAATAAAACAAGACCTGAAGCTCGGCGCTTATCGTCCATGTACAGGAGATGTCCTAAATCAATCCCTACAGTTAAATAGAGTGGATCGATCAAAACGGTTTCGGTCCCGATATCCAGGTGTAAGGTGCAGAAATATCCTCTTTACAAATAAAAACATTCTCACGATTAGTTCTGAAGAAGCCACGCTAGTATTCGAAAAAGTACAACGTGATTTATCCTGCATTAGTAATGGTATTGCCTACCCATTTATGTAAAAAGGGAGTAAAGACTTCAGCCAAAGTGTATCATAATACATACTATCGTGTTGTGAAACCTCTCAGTAATACACCATTTAAAAAATGTACCATGGACTTTCCAGCAGGAGTCTGCACCTGGTCACAAGGCACAAACTACCCAAATAGAAACCAACGTTCCGGACTTTATAAGAGCTGAAGACTGGCCTTCGTCTAGCCCAGATATGCACCCCTTAGAGTACAAATTATGGTCCGTTTTAGAGGACATAGCCTGCTCTAAAGGATACGCTAATATTGTGTCTCTTAAGAAATCTTTAAAGCAAGTAGTGGCAAAATTTCTCATGAAAACAGTGTGTAAATCCATAGATTAGTTTTTACCAAAAAAAAACTTATGGCCTTAATTAAACAAAAAACTAACCGCAATTTTGTTACAATACTATCGTAAATTAACGACTCAGTCAATGCGTCGACAAGTCATTGCAGCGTCCAAACAAAGGGCGTCGTACAACCAATTAAATGCAGGGACACTGGCAATGCAGGGACACGGGGAATACAGGGACACAGGCAATACAGGGACACGGGGAACACAGGGAACGCAGACGCGCCACAATCGTCTCCCAATTATTTTGACATGAAACAATAAAAATCGTTCCTGCAATATTGTATCGGAATCGAATAAAAATCGCATTGTGAATCGGTAGTGTCGCGCGCCGTAATTCTCAGTCACACTGCGCTCACGCTACGTAACGACACAAAGAGATTTTCTTTTGATAATTTTCTTATGTTGACGCGAATATTACTCATTGAAATAAAACTACACCCGTGACCACGACGACTGAAAAGTCTTCGAAATGTCGGGATGAAAATTAATAAAAAAAACCCGATAAAATCCGTTTAAGTTAGATTTTCTTTTACTGAAATAATATCTAATGAAATAAAATATAATGATCATGTTATAACCAAGGTTGGCAAACAAATGAGTGGATCACCTGAAGTGATCGCCACCGCCCATGTTTGCCTACTATACCACAAAAATCATGGACGCGTGGACAACCTTGAATCATGGTCTAAGAGTCAAATAAATGTATGTACCTTTTTCGTTTACGTTCACCTCGTTCTTACATCGCGAAATGAAAGAAATAATTAAGGGATTAAGAAAGGGTGGGGAGATTCAGACCTCTGAATATCTTACGGAATCAGAACAGCAAGCCTTAAATGTTATGTTGGTTCATGTGAGACAGTGGTAACAATACGGTCGAGTTACTTCCTTCATGCTGTAAATAAATCTGTTGACGCTGTGACTACCTATTATGTATTATTCTTAGATTATATGCGTTAAAAAATATATCAAATATGAATTGAATAATAAGTATATAAGTATGTGACCAAACCATCAACCATTTTAAATAATAAAAGATATTTTAAAACATAAGTTGTCATGAGACGTATTAGAAAATTTTACAGAAAGGAACGCTCGTGTCGTACCGTGAGGTGTGCACAACACGCTTCGGCTTAATTTCGATTTATATGAAAATGTCTGTAGGGACCATAATTGGGGCTTTCACCTCGACATAATAAAAATTATTGTACGTATAATTTGATGGCCACAAAGAAAACCAATTGGCCCGCAATTTCTTTTAAATGGAGGGCATTATACGGTCTAGTGAATGGTGGAACTTGTAACTAGTTTTGTCTACAGAAGAAATGGGCATTGGTAGCGGTATCACCACGATATTCGGAGGCCCAAATTTCTTAATTATCCTTCTCCTTTATGGTTAGCAACGCGACCATGATTCCTCTGGTGTTAGGGATGTTCACGGGCAGTGGCGATGATTTATCACCAGGTGACCCACTTGTTCGTTTGCTAGCCTCTGTTATAAAAATAACACACTTATTTATAACCTTCATGGCGCAGTGGATAAGTAGCATTAAAACATGATGTATACATATAAATACTGATACGAATGATTGTGTGATACACAGTGTCTGGGTGTTGTGGGACCTTAAGTCCCTCCTTGTTTCTTATACCTACGATACAGGTGATCCTGTGGAGTAGGACTTTATACATGACTGTAGTGAGTGTTTAATTTTTATTTACCACTCTCACCGCAAACCAACATGAAGTGGCAGCTGCGATGCACCGATTTTTTTTCAAGCTAGCTGCTTCTTTACGCGGGGTTTCTGTGAGCCAATTTCAACAACTTGGTCTAGCCAGCCCATTCATAGACAATTTAGTCTACAAAGTGGCTTTATCACTAAAAGTTCATGGTTGGTGGTATATATCATCGGGTGACACATTTGCTCATTTGCCTTCTGCTAAATAAATCAGTGCTAAATATAGTTTTATTGGTGTTGCGGTCATGGGCTGCGAGACGAATCGTTTACAGCTTGTCCAGTTTGAAACGCTTTCAGCCACTCAACGTTTTATACCATTATTCGTCACAAATAAAAATGTTGAGTACGCTCATAATAATTGTACATGTTTTTGAGTTTTCTTAACTCATGTAAGTAGAAGTCATCGACATGATACAATTTTCAATAATTAATTAAGAAGCCCAGTAAAAATATGTAAAGCCTCATTATTATAAGGCAGATTTTCCTTCAAGCAATTATATATATTAGTTGTCGATAGGAGGGTCCTTAATATAACTTGCGACCATAACTACGCTATTTAATTAAACTTGGCTAATCTTAGCAGTGAAGCGAGGCGCGACCGCGTCGTGTGAGGGCTTGCAGCGGAACACGCCGCGAATATCTACTAGACGGGGGATTAATCTTCCGTTAGACGACTCCCATATCGGTTCATGTACCCTGATGATCACGTGATATGAATTTAAATTAATCTGTTCAAGTTGATACAAAGCTTAAATGTATACCTTCTATCTTTTTTTGCATATAAAAATCAATTGCTGTTCGTTAGTCTTGCAATTTTTTTTAAATGGTTGGACCGATTCGGATAGTTCTTGTTTTTGAGTGGGTCCCAGGATGGTTTAGATTAAAATCTAACCCGGTAGGTGGCGCTGCAATCGGTTCGAGTTTCTTATTTATTTTTTTAAGATTTACATTATTATTTAGCATATCACCCACACCCCCTCGATATTTAAACCCTAGCTTTTAATTATATGTTGCGGGTGAAATCGGGCGGGACAGATTGTATTTAATATTTAAACTTGGTTCACACATGCTTTTTAAGAACGAAGTTCTGTATTTGTATGACTGCGACAGGCTCGCCTCTGATCACATCATGGGACGAAAATAAGCAAGCAAAATTTGGGTATGCTGGTTACACGTCTGCCTACCATGGATTACAGGCGTAAGTTCCTATAATAGTACTTGTTATTATTATTGTAGAATAAACTCCAAATAAGTTATATATTGTAATTAAAAATTGTTTTTTAAATAAGTTAATTTATATGCTTCTAAATAACAAAAATATAATTCCAATGACGCCAATTAAATGCACATTAAAGCCAGGATATCTGTTATATAAAATAGCAACAAAGCCAACGTTCGCCAATCGGTCGAACTTTCGTCACATTGTCGGCGAACACGCTCGCTTAGCATCGAGGAACTAACGAAGTTCGTAAATAAAGCCAATTTGGTATCGCATCGTCACTTTCGAATCGTAGTACTTACTACTTGCTTGACAACTGGACATAACGAGACACATAGTTATTGATTTTGTGACGTTAAATCGATAAAATGACCTATTATAATCGATTATTAATATCGTTTGTTTAAAAGTTTTGTCTACTACGAGAATCGACCCGACCACTCTCTCACAGAAAATTGTTGTTGCGTTCATACGGTAATTTAATTATTGGAGGTGCAATTCCCCTTCTACTTTCAAATCCTCTTTCCTTTCCTATTCATCTACATGACCAGTCGACATGAATGACCTGGGCGCCGGTCTATGGTATTGTAGATTCTTTCTTTCTGCCTGGCGTTAGTTATTCCAGTTTAAGATAATGGATCGCTCCCATACCACTCGATCCTTACTACAGGGGATGCTCAAGACCTTTGTTTCTCATGTTTTTCTCTTTATTACGTAAAACCAATGCTTTTTGGACCACGCCCGATTTGAATTATAGAAATATAGGTTAATTTAATTTTAACTAAACATAATGATGACAGTTGCATGAAGATACCGATAAATATTTATTTCAAGAGATAAGCAAAGAGATAAATGTTTATTAAATAGGACACTAATTTTCAAAGCCACAATAAATTTATTCTAAAAAGACAATTGTATTAATTATTCCTCAAACCCCTCGCATTTAGCGATTGCGGAGAATATTTTTAGAAAGGTTTTTGTTGTTTGAGTTCATTAGCCGGCGGCGACATTACAAATTGCATTTTCATGACGAAAGTTCAAAACTAAAGAACATGAATAACCATTTGCGTTCTGTTGTCTCCACAGATCTACAAGCCTACAGACGCCGCATAGACTAAGAAGCTAGGATATGGTCGCTTATTGCGTAAATGTGCAAAATTATAGCTCGCCTGTAAGCTCACTCATGTCAGTGCAAAAATTAGAGATCGACAAATGAGCAAGTTATTCACCTGATTGTACGTGATTTTAATTGGGAACCAACAGGAATTCGGAGGAATTTAGATATCCAGAAATCACTTTACTATATGAATAGCAAGAGTAAGTTGTCATTTTATTTTCTTTGAGATAGTAGTACTAGCCCATTCATGCTGTATACAAAACTGTCTTTGGCGGGACTCTACCAGTTTATTACTAGGTATCATATAATGTAGTGTCGTATCGGTTTGCTTTTCTATGGCCGTTCCAGATCCTTTGGGATACGAACGTCGATGTAGTTCTGCCTACGCGTAATGAGTTAAGTTGGACAATTTTAACTGAATCGATTGTATAAACGACATTGAACCTTAAGCCGTTAGTATAAAAGTTATCTGAGGACTAGGTATAAAATTGTGGAGTGAAGTTGCAAATGTTTCAGTGACAGTGGAGTCTATGGTTGAAGAGAATTAAGGTACGCGGCGCACTGAACTGTTACATGCTACAACATGGCGTCGCGTTGTCGCCACATCGCTTCGTTTGTAATTCTATTGAGAAGGTCTTATTGAAATAAAATGAAATGGAATTTTTAATTAATCATGTCGACAATTAAAATGGCGCTTCTGACAAGTCAGTACAAGAGAAGTACCTACGACCTAATAAAGGTCGCAGGAAGTCGCTGGATGCAGGCCGCTTCCAACAGGTCGGTCTGGAAATCTTTGGGGGAGGCCTATGTTCAGCAGTGGACGTCATGTGGCTGATGATGATGATGATGATAAAACAAAATAAAATTTGTTAAACCAACATCTACAAAGATCACCTTTTAGTCATTCGGAGCAGGTTTGCATACTTACTTATTTTGTTTTAAAGACACCACAGTTTTTGTACACATCGCGTGATGTAGCAAGTACTGATGTATTTAAATTGTCGCGTACTTGACAACAAAACCGCGTCCCACATTCGGCTCGGTGTGCACAATACACCGTCCTTAAATCCTACCGTATAAACAATACACCGTCGGATGTCCCGCATGTGTCGCTGGTACGTTGGTTCGTCCTAGTGATGAGCATTGGTACAAATAAATCACGTACTAGAAAAGTAATAAGGTGGTAGGTCGCTCGTAAGCGGGAGGCCGTCTGTGTTGGTACCACCGCTTTGTCTATTTCTGCCACCAAACAACAGTGTGTAAGCACTGTTGTGTTTCAGTTTAAAGGACATTGAAGTCAGTGAAATTACTGGGCATTATGAGACTTAACAACTTATGTCTCGGGGTAACGAGCGCAGGTCAGTGTCATGCAGTGCTTTGTAATTAATTTTGCTAAATTTAATTGATGTTAGGTTAAATTCTGTATTAAATAAAAGTATAAATGAAACATTCCTCATTTACAATTAAGCAAAATAGAACTTTTTTTTTTTTTATAGCATAGGCCGGCAAACGAGCAAGTGGGTCTCTTGATGGTATGTGATCTCCACCACCCATGTACGCCCACAATACCAGAATCTTGGGCGCGTTGCCGACCTTAAAGGAAAGGGATAAATAGGGATTGGGAAGGGGAGGGGATTGGGGCTTCCGGATATCTCACTCACCGTACGAAACGCAGCAGCAAACCGCTACTTTACGTCGGTTTTCTGTAAGACAGTGGTAACGACCGGGTCGAGCCCGCCCATTCATGCTGTAGACAAAACAGTCTACAGCGTGGCTCTACCACTCAAACTTTAAATTATTGATTGATGCTATTATATACATTTAGCAAAACAAAATTTCTAGCTCAATTTATACTTAATGTGAGTTGAAATATTATTGTGTATTTTCATCTAGTTATTAATGATCCCAATTTAGTTTCTTCGACGTCACTATTGCCTATACAGGGACGGTGATCGGCGACACACCGCGCCAAAGGACGCGTTGCCCGCACGATTTTGTTTGTACGCTCTGTTTGTAGCGCTCGGCACCATGCGGGCTCCACCGAGCGCTCATCATTTGGATCGGTAAATAAATACATACTGCAGGTTTTTATTTACCTTTAAAGGGGTTGGTGGCACGTAACGCTTAATTACTGAGGATTTGTTCCGGATGGGTCGCGGGTTCGGTTATTTAATGCCGTCGTATATCTTTAAGACTTTGTTTATCGTTTTAGGCCTTAGTTATTACTTACACAATGTAAGAAGTATGATAAAACGAAAATCATTCTAGCTCACAGGCTCTCAAACTTCTTTATTTTCTAGCGTCCCCCGAAATTACTTTATTTTAAATATACCTTGTCATTACATCGCTCTCCCCCTCCAAATTACTCCATCGCCCCCCCCCCCCCCAATTTCCTGTAGACCTTTTACCACCCCCCTGAAAACCTCTAGCGCCCACAATATATAGCACGGCAAAGTGACTGCTCTACACTTGATGGTAAGCCCAGTACAGTCAAAAAACCACGAACAAATAGGTTTATCGATGGTCGCCAGAATCATGACAGCCTATATAAATGCTTCTTCCCTCTTCGAAGAGGGAAGAAGCAAATCGAGGGACCTGCGACAGGCAGATGACCGATGCAGGTGTAAGGATACAAGGATGTACGCCTGTACGACCCCAACCATCGTCATGTAGCAAGTCCTTCCGGAGAACCATATATACACTAGTTGATCCTGGAACGCGATCCATACAAGGTGATTGTCACTATGGCAAGTTTAACACCATGTTTACGATAGTCGCTATCTATGTAAACGAATGTTTTGTAAAATAAAGTGTGTTCTGTCTATATATCGTTAATTTAACACCATTGTATTCTTTTATCCTGTCTACACAACATGTAGGATTATCTTCACGCCGGGCACCCAATTAAATATTTTCCTGAAAATATCGATAACTTTTATCGAGAGATACACGAGGATACATAAACAATGGAAGCGACACGGACGTTTCATTGAAGAAGGTGTGGCCATGTACGTGATCTATTGCCATTTCCATGCGAGATTTTCAGAACACGGAAACAATGAAATAAAGACAGTTGAAGCGATTAGAACACCACCAACACACAAGGTCTAAAAATGTTATATGATGGTAATGAAAATAAAGTAAAACGTCAGTGTTATTAACGGTAGTATGTACGTATCTATTTTAAATGGACTCATTTTATGTTTTTTTTTATTAATGTATACACTATTTTTGTTTTATTTCTCAGCTATACTTCTACTCAGTAATGCAACTCGGTCGAAATGCCCTGAAATAAATAAATTGAATTTATACCTTTAAAAATTACGTGAATAAACCGTTTTAATATTATATGTAATAGTTAAACCATTGCCAAATGCTGTTGTATTCGACAATGCCCTGTGTCTTGATGATAATTTTTTTTTCTATAATGTATGTGTCAATGATTATCTTCATTTTTCGCCGTTATTTTACACAAATCAGCGCGTCACGATCGCGCTATGTACCGCTCATTTCATTTGTATCACATATTTTTTATTTGCCTTAATGACAAAACGAGTAGGTCGCTCGCTTGATGGTAAGTGTCACGCCTGCCTATGGGCAGTGTTGTGTCTGTTTATGAACAGACACAACATCATAGAGAATTTTGAATTACAAAGAAAGGCACTGGACTGCGTTCATAACCTCGACATATAAGATGTTGTCTCATAATGCCCAGTAATTATAAAGTAAATCCATCCCAGTAAATCTATTGAAATAAAATTATACACAGCATGACATGCGAAAAAATTGTGTCGTTATAATAATTGAGTTTACCTCTTCCAGTATCTTTGCTACGTCGGAGCGCGTGGAGGCGGCATTGCAACCTGGATTTACGGCGTCTTGACTTACGTGTACGTGTATGTGTGTGTGTGTGTGTGTGCCTCACTGCCTCGCCTCACCGCCTTACTGCCTCGGTGTTGTTGTACGAGATCGTGTAATACACGTTTAATGAAGCTTTCGTTATAAATACGCTTCGTGCTATTGGACTATTATAAAGAAATAACAAATAAGAAGTTTACACATTGTAAATTATGTTTTTTTATCCGAGCAGCTAAAATCAGCGACTACCGACAATGAGATTAACAGTGGTCACCAGAATCATGCCGGCCTATATAAATGCTTCTTCACGCTCTGAAGAGAAGAAGCAAATCGAGGGGCCTATGTCAAGACAGTCGGATGAACGTTGCAGATACAGGCATACAAGGGTAATACTCCAACCAACCATGAAATCATGTCGCAAGCCCCTCGGAACACTCAGAGTTCAGACCCGAAACAAAGATTCATGGATCACACAAAGATTTGTCTCGTTGCGGGAACTGAACTCACAGCCTCTCACTTCACAGCCGGCTACTCGACCATTGCGCCACGGTGGCTTACGTTTGTATTGAAATAAACTGAAGTGAAATATCAGCTTGGTTGTTGCGATGAGTGATATTTCCGGAGGCCCAACAATTCCGTCCATCCCCATACCTTTTCTTAAGCAGTGTATCTATGACTCTTCAGATATTATTACCACTTACCATTGTTCACCACCATTTTGCTTGGGATTCTTATGAACTCGTCACTAAATATTATTCCGAATGGACCCTTCATTATGGCAACCCTCGTTAGTAAAGAACAATGAATATAATTTTATTAAGTAAGATGATAAATAAGTTGTAGAAGGGGGTAGGGGGAGGGGGAGGTGTACACGTCACGCGAGCTCGTCAGTGTTATGAATGTAATTCGGTTAACCGCGCTACGTGCTCCCGCGCAATGTGAGGGACGAATACGAGGGCCCCAGGGCTTTGTTAGTGGGGTTCAGATTACACGAGCCGGCTTCTTACGCAACATGTATTAATGTTAATTGTAGTAAAAAGATAAGCTCATGTTTCTAACTCTGAAAGGGTAGGCAGAGTTAAAACTAGTACACATTGTAGACAGTTATGTATACAGCATGAATAGGCCGGCTCAACCGGGTCTTTACCGCGGTCTCACAGAAAACCGACGTAAAGTAGCGGCCTGCTGCTATGACAGTGACATAGTATGTGACATATATAAGTGACATATCCGGAGGCCCAAATCCCTCCTCCCCTTTCCCATCCTTTATTTAACCCTTTTGTTTAATGTCGGCAACGCGCCCTGAATTTCTGGTATTGTGAGCATACATGGGCAAACCCACCACCTCCCAAGGCCCAACCAACCTCCCAGTTATATGGGGCCTAATCTCGGGAAGACTCTCGCGCAGATATTGCGTCTGCAAAAGCAGTTTGCACTCCACTGAGCGAGCTCTTCCGTCTCCCTACAAGTTATAAATCAGTTCCTTTGTCCCTGTTGCAACTCTCCCCCTTCTGGGGCATGCTGTCCTTACTACTCCGCGTAGGACGTTCCTTCTGTTAAGGGCGAGCCGTTCCTGATGTTGTGCCAGCCGTGCGCGAATTCCCGAAGCCGTCCGAAGTTAGCCTCCGAGCTCACGAGATCGCAGTACCAAGCGGGGCCGTGGCCCTCCAGGACGAGTCCATCAAGCATTCCCCAGCGGAGATCATTATACAAGGGACAGTACCACAAAACATGGTGCCTGTCCTCCTCGCTTACACCGCACTCACACGAACTGTCTTCCCTCAGCCGCATATCCGCCAGGCGCTTGTTAAAGCACCCGTGTCCAGTTAAAATCTGAGAAGTCTCATAATCTGGTGCGACCCAGCGCATGCCGAGTCTCCCAGCCACGTCGGGGAAGAACATGTACATTTGAGATAACGAAAATAAAGAATTATTATTATTATTATGTACAGCTCGCGACCCTTCGTCTCCTCTTCCCACCGTTCTTGCCAAAGCACTCTTACTGTGTTAGCATACATGGGCAGTGGAGATGACATCAGGTGAACCACTTGCCCCTCTGCCGGTGTATGTTTTAAAAATCTAGTAAACCTAAAAGTCCCTATTGACAGCCTCCGTGGCGTTGCAAGCGAGCAGCCAGATATGAAACGTGAGGCTGTTGGTGCGATTTCTGCACCGTGATACAAACATTTGTGTTATCCACAAATATTTGTCTCTGGGTATTGTAGGAACGTAAGCCCCTTGTAGTTTCTGAACCTACGACACAGGTTAATCTAGTTTGGGGTTAGGACTATGTGTGTGAGGTTAGTGTCCGCCCACTCTTCTAGCTAGCCTCATTCTTTTTAACACATGGTACAGAAAGATTTAGCTTGTAGTTTTATGACATCCATATTAATCCCAAACCACATCTGCCGTAGTAGCGTGACTCTATATAATTCGATTAGTGTGGTGTACATATCGATACGATAAGAAGTCTGGCGTCATTAGCGGGCGTCACGGTTGGGCTGCGTCCCCTCCCGCGCGCACCCCGCCGCACCCCCGCACACACCCTCTCACCATCATTGTCTCAAGCGACAGCTGTACACACTTGGATGCAGTTCGCTTAACTTGTGTTTTATGAGATTGTATTTTTTTTTATTATTTGGTGCTCTATTAGATAGATGTTTTTTTAAAGCACATAACAATCTTGTGCGCAAAGAGATAGTAATAAAACGTTTGGTAGTAAATACTAGTATTTTATTTCAAATGAAACTTTACCACTCGGATATTTGTCATGATATTATTACTAATAATTCAGATGTGAAGTTTACCCTGCTGTTGAGCTTCTATAAAACGAAAGGGATGCCATCATCCATTAAGGTACAGGTCCATTAAGGTACTGCGCGTAAAGGTGAGTGAGAATACATCCGCTACTTTGTTTCTGGTCATTCGACAATTATTGAAGCTCCTTTATTACTACTCATTAATTACAAATTAATTATGTTTTATACCAGATCTTAAATACTACATAGGTTAAGCATTACATAGTATACTTTACAATAAAACTGTTCTGTAAATATTTACTCACATGTTGCACGAACGTGTTGGCAGTATGTCTCGACTTACGAACAGCTGACTCATGAGTCATCGACGACAGCGCGTTGTCGGCGACACGAGGCGAGGCGGCGTTTTTGCCCGAGTGTCGGTAATTATGTCGCATGACGCGCGCGCCATTGTTCGCCGAACGGATACGCAGTGAGCGCCACTATTTGTCACTTTATTAGCGAACGCGGCGTCATCGGGCCCTCGTCACGGATTACAGGATGTTCTTTGAACGTCTTTCAAGCGCTAATGGCTCTGTAGTTAATCGGTAGCTGTCAAGGGTCTGACGTTTTATTTTGTAGTGGGCAGTTGTTAATTATCCTGTAGCCAATGATATATCACTAAAATTACCTTTTTTTTATTTGATTGATTGACGAGACGACAAGGCGCGCGCCTGGTGGTAAGCGCCACGCCTGCCCATAAACAGAAGCAACACCACACAGAACTTTGAATTACAAAGTACTGCATGACACTGAACTTCGCTCGTCACCCTGAGACATAAGATGTTAAGTCACATAATGACCGGTAATAACCTATAGCCCTTCTATGCGACCGAGACAGAAGATCGCTACACATGACGATAGTTTCTTCTGTCTTTCTTCTTTTCTTAAAGTATAAATAAAAAAAGTTAAATAAATATAAATATAAAAATAGCTAAATCTATATATAACATGGAATAAAAAGCATATTGTGCCGATCCCATTGCGAGTAGAATAAAAGAAGGTAGGAGAAGAAGTGGTTCTCCTACCTTCGCTTTTCGCTTCCAAGGGATCTACCACCACCATTTATGTACTAAATTAGAATAGATAGATAGATAGAATATTTTTATTGCACAGCAAATAAAGTAACTTAAAAGTAAGGATCATACAGTAAGGGTGATAAATGGGCGGTTTTATCACAACCGGCAATTTCTTCCAGACCACCTCAAAACTTTAGAACCTTAGAATATCACATAGATAGTACGCCACACTGATATGGTAGAGCATACGTTATTATCCAGTCATGTTGGGTGCGAGCCAGCTTTCAAGATTACGGAGGACATAATGCGATCCCGAATTTAGATGTATAATCTATCGTCCAATAACGGGGCTAATGGCGCAATGATAAAAATATTCCCCATTAGCTAATGGGTAATGTTTAACGTCGTTATAAGTGATCTGACTCGTGTAGGTAAACATAAATCACGTAGTAATGTGTTTTCTCATTGATGGTAGCCAATAAATTGCCATTATTTGGTATTGATTCGTGAATGTGTATTCCTTGAGACATTTTTGGGTCACGTGTATTCATTGTTGATTATTGCTTTTCGACGGTGAAGGAAACATTTTGAGGAAAACGGTATACTTAAGAAGGTACATATGCATTCACCTGTAATCCCCGAATGGGTAGGCAGAGATGTAACCAGTACACTCACATTTCGGCGAGCGTATTCTCCGTTCCATGATGCAATACCGGGCGAAATTCCAGACTGACACTTAGCATTGCGTGATAGTAAACCCGATATCACTTTTACCTGACCCGGAGATCGAACCCCGAGACCTCAGCATAGCAGTCGTACCACTTAAGTAATACAACTGCGCCAACGAGGTAGTTGAGATTACTCCATAAACATTTCGAAGGTATGTGAAGTTTTCCAAACCGCATTAGGCCAGCGTGGTGGACTAAAGCCTAATTATTCGATCTAGGGATATTCTCGATTCATAGAAGTCGGAACTAGTGCGCAACCCCACATACAAATAGTACGGCGATATCAGGTAGACAAGTACCAACGCTAAGGACACAAAAATGAGTGATCTCTGAAGATATCATGTAGATTTTAAGATATCTTCTGTCGGTGAAGTGAGAGGTCCCGAGAGACTGTGGTACTCGCTAGCAACTTAAAAAGCGCCGAACAAGCCTTGCAATATAGTTGTTAACATGTCTGTCTTACTGAGCTCAAAACACGCATGAATGGCTGTATGGTTTGGGATAAAATTGACACACATGTAGATCATGACGTGGACTACGACATAGGCTACTTTTCATTCTGGAAAAGGTTGGAAAAGGAACGCAATCGGAGCTACGAGTTAAATCTTGTAATTTATATTTAAAGGGTTTTCTTAGGACAGCGTATTCATTTCCATTATTTTGTATTATAACACATGTACTTCAGCAGGATAAGCAGTCAAGATTTTTTACAACTAAATTAAATTTCACTTTTATAGATATATATTTTAGACAATATATTGAATTATGAAATATAAAGTATTATTTACTGCGGCGAAAATACATCTTACGTATAAATTATCTACACCTAGGGAAGGTAATTTGATTGATTAGCCGATTGGGGCTCTAATCAATTTA
This sequence comes from Amorpha juglandis, assembly GCA_949126905.1. Taxonomy (NCBI): domain Eukaryota; kingdom Metazoa; phylum Arthropoda; class Insecta; order Lepidoptera; family Sphingidae; genus Amorpha; species Amorpha juglandis. The sequence continues at coordinate 15,963,944 of OX421381.1, read as the reverse complement.
TCTACGCTGCCATATTGATCTAAAACCTCACAATGACCATTTTCGGCATTGGGACGATCCCAGGGATCTTGAGTGTACATCAACGTACGTCCCTATGCAAGGTGCCTTTGTTACGCTTTCGGCATTAACGGCAGCTCTACAAAATTTTCACGCCGCCGTCCATCACAGAATCCTACCATGAAAATATCACAGAATATCTACAAAGGCCGCATACCCTCACCATGACTGCATGGCTTCAATGACAAGGGATAACGTGGAAGAATATTTTAAAATCCACTCATTATCTTTATATATTAATATTTCGTGTCACTTTGTTTGTCCGCGATGAACTCCTAAACTACAGAATCGATTTTAAACAAATTGTGCAAACTTTATGCAGTTTGATCCAACTTGAGAGATAGGATAGTTTATATCTCAATTTACAGTCGCAATATTTATGTATTGCAAATTATTTGTTATAATTATCTGTGAGTTCCATAACAGATGGCGGTGTAAGGTCATTGGTCATCTGGATTGAGTAAGTATTAAGTTGATGGCGCATTAAATACTGTATTAAAGAGTTAAGTACAATATAATTTAACATATACCTAGCAGTGCGTGGCTGGGTCTGCGAGTAATAATAATATTTTTACTCACAGGGCAAATAATGAATTAAGCTGTGATGCTTTTATACGAACTATAATGTATGTAGCAAAAGTTAAATAACTACAGAAAAATATGCATCTATATTTCTGAACTCATAACAAAACTGAACTCAGTGTTCACAGATTGTTGTAAAGCCAGAAAAACAAACGCTGGTTTTTCAAACATTTAACACAGCGCTCTACGACTCTACGAGTTCCGTAGCGCCGTAGCTCCGTAGCGCTCTATGTCGACTAGTACTATTGTATGGACTTTTTGCGCTTCATTTATGACCCCGTTTTAGTTTAGTATTTGTTGAAAATGTTCTTAACCTACTTTCACACTTGTATTTAGCCATTGAGTAATCTGCAGTGTATGTGCATACGGCAATTTAGCGCTTTGTAGCCATTTCTTTTTAATTTAATCAATGAATTTGTTTTCATTAAAAGTTGAGACTTAATGCAAGCAAAGAAGCTTTTGGGTTCGATCCCTGCAAAACAAAGTTTTAACACACTTTTCCTTTTAACAGATCCGGAATAAGATGTTAATCTGAAAAGACATCGACGTTACCTATCCCATCATGGGACGGAAATCATCTTAGAAATACTGTTGTAGTTGCATCTCTGCCTACCCTTACACAAGCGTGAGTATAACACAAAACTAATTTATCATAAGGTCCAATAAAAAAGGTAACAATTTCTGTGTTTAAATTATGTTACAAACACAAATGTCAACTTTAATCTGGTAGAGACGAAGCTTTGCGATACAAATTAGGTCCGTGTATAATATTTTAGTTTCCATAACTAGTATACATATTCATGAGTAGGCGGGGCCACATTCGAGCAGGTATGATGGAATAAACGAGCGTTTGATAGGGCTGCCCCAACCCCACACTTCATTACATAGAACAATGCTACAATACAGTATTACAATGATAATTTCGTCTAGATGTGAGATCGGATGTGTAACAGAATAATAGATAAGATAAAAATGATTGAGTGAACATATTGAATGGGCGGGAATGAAACGAGGGATTGAGCGGAAGTGTGAGATATGGAATGGTTGATGAAAAGAGGTGGCCGTTGAGGTGAAGACGAGTCTCGCGAAATTTTTTAATGCCCCTTAATCAGTCTTAAATTATAGTATATTACATATTAAAACTTGCATTTTTTTATCTCCGAACCCCACATAAATAGATAAGCCCACGCTTATGGCCTCGACGGGGTGGGTCGAAGTAAGACTAGTGTTGCATCCAGGATTCTCCGAGCTTATTTCCGTCCTTTGAAGAATTTAAATTGATAGTATGATTACATTTACACAATATGAGTCAAGTGCAAAATGAGTTTTGGAGCGGTTCTTTCCTACTTTATACTATGAACTACTAGTTTGAAACTTCGTCAATTGCAATTTAATACGAATTCAAAAACTATATAACTATTGTTACTCGTACTCGGTCTACTATAGTCAAAACAGCTTATACAATTATATATATACAAATAGTTTCGTGTTACAGATTTATTATTAACAGATTTCCTTGTTTCCTCATGTAATATACGACATAATAATAGCAGTGGGAGAAATTAATTACATATTTGTGTAGAATATTTCATATTGTATTATTGGAACGAAGTTCCTTACGGCAGGCTTGGAGGGGATAGGGATTTCGCTGCGTGACCGAACTGAAAAAAATGTGATAGTAAAACCGTAAGAAAAATGCGTGGAAAAAATGCGTGGAATAAAACCGTTAAATGAGACTTTTTTTAAACTTAATTTGATATCTAGCACACAAAGTTAAAGTCGAAATTCCGTTAATAAAACAGATAGATAACTTATGACATTTGGAAATGTAGACGCGGTTTGAAATTTGAATTTGAATTTTTGATTATAGAACACGGCCGTCCACCGTTTAGTAGCCAGTCTAAGTCTAAATTAATAAGTTTTTATTTATAATTACATAAGTTGATAAAAAATGCTATACAATAGCTTTACCGCGGCAGTCTCCGAGTGCTACACGTCTTTTTTTTATTTCGATTTTTCTATTCTATTTCTATGTAATTTTATGTGGTCAAACAAAAATAAAGAGACATATTTTGTTATTTTAGTTGATAATTTGTATTTTTTACAATTTGTGTCGATTCTACATTAGCCGAAGGAACTTCGTTCCTACCTGGTGTCCAACGACACACACCAATTTTTTAACCATAACGAGTATAAGATTCTAGGTATGTCATTATTTATTATTTTATAGACATCCTAAGCTTATGATTACAAATGATAAACTCCAAAAACCGAATTCACAATCCGAATCGCTGTGCGTCGTACGCTATCCATTAAGGGGTATGCCATTTTTCCCATACACTTAGATTATTTGATTACTTGTACCTATCAAATGTTAACTAAATTTGTATGAGAGCACCATCAGAGTACACCATGTAAAAAAATTGTCAATATTGCTTTTTTATGCTGGCACGGCAAAGTAACTTCACTAGACCTGATGTTAAGTACAATGCTGTTCAAATACGATGCTAACTGTCAAGAGATACCCTCGACGGTCAGCACAGGTATGCCGTTCTGAAGTACTGGATATATACTGGCTGACCGGACCCCGGATCGCGACTCGCCTAAACGAGCTACTATGGCGGATTTTTCACCATGTCTACGGTGGTCGCTATCGTCGGGTACAAAATGATTAGGTACCACTTACAATGTACATTAAAAATATTATAACCTCCTTTTATAAAACAGTTACAAATGACGCTTATTGTTCATATTTCAGATGCTACGATTAAAAACTTTATCTTTCCCACAGAGACAAAACTAACGAAATATGTAAAACAAAGTGGGTCCATTGTTTAATTCGCAGAGAGAGAAATAAAATGATGTCTGCGCGATATTTAGTGTTAAATGTTTGGAAGTAGTAGCGCTGTAGAGCCGCAGGAACTGTGTCAGGAGTAGGGCCGCCAAAATTGAGAAAGTTTTTTTCTCAATAGTTAACGATACAGAGGACGGGTTATGGATGTCACGAATGCTAGTCCAATACGTAGATGCCATATGATTGCCCATTAATATGAATTGACCTGCTAATTATATTGCTAATGCTAATTGCTATTAGCGAAACAGCCTTCCGAACTGGCGGTAGGGTTTTGACGAATCCAATTGATGTATACTTAACATTTTATGGATTCAAAAAATATTTCGAATTTGCATTTGAATAGGTCACTGACTGAATTAAACTTCTGATTTTTTTTTAAGCTAGATCAGCAAATTGACACTGCTCCTGATGAACACATACAATAGCCACCGTCAACAGACGTCGCGCAGTGCTGGATTAAAGATTGTAAAATTACGCGCTACATATTTACAATCGCCGCAATCTCGGGAAGTAGTTAATCCCGGAGTCCCGGCGGAGTCCCGGACACGAAGGCTCCATTACATTAGCGGTGCATTGAGATCGCAACAATGCCGCCGAGACAATAGAACCCAGTAACGTAATATCGCAGTAATATTCAACACCGCCCTCTACCCTGTCTCCCCGCAATATTCCACCAGCTACGAAGTTGTATTTTGAAAAATTGTTACAAGTATTTTGATTACTTGAGTGTTGCATTGACGTTGATTTATAACACATTTTTAAAGGTTTTTATTATACTTGTAATTTTACCTGGCTTATATTTATTATAGATGCTTCGATTCCGGTAAAATAACAACTTTTTAATATACCATAACCGCTAATGACTGCCTCGGTGGCGTAGTTTTATTGCGTACGCGGTACTACTGGTGTGCTAATATAATATTGCGTTTTCTATCACAAAATGCTCAGTATCGACCGGAAGTCTGCAATTGTACCCGGTGCGGTGATAGGCTCGCCCCCTATCACATCATGGGACGGAAATAGGCGCGGAAAATATGGGTGTACTGGTTACAGCTCTGCCTACCTCTTCGGGGATTACAGGCGTTAGTGCGTATGAAAATAGCCGTTACCTCACGACGTCAATTAGAAAAAAATTGTTACATAAGCGGCTGACAAGATGCTCAAAGTTTAAAAGCAGTGAATAACCTGCTCGTTGTCCCTTGGGCTAATGAAAAAAACGAAGAATTCAAATTATATAATTTTAATCAGTACTGAATCTCTATTACGAATAATATAATTATAATAATTATCTGACAACCCTATCTTCAGCACCAACAGCTTGCAACATTTCTATGTAATAGTTTCACTCCGCTTTTATGATTAACTAGAAAAATGTACCAAGACAGGATAATAAATATATAAATAAATTATGCTGGTGGTAGGATATTCATATCCGCCCCCGTACACATAGGGTCAATTTTTTCTATATCAAATTATTTTTCACCTCAAAATTATGATAAAAAGGAATCACTGCTAATAATGTAAATTTCTAGCTTTTTCTCGCGGCTCCGCCCGCGCGATCTGCTTTTTCCGGGATAAAAGTAGCCTATGTTATACAGTGATAATGTAACTTTCTAACGGCAAAATATTTTTTTAAATCGGCCCAGTAGTTTTTAAGTTTATTCGTTACATACAAAAATACAAATCTTTCCTCTTTATAATATTAGTGTAGATTTGGGTTATATAAAACAGAATAGATGTGAATATATAGGGAAACGTGACAGAGGTAGTTAGAGCCAAAATGTAAATTTAAACCCATCACTCCTTTTATCTCGTCCGGTCGAACCTGTGTCCAGAACGGATATCAATTCTTTGTGATAGATAAGGGCGTACCTTTTGTGCATAAATCGGCCGGTGTCCAGGTGTACAAAGGCATATTAGCTTGGCGATTGCAGGTAGGGGTGAAGGACGGGGTGTCGGTAACAAAGGCCTAGCTTTGACGGGACGGGCTGTACCCCTGAACCCTCGGTATAAAGCACTCGCAAGAATGTTGGCGTTATGAGGATGCGGTAAATTTAATGTTTTAATATATCATCATGTACGTATACACTGCACATAAAGTATCAATTATTTGATCGTGGGATTAATACTTAAAATTGTTTAAATTAGATTCGCAGCTTAGTGAGATATTTTTGAAGTTACTTTTTGAGTAGCCTTTATTTTTATTTTACTCTTTAATAAAACATTACACAAAAAATAATTATCGACATAATACTGATGACAGAAATTTTTAAACGACTTAATTTCTTCAAAATATGGCATTGACTGAGGCATACCCACGGGGTATACATGTACCCTATCTAATAAAAAATATGACCACTCCTTCAAAACGTGTATGGTCATAAAAGTGAACCAGTAATTAAAATCTTTATTCATCATGTAGGTTAAGAAAGGGCTTGTGACAGGTCCAGTACAGATCATTTAAGTCGTTAATAAGACTAACTTAAGGTTATGGGAACTTAGGAATAACCGCCGCGCTATAGGCTGGCAGGAAGAGGCACACCAACAAGCGTGCGAAGAGGGAGGGGATCCTTAGATGTAGGGATTTGGGTGACACGGATTTGGGTGGAGGATATGGCAATCGAGACAAGGACAGGAGGAAGTGGGGTAAATGAACAATACTCTGTAAGGATTTTAAAGATAAGGAGATGTGCCATGGACCTTACTGGCAGGAATATCAGATTACACGCCTTATAGAGAACCTCCTCATTTTTTGCGTCAGGTAAAAGTATCACCAGTATTTGCACCACTGGCCACACAACACTGCGTGAACGATACCCCGCTTGTAGAACAAAGGGTGGTGTTTCCGGCGGAGATTGCACTGAGATACATTTTTCCGCGCGCCTGCCGCCGAGCCGGGCCGAGCCGGTAACGAGCGACCATTGTTACTATCACATAGAACCGTCCGAATCACACGAGGGAAAAATTGTGTGATGGACGATTAACAGGTTGGAAGGGTTTTGCATAGGGATGTAGAGTTGTCTGGCCGTCATATGTTGGTCAGATGGTTCGCAAATTTCTATGCCGCGGAGAAAAATAACCATTAGTATTTGTAGCCGAAATCGCCAAACGAACAAGGGAATTTACACTATGGGAATTAATATTGTGTCTGTGGGATGACGAGTACAGTCGAATGCCATGCAGTGCTTTATATGTCAAGGATCTGTTTGGTGTTGCATGTGTTTATGGGCAGACGTGTGCTTACCATCAGAAAAGCAACCTGCTCCTGAACTGTATTACTATGACTCAGTGGTGCTACCACGGTCGAGACAGCCATTTATGCTGTAGATAAAAAGACTCTACCTCTTCAATGAAAATAAAATGGCAAAAACCCATATTCTAAGATTAATTAACATAAACAAAGTATATAAACACGTGTTTAATAACCGTCTACTAATTTAGATTGTTATTTGGAAATTGCATTATCACACGAAATAATGAGACGAGACGGCGATACGCGAATTCCTTTGTTTGTCTAATTAAATTCAACCCCTCACTCTTCTCCACCTCACGTGTCGTGCCTACAAGTGTGTTCAAATTACACGTTTTATATTACCCTTCTTAATTGCATACGTGCTTTGGAGGTTTTGAACGGGGACAATATGAAAAAATAGCGTAGAGATCTGTAGCGGGCTGTAAGTGATGGTAATTAAAACTAAAAGCATCGCCAATGTCAAATGGGAATTTTATTACAAAGGTTTTTAACCGAGTTCTGTAGAACACTAAGAGCAGCTATATATTACGATGGAATATACGTCGGTCATTCAATTATAGGTCAGTGTATAGCAGCGATAGCTCAGCGGCGAAGTGTATGGACTATCGAGATAAAAGTGCGCACCTCAGACTTTTCTTAAGTAATGTGTGTAATTGTTTTATTATCGCTTGCTTTAACTATGAAGAAAATATCGTGAAGAAATCTGCATATTTGACAAGTTATGTATACTTCTTAGGTTGTCAGCTATCGCACTAATATTATAAATGTGAAAGTTTGTTTATTTGGATGTTTGTCAGTCAATCACGCTGAAAGTACTGAACGGATTTTGATGAAATTTGGTATACAGACAGGGTATAAACAGACTTGGGTGATAGGATACTTTTTATCCCGGAAAAGCAGATCACGCGGGCGGAGCCGCGAAGAAAAACTAGTAAGCTATAAAAACAAATTATATAGCACCGAATCAAGCACAATATCAATGTTTCCATCAGAATTAATCAACGCTGTTCACTTTATATTGCAACCCATACAAACAGAAAAAATATAAACAATACTGAATTTATTACCAACATAACTTGGATTTGATTCGGGGTGTATTGTAGAGCGTGGAGTGAAGATTAAAACAAACGTCGTAAAAAGACAAAACGATCAAAAAGAAGACAGGCGGTGATCCCACAAAGCTATATAAGAGCTCAGCTCCGCTACTCATAAAAGAAAGCCGTGATACGAGAAAGCGCAGCGGAGAGCGGAGTAGGCTTTATTGTTATATAATTAGCTATTATAGTTTAATTGTTTTTTTTGGGATAGTACCTGAATTGGTATTCGTTTCACAGCCATCATCTTTTAGCGAGTTACATTCCATAATCAGATGGTGTTTAAAATCCTAAAAACCATAGATGATTGCAATCGATCTCGGCAGTCGACATCATATTGACTACACTGGACTTACCATCAGGTGTAGTGTAGTCACTTTGACATGCCAGGACATATAAGATCAAAAACAACCAGTTTCGCGTTCAGTAAGGATCTACACGCCCATGATTCCTTTGGTACTGTAGGTATTGTCCTTTATGATTACTTCCTATCAGGTGATTCCTTACTCATTTGATCTCACTACAATATAAAAATGGAATGAATCATGAAAAGGAGATCTTCAAGGTATGTTAATAGGCTCGTTACAGATGATACGAAAGACCGAACGAAGAGGAGATTTAGTAGAAAAGCAAGCATTCTGCATGTAGTTCAGGAACTGCTTATAAAAATAAACGTGGCAGATATAAAGATATCAATCAAAGTAATCTTGATAAAACTGGGTACCAACTACCATCAGGTGTAGCGTAGTCATGTTATTAAGCCAAGAAAAATGGGTAGAACATTTTGAATCATAGACGCCGAGGGAATATCCTTTTGCCAAGTAAGCTGTGAATGTATTTGTGACATCGTTGATTTTGAACTGCATTGACCTTGTAAATGGACTATAGTCAATTTGTCTAGACATAATAAAGAAATGAAAGCTTCCGTTTGTATCTTTCTGACGAAGTCCTTAGCGTGTGCATTCTACCAGAATTGGTTTTAATATTTTTGTAGTATTCGGGATAAGTGGTAACTGAAGCCACGTATACATACATCACAATATAAGCTCACGTCTTCATACCGCCAGGAGTAGGCACAGGTGAAACTACTTCTACCATTCATGTAATGCCGAGTTTATTTCCGTTCCATGATGTGATAGAGACGAGCCTATCACCATACGGGGCATACATTCCAATCCCAGGATTTTTTTGTGTGAGTTTTAGAATCGTAAACTTAAACATAAGTTGTGATTTTCCGATCTGGGATCTGACCTTACGGTTCTCAATTTTAGAAATAAATAAGTGGTATCTTTTGGAATAAAACACTGGCTCGTGAACTCGCTTAAACGCTAGCTAAGTCCAGGATTTGGAATTCGAACACAGATCACGTCAGGATAAAATGCAACCAACCTTTGTCTCAAAATTTGACGCCAAGTAACCCCACAAAAAAAGTCACAGCAGAGTGTCGTCTCTAAAAGTCTAGCCATTTAGTGATGTGTGAATGGATCTGCTCCCAAGGTCGCTGAAGCGTGGCTACACCGCGGCTAGAGCGACGCAACACGTGCCCCTCGACCGGGTGAGCGGCGAACGGCGGCTGAGTGGCCGACAACACCACGTCATATGGATATTTGAGTGTCATTGCCCTGATATTGCTACTTTTTAACCGGCTCCAAACAGAGGGATGTTCTCAATTCTTATGCATGTTACGCGATATCTCCGTCGAATCCTGACCGATTTCATGATTTTAAGGTTGTCTGAAAGAAATCGCCGGTTTCCATAAGACCGCCCATTTATCACCCTTACTGTATGATCCTTACTTTTAAGTTACTTTATTTGATATTCAATGAAGAATGTTCTGTCTGTCTATTAATCATTCAATTTATTTTTGCACGTGTTTGTCTGCGTGAAGACAGCCTCCGTGGCGCAGTGGGCGTGTAGCCGGCTGTGAAGCGAGAGGCCACGGGTTCGATCCCCGCACCGAGACAAATGTTTGTGTAACCCACAAATATTTGTTTCGGGGTCTGGGTGTTGTGAGATCAAAAAGTCTCTCGTAGTTCCTGATACCCACGATACAAGACTCGTATCTTACTGTGGGGTCAGGAATATGTGTGTGACTGTTGGGTGTATTTATTATTATTATTATTTATTAAGTGGTTGTGCAAATACAATTACCGCGTGCCTGACGATGATGACTAACTCAGTGGCGCAGTTGTACTCCAGCGTTGTCATTGACTACCCTTACCTTACGGTTCGACCGCGGCTAACAGCCCTCGCCGTTTATTTGGGCGACAAAGCCTCACATCAAAGCCGTCGCGCCGCGCCTGGCCGGGTAACAGCTGCCTCTAAGCCGATTTGCGATTTTTTTATAACTGTGAGGGATGCAAATTGAAACTTAATTAATGTATGTCTCTATTTTGGATATTTTTTTGAGCTACTACCGGTAGCTTGGTTATGAGTGTTTGGAGATATTTAGATAACAAAACTGGTTAAGCCGGACTCACGTATTCAGGGTTCCATACCCACACAAATATTTGTACTTTTTAGTGTGCCGCCCCGAAATAGCTAAAATTGAACCCTTATCATTTTTTCATGTCCGTCTCTCCATCTGCCTGTCTGTCTATTCGTATGTTATAGCCATTTTACTGAGAGACTATTAGTATTACATGAATAAAATGTAAGGGTCGTACTGAAAAAGTAAAATGGGATGGCATTCCAAACACGTAACTGAGGGATTATTTCTTCAGTGCATATAAAAATGTGTGGTATTGGATAGGTCCTTAAAAGTTATGTGGAGCTTGTTAAGTGACTTTATAAAGGTGTGTATCACTAATAAGTGAGTTTATGAATTTCTATGTTTGTTTGATGATAATTGTTCAATCACGCCTGAACAGATTTGTATAAAAGTTGGCATACAAGTATATCATAACCTAGATAATGACGTAGGCACGCGAACAAAGCCGCTAGCAAAAGATAATATTTTATAAAAACAAACAGAGAAGGGTGTTCGCATACTACTGAAAATGTAATATAAACAGTGACGTCCCATTAAAAAAATATCGACGAAACAGTCATAATAGCGATAATATTACCTTGGATGTTTTATTTCGTCTATTCAGGGTTCTAATTCTGTATGTCAATAGATATTACGCATAACTTAAAATAACTAAATACAATAATAAATAAATAACTTAACATAACTTGCTCGTATCACAAATCCAAAAAATATGGGTCAACAAAACTTAAATGGTTATAACACAATACAATCTCTTGGGTCCAATTACTTGGGCCCCCTGTTTCTTAACTAGTGCGTGTCCTTATTACATTGCGTCTCCGATCACATTCTAATTCGAAAGCGAACCAATATTACTGGATACCCATACGCGTCCGTTGCGTGCACATAGGTGTACTCTAACAAAACTCCAGTGTTATATTTCGGCTACTAAATATGTGCTAAAAAAGACTAAAAAACTGAAAATAAAATTAACCAATTGTGGTCAATTACAGTGTAATTTTACAAACACAAGCAACACCACATGGACCTTTGAATTATAATGCACTGCGTGGCACTGGACTGTGCTCGTCACCCCGGGTACATGTTAAGTTTGATAATGAGTACTTTCATTGGCTTCAATGATCTTCAAATCGAAATACAAAAGTGCTTACACGCTTCTGCTTGGCGGTAACTGAGGAATTGGCAATTTCTTGTTTTCATTGCATGCGAATTATAATACAGAATTGAGGCCCTGTCGGTGAGGCACGCGGATAGGCGTTGGGCGAGGTAGATCCCGCGGGACGCGACCACGGCCGATTGGTTTTTTATTGAACCCTTTCCGGACCTAAGCCTCAGAATTAATTAATTTGCCGAAACAACTTTGGAAAAAGTCGGCAAACGCCCCGGGCCGTGGGGACCTGACATAAAAATTACATCGTGACGTTTTGTTTCACCGGGATGCTGAATAACCTGAAAAAGGATCATATTTTTTATTTCTATTCGTTTATAATTAGTGTAGTGGCAGTGTACAGTACTAAGATAAAAATTATTCGCTTTGGAAATCATCGTTATTTACAATTTAGTACGATTCCGAAATAAATTTTGTTCACTCAAAGCCTGGTCATTTGGCCAAGAGAAACAAATAGACATCTTACTTTATTACTTGGGTCTGTAATTTACTAATTTGTAATGCCGAAATAGACGTATATTGGCCACATTCGGCAAAATTTTTGAAGAGTTTTTCCATTTCCAAAAGTACTTCGTGTTGCCTGCGTTTGGAATTTGTGCCCTATATGACGATAAGCAGCGTCCAATCATAACATGGGCTGCAAACAAGCTTGGCAAACTGTGGATGCACCATTGTCTCCTCTGTCTACCCTTTCAGAGATATGTTATGTAGTACTTGTATTAACAACAAGGCATTGTAATTCCATATTCGTCGAAATTAATAATTGGATTTGTGTTCAAAGAGAAATGAATACTAGCACAAATAATGAAAGCGTGTTTGCTGGAAAATTGTAGACTTGTTCTAAATAAACTTTTAACGAAGTAACGAAAAACCTTATCAAATTCAGATACATTTTTTTTTGAAAAAGTGACCGCTTTTGTTAACAAATTAGGATATATCATATGCTACAGCCCGTTTCACTAAACACCACTTCTTTGTCTATTTTCGTCATCAACCGGCAGTATTTAATGAGTGTTGTGTTTTAGTTTGATTGAAGCCACTGAGTTTTTGGAAGTAGTTCCTTATCGCGCGTTGCGAAAGGGGGCTAGACGGAAAAAATTGGTACGAAAAGTTGTCACGAAAATTTTTGTCACGACATAATTCTCCGACCAGCCTGCGTTAGCTGACCTCTCTGGAACATCGATAATTTCGAAGTCCCAGGTGGCGTCACACAGTGACCAGTCAGCTTGGACCGGACTTTCACAAGACTTTGACCTTGAACCCCAACCTTGACCTTGACCCCGATTTTTACCTTGACTCCGACCTTGACCTTGACACAGACCTTGACCCTCAAAATTAAAATTAAAAATAATCGAAAGGAACTTCGTTCCATCCGGGTGTCCCTTGACACCTCTCAAGTTTTTTTATTTCTTTTATTGGTAAGGCAGATAAATGAGCGTACGCTCCGTCTGATGTTAAGCGGTTAACGACGACCTCAGCAATGGCAGGGCACAGCCATCCCACTACCTATCGCAAAACAATAAATTACTGGACATCATCCATAAAGCAACTATCGCGCCTTTTGTTACAATAATTATAATGATAATAATTGACTAATGAAACAATCCACCTTTAGCAAATGAAAATTATCAACAAAGATTCATCATGTCGGTGTTCCTTGAGACAGCGGTGTCACCCCGGTCGAGGTCAATCTATAGATAAGATAAAACTGTCCAAATGTAACCAACTGTAACATGTATTAAGGGCCTTCCGTGAGCAAACGACCTTGACTGACTCGCGCCATACTAACTCATGTACTTGGCGTGTGAGTTTTCGTGTAGAATATGCACGTACTTAGTGAATAATTGATTTAAAAAAGCAGGTTTTGGTTTTTTTCGAAAATTTTAAACGGGCAAAATATTCGTTATTAAATTGCCTATCTAGTGACGTTAATCTCATATGAAAACAATCTGTACTTTAAAAGGAGACGCACGGAATCTTTGCATTTTTCTAATTTTTATGGTTCATTTATAACGACAATTTAAAAAAATATATCAACATTAACATGAATTTGAATCGAACAAAGTAAAGCTGCCAGATTGTAGAAATATATTGTATATTTTTTTAATCATTATTTATTGTAAGTAGTGACTATTTCGAATAAAAAAAACCATCAATGTTGTCTAATTTTATAAGTTAGGCGTATTATAAAGTAAATGTACGGAAATTGAGATTCTCAACTATTTTTGGTCCGTTAAAAAGAGAAAGAAGTCCATGGAAATGATAATAGCATATATTAATTTCTATATCTCTGAGTAATAATCTGTCTGGTTTATTGAACAATATAAACACACAAAATACCACAAATACAGACAGACACGTAACTCGTAGGATGTCATTAAACTGCTATCATGTATCGGTGGAATTAACCGCTTTCCTTGTATAATGAGACTCGTTCTGTTTGTAACGTATCGGTCCCAGGAGATGAACCTTCCCTTTACAACACTCCTTACATAGTATCAGCGTTGGGTTTTGTGTTTCGACGAATCTTCATTAACATACATACATAGATTTAAGCCTGTTTTTCATAGACAGACGATGGATTTCTACTTGTTACGACTTTTGTACAACTCGTTGACTCCATTGAATCACATTACAATCTTCACACATACATTTCAGTTAAGAATAACTCTGAACTGGCTTTCCTCTGAACTATCTTCGACTTGAGCTGAGAAATGTACTTCTAATTTACGTCTACCTTCTTCTTTCATTTAATATCTATTGGTGGAAACTTTGTTGGAACTTTGTGCTAAAAATATCACATGTATAGGTACAGCTATAATTTTTCTGTATGTTGCTTCATAAATAAACAAAATAAAGTTCGCTGTGGTTTCCTCTCCCAACTGTACCGTTATACTAGCTATGTTTATCTATTTAGTTAACCGTATTTCGTCAATTTTTTCTACATATTCAAACCTGTGTATATTTTTTTAAAAATAAGAAAGAAAACTATTTATACAGTTTACAATGCACACATACCACGATTACATACAGTTTAAAATTATATTATAATTATAACTAGGTACTAAAATTGGCATTAGCGCGTCACAGTTGTAACAGGTGCAATGATATATTATGTTATAGTTATACGATTATTTGTTTTTTTTAAATACTTTTTCATTATTCTTAAATAAATATACGCATCTACGGACTCTAGGTTCATAGTTTTGTGTCGTAGTTTTTTTATAGGTCGAATATTGGAACGTAGTTCCTTATCGCGCGTTGCGAAAGGGGGCTAGACGGAAAAAAATGGTACGAAAAGTTGTCACGAAAAATTTTGTCACGACATAATTCTCCGACCAGCCAGCGTTAGCTGACCTCCCTGGAACATCGATAATTTCAAAATCCCAGGTGGCTTCACACAGTGACCAGTCAGCTTGGACCGGACTTTCACAAGACTTTGACCTTGAACCCCAACCGTGACCTTGACCTCGACCTTGACCCCTATTTTACCTTGACTCCGACCTTAACCTCGACCCCGATTTTTACCCTGACTCCTACCTTGACCTTGACCCCGATTTTTACCTTGACTCCGACCTTGACCTTGACCCCGATTTTTACCTTGACTCCGACCTTGACCTTGACACAGACCTTGACCCTCAAAATTAAAATTAAAAATAATCGAAAGGAACTTCGTTCCATCCGGGTGTCCCTTGACACCTTTCAAGTTTTTTTTTTATTACAACAATAAGCGTATTTAAGAGTAAAATAAACCTAATTTTATGGTTATACTTAAGAACGACGGGAACATACAAGGGATCTACCACATAATACTGTTTTAAATTAATATTTTTCTTAACCAATCATCTAAAGGATAAAACGCAAAATAAGAGACAAAGGCGTCTAATGACAAGTATAAAACACCTTGATATGGGTTTCACAAATTTAATTCCAAGCATTCACAAACGACAATTACATTTTTATTGCACCGACATAGGTTCGAGAAGTAATACATAAAAACTCTCACGGGGGAAAAATCGCGACACATGATTGACGGCACACGGGTGACGCCGGCGCGGATCGGCCAATCGAAGCGCCTAAAAACGTGGAAGACGCGGTGCGAGCCCAATAGCGCGCGGTTTGTCGGGCGGCGGTAATGCGCGGGCACATTTGAATGTGTCGATCGGCTCCCCGCGTTACATCCTCCCCCTCTAATCCGAACCATGCGACCCCGCGTTCGGGTTAGCAACCTTGCGCGGCCTACCCCGCTTGCGTTTCTCTTGCAATGGTGCCTGGATTCGGCCAACAAAAGGTGTGACTTGCGAAACGTGATACTTACCTATCACCTCTCCATCATTTATCCTCTCCAGCAGGTAAGTGGTGGGACTAACAGCCTCTTTGATGCGGTATGGTCCGTCCCGCCTAGGGATAAATTTGGGCGTCTGCCCTCGACCTGTGTCGTTGACTCCCTGGGTTTTTAACAAGACTAAGTCACCCACTGCATAGTCTGGAGGTTGTCGACGATTTTCGTCAGCATTCTTTTTATATATCGCCTGGGCCTTCTCATGCACGTCTCTAGCCTCTAGTAGAGCGGTCGAAAGCTTTTGTAGGTAAGGCGTGATAGCGGGTATAAAATTGTCACCGTCAAGAATGCGACGCATATCTACAGCAGCATCGGCGGGTGCGCGGAGCTCTCTACCGAACGTAAGGTACGCTGGAGAATATCCTGTACTGGCCGTTACGGCAGAGTTCATCGCGAACCTGATTGCCGGTAAGTGTTGATCCCATGAAGTGTGGTCACGCCCCACAAGGATGGCAAGCTGAGGTTTTAAATCTCGGTTTTTCCGTTCTACGGGATTCGTCTCTGGGTGATATAATGGAGTCAACGACTGATCGATACCCATGCAATGACAGGCCTGCTGGATGACCGCGCTTATAAATTGGACTCCATTGTCACTCAGTACGCGACGAGGAACACCGAACCTCAGGAAAACCTCGTTTATGAGTGTCCGAGCACATTCCGGACTGGTTGCGCTCTTGAGTGAGAATAACTCAACCCAACGCGTGCTGACGTCTTCTACAATAAGTATCCACTTATTCCCGGCGGCAGTTTCTGGAAGGGGACCAAACAAGTCTACCGCTATAACCTCAAACCTCCTCGCGCTTGCGGGGGTTTGTAGTAGCCCTGTTGGTTTCCTGTTATCCACTTTATATCTCTGACACGCCGGACATTCTTTTACGTAATTGGCCACATAGAATCTCATCCCAGGCCAATAAAACCGCGAGCTAATGCGCGCGAGCGTGCGCTCGATGCCGAAATGACCGGCCGTCGGAGCGTCATGAAAATCTTGCAGTACCTTTGACCGCTCGGCTTGCGGAACGACAAGACAAGGGTGTTCCTCATCGTCATCCCCTTCAGGTTTGTACCTGTACAAAATGCCGTCGGACAGGACATAACTCCGATCAGCCCATGGCCTCCCCCTAAAGGGCTCGTCGGACTCCATGTCTCCGATAATTTTGCTAACTTCGGGATCGTTTAATTGCTTGACGTTTTGTGGTGCTGCCATGTCCCTGATGGCGCTAACCTTATCAGGGTCTACGTGAACGCCACCAGGCACAATGACGTGGCCCAAAAATTTTACGGAATCCCGTGCAAAGTTACTTTTTTTCCGATTGACCCTTAAATTGAATAAGCTGAGCCTGTCGAAAACTGCCTCCAGGTCTTGCAGGTGGTTTTCAAAAGACTCAGAAAGAATAATCAAGTCATCTAAATATGACAAGACAGTCGTGCATTCCGGAAGGTTAGACCTGAAACGGTCTATAAGGCGTTGAAATGTCGCGCCTGAGTTCCGAAGGCCCATGGGCATCCGCTTAAAACGGAACGTTCCCAGAGGCGTCACGAAAGCAGTCTTATCACGATCGTCGGGATGTACACTCACTTGGAAGTAGCCTGCTCGAAGGTCGAGGGTGGTCATATATTACGTAGTCTTTGCCGCATGAAGGACGTCTTCGATACGCGGCAGCGGATAGCGGTCGGCTTCGGTAACGGCGTTAAGCCTCCGATAATCAATGCACAACCTGGTGCCGCCATCCTTTTTGCTCACGAGGACCACATTCGCCGCCCAGGGCGACTCACACTCCTCGATCACATCGGCGTGAAGCAACTTCTCTAGTTCCTTTTTTAAGGCCTCCTTCTTATTTGGAGACATCCTGTAGAGAGGGGACGCAATGGGCTCTTGGTTGTCGCTCACCTTTATGCGGTGGACGGCAAATTCGGTCGGAGGACCGTTGGGCGCGAATTGTTCTGATCTGCTCATAATGAATGCGTTTAGCGCATCCTTCTGTTGCAGAGTAAGCTGGGACCCCTCATCATCTCTGAGGGTATTGTCAACAGCAACAATACTCATGAGCTCAGGGTCCTCCGAAGGTAATTCATACTCGTGTATGAAGTCGTACCGTTCCTCGGGAGCGTCTGCGAAGTACCATGTATCCTGTGGTATATCTAAGGTCATGCTTGCACTAATAATAAAGTCGCGGCCTAACAGTGTTTTAGTGTTAGCGCCGGGGAGTACTAAAAACTGAGTAGGCACTACTCGTTTTTGCAAAATTACATCGACGTATGCTGACAGTACGCGACGCGTCTGACTTGAACCATCGGCTAAGCTAAACTTACGTTCTATCTCTGAAAACACGACTCCACGATTCAGGAGAATTGTATACAGCGCGGGGCTGGCCATACAATGCGTTGCCCCGGTATCCACTATCGCGACCCCTACCCTATCTACGATAGAAATTTTTACTATCGGCAAGTCCACACCGTTTGATAATGTCGCACTATTAAAATCGACGTGTTTCGACGATGCGGAAGCGGTATCGTACTTAGGACGACACGTTTCGCATTTTGAACGCACCACCCCTGGCTGGCCGCATCCATAACACCGTATAGTAGAGGTCACCTGATCGGGTTTAACTTCGTCCCCGGTTTTACTCGCGTCAGCGCGCTTCGCGCTTTTGCGACATACTTCTGTCGCGTGGCCGAACACTTTACAATACGAGCATCGTGGTCTAACGCGTTTAGGTTGCGATTTATCGGGTTGGGTCACACTGTTCGGATCAGATAAAGGTAATGAATGCGTACTTACCGACGGCTGCTGCTTACGGTCATTATACTCAGCGCGTGATTCCTCCACGTTTCTAGCCACTTCGATAAACACATCTAAGTCTGTAACACTTTCCCGCGGCACATGTTTACGCAACTTCCTATCGCACAGTCCGTAAATTATGTCGATCTGCATATCCACTGGCACGGTGTAAGGTAGCTTGCACAGCAGAGCGCGCAGTTTGCAAACGAAGACATCGGCGCGCTCGCTACCTTGCTCGTTCTTAAAAATGTCGCGAAGTATTCGGTACGCCGGTCGCGGCGCTCCAAACCTGCCCCGGAGTCGTTCTAACGCTTCCTGCCACGTCTTAGTAGCGGTCCGAACTCCTCTCCACCATACAGCGGCTTCGTTCGTCAATAGCATTGGCAGACCCCTAAGTGCATGTTCGTCGCTGACATTCGCGCATTCTTTGTAAATCTAAACTGCGTCTATAAACGCCTCCAGTCGTTCGTCCATAGTGTGGGATGCGCCGGCGCCGTCGAACCGCGCGGTACATTTTGAAAAATTGCCGGCGCGGAGTCGTGACGAGTCGTCGGGCTCCGATGACGTAGACAAACGGTTGCTGGATAGTAGGTTCTCGAAAGTTTGTCGATTGGCTTCGGCTTGGCTCGTTGATATTGCGGCGATGATTGCCGTCAACTGGGCATCGCTTATTAACACGGGGCCGGTATTCATAGCAGTCGCGCGGTTGTCTTCCATGATCTCGTCGTCACTGCTGGAATCCTCGGCTCGTGCGCGCGTTCTCGGCATACTCCTTGATGGCTCGAGATAGCTTTGCGAAGCTTGATGACGCTTTGCAATTCGCGTAAACAGTACGTTAACTCGCGTATTTTCGTGCCCCACGTTGGGCGCCACTATAAAACACCTTGATATGGGTTTCACAAATTTAATTCCAAGCATTCATAATCGTGACACATGATTGACGGCACACGGGTGACGCCGGCGCGGATCGGCCAATCGAAGCGCCTAAAAACGTGGAAGCCGCGGAGCGAGCCCAATAGCGCGCGGTTTGTTGGGCGGCGGTAATGCGCGGGCACATTTGAATGTGTCGATCGGCTCCCCGCGTTACTCAAGTAAATTTAATAGTAAAATTATTATGACATAAAATATGTTTACTGTTTCATAACGAGCAACTTAGTTTTTAGTTAAATTAAACGTTACTTTATTAACGTCGTGTAATTAACTAATTAGTCTACAAATTCACATCATTCCTTAGGCTGTCTTCAAAGTCTTCCATTTATAAACTAACTTTTTAGTAGTTATTTCTTACTTATAATTTACTGATGCGTATATCAAGGAATATTTTTATATTAAAACTAGCTTTTGCTCGCGGCTCCGCCCACGTGATCAAACAAACAATCAAACTCTACAGCTTTATAATATTAGTATAGATTTGGGTAGCTTAGCAACGGAAGCCTTCAAATAATATTATTTGGGTAGCTTAGCAACGGAAGCCTTCAAATATGAATAATTTTCCCCGTTTTTGCAACATTTTTCACTGATGCTTCGCTTCTAATGGTCGCAGCGTAATGTTATATAGCCTAAAGCCTTCCTCGATAAATGGACTATCCAACACAAAAATAATTTTTCAATTCGAACCAGTAATTCCTGAGATTAGCGCGTTCAAACAAACAAACAAACAAACAATCGAACTCTACAGCTTTATTATATTAGTATAGATTACTTATAATTTACTGAAGCGTATATCAAGGAATATTTTTATATTAAAATATTCTTCTGCCTGACGCCATGGTCTGCATTCACTTCACCTGGTTTTAAGCATCTATCGTTGTAAACTATTAGTTTTTATTTCGTCCTCCTCTTGCATATTTCATTTTGTTTATTATCCAGAGTTGGACACCGTAGATAAGTTACGCGGGAGCGCCCGGAGGTTTTTTAAAAAAAGACAAGTCTTCACAATGAAGCTTTATTGCGAACTGAACTGCAATTGACAAATTTCCTTATTTATACCTGTTCATCTGTTGACAATGAATGCTTAGATCTACGCATTATGATCATAACAAGATCACCGTCTAGACGCCAGGCTAGCACTTTTTATAGTCAACATAATTTGATATTAAGAGCTTTAGACAAAACAAGAATATCATATTACAAATAGATAGAATTACATCTGAGTACCTGTGTCAGCAATTGTAATGTCCTTCTTATAGTAAATAAGGTTACATCACCTTAGCATGCGGTTATAATGTCATGAGCGGGAGCGGGGTGCATAACTCCTCCCCCCATAGCTTCGAAATTATCAGAGGGATGTATAATTCTCTGATTATTTCGACACACAATATATTTTAAAAAGTTATACTTATACCCTATACACACAAAAAGGAACAGAAATATGATTACATATAATAACAGAGTAGCTGCGCTAACACTTTTCACAAAAATGCCTTTTTCACGAATTTCCACTTCACTTTCACTGCTCTTCAACAATTCATTTAGATTCTGTAGATTTTTCAACTCAGCAGCATCCAAATTTATTGGTTTCCATCCTGTTTGTGGCTCTATAGTCGTTATTTCTGGAAGATCAATAATTGGCAGTTTTCTGAAGTCCATTGTGCTAATTCCCGCATAGTGGGATTTCAGGGTAACGTTGTCTATTTTGGCGTCACAGTGATCGTCAAGTGTGAGGAGGTAAGTCCCTTTTATGCTTTCTTTTGTCATTTCATTATGACAGCTTTTTGTAAATATAGTTTCCGCTTTGCTGTAGAGAATCCATCTTCGTTTCTCTATTGGCTCTATTTTTATAGAGTTTATTTCAACTGGTATGGGTTGACAAGAACTGGTGTTGTGCGAAAATTTCATCAATGATGTTATACATGTGTCTTCTAATGGTAATTGAGTTTCATCTTCATAACATAGGAACGTCGCCTCATATAGTTCGCTGCACGGCTGGGAGAGCGAGACCATATTTGACCCTCTTACTAGGAGGTAGGGATATTTTGGGATTATGATAATTGTTTTACCAAAGGAATTGGTGATGGGTATTGTAATGATTTTGTAATAAATGTATATTTCATCTTTAATTATAGGTATGTCCAAAATGAATGTTATTTGACTTCCTTTTGAATAAACTTTTATCTTAATACATAATTCTAACTTAATTAAATTATCATAGTTTACTGGGTAAATGAGTTTATTAGATTTCTCTATTTCTTTTAAAAAAATTAATAATTCGTCAGAATTTAAAAGTGACTGGTGTAAAGTTTTTAATTTACTAAAAGTAATACAAGTTTCAATTTCTTCCAACCGAATGTACAATAATTGGAAATTATGCAAAAATAAATTATAAATATTAATAAAGTTATGAATTGTTATATTAACATTACTCTGGTTTATTAATTTTCTCATTTCCCATAATTCTTTATCTATGTTAATAAAATTATTAGTTGTTGAGTTATTTATTTTCAAAAGTGATTCAGACATTTCTGATATCAAAGTTACCTTTTTACTTAATGTATCTTGACGTGTTTGTACAGCCTTAATTAAATTTTCATATTTGATAGCATCATCATAATCTAAATTGCCAGTAATAATTTTAATTATAGATCCTAAAGGATTCAGAATTCCACGTTTAATTCTAAGTTGAGGAGCTAATTGCTTAAATTTTTTAATTGTAGAGTTCATTATATAATTTATTTGAAGCTTAATATTAAGTAATTGGTGGTTAGGTGTACTATTCTTAAAATATTTTCCAACATGATCATTTAAATTAGCATATCTATTTATATTAATTTCTAATTCCTCTTTTGTGAAAGTTAAATCTAAAGTCTTAATTATAGTCCATTATGATAACTTACTTATCTATGTCTTAACTATACTTTAAAGTTGAAGGGTGTAACTCGTGATCAGCAGCACGAGCTCGAGGAGGTACCTGTGAAGGTCGTTTTACGTCCTTAATAGGTACAGCTGACTCTCTTTTTTTTTTTTTTTTTTTTAATATAACTTTTATTCCTGGTAATGTGACCAGTAACTTTAGGTTTTCGGAAACGAGGTTTATTTTTACTTCGCTTCATATTGACAGCTTCAACTGTGTCACCTTGTTGAATATCAAGGGAGGTTTTACCTCCACGTTTATTCATGGTCAAATATCTATAAGGGTATATCGTATGATATATGTGGTCTGGTACCAAAGGTGGTGTATAACGACTGTTAAAGTCAACTTCAAATTTGTTGTGAGAATCAATTTCATCAGGAGTGTGAAGTATTTCGGGTAATGAATTAACTGTAATTGTACTGGATGAGGGAGAACGAACTGGATAACTCAAAGTTTCTTCTGAAATTGAAGCAGCAGATAACGTTTCAGATGAGTCTGATATCACGATTGATTCAGTATCATCTGTATGAACTTTCATTGATGTATTACCGCTTTTATTGGTAAGAACATTCAATGTTATATGTGAAAGAGCATCTGCATTACTATTTTCTAAGCTGGGTATTTTGATGTATGGTTCATTTTGGGGTTCTAAATTAATTTCGTGTTCCTGTAAACGTTCACTGCCATCATCAGTGAGTTTCGTATTTTTGCAATCATTTTGTCCATTATTATAGGAAAAATTTACATTTGGGAAATCACTGTACTGTTCATCAGAGTCTTGTATAATCTCAGCATCGCTATCACAATAAAACAAATTGTTATAATCATTATCAGATTCATGCGTGATTATATTTTGTCTAAGAGGATGGGCAGTACGCATAGACACATCAGTATCTTGTACAGTATATTGAGGTTGGCTTTGAGGTGGAATCGTGATCATATTTTGTCTAAGGGGACGGGCAGTACGCATAGATACATCAGTATCTTGAACATAACGTTGAGGTTGGCTTTGAGTTGGAATACCAAACTTAAACTGTTGGTTTGGTGCATTATTAAATGGTCTCATTTGAGCATTGTTAAATTGTGGTCTATATCCCTGTTAGGGCACTATGCCAAACTTAAAATTGTTTTGGGGATAGTTAACATTCGGTCTAAACCCTTGTTGATTCGGTAAACCAAATTTAAAATTGCTTTGGGGCTGTGGATAATTCGGTTTGAAATTAAAGCCCTGATTTGGAAGACCAAATCTAAATCCATTTGAAACAACAGGCCTGAAATTATTGGATAATTGATTTGGCATTCCAAATTTAAATTGTTGATTTAAATTATTTAAAGGGTTTGGTCTAAATGTCGGCTGGAAATGAGCTTTATTCACATCAGAATTAGTAGAGTTAGGTGGGTAAGAATGCTGAGGTGGCTTTACAGCACCTCTATTTTTATTTTTCGCATTGTATTGTATTTGGAAGTTTACTTCTTCCATTACAACACTAAGTGCACTTTCAAGACTTGTGCAATCTTTCAATCTTACAATTCGAATTAAATCTTCAGTAAGGTTATACATAAACACGTTCAGAGACAAATTATTATAAATTATCATTTTTGCTGCTTTAATATTTTCATCTAATAAAAGGTTTATCTTAGAAAGAAGAGTGCTGCGTATTTGTTGGATGCGATTGCAAAATTGTAAGTAGCTTTCGCCAGAATTGATTTTTAAATTTTCTAGTTCAATGGCTACGCACTCTTCAGATCTAGGATCTCCAAAATGTTGGATGAGAACAGATCTGAGCTGTTCCCATGTGGTTATGTCTTCGCGTTCACTCAATAAGCCTGCGGCTCTACCACACAATCTACTACTAATGCACTGAAAAACGTATGTGGATTGAACCGGATTATTTACTTCACCAAAATTTCTCAAAATATATTCACTTTTTCTTATGAATAAGTTTAATATACTTTGATCTCCATCGAATTTTGGAATTAAGCATATAAAGTCTTTGGGAATCATTTGAAATTCACCGTTTCGCGACATTTTTTTTTTCACACTTATATATAACACACAGTTATACACACAGTAAATTAAAATAAAAATAAAAATTAACACACAGTAAATAAAAAAAATTAACACAGTAAATTAAAATTCTCTATTAATAAATCAAAATTCAATTATTTCAATCAAAAATTCTTATTTCTTAAAATTAGCCTGCCTATTTTTGTGCAGAAGTCAAATAACTTTCGACTATTTTTGTTCAAAAGTTACGGAGTTCACCTTTTTTTTTAAAATTGTGTCGTACAAAATCAACCACAGGAAAAATAGCAAGGATGAGACAGGAAATGTAAAGAGGTCTACTTACAATCCGCTCGATCCCATGCCTTCTCGTAAAGCTGACTTCGTGGGCGACGACCGTCGGTTCCCGCCGTTTATCGAATTTATTTGGTTCGAGGATACCCGGAGCTATGCCGCAAGACCGATGCTTGTGTACTCGCAGACAGAGCTTACAGTCGCGGATATCCTACCGGCTGCGCCAGATAAGTTACGCGGGAGCGCCCGGAGGTTTTTTAAAAAAAGACAAGTCTTCACAATGAAGCTTTATTGCGAACTGAACTACAATTGACAAATTTCCTTATTTATACCTGTTCATCTGTTGACAATGAATGCTTAGATCTACGTATTATGATCATAACAAGATCACCGTCTAGACGCCAGGCTAGCACTTTTTATAGTCAACATAATTTGATATTAAGAGCTTTAGACAAAACAAGAATATCATATTACAAATAGATAGAATTACATCTGAGTACCTGTGTCAGCAATTGTAATGTCCTTCTTATAGTAAATAAGGTTACATCACCTTAGCATGCGGTTATAATGTCATGAGCGGGAGCGGGGTGCATAACTCCGTAGCCTTTTGACTGCATACAAATCTACACTAATATTACAAAGAGTAAAGATTTGTATTTTTATATGTAACGAATACACTTAAAAACTACATGACCGATTTGAAAAATTTCATCATTAGAATCCTACATTATCTCTGATGAACAAAGGCTATTTTTTACCCCAAAAAAGCAGACCACGCGGGCGGAGCCGCGAGGAAAAGCTAGTTATTTTTTAAAATCGTTATAATATTTAACAACATAGGTAAATATCCAGAATATTCAAAATAAACTACCATGCTTTTAGTATGAAAGTCGTTGAGGCGTGTTGGAACTAGATCGCAAAGATGTTGGCGTGGGAATAGGGTCGAGCGGGTGACATGAAAGGGCTCCACTCAGTCACAGGACGAGAGCTGTAAACTCACGACTCGTGCATCATTTTCGCTTCTACCGACGTTTTATAGACTAGTTTGAATGCTTACATATCTTAGAGAAAATATTCGTTTTTGACCATGACACACATGACCTCGGTTATGTCAGCAAACCTGTAAGTGGGTCACCTGATGATGGTAAGTGATCTCCACCGCCCACGAACGCCCACAATACCAGAAGTATTATCGACGCGTTTACAACATCAAAGGAAAGGGATAATTAAAGGTTGGGTGGGGGAATGGGGGATTTGGGTATCTCAATCACCTTACAAAATACAAGCTGCTACTGCACTTCGATTTTCTGTAAAACAGTGGTAGCAACCCGGTCGAGCCGGCCGATTCACGCTGTAGATAAAAATGTATACAGGATGGTTTACTATTTTATTCGCGTACAGAGATACTGACTTAAAAATACACAATCAGTAGATAGAGATGCAATTAGTGCACCACGGTTCAACAAAGCAAAAATAATATTAATCGAAGAACTGCTCATCAAAATATTTTCAAGGATTTTTTTAAAAGTTAAAGAAAAGATAGCTTTCATTTCTTCATTTTTTTATTGAAAGATACAAAAGATATTTGACCATCCAGCAAAGAGCTAATACCGGCAGCAATCCTCGCTGCACTCGGCTATAGCAAATATAAAAAATAAACGAAGCCAATTCGAGAGTGCAGGAGGCGCAAATAAATCTAAAGATTCCACGTTTTTCCTAAAAATATTCCATTCAAGTACCATTAAAAAATGGGTTAATTTATCTTCTTGTTTTTAAATACTATTGGAAAATAGAGCAAATCCCTAAGTAATATAATCTTCAAATAAAAAACAAAATAACACTGAAATAGTCAGAAATAACAATTTCTATAGGTTTCTTTGGAATCGGCGCCTGTGTCGCTGCCGGTCAACTGAAATTGCACCGGCTCCATCATCTATTTAATGGTTTCAGACAAAATCTGTCCATATTTTTTTATAGCATAGACCGGCAAACAAGCAAGTGGGTCACCTGATGGTAAGTGATCTCCACAACCCATGTACGCCCACAATACCAGAAGAATCAAGGGCGCGTTGCCAAACTTAAAGGAAAAGGATAATTAGGGATTGGGAAGGGGAGGATGATTTAGGCCTCCAGTAAATTGGTGGCGAAATCGATGCACATACATTAAAAAAGCAAAGATACTCGCTGACAATTCAGCCAAAACAAACCTCCCCCTTATTGAAGTCGGTTTAAAATACATGTGAATATAAACTTTTGTGTTATTTAACAAAAAAAATGTTCTAGATGTACATACATTAGTTGAATCCAGCATTTGCCTCACAGACACGCCACACGAGTCGTTGTCAGGGGATTTTCACTGAATACAATTTGGCAACAACAGAAAACGATGCTACATGTGTTCCCTGGGGGATGGCTACCAAACACGGTCGCTTCCTGTACGGAATTTAAACCCATACTAGTGCCGTCATCATTAATGAAGAATTAACTAATCACCTAGTCTAGAGCGTATATTCGCTGTGAAGTCTTTAAGTAGTGGAGCCATTCTGTAGAGTGTAGACAGTTTGTCTAAAGATATTATTTGAAAGCTGGTTCAATCGAAATGGTTCTTAGCTATGTATTTTTTTTATCTATTATCCTCTTATACCATCTTCTTCAACCTGCCCTTATCCCACTTGCAGTGGGGTCGGCGCAACATACATGTTACAAAAAGGTTTGGCTTGTAATTTTTACTACCGGTCGCTTGCCTGTCAACCCCTTTACTATGACATAATTACCAATTTTATTTTGAACTCCATTTTCAAGTCTTTTCTATCATTCATTCGATATCATTCACAATCTATATTCCTTTACCAAGCATTGCGACCTCCCTTAGCAAGTTGCAGGCTCTCGGGGATCCATCTGGGTCAACATGTATACAGGCTAGCTCTCAGACTCCTGTTCAGTACGAGGCTAATGCGACTCGATATTGGATCGCGAGCGTCATTTGTATACGAACTGTGTCATATGCATAAATAATACGGGATCAATGATCATTACGAGTTTAGCTTTTTGCTTTTCTTTGTTCGGCATCATTTATACTAGCTGGCATGGCATTCGCATTTCACTGGTGATAGGATATTAATATCCTCCCGTATAGCGACCACCGTTCACATGGTTTTTTTATAGCCTAGGTTTTTATTAATTAAATAGTTATTTTCTTTTGAGTGACTGACCGTAACTAGATGGCCGGGTATTCATTGGATATTTGTACTAATTCGTAAAAACTTAACATTACCGAAGCGCATAACTTAAATCGTTCTATAACTTTATTTTGTAGTTATTTCAATTGTCATTTCTAGATTGTTCCGCGGAAGTTACATCGCCTCTATTGACTCATACAGTTTCTGAACTGCATCCGCGACAGTAAGTCCATTTCTCACACCTCACACCGTGTTTCCAATAATGTAGCGGGAGACACTTCTATTTGCTACAAATACAATTTATTTATATTTCTCTTCATAAAGCAATTTGAAAATCTAGTGACTTATAAATATAGGAAGGAGTGTTTGTTATATTAATTTTCTTTGTCGTAGATGTGTGGGAAATTTAAGTAAAGTAAAAATAGGTATAGAAACTTCATGCAAAAAAAATAACACCGAAAAGTTAAAAATAGCAATGTCTATTTGTCTCTTTGGAGTCGGTACTTGTGTCGCTGTCAACTGTCAACTGAAATTGCACTGACTCCAAAGAGACATATATGTAAATATTGTGATTTTTTTATTTTTCATTGAATACTTTATTGAAGTCGTTCTTAAGTTTTGTTAAAACTTATATCAACTTACGATACAGGCTGTACCTAATGTGGGCTCAGGACAAAGTGTGTGATAGTTGGATGTAAAAAACGATTCTACGATGCTATACACAGCTCAAACTTATAACACATTCATTTATATTTGTCGAGGGTTAAAAATCCAAACTATTCCTTTCCTCTACGCGGACTCGCGTAGCCATTGATGTTTTAAAATTCGAATTCAACTTTAAGCTGTGAGTGTCAAAATGTGACTTTGTCCATTGTGTCCGTTGTAAGTAATGGGATGCTGGAATTGTCTCATTTAAGTTTCACTGACATGTTTCGATATCTCGTAGGTCTGTCTATTGTCCAGCGCTTTTCAATTCATGTTATTTTTGCTTATTTTTACTATTATTATGTCACACCACAACAAATATAACGTTACAGTTTTCGGGGTATTGGCTAAAGCTACTCTCCTTGAGTGTGTGTGGAGCAGTTAGAGACTCCATTAAATCTAAACGGCGCAGCTTCCTTAAATCCCAAATGGTTTTGTCGTAAAACAAAGACCATTAGGTCCCTCGCTAATATATGTATATATACAAATATAGGCTTATGTATGTAGAGTTTCCGTTTAGTGCTGTGAATAGCAAAAACACATTGTTACAAGCACCAACAGTAGGTACTAAATGGTCATACCCTGGCTATGACGTCATACTATGATTGTATAGCTTTATATCGTCAGTTAATACGTATAATAATATGTTTTATAATTTATGGAACAAAATAAATATTCAGAAGTAAACTAAACCGGCGTGCATGCACGAATAATATAATGAGAGTAAAAGAGGCCAAAGAGGTGTGTAAGGATCGTAGCAGGTGGAAGTCCGTTGTCTCTGCCTACCCCTATGGGAAACAGGCGTGAGTCGTATGTATGTATGTATAAATATTATAAAGCATGTTTGTATTTCAAGAATGCTATAATTAATAATTTGAAACATTTGTAAAAATGTATAATAAGGATGGATTATTTATTGTTTGCAGTCAGTTCCTGGTTAACGGAATGTAAATGTTACTCTACCCAAATAAGAGAGATTGAAAAGATCGTGTACATTGTGCTTTAATTTGTTTACTGCGTTACATCATGGTTTACATTAAATTGTTTAAAATGAAAGAAGATAGTGAATAATTCAAGTGAAAATAAACAATTTATTCATTGACAAAAAAAATTACAGACTTTTACATAAAGACTAATTTATTACCCCACAAAGCAGCACTTTTGAAGGCACCCTTCGCACGAACAAAATTAAATTTCTAGACAACAAAACTCCAAGTCTAACACTGGAAAAATGTAATAACGTCTTTATTAAAATAAGCGCGCATAAATGGTTGATTTTGGCAGGGTGGTGGGATTTTTGCAGCGTGCGTGCGACTCAGTTAATTTGGTCCAAAGCTGCAAAGCAAACAGGTCCATGGGGAGGTGTTGTACACACGTATACACAAAGCGGCTTTTAGCTTCGCTCTTCAGTGATTAGAATTTAGCCCAGTCACTGCTATTGGCGATGCCATATTTGAAAATAGGGGTTTATTGCTCCGTAGAGGCTTCGTATCTCGTAGCATTGAGAGGGCTCGTAGCACTGTAGAAGGTTTAGCCGTGTAGATGCAACTTATGTACTGTATAAACCTGCACATATAAACGTATCTTATTTGATTACTTGCAAATAGGAAGAAAATCGTAAAGTGCGACTACTATCTTGTAATATGAAATACAAAATCCTGTTAGGTTCCATAGCATACTTATAGTTTAAGTATTATAATTAATCATAATACACCCAACAGTCACACACATAGGCCTGACTCCACGCTAGGTCAACCTGTATCGTGGGTGGAGGGACTTACGGTTCCATAGCACCGATACCCGTGGATAACAAACTGTGGATCATACAAAAAATGATCTCGGTGCGGAAATCGAAACCGCGGCCTCTCGCTTTAACTGTCAATTATTTCAACTAATTGGTATAAGCTAACTGGGTCATCCCATAATATAGCTTTTGTAGCATAGCTCTCACTCCGACGTCTCCCTCAGCGAGGGTAGGTCGGTGTAATATCCGGCCTAGTCGCCGGCGAAACTGCGCTCCACCAGAAGGAGGCGATTAAACACCGCACATAATTGGTGCTTTTAAACGGCTCGCCTATTAGATTCCCAACGTAATCACTCGTTAAAAGCTAAATCCATTCTCTTGTAACATGCAGTACTGCTTTCAGAGTGGCCTGTGTAGTTCACTGATTAATTCTGTTAGTTTAAAAACAGGAGAGAGCCATTCTTTCCCCAGTGCCTGACAATACACTGACGATTCCTGTGGTATCATGGGTATTCACCACTTACCCTTAAGTAACCAGAGAGAACCT
The DNA here is from genome assembly GCA_949126905.1 of Amorpha juglandis. Classification (NCBI taxonomy): domain Eukaryota; kingdom Metazoa; phylum Arthropoda; class Insecta; order Lepidoptera; family Sphingidae; genus Amorpha; species Amorpha juglandis. The sequence continues at coordinate 15,933,000 of OX421381.1, read as the reverse complement.
ATGTCTTCGCCTTTATAAAATCCCGATTGAACAATAAACTAAAATGACTATAAATATATGACTATGAATAACTAAAATGTTCAAAAATTCAAATCTTACTAATATTATAAATGTTGAAAGCTTGTGGACGTGTTGTGTTGGACGTTTGTGAATTTGGATGTTTGTTAGTCATTTACGGCTTAACGGGTGAACTTTTTATCACGCAATAGGCCGCTCATGGAAGCGGAGGGCAAAGCGAGCTAGTTATTAATATAAAGGGCCTCACCATATTATGACATAACGGAACGGAATAGCCGCCTCGTATCTTCCATTTTCAAATGTTTGTACACTTTAACATATTGAAAATGGATACTGGCGATATATCATGACTGTAAGCTATCAGGTACCATACTTAAAAATTAACTCGTCAAATAGGACAGTGTCCATCGTACGCTGGAAACTCGTAAGCTGCCTGGGTTCCACTCGCTCTGATCCCCGTCAGAGTATCGCTTGCACCACTCACCGCAGCGTTTATCGCCTTTGCCCACGTTCAATGGATCAACTGTTTATTTATTCAATATCCATTCGTGATTTCTTTAGCTTGAAATGTAGCAATAAAATATAAATTGGATACTGGATTGAGGTTTTATGTATATATACAAAGTATCAAACATCAGTAGATGTATTTTGATTGGCAAAATATATAATATTTTATAGAAGTACAAAGTTCTGAGTTATCACTACACCGATTTCTTTTGTTTTTATTAAACGAAATGTTGAGACGATGGGTTATTCGCGTCATCGTAACTCGTCTGCTATCGGCAAAAGAAGCAAAACCATTCTGAACTTTGAGTGGCAAAGTACTGCACGGCACTGAAGTGCGCTCGTCACCTCGAGAAATGAGAGATTAATGGATGGATACTCTATGTTACATTAGGTCTATATTTTCAAACTTCATTACTTAGTATCGTTCTGTAGAATAGGGAAATAAAATATGGCGATTCGCTTTGAGACTGCGAAACATTTCGCCGTGACATGTCATTTGTCATTTAAGTTTAAGTCATTTTTCGTTTTGTCATGCAAAAATATATGGTGCATGTTTTTGGCAGACTTCTTTCTAATTAGACTTACTTCTATAGGCATAAGCAGGCATGATTATGACTACCAATAAACTCATTGTTTGTTGGTGGTAATTGTTTTTTGGACTGCACTGCGCTTACCACCAGGTGTAGTGTAATCACTTTGGCGTGCCCGGATAAAAAAACAAAAAGACCGACAAATGAGCAAGTGGGTCACCTGATATTAAGTGATCTCCACCGCCCATGTACGCCCATAATACTAGAAGAATTATAGGCGAGTTGCCGACCTTAAAGGGAGGGATAATTAAGAGATTGGGAAGGGGAGTGGATTGAAGACCTTCGGATATCGCACTCACCGTATGAAATGTAGCAGCAAGCCGCTACTTTACGTCGATTTTCTGTGAGACAGTAATAACGATCAAGCCAGTCCATTCATGCTGTAGACAAAACTGTCTACAGCGTGGCTTTATCACAGAAAATTTTACAACACCCGTCCACATTAGCGAAACAATGTATGACAGACGTGGCTCTCGGTGCGGTGAAATGTCACGGGAGTGATGCGGAGCAAGCTCGCGATCAGGCATAACAAACGACAAACGAACTTGTGGTTCCCCTGCCCAAGAGTTGCAGATAAAGATCATCAACTCGTAATCTCAACGCATAAATCTGATATATAGGTCAAGTTAGAACTAATTAAAACAACTCTCGAGGAATGCGTTAGCGGAACGCGGGGTTCGCGCAAATATTCATAGCTGAGAGTTATCTGAGAGATAATGAGCGAGCGAGAGGGAGGTAGGGCCCGCGGGAGGGGAGGCAATTAAAATGATTGCGGCTAGCCGAGCCAAGTTTGCTGTTACAGCGATTCGAGGAAACAGGACAGCTCGCGAAGCTACTTGGATTTAATACAGTTCCAAGATTACTCCAATTATTGTTCTATGAAGAAGATACATAATGGTTATAACATTTTATGATTAGACTAGCTTTTGCTCGCGGCTCCGCCCGCTTGAACGTTTAGAATTGATAAAGTTTCATACAAACTTTCATCCCCTATTTTTATTATTATTATTTAATATTATCTCCTTGGGGGAAGAATTTATCAAAATCCTTTCTTAGCGGATGCCTACGTCGTAACATCTACCTGTATGCCAAATTTTAGCCCGATTCCTCCAGTGGTTTGGACTGTGCGTTGATAGATCACTATGTCAGTCAGTCACCTTTGAGTTTTATATATTTAGATTATTCAAGGTGGTAGGTCCCTCGTACGCGAGAGACCGTCTGGGTTGGCACTACCACTTTATCTATTTCTGCCGCCAAGCAACAGTGGGCATGCACGGTTGCGTTTCAGTTAGAACGACATTGAAACCAGTAAAATTACTGGGCATTATGAGACTTAACATGTTATGTCTCAAGGTGACGAGCGCAGTGTGGTTTGTAATTCATAGTTCTGTGTGGTGTTGCTTCTGTTTATGGCCAGGCGTGGCGTTCACCATCAGGCGAGCGCCTTGCTCGTCTCGTCATTCTATCAAAATATATTTGTCCAATAGCTAGTCGTGCAGCCACTGAGAGAAGTACGATGTTGAATCAAATCGTATGTGTTAGCCTTTTTGGCAACATTATGAGTCTTCTTGGGCCTCAAGGAACACATTGAGCTGTGTCCCAGATTTATTTGAAAATAAATTACATTATTAAGGCACAGTATTAAATAAATAATTTTACAAATCGCACTCAATTTATCCTCATTTTGTAAAATATCCCATATTTTTCTTTATTGTTTTCAGTCATTGCACAAAAAGGCAATTTACGATAAGTGTGCGCAGCGCTCTGACGAGCGCGCGATGATTTACTTGCAAGTCAGGTAAATGCGCCATTTTTGGCCACGACTCGCAGTTGAAACGGTTTTATATCGTTTGATTGCTCTTTCATTCTTATTGCATCCAGTATGATCCCTTTGAGAAGTTAAATGGAATCTTTTGGGGATAATCAGTGTACTTGGTTTATAAGATTGAAGAAGTTTGATACCCAGGTAGGGTAACTAAAACTTATTTGAGTTGTTAGAGTTGATGAAACTCATTAATGATGGCCGTTGAGGAGTTTGATTCACCTCATATCGCATTACGGGACAGGAATAAGATCTACAAAAAGTAGGTGCATTAATTAAACCTATGCCTATATCTTCGGGAATACATGGTAATGTTATGGTATTCGATAAAGACAGGGATGCATACAACCGGTAGTGACACTGCGCTCCCGCGGCCCAGTGGGCGGGTAGCCGGCTTAAAACTAAGGGCCGCAGGTTCGATCCCCACACCGAGACGAATGTGTTTGTGATACACAGATGTTTGTTTTAGGTCTGGGTGTTTTGTGACCGAAAGTCTCTCGTAGTTCGTGATAACTATGAGACAAGACTTGGTATCTTACTGGGGGGTCAGGACTATATTTGTGACTGTTGGGTGTATATAATAAATTATAAATTATTAATGGATACGGTCGTGCATCACGCTTCCTCGTCTCAGACATATACATACACAGTACGAAAACAGTAATTGCACACAAAGCTGACGTGTCGATATCGTCGTATCTCACTGTCATCTATCTCGGTTGCGTACTTCAAATAAGACCTTTAGTTTTCTCTTATCAGAAATTAATATACTGAAGCAGTTTTTAAACCTAGAAATGGCATAAACCATTAAAGTAACAACATTTTGACGACTTTATTTGTTTTGTAACCATTACTTTAATAGTTTGTTTTTTCACATATTAAAATCACACAACAACCAATAGTATATCAACCCAATGCAACGTGGCGTAAAATTGACGCATATAAAAAACAATTTCCCTTTGTTGATACAGCGACATGTATATTGGCGTGTAAAAACGCAGCGGCGTGCAATAAAGTCGCGCGGCCGGCGACAGCGGTGACAAAGCAAATTGTTCGCTTTGTCGCACGCCGATCGGTTATTTTTGCAGGCGGGGCGACGGAAACGCGCTTTTGCTGCATGTTTTACGTGTACCCGCACTGGGATGATAAAACGCTACGATACGAATAACGTTCAAATAGTATGATTTCAACTAGTTTATGCCCTTTTCGAGAACCTATTATTATATTATCAAGCATATTCTACGTCTTACGAGTCTATAACACATTTATAAATACATACATATATACATAGATAGACTTACGCCAATAGGTGTGGTGTGATCATGTGATAGATAGAATAGGAAAAATCTTATTCTCTCTATAATAAGCAAACCACACATACTTCTCAAAGTTCATATAAATAGTAAATCTAAGTATAATAAAATAAATATAAGTAAATTACATACATTTCTAAATATAAGTCAAATAATGGCTATCGTATTACCATCTCCTATAGTATATTATGTGCCGATTTCATAATTCTGATTATAACTGTATTTCATAATAAATGTCACTAAAACATCCATACATATTACATTACAACAGAATCTATAAGCAACGTCAGATATCAGTTATAAAAACGTCAAAAGTTGCGTTTAAATAAACGCAATGTTTGTCACACCAGTGCGCATAAACAATAACGCACAGTTATCATTGCGGTAACAAGCGACCTATCACGGCGCGCTTTTTTTTATAAAAACATCTTGTTTTGTAGAGTTCGCTTTTGCTTGCGCTGCGCCGCGACGCTACGTCTGTGAATATGACCAATTCCATGTTTGAAAACACCAATTCATTATTTTTAGAAGAAAAAAATCCATGACTTAGTTTTTTTTATAATACACCCAACAGTCACACACATAGTCTTGACCCCACATAGTAAGATACGAGTTTTATGTCGTAGGTATCAGGAACTACGAGAGACTTTCGGTCTCATAACACCCAAACCCCGAAACAAATATTTGTGGATCAAACAAATGTTTGTCTTAGTGTGGGGATCGAACCCGCGGCCTCTCGCTTCACAGACGGCTAGTTGCCCGCTGTGCCACGTGGGATGAGATTGTATTTAACCCGCGCCAAAATGTGTGTTATTTTACACGAAAATAAAGTTTATTACAATGCATGAAGAGACAGTTCGACTCATGTTCGTCCACTTGTCGTTATCTCATTTGGCTTGCAGTTTTTACGACCGGACTACCTGCCTGGCGTCCAGACAAGTTGTGTGTTGTGGCTATTAGTTCTAATTATTACAATCTCTTCGTTCACCTCATTTTTGCACGTCTAGACATGTGTATATATTTTTTTATTTGATTAAATGACGAGACGATCCAAGCGCTCCCCTGATGGTAAGTGCCACACTTAAGTAACACACACAACTTTTGTCAATATTAAAAAAAATATACTTCATGTTGCTGTTTAAAGGGCGTTCAATTGTTGGCAATAAGTTGTCACTAATGGCACCAGCACCACACCGGGTGAGCCGGTCTATTCACGCTGAAGACAAGTGTCTACAACATGGCACTAACATTTACACAATACACATAGTTTTTCGGCGTTTTTAACCTTCTGGTCAGGGATCCCTCAGCCATTTTTCCACTTGATTACTATCAAGCTAATTTTCCGTGAGTAGCTTCGTTTCGATGAGACGCCCAACAATTCCCTATGCGAAAATTCTCTATTGTGGTAGCTAACAGAGGTAGCAAGGATAGAATATTTCGGTTTGATGATACTCAAAAAATTATTATTTTATTTGTAGGACAATATGACTGTTAAATTATATAAATATTAACTAAGTAAAAACAAAAAAATCAGCTGGTTAGTAATCATACCTATTGGAAGGAGGGGTTTCCAATAGGTATCGATAACGAGGTCATAAAAATGATTACTAACCAGCTGATTTTTTTGTTTTTACTTAGTTAATCTATCTATCTATCTATCTATATATATATATATATATATATATATATATATATATATATATATATATATAAATGAATCGCTGTGCGTGTGTCTCGCCAAAACTCGAGACTGGCTGTACCGATTTGGCTAATTCTGTTCTTGAAATATTTGTGGAAGTTCAGGGAAGGTTTACCCGTTGAGAAAAAATGAGTAACATAAATAATAAGTAAAGGAAAACACTAAAAACGACAACTTAATTTTCCAGTACAAACTGTTCCTGGGTATGAAACACTTGATGTCTTTTAGATGTGAAACATCTATAAGCGCAGGTAAAAACGGATTGTTATCGTTGCGAAGCTTGCCGTGATGACGGGTCGCCACGCTATACTAGACTGGACAGGGACAGGACAGGGACAGGACAGTGAGACAGGACAGTGAGACAGGACAGTGAGACAGGACAGTGAGACAGGACAGTGAGACAGGACAGTGAGACAGGACAGTGAGACATGACAGTGAGACAGGACAGTGAGACAGGCAGTGGGACAGGACAGTGAGACAGGACAGTGAGACAGGACAGTGAGACAGGACAGTGAGACAGGACAGTGAGACATGACAGTGAGACAGGACAGTGAGACAGGCAGTGGGACAGGACAGTGAGACAGGACAGTGAGACAGGACAGTGAGACAGGACAGTGAGACAGGACAGTGAGACAGGACAGTGAGCCATGACAGTGAGACAGGACAGTGAGACAGGCAGTGGGACAGGACAGTGAGACAGGACAGTGAGAAAGGACAGTGAGACAGGACAGTGAGACAGGACAGTCGGGACGGGGACAGGACGGGGACGGGACGGGGACAGGACGGGGACAGGACGGGTACGGGACGGGGACGGGACGGGGACAGGACAGGGACGGGACGGGGACAGGACGGGGACGCGACTGTCCCATCGGAGGGAGGTGTAAGACGTCCTGACTTAGGTCGTCGAAGTCAATTAAATGTTCGATGGGCTACCTCAAGTGCAATGGCGCAGTACCTCACTTAATTGCATTTAATGTAAATAAAACATTTGTATTAAGTTTTGACCACATTTTACACAAATATATTATGTATGTAGGTGATACGAAGTTCACCGGGTCATCTAGTATTTATATAATTTAACAGTCATATTGTCCTACAAATAAAATAATATTTTTTTGAGTATCATCAAATCTAAATATTCTATCCTTGCTACCTCTGTTAGCTACCACAATAGAGAATTTTCGGATAGGGAATTGTTGGGCGTCTCATCGAAACGAAGCTACTCACGGAAAATTACCTTGATAGTAATCAAGTGGAAAAATGGCTGAGGGATCCCTGACCATTCATAAAGCTACAAAACCCCTACAATACACTTAATCAACTATTTCGTGCTATTATTACTATTTAGTATAAGAAGAGGCAATTATTTTCGTCAATACAATAATGGAGTAAATAATTGCTTTTGCTATGAAATGAGTTTCTGTAATGTTTCTCCCATTACTAAAATGTCAATTTTCTGATTGTACGTAATAGATTCTTTTGTACAATTCTGATTAAATATTACTAGCTTTGCACGCAGCTCCGATCGCTAATGTTTTTTACTGAGATAAAAATAATCATATATCCTAATCTATCTAATATTACTTGTGTGCCAAATTTAATTGTAATTGTTTATTTTTTATTTTATTGAAAACGACCAAGGCGCTCGCCTGATGGTAAGCGTCAAGCTTGGCCATAAACAGAAACAACACCACACAGAACTTTGAATTACAAGGCACTGCATGGCACTGAACTGCGGTCGGCACTCCGAGAAATAAGATGTAAGTCTCTTAATGCCCACTAATTTTACTGGCTTCGATATCCTTCAAACCAAAATACAACAGTGCTTACAGTGTTGCTTGGCGGCAGAAATAGACAAAGCAGTGGTACCAACCCAGACGGCCTCTCCCATATGCGGGACTTATCAGGTTTAGTTGTAAAAGCACGTGTGCCTAAGGCCACACAAACAGTTTATATATCTGTAATATATATACGTGGTAGAGCGAGACTGTAGACAGTAGGACAGCGTGGTAGACGAAGTCCTAACCTCTTTCACTAGTAGAGGAGATTTGTGCCCAGCAGTAGGAAATTACTATGACAGTACATACGGGAGTTATTTATTTATTTAATGCCATACTCATCTCATTGTTCTAGTCGCAAAGTACGTAGGAAGAGAAACCTGGGATAAAATCTCAGGTATCCCTTTACAATCAACGTTTGATTTTTTGCCTAGAAAAGTAACACATCAGTTGCCTATTATGGCTCGCCAGCTATAGTAATGTAAGACGGAAATTAGTTTGGCGAACTGTGGGTGCACTAGTTGTGTCTTAATCTACCATGTCGAGGATACAGGCGTGAGTTTATATGTAATTACATCCTGGACCCATGTAAGGGCTCGTTCGCACCGGACACGGTCTACTATCGCTAACCCTCGCCAACAAAGCGGTAACGCGTCACAATTACTTACATTTGGACAACAAAGGCCATCGCTCATTTCACTAACAAGCGGAAAATTACAAAATCCCATCACACGACGCCAGACCCCTTCACCCGTCCGTGCATTTACACTTCATGAGGAGTAAAAAGCTCTCTATTATACTATCCCACTGCTGGGCAGACTTCACTTTCGAAAATCACACCTTCGAAATTCATATGGAGAGTTCTGACGTATAAATTTTCATTACAATGTTTTCTTCACTGTTAAAGTAAGGAGTAATTAATTATTAGTTGAGACCTCCTTAGTTCATCATTTTCTCTCCCGCTTTGCTATGGAGGGAAGTGGATAACTTATATTTCCAACTCCTCCCTAACCTTCTATCTGATTAATTTTGTTGCGGTACAGAGACATTTAGGCATTCCCAGAGACTCGCCGAGCTTCACTGCTCGGTGTCAACAAAAATGTTTGCCACTGTCGATACAGAAGCACAAGAATTACAGTGACGGGTGTGTGGGCGGGATAGTAAAAAATATTATCAACAGCGAATACACATGTAACTTAGAAAAATCGGAGTTGCATGCTCTTGAGCCTGGTGTCAAACCTACGACTATCATCTCACCACTACAAACTGGAATAGTACCAACCATTCCCTTCTGAGTTATCGCTGCGTCTATCTTATGAGGATAATGTATTTTATTGGTCTCAAACTTTCTCACACCTTATCACTTATAGAACAGGCCGGCAAATGAGCAAATGAGTTTCCTTATCGTAAGTGATCTCCACCGTCCATAAACAATACCATAGAATCATGGGTACCTTTAAAGCCTTATTTACGTGGACAGACTTGTTGAGAGCTATAGGCGAGAATATAACATTAAACTCTCATTTTCGGGCAGCAATGTTCTGTTTTGCTTGCAAACCCCAAAACATACCTATATAATTGCAGGCGGACGTCTACCTGTCGTAGTATATCACGGTCTCTTGTCTCGGTCACGCACCTCAAATCCTCGGTCTCGTAAACATAAGTTTTCTGTCACGGGATAAAGTCTCTCCAAATAAATGAGGCTTTATATTGTCTAAAAGATTTTAAAATTTCGCCCATTAATTACACTCCCTGTAACTTCTACAACAACTCAGCAACAAGTCCCAAATTCCTTTAAACATCACATGTTAACTTTAACTATAGTTAAGGGAGTTCGACAGGGCCTTAGAGTGCCGTTATTAATTCTCTTAGCTCAGTGCGCTCGGGCTGGCTCTGCCCCTTTTTGAATTTTAATCTTCTGTTACAAGTTGAACATAGTTTGGCGTGTGGGAAGCTAAGTGAGGTATTAGTTTTGTTCCTGTTTATTTTTCTTTCCGATTGGTAGTTTTATTTCTCAATTCATTTAGTGGTATCATGTCCGTGATCAGCAGCACTACCAACTGTCCCTTAATTTTCAGAAGTGTTTCTCTTACATCGTTTATAATTACGTTATATTGAATATCATTATAAATGTATTGTCGAGAAGTTACATAAACAGTAGTTCACCCACCGTTCATAGATGATATTTCTGTCCCATTTTTTTTGGGTGGTAGGATATTCATATCCGCCTTAATAGCGACCACCGTGTACATGGTATTAAAACCTACCATATTGTACCCACACACCTTGTGTGGATCGCCTTCCAGGATCAGCCAGTGGTTCTCCCGAAGGACTTGCGACATGGCTTGATATTTGGTTGGGGCGGGTATAGGGGTTAATCCTTGTATTCCTGTGCCTGCATCGTTCATCCGCCTGTCCTGTCGCGAGCCCCTTGATTTGCTTCTTCCATCTTCTCATGTACAGAAGATTGTGTATGATATATACCGCAGAACAATTAAGATTGTTTAAAAAGAGTCAGTTAGTCAAATGAAAATGGAACATCGACAGCATCTAATAGGTCATACATCATGCCGATAACCTGAAAAAAAAATACCAATCAACCATAACCGTCGTATAATTTGTTCTACTTTTAAATACCCTTCAAACTTTACCCGTCAAAGCTCATACGGTGCAAAAAGTTATATTCTCTTTGGCGCAAAGTACTGGCATGTCTGACGACGCGAGCACGATGTTTCTACACAAATGCACACGCTCTATGGATCGGCGGCTCGCTTCCTCGCTTTTAATCTCACTAATTGAATTTGTACGCCTTAGTAGAGCGATTAGATCGCACGCGGGTTGAGCCGCGCCGGTCGAATGGACCGAGGTGTACGGGACCCGCGGTTGAGGACTCCATTCAGATGCGGGTACTGGAAAATTTGGTTATTAGATTCTTATTGATTGTGTTTGTAGTTGTCGGTTTAACTGATTTCAAAGGAATAGTGGTTGGCATAATGTATCGCCGTACTAATGGTATATAACCTGTATAGATGATATTATTGGAGTCTTAATCTTCAAGACTATCAAAGAGAAATCGATCAATAGTTAACGATAATTGCTAGTTGAGAAATTGTGATCCATTTAAAGGCAGTTTTAAGACTGGGCTTAGCTTCTTTTATTCTAGGACGGAAAAGTGACTACAGTAAACCTGATGATAAGTACAGTGCAGTTAATATATAGTAAATATAATGACGAGAGATGTTGCGTCTCTCGACGGTCGGCAGAACTGTACTGGCCTAAAGCTAGTAGATATATACTGTCTGTCCTCAAAAAGCAACTCCATAGAGAGCATAATGGCAGGTTTTTCACCATGAGTACGGTGGTCTCTATCTAGGTAACAAGAAGCACGCTCTTTTGGTAAGAATAAATAAAAAATGAATAAAACCTTAACTGGTGCCTAATTGACTTACTTATACTGAAAGACTTACATATAATAAGGATTTTAATATCATTTTATACATTTAAAATGAACACATAATCCTCAAACCGAATTCGCAAATCGCTTCATCAAGAATGCGGTCACTATAAGTCGTATTCCGAATTGTCACGTCTCTATTGAATGAAAATAATATTTTATGAGAATATTTCATTTTCTAGGGATGAAAAATATTCAATTTATTAAAAAATGATTATGAGTCGGCACAAAAACCTTGTTCTATTGAGAGTTGAGGGCAAACAATGGAGATGTCATCGCGTGCCGACTCGGTCGGCTTTCCAATATCCCTCCTCCGGCTTACACAACGAAGCACACACAGCTGGTTCATGCTGTACCATTACGCCTGTAATCCCCAAAGGGGTAGGCAGAGGTATAACCAGCATGCTCACATTGCGCCGAGCGTATCTCCGTCGCATTATGTGACAGGGAGCGAGACTATCGTTATACCCGGCAAAATTCCAGACCAGGCTGATACTGAGCATTTCATGATACAGAAACCCAATATCGCCTGATGGTAAGCGCCACGCCTTACCATAGACAGAAGCAACACACACAAATCTTTGGATTTTATCGAACTACATGGTACTGAAATGCCTTCGTCATCGTCGTCATAAATGTTAAGTCTCATAAATACCCAATAATTTCACTGGCTTCAATGTCCTTCAAACCGAAACACAGTACTATAAACAGTTATTTGGTGACTGAAATACACAACGCGGTGATACCAACCCAGACGGATTTTCGCCTAGTCATAATTTTTTACAATTAAAGAACCTCAACTATCGACCGATATCGATCAACTTTCAACGATCCGGACACACATATTTGTGGATCACACAAACTTTTGTCACAGTGTGATAATCGAACCCACGGCCTCCCGCTTCGCAGCCGAATTTTGGCCCCTGCACCACGAAGGCTATAAATCAGCTTTCATAAATTTCAACTCAAACCCAACTGGAATAAATCCAATCTGGTCCGCGCACATTTTAACTAACCCTCTAAACGACATAGTGATTGTGCCGTTACGAGTAATTCCAGGGGTTTAACCGATCGCACCCTAACTCGGAGTGTTCTCACAAACTTGTCAACTAATCAAACTCCCTCGCAGACCACCTTCCACTGCACGAAATTACTTTGTTACCCTTTTATAAAGATCTATCCAGTTGAACAAAACTATAGAGTTACAAAATTCTTAATTTCCAGCGAGGAATAGATGAATTAAAATCTCGCATGTACCCATCTCTCTGGGTACATGCGGGTGCACGCCCCATCCCATTTCACTTATCTTGTAGGTTTTTTACGTATATAAATTTATGTTAAATTAAAATTAGAGAGGATTATTAAGACTCTACGAAAGTGTAATATCAAGACGTAAAAAACTTGGTATAAAAAGCTAGGTCTATAATTACTTTTATGGAACATTTTATAACCGAAGTTCTTCAGACTTACTCGATTTGCAGACATAATATTGACAGCCTCCGTGGCGCAGCGGGCGAGTAGCCGGCTACCAAGCGAGAGGCCGTGGGTTCGATTCCCGCACCGAGACAAATGTATTTGATCCACTAATATTGGTTTTGGGCCTGTGTGTTGTGGGACCGCAAGTCCATCGTAGTTCCTGATACCCATAATATAGGATTAACTTAGTGTGGAGTCAGGACTATGTGTAATTTTGGGCGTATTTATTATTAATAAATATTATATCTATATATATAAAAATGAATCGCTGCGCGTGTGTCTCGCCAAAACTCGAGACTGGCTGTACCGATTTGGCTAATTCTGATCTTGAAATATTTGTGGAAGTTCAGCGAAGGTTTACCCGGTGAGAAAAAATGAGTAACATAAATAATAAGTAAAGGAAAACACTAAAAACGACAACTTAATTTTCCAGTACAAACTGTTCCTGGGTATGAAACACTTGAAGTCTTTTTGATCATACATCTATAAGCGCAGCTATAAACCGGATTGTTGGCATTGCGAAGCTTGCCGTGATGACGGGTCGCCACGCTATACTAGACAGGACAGGGACAGGACAGGACAGGGACAGGGACAGGGACAGGGACAGGGACAGGGACAGGGACAGGGACAGGGACAGGGACAGGGACAGGGACAGGGACAGGGACAGGGACAGGGACAGGGACAGGGACAGCGACAGCGACAGGGACAGCGACAGCGACAGCGACAGCGACAGCGACAGCGACAGCGACAGCGACAGCGACAGCGACAGCGACAGCGACAGCGACAGCGACAGCGACAGCGACAGCGACAGCGACAGCGACAGCGACAGCGACAGCGACAGCGACAGCGACAGCGACAGCGACAGCGACAGCGACAGCGACAGCGACAGCGACAGCGACAGCGACAGCGACAGCGACAGCGACAGCGACAGCGACAGCGACAGCGACAGCGACAGCGACAGCGACAGTGACAGCGACAGCGACAGGGACAGGGCAGGGACAAGACAGGGACAGGACAGGGACAGAACAGGACAGGACAGGGACAGGAAAAGACAGGGACAGGACAGGGACAGGACAGGGACAGGACAGGGACAGGACAGGGACAGGACAGGACAGGACAGGGCAGGGACAGGACACGATAGGACAGGGACAGGACAAGACAGGGACAGGTCAGGACAGGACAGGGACAGAACAGGATAGGACAGGACAGAACAGGGACAGGACAGGGGCAGGACAGGGGCAGGACGGGACAGGACAGGGACAGGACAGGACAGGATAGGACAGGACAGGGACAGGACAGGACAGGACAGGGACAGGACAGGGGCAGGACAGGACAGGACAGGGACAGGATCGGAAAGGGACAGGATAGGACAGGGACAGGCCAGGACAGGGGCAGGACGGGATAGGACAGGGACAGGACAGGACAGGACAGGGACAGGGACAGGGCAGGACAGGGACGGGACAGGACAGGACAGGACAGGGACAGGACAGGACAGGACAGGGACAGGTAAGGGACAGGACAGAACAGGGACAGGGACAGGACTGTCCCACCGGGGGGAGGTGGAAGACAACTTAGGTCGTCGAAGTCAATTAAATGTGCGACGGGCTAACTCACGTACAATGGTGCAGTACCTCACTTAATTGCATTTAATGTAAATGAAACATTTGTAATAAGTTTTGACCACATTTTACACAAATATAATATGTAGGTGATACGAAGTTCACCGGGTCATCTAGTTAATTAATAGATATTAATCTTGATCACGGCCGATGCAACTCAATCAAAACATCGGGAAATAAAGAAATTAGTATTTATTTTAAATATTACGCGAAAGATTAAGTTTTCGATACCATGTGTATAATCGAAGTTCATTAACCTACCTATTCCAACATTTAACATTTTCCTTAATCTATATCAACCTTTACGAAGCTATAGCTTAGTGAGTACAGGACCCCTCAGACAGTCGGTTCGTAACTCGTAAGATACGAATTCATGGGATTTAGTGTAGTGAGATGGGCACTCGTGATTATTTTGTTAGGGTGTGGGGGATTTGGGGGATTTTTACTTTGCGAGTATAGATAATTCCCTTTTCTTAGTTGGATCACGGTGAGTATGTGTATTGGCATAAGTAATCCCATTTTGAGTCGGAATTATGGAATGTATTTATTATTCACTAGCGACCCGCGCCGGCTTCGCACGGGTAAAAATATGTTTGTTACTACATCACATTACAAATCTTTAATTTTTTTGGCTTTTCTGTACTATACTGTACTATATATGTATTAAACATATAAACCTTCCTCATAAATCACTCTAGTTATTGCTGAAAACTGCATCAGTCTGCGTTTAATAGCTTAAAAGATCTAAGGGAACTAGTGTTGCCCAAATTCAGTCTTGGTCTTGCAGTCTTGGTCTTGTTCTTGCGTTTTTGCAAGACCAAGACCAAGAACAAGACCGCGTATTTTTAGCAAGACCAAGACCAAGACTGACCGTGCAAGACTTGAGCAAGAACAAGACATAGCCTGCAAGACTCTTGCGTCTTGCAGCTATGACTTAGCGCTATTTCACTGAGTAGTTAGGTGTAACAGTTCGGTGTATAGGTAGGTACGCTTAGAAATTCTATGAGACGCAAAAAACTGTATCAAAGAATAGGTATGAAAAACTGGACCTATCTATTAAAATCAAACTGAGTGCATGCATAGTTATGTTTTAACCATCGGCACTTTGATAATGCGGCTTCAAAGGTTTTGTACTTACTTCTCAAAGAAATTTGCCGCTTTTCGGAAGTACATGGTTACGATACACGCGCCGGCGGCTTCTTTTGAAATCTAAAACAATCGTTGCCGCCACGCCGAAATCATAACATTTGACACTATTTGATTGCCGCCATAGGGCGTAGGCGTAGGTATACTCGTGCAAAATAATTTCGAATTTTAAGAGTACCTACAGGTGTTCCAAAGAATAAATAAGTTTCAGAGTGCTTAGAATGAAAATGAATACATTATACTGATCACGCAAGTAGTATTATGATTGGGATAAAATGGTAAGGATAGGTAGTAGATGTCAAATTAATTCATTCTAGTAAGTATATATTATAATATTGATTACTTATATGGTTTTAAACTAATTACTTAGGTACTATTATTGTACATTTAGTCATTATATTTCTTAAGTTTTTACAAGAAAAAATAGCAAAAAAGTGTTCAAATATCACCCCGCACCCGTTTAATAAATATTGTAGCCACTTTTAAATATACTTGAAACGTGTAAAAAAATTCTACAAAACTAATAAAATAATATAAAAAGCGTACTTACCTACTAATAAAATAAAAAGCCTGCGATAAGAGTTTTGTATTACTTACCAGCCCGAATATCTCTGAGAGAGATGATGAGAGTAAGTATTTACTAGCTGTGCCCGCGACTTCGTCCACGAGGAATAGTAACTTTGGAGGTATAGTGACGTTCAGGACTTATTTATTTATTTTAAAACTTCTGTCATCAAACATACAAACGAACTCTTCAGCTTTATAATATTAGTATAGATGTACGCCAAAACATTCACTTATATGTAAAGAATAGTGATTTTCACTAATTCTTTATATATATTTTATTCACGCGTCGCGTCTGTACAAGTAGGTAATATTTAGTGTGTGTTTGTACGCCGCACGCGGTATTATTTGATTTGCGGCGGCATCCTTTTCATAGAGCCGGCACGTGGCGAGGCGGCGCGGTAGAAAGCAAGGAAACGTACTATAAATAAAGGAATTATTTTAATTCCAGTCATTTCCAATTGAGCTGTGCTTCGAGTCTAACTTAATAATTGTTTTTACTAATTCTTGTTGTTTTCTAAAAACGTATCACGTGTACAATTTAATATGAGTGACGAAGATTCAAATTATTCGAGTCCGAGTAACGAGAGTTTGAGTCACAGATCTAAAAGACCCAAAAGCAAATTTGAAGAGTTTTTCGAAATAATTCATGCATCCCAAACTGCCTTCTGTAAATTGTGCCAACATAAAAAGATTGAAATAAAAATGAAAAACAGAAACACTTCAGGCTTAAGGAAACATCTAATATCTTTCCACAAAAAGGAATCAGAAATATTTCTTCCTGTTAAACCAAAATTAAGTGGAGATATCACAAGCTTTTTAGTAACCGCTGGAAGAAGTGGACAGGTAAGAATATTTTTTTAACTCTGCATAGCTATTCATGCGATACTTTCAAAAACGCCATTAACTTACGTAAGTATTTTTGAGTTAGTGGTGTTTTCATCTAGGGGTGCGACATATTAAGTATGTAATTATCGTCTTAAATATTTTTTATAAACACCCATATTTTCATTTAATCGGCCAGTAACAACTAAGTACTTTATTTTGGTAAATTACAGTACAGTGCAACCTTAATATAACAAATATCAATTTAACGATTTTCTCGATTTAACAACAACATACCTCCTCCTCTTATATGCTCAAACCTTGTATGTTTTAAATAATAACACAAGATTTATTGTTTTGTTTCAGTCGGAAAACAGCAGTGACAACATCACGACAGCTACAGTTGATTGGGTGGTGAAAAAATATCTTCCCTTCTCATTTTTCGATGACGAAGCTACACAAGTATATTTTCGACGTATTTGCCCTAATATGGTGTTTCCTAAAAGGTCTACACTTAGAAGGAAAGTCAAAGAGCGATTTGAAGAGCTCCAATTGAATCTCAAGGAACGACTTCAACAATTATCATCTAAAATGTCTTTTACCATTGATGGGTGGACGTCAATTGCTGGTAGGAGTTACTACGGGGTTACTATTCATTATATAGACAACGAATGGAAGTATCAATCTGTAGTTCTTGATTTTATACCATCACGCGGTCGACATACTGGGGAAGATATTGCAACGATTTTCCATGAATGTTTATTGGAATATGGCATAATTGATAAAATACAAGGTATCACGGTCGACAACGCAACTGCAAATACCAAATTTATGTATGAACTGGGCAAACAGCTGCCGCCACACTTTGATTCAGACAATCAACATTTCCGGTGCTTTGCTCACATTTTAAACCTTGGTGTACAAGATTTATTAAAGACCTTAGCATTACACTGTGAGTCTGACACTAACGCGCAAGATCAGCAGTACGAAGACTATGCAGACGAAACTGAGGATGAGGAAGATGAAGAATCTGCACCAAATATTGCTGACTCGCGTACATCTGTAACAAAGTTACGCAGTGTTTCCAGTAAAATAAAAAGAAGTGAGATAGTGAAGAAGAAGTTTCAGTCTGCTTGTGAAGCAGCTGGCGTGCCATCAAATCTAAATGCCATTCTTGACTGTCCAACGAGATGGAATTCCACACATGATATGATTGGATTTGGTTTAAAAGTGAGAGCGGGCATTGACATATTGTGCAGTTCTGTCACCGAATTAAATGATTTTCAAATCACAGCTAATGAATGGCAGGTACTCGAAAAATTACATAAATTTCTAATAAACTTTAAACTTTTAAGTACAAAACTTGGTGGAGACAAATATGTTACATTACCGCTAGTCATTGTATCATTCAATCTTTTGCTAGATAAAATTGAATCTATGGTAAAACAGTTAGATGAGAAACTTAATCGATCTGAAGTGGATGAAAGGCTCATTCTAGCTTTCCAAGCAGCTCGAGACAAAATGCTTAAACATTACAAAAAGTGCAACTGGATTTATTGTACTTCTTTAATTTTAGACCCAAGGCATAAGGCTCAGACTTTTGACCTGACAATGTGGGGGAAGCAACTTAAAACAGAAAGTCTGCGCAAGTTCAATGAACTTTATGAAGAATATAAAAATCTACACTCACTGAACAAATCTCTGGAATTACCAGAAAAAGAAAATAAAGTATGTGATGAAGATGAAGACGTAATAGACTTTGATAAACTCTATGAATGTCCCTCGACGTCATCTGGATCTTGTCTTCAAGGCTTAGTGATAGACGAGTTGGAGGAGTACCTGAGAAAACCAAGAACTGCCAGCTCGGAAGACATTTTAGATTGGTGGAGGACGCATGAGACAGAGTATCCGATTTTATCGAAAATGGCCCGTGATTTTCTCTCAATACCTGCAACTTCAGTACCTGCTGAGAGGTTATTTTCTAAAGCATCATTAGTAATTAGAAAACATAGAAATAGGTTAAATGATGAGTCAGCCAGATGGTTACTTTGTATTAATTGTTGGTCAAAAAAATTGATATAAAGTATCATAACCTAATGATAAAGCTGTTGATTAGTGTTGTATTTTATTTTTTGTTCAAATAAATGATAAATCGTAAAACTCTTTTATTAAATTTCTTATAAGTTGAGGGTTCAATCTCTTTTTAGACAGATAAGTATTGTTCTTTAAAATACAGTCAAGTTATTGTAATTAATTTGTTTTTTTACATGTTTTAGCAAATGTAAGCTTATAAATCATAAATGTTTATTAAGAAACAGTTACTTCCATGGAAAACGACATATAGGTCAGTTAATTTTTCGAATTTCTTATTAAATCTTCAGTTATTTGTTAATCTGCTTGATCTTTACTATGGCTATGTTAATTCAAGCTCACAATGTTCCAATTCTAATACGGTTTTTTAAGATTTAAAGTAAACTTTAATAAATAGTAATAGACTAATAGGTAATTGCAAGACTTGCAAGACTCTTGCTGCAAGACCAAGACCAAGACCAAGACTGGGAGCGCAAGACCAAGACCAAGACCAAGACCAGGTGTATTGGCGCAAGACCAAGACCAAGACTGGCTAAGTCTCGTCTTGTTCTTGCATTTGGGCAACACTAAAGGGAACAGACAGCAGAAGCGACTTCGGCTGTTTGCTTGATGAAATAAACTACAGAGAAATAAACATTTGTTATATTCTCGCCTGTGTCATATAACTAAACTCTCTCAAAGGGGTTTTACTAATAGATTCATTAACGTCCACACAAAATAGTTTGTTCAAAAAAACTGCTTTTTAGCTGCTTTAGTCGACAAATTGACAAAGAGAATTTTTTAACTCATAAAGTACTTTCAGACGGGTGAAACCGCGAAAAAATCTATTTTATTAAAATTCTAGAGAGACACGTAGGGATACATTCCCCTCTGGCCACTGACCGTGATGCACGCTATACTTTGTGAGGGTTGATCGGCTGACTGACCACCCTTCTGCAACCGAATGTCAAGTACAAGCCAATTAAAAATGTACTTCTGAAGTCATGTTCGATGATGTGCAGTTGTTCTTTATGGTTGATGCGCTTTCAGAACAGACGGCGAAAAATATGTAATGGCTGTCGATGTGGAAAGCGTACATTGCCGTACTATGAGTTTTTTAGGTAGTATTTTTTTACTAGCCTGAATAACGAAATAAGCAGGGCGCTCAACTGTTGGTAAGCGCCACGCCTGCGCTTAAATAGAAGGAACAATATACAGAGATTTGAGTTTTAAAGCATTGGACTGCGATCGTCACCGCGAAGCATAATGTGTTGCGTTTCATTCATATCCTGGAAGTCACTTCCATCAATTGACCCACTTCCTCGTTTGTCGGCCTTTGCTATAAAAAGTAAAGTATAAAAAGTAAAGTAAAGTTTAAGCGTAGTACCTCGAGTGGTAGAGTCACGCTGTAGACAGTTTCGTCTACAGCATGAATGGACCGGCTCGACCGGGTCGTTACCAATGTCTCGGCAATCCGCCCATGATTTTCCTGGTATTGTAGGCGTACACGGGCGGTGGATATCACTTACCATCAGGTGACCCACTTTCTCGTTTGCCGGCCTATGCAATAAAAACACAACTAGAAATAACTGCAGATATAACAATACCGTGGGCCACGAACAAAAGATATTACTTTTGCAATCACAATGAAACATAATATTGAACGGAATAAAGCGAGGCTCAGCGATTTCCAATCTTTCAGCGACCCGCCATTGTTGTGCACATCACTCGAAGATGTTTTAATTTGTCTCCACGAACGACATCCACAGAAAATTTATATACAGTAGGGCAAGTACTGGTCCTGCTACCTACTCAAATTATTCATGTAAAAGATGGATGTTTTTGAATTTTGATGTTTGATAATAATCAATCACATCTTAATGGCTGAATGGATTTGCATAAAATTTGGCATACAGGTAGACTGTGACCTGCGTTAAGTTATAGAATACTTTTTATCTTGAAATAAGATATCCACGTGGGTGGGGCTGCGAGCAGAATCTAGTAGAAAAATATTTAAGTGAATTTGATAGACCTACTCTAAATCATAAAATGGTAATACGCTTGAAAAATTACGAAAGTAGGTAGTTGCAGTTCTGCCTACTCTTTTGATACAGGTGTGAGCTTATACTATAATATTGCTTTTGTTTATAATAATAGTGAGTATATTGTGTAATCTATTTTTAATTGATCAAAGAAAACGCGTAAATTATAATAATAGATATTATATATTTTGCATTTACGAACAAAGTAACTTATTATATGAAATACTACGAGTTGAAAATATACCTTTCTATGAAAGGAACGCCCAGTCTCCTAATATTATTACATGACTTTATGGTTGGTTTTTGGACTGCACTGCGCTTACATCGGGTGTAGTGCAGTCACTTTGCCGCGTCTGAATATAAAAAATCCAGTACTTTCTTTTTGAAGTCGCTATATTCCTTTAATCGTATTATTGATGCTGGTGTGTTTTCTCTGTGTAACACCCAAAATGTTTGATCGCGGGTCGCAGGTGTTTGTGTTAATGGCGCTGTGCTCGCTAGCGTTACGAGAAACGGCTTCACGCCCCAAAATAAAGAATCTCTCATTAGCAAACTCCGAGCAGATTTGACAGACGTGGGAGGCCGTTTATAGACACTCACGCTTGTAATAGTATAGTAGGCAGAAGTGTAACCCGTGACACATTTCGTCGAGGTTATTTCCATCTCATGATGTCATGTGAAAAAAGATTTGAAACCAAAACTTATAGCTTCTTTCAATAACTTCTAAATCATAATATTTCTAAATAAAAACAAGCGTTTTAAATCGAGTTTCAATCCCATACAACATAATCACAACATCAGCTATTAGTAGCTTGTGTCATAACCCCACACCCTCGCATCCATTGTCACTAATTAATGAGTTTCATTAGACCTTAGTGTAAAATATTAATTAGTAAATGTACAATATTTACAAATTATATTAAAACAGAAGTACGGGTGATCTATGAAATAATGCATGATATTAATTTATTACAATACAATATGGGTGGTTATGGCTTGATTTAGGATTGCTTAATAAGTCTTTGATAATAAAATTTTGTTTTTATGGTAGCTCAAGGATATAAAACTTTATACCCACAATGGTATCGTAAAGCGTATTTAAAGGTACGCGACCGAAATAGCAAAATTGTTCCGTTGTGTTCCGGTTTAACGGACATTGAAGCCAGTGAAATAGCTGGGCATTATAAAACTTAACATCTTATATTACATACTGACAAGTACAGTGCCAAGCAGTAATGTGTAATTCAAAGTTTAGTGTGGTCAAATAGAGCCATTTAATTACTATAGATGTTAGATCTCATAATGCCCATTAATTTCACTAGCTTCAATGTCCTTAAATCCGGAACACATGAATATGTTTTTTTTTATCCTGGTTCGGCAAAGTGACTACGCCACACCTAATGGTAAGTGTAGTGCAATGGAGATCATTTACCATCAAATGACCCACCTGCTCGTCTGTTGATATGAGCATTAAAAAAATTACGCATATCGATCAGATCATTAAATAATTGTTCATCATGAATAAATAAATCGATTATCGAGACCAATATTGAATCATTTTTTAAATTATCAATTTTAGATATTCGATATGTGTCAAAAGCTTTTCAATTTTATACAGATTTTTTATAGAAATTTTTCCATTATCATAATTTAAATTGAGTAGGTGATGCGTGAGGTGAAACTTTTGATTTTATATGCAAATGCCCAATCCCGTTTGAGCACACAACGCGTCGCGGGTTATATTACAAAAAATAAAATTTTAAATTAAATATTTCTGCGACTTTATTTCTATCGTTGCAATTTTGTCTTGCAAAAATAAAAAATAAAAGTTAAATAACTATTTTATGATCGGCGATAGTTCAGTGGTATGGACTGTCGAGATAAAAGTAGCAGGTTCGAAACCAGCCCCAAAAGTATGCACGTATGTATGTATTCATTGTTAATTATTGCTTGCTTTAACGGCGAAGGAAACGCCATGAGGAAACCTGCATTCCTGAAAAGACTTCCATAAGAATTTTGAAGGTATGTGAAGTCAGTGCACCCGCATTAGGCTAGCGTGGTGGATTAAAGACTAAACCCTCTCATTTATAGAGGACGCTAGCGGTGTGACTTTAAAGTGCTGGTTATGAGTGAGATGGCTATGATTGGTACAGCTACGTTGTAGACAGTTATGTCTATAGTATGAAAGGACCACCTCGACCCGGTCGTTACTACTGTCTATCAGAAAACTGACGAAAAGTAAGAAGCATGCTGCTGAGTTTCGTACGATAAGCGATATATCCGGGCGCCCAAATATCCCTACCCTTCCCAATCCTTAATTATCCCTTGCATTTAAGGTCGGCAACGCGCCTATGATTCTTCTGGTATTGTGGGCGTACATGGGCGGTGGAGATCACTTACCATCAGGTGACACACTTGCTCGTTTGCCGGCTTATGCAAAAAAAATGTATAAATTTGTTAAAATTTCTATGGATAGTTCATAATCACCGTGAAGGCTACCGTATTGGCTCTACGCTGTTGTACTTTAGTGAGCCTGCACATACACTGGCTGACCCCGAAACGTGATCCGCTATATCGAATAATTATTGCGGATATTTCACCCTGTGTACGGTAGATGCTGTCCAGTCGGGCACAATTATCAGGTATCCTTCCTCCAGTAAAAGTATATTATTTATTAAAACAATAAACACAATTTTCCTTGCTTTCAAATATTTTCGTCTATCAAAATCGCGTCAAACAATACGAAATAATAGCGCCATAACATAAAACCTGGCAACATTCGGTAGAACCGTCACCGTCCGACACATGTCAAGTTAGCTATAGCTATAACAAGCCGATTCGGCTCCGTCGCGGACCATGTAGTAATGACTTGGGATTAGGGTTGCCAGATTTTATGAACCTCTATCAAATACATATTGAAATGAAAATATATTTTTTGTTGTACCGAACTATTACGGCCAGTGTATTGACGTGTAATGATGTCGATTTTATTGAGGAGAATATAATTTACTATAGTTATATTTTGTTTTATTTTTTGTCTATTTCTGCCGCCGTATATCTTTGTAGAGATTGGTAAAGCTAAAGTTTAGACGATCAAAATCATTTTTGTATCTACCTCATGTTATTTGCATACGATGTATGTATATAGTGGTAGAGCTAGTTGTAGATATTTTTTTTTTTATCCTGGCGCGGCAAAGTAACTACGCTACACCTGATGGTAAGTGTAGCGCAATCCAAGAATAGTGTCGACTAACGATAAACAATGTGTCCATCGTAGGTCGGCAAGATCATGCCGGCCTGCCAAAGGGCCAAGCGGGAGGGGAAGGAAAAAGGGATGGGAAAAGGGTTAGGAAAAGGGGTAGGATCAGGGGGCAAGCCCCCTGGGGAGAACCGGATATACACTGGCTGACCCTGGAACGCGACCCACACAAGGTGGGCCACTATGGCAGGTTTTAGCACTAGTGTACGGTGGTCGCTATCCGGTCGGATACAAGTATCCTCCCACCAGCAAAATATTTATCGGCAACATGAATAGGCTGGCTCGGCTGGATCGCCACCACTGTGTCGCAGAAAACCGATGAAAAGTAAAGGCTGGCTGCTGCATTTTGTACGGTGACTGAGATATCTGCAGGCCCAAATCCTTAATTGTCTTTCCTTATTTGTCCTTTAAGGTCAGCAATGCGCCCATAATTCTTTTGGTATTGTGGCCGTACATGGGCAGTGGAGATACCATAATCATACTTACTATCAAGTGATCCACTTGCTCGTTTGCCGGCCTATGCTATAAAATAACTTAATGACTGTATGAGCTAGTTAATAGGTGTAGCAATATTACTGAAGAGTCCCAAAAACACAATTTAAGCCAACCCGTACTACAGCTGAAAACCTGAAAAATCTATAACGTACCCAATGTAGTGACAACCCTACTTGGGCTCAAAAGCGGAAGCTACCTGCGCCCTAATACGTCAAAGAGATAGCCAATACAATTTAACATGGCTGGCTTGTTATGCAATTTATTATTTATTTCCGGGAAAAAAACGCGACGTTTGAGGCGGGTCGAATAGGCTTAAAGTCACGAATATGCATTTTAAACAGAATGAGGTGTTATAGCAACTTTAAGAATATTTTAACTCCCGCTTAAAAAAGGATGTTATAAATTTGAGCGACTTTTGTATATTTATTAGCATTTTAATCTTATTTAGAGTGTAGATCGGCAAACAAGCAAGTAGGACACCTGATGGTACGTGATCTCTACCGCCCATGTACGCCTATAATACTAGAAGAATCATAGGTGCAACCTTAAAGGGAAGGGCTAATTAAGGGTTTGGAAAGGGGAGGAGGATTTGGGCCTCCGGATATCTCACTCATCGTACGAGACGCAGCAGCCAGCCGCTACTTTACGTCGGTTTTTTGTGAGGTACTTGTAACGACCCGGTCGAGCCGGCACATTCAAGTTGTACAAAAAACTGTCTACAGCGTGCTTCTACCACTCATAAGTGATATATAATTTCTTTTTTCATATTACATTACAGGAGACACTTATTTTATTAGTATGTACAGAATCATCATCGTATCACATATCTTTTTTACATCCCGTTATTAAAGTCTGGCTGCTATATATTTATTAAACCTTAGAAAGCCAACAATAAACACGTTATCTTAAACTTCGAAGAATCAATTAACAGAACAAAACGTGAACAAAACCTACCAAAATCAATAAAGCCGCGATTAAAAGGGAATCTTCACAAAAACTCGCAATCAGTACGTACAATTGTGGCCGCAGACAAATGGCGAGAAGTGGCCAAAAGCCGACACTCACTCGATCTCTGAACAATATGAATGCTCCAAAAGAGATTACGGATCCTCTCTGACGTGTCAACAAACTTTGCCAATCTTTCTTTCATTATCATGTCTATCCGCCATCGATTCTGAACCTTATCCATAATTCAATAGAGTATAAAATAGCAAATCAGTGGACTGTATAATATGTCTTCCATTTTTCGCATGTTTACAATGCCGTCATGATGTTGGGGCCAATAAGTGGCAAACACAACCAACCATCGGCCAATATTAATGTTTAACTGCTTTAAAGTAATGTTTGGCTTATGTATCACAATGGAATAATGAATGTTCTTATTTTGGAACCTTGACAATATTTAGCTGATGTTGATGTTTTCTGGTGGTAGGATTTATATCCGCCCAGATAGCGACCGTACACATGGTGTAGAGCCTGACATAGTGACACATACACCTTGTGTGGATCGCGTTCCAGGATTAGCCAGTGTATATCCGGTTCTGCCGAGGAGCTTGCGACATGACTTGATGGTTAGTTAGGGTGGGTATAGGAGTACATCCTTGTAACCCTGTGCTTTCATCGATCATCCGCCTGTCCTGTCGCAGGCCTCTTGGCCGGCATGATTCTGGTGATGAAACCGATGAACTCATTGTTTGTCGGTAGTCGCCAGGTTTTTTGGACTGCACTACGCTTACCATCAGGTGTAGCGCAGTCGCTTTGCCGTGCTCTGATAAAAATAAAATGTAAAAAGAAAATTGTTTAGATTTCGATGTTCCCCTAAAAAGTGTTTTAGCAGTTAAAAGCCTGTCAAATTATTTAATTAATTTTGATTAAGTATTTAGCGTGGGTTGTTTAAAACCACAATAATAGTATTTTTTTTGCTGTTGGTACATTGCGCAACGTCAAAGCTGCTATAACAGTCTGTGAGACCGTGATAGACAGAATCGGTGTAGCCTGAATTCAGCAGGTAATTTAATCACTCTACACTTTTAACCATTACAGCCAATATTCATATTGTGAAAAGCAGGTTTGTGGAATTCCTTAAATGTATTTTTTTTATAGCAGAGGCCGCTAAACAAGTAAGTATGTTACCTGATGGTCAGTGATTTCCACTGTCCATAAACGTCCACAATAGCGAATGAAATGTGGAGGGGGAAATTTGGGCCTCCAAATAACTCTAAATACTTAAAACATAATATAACATACAATTATAAACTTACAAGCAAAAACTAGAAATCGAAATAAATCAAAAATACCTCTATAGGTATCGCAACAAACTATTAATAAAACATGAGCTCCATTGACAAATATGAAATCCCGAACGCCAGATACAACGTAATAAATAATTAATTTAGTAACCGCATTGTCCGTTGTGATCTCGTATAGGGTCACCATTCTCTTTAATTTATCTGGATTTATCATGGTTTACAAGGCACAGCGGAAATTGAAGAGGATGCGGCATCCGAGTTTCTTGACAGATCTCCAGGAAATGTCGGGGTAAAACTAGTTGTTTCTGATTTTTTTAGCAGAAGTCTGCAAATGAGTAAATGGGTTTCCTGATGATAAGCGATCTCCACCGCTCATGAGCATTCACAGTATCAGAAGAGTCTTTTCTTATCAGAAGAGGGATTGTGAAAAAGGATCTGGACCTCCAGAAATCTCACTCATCTTACAAAATGCAAAAACAAGCTGTCGCTTCGCGTCAGTTTCTCTGGGAAATGGTTGTAGTAGGCTAGGTAGGTAGGTGGTAGGTAGGCAAAGCAGCCCATTCGGTCTTTTGAATGGCATTTGAAGGCAGCCGAGTTGACGGTCCACCTGATGGAAAGTAGTTACTGTCGAACAAGAACAACGCAACTGGCATAACCAAGCTGCTGCTTATCATGAAAATGTTTTTCTAAGCCTCATTTGAAGAACGGCATGGCTAAGGAAACACAGTGGAGGGTAGTCCAAGTTCTATAAACAAAAACAAAAAGGGCTTTGGATTTATTACCTTCTCTTCAGTATGACGAAACCTTATCAGATTCCATTAAATTATCATTAGATTATAAATGTCTAACCTCCACAATGATTTATTCGTGGATGGCGTATAGTAACTTAACTTTACCTTTAAAATGCCCCGACGTAAATTAGAAAAATATCTGTAACTTTTAAATGGCTAAATTGATTTTATTCTAACAACTCTGAACCATCTTTCAAACATATAACAAACAAACAAACGCAAACGGAAATAAGAATCAAACTTATAACACTCCTATTTTTGTTGGAGGTTAACATGAAAACATGACAATTGCGGATAATCATGGAAGACGGTGATCATATACTACGTAACATAAAGTATGTGGTCCATAGAAAACATTATATTTCAGTTAAACGATTCAATGGCTTTGTCCGGCTTTTCCGATTTAAGCGATGGTAAACCTAATCGCGAGCGACATTAGGGTAATTGCACCAATATTGGTCCGGTATCGAGAGCGGTGCAAACAGTGCGCTGTGGTGGCCGTTGCTGCAAACAGTGCGGGATTTATACACTAATGTTATGAGATGGATTTATTTACTTAAAGCTTGGGCAAAGCTTTTGTTTTGGCGAGTACTTAGTAGAGGAGTACCCTCTTGTTGGTTGAAATACTGAATGATTTTATCAGAACGATAAAATAATTTATACCTTACTTAGATAGTGTAAGTGAACAAAATAACCAAATTTGCCAGAATATTTCGACGGCTGCTATGCGACAATGCAGAATTGTAAGAATACCTGAGATTATACCTTTTTCAACATTTTAGGGAAAATAGTGTTAACTATACATTTCTACATTTTAATATGTCTAAACTAAGAATAGTTAGTAAAATTATTACGTATAACTTAAGAGCTTAGTAGCTTAGCTTCACTCTGTATGTGCTTAACAAATCGGTGTAGTATAGTCAAGTACATATGTCATGTGAATTAGAAACTACAAGGGATTTACTGTTAAAAAATACCAATGCAATAATAATATGCATACTAATAATATGATTTCACTGACATTCAATTTACACAAACATCAAGAACATTCGTATTTGTGTACGTGAATTTCAATAAGTGAAATCAATAGAGTCTGCGAGGCTCTGCGACGTGTCGTGTATAGCTCTAAGTATTTCAAAGAACTCTTTGTGCGAGCTGAACGGAGGCGACGGCCGACGATGTTCACGAATCTGCATGTCTTAGCACTGCTAAAAGAGTTCCGGGTGTGAAAAGAATTTTTAGTAATATCCGAACGTAGGTCGCAAGCGCAAAATAGACTCAAAGCATAAGGTATCCAGATAAATATAATCTGTGCGTTTTTAAGTCATGAGTGAATTTATTTTTGCAAGGTAAGCGTACTCTATCTTATTTTATTATTGCTCGCTCGTAATGGTGATCAAACGCAAGCAGAGAACTATGAATAAAGCACTGCATGTCACTGGACTGCGTCCGCCACCCCGAGACGTAAGTTGTTAATTCTCATCATCTTATAATGTCCAGTTTCACTGGCTTCAATGTCCTTCAAACTAAAACACAATCATGTTTACACAGAAATTTTGCGACAGAAATAACAAAGCCTTTCGCATACCTATTATATACTTATTATATTTGGATAGTCACGAACTAAGAAATAATACACTTTAAAAGTTTATTTCAAAGTTCTACGAAATACAAACATCTCATGCGACTGGTGATATCAAAGTCTCAAATATCCATCAATAACATTATAAATTCCCACGCGAGCATTCGTGAAATAAAACCAGATCTATTCGGAGCATTGATTGATGGTGAGAGGTGATCGCAACTCGGAAAACACTATTCCCACTGTCTACCCCGAGACGTTGCGTGATTGATAAAACTGCACTGCTGCTAACTGTGCATTTTCGTAAATCGATTAAAATTTTATTCTCGTCGGTGGTTGTTTTTACTCCGAAGTTACGAGGTTCGTTTTGCCGAAGCGGTTAAAAAACCAAGTTTGGTTCTACCTCGTTCATCGTAGTTTCGTATTAAAATACATATCGTTAGGAGGTTTAAATCAGCTTGTATTTTGAATAAAACTCATTTTTTTTATCCAATAATAACAGAAAATCGATCAGTCTGTAAATTTAATCAGTGTACATTCAAATCTAACTTACCTTCTTATATCACTTCCGGGTAAAGACCTCAACCTATTTTAATTGATGATTTTCTATGGATGTTTCTATTATTCTTAGAGGGGTTGATGTCAGGTAGGCGTCGGTCGTAAAAATAACATCTATACTAATAATAAAGCTGTAGAGTTTGATTGTTTGTTTGTTTGTTTGAACGCGCTAATCTCAGGAACTACTGGTTCGAATTGAAAAATTCTTTTTGTGTTGGATAGTCCATTTATCGAGGAAGGCTTTAGGATATTTAACATTACGCTGCGACCAATAGAAGCGAAGCATCAGTAAAAATGTTGCAAAAACGGGGAAAATTATTCATATTTGAAGGCTTCCGTTGATAAGCTACCCAAATAATATTATTTGAAGGCTTCCGTTGCTAAGCTACCCAAATCTATACTAATATTATAAAGCTGTAGAGTTTGATTGTTTGTTTGATCACGTAGGCGGAGCCGCGAGCAAAAGCTAGTGTCAAATATTTGTGTTAAAAAGCATATTGCGCCGACACCTCCGACGACCGGCCGCTTGCCCCTCTCGGGAGAAAACACCTAGACCCGAAACAAAAATTTGTGGATAACATAAACATTTGTTAAGGTACGGGAATCGAACCTACGGCCTTTCGTTTCACAGCCGGGTACTCGCCCACTGCACCATATAGGCTGTCGCACACACACCAACACTAATACTTTACCAAAAACTCCACTCAACTAAGCATCAGTAATTTATTGAAGTACAGTAAACACAGTCCCTCGGCTGTATCCTTACAAGTTGTGCTCATTAAAATTTACCAAGTCTGCCTACTTACCTTGTTCCCACTGTTCCAAACACGGTTATTAATTTCAACTTTACGTATGTTACTTATTTGTTTGTCATAAAGCTTGAGAGTTTTAATTAAACTCCTGAAGCAATATAATCAGCTAAAAATGTTGTTCATGCTCTTGACTTTTGCAATTTGTTTATAATATTAAAAAGAGTTTTAATCGTGTCATAGTATACTTTAAATGTTTGACCTGTTTTAAATATTATATTTCATAATATATTCAGCTGTTGTAATTATAGTTGCTTTGGAAGATAATATCTGCAATAGATTATTGCTGCCCTAGTAAGCCTTTTCTCGGAATAGTTCATGTTGAAGAGCAAATAAATTCCAAATAAAGAGCACAAAAATATTACTTTTCATACAAACTTTACTATCACTTTTGGAATATTTAGAAAGCTTTTTTGTTCAATATTTATGTCAATATAAAAATCGAGATTTTAAAATATCATACATAAAACATCACACGAAGTTGTTACGTATTTTTTGACAGTGCATCTCTCTTGTGTAGACTTTTCCGCAACTATATTTTTGTTCGTATTTAGGCTCTATAATGGCAAAGAATCTATTCGTAGAGACGAACAAATCCTTTCTACTGACTATCTTTACTTATTTCTTTGGAATACAAAGTAGTGACTTGCTTAAGACGCTCCATTTACAGATGCGAAGTACGTTGTTATCGCAGCTGTGTCACCGTCAACGCGATAGTACATAGCTTCCACGTAATACCACTGTATTTTCCACATTAAGCTTCCGTTTGGTATTCCTTTACCAATACAAGTGCTTCGAAATCTAGATTTCGGATTGCTATCGTTCACTGGAATGTACTTTACTTACTCAATAGGGTAACCACGTGTTTATTCGAGTGGTAGAGCCACGATATAAATGGTTATGTCGACATCATGAATTACCATTATCGCACAGAAAACCAATGTAAAGCAACGGCTTGCTGCTGCGTTTCGTACGGTGAGTGAGATATCCGGAGACCCAAATCCCCCTCCCTTTTCCCATCCCTTAATTATTCCTTCCCTTTAAGGTCGGCAACGCGCCCATGAATCTTCTGGTACTGTGGACGTACATGAGCGGTGGAAATCACTTAGCATTAGGTGATCGATTTGCCCATTTGCCGGCCTAAGCTATTAAAAAAATAATTATATGTAATTGTTTTCTTGGGTGTTGGAGTCAAAAGTAAGTCAGATGTTAAACCTTTATGTATGGTTATATATAATTCAACTACTTTTTGCACGTCTTGTCTTGTGTTGTGGATAAACACAATTTCTGTCACTATGAACTATCTATACTAATAATAAAGCTGTAGAGTTTGATTGTTTGTTTGAACGCGCTAATCTCAGGAACTACTGGTTCGAATTGAAAAATTCTTTTTGTGTTGGATAGTCCATTTATCGAGGAAGGCTTTAGGATATATAACATTACGCTGCGACCATTAGAAGCGAAGCATCAGTGAAAAATGTTGCAAAAACGGGGAAAATTATTCATATTTGAAGGCTTCCGTTGCTAAGCTACCCAAATCTATACTAATATAATAAAGCTGTAGAGTTTGATTGTTTGTTTGTTTGTTTGATCACGTGGGCGGAGCCGCGAGCAAAAGCTAGTTATTGATAATTGCTGACGCGTTAAAAATTAATAACTATTTAACGACAACCTCACGCACATATAACAAGATGTGCACAAATAAACCGAAATATCTATACTTATTTTTCTCACATAGCTGGGTAAAAGTCATGATTTGGGGCTGAAAAATTGGTCGGAATGTATATTTCACATTACGGATTCCAGGTTCGATTCCTTGTCTGGACAAACATTAGCTTAAAGAGCAGTGTTTGCTGTGCAGTCTGGTTGTTAGCAATGTGTTTTGAATTAACCATGCAACTCGCTAACGGGGGAGGGTCCCACGTTATAAGTGTGTGTAGTGCATATGTTAACTTCTCATTCCGGTTTGTATGCCAGCTTGCACGAAAGCCACATAAACACTTGATTTTATCGAAATTCAAAATTAAAAATAACTATAAAAATATATTTAAAAAATTCCGGGGCTGAGTCTGGGTCTTGGGTATCACTTTTAAATAATAAATGATAATTGCTCTACTTTTATTATACAAAGGAATAGTCGTAGATACCATACATAAACAAAAGTTATATTTTGCAAAGTTTTGGATTCTTGAAGTTTATCCATCATTTTGAAACTTTTGTGACGTAACGTCTGAAAATTATCCACCTCAAATAAATAAATAAACCCAACAATCACACACATGTTCCTGACTCCCATACTTGGTAAAACCATGTCGGTATCAGTGGTGACCAACCTAGGTTGTTTACTAACCATTCGATATATAATCTACTCTATCGCACCATATCAACTCATCCACTTCCTTCTTCCATATTACGTAAATCCATTACAGTACCATTATCATTTGAGAATTTTAAATGAGCTTGAAGATATCAGTTTCACCCCTCGTTGTGATGCGGTTTTGTGATGCTCAAATATTTATCTAATTTCCATAGTCGGTATCGCTAATAAGGCAGCGACGTGTCCCGAGTGCCAGCGTCAGTGTGTTTTGTTCACAGTAATTTGGTTAGATACGTCTTGATACGATGATATGAGGTTTCTTTTTTATATATATAGCATAGACGGGCAATCGAGCAAGTGGGTCACCTGATGGTAAGTAATTTCCACCGCCCATGTACGTCCACAACACTAGAAGAATCATAGGCGCATTGCCGATCTTAAAGGGATAATTAAGGGATAGGAAGGGGAGGGGGATTTGGGCCTCACTGTACAAAACGCAACAGCAAGTCACTAATTTACGTTGGTTTTCTATGAGACGGTGGTAACGACCCGGTCAAGCCGGCCCATTCGTGCTGTAGAGAAAACTACCATATCTACAGTCTACCACTGAAATAAAGTTTAAGAGGTTGAGATATTAAAAAGTAAATTTCGAGTATTTCGGTTAGCCCTTGGTTTTCCGGGAAATTTATAAGGCAAGTACCTATGGGAGTTAACCTTTAAAAAACTTGAGACATTAGCGTCCTGATTCAACCCGTTTGTTAAAATCGAAATCTTTAGGATAGAATTTTATTATATTTTAACCCATGCACTGCTTATTAATGAAAATTAAGCACTCAGCTATGAATCACATGTAAGTACGAGTATTAATGACGAATTCGATACCACTACAGAACCCTTAGATAACAAAAGCCACGGAACCCATGCAAATCACAACATAATAGGCTCAGAATTAATTTGTAATCGTCTAACGGCGGGTAACTTGTGACTTGTAATCCCGGGGCCGGGACCCAGTCCCGGCTTAGTCCCGGCCGCGGATTCCGGGATGTAATCTCACAAATTACACTCACATGAACACGCATGTTATTGAATTTAAACTTAATATATAATGTGCTCACTATAGGATAATATTCCTTTACTGAGATAAAATGTAAGAAAGTATTTCGTTTATTTAATTACTACATCAAAAAGTTTGCTCCTTTTTATTTCTTTCTTTCTGCCTGGCGTTATCCTGGCCTAATGCCAGGGCCTGTTTTCATATAATTACTAGCAGACCCTAGCACGCGTTGCTGTGGCTAAGGTAAATGTTAAATTATATTGTAGTAAATAGTTAATATAGTATGCGCCATCTATTGGATACTTACTCAATCCAGCACACCCACATTTCGCCGAGCATATTTCCGTTCCATGATATGAGAGGGGGCGATCCTATCGCTATACCGGGCACAATTACAGACTGATACTGAGCACTTCATGATAGAAAAACCCGATATCACTTTACCCGGCCCGGGGATGGAACCCGAGACCTCAACACAGCAGACGTACCGCATACGTAATACAGTTACGCCACCGAGGCAGTACAGTACAAAGAATTTCCACATCCAAGGAAATTTAGTTTTATATGATCACTACAACGGACATTTGAACTAAGCTTTGTAAAACTACTTCGAAATCCAAGATTTAAGCAAAAATCTCTACGAAGGCTCCGATTATACACCTGTTTGGTGAACAGCCACTTGACAGAGATATTTCCTTACCGTACGAGATCGTTCCTTAAAACGAGTGTAGAGCCTGTGATGTCAGGAGACTAACATGACTTTGTATCTTCATTTTTCTTATACTGTAGAAGATAGAGTTGAAAATTGCGTAGTCTGGGTGTAAGTGGAAATTGTTACATACGTCCCAGCAAGGACACTTCGTTAGGTAGAGCGCCCTTCGCGCAAAGCGTAAGGAAAATGACGCGAAAACCGTTGAATTTGCATTTTGGGCTGCGACTTGTTCGCAAAGAGTGTGTGTTCAAGATTATTTACCTGGAGAAAAATATTGGTGTTTATTTCAAACGAGCAAGTGGGCCACACCTGATTGAAATAATTTTAAATTTCGTTTATTTTTGTGAGTAGTAGAGCCACGCTATAGACAATTTTGACTACAGCATAAATGGGGCGGCTCCACCGGGTCATTACCACGATCTCACAGAAAACGTAAAGTAGCGGCTTGCTGCTGCGTTTTGTATTATGAGTGAGATATCCGGAGGCCCAAATCCCCCACCCCTTCCCAATGCTTTAACTATCACTTCCCTTTAAGGTCGGCAACGCGCTTATGATTCTTCTACTATTGTAGGCATACATAGTATATAATTTAAATTGAGTACTTGTTTTGAAGACGGTTTAAAATAAACCTGATACTTGATGTTATAAGAAGCGATAGACCAGTAAATACTAACACGATATAGAAATTTGTATTTCATAGTTCATACCGGCAAGTCAGCAGTACGGTAAGTGAGTGCAAACATACGAATTTACATAAAACTCTTGCAAAAATCATCTCACCATACCCTTAAAATCCAAAGCAAATATTTCTTGTAACACTGCCGACTTAAGAAACATTTCGCAAACTTAAAATCATGCAAATATAGCCTCTATTTCCTTTTGTTAAGGTTCAAGCGGTGTGGAAGTACGTGGAGACGAAGTTGGTAAGGGTGTTGACAAAAACGTTGACGGCGGAGGGTCGTCACAGATCATGATGTTTGCGCGCAAACGGTCGCGGATTTGTTACGGCGATACTGGGGCAAGAAGGAACTGCCGAAATAATGTTTATTTTTATACATATCGCTCCATTTACTTCTAAGATTAAAATCAATATTTTAACGAATCTTATGACAGTGTTACGACCATTAAATCAAGCTATAGATACTCACGTCAGTAATTACAAGTTTTATGGAGATATTTATTTTTATATTATAGCATAGGCCGGCAAATGGGCAAGTGGGTCACCTGATGGTACGTGATCTCCACCGCTCATGTACGCCCCCAATACCAGAAGAATCATGGGCGCTTGCCGCCTTAAAGGATAGGGCTAATTAGGGATTGGGATGGGGAAGGGAATTTGGAATTTTTCACTCGAGTGAAAAGTATCTTTTTCTTCCACCTGCCCTGCCAGATGGCTCGGCGTAACATAGTTTTTAACAAATGTTACAGAAAGATTTGGCTTGTAGTTTTTACTATCAGCCAACTGCCTGATATTGTCTCTGGGAAGAAATGAAAATTAAACAAATTTATGTTATAACAGATCTGTCGTCATCATTACGTGTTACTAAGAATGCCGAAGCATATGATTGGAATCGCAGTATACATAATATACTGAATTTTTATCAATCGATCAATTACTCGACTTTATCTCAAAGCCATTTTCAGACTAAAATAAACAAGCACAGGCATATTTAAAAATAATTAACTCTTTATAAACAAAGAATAAAGCCATCTTTCATCCATTGTGATCCTATATAAAAAATCTGTGAACATAATTACAAGAGAACCTACAATCCGGGTACATTCGTTTGTTTAGGGTGTTTGTACACTCGGGTACGTTCTGTTTTGTCTTATTTCGCGGTATTTGCTCGATCCACTTCAGTAAGTCAGCTTACATGGGACACCACTGGCCTTTGGTGACATAGTCTTGTTAATTTTACGTTGTATTACCTGATATGGTAGAGTTGACGGTTCATTAATGTGTGGATGTTGAATCAAATATTCTGTTTTTAAATTCAGGGTGACATAATAAATTTTTTTGTTGTTTTTAAATACAGGTAAAATATTATCCAGTAAGGAGTTTCAAGCTTGTATGGACGATTTTACGACAAAGCAAAAACCAAAATAATCGATAAAACAAATTATTATGTTTTGTACGGGAACTCGGTTTGAAATTTTACTTTATTCTCATAAAATTAATACGTACTCAAGCTTGTAAAACCCGAAGGGATAGGCAGAGGTGTGACCCATACACCCAAATTTAGCTGAGCTTATTTCCGTTCTATAATGTGATAAGGGCGAGCCTATCTCCATTCCGGGCACAAAATTTAGACTCCGGGCTGATACTGTGCATTTCGTGATAGAAAAACCCTTTATAACATTTACTCGACCCGGGGATCCTACCCGAGAACTCAGCGCATCAGTCGCACCGCGTTACAACAATTGTTGTAACGGTTTTATGTTGGTACAGTTGTAACGCATTACAACTGTACCAACATAAAAATAAGGTTCAAAATATAGAACCTTTTATAGGTAAGACAGACAGATATATAGATGACGTAGGCTCAGTAATAAGATCTCGTTTGCATACAGGCATAGAAATCAAGGATTGATGAAAAAATTACACAGAACATTAATAACAAAGCAGTTTACAAATAGAGGTTGTCTTGATGTTAAACCACACATACATATTTAATGTTACTACGTAAAAGTTCTATTTTAGGTAAAGAAAAATCAGCAAGAACTCAGCGGGGATTGGTACAGATTGTGGAGACAACAATCGCAGATTCATAACTATCCCCAGTTATAAGAAAATATTTTTTTATATTATCGAATATTACCTTCACAAAAATTTGCCTATAAATGTGGACTCTAAATAAATTGTTACTGTTAACGCACCGGGGTAGGTTTACGATGATAAATAACCTGTTATTGAGGCATTACCCCAAGTCATCTATATTTATTTATAGTTTATTGGGGTGGAGTAATCGCTGGCATACATTATCGATGTGAAAACGTTCAATCTTGGCTGAATCGACAACACTTTTATGCTTAATGCTTGCATCCGGCTTTGCGTGACTGTGTTATTATTAAACTTAAAATGTTATTCTTGTACATTTAATGGGATTCACACGGAAGACGCTTTAATTTAGCTGTATTTTTTATAGGAAAAAAATACGATCTGTTATATAAAATCTTCGACATTTAAATAGTGAGATTTGTTACCATTCTGTCTTTTTAAATTATTAGATGATAATGATCGTTTATATTTTACTGTACCACAGGCCGGCAAAAGAGCAAGTTAGTCGCTTGATCATGCTTAATATTATTATATACTGCACATGGAACAATACCATAAAGAAAAGGAATGGGGATTGGAAAAGGGAGGGAGGATTTGGCTCTCCAATAGTCTCACTTACCATACGAAACGTAGCAGTTAGCTAATTACTCTGTGAGATAGTTACAACAACCCGGTTTAGCTGATCATTCATCCGATACGAGACTATTCCGCCTATACACCCGCCATTGTAACTTCTGTAAGCCAGAATCCACAGTGGCATGCATTTACCTATAGATAGAACGGTCTGCAGCGTAGTTCTCCCACTTATAAGGTACTATCTGTATTGACCTCACTTTGAGATAAAGTTAGAGCTACGATCATAAAATTTTATCTACAGCCGTACTCGAAACTGCGCCACAAACTTGCCAAATTGAATGCAATTTTGTGTACAGCTCCCTAGCACACCATACTAACTCAATGCCCGACATAGGCCTGTTAATACCAAATACCCTCGGAACCTGTAGTTGATTTTGACAGCCTCCGTGGCACAGCGGGCGAGTAGCCGGCTGTGAAGCGAGAGGCCGCGGGTTCGATCCCCGCACCGAGACAAACATTTGTGTGATCCTCAAATATTTGTCTCGGGGTCTGGGTGTTGTGAGACCGAAAGTCTCTCGTAGTTCCTGGTACCCACGACACAAGACTCGTATCTTACTGTGGGGTCAGGACTATCTGTGTGACTGTTGGGTGTATTTATTTATTTATTTATGTCAAATTCGGGGCTGTATATCGATAGTTGGAGCGTTTTGAAGCCGATATGGTAACGATAGAGACACAGTATTTTAGAGCGAGTGTACAGTGCGATGGGAAAATAGCAGTGTGACTTCACACTTACACACACACATATAGAAGCAACTTATATGTATTTTTAGTTTATTTTTAATTTTGGGTAACGTTTCTCTAGGCCAGGGTCTAGATAAAAAGCAACGCCACGCAATTTATTGTTTGGCATTATCCTCTTGGCACTGTTGTGGTGGGACATTATACCGTCCACACTTGTTGTGTTTTTTTTAATTTGCCACTTTATTGTTTTGTTATAATATACTTGTAATGTAAAACTTATACCACCCAATTGCCAATAAATGTTTCTTTCTTTCTTCTTGATTTCAGTGATGTGTCGCGCTGCATGTAGAGTCATAGAGCTCCTTAATACATTTGTTTTGAGGTACGCGAGACAGAAGACCGCGACACATACGACGACAGCGACAGATCCGCTTTATAGATATTATGTACGATTAAATATATTTTGCTGCTGGGCATGATACCCATCTGACCATCTTTGTGCCCGTCTGGATTGCGAGAAACACATGAAGAAAAACTCGCTAGTGAACTAGTCGAGTCGTATTCCGGAGTCAGACAGTGTATATCCCATAATTGCAGGAAATTACGCATAATTATCTGCCGATCGTCGAGGGATGCAATGTATCCTGATAGTCGACATTATTTTTGGACTGCCTTACACCTAGCATCAGGTCCAGTTTGGCCACATTGATATGAAATTAAATAGTTTATTAATCATGTAGGTAATTTAAAAATAGTGCTTATGACAAGTTAGTATAACCTACCATCCAGTAGTAGTACCACTACGTTACTGTATTTTGTAACTGTATAGCAATAAGTCGGTATATGTATGCCCTCAGTTCGGAAACAATTTGTCATCATGCGGTGTGGGGCAGGCAGGCGGTACTGCCGCAGACCACTGCATGTTCACGGACCACGGCTCGATTGGATGGCCGTCCCTAAATTGATTGTGATCCCGCTGTATTTTTCGGGAATTAGGCGGATTGAATTTGGTACAGTCTGTTATTTGTGGTGGATTGTATCAATATTTTTGCTCAATAAATCGTTTCGTTGTATTGTTGACTCGTTTTAGTTAGCAGATTCGCTCGCATGAATTACTTTCCTTGGGACTAAAAGCAATCTATATTCTATTCCTATTTTAAATCATGATCTACTTGAGAAAATTTTATCTAAATCAATACAGCCGCTAAGTTGTGAATAATTAAGAAATATCCAAATTCAGCAACTCACAAACATCCAACTATCATATTTATAATATTAGTAGGAAATTGGATGGAGGATAAGTGAGCCACCATCATCTAAAGCCTAAATGGAACCTCATCTGTACGTGTTACATTCTGATGATTAACGGACGAGGCAATGGCGAAACTTGGGTCTCGTTGGTTGTGGTGGTCAGATGGTGGGTCGTCCTACATAATACAAGATCTACCTTCAAATAGATTTGATGATAATCTGATGCATCACAACATAACACTACACTAAACCTACTTTAAGTGTATGTATATCCATATTTTTATTATGTAAGTGTGTGCGTGCTGCCAAGATGCACTCAAAGGAGCCGCTCAGCATCGTCTTGAATACCCCGAGCCAAAATGCTTAGCCATCACTGTTAGAATATGACATGCAGCTTTGAAGTTTAAAAAAATATTATTGAAAAGTGTTTTTATTGCATAGTCCGCCAAATAAGAAAGTTGGTTACCTATTGGTAAGTTGGTTACCTGTTGGTTAGTTGTGCATAGGCTTTTAAGAAATTTACCATCAAAATGCATATTTTGTTAAAAACAGCCGGCTACCTAAGAGGTTTTAAAAGATAGCGCCTCTTAAATGTAGGATGGACATACAGACGGCGGCGTAGGGTTAGTAATATGGTTCCGTCGATATTCTTTAGGTACAACCTAAAAATTGCCCGAGCGGTTTTTATAACAATCGTTTTATTGCTATCGACAGTTTTAGCTCTCGCCTACGAGATATCTCGAAATAAGAATACTTGTTAGGCAAGTGGGTGGTACAGTCGGGAATGTAGATGTTGTTACACGTTATAAATAATAATAAGTACAGCCAACAGTCACACACATAGTCCTACCCTACACTAGGTTAATCTGTATCGTGGGTATCATAAACAATGAGAGACTTGCGGCCCGCAAAACACCCATACCCGAAACAAACATTTGCGGATCATACAAATATTAAATACGTGGTTTGATCAAAATAGTTCTCAGATATAAACATATATACTCAGATATATATTCTAAAGGCGACATGCCACTTCCAATTCGCTGTGTGCTCCTTTTACAGATCTCAGTAAAAGGAGCAGGCGGGTTTCCTGTGAGTGTCGCGAACATCTCTTTGTGCCGCGACTCCGCTCATTGCACGGTTCACTTAATCTGTCAATGTCGGTACGTTTAAAGGCACTGGCGCAGTCTCTCCATTTTTTTTTATTTGGTTCATCATATTGATTTGTCTCTATTAATATAAGGTGAGATTTAAGTAAAGTATGGTAGACTCCTAGCCCCAGCAGGGTAGAAAAAGCAGTTATAGCTTATGAATGGGTCTATTGAATGAGAGCCTAGGGCCAGCTAGCTATATGGCCTAGGGAATAAGCTATTCGTATCGTAAGTGGGATATCCAGATACCTAAACCCTTTCTAAATCCCTTATTTATCCGTATTCTTTAAGGTCGGCATAACATCCACTAAATTATAGAATATTGTAGATATTCATGAACGGTGGAGATCCCTTACTATCAGGTGACCCGATTGCTCGTTTGCTGGCCTCTATTATTAAATCCACATCTGAAAAATATATATTTTGATCACATTTCCAGACCGAACTGTTGGAATCGGCCTGCATCCAGCTACTTCCTGCGACCATTATCAGATCGTCTGTCCATCTGGTGGACGTCCAACGTTTCTTGTCTGTAAATCTTTGGGAAGGCTTATGTTCAGCTGTGGACGTCTTGTGGCTGATGATGATGATGATGATGATCACATTTGCCTTTACAGGGATCAAACTCACGGCTTTTTGTTTCACAACCGTCTATTCGACTGGTACAATGAAATATTATAAAACTTACAGTCTCGTGAAATTGACAAATTGTTTCAAGGAATTAAATGAAATGCCATACTTTAGTGTCGTGTATTGTTTGCTCTGTCCTGTAGCTTATCGTCTCGTGATACTTTATTGTCCAAATTCAACGGCACCGTTGATTTATCATCGCGATATTAATTCCGATGTATTCACGGAATGCCCGCATTTTATTCGGGATTACGCCGTAACCTGAAAATGGAAAAAGTTTATTTATTTATATGTAGAGTTGTTGCTTTGACTTGATACATTTGGTTAGTGAAAAAAATCAAAGGAACGGAGCATCCTGATGATTACTGTACTAGGCGAGATAGAGACCATCGTACACATGGTGTAAAACCCGCCATAATGGTTCGTTCAGGCGAGTCGCGTTCCAGGATCAGCCAGTATAAATCCAGGAAATTAGGGCAGCATAAATCTGTCAACTGTTGAAGGATGCAATGTCTTTTGACGTTTGAAATGAAATGAAATGAAATGAAATCGTTTATTAATCATGTAGGCAATTGAAATAGCGCTTATGACAAGTCAGTACAAAAGTAAAAGAAACTTATATAGAAATCAGTATCAACTAATGTACACATACATACATAGCATCATCAAAATACACTCGGCAATTACACTAAATCTATTTATTATTTGACATTAGGTATATTACTAACTGACTGTACTGTACTTAAGACCTGTGTAGCCACTTGCCGTGCCAAAAGGTCTACATACTTTATTTCATTTTCATATGATTATGTTGTATCTATTAAAATTAATAAGGTGATTATAAAATAATATTAAATAGCACCCAATTTGCACACATAATTCTCACTAATATTATATTATGTAAATATCTGAAACTACGGGAGACTTTAGGTATTAAAACTCTTAGATTAATTACATTATTTGCGGTTCACACATCATTTTCACAAACATTTATCTCGACGCGGGAAATCCGCGGTCTCCCGTTTTATAGCTGGCGACTCACCCAGTGCATCAAAAAGCGTATATTTTCGCCGAAATGTGTATTATCCTTCAATTACTGAGTATTAATGTTTTTTTATTCACCTAATGAAGAAACGAGCATGTCGCTCGTCTTATGGTGAATGTCACGCCTGCCCATAACTAGTACCAAAACCGTTCAGAATTATAATGCACTGCAGGATACTCCGCACTTGACACTCCAGATTAAATGTTAAGTCTCATAATATACAAAAATTTTACTGAATTCCATATCTTTCAAAACGTATATCAACAAAGCTGTAACCGACACTCACTCTTACTTGACGGCAGAAATGGTACAAAGAGATGGCAAGCGACGTGCCCTACTATATACCACAATGAAGTGTTCAGTGAAGCTCGTGAAATATAAACTAAAATGTTATATTAAAACGGCAAAGATAAACAGTACAAGTCGCAAGTGAACCGTAGTAAATAAAACAAAAAAATGAGGTCAGCATTTAAAATATCAAAACCACCGTACATTCCTTTGAATAAGTCCTTCCCGAGCTCGGGAACAAGCGCGCAGTTATTCGAGCTAGAATGAAGGGAACCGCCCTCATTAACGGAACCTCGACTCAACTCTACCTCTGAAAGAAATGGCACTTTATTGTGTTTCATTATGTTTTAAATGTTACAGTCGTTAGTTTACTTTTTAAAGATTGTTGTTAGTGTTAGAATGCGTGTTATTTTTATTGTATCGTAAAACTATGCCAACATTTCTACAAATGGGCCTACTTACGCAAACAGGAACAAACTCACAGCAAGTTCAAATGAGTTACTGATTTTGTTTTGCTAAATTCAATAATTTAAACTAATATTATCTTGTATTTTTTTGGAAAATCGGGTATGAAATGTATCCCGTGTACGATTTTGCAAAAAAATACAGTATTAAAATCAGTTTAAATTATAAAGCACAGTTTTGGATATGTATATCCTTATGGCGCGTCCACACTTCCGTGATATTTCGCCGCATCTAGAAGCGTGGTCATACCATACTCACTTTCTACTCTTATATGAATGGGTGTCATAACATGGACTATCTTTTATTTTTATGGTTACTATACAGATGTATGTTACCTTTGCGAAGGAGCATTTGAAAGGAAGTATTTAGTACTCATATTTCCGTAACTAACATTTTCATTCAGCACTTGCATGTTCGTCTGTCACTTTGACGAGTATTTCGCGAGCGCCGCCTACTACGGATAAGTAATGTTAATTTGCATAACATCATTATACATTGCGCGTTTTCCTCTTGCAGCCGTGCCAACATAGCTCCCTAACGATGCGTTCCAACAGAATCTCATTTGTCAACCCGCACTCTCTCACATTGACGTGGTAACCTACATACACCGTCAAAGAAATTTCTGTCTCATGTTGTTGGTTTAGAGTTGAAGTCACAATGGGGGGGTTGGTTTTAATTTTTAATTTCTATGCATTTGATAATGAATGAGGGGAATTATGAAACGTTAAATGATTACAGCTCAGTATAAGCGTAGTTATGAGCGGCAGATTTGAGCGTCAAATGGAAGGCTTTAGGATTAACAAATTGAATATTTGGGTAACATTCCATGGAGATTTGTGTCACGTATTA
The DNA here is from genome assembly GCA_949126905.1 of Amorpha juglandis. Lineage (NCBI taxonomy): Eukaryota > Metazoa > Arthropoda > Insecta > Lepidoptera > Sphingidae > Amorpha > Amorpha juglandis. The sequence continues at coordinate 15,888,473 of OX421381.1, read as the reverse complement.
CTTGAGTTAATGGATTAAACGTCTTACTTACTGCCTGTGATTTGAATGTAACACCCTGTTAATAGGTTAGTTTTCTTAAAATTATCAAGTTGTTTATTGTTACACCACGCATAACTTTTTACAGAGTAGACCAATTTTGTTAATTCTTTTTTTTATTCCAAATTTATTGTCATAAGATCTATTTGTTTGCCAACATCATGATTTCATTTGGATGAAGTGAATTTAGTTCATAATTGATTCATATTTGACAGTCGATGGCCGAGTAGCTGCCCGTGAAATGAGAGCCTACAAATTACACACAAAAGTACTGGATTAATACAATTAATATATTTTTTTAAACCAATGTTGCATTAACACAAAACATAAATATTATCTTAAATATTATTGGTCGTTTCCTATAAAAAGTTATTTTTTGTTCCACTAGATCCTAGATTATAGATTCCCCTTGCTTATTCCGCCTTATCTCCCTACAATCATTATAAAGTTTGTGTTATCAACAATAACGTGAGTTCTTGAGGCTTCCCTCAGGAGACGTGATCTTGGCCAATCCCGCTTAACTGGAGCTTGGATATCTGATTTTAGATAAGAAACGCTATCGTTATCCTATTTTACAACTAAACAATATCTCATTGTAATTTTATTATTCGACTTGAAATTAGTTAATGGTAGAGCCATACTATAGCCAGTATGAATGGGCCGGTTCTATGTTGTTACCACTTTTTTTACAGAAAACCGACGTATACGAGCAGTTTGCTGTTCTATTTCGTATGGTAAAATATCTGGAGGCCCAAAAACCCTTTCCTTTCCCAATCCCTTAATCTTCTCTTTCCTTTAAGGTCGGTAACATCACGCATCATGTAAAACCTCCGCAATTATTTCGTCGGTTAAAAAAGATATTTACCTCGACTTAAAGCCACGGGAGTATTAACTTTTAGTGCTACTTTATAATAAAAATGGAAGCCGATAAAATATCAAATTCATCGAAATTTTAACTTCACGACATCGAATAGTGGAAATATCATTGAATACCACTTGTGTAAGCTTCTCTCGGCTTTGTGACATTACTGGTTGGGCGATATAGCACTTTATTATAAGGATGATACAATTTATTTTCCTTTGGTGAAGTTAAGCAGGTGTGAACTGCCAATATTCAGGACATTGCATCAACGCTAACGATATTATTATGCAGTCTATAATAGTTATGTACACATGCTTCAGATAATAATCCTATATTAATTTCGTACGATGGCATGTTCTGTGTCGAGTTTGGATAATATACAATTAGTTTTGCTCATGGCTCCGTCCTATATGTGTTCAAATTTCTTAGAAATCCATTCAACCGTTAAGATGTTATTGGTTAACAAACATTTAAATAAATTATATTTAATTAATATTATAAACAAAGAAAATGTATGCGATAATAAAATGCATGCGGAATTTATTATGGATATGAATTTCCGTACTTACAATCAGCAAAGAAATACATACATCGACTAGCAGACCCGGGCAACGCGCTACGGTGGCTAAGGTATATGTTAAATTATATTGTAGTAAACTTTGAGCTAAGTTTCTTGTTGTGATTGGTTGCACACAGTTTGCAAAATTTGATTAAAATCGGTTCAGTAGTATAGGAGATCAACGCGACACGAAATTTTTATGTATAAAGATATTGTAGTAGATAGAAGATAGATGTGAGACTTAATGCCATATATCTTGTGGTGACGAGAACAGTGAAGTGCCATATAGTGCTATGTAATGTAAATTTCTGAGTCGTGCTACTTTTATTTATGGATAGGCGTAGTAGAGCTTACCATCACGCGACTGATCTGCTCGTCAGGTTATTATAAAAAAATGTGTAGATGTAATTTTCTTACTATTTCTATTATACCTTCCATAAAACCAAGTCTTAACATTCTATTAAAACATGTCTTAGCACATGCTAATGCAGCTTATGTAAGACAGAATTTTCTTATAGTCTAAAAGTTGTCCACAAAAAGCGTGTAGAGGATTAATTAAAAGAGCTCGCTCCAATTGGCAAGTGCTATGTCGAGGCGGATCCAGGTCTCGCCTTACTCATTACTGTAATTGATTCCGTGTCTCTATATATGTAGAAAGTATGGAAAATGTAGGCGAATGTGTGATATGCCTTTGGTGGTTATAAGTACGTGTATAATTATTATCATTTTCATATGTATTTCATAAATCCCATATACTTCTATTTGTCTGAAGCCAAGCGTTTTATAAGAGGCAAGGCTGTACCCATACTGTGCATATATGCCAAATTAACACTGTATAGCAGATCAACACTGTATACGAGTCTCTGCAATACGTTACGGCACTAGAAGTTTAGTGTGTTCGGCTGGTGTTTTATTGCGGTAGAGTTGAAAATAGACCAATGGCTGATCCCTTCATTCAGATTACATATATAGATGTGCTTACTATCAATAATATTATGGCATGTCTATATTTCATACAAATCGTGTCAAAAAGTTACTACCAGTAAGCAAATAGATCGGTAAACAGAATAGTGGTTACGGCCTTTAACCAGTAATAAAACCACATTGTGATACGAGTGGTAGAGCCACGCTTTAGGCAGTTTTTTCTACAGCACAAATGGGCCGGTTCGACCGGGTCGCTACCACTGTTTCATAGAAGACCGACGCGACGTAAAGGAACAGATGGCTGCTGTGTATTGTAGGGTGAGTGAGAAATTGGAGGCCCATATGCAAAATCCCCTTCCCTTTCCAAAGCCTTTAATTATTCCTTTCCTTTAAGATCGGCAACGCGCCCAAGATTGATATAGCGGTGTGGGCATACAAGGGCGGTGGAGATCACTTACCATCAAGTGACTCATTTGCTCATTTGCCGGTTTATGCTATAGAAAGAAAAGTACTGCGTTAGGTCACATATTTAATTCAAATATAATCACTCGAATCTAAACTAATATTATAAAGAAGATAGATTATTTCACCATTAGAATTCTGCATTATCCCTGATGAACATAGGTGATATCGATAATACAACGGTGCAGATTTCACGCGGGCGGAGCCGCGAGCGAATGCTAGTCTTAAATAAATCACTGGAACTTCGATATTAATTAAGTGAATTGTCGATACAATCTGCCATCCTAATGGATATTATACCCCGAATACATTTATCTCAGTATCAGTCTGGCTGGATGTTCTGATTGGGACAACTTGGTCTTTCGAGTTTCTACTTTATTATCTTTGCAATTGCAGAATATTTTTATCTTTTTTGTCACCGAGTTTTTGGTTTGGCTTTCAAAGCCTCGAAAATTGTTTTACGAGTCTTTCACATTAAGGGTCATTTGTGATGGCTACTTTTTAACCCAAGGACTATTTTTATATGATTGAACATTAGCACAGTAAATTTAAAATTACAAGTACAGAGTTACAAATTGTACACGTAAGAATCGCACAGCTTATTTCTATCTTTTTTTTTTATTGCATAGGCCGGCAAACGAGCATGTGGGTCACCTGATGGTAAGTGATCTCAAAAGAAGAAGAAGAATAAGAAGAATCATGGCCGCGTTGCCAACCTTAAAGGAAAGGGATAATTAGGAATTGGGGAGGGGAGGGGATTTGGGCTTCTGGATATCTCACTCACCGTATGCAACGCAGCAGCAAGCCGCTACTTTACGTCGGTTTTCTGTGAGACAGTGGTATCGACCCGGTCGAGCCAGCCCATTCATGCTGTAGACAAAACTGTTTACAGCTTAGCTCTACCACTCAAATCATCTCATGATGTAATAGATGCAGTTCTTATCACCATATCGAGTAGTAAGTTTTAGGTTTCATTATAAAGCCTAAAATATTTTAAACACTGCGACTTTGTTCTTCTTGCAAAACGCACATTTTTATGTGTCACACAAACACTGCAGTTAGTTTTTACCATTGTACAAAGCTGAAGTTTCGGTTTCGGCCAAATATACAATTTGGCCAAAGGATGTTCAATAAACCGGCTGCGGTGGCACTATCGCTTAAACATGACTATGTATCCGTCATAAAACGACGGCTCCTTGAGTGATTGATTCATGTAACTGAATCTGATGCATACATTAGTGAGGAGTGATTGGATCTAGTTCAGTTGTCGCCATACGTGTACAGATGTGAGGATTATTCTAATAAGAACACGATTTAGTTGATTAGTTGATGCAAGACAACTAGTTAAAGTATTGTATTGCCCAGTTTCTTAAAGGCTGATTAAATCAATATTCAGTTTTCAGTTATTCAGTCATTTTGTGGTAGGCAGTAGCTTGGCTGTGCCCCTGGCATTGCCGATGTCCATGAGTGGCGGTGATCGCTTACCAAAAATCGCTTTGTTATAATTGATACACCATTTAACGATAGATTTATCTATGAATCTTTTAAAAACCCAACATAGCGTTTTATTTACGACTTTCCATATTCGTTTGAAAGTCTTATAACAGGTGTGCTTCTAGTAACTTAATTTTGACTTGACATGAGATTTGGCAGACGTTTAGTTAATTATTACATTGATCACCCTTTCAGAACTAGGTATAAAGCTCACAGAATGTCTTGTGAAATGTGTGAATATACCAAAAAACTCGTTTGCGAGGTCGCATTATACGAAACTGTCAAATCCTATAAAATCTTTCCATATAAATGGGGCTTTAGAAATGCGTACTTTTGTTTACTTGATTTGAATGTTATGAGTAAAATACAACATTGCATGACTTTTAGGCGCTTCGAAAACAACTTAAGTAATGGATTGGATACATTGTCTGCACCGATATAATCATGATATAGTTAGGTGTTAATTTTTATTTTAATTTTTATTAATCTTTGCGAACGGTGTTTATAAAATTGTCGTCGGGTAAATACGCCTAAAAATGTATAAAAGAGTGGCGCACGACTCGACAGGGACAGTTCGCATTCAGTCGTCGCGTAGTGAGGACCGTCGTGGTCGTTATTATCGTAGTCAAGCCTTCTGATTGGCTGACCGTTACAGTAGTAGTAATTCTGTCGTAGTTAATCATACTAAGCGTGTATACAAGTGCAGTTAAAGTAAAGCCTACAATTGGTTACTCCTGACACGGGTTTGTTCTCTGTGAATAGAATAAATTGGTTTAAAGTGATCATGTTATTTGTGTTCTTTTATTTTTATTATTCATCTCACATTAAATTCCTTAATTCAGAAGTGGGATAGGCTCCGCAGCCTATCATCTTCTTGACAGTTGAATTTTCAAGGCATTACTTAAAAGTTAATGCTAGCACTTTAAATGCACTTGTGTTGGTAATTACGCGATATGTCTAACTACGCGATGAAATCCGACTGTCTAAGAGTGGTTTGGTAAGTCTGTTCCAATTTTATTGGCTTTTTGTTAAGACAAAAATCGCCAATAAGATTGTCATGTGGTGAGTTGGTTAAAGATCATCACGATGATCCATGGTGCAGCTGTCTAGTGTCGTAAAATAATTCATTCGGTGTAAAATCATTGTACTGCTAAATTTAATGGTGTTATATGTTTGCAGTAATAAATTTATTGTGAACATGTTAGTTTGCTGCTTATGGATACGAAAATCTGACATATTGTGTTCAAGTCGAAAGACGTACGACGACGTTGTTGAGGATGTGGTGGTGTCTATACCTGCGAAGTTATTAATTGTGTACCAAATGTTCTCAGAACTTATCTAGGCCCATAATGGACGAGTTCTACTGATGAGGCACCCGCGCTGGGATGGAGTGCAATACATTGGTGTGCAAGAGTTCCCGATCGTTGGACCATAACGCCGCACCCACGGTGTGATGGTTCACCCGTACGGCGCACAGAGCGGCTTTGTGGGACGACTGTGATCGGATACATTTACGAGCGTTGAGTATAACAAGAATTTGGTGAGTCCGTTCCTGTTTATATAGATCTGATATAAAAGTAATTTGCAGTACCTACAGGTTTTATAGAATTGTTTTGATGACAGGGCGACACGGATTTCTCTATAGAGCAATGCTGTGTACCCACCGTGCACTAAATGCCTAATGAAAGGTATTTGCTATTTGTTGTAGATATGAACCATTTGAACATCATTCAAATGACAGTTGCTGCAAATTACTGTAACCATAAGAGGTTGGACATTGGCTGCAATGCTGCCTAACGTCCTGGAGAAGGGCTTATGATGCTCTTGGATTCTGACCATGTTTGTTTTATGTGTTGTTGATTGTCGGTATATCGAAGTGTTGAGGTGCTTGTACAATAACGCCACCATGTCGGCCCGAGTACAAGAACAGAGCACGAAGGCTATTCCATTACAGAGAGGCGTGAGACAGGGAGATGTTATTTCTCCGAAACTGTTCACTGCCGCGCTGGAAGATGCCTTTAAGCTCTTGAACTGGAAAGGATTCGGCATCAACATAAATAGCGAGTACATGTCTCACCTTCAATTTGCCGACAATATCGTAGTCCTAGCACAATCGCTGGAAGATCTAAGTACAATGTTCGAAGACTTCAACAGAGTTTTTCAACGGGTGGGTCTCAGAATTAACATGGACAAGACGAAGGTCCATGTTGTGCCCACCCCGATTACTGTTGGAGGCTCATCTCTCGAAGTTGTCGACGAATATGTCTATCTAGGACAAGTAGTAGTGGGCCGTGGAGCGGCGGCTTGAGAATACAAACCGCTTCCCCTTATCTTTCCCGAGGGGGTCGTAAGAGGCGACCGAGGGATCTTTGAGCCAACATCCGCTCAGCTGGTGGTAGGATGTTTACATCCGGCCGGATAGCGACCACCGTACACGTGGTGAAAAACCTGCCATAGTGACTCACATATTGTGTGGGTCGCGTTCCAGGATCAGCCTGTGTACATCCGGTTCTTGGGGGGCCTGCAGCGTGACATGATGGCTGGCAGAGTCATGTATATCGGTTCATTGTCGGATGGAGATGGATTGAACTGCCGGCCAGGGAGACCCGTAGAAACGGTTGTCCCGCTGGCCGCCCGTGGTACAGTACAGGGGCCCAATCGAGACTAACCACCTCGAGAGGCTGCCCCACCATGCCACGCATAATCTTGGGTAGGTCCGTCGTGCCGATTGGTGACCGGATGTGGGGTCCCGGCGGCCTATCCCGGGAGGGTACGGGGGCCCTTCCGTCCGGCGGTTCAGTCTGTCTCCGTTCGGCAGCCTGGTAACTATGTGCATGTCACGGTCATCCATCTGTCATGTTGCAGGTCCCTCAAGCTGCTTCTTCCTTCTTCCTTCCCCATTACCCACCATGACAGTGCCATTAAAGAGAGCAGGTCCTACAGCGGTGCACAGCCCCACCACCGCGTTCACAATGGGGTTCACTAACATCCGTGGACTCCATTCGAACCTTAGTGCCGTCCACCACCATCTTGAGACGGCCCGGCCTGCAATGCTCTTCTTGACGGAAACGCAGATCTGCCGTCCGACCGATATGGCATATTTGCACTATCCCGGCTACTTGCTTGAAGAGAGCTTCAAGCCAAGGGCCGGGGTATGTTTGTATGTCCGGTCGGACGTCAGCTGTCGCCGTCTGCACTGCATGGAGGACCCTTCCTTTTCCACACTGTGGGTACACGTGGATCTTGGCTCCCAGAGCCGGATCTATGTGTGCCTTTACAGATCCCATAACGGGGATGACGAGACAACTCGGCTGTTTAACTATATCAGCCAGGCGACAGACGATGTGCTGGAGCAGTATCCGACAGCGGAACTGGTGGTCTTGGGGGACTTCAACGCGCACCATGAGCTGTGGTTGGGCTCCTCCAAGACTGACCATGCTGGACGTACTGCTCATGCATTTGCTCTGACTCACGACTTGTCACAACTGGTGAATCAGCCCACCAGAATCCCAGATGTGGCAAGTCACACGCCTTCATTGCTGGACCTTCTGCTGACGAGTCATCCAGCCGGGTACAGTGTGACGGTGGGCGCCCCATTGGGTACCTCCGATCATTGCCTGGTTGGATCCACAGTGCCTCGTTCTGCGCCTCCTTCGCCAGTCAAAGTCAGGCGCAGAATCTGGCACTACTCGTCTGCAGATTGGGATGGTATGCGAGAGTATTTCGCATCCATCCCTTGGGGGCAGCGCTGCTTTGAGGGTAACGATCCTTCCGCGAGTGCCGACGCTATTGCCGACGAGATCCGGTTAGGAATGGAATATTACATTCCTTCCTCGGAGGTCGTCGGTGGTGGTCGCGGACGCTCCTGGTTCAATCGCGAATGCGCAGATGCTGTTAGTGAGAAACAGGCTGCGTATCGCGATTGGATTAGGGGTCGCGCTATGAAGGATCCCAACATAAGTTCTCTCAAAGCGGCCTACAACCAAGCCACCAAGGCCTGCAAGAAGGCGTACGTCAGAGCGGATGCCCAGCGCATCAACAGGATTGGACGGGCTTTGGCGGATCATCCGACGAGCAGTCGTGCTTATTGGAGTCTTGCCAAAGCCGTCCAATCTAATTTCTGTCGCCCCTCGTTGCCACCGCTGAGATATCCGGATGGATCTCTGGCCCACAGGCCGCAAGAGAAAGCCACTCTATTAGCGGAACTCTTTGCGGCTAATTCGCGGCTCGAGGATGGTGATGCACCGCCGCCCACAATGCCTGATTGCGGACACTCCATGCCGGATGTTCGTATCAGGCATTGTGATGTGCGGCGTGAATTACGGTTCCTCGACGTCCGCAAGGCTAGTGGTCCGGATGGTATCCCCGCGGTGGTCCTTAAAATGTGCGCAGCCGAGTTGTCTCCTGTGCTGACGCGCCTATACCGCTCTTCCTTCCTCTCGGGTATTGTGCCCCAATCTTGGAGAGAGGCCAATGTGCAACCGATCCCAAAAAAAGGTGATCGGTCGGACCCTGACAACTACCGTCCAATCGCCATAACCTCAGTGATGTGCAAAGTAATGGAGCGGATCATAAATACACAGTTGATCCGCTACCTGGAGGATCACTCGCTGATCAGTGACCGACAATACGGCTTTCGGTCGAAACGATCAACGGGTGATCTTTTAGCGTACATGCTACATCGCTGGGGTGAGGCGGTTGATAAGCATGGCGAGGCTCTAGCCGTAAGTCTCGACATTGCTAAGGCATTTGATAGGGTCTGGCACCGTGGTCTTCTCTCCAAGCTTCCGGCATATGGGCTCCCCGACAACCTGTGCACGTGGATCTCCGGCTTTCTGCATGAGCGCAGAATGCGTGTCCTTGTCGAAGGACATGCTTCACGGCTCATGACAGTTAATGCCGGAGTCCCACAAGGCTCTGTGCTTTCGCCCACCTTGTTTATTCTGCATATCAATGATATGTTACCACTCGGTAACATTCATTGCTATGCAGATGACAGCACAGTGCATGGGCGTTACTGCAGTAAGCCTCCAGGTAGCCGGGAAGTCACTGAGAGGGAGCGAGAGAATCTCGTCATTGAGCTTAACCGGACCTTGGATCTCATTTCGGAATGGGGTGCAAGGAATCTGGTTGAGTTCAATGCCAAGAAAACACAGGTGTGCGCGTTCACGTGCAAGAAATCCCCGTTCTCTCCCCTCCCCAATCTTCGGGGTATCCCGCTCGCAATGCGGAATAGCCTTAATATCCTTGGTATGGATATTTGCTGCAATCTGAATCCAAGGAACCACATCGAGGGCGTAATATCCGCCACTTCACGCAGGGTCGGAATCCTGAACAGGGTGCGTCGGTTTTTTACTCCCGGTCAGCTTTACCGCTTATACAAAGCGCAAGCGCGGCCGGGTGTGGAGTACTGTTCGCACCTTTGGGACGGTTCCGCCCAATACTTACTCGATGCCTTGGACGGATTGCAGCGTCGGGCTGTCCGCGTTGTGAATGATGCAGACGTTACAAGACACTTAGAACCGCTACAATTGCGGAGGGACATTGCCTCACTGAGCGTCTTGTACCGTCTGTATCACGGTGAATGCTCCGAAGAATTGTTTGACCTTATCCCATCCTCGCCTTTCCTTAACAGAACCACGCGTGCTGGCTTGCGGAGCCACAGCTTCGTGGTCTCCTCCATCTCGGCTCGAACTAAAAAGTTCGCAAATTCGTACTTCTGCCGGACCATTAAGCTGTGGAATAGTTTGCCGGCACACGTGTTCCCTCCTTCCTATAATATTGGGTCCTTTAAACGGAGTGTGAAGAAGCAGTTAGGCAGGCCGGCATGATTGTGCCGACCAACGATAGACACACTGTTTGTCTTTGGTCGACACTATTCCTGGATTGCGTTACACTTACCATCAGGTGTGGCGTAGTCATTTTGCCGAGCCAGGATAAAAAAAAAAAAAAAAAAAAAAAAAAGTAGTCCAACTAGGCAGGTCCAATTTCGAGAGAGGTCAATCGTCGAATCCAGCTCGGCTGGGCAACGTTCGGGAAACTTGGCAAGGTTTTCTCGTCCAAAATGCCTCAGTGCCTGAAGACCAAAGTCTTCGATCAGTGTGTATTACTAGTGATGACCTACGGCACTGAGACGTGGCCTCTGAATATGGGCCGTATAAGACGGCTCACAGTCACTCAGCGAGCTATGGAGAGGGCTATGCTCGGTGTTTCTCTACGTGATCAAATCAGAAATGAGGAGATCCGTAGAAGAACGAGTCACCTACTTAGTCCAGCGGATTAGCAAGTTGAAGTGGCAGTGGGCCACATAGCTCGCAAAACCGACAACCGGTGGGGCAGAAAGGTTTTGGAATGGAGGTCACGTACTGGCAAGCGGAGTATTGGACGTCCGTCTACAAGGTGGACAGACGACCTGATAAAGGTCGCTGGATGCAGGCCGCTTCCAACAGGTCGGTCTGGAAATCTTTGTAATAATTGATGATGACTCTTGGATTACAACATGATGTTGTTTGTTCTGAGTCCTTTATTTGAATGATCACAATGAATTGCCGAAAACTTATTTATACATGTTATAAAACTGACGTTGCTTAACAACGTAATATTCATCGAAGACATATTTAATCATAATTATTAAGAAGTCCTAAATACCATCATTGGTACACTCTTGAGTTTATTAACCGATTTCGCAACATTACATTACAACTCCCCCGAAAAAGGGCCTGCTACCCTTCCCCATTTAAGGAAAGAGAATTTTTTAAGAAAAAATTAAGAAAAAATTCAATACTATTACAAACTGTTACTAAGTTTAGAATTCAACTTCACATATTTTGAGTAACAAAGATAACCAAACATTTATAAAACATACAATAAAAGTACTTAATATTAACTAAAATATCTCTTAGTGTTATTCTTATGTATAACATATTCTTAATTATCCTTTAAAATCTTAACATTAGGAGAAATTTCCTCAATAACTTCGTAGGGGCCGTTATAGATATTTTCAAGTTTAGTTCCAGATTGATTTTTTATAAGAATAAGGTCACCCTTTTTATAAGTTACGGAGTAAGTTTTCTTATCGTACATTAATTTTCGTCTTAATTTACTCTATAACAACTCTGCTTGACATCATACTGGGCTCGCTGTAAACGATAACGTTCAACCGCTGAGCTTGCAGTATTTGTAATTACCATCGCCTCTCTTACGATGCGATTAGTCATTTTTATTATATTGCCATTGTTGACATTTCTTAACGTCGATGATTACATCATTCGCCATACCTGGCCAGTAATCATATAATATCATTATTAAATCCTCGTGATCACTAATTCTTACAACCTATTATCATATACATATTCTAGGTACCTCTTTATATAACTTTATTACCTTTATATTTATAACCTTTATATATGCAACTTTTCATATTATGACTTGCAAGTATTTTTATATTTGTTGCATTTTGCCTATTCTTTTATAGGTAATTATTATTTCATTAATATTTTCTTTTTCGCACATCAATCCTAAAACTCTCGCTAACTCCGTCGTGGTAGATTACGATCGAGTATTTAGGTAATAGTACAACTTGAAGGTACATACGTGCATTTCATTAATATTTCTTTTTCGAACATCGTTCCTAAATCTCTCGCTAACTCCGTCGTGGCAGATAACGATCGAGTATTTAGGTAAATATAATAATATAGTACTACGCGTACAGTATCCTCTATTCGAATAACGACAAATAAAATTCTTAAAATCTTTGTCATTAATAAAAGTCAATTCTGTCACATCAGTCGGTTTTTCAGAATTTCTACTGTCTCAGGTTGATCAGACCTGCTACTGGTAGAAGTCTGTTCTGTCAAATCATTGTTATCAGTTATGTATATCTGAGATATCACACGTTTAGTTTGTGCTCTCGTCAATACAGAAACTACTTGTTCTCCATTTTAAATCATCACACGTTACTGATACCGGGAGTCGGCTAAGTGCGTCTGCAGTTGCATTATTCCGATCCGGCATGTGCACGATCTCAAAATAATATTCTTCAAGGTATAGTCGAAACTTAGTTAGTCTACTGGAAGGATCTTTTAAACTAAATAAATATACTAATGGCTTATGATCTCTAAAGTTTTTAAACTTTCTGCCATACAGATACGGTCTAAAATGCCTTACTGCCCATACGATAGCTAGTAATACTAAATCTATTATCGGATAATAAATATATCGCGCCTAATCCTAAAATCCTAATCCTGATTTACAAGCATCTGTTCGCAATTGAAAAGTATTCATCTCCATAACCGTTAATAATAATTAGCGAACGCTAAGTATCGTTTTACGTCATGCGAGTTCGATGACACTGGATACTCGATTTTGCTTTCGTCATGAAAAATGCCATTCAATGTTATTCCATGACCTACATAAACCTTATATAACATCGCACCGAGGCGGTATCGAATGTCTGTTACTCATCATTATAACTTATTTTAATGTAAATATTTTAATTATTCTTATTAAGTTGTAATAAACTATCCTTATAATTAATAATTGATTCATAACGTTTAAAAAAATTATCTCCTAAGATTCCGTTTGCAGTACATGACATATTCTTAAACACAAAAAAAATCACAAAATATTTCGTTAACAAAATTATTAAAGTAAATTAAAATAGATATTGAACATTACATACTTTTAGTAATTCTTACTTCAAACTTTGTTGGTAAGGGGCGCTTTGACGATGATGATGGCTGATGATGATGGCTTAGGAGCGAGTGGCTGATGGCGGAGCTGGTGCAGATGTGGAGTTTGTACGGCATCGCTGCTGATGATTCAGGCTGTAGTTGGGTGGTTGGGCCGGGCTATACCCTGGACTCCTCCAAACCTTCTTTCTTCTCTCTTGATATCTTCCAAAAACGCTCTGTATTGTATTGCGTTGTCGTGGCCGAAAGCTGCTCCGTTGGCGTTGATTTTTCCATGTTATATTGATTTTTTTAAATGTTTTTTCTTCTGATTTTTCTTCTAAGTTTTCTTGGCTTGATTTTTTTTTTCTTCTAATTAATTTTTAGAGTCTTCAAAACAAGTGGCCATGGTGGCCATGGCCATAAGGCCATGTGGTATCCCATAATGGATACCGCTGGCAGGGTCGCCATGTAATAAAAAGTCTTGATATTAAAACATGAGTTGTTGTTGGTTCGGAGTCCTTTATTTGAATGATCACAATGAATTGCCGAAAACTTATTTATACATGTTATAAAACTGACGTTGCTTAACAACGTAATATTCATCGAAGACATATTTAATCATAATTATTAAGAAGTCCTAAATACCATCATTGGTACACTCTTGAGTTTATTAACCGATTTCGCAACATTACATTACATCTTTGGGGGAGGCCTATGTTCAGCAGTGGACGTCTTGTGGCTGATGATTGTTTTGTGAACTCACTGAGGGCGTATACCCTGTGGTCATATTCTGTTATAGGATATGTCAGAGATGATCATAATATTATGCGGAACTGCTGAACACGAAACAGTTTAACCTTTTAACGAAATGCCTTTCGGGCCCCTGGCGTGGCAGACTTATTTCCCAATACGTATCAGGCTTCTGTCTGGCACACTTTAATGTGGGGAGAATCTTATAAAACTTATTTTCGTGATAATCGCCTGCCTTCTCGTTTTGGTGATTGATTTCAGAAGCAGTGATGACAAGTAACGCTGGGCGCCGCTTGTCGAGACGCGTGTGGCGGAGTGGTGCTGGGCACCGCATGTTGAGACGCGCGTGGCGGGTTTCCGCTTCACAGGCGTTGAGCGCTCATCAATTTCTTACGTGGTTCTCTAACGGCTGGAACTGGGACATTGGATGGGCGCTATAGCCCGGTTACACGGTTTGAATTGGTTTGTTTAGGGAGTACACTCTTAGTTCTTGGGTGTTGTGAGCTGGTCTTAAGGTATGTGGGCGACAGACGTATGTCTTCCCCTTAAAGATACCTTCCGTACTGGCGGCGCAGGCTAGGAGTGTCCATGAGTAGTATTTTAAGGCGATGTGCGCTTGCCTCCGGGCAGCTAACTAATGGCATCAACCGGTAAACGCGCGCTTGCAATTTTGCAGCTACTATAGTGTGTCATGTGGCAGTGTATGGGGAGTCATTCACAATGCGCTGAGATTTGTCTTTAATTCGTGTTATGTCTGAAGCTATTAGATGTTTAATCAATTATTTTTATTACTCGCAAGACCCTTGTCTGTGGGCGCTTGAGTGCACGCTTGCGCCCATAGTAATGGTTTGTTACTTCATAACATATTAAGAAGTTATGCTTCAGACACACACGAACCTGTATAACCTTTTTTCTCCGTGTGTTTTTCCTTATGTTGCAGGTACGAGGTGGGCCGGTTAAAGGAGCTCACTTTGTACATCAGGCGCAGTCCTGGCAGCCGCCGTGCTGGTTCACGTTCTCGCGTGGTGATGGGCACTGTCCCGGTTAACGGACACAGTTCCGTATCAGGCCCAGTCCTGGCAGCCGCCGTGCTGGTTCACGTTCTCGCGTGGTGATGGGCACTGTCCCGGTTAACGGACACAGTTCCGTATCAGGCCCAGTCCTGGCAGCCGTTGTGCTGGTTCACGTTCTCATGTGGTGACGGGCAATGTCCCGGGTAACGGAAACAGTTCCGTATCAGGCGCAGTCCTGGCAGCCGCTGTGCTGGTTCACGTTCTCACGTGATGACGGGCTCTGTCCCGGGTAGATTTATTCTTGTTTGTATTATGTCTGAAGCTATTAGATGTTCAATCAATTACTCACAAGACCCTTGTCTGTGGGCGCTTGAGTGCACGCTTGCGCCCATAGTATAATTTGCTACTTCATTTGCTTCAGACACAGCGACCAGTAACCATTTTCAATGTTCTTCTTGTGTTTTTTTTCTGTGCAGGTGTGATATAAGCTTGCATTTAGCCGTCTTCTAGTTGCATGCAGTTGGCGTGCTCGGGGGCTGAGTGCGCGAGACGGCTACTCTGTGTGTGGTTACTTTCAAAGAGAAAGCTACCTTGTGAAGTCTTTCCTTTATCGGCGAGCCGTTGGGAAGAGAGTACACACTTCTTTTCCCTTCCCCGACGTGGAATGCTTTTCAACTGGTGAAAAGTCACTGGAGGAGTAAATGGCCCTTTGCCTCCGGTGTAGATAGGAAGCCCTTCAGTATGGGGCCCCATACTGGAGGATGAATTTTTGTTATGCATCTGTTTGGTGATTTGTTCCGTTACGTGCCTCGCTTGCCACCTAAATTCATATCCTTATAATTAAATACCCCTGACTCATTTACTTACTGACTGACATGTTATTCCTATAAACGTTGTAAGTTTTGTTTCCCCTTTTAGTGAGGTAACGCGGCGGGCCTTTTCATTAAACAGGGTTGCGATTTCATAAAAGGAGTTAATGGTAGACGCTGTCTTTACCTGCCTCTTTTTATCAATGGACGTGCGATTCAGTGATGCCTCCGTCCAGGGTTTATTAGTGGACGTGCGATTCAGTGATGCCTCCGTCCAGGGTTTATTAGTGGACGTGCGATTCAGTGATGCCTCCGTCCAGGGTTTATTAGTGGACGTGCGATTCAGTGATGCCTCCGTCCAGGGTTTATTAATGGACGTGCGATTCAGTGATGCCTCCGTCCAGGGTTTATTAGTGGACGTGCGATTCAGTGATGCCTCCGTCCAGGGTTTATTAGTGGACGTGCGATTCAGTGATGCCTCCGTCCAGGGTTTATTAATGGACGTGCGATTCAGTGATGCCTCCGTCCAGGGTTTATTAATGGACGTGCGATTCAGTGATGCCTCCGTCCAGGGTTTATTAGTGGACGTGCGATTCAGTGATGCCTCCGTCCAGGGTTTATTAGTGGACGTGCGATTCAGTGATGCCTCCGTCCAGGGTTTATTAGTGGACGTGCGATTCAGTGATGCCTCCGTCCAGGGTTTATTAATGGACGTGCGATTCAGTGATGCCTCCGTCCAGGGTTTATTAATGGACGTGCGATTCAGTGATGCCTCCGTCCAGGGTTTATTAATGGACGTGCGATTCAGTGATGCCTCCGTCCAGGGTTTATTAATGGACGTGCGATTCAGTGATGCCTCCGTCCAGGGTTTATTAGTGGACGTGCGATTCAGTGATGCCTCCGTCCAGGGTTTATTAGTGGACGTGCGATTCAGTGATGCCTCCGTCCAGGGTTTATTAGTGGACGTGCGATTCAGTGATGCCTCCGTCCAGGGTTTATTAGTGGACGTGCGATTCAGTGATGCCTCCGTCCAGGGTTTATTAATGGACGTGCGATTCAGTGATGCCTCCGTCCAGGGTTTATTAGTGGACGTGCGATTCAGTGATGCCTCCGTCCAGGGTTTATTAGTGGACGTGCGATTCAGTGATGCCTCCGTCCAGGGACGTGCGATTCAGTGATGCCTCCGTCCCGAGATTATAGGTAGACGTGCGATTCAGCGATGCCTCCGTCTACCCCGGGCAGTAGGGACGCCTTCTGCCTGGTTTGTTCACAGGTGTTGTTCACCTTTCGGTGTGCAGAAATACGAGGTGAGCCGGCTTGTACTTGTGTTGTAAGGAGCTCGCTTTGTACAACTGGTGCTGGGCGCCGGATACAGTGTCGGGCAGCCGCTGTCTGCCAGCGTCGGGCAGCAGCCCGCTGCACACAATGCTGAAGACATCTAAGGACTGATGTGTATCCATGGTGAACCAATTCTCGTTTGTTTTATTTGTAAGAGTAAAATTAATGTCGAATCCCAAGCTAGGATTCATATTAAGTTTTTCAACTTGAAACTTTCACAAAGGCTATCCCAGCAGTGATTGTTCAAATTAGTCAGGATTGGTCGAAGCGGTGCATAACACAGCTAATATGTTCCTGAAATGTTGTAATATAAGACAGTGTCACATGGGTATAGACATCGTATCGGATAACAGTCGGCCTTTGCGACGCAGCGGATAGGCATCAGACTGCGGGTTCGATTCCCGCACCCAAGACAACTGTTTTGTTGTGTGACTATGTGCTATGTGATTCTGCCGTGTATTTTTGTTACTTAGGAGGTGTGAGATGCTCGTCAGGTATGTCATGCAGGCAGATGGAAGCTGTGAAGTGCAACGACTGAGCAGCGACCCAGGGGTTTTTGAAGAATACACCACAGCGTGGGTGGTACGGAGTGGTATTAAGAGCCGGCTCCGTCTAGAAACGAATCATTTGCATTGTATTCTTCTAAACTCATTGTCTGTTCTGTAAATACCTAATGTGCTCGGGACGCGCACGCGTCAGGAGAGGCCGAGTTAGGTGTTAATTTTTATTTTAATTTTTATTAATCTTTGCGAACGGTGTTTATAAAATTGTCGTCGGGTAAATACGCCTAAAAATGTATAAAAGAGTGGCGCACGACTCGACAGGGACAGTTCGCATTCAGTCGTCGCGTAGTGAGGACCGTCGTGGTCGTTATTATCGTAGTCAAGCCTTCTGATTGGCTGACCGTTACAGTAGTAGTAATTCTGTCGTAGTTAATCATACTAAGCGTGTATACAAGTGCAGTTAAAGTAAAGCCTACAATTGGTTACTCCTGACACGGGTTTGTTCTCTGTGAATAGAATAAATTGGTTTAAAGTGATCATGTTATTTGTGTTCTATTATTTTTATTATTCATCTCACATTAAATTCCTTAATATATTATATTGACCCATGCCATTATATGCTCACGTTTGTATTCCCAAAGCGGTAGGCAAAGGTGTAATTTGTGTTATACGCAATTGTCCGAGCTTATTTACATCCCATCATGTGACATAGGGCGATCCCATCACCATTCTGGGCACAAATAGCAAATCTGGGCAACTTATGCCTGATTTTTCGAATCGTTAAAATAAATACATAAGCTACTTGAACATAACTGATGAATAAATACAATAAATTACTATATTTTACAGATCGAAAACTAAATCATCAATGGAAATAAAACTTAGCAACATTGAGTCTCATTAGTAGTCAATGTTATTAGAATGATATCCCAAATGATTAATTTGGATACAAACCGCAGAGTGTGAGCCAATAATGTACAAAAATCTTACATTTAGTTCCAATAATTGTAATGCCTGTTGAAAATGTGCTGCTGATTGCATGAAATATTTTGAAAATGTAATATAATATAGTATGTGAATACATTTTCTTCAAGCATAGATCAGAATCATCTATTAAATAAGCTTTCGAATAAAAAAACGTATTCAGGTCGGTCTATTCGCTAAGCTATGGTGTGGATCGACAATAATAAACGCAACAAATGACCTACTCTACCTTTTTGAAGACGGGTTCAAAGTTACGTAATCCTATTCGTCTGATCGGTCAGTCAATATTGAAGTTGTTTAGTGAATTACGTAATTAGATTACTACGGTTCGTTCAACCAAGATGCGGACATCCACTAGGGTAAAGCGTAAATACTGAGTCTTAGCAAAATCTCTTATATTGCTAAAATACTTCATGATGGTATAAGGGTGAAATATACGACGTTGGATTAAACTTCTCCCAACATTTATGATAAGTGGTAAAGCAACACTGTAGACAGTTTTATCTACAGCATGAATTGGCCGGCTCGACCGGGTTGTTACCACAGTCTCACAGAAAATCAGCGTGAAGTAACAGCTAGCTATTAAGCCAGCCAGTACCACTGCATACAAGCGGACGTGTCATTGTCACCTCAACTAAGGAAATGCAGATTGGAAAGGCCAGTTACTTCTTGACACCGGTTTTTCGGTGGAATAGTTTGTTTTTTTGATTGAATGACGAGACGAGCAAAGCGCTCGCCGTATGGCAAGCGCCACGCCTGCCCACAAACAGAAGCATCACCACACAGAACTTTCAATTACAAAGAACGCATGGCAGTGAACTGCGCTCGTCACTCCGAGACATAAGATGTGAAGTCTTATAATGCCCAGTAGTTTCACTGGCTTCAATGTCCTTCAAACCCAAACACAACAGTGCTTACATATTGTTGTTTTGCGGCAGAAATAGACAAAGCGGTAGTACCAACCCAGACGGCCTCTCGCATATGAGGGACGGGATCTACCACCTTGTGAGTGTGTGATAGTGGTACCACTCCGGTCGAGCCGGCCCACTCGTTCTGTTGACAAAACTAACGACATCGTAGTTCTACCACTTACAAAAACTCACAAAACTTGTCTAAAACACACGTCATTTTCTCATCCCACTTATACTAATAAAAAGCTGTTTTAGTAATTTACATTCTATACTAGTTTTTCCTCAAGGCTTCGCCCCCGTGATCTGCTTTTTCCGAGATAAAAAGTGTTAGTTAGGGATAAAGTAGGATTCTAATGGTGAAAGAATTTTTCAAATCGATCTTTAAGTTTTTTCGTTACTTACAAAAATACAAACCTCTCCTATAATATTAGTGTAAATAAATGACTGTAGTAACAGTCAATGTTTAATGTTTTTACTCGAGTAGTCTTTATAAATGAATGCTACAAAAAATACTCAATGTATTTTTAACACAAAATCCTGCAATAACTCCACCCTTAATTCTTAACATTTCAAACTCTCCGTCTTTATATCCCTAAATTCCGGTGTTCTCCGGAACCGTTGGCTCAGGGCAACTTCGCTGAGGCGGCCGGCAGTATCTTGAGACTGCTATGAGCGCCATTAAATATTTAAACTGAAATGAAATATTTACTGCTACATCCCGTTGGTTTAATGCTGAAACGTTACTTGAACGTTTTATCGGTCTATTGCTTTTACTTAAGCTGAGAAAAACCGGTGAATGCCTGGGTTGAAATCCCGGTTCGGGCAATCACAAATTGTGTTAGCGTTTTAATACGCCACTACATAACACAAGTATTTCTCCAAGTTGGCGATAAAAACCATTGCAATATTGCAATGTTTTATTTATTTGTTTTGTATGCGTATAAAATATATAATAATATTAAAATACGTTAGCATTTCATCCCACAAACGACTGCAAAAATTACGAGAGAACTATACACATATTTATCTATTTCAAAAGAGTTAAAGCAAAAAGCATCAACAATTTATCTCTAGCATCATAACTTGCAGTTCTGTGCGTGAACCCTACTCTCTCCCCCCAACACATTCCCTTCTGTGGCTCGTCCGGTGACGTCGACTGCCCTTCTATCAGAGATCCGTTTTATCACTGTCACACTCGTTATACACAGTAAATATTGTCCCGTGTATCAGATGTTATAATGTTTGGTGTACGTAGGAGTCCTCAGGAACGCAACATTTTAATTTGCACAATCGCATATCGCTATTTCAATGCTAAAAGAGCAAGACGTATATTTAATTTCATAGGCCTGCTGGTAGCATTGTTAGGCTCAGGAGCTGATGAGTTCATGGGTTTAGTTCACAGATCAGGCGATAAACGAAGTGTGTATCATACTGGCTGATCCTGAAATACGATCCACACAAAGCTTGTAGGTGACTATGGCAAGTTTTAACATCATGTGTACGGCGGTCGCTATTGCCCAGATATGAATACCACCAGCATACAGCACCAGCACCTAATATAATGGTATCATAGTGATCACATTCTCTATTCCTAATGGAGTTGTATTACTGCTCCCGTATTTTCACCTCGTGCCAACTAGGCCGTCGCGTTGGTATGGTCACAAAAAGTGTAAGTTTGGAGTGTCGTGGACCGTCATTTCATAAATCTCGCGCAGATGCGAGGTAACCGCTATAAATTCACTAAGCGCCGCCCTCGACACTGTATCATTAGGGGCCAAGTTATGAAAGAGCGCGAGAGCGGTGATTATTGCGAATTTGGAATTAATAAAGAAAAATTGAAATGTTTGAGTTTTTGATCCGACTTCAAACAGAGGAGTTTTACAATTCAACTCTTTTTATTAAGTATGTTACGCGATATCTCCGACAACATATTGGACTGATTTTGATGGTTACTCTGGTTATGATGCGTTATTCTGACCTGCATAAAGAAATGATCTATGCTGATTTTTTATAGCAAAGGTAAACGTCAAAGTTATGTGAAATCTACCTGCATTATGCCACTGTGGTAGACAAATGGCTAAACTCATCTCAATCTTATAAACACGTGCTAAGTGAAAAAATGTAACGCACAGGTCATTGTATTTTCAACATCATATCGATGCTTGAGAGGCAAAAATATCTAAGCGACATTGAGTAAACTTTACAGGAGAGTGATTTAAAGTTCAAATTTTCAGAAAAAAAAACAAAATTTATCTAATTGTCGAATTTCAATGCGTTTAACATACATGATATGTATGCAATATACATGATTTTATGTTTTTTTTTCCTAAAAAATTCAACTTTATATCACTCTCACGTAAAGTTTACTCAATATCGCTTAGATATTTTTATCTTTCAAGCGTCGATATAAAATATCGGAAGCAGCTGTCAGCTTATAACTTGTGCAGGCGCTATCACAGTCGGATCCCAGCACCGAATAAAAGATAACGATTGAAAGATACCGTGAAGTCGATACCGCCCTTTAAAGGACATGTGTTTTTGATGGCTTCCCCCTTCTCCCTTTGTCACAAACCCGTCCGCATTTGCCTACAGAGGAGTTTACGACCAAACGCTGCGCGCTAGTGAGCAATCGTTTTTAAATTATCGCTTTGTATGGAATCATCATCTTTTTACGACGCTATTTTCTTTTTTATACTTTTTAGTGATAGGATAAAGACTTATGGCGTAGTAAAGGCTTTTTTATTTTATTTGATTGAATGACGAGACGAGCAAGGCGCTCGCCTGATGTTAAGCGCCACACCTGCCCATGAACAGAAGCAACACCGCACAGATATTTGAAGTACAAAGCACTGTATGGCACTGAACTGCGCTCTTCACCCCGAGACATAAGATGTTAAGTCTCATAATGCCCAACAATTTCACTGGCTTCAATGACTTTCAAACCGAAATACACTTGGCGGCAGAAATAGACAAAGGCTGAAGGCTAGGCTACAGGTTCGATCCCCACATTAAGGTCCAGGTCCATTTATATGTGATCTCCAAATATTTATCTGGGTATAGTTGGATGGTGTTTCACTTGTTGTTAATTACTTCTTATGTTCACGCGAATATTACACGATAAAACGGATTTAATCGCGGTTTTTTTATTGTTGGTCCCGATATTTTGAAAGTTTTTCAACCTTCGTGATGAATCCACCCCGTGACCGCGAAGGCCGAAAAGCTTTGAAAACGTTGGGACCAAAAGTAAAAATAAACAGCGATATAATCCGTTTACATTCATTGTACCTCTTGTAGTTTCTGATGTCCCAAACACAAGATAATATTAGAGGTAGTATTATTATTATGCGGGGTTGTGATTGTGTATCTTACTATAGACCAGGTATACCCAAACTATTTTGGGCAACTGTAACTACAACTGTGCTGAGGTCTCGAGTGCGATCCCCGGGTTAGGTAATGTGATATTTGGTTTTTCTATCACGAAATGCTCAGTATCAGCACGGAGTCTGGAATTGTGTCCAGTATGGCGATAAGCTCACTTGTCACAGCATGGGACAGAACTATCATATTATGGGACAGAAATACACTCGGCGAAATGTGGATGTACTGGTTATACCTCTGCCTACCCCTTCCGGGATTACAGGCGTGAGTGCGTAAATAAATATACATACCTAAATATTTCATTTCAATTTAATAATGAAAATAAAAGTACCTAATAACCATATCTGCAATTGTTTGCGCTCGTTTTCCTTTTATTGTTTTTTTCATGATTCATTTTATTACGCTATCATCCGTTTATATTCGGAGATAAAGTAATATATCAAGAAGACCTACAATCCGTAGAATTATTATAAATAGCTATTCTATAATTTACTGACCAACATAGTAATTAATTTTTATTTTGTTATAATTCTTTTTTTTATATGTGAGTGCGAGTGCCATGTATGTCGGGTATACTCATGGCTATTTTCTCAACCGGCCAATCCAAGCTTTCTGTACATTACACTCGGATAATCCTGATAAATCAATGTCTGGACATTAATAGCGGCAATAACCCATGAGTTTGTTTCGGCATTTCTTCTCATGGCTAGCCACGAAATGCCGATGTAAATATAAAGCACAAGTCTATTAAAATACAACTATAAATAAGATATTGAAGTAACTTTATATTTCAAGACGTATTTCTTAGTAAACATAGTTATATTTTGGTAGGATTTATTTAACAATTAATACGCACAAAGCTTAGAAAAGGTGCATGCTCTTGGGGCTGGTTTCAAACCCAAGACTTTTATCTTAACAGTCTGTACCAGTCCCTGCTGAGTTATCGACATTAAGATCGACACAAACGATTGTACCACTCTTTGTTTGTTTTCTTGTTTCACAGCTATTTGCTCATTGCACCACAAAGGCTATCAAAATAACTTGTAATTCAAAGTTTTGAGTGATGTTGCTAGTTTTTAAGGGCAACTTGCGCTTATCATCAGACGACCGCCAGATTGCACATTTATTCGTTTACCCCATTTACCCTAAAAACCTTGGAACGCTTGATACATATAAATATTTTTTAATACACTCCGAAAAACTGACTCAAACCTGTACACTAAAATTCAGAGACAATACTGAGTTAAGTAAATTAAGGCTTCCATAATAATCAAGCAGAAAATTTAATAGAGATGTCGGAACATTACGAATGAAATTATCTCGGTCAAATCTTCACTATCGTCTACCCGTGTCAATTGCCCTAAATCAAGCTGTAACTAAGCCTATAGTATTTTAAGCAAAAACAAACCTTATTGCTTAGTAATTGAGTTGAAGTTGCTAGCTCAATAGATATGTGTACGGCAGGTGTCACACCTGAGTCCGATCGTTCATCAACCATCTAAGCGGTTGCCGGTGATGGATGACTGGCGTTGGAATAAAGATCTTAGCTGCGATAGGCTCGCTGGGAACAAGAGCTTTTCTTTAGAGTGGAGAGATTTGTGGACGACACTTTGGAGTGGGCACCACATCATTTGGACTTAAAAAAAAACTCGTGATCAGCTTCTCAATACATTCTTAAAGATTATTTATCGTGATATGGTAGAGTGACTACAGTAAAACTAATAGTACAGTGTAGCCTAAGTATATCGGTTGTCGTGAGATGTGGCTTCCTCAACGTTCTCCAGAATGATGCCAGTCTGAATTTACTGGAATTACACCGCCTGACCCTGGAACGCACCTCGCCAAACCGACCTTCTATGGCGGGTTTTACGCCTTTTGCACGATGGTCACAGTCCACTCAGGTACAAAAATGTATAGGGTGTTTACTGGCACCGAAAACATATTTGGTGGATATATTCATGGCTCACTCAATTTTCCTCAAGAACTAACTTTAAAATGTATACTTTTAATAGATAAAAACAAATTTATGTGACACATATATAAGGCAATCTTTTAACTACCGAAACAAACTTCTCAAACTTATTTCGTCTACTGACCACTTTGAGAATCAATTATTTTCTAGCGCTCTCCGAGAGCCCCCTGAAATTACCTTATCTACACTAATTTTATAAAGAGGAAAGATTTGTATTTTTGTATGTAACGAATAAAATTAAAAAATACTTAACCGATTTTAAAAAATCTTTTACCGTTAGAAAGCTACATTATCACTGAGTAACATAGACTACTTTTTATCCCGGATAAAGCAGATCACGCGGGCAGAGCCGTGAAAAAAAGCTAGTTTTAAATATACTTAATTTGTCATATGAGTTATCTTTTTCTGAGTTAATACGTATATCCTTAGACCCTTTACCGCCCCCTAAATAACCTCTGCAGGTTATTTAGGGGCTGGATGGGTGCTGGCACCCACAAGGGGGCGTTATCGCCTACTTTGAGAAAGACTGACCTACCCTGAACAGTCAAATATAATATCCAGAACTTTAAAAAATGTATTAACATAACCCTCTTTAACTTAAAGCCTTTCATTCTTAAACTCAAAGGATAAACCAAACAAGCATACCGAAGCTTTGGAAAGCTCTCAAAGCTATAACCGATTTTGCGCCGCCGGGATAAAGTAAAGAGCGTCGACGCTGCGTATTGGAGTATTTTCGGACGATCAGATCTAAATTTCGGTAGAATATTCTGGTCTAGACTATTAGTGCTAATTTTTTGAATAATTTTGAATGTGGAAGAGTTGAAGTAATAAGAGAAGTCGAGTTCTATGAGAAAATGTTTGTATGATTCAATATTTATTCATATTTTAAGAATTTTGCGACTAGGTCATTGTGGTTGATAGTAAGATTGTTTCGGTTTTGCATTATTCATTTATGGACAGTAATACAAAATACAAATACAAAATAGTTTAAAATGTATGGATACAAGAGTTAATGCACTGTATTTTCCACCCTTATTTTAATGGGACGGAAATAAGCTCGATAAAACGTGGTGCAGCAGTACTTGCATCTCTGCCTACCCTTTCGAAGATATGCGTGGGCTTATGTATGTCTATATGCCCCACCCAAGGGCGTATTGTTACTGTAACATTTTGATATGTAATTGATTGTTAGATTATAAATTATTATTTAATTAATTAATTAGGTCTCCCTTAAGCGAGATATCAGGTGATATCCTTATATCAGGTGTGGCGAAGTCACTTAGACACTTTGCCGAGCCTGGATAAAATAATAAAAAAAATCATATGACTCAGCTTCATCTCGTCGTTAGGGTGAAAAAGAAATAATTTTAAAACAAACCAGTACAATTCAACACTGAATATTTTAACGTTGAATATCTTTTATTAATCCATAGTTTATACACATAATTCGCTCTCACAATTTTCAAAGTTAACTTCAAAGTTTATTGGTTTATCGGTTATAACTTGTTAATCCAGTTAGGTTTTATTACTTCTAAATAAACTAAGTCTTAATAAATCCAGCTCGCTCGTACAGTTTCTGAGTAATAAACTTCTATTCGTGGGCTTACGTGTTGTGAATATCGTGATTAAGATTTCATTACCAATGATGAGTCTTTCAAACAAGTGTAAAGGGATTTATAATTATTCTGCGTTGTTATAATATTTTAACTGAGTTGGGTATATTAGATTCTTAAACATGTTCTAACGAATAGTTTTCTTGTTTTTATATCATTCAATCCAATTTATTTATTATTCAGATTCTTAAATTCCAATACATTTTTGTTAACATAAATGCCTAGCCTATATTAGTAAAAATTTACACTATGTTTGCCTGTTTGTTCGATAAGGCTCGAAAAAAAGGATTTTTTATGAAACTAACAGTTTATGGATTATATTTTATCCAGATTGCGTATTAATATATTTTTAGAAGGAAAAATGTTTAGTGTATAAATTTATTGTGTAGTCTTCTAGGGCACCTCAAACTCAATAATTAATTATGTGAATTGTGTGCGAATGGTAAAAGTACTAAATACCTACCTACTTGCAAAACCGGACACTAATGAGTCGATACGAAGCTTATAAACACACACATCGTTAAGGAACACTTACTCGCTTTTCAAACAATCTAATTCCCAACTAAAATATACACTCGCAGTAGAGCTTGGAACGTCATTGTGACGATACTGTGTCAACGCTATTAAATCGACACTACTCGCGATTCGCCGGTAATTGGACGGCAAACTGTTTGATCGACGAGCGCCTGTGTGTGCCTAGCTTTATAATACACGCTCTTCAACTAAACAATCAAATTGGCACTTTATAATGTTGTATTAAAGTTGAGTCTCGCAAAATTCAATTAGGCGAGATAAATTGGGAAATATAGTTTGAGCAAATTACTCGGATACGTTTGCGCAATGCCAATTACGGAATAATATGTGGAGTTGAATTTTACGTTTCGTTGTGAATAATTTTAAAATAAATTTATATTGCCAAAAAGTAATTTGTTTCGATGAAAACGGTTTGCGTGTTTCAGTTGAATTTTAACTGTGAATGTTTATTTACAGATATTCTTTTGTAGTAGTTATGTTTATAGTGGAATGACTCAGTTACCACTGCTGAGCAGAGCCATGGATAATTACCAACCAAAAGTACTCCAAAAGTACAGAAGCTTCAACAAATTATTAGGAATTAACAGAGACCGGTTTTTTTTATCCTAGTACAGTAAATTCACTACTTACTGACCTAATGTTAAGTACAGTATACGGTCTCTCGTATGCGAGAGACCGTCTGGGTTGCTACCACCGCTTTGTTTATTTCTGCCGCCAAGCAACAGAGTGTAAACACTATTGTGTTTCGATTTGAAGAACATTGAAGGACTTAGGTCTTCTTTAGAATTGACTTAGGTCGTCGAAGTCAATTAAATGTGCGACGGGCCACCTCACGTGCAATGGTGCAGTATCTCACTTAATTGCATTTAATGTAAATGAAACATTTGTATTAAGTTTTGAATTTTACACAACTATATTATGTAGCTGATACGAAGTTCACCGGATCATCTAATCATTTTATAAAGTCTCTAGAAACAATTGAAAATACATGTTCCGAGTTAGTCCTTTAAAATTCAGAAGTATCGCCATAGACAAAGCGATATGTAAACTGGACAGACGTGTGACGTAGCACATGTTTACAAGTATAGAGACGGTCAAGTCTCAAACAAAGCGTCAAGCCAATCAATTTTGAATTCTACTGCACAGAAAATAGAGTGGCCGTATGGCTAGAGCACGTCATTACAAATTAAACGAGATAGGTGCGGGTTCCATCGCTGTTGTCCCTTGAGGCACGATAGAACTTACAATCAGTACAATAGCCCCTTGTATGTCATGTGCTCCTGGTAATTCTTTATGAGGTGGTAGTTTTGATATTGATTTGTAACAGTTTGGAAAGTAACAATGACTGGTTCGGTAGCGCAGTTGTTATACGTACGTGGTATGACTACTGTGCTAATGTTTGGGGTTCGAACTCTGAGTCGAGTAAAAGTGATGTTGGGTTTTTCTATCACGAAATGTTGGGCATCAGTACGAAGTCTGGAATTTGTGCTTGGTATAGTTATAGGGTCAGCCCCTATCACATCATGGGTTGGAAATAGAGTCTGTGAAATGTGATTGCACGGTTTACATCTCTGTCTACTCCCTTGAGGATTGCAGGCGCGAGTAAAATGGAAAAATGTAATGTAATGTAATGGATTAATGGAGTTTGCGTATGTATGGAAAATTGGATGCAAACACGTAATAACATTTCAATCCACATCAAGTAAAAATTGAGATATTAATTCTATTTTGCTAAATTCATTAACTTAAATCTATAAATTAAAGTTTTATTTTTCATAACCGTACATGACGAATGTTCATTTATGATTTTTAGAAAACCTACGGAATATAACAAAGTTTATAAAAAAATAATCACTATCTCGATTTTAAAAATTCATCGTGTTTATAATAAAACATCAGTACAACCTCTTGTCGTTTATGTACTCCTGGTAAATCTTTAAAGGTACTTATGAAAAGTCTAGACATCGATTTAAGGCGTCGCTGGGTTATACGAAATAGGAAATGACGCCGTGATATATTGTCGAGAGTGAGAAGCGCAATTTATTCGGACTTGATGGCGAAGCTGATATAAACTCGTTTTACATTACAGTTAGAATAACGTTAGATGTCGTCATGATATCCTAATGTTACGACTACATTTGTGGGCTTCTATCTCCCATTAGTGTAGCTAAAACAAAATCAAAACTAAATTAAACTTAGCTATTACAAGCCTAATGTAACGATATTTATAATGTCCCACTTTTGGGCATGGAAACTTTACTCCAGCACGCTGGTCTAATGCGAATTGGATAACTTCAATTATCCTCGAAATTATTGTAGATAATTCTCAGATATATTACCTTCGCTGTTAAAGCATGAAAAACAATAATGAATACACACCTAACTTTAGAAAATTTAGAGGTACATGGGACTGGAATCGATCTCGGCTGTCCGTACTACTTCCCGTTAATCTTTTTTAGTAGTAGGACATTACCGGCTCATAAAAACTTAGTAACGTAGCAGATTCTTAATAAAACTTATAGATTTAATATCATATTGATGAAAGTATTAACCTGCCGACAGCTCGGATATTAGATGTCGAGTACAACTTTACTGCTCACTGAATGACCTCTTATTTTTCATTGGCCTCTTTCAGCTTTATATTTTTCGGAAGGAGAACGCGTGTGTTTTATTTTCTTTTTTATTGGTGAAGTCTTAATGGCGATTTTTGTATTTTATATTTACTTTTAGAGTCAAAAATTAAGAATGAGTAAGTAAATCTTCGTTTTAAGATAAACATAAAAATATTGCCGGCAAATGGACAAGCAGGTCATCTGATAGTCACGAGATCTTATTTCTTCTATAATGTCAAGCGATAGCTCAGCGGGGAGTGGTACGGGCTGCAAAGACGAAAGTCGCAGGATCAAAACCAGCCCCAAGAGCACGCAACTCGGACTTTTCTAAGTAACGTGTGTATTAATTGTTAATTATCGCTTTTTATAATGGTGAAGGAAACATAATGAGAAAACCTGCATATCTAAGAACTTCTTCATAAGAATTTCAAAGGTATATGAAGTCTGCCAGTTCGCCTTAAGACAGCGTGGTGGAATAAAGCCTAACCCCTCTCTTCCAATAGAGGAGGCCCGTGCCCAGTAGTGGTGGCTGGTAATACAGGGCTAATATTATATTTATTAATATCAAGCCAGTGCTTATTCCTTTTTACATTGCATTATTACGGGGTTTTTATATTAAAAGATGTTGAGATTTTTTTAGCTGGGCAACATCTCTGAAAAAATAATATCAGAGGGACGAGAGCGGGGCATAGAGGCCCAAAAAAAAAAACCATTGCTTATTGGCCGTTCCCGAGATTGTACCTCTGGCACAAGGATTTGCGATCACCGTACCCATTCGGGCTGCTTCCATAAAACATGAACAAACTACAATGTGACTACAATAGACCTGATGTTAAGTCCAGTACATTCCAAACATAATGTCAACCGTCAAGAGACATTGAATTCCTTAACGGTGCGTAGAATCATGCTGGCCTGAAGTTACTGAGTATACCCTAGCTGATCCCGGAACGCGACTCGCTTGAACGAGCCACTGTATTGGGTGTTTCACCATGTGTACTGTGGTCACTATTCAGTCGGGTACAAAAATAACAGGTACCCTCCCACCAGCTAGAGATTCGCGTTTTTTTGCGAACAACACTGCTTTTTTGCCCATTATTTAATTCTATAAATAAAAACAAGAATTATTACTTCAGTTTATTCTGCGTAAATACTAAAGCTTAGTACAGATCTAGAAACTAAAAACAAACCAACTTCTTGGTTTCTTTCTTTCATCACACAGTTCCCCGTTACGTCCAAATATTAGATGCATGTACAAGAACAAACGCAACAATAGGCTTACGTTATTAGTCCCGAAGTTGTATCAAGTGTTTGCTTAGGTACTGCCGACCTCTTTATAGTTACCGCGCGATGAATTAGAGAAGCTGGATGTGACTGTGTAGATGGTTAGAGGATTTATCGTTTAGAAGAAAATATGTTTTATACGACAATTTTTTTTATTGATTTGACAGCGTCCATGACATATTAGACGAGTAGCCGAATGTAAAACGAGGAGCTGTCGGTTCAATCCCAGCTCCATGACAAATATTTATATAAAAGTGAAATGACTAGAATATGGGATTATGAGAAATAACATCTTATGTCTCGGGGTGATGAGCGCAATCCAATGCTTTGTAATTCAAAGTTCTGTGTGATGTTTCTGTGTAAGGACAGGCGTTTCGCTTACTTACCATCATCAGCGACTTGGTAATTTTGTCATTCTAGCTTATATAAAAATCACAAATATTTGTTTCAGGTTTATCTTTGTCAAAGAAAAAAAATCGTAGCTGCACTAAAAAAATAAGACTTGTATCTCACTGAGGAATCAATACTGTGGTGCTGGGAGTTATTTAATTTCAAACGGCCATGTCAAGCACTAATACAGTCCCCGGTAATTCATCATCATTATTACATCAGCCACACGACGTCCACTGCTGCACATAGGCCTCCCCCAAAGATTTCCAGACCGAACTATTGGAAGCGGCCTGCGTCTAGCTACTTCCTACGACCTTTAACAGGTCGTCTGTCCACCTTTTAGGCGGACGTCCAACGCTGCGCTTGTCCCCGACAATTAGTGTCTTTTAAATCCAAAATATGATTTTATTTACACGAAAATGCAATACAACATCTCTTTAATTTCATAACCGAAACAGACATATAAATGAATAAAAAAATTAGAATTTTCAAAGTTATTTCAGAAGTAATACCTCCCATTTTTTTTTTGGAAGCGAAGGCAACTGACCTAGTGAGTCACCTGATGGTAAATAATCATTACAGCTCATAGACACCTAAAACACCAGAGGAATCATCGGTACGTTACCTGGCTTTGAGGGAAGATAATACTCTTTTCTTGAAGGTACCTAAGTCGTATCTGTCTGGAAATACCGCAGGCGAAAGCAGATTCCACGAAGACCTTATACGGGGAAGAAAACTCCAAGTAAAGCGCATTGTTGTAGAATCTTGAACTGTACAGTGGGCCTAGACAAGTGGCATAAACGCTAGACGAATAGAATGGTAAATGTATGAAATTGACATTAGATTACGGTACGTAATTTTATCTAGCGTGTCGAACTTTAAATTGGTAGCCAAGTGTCAATCATTCTATTCGATGAAACGAAACGTCAGAGTCGAACGACTTCCCCCATACAAAACCGTAGCCAAATGGCACTTTTGACAAGAGAATAGCTAACTTGAGCGTACTTTATAATCGACACGAAGCGAACGCCGAGACCCTGTCGAATAGAAACAAACAAGATGGCGATTGTTTAATCAGCCGGTGTTAATGTTGTGTTCGTTTGTAAAAATCTGACTATTTAATACAAATGCACTCGCTCAGACTGTTGTGGGCTGCGCACAATGAAGAAGTGTGGCTCAGGCGCCATCGAAGAAATGTTTCTCGTCGTTGCTTGGAACAAATTAGTGAAATCCCGGAGTTACTATTTGTAGAGTGATTAGACTAGATAAAAAAACATTTAAGAAGCTTTATGTGGATTTACGTACACATATCTCATAACACGAGGAACTAAAGAAATTCCTTTGGAAGTAAAGGTATATATCACTATACATTTTATTGGTGAAATCATATAAGTTATACATATGTAAACATTATATTCAATCCTCTTTTGTAGATTATTCGTGCCCTAAGTTTTATGGCTACGGGGTTTTATCAAAGGATAATAGGTGTCACACAACACTTGCCGCAACAAACAGCAAGTCATTGCATTAGACAAGTTGCGTTGCACTCAACAATGATTACATTTTGGCCAAATATATTCAGTTTCCCCAAAGTCAAGAATAAGACAGGAGTAAGTAAAATTCAATTCGTATTTTATTATAAAGTTGTTTTATTTTAATGTCTTTAAAGTATGTACTTATTATGATTTTATAGGTTCCATAGAAGATATAATGTACTTGGTGTAATAGGTTGTATAGACTGCACTCATATAGTAATTGTAAAAGATGAACATCTGTTTTTTAATAGGAAAGGATACCACTCATTAAATGTACAAATGATAAGTTTTTTATGAAGTAGGGAGCAAACACACAACCTGTCTGTCACCTGATGCTGAGTGTTAACCGCTACTCATGGACAACAGGTTTCCAATAGATACACCATACTGTGCTTCTTAATACATTCTTACTAGATCCTACAATAAAGTACTCATTAATATTAATTGTTTTGTAAATAAATTTCAAGAATAACACTTTTTTTTCAGATTTGTGATCATAATTTAAAAATTATAAATGTTAGTACAATATATGGTGGAGCCACACTTGACTCTTTTATATGGGCTACCAGTTAAGTAGAACCATTCATGCGTTGACTTCATCACAGTGGTGAACAAACATGGTTATTAGGTATGTAACTAAAATATTAATTAAAGAGTTGAAAACTTTAAATCAAGTATAGATATAGATTAGCCATAAACATAAACCACTTATATTTCTAGGTGATTCTGGATACCCACAAAGAGCCTGGTAAATGACACCTACATTAAATGCTGCACCTGGTTCCCGTGAAGAGGAATATACGAGGCGTCATGTACAAGCAAGAAATTGTGTGGAGCGTTGTTTTGGTGCTCAAAGGACGCTGGAAATGTCTGTTTAAACATCGAACTCTTAATTATCATCCTCATGTTGCCAGTAAGATAGTGCTTGCAAACTGTGTATTGTATAACATTGCACTGCAAGCTCTTCTGCCACCACCAAGCAATATTGTTGAGCAACCTGATGATGGTGATGATTTTTATGTTCAAGCTGGCCCATCTAATCGCAACAGCCAAGACGACCATATGCAAGACAGAACAATACTCCGTTCCTTGCTAATAAGAATATAAAATACACACATACTCATGCTTATGTCAACAGGGGGGAATGTGACATATTTTATTTTTATGCTAAGGACTAATGCTATTTATCCTTTTTTATTTTTTATTCTTGTGTTTTAGGGGTTTTTATCCCTGGTGGACATGTCACCCCCATTATGCCCAGCTCTTAACAGAATATACACTACTTAATAATAATATAATACTACATAACTAAATTATTGCTGAAGTACTGCAGCTAAAGCACATAACATTGACGCTGCTTTAGACATTGGTTGTGAAAGAATAGTTTGCGCGATTCCCGTGTCTAATAAATTCAGCTTCTATCAAATTCTCTCGCTTTTTATACTATAATTATGATATTTTTATTATTATGTGTTGTGTTGTTTTATCTACATGGACTTTATTGTGTATTAATATAATGATGATGTATAATTAGGTATTTTTTTGAATTATTTATGATATGAACACATCGACTTATAAAAAACGGGGGACACCACGTCCCATGCATCA
This sequence comes from Amorpha juglandis, assembly GCA_949126905.1. Classification (NCBI taxonomy): domain Eukaryota; kingdom Metazoa; phylum Arthropoda; class Insecta; order Lepidoptera; family Sphingidae; genus Amorpha; species Amorpha juglandis. Next base: position 15,854,233 of record OX421381.1, on the reverse strand, counting down.
AAAGTGAAGTGACCCATAGTGTGCCAGAATGCTGTACGTATACGGGTCTCACGCACACACTCTCATCATAGTGCGCCAGTTTCCGCCATTACGCGACACGACCGCCTTGTGTAACGTTCACTTCAACTTGGATTAAAAAATATATAATAATGCCGACTTGTGTCATAAAACATTGTAAAAACAATTTGACATCGAAAAAGAATCGAATTTATAATCACTTTTATAATGTTTTTGGTAAAATTATTTACGTAATATTCGGAACACAAAACGTCAACTACACGTGCATGTGTTGCCAGAAAATGAATGAGGTATTTTCCCCAAAGTGTGGGTATTCCGTTGTGATTAAGAACATTAGTTCAAATATTACTAACCGACTTTAAAACAGGAGGAGGTTGTCAGTTGAGCGTATATTTTATTTTTAATGTATGGACATAAATTTCCCCATTAAATATGGACCGATTTTGTTGAAATATGTTGATGTTCGATAAAGTTTGGGTAATATGCGGTCTCCTATGTACAGTAGCGTAGCTAGCACGGGTGGCACCCAGGCGGATTTGATTTGGCTGTCACCCTAAGAATGAAAACTTTAAAATGATAATTTTAATTTATTTTAACCGACTTAAAAAAAGGAGGATAGAGAAGAGGATTTCCCAATTTTTTTATATTATTTCGGGTTATGCCTGGTCGAGTGTCTTCCCAAAATCGGTGACAACCGGGGTGGAGTGCCCCCCCTCCAATCTTAGCTACGCTACTGCATATATATATATATATATATATATATATATATATATATATATATACAGGGTTAATTTTAAAACACCAGCAACCTCGCAGGGGTAGATTCCTAAGGTTATAAGCTACTACTTTTGTTCTACGACTTTTGATAATTTGTTAGATTTTATTTTCATACAAAAATAAGTATTCATTTAATTTCCGTCTTGAATGTTACCTACACGCATCGCAGATTACGTCTTAACTCCTTACTTATATATATATATATATATATTGTTAAAATCTGATAACGGAATATGGAGTAGAGACTCCTCCTCAACTCCTCAAACAAACAACTAAATTAAAAAAATAACTCGCCAAATTGAGAACCTCCTTTTTGAAGTCTATCCAGCTTCATATCATTATGATTACCAATACATAAAATTTATCTTCAGAAATTCGTTGATAAGTAAATAATAACATTAATTTCTACACGTATACAGCGGCACAAGCCACGACTTTTTAATTAACTAATGAGAGGCTTTATTTTCACAAATTAATAAGCTTGAAATCCAAAGGGCCTACATTTGCGAAATGGCAGTCAGGAGGCTTATAAAAGCAAAAATTATAATATCTAATGAAAAACTACATTCGTACATATTATCTAAAATATTGGATTCTTTTATAGCGAATAATAATATTTTTTTCAATTTGGAATTAAAACACACACTGGCAGGCGCCGAACATAAGATTAATCTAATTAAATGCTTTTTAGAAAAATATTTGAGCATTCGATTTCACCATATTTCCAAATTAGAAGGTATTGAACGGTCCGTGCAAAGTAAAAGGCATGTTTATAAAAAAATTACTCATTTTAAAGGATTTTAATTTAATTTTTTAGTTTTCATATACTTACCCCACAATTACACGAAATTAACGAAATTAATTGTTTTAAGTAAGTACTTAATTACCATCTACATACTTTATTCAATACACACGGGCCGAATATAAAACCTCCTCTTAGGAGTCGGTTAAAAATGGGGAAAATTTTCATTTATGTGGTATCCCTCAACTTTCGCACACATATATCAAAAACCTGCATCACTGTCGATGTTAGTAGCGCTCCGTCCTCCTTTTTTTATAAGTCGATGTATGAACAATAATGATTTATGTACGAATTGGAATTGTGCCTGGCATAACTATAGGCTCGCTTTTCTATCATGGGTCTGAAATAAAAATGTGGGTACCTATGTCTACCCCTTAGGGGCTTACAGAGGTGGATGAGTATCTGTGTTTTATTCATAGCATGTAAGATAATTAACTCTTTTTTGTCATATAGTATGTTAACTTTTATATATTGTTAGTTTTATAAGTTATTATCCTTTGTAAATAATTTCTACAAGACAGACATTGTTTTACTAAAATTATCTGATAAAATTGAAAATAGGACATTGAATAAAATTATACTTTGATAAAACCTTTTTATTTTATAACCCACAATATTACATAATATCACACTAATGTTACACAAACATATTTGTGAAATATCTATAGATTTGAAATATAAATCACCAAGAACTACTAATTAATAATAGCACAATAATTAATAAGTTTGTAAACAAATTCCAAGGTTTTAAAAATAATTTTATTATTAATAGAAAAACAATAAATACAATAAATATCATAGGAAATAACAAAAAATACAAACATAAAATTTAGTTAACCAGTACAATATTTTTTTTGAATTCTACGTATGTAACTAATATTTAAATCATAAATATTTGGCGTTCAGTCTCATTTCTGAACCTTAAGAATATATTTAATATTTTTGAAAGTATACATATAAATATCAGTAATTACATAACAAAAATTAATAAGTATTTATATCATAAGTCTTTGGACTCAATTTTGATCCTTATGCATTTAATATATGTGTTTCCTAAAGTTAAAACATCATTAGCTAAATAACAAAATAACATTTAATCAAACAGTATTAATTGCAATAGTAACTATGCTAATAATAAGTACTTAAATCATGTCTGTCTGTCTGAAACTTATGAATATACATTTGTATCCTAAAATTATCTTTGTAGATATACAAATTTTAATAACTAAGTAACAAATAACAAACATAACATTTAACTAAAAGTAATAACCTGATACACTTATTGTCTATAATAAGTATTTAAAATAAATCTTTGGCATCGCATTCTTAATTCTATACCTTATGAATACATTGATTATAAGATTGAAACTCCTTACTTATTATATATTATTTTACACAAATAAAATATTAAGGAATCAGTTCAATAAAGTAAAATGTGTGTAAAAGGGGCGGTCTTACCGCTAATAGAGATCTCTGCATATATACATGTATACTAAAATATTCTTTGTAAATACATATACATACATTCTGAACCCTGTATACTACAAAATAATATTAAAATACATATACTTGTGTATTATTATTTCAAAAGTATCTTTCATACATAACTATAGTTTAAATAACAGACTTTTTAAATTAATATCCTTTAAGTAATGGTTCCAAACAATTTCAGCACTTATGGCAAATATTTTTATATAAAAATGAAGTGGGATATAGCTAATTGTTCATAATATACATACATACCAGTAAATGAAATAAGTCATGTATAAGGTTCAGCTATGTAGCAGAGCTCACAATAGGTGCTGTATTATCATATTCATCTATTACCCCAATTAAGTTATTACTGCTACAGTTCTAACTGATTTATCAATCACAATCCTTATCAAATTACCACTAGATGTCAAATATTGTTGCTTTCCTTTCACTGCTTTTTTCAGTATTTTTGTTCAGTGTCCGTCGATGGTAAACTGGCAAATTGTTGCTGAGTCAATTCTACACGGGCGATGATGGTGGTCATGATGCTTCTGCGTGCTCAACTTGTAGTGGTGTTCATATTAGTGGGCCTGGTGGTGATGGTAAAGCTACTGCAACTGAAACATAATTATTTTTAAATTAAGTACACATATTTCTATACTGTGCACATAAATTTATTTTATTTGACTTACCATTTTGACTTATGATTTTTGGACACTTGTACCCATTGGAATTTAAGAGGCCACTCAGTTTCAATCACAGTCGATCATCTCTTATCCGACCTTGAGGATCCGGCTGTAGCTCGAAAGATCGCCGTGCCTTTAACATAAACAAACGAAGCATGAAGTCCCATTTGTGTTATGTTGCTAGATCACATCATTGTTTATATCATCTACAATTCAAGTATTAGTAATTCATATAATACAAATTGTAATTAGTTTCTGCAAATAAATAACTTCCTTTCCATGAATTCTACAATAAGTGCAAACTGCTCCGGACTGGCCCATGCCCTTGGTTCCATTAATAAAAACTAAGTATGTAATTTTAAAAACTAAGATGATTAAGCATGAGTTAAGAAACAATGTTTACAAGACGTGTTTAGCTAACATAAAGTTGGTTATTGTTTTTAAATTCATTTGGGACTTACCGTATAGAATTGTACGTTGGTATTAAATCAATAAATAAAACTTAATTCTTCACTCACAAGCCACAAGTTTAATAATACGCTGTTCACAACTTTATAAACATTCGGAACTTCGCGGTATCGTAATGACAAATTGACGTTCGTCGACGCAACCATAAACAATATTCATTATTTTTTTCTACCAATCGAATAGAATGAGCGTTCGACAAATGAAGTTACACTTGGCTACCAATCTATTATCGCTTACGCTTAGACGTTTGAGTTTATTCGAATAGAATCGACACCAAGCGTTTGCCACTTGTCTAGGCCCTCAGATGTTATCTTCTTATTATCTCAAAATAATAGCGTCACCTTTATCCAATACATCAAACGCATATTTAACTAAATGAAGAAATAATTCTACCAAAGCTGGAAACCTTGTTTTTAATTTAAAATATCCTCGACGTTTTTCATTCCATGCCAGCATTGTTATCTACTCCTTTTGATTTAATTTCCTCGAGACCAGAATAGTAATGTGGAAAAGATGTTGATCTGGAGCCAAGTGCATCCCAACATCGTTACAAGCCTAGGTGGCTATTCTGAAAATTCAAAATGTAGTTTCGACATTCATGCGTAATGTGAGTTTCTAATGGTACGATTCCACCAAAATAGTGTGCAGCACATTTGTTTGCGAACATTTTGTGCAGAACTCTAGCAGTGCACGTACTAAGTTGGTATCGCGTTTAGCGTCTGCCTCCACCGGCAAGGCTGTGCGTAACTTTTGTAAACGCACAGTGCGGCACACTTGTGCACGAACATGTTCGCTGAGAAAAGTTTTCTGTCTTCAGTTGTTAATATGGACGGGCGGGAAATAGTCTGCTTAAAAAGAAACGAAGGAAGAAACCACGTTGTAGGGTGAGACCTTTCCTACAGCGACGAAATGAAGAAACAAATAGATTTGTAGAAGAAATAAAAATAGATACATTGAGTGGATTTAAAAATTTCATAATTTTATAGTCATTGTGACTTGAATCCCATAGTAGAGGATAGGTTTCAATTGCTTGAATGAATTTAATAATTTTTTCATTCGCCCAATCCATATTTCAAACTTTATGTGCGCGCACAAATAAATGTTTTCGCTCCGGTAGCGGAAGCAAGATTGAGTTCGCGAACAACAAGCGTGTACGCGTCGATGCGAGTCCACTGCTTGCACATGTGCGCGCACAAAAGTGTACAGATGTGCGCGAACATTTCAAAAATGTTCGCGCACAATTTGTTATTGTTTGCCCGAGTGAGTCGACCAGCGTGAACATTTGTGTCGCACACTGTGCATTACTGTGCCGCACAGTTCAGCACACTGGTGGAACCGTACCATAAGGAGAACCAATTATAACATGATCAGATACATGCAGATAAATTACACATATTTTTACTCAACAATTAATATTTTTTGTAGCCTCGACTGAAACCAAAATAAAAATTACCTTAAATTTTTTCCAGTATTTATTTTTTATTCGTTAGAGAAGAGTATGTAAGCGTCACGCCTATCCATACACAGAAGTAAAACTAACCAGAACCTCGAATTACGAAGTACTACTCTGACGGAATGCACTCGTCATCTCGAGAAGTAAGATGTTAAGACACATTGTTAAGGAGCTATCTTCAAGGTCCTTCTAACCGAAACAACAGTGCTTGCACACTGTTGCTTGCTAGTAAAAATAGAAAAGTAGCGGTACTGAGAAGCACTAAAAAATGATAGGGACACGCTGTAGACAGCTTTGTCTACAGCATAAATAGACCCTGCCCACGGCAGAAATGCACAAACAAATATTATTCTGAAAATAGGATTCAATGGGCTATTTACACATAGGACATTACAGGTATACTAGAGGGACATTGGAGCCATTCTAATTACTGGGCATTATGAGATTTAACATCTTATGTCGCGGGGTGACGAACGCAGTTCAGTGTCATGCAGTGATTTGTAATTATCGAATTACAAATCACTCTTTTGTGTGTGTCTGTTCTGTATCATGTTGCACCTATTTATGGGCAGGCGTAGGGCTTACCATCAGCAACTTCCTCGTCTCGTCATTCAATTAATGATAAAAAAACCTTTTGTTCCTTCGATATTCGTAGTAGTCGCCCTGGATTATTATCCACGACATTCATCTGTAGGACGCGACGCGACATGATTGAGTTTATGCAGCGAACCATTTAACCCGCCGCGGGCGGCGCGGCGTCGAAAGGTTTTATAAAGACGATCTGGCTATTCGTACCCGCCTGGAATGGGATTTAGGTTGTAAAGCGCTGTGTCTGTAGTATTCAGTTTGTGTACTTGGTAAATGAGATTAATATGTGTTTTGAAATATGACACTAGTGATGTTTTTATATAGTTTATTATAAATTAACTGTCATCCTGACCATCAGGTACCCACTTGCTCATTTGCTGGCCTATGCTATAAAAAAGCCTAATTACAACTACTACTGAGAGTACACGATTCATCTTACGGTTCAGTTTACGTCATTTCTCGGGTGACGAGCGCAGTTCAGTGCCATGCAGTGCTTTGTAATTCAAAGTTCTGTATAGAGTTTCATCTGTTTATAGGCAACCGTGGCGCTTACCATCATGCGAGCAACTTACTCGTCTCGTCCTTCAATTTAATAAATAAATAATTCTTTCTGACCAAGTATGCTGCTCAACCATAGGTAGAAATAAAAAAATCTATATGATTGAAATTAATGTTATTAATGTAACAGATTAAGAATTTCCTTCAGAAATGATATTTAAATTCAGAATTTATTCTTTAATATCTAAAAGTAATTTACGCAATCTACATTAAAAATCTATAAAGACAGCTATTTGACAGACATACTATTTGACAGCCTCCGTGGCGCAGCGGGCGAGTAGCCGGCTGTGAAGCGAGGGGCCGCGGGTTCGATCCCCGCACCGAGACAAATGTTTGTGTGATCCACATTTATTTGTTTCGGGGTCTGGGTGTTGTGAGACCGAAAGTCTCTCGTAGTTTCTGATACCCACGACACAAGACTCGTATCTTACTGTGGGGTCAGGACTATGTATGTGACTGTTGGGTGTATTTATTTATTATTATTATTAAAGCTCTACCAAATATACGGGTACATCCTACCAATGCAACTATCGAGGGTTAACCGAGCATGCCGAGCCAAAAAACTAACGAGCATTACATGATGCATTATCGCCGATTCAGTCCAAATTGTTATGACTTCCTTCGAATGATAGGGTCAGCGCACAAACGGGTTGGCTAAGATACATCTGAACTATGATAATCAAAAATCAACCATAAGTCTTTAGGATACAACTGACATTGGTATTAAAAAACTGCGAGCACCGCTTCCAGTTTCTTGGCATGTATCATCTCTGTTATGCTAATTTCATCCGTATGTCTAAAGACATAAGGTTGAATTTAAATTGCTATTACGTCATATCTCATCGCCGCTTTGTCAGATTGCGCTAACCCTTATAGGCGCCTGTCGCCTTAAGCCCCGGATTATAGCTCTTGGCGCACGATACACTCCCATGCAAAACTCATGGTTAACCGAAGAAACTTGGCAAACAAAACAGAAAATAAAAATAATACATGTATGGACGTGCAGAAGTTTGTAGTGCTTTTTTTTTTGGAGGGCTGACATTCAATGTTGGTGAAAAGAGCGAAATAAAGTGAAGTATTTGGCAACATCTTAAAATCGGAAAGTGTTTTTTATAAACTGTTCTTTACAATAAAATCGATAAAAAATCTAAAAACAAAATGAAATTATTTTGAGTCGTTGCGGTCCTATTTCGGTTTTATAATGGATTGATTTGGTGTTGATACCAACGATATGTTTTTTTTAAATTTTATTATTAGTCATTGTAGGTTTTTGTAGGTTTTTACTCACTCTTTTGATTCAAAATCGGTGCATAAATAATAAAGTTTTGTTCTTTCATTCTCTATTTCACTCCCTTAGGGGTGATGTTATGCACTACTGCCAAAAAAATCATTTGGTTTACATTTAACAGAGTTCTGCGTGAACATACATAAAAATATAAATGTAATGATTTCACTATAAGAGACACTGTAGACGACGCGAACTGGAAGCATCTCAATAGAAACAGTCTTGAAAAAGGCTGAGATAATGCCATCATCATCATCATCATCATCATCAGCCACAAAACGTCCACTGTTGAACATAGGCCACTCCCAAAGATTTCCAGACCGAAGACCTGTTGGAAGCGGCCTGCATCCAGCGACTTCCTGATATCTTTATCAGGTCGTCTGTCCACCTTGTAGGCGGACGTCCAACGCTGCGCTTGGCAGTACGTGGCCTCAATTCCAGAACCTTTCTGTTCCATCATCCGTAGAAGAACGAAAGTCACCGACATAGCTCAGCGGATTAGCAAGCTCAAGTGGCAGTGGGCAGGCCACATAGCTCGCAGAACCGATAACCGATGGAACAGAGATAATGCCAAACAGAAAAATATTACCATAGTACATACTTAAGTAATATTTGACTGAATTTCAAATTTATTCTGCAGTATAAAACGCGACAGATATTATCTAAAGAGTTGTAGAAGTTCTTAAGTTTAATAAAAACTTGAAGTAAATCATTTTTAACTGCTGCGATTTATAGAGATAATACGGGAGCGTGAGAGTTAGTAGTCAGTCGTAAATTAACTAAAGAATATCCCGGATTACTTCCACTTGCAATCAGATGGTATAAATCACTTTAACACGTTGATTTGTGAATAAAATGTTAGAATGATAAGTTATAGATATTTCCAATGATTTTCTAGGGTTTAAGGGAATTTTATAATGGGCAAATTTTGGTATATTCTGTTTTTATGTAACAGCTGGGTACTAATAACGAGATATCAAATGTTGGTAAGAAATTACACAGATAGGTAGCTACATATATAACTCTAAATACAATTTTAAGAAATAATACAAAAGAACATTAAAACTAAATGTCAACACAAGGTTATATTGCTTAAAGCAATCTCTTCTAGACGACCTTATTATAAATGGGATTGTTTATAAAGGGCCAATAGAAAAGTTTATATTACTTAAAAATAAATTGTTTTTGTATCTTTTTTATGTCTTCTTCTCAAATATTTTGTAAATAATTATTTGAACAGAAATGTAACAAAACCTTTCAATTAGGATTCAAGTTTATAGCCCATAGTAGTATTGGTTTAATTTATACATTGTAACCAATTTTGTTTGACGTACACTTTCAGTCCCTCGAGTTGTTCTTCTGCATATCTCACCTATCACACTTCTGTTCTTCTTCTATCTTTTTTTTTACTATCATATACTTCCCACTGCTGGGCACGGGCCTCCTCTACTGAATGAGAGGGATTAGGCCATGGATAGGGATAGGATTAGTCCACCACGCTGGCATAATGCGGGTTGGCAGACTTCGAAAAATCTTATCGAGTTCTAAGGTATGCAGGTTTCCTCACGATGTTTCTATCTTCTATCTTACTTGCAGCTAAACATCCTCTTTCCTTTCCCTATTGCGTTTGTGTTTCCATACAAATATTACATACTAGTTTTTGCTCGCGGCTCCGCCCGCGTAATCAAACAAACAAACAAACAATCAAACTCTACAGCTTTATAATATTAGTATAGATTTGGGTAGCTTAGCAACGGAAGCCTTCAAATAATATTATTTGGGTAGCTTAGCAACGGAAGCCTTCAAATATGAATAATTTTCCCCGTTTTTGCAACATTTTTCACTGATGCTTCGCTTCTAATGGTCGCAGCGTAATGTTATATAGCCTAAAGCCTTCCTCGATAAATGGACTATCCAACACAAAAAGAATTTTTCAATTCGAACCAGTAGTTCCTGAGATTAGCGCGTTCAAACAAACAAACAAACAAACAATCAAACTCTACAGCTTTATTATATTAGTATAGATTCATCACATAGCTTAATTTATCTTCTTTTTTCTCCTTGCTTTATCTTAGTAATATTCGGTTGTATCCATCAAGTCCGAGGAAGAATAGTGCGACGCACAGGCAGTTACATTATAAAGAAATTTAGACCTACTTTCGACCAACCAAAACTTAAAAACTCTGAAACCTACACACTGGAATTTTGGCTTGTCTAATAAGGGTCTTTTGAACACCTAAAATCCAAAATTTCTTAAATAAATCACTCTATCGCATTTAATTTAGAATGTCCATTTTTTTAAACGTGCCTCGAATGTACTCTGTCTTAACGTTGTCTATTATCATGACTTAATTTTTATTTGATTGAATGGCGAGACGAACAAGACGCTGGTGGTAGGCACCACGCCTGCCCATAATAAGAAGCAACACCACACAGAACTTTGAATGACAAAGCACTGCATGGCACTGAACTGTGCTCGACCTCACCTCGAGACATAGAATGTTAAGTCTTATAAGGCCCAGTAATTACACTGGCTTCAATGTCCTTCAAACCGAAACACAACATCGCTTACACAGTGTTGCTTGGCGGCAGAGGTAGACAAAGCGGTGATACCAACCTAGGCTGCCTCTCGCATACGAAGACCTACCTTGTAAATATGTACCTACCACTTTATATTCGCGTTGCTTAACTCATTTTACTTATCTAGTATTTAATCCAGCTATGAGCTTCCATAATTACTGGGCGCACTGTACCAGCCACATCTAGTGAAGGCGTGGTATTCACTCATTGTTCACTCGGTATTACTAATAACGACGAGTAATGAGAGCACGCAGCGGCGTTATTGCGGGAACGTAACATTGCCCGCGTTTCTTCGATACACAAGTTTTAGGCGATAGCGGAAGAAAAGAGTGGAAGTGAAAAGTGGCTAACAGTTATTTGTCAAATATTAAAATTACTACAAAGATATGCGTAAAACTTATGTAAGCTTACGTCTCTATCCCCGACGTAAAGTGGTCAGAGGCGCAACTATTCAACCCATGTGTATTATTATTTCATTTTTGATATTATTTCCATGGTATGTCAGACGATGAGCCAAATACCGTACCGGGATCGAATTCATGTATAATTCTAATGATGATCTCAGCAAGAAATTACGATTGCTGGACCGACGACTTGAACTCTGACCTTATCGGTTTCTGAGGCCTAGTAGGCCAGTAACGCAATTAGACAAAGCCATATTATATTTATTACGTAATTTCTATTTTAGCTACAAACTGCAGTAACTGTTAGGTGACTCTAAAAGTGATATATTATTATTTTTGTTACATTGACTGTAAAAAGGATATTAATATTATAATTAATAAGAATTGTTACATAAAATATAATAATAAAAAATCAATTTGAAAGACAATTATTATATTATAATTGTTGGCACCGCTCGTATCTTGTAACTTGTGCCTCATACCCAACCGTAGTCCGCCTCAGCCCGTCAGAGGTAAAATAATTAAATGTTTTATCTATTAAAGCGCGATCCTTAGCAATCTACCCTCACATATATTTATTTACATCGCTCTTAGGAACATACCACTTGCTCTTACCGCCATCTTTTATATTATAAGCGTTTAATTTAATTTTTAATCTCATGCTTGTATCGTCGTAGATAAGGATCTGTGAAACTAGTACACTCAAGATTCAGCGAGCTTAGGAAGCTCACCGCAAGCTTATCGCCATATCAGGCACTTCTAATTGCGGGCACTTTGTGTGCCTTTTCTATAGAAAAGGCTTGCTCATTTGCCAGCCTATGCTATAGCATAGGCTGGCAAATGAGCAAGTGAGTCACGTGATGGTAAGTGATCTCCACCGCTCATTTACGTTAATAATACCAGAAGAATCATGGGCGTGTTGGCGACCTGGCGCGTTCAGTGCCATGCTGTGCTTTGTAATTTAAAGTTCTGTGTGGTGTTGCTTCTGTTTATGGGCTAACGTGGCGAGTACCTTGCTCGTCTCGTCATTCAATGAAATAAACAAAATCTAGAAAAGCCGCATGATTAATATAACCCATAACTTAAAAAAATACTACCATGGTTAATGCCATGGCAATCCTTCTCCTTAACTATTTGTTATGGTGTAATAAAATTTTATGCATAATTTATATTTACTCAGCATGTCGAGTGGAGTTCGTGAGACGGCGCTTAAGGGTTTTAAATCAACGAATCCATTTGTATGATAAATGTAGTTAAACGTTCAGTGTCGGGTCCAGGGCGGGTGCATTTATTGCAACTCATTAAACTTAGATTAAAGACTTAGGTTATAGTAAATGTGGTAAGAGATCCGATAGTTAGGATTATGGAGAAAATGCTTGGTGGTAGGGTTCTCGTATTCGTGTGTTCGTGTGGGAAGGTAACATCGCATTGTCTATATTTATGACTAAGCAGCACTTTGCAAGCACTATGTGTTCTGGTATGTAGGACATTATGCATATTTAGCCATTGGGCATTAACATTTTATGTCTCTGGGTAACTAGCGCAGTGCAGTACCACGCAGTGCTTTGTTATTCAAAGTTCAGGATCGTGTTGCATCTGTTAATGTGCAGTCTTTTTGCTTACTATCAGGCGAACAGTTTACCTGTTTCGTTATTCGATTGTTTAAAGAAATATTGGGCCAATCATAGAATTTTAATCTAAGTAAAATCTTTAGATGTTATATTATGACCTTTAGATATTAATCCTATAAATATACTCACAAACTTTACCTCAGATAATGTTAGCATAGATTATTTCAGATTACGGTGTTTTATTTTATTTTCATTATGGTGGGATTTCAGTTAGAAATAGATTATCACGTGGACGGACCAGAAATCAAACACTAGTTGAACCTATTATAACAAACTAAAAAGAAAATGCTTAGACGTAAGCAAAGGGTTTTTGTTATTATCCGAAGATCTTAAGACACCTTTTTTCATTGTTTTTATATATCGCGATAAAATCTTTAATTCATTCCTGATATTCTCACAATCGCTCCCTTTTCAAAAACAAAGACACGAATAAACAAAAGCTGAATAATATATTGTTAATATGAATATAAGATCACATCTCATAACAAATGGTAATGTTTTCCGTATATTCTTAATCCCAGAAGAAATTACGTATGATACACTTAGCTAAATAAATTTTGTGTATCCTTCCGTAACTTTTCAATTTCCTGCGCCTTGTTATTGTTTTTGTTATAAAATATTCTTATGAAATACGCCATGTTTTAATAAAGACAAGTATTATAGAATATAATTATGAAAAGAGTCCTATTTTAAATTAGTTTTTATTGCAAATGTTAATTCTGAAACTAAATAAGCAGAAAAAATCTTTGATATTGATAAATTTAACTTCAAAAAACCGGCCAAGTGAATGTTGGACCACGCACATTGAAGAAGTCTGTAGTAAAGATAAACACTTACAATTTTTAACAAGTACAAGAATAGAATACACCTACCATCCAGATTTCATCCATATAGTGCTAATAGTCTTCGAGTATAATGGCTGTGATATACGGATAGACAGATGAACAAACAAACAGACGAACAGACGGACAGATGAACAGACGGACATAAGGAAAATATAATGGTTCTGTTTTTGCCACTTCGCCATGGAATATCTCTTGGATATCTTCAGGTTTTTCACTCAAAGCCGGCAGTTTTGTTTATTGACAAAGCAAAGAATATGAACAACCACACAACGTGAATGTTTTTGTAATCCACAAATTGTTTTGGGTCTGGACGTTCTTCTATCCCAGAAGCATTGACGTAGGCGGCCGGTCGTAAAAACCTCAAGCCAAATCTTTCTGTAACATGTGAGCATATTGCGCCAACCTTACTGCGAGCGGGATAAGGGCAGGTGGAAAAAGAATATTGTAACGCGACGCACGCGCACCGGGCCGAAAGGCTCGGAGCCAGTTCCCAATTTCCGCGCCCCGCCAACCCTTCGTCCCTAACGCCGCGCCGGGAGGCTAACGCGGCACGCCACCGCGGCCAGTCGACCGAGAGCACTTCGGGGTGCGTCCACGCATCCCGACCCACCGTTCCCGCGACTCGCGCGCTTTCCACGGTCGCCATATCATATGTATCGTCACGTATTGTCTTATAACATCATCATTGTAAATTTATCGCATTAAAACTGTTTGTACGTAACGCGAGTGTTTATCTTATAACGCCCAGTAGTGGAGAGTTATAGTGGCGTCCCAACTTTGGGCATATGTTAGTTCGCGAAAGTTACGTAATAAGTGCAAGTACTTGCGAACACATATTACCCACGCGTCGACAAACATTTAGTTATTTAACAACGTACGAACTCGTCGCAAAATCACGATTCCGTGTCAATGATGCCGCCGAGGAAAGGAAAAAACAAGAAAAGCGACGACTTCGATGACGAGCGGTACGCGGAGGCCACGCGCAAGATGGCCGCGGCGGCGCCAAACCCGGCGCGCCGCGACGAATTCGTCGGAATTACGGAAGATCAGTTGTCGCGGCTGATAGCCAGTGTGATTGCAAGGGTTGGAACGCCGTCATCGATCGGCGAGCAAGAAGGTCCAACTCCGAGCCCCTCTACCGCTGGACATGTCGCCGCGACGGCCATCCAAGGAAATTTCTCCCGGTGTACGGCTCGCTTTGATGGCGCCGCCACCAGGAGCACCGATGAATTTGAGGCGTTTGTGGACAACATCACCGTGTACAAGGAGTGCGCCGGAGTGAACGACGAGCACGCGCTTCGTGGCATCTCAATGCTGCTCACAGGCGACGCCGCCGTGTGGTGGCGTGGCATCAAAGCGTCGGTGCCGAACTGGGACGAGGCCATCCGTCGGCTTCGGTCGATGTACGGCACACCGCGTCCAGCCCACAAGATTTTCCGCGAAGTATTCTCCCGGGAACAACGTGATGAACGTGCAGAAACGTTTATTTCGCGTGTGCGTGCTAATTTGTCGCGTCTACCATATTCTGTACCAGAAGTTATGCAAATAGATATAACGTACGGTCTCCTCGATAGGAGAATTAGAAAGCGCGTGCCTCGCGAGCCGTTGGACAGTGTAGAACAACTCATTGAGAAGGCCAGGTTAGTGGAGGAATCGTTGGCGGAGGTAAGTAGTTCAATTCCCTCTATCCGCGATAATGTCATAAAAGGCAACTCCAACTCGAATACCGCGTTGGACAAGCCCGCTAACCCTTCACGTACGGACAACCCTATTGTTGCGGACGGGGTAACAAAGTCACAGGGACCAATTTTATCGAATACCCCTAGTCCGATCGTGAAGGGCAAGCCCAATGACAGATCAAAACGTCCGCGAACCCGATGCAACTACTGCAAGCTTTTTGGTCATGATATTAATGAGTGTCGTAATAAACCGCGTAGCATGAGTAATTTAGATGAACAATCCGCAACTAAGCCGGCTACACCCGAAATTCGTTGCTACGGTTGTGGTCAATTGGGAGTGGTACGTTCCAAATGCGATACATGTAGGGGTACCAACAAATTAAGTTTCCAAAGCGCACAGATAGATGGCGTTGAGAACGCCCGTCCGACCGTTATAATCGAGGTAGCAGAGAACAGGGGTGTCGCTATCTTAGACACTGGTTCCACGCACTCCATCGCCGGCCCCATGCTGCACAAGCTGTTGGTGCAAGCAGAAGTTGAGTTTACGGAGGCGTACCGCACCGTCGGATTAGCGGATGGATCACAACAGGTACGTGCAGCTTTGATGTGTGACGTAATTGTGACATTGGAAGGTCGTAGTATACCCACTACTTTTATCGTTTTCCCCGACGCCGATACCAAGACATTGCTCGGCAGAGATTTCATCATGCAAGCAAAATTAGTGCTAGACTTACCTTCAGGCAGTTGGACTTTTTCTGACGCTCCGAATGAGAAGCACCCGTTCGTGACGTCATACGACTTACCCTTATCTAGTCATACAGAACTAATGAGAGTCGACACTTCGAAGTTCACACTACGGGACGAAGAGGGCACGAAGTTGACAGCTGATCAGAAATGTCAGTTGAACGCGTTGTTGGTGAGAAAGGCTGCCCGTTTCGCCACAGATGGACCACCGACCCAGTATGCGGAACATCACATCAAGGTCAGTGAGAAACAGGAGCCTATAGCCTCTCCACCTTATCGATTATCGCAAAATAAGAAAATCTTGTTAGAACAAGAGCTGAAAAAGCTGCTAGACGGAGATATTATTGAGGAGTGCGAATCCCCTTGGGCGGCTAACGTAGTGTTGGTCGCTAAAAAAGATGGAGGAATCAGGCTCTGCGTAGATTATCGCCGATTAAACGCGGTGACTGAGCCTGACCGATATCCTCTCCCGAGAATGGAAGATATACTCCACGCAGCCAAGACATCAAATTTTATGACTACTTGTGATCTGAGGTCAGGATATTTCCAAGTAGGTGTAACGCCCCCGCATCGCGATATGACCGCGTTTGTTACGCCTCTAGGTACTTTTAGGTTCAAAAGGATGCCTATGGGCTTAAGAAACTCTGGCGCGACTTTTCAAAGACTTGTAGATAGGTTCAAGTCCGGAAAAGGCCTATCTAATGTTACAATATTAGCTTACCTGGATGATATTATTATCTTGAGTGATACCTTCGAACAGCATCTGCAAGACCTGGAAGCCGTTTTTGACCGTATGGAGATGTACAACCTGCGTATAAACCGAGAGAAAAGCCATTTCGCTCGCGACTCAGTAAAGTTTCTCGGTCATCTGATTGTTCCGGGAGGTATACAAACAGACCCGGACAAGACACAGGCTATTATAGCTATGCCTGCTCCGCAGAACACGAAGCATTTGAAGACGTTTTTGCAAACATCCAGTTGGTTTAGGCGTTACATTCCTAACTACGCCCGGATAGCCAAACCTCTGACTGACCTTCTCAAGAAGAACGCCACATGGATTTGGTCGTCAGATCAGCAGGAAGCTTTTGAGCTGATTAAGGGACTACTCGTCTCGGCGCCCATATTGCGCCAGGCTGATGAAACAAAACCATTCATACTGAGGACGGACAGCAGTGGCTATTGCTTAGGAGCAGTGTTAATGCAAGGAGAGGGACAGGACGAGAGGCCAATTGAGTATGCAAGTCGTTTACTTAACTCCGCCGAGAAGAACTATACGACTACGGAACGAGAAGCTCTTGCGGTTGTGTGGGCCGTGACCAAGTTTAGAGGCTATATCGAAGGATCTGAAGTACTGGTGAAGTCAGACCATCAGCCATTACGTTGGCTCATGAGCATTAAATCACCTAGCGGTCGTCTTGCGAGATGGGCTTTGACTCTGCAGGAGTATAATCTGCGGGTCGAATACACGCCCGGCAAATCCAACACCATCGCCGATACGCTCTCTCGACCGCCATGCGCTGATGAGGAAAATTGCGACCTCTGCTTCGCTGAAGTTGACTTGCCGGTAAGAAGTTTCCGGGATATTAGGGAAAACCAACTCAAGGACCCTAATCTCCTGAAGATTATCAAGGATTTAGAGGAACCCCAAGAACCGTTTAGGGGGAGAAGCTGGTCGGATAGAGGATTTGTAATATCTGATGGGATCCTCTATCGTTACGGTCCGGAGGACGATGATGAGGAAACCGCGTGCCTAGTAGTGCCCGAACATGAACGTGAGAAGATTCTCGCCGATTATCATGACGCTCCCACAGCGGGTCATTTTGGTGTAGACCGAACCCTGCATCGCCTGAGGACCAAGTACTATTGGCCAGGTATGAAGCAATTTGTGACCGATTACATAAAGCGATGTGTTGCTTGCCAACGATATAAGGCAGATAATAGGAAACCTGCTGGTTTACTCCAAACTCCGGCCACCACTAGGCGTTTTGAGGTGATCGCCGTGGATCTTTTCGGCCCGCTGCCGGAGACAGCAGACCAGAACAAGTGGATTCTAATCGTTGAAGATACCTGCACGCGATGGGTTGAACTCTTCGCGCTTCGTAATGCTACCGGTCCCGAATGTGCGAAGATACTGGTTAATGAAATATTTTTACGATATGGCGTCCCAAGACGCATTCTCAGCGACAACGGTGTACAATTTGTCAGTGAAGTCGTACAGCAAGTCTGTCACACCTTTGGCATAGCTCAGTCATTGACCCCGCGGTACCATCCGGAGGCGAATCCTGTGGAAAGGAAGAATCGCGATCTTAAACCACAGCTAGCGATTTTGGTACAACGAGATCATAAGGTATGGGATACTCACCTAGCCGCCATTCGCTTTGCTATGAACTCTGCCCTTACCAGTAGCACAGGATTTACACCAGCATATCTGACTTTTGGCCGCGAGATCCGCGCACCCGCGGACGGTCTCACGGATATGAGAGCCATTGTCGAAAGTGATAATATAGTAACTACACTTACTCCTTACCTTAAGAAATTATCGTCTGCCCTTCTGGATGCCAGGGACGTCCACGAAAAGAATCAAGCTGCCCAGAAACGGAATGCTGACAAATATCGTCGTCCAACTCCTGATTATGCCGTCGATGACCTCGTGTTGTTGAAGACGCAGGGGCCAAATGATACGAGTAAGGATCAAACACCGAAGTTCATTCCTAGGAGGGATGGGCCCTATAGGATCAGGGAAATATTAAGTCCGACGACGTATAATTTAGAGACGGTAGGTAATCGCGAGTCCATTGGTAGGTATCACGTTTCCCAACTGACCCCATTCGTAGGTGACATCGTACCTCCGGTAAAGGAGAAGAGGGGGAGGGGTAGACCAAGGAAAGTAGTTGCATAATCCATACACGGGACGTTCGTATGGATTTGAGGGGGAGGATGTAACGCGACGCACGCGCACCGGGCCGAAAGGCTCGGAGCCAGTTCCCAATTTCCGCGCCCCGCCAACCCTTCGTCCCTAACGCCGCGCCGGGAGGCTAACGCGGCACGCCACCGCGGCCAGTCGACCGAGAGCACTTCGGGGTGCGTCCACGCATCCCGACCCACCGTTCCCGCGACTCGCGCGCTTTCCACGGTCGCCATATCATATGTATCGTCACGTATTGTCTTATAACATCATCATTGTAAATTTATCGCATTAAAACTGTTTGTACGTAACGCGAGTGTTTATCTTATAACGCCCAGTAGTGGAGAGTTATAATATTCATATTTAAACAGAGATTAACATTAAATCCGAGATAGTAAGACAGTGCAACCTTCCCTCCCGTATCTCAGTAACGAGATGGGGATGAATTTAAATGTAGCAGGAGCATTTAGTCGCGCTAATGGCTGGCTCTGAGGACTGACGACTGAGGACTGACGAACAACGAGTGCAATCCTTTGTGACTGCACTCGAGACATTTGCTAATGTTTTTGTGATGAGATAAATGTAACTACTTGCTTTTAGACACTTTTCTTATAAAAGTGTACAGTGTAGGCAACATTATAAATATATTTTTTGAATCGGCTAATTAATCCTTTTTTTGTGTTTTCGAATTAAATCGAAACTATCGCTATTTGTTCCGCACAAGTGACGGTTTTGTTGGGCTCTTAAGACTCAGTGTTAAGCTATCTGATAGATCTTATACCGGTTTACCAACCAAAATCTCGCGATAACCCTTTTCAATGCATTAGGGACGGCTCCGTGTTCTGGAGGCGAAGAGCGCCCAAACTTTTGATCGGCTCATTGGCATTTATAAGATAGTAGTAGTAGTAGTAGTAAAGTTCGTAAGATAGTTCTACATATGAACAGCGCTTAAGTAACATAATAAATAACGTTCAAAAATCATTATAATAACCGCAAAACCTTAACTTTCTCATTAAATTGAAAACAAACTGTTAACTACCCTCCCCTAACATATGCGAAGTTACAAGAAAATATTTAATAAAAGCAATTAATTAAAATGTTCAAAGATAAGCACCGTAATTAATATTTGAAGTGAGCGCCGCGACGCGACGCTGGATTACACCCGACGCTGCCACGGTACGGTTTCATAAGAGTTCTAATGTGCAATCGACTGTGATGTTAGCTTTGTTGGGATTTTTGATTAAATATTTTGATGTTTTGATAGCCTGCAATTTGTTGTTTTATTTTTTATTAGATATTTATTTATATATTAAAATATCTAGAGAATTTAAGTAGAATTGATATTGTATTCTTTCAGTTATTTATAGGAGTCAGCTACGTTTAGTGAGATTAATTAAACTCAAAGCAAAAGTGATATCAGGAAACCATTTGTAAGAACATAATAATATATTTTGACGGAAAGCCCTATGACAAGTTATATATTAATAGCACAAATATGCAGATTAATATTATAATATAGGCTCGTATCGAATATTTTTTTTAAAACTACTCAAATACTTCAACTCTTTTTAAATTTGTATGAAACACTCCCTTATTTAAGGGCGGTTCATATTAACGCTTAGCTAGTTCATTAATCTAAATTGTAATTAAGATAAAAGTGTTCGTTGAAGGCCACTCGCTGACGTCACGCTAAACCCTCCCCCACTTATCTTTACACAAAAACTTTTATCACAGTTATGTATCGTCACTGGAAAAGTAAAATACTTAAGTGCCAATACGTGAACTTTACGGTAGAATATTTTAAAGTAGTTTTTAATGATACAATATGTCACATCATTAGAAATATGATTGATAAACCCTGGTTACACTATGATGAGGTATGTATCGGGCATACAAGCGTAATTTTATAAATGTATTTAATTTACGAAAGTTATCAATATATAAATATTTTATAAGTCTGAGTAAGAGTATAATTGTATTACCAATTTGTGTGCCATTTATTAGTATATAGTTGATATTGCATTTTTACATCCTTACAACCCATTCGATTAAAATTCGATGCAATGTCAATACATAAGTCTCGTATTCAAGGTGAATCATAAAATTGTCGTACAATACATCACCGCACGACATCCGTGACGCGCGACAAAGCGTCGACGAACATAAATCAAGCGTCGCGCTTTTGTTGTCGGCGTAACGCGTCCTTTGTCGCGCAATATCGTGTGTAATGCGTCCTCGGTAAGATATTGTTACAGATTTCTTGTATTATGTGTTATTTTTATATTTTTTATGGAGACTTGTAGGGTTACAGGTCTTTGTCATAGCGATGATAGTGTTGTAGGAATTTCAACGGTTCTACTGAGTAAAAACACCGCGGTGGCCTTCTTCAGCGCATCTGAGATTCCGAGTCATATATACTGGGGGATGGATATTCATGTCTGCCTGGAGAGTGTACCATCGTACACATGGTGTTAAAATCTATCATACTGAAACCTTGTGTGGGTCGCGTTCCAGGATCAGTCAGCATCCGGTTCTCCCGAGAGGCTTGCGATATATCTCGATGATTGCTTGGGGCGAGTACAGGGGTACATTTTTGTATTCTTGTGCTTGCATCGCTCATCCGCCTATCCTGTCGTAGGCCTCCCGATTTGCTTCTTCCCTCTTCGGAGCGAGAAGAAATACTGATAAATTTATACAGGTAGGCATGATTCTGGTGACCACCGTTAAAATCACTGTTTGTCAGTGGTCGCTGGTTTTTTGGACTACATTGCGTTTATCATAAGGTGTATTGTAGTCACTGTACCTGGATTGGAGGAAAAAAATCCCGAGTATACTTTGGATTAATGTCTTCTCTTTGTATTTTAATTGACACAAAAGAGAAGGTTATCGATTTAAGCGTAATCATTTTCATCGTTTGCACAGCAATCCTGTTTTATTAAAAGATAAGAAAAAAAATTGTAAACTAGATATTTTATTTCACAGAAAATGGGCCTCTTGTCATGTACAAAATTCCCTAATATTTTAAGAGAGATCTTTACGCGGTTCAACAACCTACGCAAATTTCGTCAACTATGTAAACTCCACTGTGACAAATGGAAATATCTCGAATTGAGGTTATACTAAAATGGAAATATATATTTTCTTACATTTTCGTGTATTTTTTATTTGATTAAACGACAAGACGAGCAAGTCGTTCGCCTGATGGTAAGCGCGATGCCTGCCCATAAACAAGAGCAACACCACACAGAACTTTGAATTGCAAAGCACTCCATAGCACTGAACTACGCTCATCACCCCGAGACGTATGATGTTAAGTCACATAATGCCCAGTAATTTAATTGGATTCAATGCCCTTCAAACTAATATAAAACAGTGCTTACACACTGTTGCTTGGCGGCAGAAATAGTAGTAGAATAGCAGTGGTACCAAGCCAGACGGCTTCTCGCATAAAAGGCACCTACCATTATTAAACACATTTTTTTCTTGAAACACGTTTTTTTCGGTATCCATTTATTTTATTCGGATGTGAAGAAACACGGTCGTCCATTAATCAGGGCTCAGGTGCGTGGCAGGGCACCTAAAATTAAACGTGGAGCCATAAGCACGACCCTCGTAGTTATGTGAACGGGATAATATTGTAAAACGCGACGCCACGCCACTAACGATAATCCTTTGTCCTTTTTTGTTGTGTTGGGTTGAATTGTAGTTTTATAATTTTATGTTTGTCTAAGGAACTTCATAATGACAAACATTACAATTTTCTTTTTTTTTTATAGCATAGGCCAGCAAATGAGCAAGTGGGTCACCTGAAGGTAAGTGATCTCCACCGCCCATATACACCTACAATACTAGAAAAATCATAGGCGCATTGCCGACCTTAATGGGAAGTGATAATTATGGGATTGGGAAGGAAGGGGGCAGCAGATAGCCGCTACTTTACGTCGGTTTTCTCTGAGATAGTGTAACGTCCCGGTCGAGCCGGTCCATTCATGCTGTAGCCAAAACTGTCTGTCCAGTCGTGGCCTCTTTTGATAGATGTATTTGTCTCGATATTAATATATTCTCCTAAAACAATAAATACGTTAAACAAAATACAAAACACATGTATCCCACGCCACGTATTTTCCCTCATACTGTAACAAGCATACCTCAGAGGGCGCTGTACATCCCTCATTTACATCCCAAGTACACGTACCGCATCCTCTAATTCTACCCACTTTAATAGACCCTTAATTTGCGCCGAGCTCGTCTTTACTGTGTTCAGTAACTCCGGGGTACAATTGCAAACTTATTCTGTTACTTTTTTATTGATCGACCTCATTGGGTAAGGTTTTTGTTAGTAATTTTATTGGAAAGGAACTTTATGGTAATTATTATTTTACCAGTAACATATTTTAAAGACCCCGAGAAAAAAAAGGAGTATCATAAGTTAGGCCACTTTCTCTGTTTGTGTGTATGTTTGTGAATTATTTTGTTGAATGCTGTTTTTTTCAGTTATAATATGTGTTTTTTTCTTATTAAATTAAATGACGAGACAAGCAAATTGCTCGCCTGATGGTAAGCGCCACGCCAACCCATAAAAAGAAACATCGCCACACAGAACTTTGAGTTACAAAGCACTGCATGGAACTAAACTACGCTCGTCACCCCGAAACACAAGATGTTAATTCTCACAATGCCCAGTAATTTCACTGCCTGCAATGTCCTTCAAATTAAAACACAATAGTGCTTACACACTGTTCTTTGGCGGCAGAAATAAAAAGCGGTGGTATCAACCCAGACGGCCTCTCGCATATGAGGGACCTTCCATTGTAACTGTATATTCTATCAGATACACACATAATCCTGTACAAGTGTTATATCAGAGGTATTGGGAACTACGATAGGCTTTCGTTCTCACACCGTCCACACTGGAAACAACGATTTGTGGATCATACACTCATTTGTCTCGGACCAGTAATTGAACCTGCGGCTTCTTGTTTCGTAATAGGTAGATTAGCCTTTATGCCACGAAAGCTATCGCACACATTAACTCTTAAACACTAAAGTACATGAGTCGCGACGATCCCCAAACATTGATCACCAAAAGCGCAACACAGAGGACTGAGTGAACTGTGCCAAGATATCAAGTGAAACGTGGCCAAAATCGGCCAAGTCGCGTGTCTGTGCCAAACGACCTGTTATTATGTGGATTACAGTTTAAACAGATTTCGTGTTTTATTGTTGGTTCTGGTTTCATTTGTGTTATTAAAGTGCTTCTCCACTTGACTGTAATAAACATGCGTGATTAACTTTTAAGTGTAGAAGGTTGTTAAAGATCGTAAGACTATGTCATGGAACGATTCACTCTAAGACCGCGTAAAATATGGCCGTGACATGTCATTTATTGTTCTTTAATGTTATTTTAATTCAGGGAAAAATGACACAGTGTGTGTTACAACTCCCATCTATAAGTATGTGTTACAGCCACGCCTCTGTGTGACGAAATGTAGCTTTTCATGATATAATTACAGCTTACACCAAATATTATGCCTAAATTATTATTAAATTATACACACTCACATCCAGCTGTGGTAAATTAATACTTCAAAGATGTTTTACTACTGTGGGAAATCGCTTGAAATATCAACGTAATAAATGTGATATAGGCAAATAAATGTATTTATATTAAATAAACACCCGCAATACTAAATAATCACGACGCTAGCTAATATCCGTCGCTGACTTCGATGGAAAAAAAAAATTTAAACTCCAAGAAAGGTAATTCTTTCAAAAGCAGACTGATATTGACGATAAAAAAAAAATGGGTGCGTGTACTTATGTACGCGCGTGAGAAGTTATACTTCTTTGGCATCATTAAAAAATAGTTTTTAATTGCATGCAAATAATTGATTACAATAATAATAAGTATTTAACATTAATAATTTAATAATATTTAGTGTTAATTATATTAAATAAAAGTATTTTAATTTATATCAATAAATAATACATACGGATAGTTAACCTCAATTATATTGGAGCACTTGAAAAAGTATATAAGCACAATTTTTTTCACTAATATTCACAAATAGTAAGTAATATCAATCAAAATATTCAATTTAAATCACTACTGAATATAATTTATTAGCACATATATAATTCGCACTTGTATGAAACTCAAACACGTGTTGTGAATGTATAAACTAGAGACATGTTGATAAATATTATAAATATGAAAACAGTGATCAGAGGTGACGAGCGTACCAACATGCGCGACTAATATCGAGGTTCAATTCCTATTTTGTTGGTAGCTTTTTTTTCGAGACTTAATGAGCGGTTAAGCAGACGGCTTCATACTGTTAATTTTGTGTCACAGGTGCGCGCGCATCTTAAAATTTCACTCTCATCATTTTTTCATAACGCGCCTAACTTCATACTGTTAATTTTGTGTCACAGGTGCGCGCGCATCTTAAAATTTCACTCTCATCATTTTTTCATAACGCGCCTAACTTCATACTGTTAATTTTGTGTCACAGGTGCGCGCGCATCTTAAAATTTCACTCTCATCATTTTTTCATAACGCGCCTAACTTCATACTGTTAATTTTGTGTCACAGGTGCGCGCGCATCTTAAAATTTCACTCTCATCATTTTTTCATAACGCGCCTAACTTCATACTGTTAATTTTGTGTCACAGGTGCGCGCGCATTTTAAAATTTCACTCTCATCATTTTTTCATAACGCGCCTAACTTCATACTGTTAATTTTGTGTCACAGGTGCGCGCGCATCTTAAAATTTCACTCTCATCATTTTTTCATAACGCGCCTAAAGAAGTATAACTTCAAAAATTGAAAATAAATTACGTAGAATGTTACATAAATTACGACTACTTCCGTGTCGCAGTTGTATTGCGTACGCGATTCGACTGCCATGCTGATGTCTCAAGTTCGATCCCCGGGTCGGGTCAATGATATTGGGTTTTTCTATCACGTAATGCTCAGTATCGGCCCGGAGTCTGGAATTGTACCCGGTATGGCGATAGGCTCGCCTTCTATCACATCATGGGCCGGAAATCTACTCGGCAAAATGTGAGTGTACTGGTTACATATCTGCCTATACCTTCGGGGATTACAAGCGTGAGTGCGTATGTTGTATGTATGTGTGTTACATAAATTCTTAATCCAAATCAAAAGCAACATCAAACAAAGTACAAGACAAATTGACTCATTTCAAGTCATAAACGCTCGATTTGGTACACACACGAGTAATCACCGCAGAACACACAATACACAACAATCATAATTTTAATTAAACAATTTCTATAATTTAATTAACACGCTTCTGAGAGACATAATTACTGACGCGTTTATGTTTATATTGCTCTACAAATATCTACCTTATGTTGAGACAGTAAGGTTTAATTTTGATCAGTGATATGCGTTTACATCTTAGTGATCTATGAATATAGACCTTACAATGAGAATATAAAATCTAATTTTGATAAATGACTGTGTTTTATTTTCAGTAATAATCTGTATCATAATTAATATGAAATGAAAGAGTTTATTAATCATGTACTTAGGCAATTAAAATAGCGCTTATGACAAGTCAGTACAAAAGTAGAAGAAACTTATATAGAAATGAGTATCAACTAATGTATACTGACATAGCATACATAGTCATCAGAATACACTCGGCAATTACACTAAATTTATTCATTTATCTATTATAATTAATATAATATTTGAATATTGCACAACGTTTTTTAAGTATACGTAATTGGATAAATTAGTCTAATTCTTAGCCAGAATAGTAACAACAAAAGCTATATCGTCATAAGAATATAAAATGTAAGTTGTTCGTAGCAATGTAGTTACGTTGTTAACGTGATTGACTACGCCTATCGTAGACAATATTTTTGTATGAGAATTATTTATGTCTTAGGCCGTAGGCTATAGGCTATCAGCTACGAACAAAAGCTCGTAGAAGCGTAGTTAGGAACCGTAGCGCTAGTGCGAGTTGATAGCTGTCACATCATTCATATATGAGACACATATGGGGCATTTCACGTCAAGCGGACAACGAAAAAAAAGTGAGGTCGTGAATTTTGTTTATACTCTGGTCAGTTATACTTCTAGTAGACATGGATGTGTACACACAATTTTTTTTTCGTATGAAGCTTTATTGCTGAGTTATGAACTTTTAAAAATGTACTAAGTATGAAGTCATGAATTTTTGGATGCTTATTATCTGTATCAATTAATTAGTAAAAAAAACTACAAAGTATTGTTTCTTATAGTTCAAAAGTTGTAGATTTTAATTTTTTTGTCGAATTCTAAATTTTTTTTTTTTACGTTTAGTAAACCGGAAGTGAAAATTTCAAATCGATATTTGAGTAACTTCAACAGTTTTTTTTTAAATATTTTAACCTTGAATTAAAGCCTTAAATGTATTAATTCTTCACCAAAAAAATTGAAATGGGACAGCCAATAGTTTAAGACTTAGAGCATATAGAGTGCATATACATAGCTATGAGCTCTTTCTGAGCAATCGCGTTTATGCTCAAATACTGCGCTATTAATATTTTATTCCTTTATTGTAACATGCAAAAATATAAAAATAAACGATTTCTTTAATTCTTCATAAAAAAAATAAAACGTGATCACAAAAAAAAGAATAAGACTTAGAGCGATTTCATTTATTGAGATTGCAACAGTATTAATTAAAATAGAGAGATTTGTATTGTAATTTTTTAGAATTTTACTATTTGCACTAGCATTAATTCTCTTTACACATAAGCCCTCGTTGGTTGGAAGAAAAGCATGCAGTTTTTTAGTTCCTGGAACAGTGATAGCGTAAGCAAAACGTACTCGTAGAAAATCTCACTCTTGTTCAATACTTTCCTTCGAGTAGTAGTAAATAGAAGTCTCAGTTAATGATGACTTGGCCCATTCATATAATCTTATAGGTGTCTGGTGTAGTTGGGCTCCCCAACATTTTAAGAATAGGTTAAATTTTGTGAACCTATACTACAACAAACAAGATTTTAAGAAAGAAGCACAGTTACACTTCCATGCCACCGCTCATAGAAGACGGCCATGTGATGGTCTTGGGGGAAACCTCAAAAGTTTGGTAACCCGTGCAAGTGTACGGTCTGCAAATAACGCTATCACTACACCAGACACCTATAAGATTATATGAATGGGCCAAGTCATCATTAACTGAGACTTCTATTTACTACTGCTCAAAGGAAAGTATTGAACAAGAGTGAGATTTTCTACGCGTATGTTTTGCTTACGCTATCACTGTTCCAAGAACTAAAAAACTGCATGCTTTTCTTCCAACCAACAAGCCCTTGTTGTTATGCCCTATGTGTAAAGAGAATTAATGCTAGTGCAAATAGTAAAATTCTAAAAAATTACAATACAAATCTCTCTATTTTAATTAATACTGTTTCAATCTCAATAAATGAAATCGCTCTAGACTTAATTTTTTTTTGTGATCACGTTTTATTTTTTATGAAGAATTAAAGAAATCGTTTATTTTTATATTTTTGCATGTTAGAATAAAGGAATAAAATATTAATAGCGCAGTATTTGAGCATAAACGCGATTGCTTAGAAAGAGCTCATAGCTATGTGTATGCACTCTATATGCTCTAAGTCTTAAACTATTGGCTGTCCCATTTCAATTTTTTTGGTGAAGAATTAGTACATTTAAGGCTTTAATTCAAGGTTAAAATATTTGAAAAAAAACTGTTGAAGTTACTCAAATATCGATTTGAAATTTTCACTTCCGGTTTACTATACGTAAAAAAATATAAATTTAGAATTCGACAAAAAAATTAAAATCTACAACTTTTGAACTATAAGAAACAATACTTTGTAGTTTTTTTTACTAATTAATTGATACATATAATAAGCATCCAAAAATTCATGACTTCATACTTAGTACATTTTTAAAAGCTCATAACTCAGCAATAAAGCTTCATACGAAAAAAAATTGTGTGTACACATCCATGTCTACTAGAAGTATAACTGACCAGAGTATAAACAAAATTCACGACCTCACTTTTTTTTCGTTGTCCGCTTGACGTGAAATGCCCCATATATGAAACTAATACATTTTATACAACATGCTTTCGTCACTGTACGGATATTTATAAATATTTTCGTAGATACAGATGACGCTACTGCTATTGAATAGGCAGACAAAACTTGAACTACAGGAATTGTATTTGATGATTTAGGCTTGCTTTTTTTCTATCTGGCGTTATCCCGGCTTGGTGTCAAATCAATTTTAATTTTTTACATGTATGTAATTTTACTTAAATTGACTTCTCAATACATTTAACGACGAGTGAGACACCATGTAATTATATTTCAATGTTTTCCACCTATTAACTGCTTAAATATATTATAAATATTTAGGTATTCCTAAGTTAAATAATGGTTGATGAAAACTTCATAATCCACTTATTATAGTCATAAAGAGCTTTAACAAAGGAGTGCGTTCAAGACGATAAAATATAAAGTAAGTCAGACACGTGTAGGCTGTAGCTACGAGCTACGGGCTACGGGCTACGGCGCGTCGACCACGCGTAGTCGACTTCGAGTTCTCTGTAATTACTAATTTGTTTTACACGTTAATTCATTTAATACTTATGTATATGCTTGACGTTAGTTACTTATAATATAAAATTATAAATTCAAATATACCCCGGTTTATTGTTGATTTATGTATTTATTAATTTGAGAAACTATAAAGTATTTAAGATTTAAGGGTCATTTTTATCCCACAGGCCTTAGACTGCTTCGGTGGCGCTATATTGCGTAAGTTGTACGACTGCTGTGTTGAACTGTGTCGATTCCCGGGTTTCGTAAAAGTGATGTTGGGTTTCTCTATCACGAAATACTCAGTACCAGTCTTGAGTCTAGAATTGTGCCCGGTATGGCGATAGGTTCACCCCTATCACATTATGGAACGGAAATAAGCTCGGTGAAATGTAAGTGTACTAGTTACACTGCTGCCTACTCGCGGATTACAGGCGTGAGTTGAACATCACACATTAATATGAATATTTCTCTTATTCGTGACAATTACTATCTCCATATTCTTAGAAAGAGACTGACTGGATATTGTGACTGACTAGAAGTTGTTAAACTGTCCACAAATTCTTTGAAGACAAAGCTACGAGCACACTAACAAACTAATTTATACAATGTGAACACACAGTAATCGCGTGAGTCGAGAGTATTATTGTCTCTTGCTAAGTTAACCATGACCACAACCAAGGCCGGACAAATCACTCGCACTTGAAAATCGACACCTTTTGGCATCTACTTTATTCATCTCTGCATTCACCCTAAGGTTGATTGTCAGATAATGCTTTTGGCATTAAGTCTGTCTATATGCATTTTCAGTGCAAAAAGTGTAAATAAATAGTACCAATTATTTTTCTTAAAAGTTTTCAAGGCATACACAATTCCTCTTGTATTAAAATGATACAGGTAATCATCACATGAACTATTTTACCCATTTGTTTGACCAATCAATAAAAACCACTTCAACGAAGTGGGACTCGCGAATCGAGGGTTTCGTACATAGGTTTAGTTTTTTATTTGTTAGTATATTTGTAAATATACATATTCGGTGTAAATTTTCGTCGACTGTTATGAATCTTAAAAGACGGCCTTATAAAGACAGGACAGATAAACAGACAGACTGTATAGGATTTAATCTTTTCTATCCATCTACCATTATTTCACTCACAGTGGGGTCGGCGCAACATGTTTTTTTAACACGGTACAAAAAGATTTGGTTTGTAGACTGGATAGCGATCACCGTACCGTAGCATAAAAAACCCACCACTGTAGCTTGCACAACGATTCGTTTCGGGGTCAGACAGAGTGTTTCCAGTAAATTTACGCTGGCATAATTCGAGGGACGCGATGTCTTTTAACGGTCAAAATTATATTTGGACAGTAGTCAACATCAAATCTAGTGTAGTTACATAGCCGTGCCAAGATAAAAATCTAAAAATCCGTGGAAATCAGAACACATGGTGGTCCTAATCACCGCAGACCTGTGTAATGTCATGCTTGATGAACACGACTCGTGTCAGGATGGTTCTCATTTTGATCTCCTTAAGTTTTATTTAACCGCCAATCTTACGGAAGTACAATGGATGTTGAAGAATTTTGATAGTTTTGTGGTGTGATAATTTCAGAATTTCGATGTTATGCTTGCTTAGCGAGGAATAGTTTCAACTTTTGAGATAAGTTGATTCGAACTCTGCACACAAAGCACACATTTCTGATGTCAAAGTTCATTGCGAAATTATCACTCGCTTCAAAAGGGAAGGAATATTGTGATGAAATCTACATATTTAATAGTTCTTCATAAGAATATATATTATGGTATGTGAAGTCTACTAACCCACATATGATCATCGTGGTGGACCTAGTGGTAGGCTTAACCCGTCTTATTAGTGTATGAGGCTCATGCCTATTAGCTATAGGATATATAAGACAGTGTATATTACAAGGTTGATATATTATTTACGTTAATGCAGGCCTGGATTCAATCCCCAAGTCGGGCAATCAATATAAGTTTTTCAATTGGGAACACACGTGACTCGCTCTCATTACATCATGAAAAAAATATTTATTGCTCACCAAAAGGTGTAGCGCTTATCATCAGGCGAGTTGCCTACTTGTTTCATCATTCTGGCAAATAAAAAATAAAATCAGTGTAGTCACTTTATCGTGCCAGGATAGAAAAAAAAACAAAAAACCTTCATACATATTTTCGACAGGCATCGAAAAACTCTCCATAAGCACACAGTTTCATTAGGTTTTCGTAACTCAATTATTAATACCATTTTAAGCGTAATAACTTTCTTGAATAAGAAATATATATTTTGCTAATCAAATATTCACAAACATTTCCACAAAGAAGCCAATCCCAATTATGCAGAAACTTAATGTAGGGATACTGAATAAAACAACAACCTACATCTGTCTTGTCTGGATAGAAAGACACTGAATTCATAAATAATTCTTGTATAATACAACAATATTGATATTTTGTGTAAAGTTTTACTGCCTTATTAATAAATTACGTTGAGTATTTTTTTATTCGCCAGTTCTTAGTGATCAGTCGAGTACCGACAGTCTAAGAGTTTACGCAGTAGCTCTGCTGGTTAATTATTTGCTCATAGTTATAATTTATTAAAGAGTTATCTCTAATGCATCCTGACGTGGGGTTGTGATCCGTAAAGTAGTGACATTGTAAAAGTAACCAATAAACTATGACCAATAAATCACTTCAAGATTAACGTCGGTTTGTATTTTTTTTTATACCTGTCAAATATAGTGTATACCGAATAACACGGGCAAAAATATTAAGTATACACATACATACATAAGCTTACGCCTATTCCTCCGATGGGATAGTCAGTGCACTCATGGTTCGCCGTGCTTATTTCCTGACAAATAGTGATAGTCTGGAATTTGAACTCAAGACTGCACGTTTCACAGTATGTACGATGCCACTAGATCAATGATGACATATAATTTATGAGGATTTATCTCACATCAGCAGTTTCATATAAATCAATAATTCCGCCATTATGCATGTTTAATGGGCGCATTAAATATAATATGTCATAAATCTTGATTAATGCAAGGATTAAGGAACTTGTCATGGCGGATATATGCATCATTAAATAGTTTATGATAAATAAAAATATAATTGGGAGTTTTTCATTGTAAGTGAACTATACGTAAAAAGGTGACACATACGTCATACCTGTATTTTTTATAGCATCGGCAGCGAACGAGCAAATGGGTCACCTGATGGTAAGCGACATCCATTGCCAATATACGCACACAATATCATGGGCGCTTCACCAACCTTGAAGTAAAGGGATAATTAGAGATTGGGAAGAGGAGGAGGATTTTGGGCTCCGGTTGTCTCACTCACCGTACGAAACGCAGCAGCAAGCTACTTTACGTTGGTTTTCTGAGAGACATTGGCAAACGGGCCGAGCCGGCCCATTTATGTCCACAAAACTGTGTACAGCGTGGTTCTACCACTAACATATGTCTGGGATCTGACGGTTCATGATAGATACACGATAACAATATACTGTATTATTCAATGGCAGAACGCCTGATAATACAGCTCGAAGCAACCTACAGTTAGTTTCCGTACAATACCGATGCAAATGCAAGTGGCCCGCGGCGGTCGCGACGATTACCTCGTCCCCCTGCACCTCCTCAACTTGAGGGGGGGGATGTCGAGACCGTCCAATTACCGAGCAATTTACTTCTATTTTAGTGGCTGGTGTTGTATAATTAACAAGTCATAGCGCTATAACTATCAATAATTATCGCTGAAAGTAAGTAAGTACCTCATATTATTTGTATCACACTGGATGAGTTTCTTGGTGCTTCTTTTCAGTCCAGTGGGCATTTCCGATGCACCGATAGAGACATTTCAATGAAATTTATGTATTATTGAAGTGTAAAAGAGCCTTTTGTGGTCTACTTGCAAAATAAATATTTTGATTTGATAGCGACGGGTGTACACATGGTATGGTAAAATCTTGACATAGTCTGTACGGCGAGTCACGTTCCGTCAGCCAGTGTATGCCAGTAGCTTTTTTTATCCTTAGAGATAAACTGCAGGGGTCCCTGCTAATGGGATACTGGCGATTCCTGCTGTATCTTGTCCTAGGGTTAGGGGATTAGAGAAGTTAAGGATTTTGGATTTTAGAGAAGGGAAAGGTAAAGGTAAAGTCCCTCGGGAGAAACGGATGTATACTGGCTGATCCTGGAACGCTGTTCTAGTGGTAACATAAAGAGACTAACGCACTAATTATAATTATTAATGGAAGTCTCATTCATATAACAATCATTCTAGTTATAACAATGATTGAATCAGGTATTTCTCGGATTTAAAAGAATCCTACCTGATTGTAACTCGAGTTATAGATATTGCAGGAACGCCTTAATACGTGGTCGCACAGAAAATTTAACCTTTACCAAATAACAGGACAGTCTCTTTTAATTCGATTTGTAACATGGCTTGCAAGATTTTTCTGGTTCTGTGAGTGTTCAGCGCAGATTAGTTACGATCAGGTGAGCCACTTGCTTATCTGCAGTGTATAAAAAAATACTATCAGCAGTCATAATATTCGCATTTTTTATCTGACACATTAAACAGTTAAGGGAAAGCACAAAGAATTATTTTACAGCACTTTAAAGAGAAAACTGACTGTACCTATGGCGCAGTTGTATTGTGTGTATCCTACCACCAGCTGTTTACACAAGCTATATGACCACACAAAACTCATAAACAAAGACCAGCTCTCACAATGTTCACATAAGCTACATTGAATGCGCAACAACACGTGAACATACCGCTAATGTGCAGCGTAATTACAGGCAACCCTCACAAGCGGGCGGCGGTCGCTCTGACCGCGGGCGCTAAAAATGAATTTTAATGGTCACTTACACCGGGATAATGAAGACAGCGCGGCGCGCCGGCTGCCGCGCCCCGGGCGACTCTCCCGCCGCTGCCGACTTATTTGATGTATGTTAACCGTACGCCTGTGCAAACTCAGGGCCGTCTGCTCGCGAATAACTTGTAATCATCTTTTGAGGATTGTTTGGATATGAGCTCTTTTGTTCTTATCTGCACGAGTATGTACAAGAATATGTTAGATATACGTATGTAAAGTAGTTGGCAGATGTGAAAGTAATAGAGTGCAAGATTGCTCAGAACGTGCGATGAGGCTTATGTAATGGAGTAGTGATTTAATAGAAATCATTGCATATCAATAATATTGTATTGATAATAAAATTAAATAAATTTATACGATGACAGTATATTTCTTTCTAGCTTTTCTTCGCGGCTCCGCCCGCGTTATCTGCTTTTCCGGGATAAAAAGTAGCCTATGTTCATCAGGGATAATGTAGAATTCTAATATCACCATTTTTGAAATCGGTCCAGTAGTTTTTAAGTTTATTGGTAACATACAAAAATACAAATCATTCCTCTTTATAATATTAATGTAGATGTGTAGATATACGAGAGTGAGAAGTGGTAATGTTTAAGCACATTTTTTTTGGAACGAAGTTCCTTACGGCAGGCTTGGAGGGGATAGGGAGTTTGCTGCGTGACCGAACTGAAAAAAATGTGATAGTAAAAGCGTAAGAAAACAGCGTAAGAAAAAAGCGTTAAAAGCGCCGCATAACCAGCCAGCGTTAGTTCCTTTTTGCCTGCACCAAAATTGTGTGCGAATTTCAGCTCAATCAGTTTTTAAAATTATTAAAATGAAATTCATTCAGCCAGTATTTTTATATCTCCTTCGATTTTTAAAAGATTACGCTAGCTCGTTATTATTTATAATTACATAAGTTGATAAAAAATGCTATACAATAGCTTTACCGCGGCAGTCTCCGAGTTCTACACGTCTTTTTTTTATTTTGTTATTTTAGTTGATAATTTGTATTTTTTACAATTTGTGTCGATTCTACATTAGCCGAAGGAACTTCGTTCCTACCTGGTGTCCCACGATACACACCAATTTTTTTATTTTGATAGCATAGGTCGATAAACGATCAAGCGAATGTGTGGGAAAATTAATTAGCTACCCACATCCAATGTGGATGTTATTTGATTCTGTAGAAGTTTGTGCGAGGTCGACCGGCAGTGTAAGGTAGTTAGTTACTTTAACTTGCAATGAAAGCGTCTGCTCAATGCAAGATACTGAAGTTTACTCGCCGCGAATACGGAGATTTTATTTAACTACTTCTACAATAGTTTTACTACTCTTACCTTCAACTGCGAGGTAACTGAGAAGTTGCTGAAATTATTATGAAGTTTCGCTAACACCAATACTTCTTGAAAATATGTTATTCACTTTATTAAAGTCTGATATTTTTATATGACTCATATTTATTTGTAGGGATAAGATAAAAATTTAAAAAAATAATTTACTAATGACATTCAGTGCAAAAGTTTCTAAACAAATAAATATACCCAACAGTCACATACATAGTCCTCACCCCACAGTAAAATACCAGTCTTGTGTCGTGGGTATCAGGAACTATGAGAGACTTTCGATTTCATAACACCTAGACTCCGAAACAAATATGTGTGGATCACACAAGTCTCGGTGCGGGGATCGAACCCGCGACCTCTCGCTTCACTGCCGACTACTCGCTCGCTGCGCCACGGAGGTTGTCAATATGTGAACAAATTTTCAATGATCATGTTAAATGATGAAAGAGCACAAGCGATGTTATTGATTCTCGATAGTAAACGGTTGCAGTAAACTCTTTCACTAAATGATGTTAAAGAAGTTATTTTGACGATCATGCATTAATTGATACCGATCCCATCAGTACCACCTCGGGTTCCTTAAACATATTTGTATCCAATTAAATAATACGTCGTAAAAATCTTGCCATAGTGACTCGTTCGGCCGAGTCACGTTCCGGATCTATCGTATATCCAGTAACTTCAGACCTCTATAATTCCAGCGACTGTAAAGTGATGCAACGACTCTCAACGGTCAACATTTTATTGGACTGCACTGTACTTAGTGCTCACTATAACATGCAGTGTAGCATTTGCTGAACCAGAATAAAATAAAATGTGTCAAACGATACATTAGAGATACATTTAGTAGACGAAATAGACTTATATAAAAATAGACTAACTGTCTCGGGGGCGCAGTTGAATTGCGTATACGGTGCGAGTGCGAGTGTCTCGGGTTATGAGGTTTTTCAATAAATACACAGCAATCAACAATATCAGCATAAAGTCTCGAATATGTGCCCGGTATAAACTCGGGACGGAAATAAACTCGGCGAAATGTGGGTTTAAACCTCTGCCTACCCCTTCGGGGATTATAGGGGTGAGTGAGTATAAATAAAAAATAGAGGTGGGAGGATATTAAGATTAAGTTTTTAAATCTATCATAAGTCATTTGTAAATCAATAAGAGCTTCTGATCCGAGGTTCTAACGAACATAATTTCATCGCAGTACTTGCGAACGCTACCAAGAATACTAAAGCAAACACAAATCACATTTTCTCCGGTGAGTCGTAGAATTTATCGTATAAATCAACGAACTTGACAAAAAACTATCACGTCATCGAAAACCATGTCCCGTCAAACAGTGGAAGGGGCGCGGCGGCGACGCGTTGTCAATAACAAGAGCGGATGATAAATTCGCCACGTCGACGCGGCGCGGCGGCGCGGTGGCAGCGTGACGCGACCCACGTCATTGTCATATTGACACAAAGAGCGTGACGCGTGACGCTTGACGCGCGACGCGTGACGGGCCGTGATCCCCGCGCCGAAGGGTGACATGTTTATATTTGAACGGACCATTTTTTACGAATATATTGAGTTGATTTTAAGTTATGACAGAAGTTGCGAGAAAGGAATACTAATAACTTCTTACTTAAAATTTTTGTAAGAAGCGATCAACTAAGCGTTTTTTGGTAAAATAAATATGTAATTAGTTTTTCGGCTTTAGTTCACAAAGTAAATTATGGTGCGTCCATTATCACGTTTTTTATAACAATTGTATGCCCGTCAAATACATATTAACCAATGAACTAATACTAGCGTATCTGATAAATTTTTGTACTTAATTATAACGCGACCACAGTTCATAATGTGAAAACCGGCCATAGTGGCTCGTTCAAGCGTAATTAGTCGGTGTATATTCAGTAACTTCAAGCCGGCATAATTCTACCGATCATCAACGTGTGCAAATAAATAGATATCTCTTGGAGGTGGGCATTATATTTATACTGCATTGTACCTAACATCAGATCCAGTTTAGTCAATTTGGCATACCAGAGTAATAAAAATAATATAGAATACACGGATTTTATAAAAAAATTTGAATCTTATTTTATTTTTAAATTGGTAGAGAAATCAACATTGCATTTCAGTTTTCCACACCCAAGTACTATTATGTGCAATATTCGTATACATTTTGAGTTACCAACTGCGCCGCAGGCAATTAAAACGATGTAATTACTCACCAAACTGTTGAAAATAAAAATCACAGAATCCCAATTTGAGCCCGACATGAACCATCAAAACGGAAAATTTAAAGCAAACAGAACATCCCAAAATTTGGCCCATTCATCAAATCTGATGAACTAATTATCGTGAGAAATAAACTTGATTCGCGCGACCGCGGCAGGTGCTCTGTCGATTTGAATTTTTAAAACACCCCCATTTTGGGGGTAGGAACCACCCCACTAAATACTTGAAACTCTAATTGAATATACGTGTCGAAAATCCCGTATAATCGCCGATGCAGTAGGGATGGACTGAAAAAGGTAGCCGGTTTAGCCAGTTTAGCCGATTTGGGATTTTACGTACGGAAGTCAATAAAGAAACTTTAAATTGTTTTTAATTGTGTTAAAAGTTATTCAATTTGGTTTACCACATTCTCTTAGCTTATTTCAGTAAATAATTGCTTTAGTTACTCTAATCAAAAATTAGAAGATAGTAAGATGGTAGGGAATAATATTAGTTGAAGAAGGTTTACAAAAAAATAATATCCTAATCGTAAAAATCTCTGTGTCTTTTGAATAAGTAGACAGATTTTCTTCAAACCATGTCGATATAACTAAGCTAAGATATAAACAAAGAAAATCACAATCAATTAGTTTATTCGTTCAGATGTTACGATGAGAGAGAGAGAGAACCATTTATGCACTGTTTGCGTTTAGAAGTGTAGTGCATGTAGAGTCACTCTGCTCTACAAAGAAAAATATACACTAGGAAAATAAGGAAGCAAATTTTAGGTCATATGAGTACTTAAAAAAAAATACTTAGAGCGTCTGTCTGTAACAAATAATCTACTCCGCGTATTGACTTAATAGTCATGTCATACTCAGAAAATAAAATATCTCGAAAACTAATTAATTATTAATCTACAATTCCCATAGTAAATAAATTGTTTACAGATTAAGTAGCAAAATATCATTCTCGAAATATTTCGAGATCATCAACCCTATCCAACAATAGCTACCTTGAGTTTTAAATTTATTTAGATTACAGAAAGGAT
This sequence comes from Amorpha juglandis, assembly GCA_949126905.1. Lineage (NCBI taxonomy): Eukaryota > Metazoa > Arthropoda > Insecta > Lepidoptera > Sphingidae > Amorpha > Amorpha juglandis. The sequence continues at coordinate 15,815,246 of OX421381.1, read as the reverse complement.
TTGTTGGCGGCATTCGGCAATATTTTCCCCTTAATAAACCCATTGTTTCGAGAAACTTCGAGCCACTGAATATCAAAACATCGACCAACTTCTGTCACGTCTAATGACTTTCTTGTTACTTCGCGAATTACCATTTTGATATTTTGTATTGGTTTAATGTCTTTGGGCCTTAGGTCTTGTTCAAATTTTATGATGTTTTGATTTAAAATATTTCTAAAATTAGTGTTATAACTAAGATATCTAGGCAGTATTGTCTACAGCCTGCTTGGGTCGGCCTGGACCGTTTCACAGAAAACCGACCTAATGTAACGGCTTGCTGCTGCTTTTTTATAGTTTAGTTACGTTAGATTAAAAACAGGTCCATAATACTTCAGGTATATCATGGGCGGTGGAGATCACTTACCATCGGGTGACCCACTAGCTTGTTTGCCGGCCTATGCTATAAAAGTAATAAAAAAAAGCACTTTTAAAAATTTATTTAGTTCGTGGGTAAGGACATGCTCTGTACAATTTTTATATTAAGCTGACTGTTTTGTAAATATTTCACCAACAAAATACTAGGATTTCTCTATACGGATTACTTTGAATCGGGGTCGTAAAAGCCGCAAAAAAAAACGAAATTTCCCTCCAAAATCAGATGCATTGCCCCGACCCCATATAGTAAAATTAGGAATTACTAGTTATTCTTCATTATATTAAAAAAAACTATATTGCTATGAGTAATAATCACAAAACACGGCCAAGGTTATCGCAGTTCTCAAGTCCCTCCCTGTACTAATAACCGTTTATCAGCGAAAGTATCTGGTGCTAAATCTCCATAATTACAGTGGCGCACTCAGTCCCGGCGGGGGGCACTCCACGGGATTTGAATTCAAATCCGCGTTCGGAGCGTTCTTAACCCTACGGTGATGGGGGTCGGCTCATACTATACATAGATGATCGCGGACGATTCACACTGTGCTGGGACGTGATGTAATTTTTTTTAGATGTCTATTACTTATATTTAAATAAACTGTACCGAGCTAATTTATCGTCGTAATTTATTTTCGGATATGTATTCGTTTTATATTGATATGACTCTTTTTTTTAGTTAACTAATCTTGAAACATAATATTAATGTAATGTTCAACTGACTTGAATCAAGAAAACCTGTATTTGTATCGGTTTTTGTTGTTCGATTCCATTTAAACTCTGTTCAGAAGGTTCAAATCACATGTGATTAAGCAGTTAATCTACTATAATTCAACCATGTAAACCCCTTGTTAGCATACGTTTAACTAGTACTTAAAATAATTGACTTCAAAAATTAACATTGAAATATTAGAAATAACATTAACATTAAAATTAAAAAAAAAGTTCGGGTAGTCGTGAAATTAACACTTATAAATTGCGATCAGAACATTTATTTAAAATTAAATTATAAATATCAGTTATTTTACCTACTTTTATGTCTACATACATTAGTTAAACTGTCTACCTGCCGGGTTTAGTGTTTGTTTTCCTTTAAAATTTCTCCACTTCACTGTTACACTTTTGCACTCATCACTACTTCATAACTATGGAGTCTGCTCTAAAAGCCACTTTTGAAGATATGAAAGCTGATTTTCACAAAAGGATGGCGGCCTTCGAGACTGATCTCCAGAAGACGTCGGTGTCAACTCCTGGCTCCTCTGATCTGGCTGCTGAATTCTCGGCGTATAAAGGCTTCATTACCCAGGCGCTCAACTTACTGCAGCAGCAAATTGAGGCTTTAGCTCACACTGTGGACACCATGGAGACGCATAGGCGCCGCAAAATGCTTCTGCTACATGGAGTCGCTGAAGTGCCGGATGAAAATACCGCAGAAGTGATAACCAAAGTGCTTACACAGCAGATTGGTTTAGCGGACGTTAAATCCAGTGACATAAAACGTTGTCACAGAATGGGTCAACCATCCCCCTCTAAAAAGCCCAGACCTATCCTTTTGAAGATGCAGGATACAGCCGCCAGGGACTCGATATGGTTTAGCAAAACCAAGTTGAAGGGTTCTGGCGTAACACTGTCCGAGTTCCTTACGAAGTCTCGACACGATATTTTCATGGCTGCTCGAGATAAGTTTGGCGTCACCAATTGCTGGACAAGGGAGGGCAATGTCTATGTAGTGAGCTCCGGTGTTCGGCATCGTGTGGCATCATTTAGCCAGCTTGCCCAGTTGCCACTCCCTGTTGGCACCGCTAAGTCTGCTCCCGCTAAGTCAACCGTTGCGCCTAAGACCAGACGAGCCGCGTCTTCAAAAAAGTGATATATTCTTAATTTTATGTCTCCCTACCAAGTGCCTTCTCTGTTTAACTTTTTGGTTCGTATACTATTCTTATAAATTAACTTCTCGCCTTTTCATAACTTATTTCTATAAGCTTGTTTTAGTGATTTAATTAATTTCCTCTTTATTTTTGTGCACAACTTGTTTGCTTTGTTAGTAATAATATAATAAATTTTGACACTTTGACAGTTGACACTTGACAATCGTAGTATGGCAATCCTGCGTTTTGTTTCTCCTGGCAGCAGACCGAATGTCAGTTTTACTTAAATATTTTTTGTTTAATCCACTTTTTTTTTATTTTCAACTGATATGATATAGTAATATGTTTGTCTGAGTAATATGTTTGTCTGAGTTGGCACTTGTTCTCTTATTTTTGTGTGTAGCAAAATTTTTCTCATTCTCTTTTATATTCCTTGCTTGTTTACTCAACCGGCAGATGGATGATTTATTGTTGTATTTTTTTTTATTTATATATATATTTATTTTCTATATTTATATATTTTTTATTAATTTATCTTCATTTATTTATCATCATAGTAATGTCTAATTCCAGTGAATGTGGTGACAGTGTCGAGTTCCTTTCAGCCTGTAGTGAAGACAGTTTTGTAAGTATTCCATCACTTAGTGACACACTTTCATCTCAGTTTTCTGATGTGCCCTCAAACTTCAATGTGGTCCACCTCAATGCCCAAAGTATTCCGGCTCATTTCCCAGATATGCTGGCTAGTTTTGACTGTATTAATATTCACGCTATCCTTGTTTCTGAGTCATGGCTAAAGCCTTGTCTATCTTCTGTCGCTTACTCTCTCCCTGGGTTCCACCTCATCAGGAATGATCGCACGCCGCGTGGTGGTGGTGGTGTGGCCATTTACCTTCGCACGAACTTACCCTACTCCATTATCAGTGTGTCGCCGCAACCTCCACCATCTAATGCTGGCGAGCACCTTTTCCTAGAGGTGGAACTTTCTCTCAAAAAAGTTTTACTCGGTGTTTATTACTGTCCCTCTCTTCGGATTGACTTCTTTTCTTCTCTCGAAACTATTCTCGAAAATCTGGTTCCCTCTTACAGTCAAACCATAATCATGGGTGATTTCAACACTTGTCTCCTCAAGAATGACCATCGGTCTTCGTCCCTTGAGAATTTAGTCCAGTCCTGTAATCTCTCCATTCTCCCTCTTTCCGCCACTCACCATGTTCCTAATCGCACTCCTTCCCTCCTCGACCTTATTTTAGTCTCATCCACAAACCATGTTGTAAAACATGGCCAGTGTTCAGCTGACAACTTTTCCTCACATGACCTACTATTTCTGTCCTATCGTATCCGTCCTCCTAAAGCCTCTCCCAAAGTCCTATGGCAGCGTAATTTTCGGGGTATGAATGTTGATAATCTTTGCAGGGATGCCGGCAGCATTGACTGGTCTCCAGTTTATGACGCCGATAATGTGGACGATAAAGTCAGTATTTTTAACTTCAAGTTGACCAAGTTGTTCGATAAGCATGCGCCTCTCCGTTTGGTTAAGATCAAGCACCTACCATCTCCTTGGCTTACTGACGACATAAAAGAGCTGCTAACAAAAAAAGCTTCAGCCAGTTCCAGATATAAGTCTCGCCCCACTGATTCGAATTGGAAGAAATATGTTGTAATTCGGAATCACTGCAGTAAGGTGTGTAGGAATGCTCAACGCCGACATATCCATACTTCGGTCGAAAACGGAGATCCAGCGAAAGTCTGGAAATTTCTCAAGTCTCTGGGAGTTGGAAAATCTCGCCATAACAATATTCCTAATGACATTGATATTAATTCCCTGAACAAATATTATTCGTCTCCGCCCTTTTTTGCTGGGGCGACAAAAACTACCACAATTAAGCTTCTTTCTTCTCTTCAGACTCCCGATTGTCCTACCTTAGTCTTCAAACAATTCGCCACTTGTGATGTTAAGAGGGCTGCAAAGCTGATCTCATCCAACGCGATCGGCAGCGATCGTGTTAGCCGCAATATGATTCTTCCTATCCTGGACGAAATCCTTCCAGTCATTTGTCATATCCTTAACCTATCCATTTCCTCAGGGACCTTTCCAACTGCTTGGAAAGAAGCCCATATTATCCCTATACCTAAAAAACCCAACGCCGCTTCTTTCTCCGAATTCCGTCCCATATCTATTTTACCTTTCCTTTCCAAAGTCCTTGAACGTTTAATCCACACCCAACTAACTGATTTTCTTTCGCAGCACAACCTCCTAAATTCCTTATAATCCGGATTTCGTCCTGGTCACAGCACTACCACTACGCTGATTCATATTGCGGATGACATCAGATCAGGTATGGAGGATGGTAAGCTGACGTTACTGGCTTTACTTGAAAGAATGAAAGAAAGAATGAAAGCATTTATTAATCATGTAGGCAATTGAAATAGCGCTTATGACAAGTCAGTACAAAAGTAAAAGAAACTTATATTACATAGAAATCAGTATCAACTAATGTATACATACATACATAGCATCATCAAAATACACTCGGCAATTACACTAAAACTATTTATAATTATTATTTTTCCATATTTTTACTATGGAATAGTCCAGAATCATCATAAATTTTGAGGGGTCGTCTATATGGACCATAGGCATTATCGAAAACGGCACGTGTTTTAAAACTACCACCGGATCCAAAACGACCCACCTTGAGAAGACCCGGCGAAACAAACTCAAGTGGGCTTCCTTTACCGCTGGATTCAACGCGGCGCGACCCAGCCCTGAGAAGTTCCAGCTAGACAAACTCAGTGGGCTTGTTTTTGGTCCAGTCTTTCAATCCAAATTATTTGCGGAAATACAAAGCCTTTTAAATATATAGTTAGTTATAAGGCAGATTAATACGGATCATGTGTATCTCCAGATTGATTGTTTTAAAACTACCACCAGATCCAAACGCGACCCTGCCTGAGAAGACCTGGCGAACAAACTCAGTGGGCTTGTTTTTGATCCGCTTAAGCTATTCTCGAAAATAATGACTTGTCGATTAAAAAATTGCCATATTCACGTAGGTATTTTATTTGTTACACGATCGGTCGTCTTTAATTCAATTTATTGTAGTTTTCATTAAAATTTATTTATTTAATTTGCTCGTATTATATTGAAGTCATTTAAAGATCAACATATTTAATTATTTAGGGTAAATTTATGAGTTTATTCCCTACATAGTTTAAGCTACAGGGTCCCTAGGAGGTCGCAGTATGCAAGAAGGAGCCGAACGCCAAACATGTCTATCCTCTAGATATTGCTTAACATTATAGTAGCCCCTAGACATGAGCACTCGTTTAATGTGTGCCTTGAACATTTTATCGGGCATATTAATTACGTTATTGGGGAGCTTGTTATAAAATTTAACGCTGTTACCCATAAATGACTTTTTAGTCTTGACTATTCTAAAAGCGGGTACAGCGAGTTTGTTTTTGTTCCTCGTATTTATACTATGAATGTCACTATTTTTCTTAAATTTATTGAGGTTTTTACGAACATACATAATATTTTGATAGATGTATTCAGACGGCACAGTCAGTATATTACTATCCTTGAATACAGATCGTAAGGAATCGCGGCTACTTAGGTCATATATAGCACGAACTGCTCTTTTTTGTAATATAAATATAGTGTCTATATCAGCAGCTGAACCCCACAATAGAATGCCGTAGGACAAAATACTGTGGAAGTATGCGAAATATACCAACCTAGCCGTTGAAACATCAGTCAAGCGTCTTATTTTCCGAACAGCAAAAGCTGCAGCACTTAATTTACCGGATAATTTTTCAATTTGAGGGTCCCACTGCAATTTACTATCTATGGTTATTCCTAGGAAAGTAGTTGCAGAGACTAGATCCAATATTTCTCCGTTTAATTCAATGCGCGACTTCACCCTTCCAACATTTGGTAATGTAAAACGGATACATTTTGTTTTACCTGCATTTAATAGAAGATTATTCGCAGAGAACCAATTTAATATCAAATTTAGAATGTTGTTGGGTGTAACTAGATTTTCATCCTTGCGATTTACTTTGAATATTAAAGATGTATCGTCAGCAAATAAAACTATGTCTGTCATCTTTTCTACCATGTACGGAAGATCATTAATATAAACTAAGAACAGAAAAGGGCCCAGAATGGAACCCTGTGGAACCCCTATTTTAACTGTGGATCCCACTGAAGTGACGCCTTCAATAGACACTCTTTGTTCCCTACCAGATAAATAGGATATCACAAGATCGAGAGATGTACCACAAAATCCATAGTACTTGAGTTTAGCAATAAGGGTTTGATGGTCGACGCAGTCAAAAGCCTTGGAGAGATCACAGAACACACCAAGAGCATCCTGTGATCCCTCCCATGCCTCCAATACAGATGTCATTAAGGCAGAACCAGCATCTTGAGTAGACCGATTCTGAAGTGTGTTCAGTGTTGAAGGCATTGACTTTAGCAATGCCTTCAACACTGTCGATTTCGACATCTTACTAGGTGTATTGAGCTCTCTTAACATATCTCCATTGGCAGTTGATTGGTTTCGAAGTTACCTGTTTGGTCGCCGGCAGCGCATCTGCGTTGAGGAAAATCTTTCCTCTTGGTGCACTACGTCTGCTGGCGTACCGCAGGGCGGCGTTTTATCTCCTCTACTTTTCTCAATTTTTATAAATTCCATCACAAACCATCTTCGTTCCTCCTACCACCTTTATGCAGATGATCTCCAAATCTACAATCAAGCACCTTGCGACAAATTTGAGGAAGCTGTTTCCGCAATTAACTGCGATATTCAGCACATCTGTGACTGGAGTAAAGCCTTTGGTTTGACGGTCAATCCATCGAAAACCCAGGTCATTTGTATCGGTAGCCCCAGGATGATATCAAAATTAAACACATATAAACTACCGGGTTGGCTTTAGTATCCGGGTGCAGGATTTTGCTGATAATTTTTATAGTAAACGTTAGACACTAGTCCGTATTAACAAATGCTAGCAGTTTATTATGCGGAAATGCATAGTTTTCGTGAAATAAATTTTTAAAGTTTTGTAGGTTATTACAGTTGTAAACACACTAATATTGAATTAGAAAGAGACAAATGTCATTGAACGTGGAACACGACTAATTCTGTCTCTTTCTGACAAGTAGTTATAGAAAAACGAAATGCTTAATATGTTGTGCTCGCGTTACTGGAACGTTTTTTTTTTCTTTACAATACTACTATAATTATTATTTTCCTATTCACAACTACCTACTTTCATTGTTGTTGAGTGCCGGCTGTGTTTTTATTGTGATCTTATTATGTCCCATTCGACCTGCTTACTTTATTGATATTGGTGGTGATTATTTTTTTCTTAACCATCCAGAAGTAGGAACCGCACAAACCAAGGCTTATGCACGCGTGAGCAAGCGAAGCGAGCTCGGGATTTGGAGCACCCCGACTCGGACAAATTAGGTTAGAAGGGGATGGCAGTGGTCAGTGAGCGAGCGAAGCGAGCGAGCAGACCCTGCCATCCCCTTCGTGGTTATTTTTTTTTAAACCACCCAAAAAGTAGTAGCACCGGCAACTACGCCTTGTTGTTATTACTTGCTTCATAACCAATTTTTGTTACAGATTTTTTTTAACATTGAATATAAAGTAAACTGTGACTTTCCTCCTTCTCCCGATGAAAAATAGCCCGTGACCACATAGAAAATATCAATATGTGCTAAAATATTGTAAGCAGAAACCTGGAAATTAAAAAATATCATATCTCCTAAACTATTGGTTTCCGCACCTCCCCCCTTTCAGGGGGGGTTGTACCTCCCCCACTCAACCCCCTCCCACCCCTCCCGCACTATTTCGCTTGCAACCGGATACTAAAGCAACCCCAAACTACCGCCAGTGTCTTGTGATGGTGTCACCATCCCGTATAGCGACACTGTTAGAAATCTTGGGGTCTACTTTGATAATTCGTTTACCTGGGGCCCGCAGATTCGCGAACTTAGTAGGAAACTGTTTGCTTCCGCACGGTCCTTGCATAGGTTACGCAACTTTCTACCCATCGCCACGAGGATTTCGCTGGCACAGTCACTCCTTCTTCCTATCCTTGATTATGCGGATGCCAGCTATCCCGATCTCACCGAAGAACAACTTAACAAGCTTGAGCGCCTCCAAAATCTTTGTCGTCAGAAAACCTGAAACTGAAAATGCCGGTGCACTCCACTACCTTCATGGATAAATCGTTTACCATTGTAGCTACCCGTTTATGGAATGCGCTACCTGTCTCTATCAGACTTGCACAGTCACTTTCATCATTCAAAAAAATGATTAAAGATCATTATCTTGTTCACTGAATTAAGACATTGTTTATTATATTTTGTAGTATATGCATCTCTTCTCGTATACTTATATGTTGTGTGTATATGTGTATGTGTTTATATGTATATGTATGTATGTGTATGTATGTATATGTGTATATATTTATGTATAAGTATATATCTGTGTGTATGTGTAAATGTATGTAATACCTTATTCGGTTATATTAACTTTTTTATTTTCGGTATTTGTACACTTGACTGCCCGCTATTTCTCATTTACTTGCCTCCATCCCATGGTTGTCTGTAAGAAATTGCCTCGAGCGATAAGACCGCCATTTGTACTTTTTTTGTATACATTTTTCTGTTGTGTTTTATTTCTCTGTATATGTGTACAATAAAGAATTAAATAATAATAATAATAATTAATGTTAGAATTATTTATTACTAAAATGATACATAGTAAGTAGATATCTTTATAATGCCGATTCTGGTCAACTGAAATTTTATGGCTTCAACCGCCCTAATCAACATAACATGAGGATAGGAGTACGACTTATATTGGGCTAATTATGTAATTTTGATTTAAGTGGCAGTGACGCCGCAGCATTCATTCAGACGGCTACACAGTCATTGCCTCTATACAAATACTTAGCCCAGCATAGCAACACGTCCAAGTAGAAAAAATATTTTTATAAACTTCAATAATCATATCGTACGGTGTGAACCGGCCCGTCCGACCGTGTTGCCGTCCCATGGCGCTGCAAGACGGCTATTAGACGAGACACGAGCCTCCACGTTAATTGTTATCTCTGAACGTGGCCGTGGTCTAACCAGCCAGTGTGTTTATTGAATCAGTAATTGTCTTGGCGGTTTCTGAATTGCGAGCCTGTCCATGCATACTTAGGATACACACATTTTTTTGAAGTGTAAACTCCTTTTAACGCGATACGCATATTTTTATATGAAATCTCTGGACCCGCGACATCGTTACGAGACGCAGCTATAGTGTGTGCATATAGCAAACCACGATCGCGTCTAGATAAATAAAAATAAAAAAATTATTGCTATAAAATTTACAACTGTTTTGCCTAGTGTTTAAACAACCGATAATACAACAATTGTTAACTCCCGATTAATATATATATTTTTTAATAAATATAATGTTGCACCAAAATTTGATTTCATTTCTGTCGGCACTCCCGGAGTGTAATCCGTAATTTTTTTTATATAGCGTAGTCTCTATTCAGTCCGCATCACTATAACACAATTGAAATTCGATCCCCTTCTGTGTGACAAAGTCCCAAGATTACTTATTGCTGTTATTTATTTCAAGGGGGCATCGAAAAAACACCCCTTGGTTTTATCTATGGGGCTCCAGCGATAATTATTTTTAGGCGTATTATCTAACTTAGAGTCATGCGATTTTGATGATTCTTTTTTTATTTGAAAGGAGGATCAGAATTAGTTCTAGTTAATATTTGAAGAAATCAAAACCAAAAATCATAAATAAGCCAAAAATAAAAATGACTAATTTTGTGTCGGTACTTTCTAGCAATAATTGACCACTGAATTAAAACTCATAATGGTCCTTCTGTTTTATTGATGAAGAAATGAAATCTGACAACCTTAGCCCACTGTAGTAGCCGGCTATGAAGCGATAAACCGCGAGTCCGATCCCCGCACCGAGACAAATGTTTGTGTGATCTTATTTCGAGTCTCGGTGTTGTGAGACCGAAAATCTGTGAATAGCCACTATCTAATACAAGTACCTTACTGTGGAGTCAGCACTATGTGGCTGACTGGTGTTACTCGTATTTATATTTAAACAATTACGATAATAATACAATTACCAAAGGTCGATTATTGCCACAGAATTTTTCATAGCCAACAAAGCATCCAAACAATATTTTTTACCATTAAAAGATATCAAAGATATAAACGATAAAGATAGTAAATCAAGTTCAAAGGAATACAATAAAGAGCCGTTTGAGTGAAAGTGATTTAGGGTTAAATCGGTACAGACGCGGCGATAAAATTAACTCCCTATATAATATCATTTGCTTAGAGAAAACGAATAAAAGAAACTCATCGGCGCGTAGAGAGGACGCGGTGGGGGGTTAAAGGCACATGGTTTTAGGTATAAGCTTACAGCGTCTGTGTTTTTTTTGTGTAATCCTGGCAGTTTATAATTTTGTAGGTCAAATGATATTTGATACTTGAGAGCATAGAATATTGGTATGTTCTTGTAATACGATACCTAAAGAAGCATATAACCGCGTGAAATAGTAGCGACTGAGTAGAATGGTAGACCCTAGCAGCGAACCGGGATAACGCAATTCATAAACTAAAACAAATTTGTTATTTATTATTTCATTTAATACGTTTCAAATACAACAATGTTAAACAATGTGTTATGCATTACACTGCAAAACTCTTCGATATATTAGGCCTATATTATACACGTCCCATTGTTGGGCACAGGCTGCCTCTTCTGGACGAGAGGTGTTGGGCCTTAGTCCACCACGCTGGCCTAATGCGGCTTGGCAGGCTTCTCATACCTTCAAAACCCTCATAACTGAGTAGTTACTCAGGTATGTTTGTTTCTTAATGAGTTTTCCTTCACCGTTATTTCAAGCGACATTAACAAATAATATAAATATAACTTAGAAAAGTTAGAGGTGCATGCTCTTGGGGCTGGTTTCGAACCTGCCACTTTACTGTCTACGGTCCGTACCATTCCCCGTTGAGGTATCGCTGCTTCGATATTTTATAAGATAAAAAAATAGCAATTCATTCAATTCTTTTGTGCGTTCTTAAATAATTTCAGATTACAATGTATCATACTGAATACTATTTAGCCTATTAGAAGTTTGACACTCCTCACCTACCAAAATCTTTTAAATGGTCCTTCAAGCCAGATAGAATTAAAATCTCTTTATATTTTTTATTTCATCGCGTTTCCTCGACACTTGCACCAAACGATAAAGCCAAAATACAAGGCAAGGGTAAAATAACGAGCTTAGAGCTAAACAAAGGGAGTCGGGGTAGCAGAGAGCGGATTTTTTTTGCCCATTTCCCTGGCCCTTTGCCCTGGCAGATGTTCGCGCGGATTTCTTTGGCAAAACGTCTTGCCTTTTTTATTGTTTGAATTATTTGTTTGTTTTTCTAAATCTTACCGCGAAAGTGTGGATTTGTAAAAGTATTGTATGAGCGTGTTTTTGTTTTTTTCTTTATGTGGTTGGTTTACAAAGCGTTTTCATTTAACGATTGCTTGAATGTACCACATATAATTGACACCATCCGTGGCGCAGTGTGGGAGTAGCCGACCGTAAGTGGGAGGCCTCGAGTTCGATTCCCGCACCGAAAACGAACTATTTTCCAACCTGACCATTGTTGGTATCAGCAGAAAAACTACAAACAGGTTTAACACAATATTTAATAAACTATTTAATATTAAAATGACTTTATAGTGAGGAGAAGTTGTACTCGCCTCGAGCCTCAACCGAGTATAGACAAAACAAAGTACAACACAATAAAACACACACGCTCCGAGCCATTCATTTTACAGAGATCACGAGCGAAATAGTTAATTAACACGGTAAAGGGAACGCGGGTGGGGACAGCGTGGAATGTGTTTTATATTACTTTAAACATTTTGGTAGTATTGGACAGGGAACCCTTGGGTAGCTGATCCACTTGACTACTATCAAGCTCATTTTCCGTGAGTAGCTTCGTTTCGATGAGACGACCAACTATTCCCTATGCGAAAATTCTCTATTGTGGTAGCTAACAGAGGTAGCAAGGTATAATAGGTATGATTACTAACCAGCTGATTTTTTTGTTTTTACTTAGTTAATATTTATATAATTAAACTGTCATATTGTCCTACAAATAAAATAATAATTTTTTGAGTATCATCAAATCGAAATATTCTATCCTTGCTACCTCTGTTAGCTACCACAATAGAGAATTTTCGCATGGGGAATAGTTGGTCGTCTCATCGAAACGAAGCTACTCACGGAAAATGAGCTTGATAGTAGTCAAGTGGATCAGCTACCCGAGGGCTCCCTGTCTATATCTCTAGTGCAGCTACTACATAAATATTAGCTCACATCTGTATCCCTGAAAAAGGTGGGCAAAGGTGCACACGTTTCGCCAAGTTTATTTCCGTCCCATGATGTGATTAGGTACACCGAACACAAACTCCAACCCGCGATAACTCATGAGTATTTTTCGTATTGGAAATTAAAATTTAACAACAACAAGTGTTATAAATTAGACGACCTTTTTAGTAAGTACCTACTAAGCAATATATTCAAGGGTGAGTTGGCTACCTTCATATTTCCGAATATCTCAAAGATCGTTTCAAGATGTTTTTATTCTTACATGGATAAGTTACTATACTGGACCTAATTGTGAAATACAGCCCAAATATTTGTTAGAGACATAGCGTACTTCGACGGTCGGTAGAATTATGCCGGCTTGAAGTTATTAGATATATTCTGGCTGATCCCTGAAGGTGACTCTTCTGAACGAATCACTATGACGAGGTTTTCACCATATGTATAGTGGTGGCTATTTAATCGGATACAAAATATGAGGTATTCTCCCACCAGAAAGGTTACTTTGCAAATAAAAGCAGCGAGACAAGTTTATTTACTTTAAACACAAACAAAATTCACAACAGCAAAACTCTAGCATATTAACTTCCTCATTGCGAAAACTTAGCCGAGAATTGTTGAAAACATTGTGCATATGCAAGAAAAATAGAAGCGCTAACTGCTTGGTTTGTGCGAGTGTAATGTCCTCATTAGCACATATTAAAGTGCTGAGCATGCATTTTAGTGAGCAACAAGCTGGTAGTTGTGTTGTGTAACTAGTGTGTTGGGCTATGCAATTTTGTCTACAGCATTAAGATAGTTTGTAGCCGTTGCTGGTGCTAGGATATTAATATCTGCCCGAATAGCGACCACCGTACACATGGTGTTAAAACCTGCCATAGCGACCCATCATGTGGCCAGGTAGGCCACAAAGGGCTCTTTAATACGCCAATAATAAATAAATGACATGTGGATCGCGTTCCAGGATCAGCCGTATCTAGTATTTACTAGATATGGCTATTTATTTACATATCTAGTAATTACACTTTCTTGTCTACTTATATTTATTACAACAGCTAAAATTTTTAAAGATAAAAACAATATTTCATGAAAATGGGGTAGTTGAAATAGTTAAAACTTTTTCTATTGTTCCTCATAATATTTCTCTTTGTGTAGTACTTTTTTTATAAAACAGTAGATTTTTTGTCATTTTTAATGTCTGATAGGTCATTTATTGAATAATTTTACTGCCATATAGTATGATTTCCTTTAAAGCCTACGGCAACAAAAAAAAATCAAACCATAAAAGACTTACACATTATACCAATGACATGATACCAGTGGCAACATGGAAGGAGTCAATCATTCAGAATTTACAGTCGACTGTCTCCGACAGTCGTAAACAACTTAATCAGATAGTAAAACGTTACGCACATTTGGCATGTTATGTGGGGTGTGAAACATTTAGTTTCACGAAAATTCGCTTGTGGGTTTTCTTGGCACTATTTCGAAAAACAAAGATGCTAACGTAGCGTTTACCATCTTATCTCATTACTCAGGAAAATAAAAAAACGGTTAAAGAGCAAATCGAAACTTTTTATTCTTTTTATTATTTGTTAAGAAATCCATAAAAATATATTTTCTCTCTGCAAATTTCAGTCGGCTACATATTACGGTCCAAATAGCCCTTTAAAATGGCGGACAGGTAGAAAGAGAGACAGACGGTAGACGCTATAATAGAGTTCCGTTGGCATTCTTTGAGGACGGAACCCCAACTTCCAATGCCTATCGTAAGCTATGAATTGTAGCGTGAGATAATAATATGACCAATTGTTGAGATTGAATTGAATTGAGATATGTAAATAAATAATAAGTGTGTTAAACTTCAGAATAATTGACATAAATTAATTAACCAACGAATTTAATTCGCGTATGCAAAAAAATAAAACACGAGAATGATACACCACGTTGTTTATGACACATTTTCCGAATGCTTCGTTGTACGCAGGCGCAAAAACACGTAATAGCTTACGTACAAACATATATACGTAGATGGCTTGGCCGAAGCAAGTATTCGTCATATACGACGCCTTCTTAAGACGATGAAGCTGTATAATATGCAGTCCTTTGCCTTCCCAATAAAGGAAAAAAAAATAAAAGGAGACGAAGATTACAGAAAACACTGTATACTTGTAATCTGTCTCATTCTCTCGGAGGCTAAATCCTATTTGTGATTATGTTTGTCTTTTTTACTGTCGCTTTTTCGTTTCATCGAATTTTCAAATCACAACGCTGTTAATGAAATTTAGTTAAAAAAAAAACAAATTAATTAACATAAAGTGTTTTTGCCCAAATAAGTTTAATTCGGACAAGTTCTAATTTAGGAGTAATTTGGAGGACAAAGCTAAATTGCCTAGCAAAAAGTTAGGTATCCTGAACAGAGCGAGGCGGTACTTCACGCTAGGCTAAAGATTAGCCTCTTACGGAATACTGCTGTCATATCTAAGCAGACTTCGTTATTGAACCTTAACCAAATTTATATTGGACTACATCGCAGTCAAACTTAATCGAATGAAATTTTTCCCATAAAATTGGTCTACAATTAACGGAGAAATCGATGTACATACATAAAAAAAAACTCGCCGAATTGAAGCCTCCCCTTTTTGGAGTTTAGTTAAAAAGATAATATGTATTATGATAATCATTTTACAAATATTACATTACTGAATTAAACATAGCGCCTAGATATCTAGATTTATTCTACTAGTAGAATAAATATTGTTTTTCCATAAAATAAGTATTAGGCTAAGTAGAAATCTACGTTTATGTAAACAACCACTTGTTTGTTTTATGAAATTGCTTTAGATTTGTAACATATTTTTCCGTAACCATTTTTCTATCCTCAATTCCATGTCATTTGCGTAGATCAATATTGAGATAAAATCCGATACAGAATATGTAAAAAACCCTGTTATCATTTTATATTATCAAAATATCTACTGACTACCTTGGTGGCGCAATTCTGAGCTGAGAAGTGATAGTATAGTATCTCGGGTTCAATCCCCGTGTCGGGTAAAAGTGAAATTGGGTTTTTCTATCACCAAATGTTCAGTATCAGCCTGGAGTTTGGAATTGTACCCGGTATGGCGCTAGGCTCGCCCGCTATGACATCATGGGACGGAAATACGCTCAGCGATACGTGGGTGTACTGGTTATTGGTTAGTCGTAGCGCTTCATTATTAGTATGGCCGTGAAACAATTAAATATGTAGCCTAAACTATTAAAGTTCTTTTGCAGTAAAACTACTGTACCACCAAGTAAAATATATTATCTTACTATTGAACTCACTATATCTCATGAATTCGCAAAAGGCATAACTTCCCCTCAAGAAAAATGTACGTACATCCGAAATCTTAACTCCACCACAACTTTCAGATTGATCGGCGAAGTTCTAGTTTATTGCAAGCGAGGACAGTTCCACACTTAGTTTTATTGCGTATAAGTGTTTTCATTGTTTCAGCTCACTTTTCCAAACTTTTGACCTCTTCCAAACGAGTTATTTCTTGGATTCAATATAAGTTTGGATGATAATTTCATTATGACGATGTTAGTGAAGAACGGTATTCCTGACGTTTAGATATTCTTTATGTACGGCTTGAAGAAAATAATAACAAGGGTATATATCCAATTATAAAAAAAATATACATACAAAAAGTCGATTTTAAGTTTTGTTTATAGAGGGAAAGCGCGGTGACTCACTTACTCGTTTGCTGGCATCTGCTATAAAAAATGAATATCATACATTCCGTAACATTAAGTATCACAATATTAGAAAAAAGAAATAGGAAAGAAGAAGTGTATTATAATCTTAAGTCATGCAACATACTTAATACAGCGCGCATTAATTTAACTAAATTTTGACTTAAAACTTATTAACTTAGTTATGCCTTCACGGTGATGCAGGAGTCCAGCTCATCATAATATTCATGTCGCAAAACACAACATTTTGTGATTCCCATCCGAAATTAAAACATCGGTTCCGCCCTCACGCAATCCCAACTAACTCACGTGCCCTTTATTATTATTTACACAATCCATACACACTCCAAATCAGCACAACTAAAACAACACAACTCTAACCCTTGCTCTCGTTAACTAACTCATGTTTTGCATCGGTTTTAATGATGTAAGGTATAGCGAGTATGGTTTCCCTGTGACCGCCGGTAATCTCATGCAATACGCGGGGCATGGGGTGGGGGGAGAAATACGTCATAGAAACGTTTTAATATGCATTTTTATTTATTCTTTGTCAGTGCTTGATTTTTTTCTACCTGACTGGATAACGATCACCGTATACATGGTGAAAAACTGCTGGTGGGAGGGTACCTAAATGGATAGAGATCACCGTACACGTGTAAAAAACCGCCACAGTAGCTTGTTCAGGCGAGTCGCGTTCCGAGATCAGTAAGTGTATATGCAGTAACTTCAGGCCGGCATAATTCTGCCGACCGATAAGGGACCCAATGTCTCTTCACGGTCGACATTATGTTTGAACTGCACTCTTCATAACATCAGGTTTATTGTAGTTATTATGTCGTGCCAAAAAAAACATCGAACATTCTGATGTCTTGCGCTCAGTTATAATTGATTTGTGTTGGTACATACCGTTATGAAGAAAAAACAAATATTGCGGTGAATTTATTTTTAAAATTTATCAATTTATTAAATTGCTCAACCAGGGTCAGAAGGGCTCGGCTCTTTGTCAGTAAACAACCCTAATGTTATGATATTCAAAATAATATAATTTTATCATTTCATTAAATCCTTTACCAACTGACCATAGAAATTCATCCTCATCCAGAATAAATACCACAATAAAAAATGTAAATAAAAACACCCGTCCGTTTTATAAACTCTCCGAGCCGCTTAATCCTGTAAACCTTCAAGATTATTTTTTCCTACCAGAAATTATTAACCAAGATCAAAAAAACAAGGGCTTAAAAACTTCGCCGCGCGATTTGCTCCGACTTAACTGAATTAAGCTTTCTTACTGTCTTCATAATCTTTTGTTGAAGCTTTGTTCGCAATAAAAGCTTTGAGCATTTTTGACGGCGCCACTCGGAGGGTATATATATGTAATGTTGTAAATTGAAAATGTGAAAGATAAAACAAAACGTAATGTTAATATTAAAGTGCTGGTTTTAAGAGCCATGTTCAAGTAAGTATATGGAAAAATATGATAATTAAAAAAGATGTTTAGTTTTTGGATGCGTTACATAACTGAATGCAAGTTAGCTGATGGTAAGTGATCAACACTGCCTATTCACACCCACAACGTTACAGATATATTTGGTGCGCTGCTGATCTTCACGGAAAATGGTATTAGAAAAACAGATTTTTGTGCTATCTTAATTTATATATCTGATATCAAAACATCCTATCCCCTATAGAGTTAGTGCATTCCTATTCAAATTCTAGTTAGGCTTCCAACAAATTGTAACAGGAGATACAATCTGAAACCGCGGATGCATCACTCCTCTTCGCAATCATGTAACTCGATCACTCTCGAGACCTGCGCGGTAATGAACTCTCTAATACAATAGAGGTATTGTTTCCAGTTGCTGTGTAAGGCAAAAATAATTTTATAGGATTTTATTCATATTCTCCATTGAATTTATCTATAGGCTTTTTCCTCCTTTATTATCCTGGCACGGCAAAGTGACTACACTGCATCTGATGTTAAATACAGGGAATTCCAAACATGTTGACCGTCAAGAGATATCGAAAATTATGCCAGCCTGAAGTTACTGGATATACACTGTTTTTTTTATAGCATAGGCCGGCAAACGAGCAAGTGGGTCACCTGATGGTAAGTGATCTCCACCGTCCATGTGCGCCCCCATGGAATGAGAGCTATGCACTATATTGGACGTGACGTCATCGCAATGAAGGTGCGAGCGTGCGAGTTAGATAACGTAATCACTCTTAATAAAGATGCTGTTTTTTATACCAAAACAAGTATCAACCCACTTCTCGTATTCGAAAAAGCTTAATATTTTTCTCCCAAAATGGTAAATAAAAAACAAGGAATTATTCAAAAACATTTCGTCATTTTGTACGCCAACTTTTCTCGTGATTTTTAATTTATATTTCGTCTCCATTCATCCCTTATTTTGCCGGTTCATTAATAAAGAATTTGCGAGTCCTGCTCCCTCGTTGACCGTTTTATTTTACAGACATAATCATTGCCTGCACAGTTGGGTTTTGCGCCATCATTGCAAGCACTTTATTAGGTTTTATTTTGTTTGATTTGAACCCAATCGTAAACTTTTTGAATGTGTTTATTGTAAGGGTATTAGGAAATTCCTCTAAACTGCTTAAAATGGAAGTTTAAAAAAACCAGCGACCACTGACAAATAATAAGTTTATCGGTGGTCACTAGAATCATGCCGGCCTGTATAAATGCTTTTTCACAATCCGAAGAAGGAAAAAGCAAATCGAAGGGCTTGCAATAGGACAGATGAATGACCGATGCAGGCACAGGCACACAAGGATATACCCGCTCCGACTAACCATCAAGTCATGTCGCAAACCCCTCGTAAGAATCGAATATACACTGGCTGACTTGAAAGGCGATCCACACAAGGTGTGTGGGTCACTATGGCAGGTTTTAAAATCATGTGTATCGCGGTGAATATGAAACCTACCACCAGCAAAAGTCTAGTTATCTAGGACTGGAGCTTGTGCCATGCCATATATGCCACCATATATTATTATATTTACTCACCTATTATAGGATGGAAATATGTTCGGCGAACCGCAGAAGTACTAGTTGCATTTTAGCTCACTCCTTTTTCCAGCTCTTATTTCAGTGACAGTGGAGTCAGCGCAACATGCTTTTCAACACAAGTTACAGAAAGATTTGGCTTGTTGTTTTTAAGACCAGACGCCTGTCTGTCGTCAATCTCTCTGAGAAGAAAGCACACCCAGACCCGAAACAAATACTTTTGGTCGACACAAACACATGTATCGGTGTGGGAATCGAACCCGCGGGCTCTCGCCACACAGCTGGTTACTGGCCCACTGCACCACGGAGGTTGTACTATCGTACTTTTTTATCGTGTCTTTAAATTCAAAGCAACTTGATCCGTATTTAACAGCCATTACTAATTAAAAGTCCTAAAACTTGTACCAATTAGCGTAATTAGAACCAAACATTTCCTACTCAACCTATTTCTATAATTTTCAAAGGCCTCAGTAAAAGTTCCAAATTAAAAATAAACTGAAAACTGAGTGGTCAACGCCGACAAATGAGGTATTTGAGTTCGCTCCGCGCCCTCATGTAGTGCAAATATTTCGTTAAAAACCTTATTGAAAACCATTTGCCTGAAAATCATCCAGGGTCAAAAAAATCAGCTATTGTTTGTTAAACATGTCCCAGCAGTACCCTCTTACGCGTTTGGACTTCTTTTTAGGGTTGCGAACACAAATTGGGCCAATGAAACTAAGCCTTAGGGTCGCTGTCAATCTGTCTATATTACATTGAAGAGAGTATTTTTTGAAGAGCAGAACGACTACATTTTTCACATAATAAATGTTATTAAGGATTGGAATGGGTCAGCTCGACTGGGTTATTACCACTGTCTCAAAGAGAATCAGGTAACAACTCGTTCGAGCCGGTCTATTCATGCCGAAGACAAGACTGTCGACAGCGTGGCTCTACACTTAAAAATTGAAGTCGGCAATCAACTGTCCTATCAATGCAATCAGAATTGGCACTACGGAGGGTGAACTACTTATATTGCTATCGGTTACTATATTGATTTTGTGATGTTGGTGACGTCATCCAGTATTGCACCGAAAGCTATGACAAACCTAACGCAACATCTCTATATTACATACCTAGACAAAAGATACGCTTGAGCGCCATGAGGTTTTTAAATTAAAAATGAAGAGTCCAACTCTTCATGATGAAGATTTATTTGAGACTGAATTAAAATTAACAATTATCCCTATTTATACTCTTAACTTATTTACAAGGCGTATTCAGTTCTAGGAATTTTGATCGTAACAGGGCCACTTTCCAGACAGTGGTCAGCACATTTATAGTCAACATGTTTTCATTTAGTTCCAAGAACTTAAATCTAAACATGAACACTGGCAAAATTTATCGGTCAGCGCAAAATGATCATGTTTTTAATGGATAGAGTTACATAGAGTTTTTAATTTAGTAAATAAGGTCATTTGAATGTCAAGCAAATTGGTATCATAACTACATACATAAAACATAAACTCCGAGCTTACTCAGCCAGATAAAAACACTGAAGTGGTCCAACATGGATCGTGGATTTAATTACCGACATTCTAAAGTCCTGAATGTAATATTAAAATTAAGTTAAGCGGACATTTTGCAGCTCTCGTTGAAATGTAAGCAAAAATTACGGTAGCTGTCCCACCATCCACCGTTGACAACGTGGGTACGAGAGAACGGTATGGCGACTTAAGATTTTATGATGATTTTATATTTTTTTATACAAATTTGAATGTAAGTAAAAGTTAAAGTCAGAAACAATTGCCGCACTATTGCCATAATCAGGGACGTGAAATAAATTTAATTTAGAATTACTTATTTCTTATAACTCGATTATCTTGACATAGTCGATCTATGCGTCAATTGGTTCTTAATGTTGCTTTAAGCTCCGTAACAAAAAAAATACTTCGCTGTTTGAAATACTTTTTACATTCACCAAAAAGAAAAATTAAAAAAATTTGCCGTTTATTTCAATTTCAAATTTACAGTAATCATTGCTAAAGTATATATCTCGCAATTCAGTGTGGCTCTTGGCATAGACCTCCTCCCTCTCTCTCCACAATAGCTTTACTAATAAAATAACGTGTTGGCAAACTGAAGTCGTATCAAATAATACTTTAAAATATCAAAACGAAAGTATTTGGAATTATAGAGGGTGAAAATTGGTTTTCAGACAATTTTGACAGAAATAACGGAAATTGGGACGATATATAAAATTGACTAGAAGTCTATGATCTATTTTATTTAAAGATTTACGATTTTCGAAAAATGTGCATCATAATGCCCTTTACTTATAAATACTCGTAATTAGGGTTTTTTCTGATCTATACATGGCAGAGCCATGATGTTATCGTGTATTTTCAATCGTGGGGTGTTGTCGTCAATAAAGAACCATGCTAGGGTAGGCATTGCTGGTGGTAGGATATTCGTATCCGCCCGGATAGCGACCACCATACACATGGAGTTTAAATCTGCCATAGTGACCCACAGACCTTGTGTGGATCGCGTTCCAGGATGAGCCAGTACATATCCGGTTCTCCCGAGGGGCTTGCGACTTAACCAGATGGGTGGTTGGTGCGGGTATAGGTGTACATTCATGTATCGCTGTGCCTGCATCGGTCATCCACCTGCCCCGTTGCAAGCCCCTCGATTTGCGTCTTCCCTCTAAGCATTTATAAAGGCCGTCTTGATTCTGGTGACCACCAATAAACTGCTTGCTTTTTCCCTCTCCGGA
The DNA here is from genome assembly GCA_949126905.1 of Amorpha juglandis. NCBI lineage: Eukaryota > Metazoa > Arthropoda > Insecta > Lepidoptera > Sphingidae > Amorpha > Amorpha juglandis. The sequence goes on along the minus strand of OX421381.1, from coordinate 15,793,000 downwards.
GAGGGAAGGAGTATTTATACAGACCGGTATGACTCTGGTGATCCGATAAACTCATTGTTTGTAACTCGGTACAAATTGGGTCCGTGATTGAGATACAGCATTATATTTTGTACGTTATCAAACAAAATTGTGTTCTTGTTATCGTGAAAAACATGCAGTTTTTTTATTTGATTGAATGAAGAGACAAGCAATACGCTCACCTGATGGTAAGCGCCACGCCTGCCCATAAACAGAAGCAACATCACACATAACTTTGAATTAGAAGGCACTGCATGACACTGAATTGCGCTTGTCACCCCGAGACATAAAATGTTAATTCTCATAATACCTAGTAATTTCACTGGCTTCAATGTCCTTCAAACCGAAACACAACAATGCCTCTGCGGAGAAAACACATCCAGACCCGAAACAAATATTTTTGGATCACGCAAACATTTTTCTCGGTGCGGGAATCAAATTCGCGGCGCCTCGTTTCAAAGCCACCTACTCGCCCACTGCGCCACTTTTTGACACATGTTACAAAAATATTTGGCTAACAGTTTTTACGACTACCTAGTTTAATAATTATTTTTTTATGCTGGCAGCATTTCGGTAAAGATTTGGCATTTCACTACACTATATTAATATTATGTAAACTAAAAGTTACTAGGAATAAACGATAAGAAAGATGACATATATCCTCATCTCACATGAATATCTTTAAAGTTTATTGAGTTATTTTAAGATAGACTTTTAGGAATATGCATGAAAATAAAAATTGTTATAAACCTTAGCAAGAATTAATTTAACAACTTTAAAAATCCAAAAGGTATATTTTTGTAACGTACTTAAAAATGACATAAGTAACAATACTCCCGAGCAAGCGAATATTTAAAATTAAATAAAGGATTTTATAAAAACGTTAAATTCCCGTATAAAATTAACGTTTATCATATCTCATGGTAATAAATTTCCCATGCCGGCACAAGAGCCATCGTTATAAAAAGAATAAATATTTCGACAGATATTTTTAATTTTCAAATGCGGGGTTGAATGTTTTTTATTTACAATACGTATGGTGAAAGATTTACTATAAAAAAGGTAATGATTATTACTTTAATAAATATAGAAAAAAGTTATTTTTATTTATAACGAACATAGAATATTTTTTATAAAAAAACCATAAAAATATTTGATGTTTCAAAAACATAGTTCTTTCTTTCTTTGTCTAGGGTTATTCCGGCTGAAAACCAGGGTCCGCTTTACGGATACCAGTTCACCCGATCTTGGGCATCCTATAGAGTGAGACGACAAGCAGCCGAATTGTAAGTCCACCAGAGGTAACACCTCCACCAGTACCAGAGGTATGAGCTGGCTCAGCCATTTGTGCCCAGCGTTCCAATAACAGCATAAATAAAATTTATTCAAACGGTTATACGAACTCCTTTCACGACTCAAAAAAACTGTTGTAACATTCATTTTTGAAGCCGATTCGATTGAAGCAGTATACACTTAATTCGAAAAGGCCGCAGAAGTGCGTAGGTTAGCGTTTCGTGAGCCAATCTCGAACGTTTTATAAAGCGATTTCGAAAATTCCCCATAATAGTCCGCGGAGGATTATGTAAATTTTTCGCAAGGTTCAATTGGAGGTATTGTCGGGACCCTAATCTCGCCGGTCCCGCGGGAGGACCCCGGGCTTAAAGGGGAAAGCCGCACGAAGGGAGAGCCGGCTTAGGGATGTGACTAGGCCTGAATGATTCAATTATTGCTGTCTGTGAATTAATATAATTTAATGTTTATTTTTTATCATAATTACAATATTTACTCATAATTCTTTGAGATTCGCTGATTAAAACATGAGCCAATGGTCTCACTAAGATACCCAAGATCGGGAAAGTGGTGGTAAGATATTTATACCCGCCCGGATAGCGACCACCGTACACATGGTGTTAAGGCCTGCCATAGTGACCCACACACCTTGTCCTTGTTGCCACCTTGTCCGCCCGTCCTGACGCAGACCCCTCGATTAGCTTCTTCCCTCTTCGGAGTGTGAACAAGCACGTTTATAAAACGGCATGATTCTCATGATCACCGATAAACTCATAGTTTGTCGGCAACGTATCCATAATTGTTTTAGGATCATGGATGTTAATATAAATAAATAAATAAATTTACTCAGTAACTTGTAGCATCCATATTTTTGTTGATAGTTAAAACTGTACTTTTCGATCACCTGACCCGATACGTAAATCGTCCCATCCCTAAAACAACACCGTTCGATAGTAATTCTATAAATCAATCGAGTTGAGGCATTTTTGTTCGATTTTGTTTGTGTTCACAATAGTGCGCTAGGCGTGGTAAACTCTATTATTACCAGTTTCGCAGTATCTCGCCTTTAGCCATTGTGTCTTGTCCCTAGTCGATAGAAGGCAGATCTGACTGAGCTATCTATGAATTCAGAATATGTATACCATTTTAATAATAAATGACGTTTCTTTTTTACGTCTCTTTATTGGTCGCAACAGGTAATGCCCTGGGTTCGAATCCCAAGTCCCGAATTACAATTTGAGATTGAGTTACTCATCTCTTGCACCTGTACTTATCCCACTTGCAATGGGATCGGCGCAACATGCTTTTTAACACATGTTTCAAACATATTTAGTAGTTTTTACGACCGGCCCCTGCCTGACGTCAACTCCTCTTGGAGAAAAAGCCTGACCCAAAAGAAATATTTGTGGATCACACAAAGATTTTACTCGGTGTGGAAATCGAACTCGCACCCGCTCGCTTTATAGCCGGCATCTCGCTTACTGCGCCACTCAGTTTGTATATTTGATTCGAAAATATAAACATCGTTTCCCCTGGATTAAAATATGTGTTCGATATGCTGATAGGCACGCCACATAACATACCATTGGACAGAAATAAGCGACCTGCAACTAACCGTCTCGTTAGTCATTTAAATAACAAAAATACCATCCATGCTACTAATCACACGAAAATTAAATAGAAAATCTAATTAATAATTAATCTGAATGAAATCCAAAATCATAAAGCATTAATGTCTCAACAATGTGAACACCTTTTCGACCCAAACTTCATCAAGATATTCTCTTAACTAGATGGCTTTTTCCTCTGGCGGAAAGGTCGCCCGTAATGGGATTAAACGGTGACCCACATTTGGATCTTAATAGGAAGCCCCAAACGTATGACCACACTTGACTGTGAGCAGACCACCCTGTGGTACGGACGTTTTGAGAAGTTTGAAAAGTAATTTTATATAAAACTTATTTGGAGTATTTTTATGTTATCGTTATTAGTTTAGGTACAAAAGTATGACGTAAACAAGTATCTAGTTATTTCCCTGAGATAAAATGAAGTTTATATCTATCGTCAGTCTTTACTTGTGACATTTCACCGCACTGAGACATGCCCATGACAAACTTCAATGTGAGAAATTTGTCAAAAGTTGCGAATTAATGTCACAAAGAGATTCGCTCTGGGACCCCGTAACATTTCGCTGTGACAATGTGTCATTCAAGATTTTGTTATTTTTTGTTAAGTCACGCCACAGTAAATGTTACAACTATTTACCTTAGAATAAAAAGTGTTTGCATAACAATCACATGTGACAAGATTAAGTTCCTGGTACCCACGATACGGGTTAATTTAGTGTGGGGTCGGGGCTATCTATGTGACTATTGGATTTATTTATTTAAAAAAGGACGTGTTACAGCCATGTCTCTCGGTGTGGCGAAATGGCAAGGAGTATGAACACACCTTTATATTTTTCCATAGCTTACGGCTACACCTGCTACAACTGCCAAATTTTATCAATTACTAGATGACCCGGTGAACTTCGTATCACCTACATATATTTGTGTAAAATGTGGTCTAAACTTAATACAAATGTTTTATTTACATTAAATGCAACACAGTTATGCACTTAATGTAAATAAAAAAAAAGTGTGCGTTTCGGGACGCTCGACAGAAGTGATAACTTAAACTAATGTGGGTTAAAGTGAGAGCGGAGGAGCCTGCCTGCTGCTGCCGTATGCGTGAGAGAAAGGGAAGCCAGAGTGGCGACGTAACGCGTTACGTTACGAAGTTCGGTCAAAGTCATGTCAAAGCCCTGTCAAACTTCTGTCAAAGTCCTGTCAAAGTCCTGTGAAAGTCCGGTCAAAATCCGGTCAAAGTCCGGTCGAAGTTCGGTCAAAGTCCTGTAAAAGTCCGGTCAAAGTCCAGTCAAAGTCCAGTCAAAGTTCTGTCAAAGTCCGGTTAAGGTCCTGTCAAAGTCCGGTTGAAGTCCGGTCAGAGTCCTGCCAAAATCCGGTCAAAGTCCAGTCAAAGTCCTGTCAAAGTCTTGTCAAAATCCGGTCAAAGCCTGGTCAAAGTCCTGTCAAAATACGGTCGAAGTCCGGTCAAAGTCCAGTCTAAGTCCGGCCAAAGACCTGTCAAAGACCTGTCAAAGTCCAGTCAAACTCCGGTCATAGATCGGTCAAAGTCCGTTTAAAGTCCGGTTAAAGTCCGGTCAAAGTCCGGTTGAAGTCCGGTCAAAGTCCGTACAAAGTCCGGTCCAAGCTGACTGGTCGCCACCTGGGAAATCGAAATTATCGATGTTCCAGGGAGGTCGGCTATCGCTGGCTGGTCGATGGACCGCTCGCGTTACGGAACGTTTCAGTTCACCCTCCCATAAGAAGTTACCACTTCAAAAAAAAAATTAAGTGAGGTACTGCACCATTGCATGTGAGGTAGTCCGTCGCACAATTAATTGACTTCGACGACCTAAGGCAGGTCGTCTTCTCCTTCGGTGTGCGGGGGCATCTGAGCCCCCCTACATTTGGAGACGGGCCGCAAGGCGGCACCGCGCAGGGGCGGTTCCTGCAGAAGCCGGGGCACTTCTCGCCTCGGGAACCCGGGGCCGAATATGGCCACTGCGGGGTTTTTAGTTGATATTTGCCGTGCATAGGGTGTACATAGTGTTACAGACTCGGCCCAGCGGTCGCCCGGATGTTTTCCATCTCTCCCGGGTGGCTCAACGCTGGGTCGTAAGCCCAGTAGAGCCCAACATAACCGTTCCACCTCCCCCGGTGGGATGGTAACGACAAAACGCTTTTACCCGCGACAAAAAAAATAAATAAAAGAAGTGTGGTTCTCGAGACGCTCGACAGAAGTGATAACTTAAACTAATGTGGGTTAAAGTGAGAGAGGAGAAGCCTGCCTACTGCTGCCGTATGCGTGAGAGAAAGGGAAGCCAGAGTGGCGCCGTAACGCGTTACGTTACGAAGCGGTTTACACTCCCATAAGAAGTTATCACTTCATTGGATTGCTCTGTACTGCACTGCACTCCAGTCCGGTCAAAGTTCTGTAAAAGTCCTTCAAAAGTCCGATCAAAGTCCGGTCACAGCGCAGTCACAGTCCAGTCAAAGTCTTGTCAAAGTCCTGTCAAAGTCCGGTTAAAGTCGGTCAAAGTCCGGTCAAAGCCCGGTTAAAGACCTGTCAAAGTCCGGTGAAAGTCCTGTCAAAGTCCGGTCAAAGTCCTATCAAAGTGCGGTCAAAGTCCGGTTGAAATACGGTCAAAGCCCCGTTAAAGACCTGTCAAAGTCCGGTGAAAGTCCTATCAAAATCCGGTCACAGTTCGGTCAAAGTCTTGTCAAAGTCCGGTCAGTCCTATCAAAGTCCAGTCAAAGGCGGTAAGAGTCCGGTCGAAGTCCGGTCAAAACCCGGTTAAAGACCTGTCACAGTCCGGTCAAAGTCCTGTCAAAGGCCGGTCAAAGCCCTGTCAAAGTACTGTCAAAGTCCGGTGAAAGTCCTTTCAAAGTCCGGTCAACGTCCTGTCAAAGTCCTAACAAAGTTCGATCAAAGTCGGTGACAGTCCGGTCAGTCAGTGAAAGTCCGGTCAAAGTCGGTCAAAGTCCTGTCAAAGTCTGGTCCAGGCAGGTCCAGTCGGGTCCAGTCCGGTCCAGTCCGGTTAAAAGTCCGGTCAAAGCCCGTACCGTAAATAAAGTTCTCGGGCACTGACAAACTGATGATGAAAAAAAAAAACTGACAAATTGTCTTGAAATTTATTTATTTATTTTCTTTTTTCGTCAACCAACTGATACTTTTACACTTTTTTTATTTCTGAAACAAAACTGTATTGTATTCCAACAAAACAGACCAAAGAGATCGGACCTCATACCATATATATATATATCCATATTAGCTATGAAACAGACAAATTTCTGAACGCACCTATAAATATTTGACAACCAAGTGTCAATTTATTTCTAAAATGACAAAAGACATCAAATTTTTCATACCTAGGAACGGTTTGTATTGGAAAATTGAATTGTCGTTTTTGGTATTTTCCTTTACTTATTATTTATTTTTCTCACCGGGTAAACCTTCCCTGAACTTCCACAAATATTTCAAGATCAGAATTAGCCAAATCGGTACAGCCAGTCTCGAGTTTTTGCGAGACACACGCACAGCGATTCATTTTTATATATATAGATAGGACTGAGTGTAACAAATAAATGAAACTTAACAAAGAAATGAAATTTAACAATATAATTTTGTGAGTGACACATAGCTACGAGCAGAGGTAGCCTAGCAAAGAGTTGTACGGACAGCCAAGATGGAAGTTGTGAGTTTGAAATCAGCCCTAGGGCACACACTTCTGCCTTTGAGAAGTTACGTGTGTCTCCATTGTTATTTTTTGGTCTGTTCAGCGGTGAAGGAAAACAGTTTTCTAAGATTTATCCATAAGAATAACTACGGTATATAAAGTCTACCAACCAGGCCAGCGTGGTGGACCTGACACCTCTCATTTGGTGATGAGGCCCGTGCCTAGTACTGGGACTGTATTTAATGAACTGAGATTATTATTATAATAAAGCTGCTATATATGAGTACCTGTATAAATGTCAACTGCGCTGTCAAACGGAATATACTCGTACTTTAGTAAATACTTGTGGCACATGGTAGCTTAAATATGTATTTGCTATTTAAATTAGATGGTTTGCGATTATGATTGTATTATTATCCGCATTTTTGGAGACTATTACCATATCCTCGTGAGTTTATCGATTATAGGTAAGACAAAAAGAAGAGTCTAATATTCGTAATAATTTTTTTTTACTGTACTGACCTAATGAGGTACGTAGTATGTTAGATATTGGAAAATAATTAAAATTATTACTATTATAAAAATTGGCAGGGCAATATACAGGGTTAATTTTAAAACACCAGCAACCTCGCAGGACCAGATAGCTGACCCCATACGGAACAACTTTTGTTCTACGAGTTTGTATACAGGGTTATTTTTAAAACACCAGCAGCCTCGCAGGGGTAGATTCCTAAGGTTATAAGCTACTTCTTTTGTTCTACGACTTTTGATAATTTGTTAGATTTTATTTTCATACAAAAATAAGTATTCATTTAATTTCCGTCTTGATTGTTACAACGCGCATCGCACTTTACGTAAACAAATACGCGAAGCGTGGGGAACCCGACTAGCTCCTTTGAAGGTCAACGCGCCGCTCAGCTGAGCTGTGACTGAGCGGCGCCTTTGAGTCGCGCGCGCACGCCGCATACTACGAAGAAAAATACGACACAACAAAAACTTGTAAAATCATTTTTTTTTTAATATATTGAGTTATATCCAAACTCGTAGAACAAAAGTTGTTCCGTATAGGGACAGCTATCTACCCCTGCGAGGTTGCTGGTGTTTTAAAAATAACCCTGTATAACTCAATATATTTAAAAAAAATGATTTTACAAGTTTTTGTTGTATCGTATTTTTCTTCGTAGCGTTCGGCGTGCGCGCGCGACTCAAAGGCGCCGCTCAGCTGGCTCGGGCGATGACCTTCAACGCTTGCCCGGTTCCCCACGCTTCGCGTGTTTGCTTACGTAATCTGCGATGCGTGTAGGTAACATTCAAGACGGAAATTAAATGAATACTTATTTTTGTATGAAAATAAAATCTAACAAATTATCAAAAGTCGTAGAACAAAAGTAGTAGCTTATAACCTTAGGTATCTACCCCTGCGAGGTTGCTGGTGTTTTAAAAATAACCCTGTATATTGCATTTAATTCATAAATTTTGTAGGAATAAGATATTATAAATCCTTCGTCGAACTTTGCAAAGGTTCCTTTTATTGCTACATAAGAACGAAATAATATCGCCAAAGCTGATTACATCTTGATTTAAACTGCTCCCTATTAGTTTAAAAATGCTTTTGAGTGTGAAAGATATATAGTGAGGAAAAGAGGGAGAAACAAGGAAGGAGAGAGAGGGAGAAAGTTCTGCCAAAGTGTAAGTGATCACAAATCTCTCGACAGTTAGTGCCGACTCGACCCACTTAGTACTAGCAAAATTATTGTCAACCAACTTTTTGCACGGATTCGGCGAAAAGTGGATAAGGAATTTTGGTATCTCACATAAAAAAATGATATGTAAAAAAAAGTTAAACCCTCTGAAATGGAAACACGGAATTAATTTATATCATGACTTAGTTATCACTCGCTTATACGATGATTTACTCCATTTGGACCACCCAAATGTTTTTTAAATTAACCAATTCAATGTTATTCACATAAAACTTAGTCTATATTGTGGCGTCTCTGGGAATATTCGTCTAAGGATATTTACGCACTGCATCAGATGGTACTAAATCATGGTACAAACTCCAATGTCTGAAGTCAAGAATAGTCAAGTCTAGTTCTGATCAACAACTTGAATTTAGATCAGTTGCAGTGTTCAGACAATGTACGTTGCTACTATACGAAACAAAATATATTTTACAAGAGTAATAACAATAAAACAAAATAATACGAGTGGGTGAAGTATCAGAAGTCATATCACTCCGGTCACGTACAAAGGATTAAACGTGAACGTCTGTATCTCAACGTGTTATGATGTGACAGAAATATGATTCCAGTTGGTTTTTCAATGTAAATGGGCCTTACAAATTATAAAGATTGTGTTTTAAATACAGTTTTCATAACGTTTCAATATTAATATACTCATAATAATATACTCATTCAACTTACCTCATTTTTGACTTGTCAAACTAAAATTAGCAAACCCTATGACGCGTTCCGGCGTCAACCAGTGTATATCCACCAAAATTAGGCCAGCATGATATTGTGGACGCATCGCCTCTTAACGGTCGACATTGTATTTGAACTGCAATATACTCATCATCAGGTCCTGGGTGGTCAGAGAATTCAAATAAACTTTTCAATAAAAACTATTTAACAAAATATAAAAAAACCGTGTTGTTTTTTGTTAAAAAGATTTTAATTTACTATTTGTAGTGAAAGAATCACCAAAATCGGAGCATAAATGACAAAGTTTGAGTCTTTCATCCCCGATTTCACCCTCTTAGGAGTAAAATTTCTCCTTGAAATTAAAATGAAACTTAACTTGACTGATACTTGCTTTACTTGTTTGAGTTAAAAAAGATCCATACAAATCGACCTACATTTGGCCGAGCTATGCGTGGTTATATAACAACAATACACACATATCAATACCAAAAAAAAAGTGTGCGTCTCGGGACGCTCGACAGAAGTGATAACTTAAACTAATGTGGGTTAAAGTGGGAGCAGAGGAAACTGCCTAACGCCCGTATACTGAAACGCTACTTAAGTATTTAAGTCCCTCTTAGCTGTCAAAATTGTATGAAAATAAGTAGCCGTTAGCCGTCAGACAGCTAAGTAGCGTTTCAGTATTCGGACATAAGAGTGGGAGCACACAATGCGTTGCAGCGCCGCACCGCAAAGATTTCACCGTATCAGCGGGCACACGAGCGGTGCGGCGCCGCAACGTTGTTATGTCGCAGCATCGCCGGCGCCCCAGCAGCGTTGGACAGTCTGTTAATAAAAATGGACAACTGAGCGGTGCCGCTCCGACGTCGCAGCGCATTCACCCCTCCCCGCCTCGTCTCGGTGGTTGCAAGTCCGGTGCGGCGCCGGAGCGCATCGTGTGACATGCCACAAATATTTCTATGTAAAACGACGCAGCGACATCGCTCCGGCGCCGCACCGCCGCCGCAACGCATCGTGTGCCCCCGCTCTGAGACAAAAGGAAGCCAGACAGAGTGGCGCCGCTTGCGTTACGGAACGTTTCGGTTCACCCTCCCATAAGAAGTTATCACTTCAAAAACACGTCGCATTGTGAACCTCCTAAAATTTTTCGTCGGTTGATAAAAATATCTCAATTCCCTATCCAGTGTTTCTGGTCCGTGACGTAGGGCGCGTCACTGGCTGCGTCTGATTAATGGTACTGTCGCGGTTCCCTACTTCTTACTGCTTTTTATACTTTCTTGAACGTCGAACATCAAGGGTTATCGTACACTAGAAGTGTTCCAGAAATAGTTTTTGAATTACTAAACTCATTAATTTCAATGATGATTATGATCGTTTGACCTTGACTTTGAAGCCAGGATTTCACGATTTCTCAACCTAATTACCACTAAACCCAATCCAATCGGTTTTTTTCTGACAATATATTTACGACTTCAAATATTACAGCTGCCCATACCAAATCTTATGTATTAATTCATTTCTCCGGCGTTTTCTTCTAAAATGTTAAAATAAAGCTTGTTTATAAGAATAAAAAATAAATAAATACACACAACAATTACATACTTCTGACCCCACACAACTCTCAAGTTACGAGCCTAGTGTGGTTATCAGGAAATACGAGAGATTTTTAGTCTCATAAGACCCAGACCTGAAACAAATATAATATGTATTTTTTTATAGCATAGACCGGCAAACGACCAAGTGGGTAACCCCACTCACAATACTAGAAGAATTATAGGCATGTTGCCTACCTTAAAAAGAAGAGATAATTGAGGGATCGGGAAGGGGATGGGAATTTGGGCCACCGGATATCTCACTCACCGTACGAAATGTAGCAGCAAGCCGCTACTTTATGTCGGTTTTTGTTAGACAGTGGTAACGATCCGGTTGAGCCGGCCCATTCTTGCAGTAGAAAACAATTTCTATAGCGTGGCTCTACCACTTAACGATTTGTGGATTACTAAAACATTTGTCTCGGTGCGGGGATCGAGCCCGCGGCTTCCCGTTTCACTGCTACTAGTCCACTACACCACGGAGGCTGTCTTATAATGTAATAGTAATTTTATTCTATCATTCTAATTTGAAAGTCGATGTGCCACTTCTAGTTGTGCCATATCATCACGCCCTTCCCCTTGTAGGTATCCACTCATACTGAGTTATGCTCTTATTCTTTCGCCATTAACTTCATAAACGGTACGTTTTGACTTATCTGCTGTTTTCTTTCTAACTGCTCCCTTTTGTCCTGAATAAATTATATTACAATGTTTTTGGCGCTTGGGATGTTAACGATTCTAAGTGGCCCAAATAATCTAATTTAGAATCACTTATACATGTTTTTGTATTACGTTTTAGATCAATTTTGACGTATGTCGGTGTTGGCGAATTTCTTTAGTGTTTTATTTCACTCCTTTTAAAAGAATGTTTATTTTGTAGCAGATCCAAAAACGTGCAAGTAGGACACCTGATCACACATACATTGGACTCGGTGCGGGAATCGAACGCCCGGTCTCTAGCTCTGCAGCACTCATCTTCTGTGCCACTGTGTGTGTTGTTTTTGTAAGTGGTAGAATCATGCTGTAAATCAACGTTAATTAGTAGCTTGCTGTTACGTTTAGTACGATGAGCATGATTTCCACCTAATACACATAATATCTCAATCTCAAAAGGTCGGCAGCCCATTCGTGTTTACTCAGGTATTGTGAGTTTATGGATAGTGGAGATCGTTTAGAAAACAATACTGGAGATAATATTTGATGTCCTCAATATACAAGTGAGTAGTGGTGGAGTGAGAAACAATTATAATTATTTATGTGTTTTTTTTACCTTTATACACCTAGCTGATATTACTACAATTCCATAATGTACCCTAATACAGGAATGAAACCCACTACAACATACAAAGATCCATGTTTAATCTCATACAATCGAGCGCGATTAAGTTAATCAAACTAATTTGGAATTGTGCACGGCGCTATCAAGCCGTCTCGATGGCCCTCCATTAACGTTATTACTGGAGAGCGATAGATTTCTCCAGTTCACTTCACAGACCGAGGGTGCTTGATTCCAGTTTGGGTTTTGACTGAGAGTTTCAAACTTTCTACAAGTTGATATATAGAGCTCCGGTTTATATTTGTACGGGTTTTATTGTTGGTCTCCAGTTTTTCATTCTGTCACCACAAAGTCAAAGTTATAGTAAATGAGAATTATTTTAAAGATACAAACGATTTATATTATTTCAACTTACTTTATTGGTCACTTTTACAGTATCATTGTCTTACACAACAACCATGTGAGGATCTGCTACAGAATAGTTTCTAATTTTATATCCTATTCAATTCATTAATTATGATCCATTAGCCTGAATTCGCCCACTGCTGGACCTTTGACGGTCCTCCGCCTTACTCGTCATGGATTATATTCCAATTAAATGGTAAGGTTATCTGGAAGAAATCGCCGGTTGCGATAAGACCGCCCATTGTATCACCCTTGTTATATGATCATGATATTAGAAGCAAATATCTAAATGACTAATAGTGTCTCTGAACAGCCTTCTCCCCTATAAATCTAGAGTTCGAAGTGAATATAGGCCAGTGTTACAGTGCTTCGATGTTGGGACCGTTCGTACAAATTTGTCCAGCCCGCCCTTGTCATGTAGGGTGCCACCATCGATCTTCGCCGCCTTTCGTACGCTCTGCCCGCCCAAGCGCTATGTATGTTCGCGATGTTTGTGTTAATAATAATATTGTTTAGTTACGATTAATGTGTCATTAACGCACCATAATAGGTTACTAAATACATTTAGGTCAATAATAGTGACATGCATATACAGCGAGTGACTTATTACAAATACATCACCTACACATTGCTAGGCATGCAAGAATGTGTTGATTTTATTTGTTGTGTGTGTGTCTGTGCTTAAAGGAGTGGACTGATATGGAATCGATTTTTTTGGCTAGATAAGCTAGTTCACTCTAAATGTTTTTTAATTAATGGCTAATGGTTTAGCTTAAACTTAATCGCTTTAAAATTTGAAAATAACGCTCTACCTCTAAAGGGGCAAAACCAGGGATAAAATTAAAACTCTGACATTCACGCACCTATTTTGATGCTTTCACTAAAAGGTCTCATATAAAAACTTTTAAGAATAGTAAACCGACTCAAAAAAAGAAATCTAAAACCAACATATAGGAATTTTAAGTCGGTACTATAAACTACGATAACAACGGTAAAAAATTAGACGATTAAATTATTCGATTTTTTCTATTTAGTTATGCATTCTGCATCTGTTCATGATACGATAAAAATTTGTTGACCATTCAAATAAGCTTTTTGCGAACGTAAGGACTTTGTGTAACTCTATCCGTTGAAAACATGATCATATTTCGCTGACCAATGAATTTTGCACGTGTTCTTGTTTAGACTATAGTTCTTGGAACTAAATGAGCACATGTTGACAATAAAAGTGCTGATCTGGTGTCTAGCCGGTGACCTTGTTATGATCAAAATTCCTGGAACTGGATACGCATTGTAAATAAGTTAAGAGTAGCAATAAGGATAATTGTTCGATTTAATTTAGTCTCAAATAAATCTTCATCGTGAAGAGTTGGACTCTACATTTTTTGATTCAAAAACCTCATGACGCTCTCGCGTAACTTTTATCTATTTATTGAGTCGGGTTTATTTTTGTTAAAAAGTTTATTTATCATAAATTGCTTAGTTATCCCGTTGCTCATACAGACATTTAATTTATAGTCCATTACAGTGGGCGGTTTGTCCAAGTGGCCGCAGTTCATTTAGAATGCAAACTCGGTTGCCTCATAATTATTCAAATTTTTAAAACGAAACCCTTGTATTGCGTTACATTTCAATTTATGAATACTGTGTGCTGTTTTTGTTAGATAATTTTATGACAGTTATTACTTTGAATTTAGATTATTTTTAGCGTATCTGGATTAGCATAAAGTCTTTGTTTTTACGTCACAAATTGTAATCGCATTGTGAACGCAGCAGCAAGCCGCTACTTTTCGGTGAGACAGTGATAACGACCCGGTCGAGTCGGCCCATTCATGCTGTAGACAAAACTGTCTACAGCGTGGCTCTACCACTCGCAAAACTCTATATCAATACATTTATCTATCTCTTTTAATCCATATTGATCTGACTTTTTTCAATTTACTAACCTTGGAAAGGTAGAGAGCCTAACGTCTTTATAGTACAGAACCAATCCCGAATAAATTATTTCCAAAATGGAAAAAATAAATATTACATACTTGGTCTAACAATTTGCTTCCCAGACCAATATAATCTACAAACGTCGTCACAATGGGGCAGAAGTCAAAACTTTACATGCGGGTGTAGCAACTTTAAGCTTACATTCTCGGTATTAATCTATTCGCTCGAATTACAATGCTGAAGTAATAGTACATTAAGAAGATAATTCCTCGTAGGGGCTCGTTTATTGACTGGTACTGGTTATAAATTCACATTGTAAAGTTTTGTAAGATCTAGAGCCACGCTGTAGATAGTTTTGTCTACAAGGTGGTAGGTCCCTCGTATGCGAGAGGCCGTCTAGGTTGGTACGGTGGTACAAGCGGTGGCTTTGTCTATTTCTGCCGCCAAGCAACAGTGTATAAGCACTGTTATGTTTCGATTTTAAAGACATTATAGCCAGTGCAATTACTGGGCATTATAAGACTTAACATCCTATGTCTCGGGGTGACTAGCGCAGTTCAGTGACATGCAGTGCTTTGTAATTCAAAGTTCTGTGTGGTGCTGCTTCTGTTTATGGGCAGGCGTGCCGCTCGTCATTCAATTAAATAAAAAACAAAACATAACTTTCAGACTATGTGTACAATATTATCAAATATTTTAATGAATAACCTGGATTTTGTGAAAATTTGGCAGACTTGAGCAGAATCGATAAATCATACCGCGATTCTGTAATCAGTTGTTGAAGTTATAACTTGTAATAAAAGTATAGCTCATATTAGGTATAACAAGTTTTCTGGAAGTATTCTGTAGGTGAATTCAAGATTAAAGCAGAAAACAATTCCCGTACACCGTGACCCTTCTCCACCAGATATTTATTGTAATCGCGGCGCGTCGTTGAAATGTGATATTTTTTCAAAGGGAATTTTTCCTCGTGAAATATCTCTCGAAACAATATTTCATTTGTCTTGAAATATAAGTTTCGCGTTACCCCTCTGTCGGCTGTCCACCGGCTTTATTGTCGCTTTATGTATTACATAATGATGACGGATTTTTTATTGTCCTTCTTTGTTCTATTTTCTCACTGTGAAAATGTGTTTTCTCACTGTGCTGGTGGGAGGATACTTGTGTCCGACCGGATAGCGACCACCGTACACTGGTGCTAAAACCTGCCATAGTAGCCTACCTTGTGTGGGTCGCGTTCCAGGGTCAGCCAGTGTTTATCCGGTTGTCCCCAGGGGGCTTGCCCCCTGATCCTAACCCTTTTCCCATCCCTTTTCCTCCAGACTTCCTCTTACTAAAGACTTCCTCTTACTAAAGACTACCTATTACAAATAAACATATAACATTTTAATATAACAATGTAATAAATAGTATGAAAGGATGATTTCCATATAAGTGACTTTTTCTCTGCCTAACCTATAAGATACAGTAGCTTTTATTTCATACGTTTAACAATGTAGTTTTGTTTAAAAATCTACATTTTTCTTGTTTTCATACAATCATCACCAGCTGTGCCAAGTTGTATTGATAGCATGTCAATGTATGCTGCACATTAGACCATTTCGCACCATATGGAGCCAATACCATCAGGTGTGGTTCGGTATTGGACGAAAATTGAAGGTGTAGAGATTGCGTCCAATTATTATTCAATGCCTAAAGCCGAACACGGCCTAGTTGATTTTTATCAAAGGCGAATAAAATGGAAGGGTTGAAAGGGATGTGGGGCGAAAAATATCAGAGCCAATGTATTAAAAATATATTGAGCTATTATTTGAGACCAAGCTTGGATGCAAAGCAAGAGTCCATATGCGGCATTCCATAATATATACTTATATAGTCTTTTTATATAGTCTTTTTTTTTTTTTTTATCCTGGCTCGGCAAAATGACTACGCCACACCTGATGGTAAGTGTAGCGCAATCCAGGAATAATGTCGACCAACGACAAACAGTGTGTCTATCGTTGGTCGGCACGATCATGCCGGCTTGATCTTGTGCAATGTCTGTCGTGTCATCTGCCTTAAAGAGCCGATAGACCCGAGAATAAAACCGCGGTTTTTGGCAAAAGTAGTTCGTAGTTCGTATCACTTCAAAACCACGGTTTCGAGCATCAACCAGCCTAGATATAGCTTGTTAATTGCTATACAAGCTCTAGTGCTTAACTTTTTCAGACATTTTTTTATTTTAATTCTGACAAATTTAAAATCTACTCCAATTTGAAATGCTATTTCGCTAGGGCCAAAAATTCTAACGTCGCTCTATTCAACACTGATTTACACTATTCGCACTACGTCAATACAATTTTTTCGTATTTAACCAGCGAAATATGGAACATGATAACATAAAATAATGAATTTATTTTGATTTAAGTGGACGTTGAGTTTTATTCGATTGAGTGTTCATGCGTCGAGTAACGCAATATTGTGGGACATAGTTATTACACGAACGTCATGGCTGACCGCAAGCCATTTAGCTTTCTTCGAACGGTTCAATAGACTTGGCATTGCCTGATATTTTTATCGGCAATTTCTATGAACGGGGCAGTGGAATCCATATTTTTAGGACTGAATGTCGAACCGGCTCGCATGTGTGGGTGACTTATTATATAAACACACTCCTACACATACATACATCATCTACCCCCATGCATGTGTGGACGAAACGGTTCGTACCTTCGATCTTTAAAACTTGTGTATAAACTAGCTTTTATCCGCAGTTCGGCACATGTAAGCGTCTTTTTGCAGGATAAAACGTAGCCTAAATCCAAGCCTTCATCTACCTGTATGCCAAATTGTATCCAAAACCGTTTAGCCGTTCAGGCGTGATTGATTAAAGAACATCCAAATTCACAAACTTACATATATCTAAACTTTCACATTTATAGTAATAATAAGCAATATATTCAATGTGAGTAAAGGGCATCAAATCTTTGGGATTAAAACCGTGGTATTAAGGCTCGTACGTCGACCACCCGTCTTAGAGACACGCCAAAGAAATTGCACCTGGATTTGAAAAGGATATATTTTCAACACATTTCAGGTTTCATTTAGGGAGTTTGTGTCTGTGTCTAGTCACGTAAAATGTATTTTGGCAGGCTGTGTGAGTGTTGCAATGTTGTTTTTGAAGGTTGATGTTCTTTGATCTTATAGTCGGATTGTATTTTATAGCGTATCACTGGTTAAATGGTACGAATTTCTATAACAAATAATTAAATCTAGGCATAGTTTGTAAATGTTGTTTTATCTGGTGAAATATTATAATTATTGTAAACTCAAATTGTGTAGAGTGTACAGACACGCACTCTTCCATATACTTGTATTCTATATACCATATATTTGATGACATAAAATTCTTTGATGTATTCTTGAGGACTCCTTGTTTATAAACGCTTGTTGACGCCTGACTACCTTTAATATAAAAATTTACACCTTTCTTATTTTAATTTGGCACTTGCAACTAGGTGTTGGATGTACGCGGAACGACTGGTTGACCTTGAGGAGGAATAAATAGATGACATTATCTTCGTAACCGTCAGCCCTCCTTACCTGTGTTTTAGCTCCTGATTGGTTGCTGTGGCGATCCTTGTACTGCCCGGTATCCATAGCGCTGCGTCCTCAACAATACTCGTACTATGTAAAACCTCATTTAGATGGAGAGATTTACTATTTCGATCGCCCTGCCCACCAGTGTTTACAGGAGCGTTAATTAGTAATCGATAACTTACTTATTTTAATTTGAGCAGATTTTAAGTCTATAATCGTATTCAAATTTAAATCATTTATTCTGTAAATTGGATCATAAATATCACTTTGTCATGTCAATATTTTATCAACTAGATTATTTTTTTCATCAGCATTTCGTGGTTAGCTATGAGAAGAAATGCCGAAACAAACTCATTAAACAAATAACATGTCCAGTGATTTAAAATTTTCATACAATTTGTCTTTTCTACAATACGATTTGTCTTTTCCTACTTTAATATGCCTGAGTAAATATAATTTACAATATTAGGATATTTGGAAACAAGCAAAATAAATGCTGGTGGTTACATACAATGAAACAACAAGTTACAAATGTCTATATTTATTTATACATAAGTACGGTACATATAAACCAAGGTAGTTGGTAACGGGTATACATAAGCTAGCGATAATACTAAACACGGGTTAAAAATGATTTTCCGTCTGTCTGTACACTCTATTGCACTTCTGTCCCACGCCTTTCTATAACCGTCATGTGATTGACAAACTTTATGCGAATTTGACAGAAAAAGCCCAAAAAGGCCGCTTGGTTGGTGGGACCCGTTGATAATATTATGGTGTGTGTTGGATTATTCAAGTAATTTTCTAACCTCTTGCCTCTAAGCATGCCACCTGCGATGTAGCTTTGGCCAAATTAAAATAGCATGGTATAAATAAGGCCTTATTGCGACCTATTATATTTCGAATCCTATTTTATTTTGAATATTTTTTTCTTTTTTTTATAAATTTACCTGCTTTTGCATTTACAAAGTTTTTATTAAATTCATGGAATATGTTTTTCCGATCTAGCCAGTTGAAATTTTAGTAATTCGTTAGTGCCCATTTTTGAATGTTTTCTTTGCTTCTTCTAGTTTTGAAACGAATTCTTCACAAAATATTTATTTTAACCATTTGTAGGCTTTTCGATGTTTTTTTCTATAAAGTAGCCAATTACATGACGAAGGTAATCAGATATTACCTTCCAAACCTTTACTCTCCGGAACTTTATATTATTTCTGACGTACTAGTTAGGGTAACATATCAGGTTTCTTATGGCCTGTGTATGGACCTTCAGAACCTGCCTTAATGTACAATGGGTTCAGCGTAGCAAAACCTTCTCATTTTTCGGGAGATCTACCGATTGGAATACCAAAATACCAATTTATGAGGTAAATCTACAGATTTTTTTATTTCTGAATTTATTTCCGAAAAAAATGTATTTTTTGTACTTTTCTAAATGCCATATCTTTTCTGCCTCTCCCACATTCTGAAGCTTCCTTATACAGGGCATTTTACTAGTTTTTTTTATAATTTTAGTAAACAAGTTATGTTATTCAAAATCTATTGCCAAATGATAGCAAAGGATGCATATGACGTAGGTATTTGGAATGGCCGTTATGGTGCAGATGAGCGGGGAGAGTGAGGTATTTTTACTACGCACCCAACTTCGCTTATACCCATTTTCTGTTGAACAGAAAATAATTATTATTATTGTGTTAATGCTAGATAATTAGGTATAAAAACACGCTGTTTTTAAAATCCATAAGAGGAGCTTCAAACCTTATATCTGCTCAAAGAAAGATGACTGTTACGGAAATAAAAAATCAAAATACCGTTTCTTGGTTTTGCAACACTGAAGGGGTAACCCATTCACATAAGAAATAAGGTGGGGTAGTGCCTTGAACATTTTGTATGAAACCATTAAATGTAATACAGAAGTATTAATTATAAAATATAAATGTTTTTTAATAGTCAAAATTTTTGTTTTTTAATTTAAAATTCCACAAAATGTATCAGGGTGCGAAGTTTAAAATGATTCACCAACCAGGATACCAATTAATAAACGTAATTGGAAATAATGACGATTTGAAAGTGATTTATGAAACGGCAATTACTTGGACTGGCTGAAATTCAATAATTTTGACTTTTCACACAAAATGTTCAAGGCTTTTCCTTTATTCTACATTCTATAAAACGCTACATGAAATCGTTGTATTAAATTTACTTTTTACAATTTTACATCGCGTATATACTAACAAACCTTATTGTATATACAAAAACAATGAGATCACTGACTACGCTGTCAAATTAAAAATACCAAAATTCAGTCTTATGTGAAATTAGAAAATTAATAGAAAAGTCCTGAGAAACAGTTAAATTTAAATATATTCTTTAAAAGTCTGTTGTATTTTCATTTTAATCAATTAATAATTAATCAATGTATTTGAAGAAGCGTATCAAAACATAATTTTTAAGTAACTTTAAAACGGAATCTATTTAGTCACTCTGATTAGTTTTAATTTCATTAAAATGTTTTAACTGCTTTTATTAACGTCATGGGTTATTTTAAATCACTGATCTGTGTTATAACGGACTAGCATTCTCGCTCGTGGCTCCACCCGCGTGAAATTCTGCACGGTTTCATTATCGATATCGCCTATGTTCTGAAAGAATTATTCAAATCGGTCCAGTAGTTTCAGAGCCTATTCAATACAAACAAACAATCAAATCTTTCCTCTTTATAATATAAGTTTAGATTTGTTAATTAATTTTACAGAATAAACCAATCTAAATTCTCTGTCACAGTTACAATAATTGCGTTTTAGATGGTTTACAATCCACTTTACGTACATAAACTCTTGCCATTACTCTTTAACTATATTCCATTTTCTTATAACCATAACACGTAAAGTTTAGTAATTACAAAAAATTAGAGCATAAAATAGTTTATTTTTAGGAAAATTTCTTTATTACATATTCTTTGCAAAGACAAAATCTGTATCGGTTTACATGACGTATAAGTTTTATTGACTTTTGAAATGCACGAATGTACCTACTTAAAAAAGTATTTTAATTTTTATTATTCTAAAATTATTAATAAATTAAAATTTGGGGTCTATCTCGATATAACTATTTATTTAATGTAGAACTTATTTTCATCCATTTTAAATACCATACACATTTAAACTAAAAATTTGGTAATTTTTGCATTAAAATAAATATTAATAAAAATTCGTAGATGACTAGAGTATGACTAAATAAATAAAACATTGCACTTATTAACACAACAAAAAATCGACGTCACGGGTAAAATAAAGTTTCACTAACCACTTTAACACAATAATAATTACATCAAAAATGCCGTACACCGTCCTCCTACTAGCCTAACAGATAAAATTGAGCTGTTAAAGATAAAGGTGATTTAAGACCAACGCTCAAAGTAAAGGACAGCAAAGGTTTTTTAAACTAAATCAATAAAGCTCTCACTTAAGCTGCTGTACCTCTAAAAATGTATGTATAACTGTAATAAGCCCATGGATTACCGAGCTTATTTTTAATCTGGGTACAACGGTGTGGATTGTGCTGTTATTTATACATATCTAATAATTGTAGTCATATTTAAGCACACTGTACTTCTGTCTGTTGTACAAAATAAAAATAAAGACGCGTTTGGCCAGCTTTTCTACACATCAGGTAAATGGTCGAATTACTGGCAACTCATGTGTAATTTTTGAACGAAAAAAAACAAAAATTGTGGTTGCCTGTCATGTAGTTTAACCTTGCCTTAAGTTTGAACCTCGTCTATTTTTTAGATATGTAATTTTTAACTAGTCCAGTGCGGTGATTATTAAAATGAGATTTTTTTAAGCTTAATTAATTAATTAAGCTCAAAACCTTAGCCGTGCTTTCATATCCAGTATTGTCGAGCGTTGGCCGATACAAAACTAAAAGTGAGGGTAATTTAGGTTAGGTCTATGGTATATTGGAATAATTAGCGAGATCCTTTCCTTTCTTGTACATGGATGTGATGATGGGGTCAATGTTGTGGTATTCTTTGCCGGACCGTGGCCGCAACGTGTTCGTCGGTTGACGACTGATTCTGTTGAAAAAGATTATTTTTTTTAAATAGTGCTATGTGAGAATACTTTCAATTTTATTTGTCGACATTTTAGTTTAAAAAAACAGCTGTCGATGGGATGAGTCTCATAGTATTTATACGTAGATTATTAACTACTCTAAAGTGATGGTCACTTCACGGGTAAATACCTCTGCAATAATTTTTCAGGGTAGTAGATTTTCAAGTCTTGTCAGTTCCAGCGACTTTTTAAATTCCATCACTTAGGTTTCCCCTTTACTATTGTTAATGTTATTCAGATTATGTTTTTTCAAATATTACTCGTTTATTCTTCAATGCAGAATAAACATAACCGTTGGAGTTCTATAATTATCTTATCTTAGATTGTAATTAATTTAATAAACAATATAACAATAATACCTGTGTCCTGTAGGTGTGTCTGAAGAGGAATGTGATGACGTCAACGAGAGTGTTTCGATGTAATCGGACATATCGGATGTGCCACTCGAAGTACTGTGAGTGTCCATTACACCTGCAGTCAAGTGGTTCATTAGTATGGTAATTATATTGTAATAGACAGAGTTAATTTCAATCGACGAAGCTTTTACTTGCGCGTTCTGTGTGGCGGAAATCCTAACTTTTAAACCCCTTGGGTCTAGAATTTCGTAAAGGTCAGAGAAAATGACTACTTACTCTATAAGAAATTTACCTTCCAAATGAAAAGTTGGTAATTTTATATTTCGTGATGAGTGTCTTTTGTTTTTGTAATGAAATGCAAAATTTCGTAGCGTTACATATTTAATAACGGGGTCGGTAGCTCTAACGTGTATTAGATAATAAATAATTATAATAAATAAATACACTCAACAGTCACACACATAGTCCTGACCCCACACTAGGTTAAACCTGTATCGTGGGTATCAGGAACTACGAGAGACTTACGGTTTCACAAGAACCGAATCCGAAACATATATTTCAAGAAATGCTCTTGATTCCATAACCTAACTGTTTTATTGGTTCTCGTATGTCGGTAAGCTACGTTTGGCCTCCACAAATTGAGCCCGAGTGAGTTGAAATCGTAGATGGGAAGCGATTCTCTCTATGCATTGGAACGTATGTTAAGTCTGGAATCCAATTGTTGTCAAATAGCTCTAGGTATAAAGTCAAGGCTGAGTATCTATAGCCTGAAAATGTATTTGGGACACAAATTGGTTTGTTCTCTCAACCATTTTGAACTATAGACCTACACAATAATGTGGGAGAAAGTCGCAGCTTAGTAGTCGAATAATAAATACATGTTTTTTTCTAAACAAGAGAAGACAGTTTCTGGTGGTGGATATTCATATCCACCCGGATAGCGACTACCGTACATATGGTGTTAAAACCTGTAATAGTGAATTACACACCTTGTGTGGATCGTGCTCCAGTATCAGCCAGTGTATATCCAATACTCTCGAGGGGCTTGCGACATGACATGACGGTTGGTTGAGCGGGTACAGTCTACAGTGGTACATCCTTGGATCCCTGTGCCTGCATTGATCATCCGCATGTCCTGCCGCAGGCCCTTCGATTCGTTTATTCCCTCTTCGGAGTGTAATGACGCATTTATACAGGCCGGCATGTTTCTGTTGACTCATTGTTTGTCAGTAGTCGCTGGAATTATCGACTGCACTGCACTTACCATCAGTACTGTGCAGTCACTTTGCCGTGCTCGGTTAAAAATAACAAGCAGGTTGCTAGCTCATAAATAGTATCAACACTACAAACCTTTAAACTGCTTTGGTGGTAAAACAGGCACTTCCGCCTCCGCAGACGATGACTTGGCAGGAACATTCGCTTTGTGTATTTGCATCGATAAATCCCTCAAAGGATCAGAAGATTTCGACTTCCTGGGTAGAGAGGAATGCACGCAACCAGCCAGATTACCTCTCATTTTCTTCTGCATTATGTAGTGGTATCGTGATTGTCCTGATGTTTGGGGCATTTCAAATTCGTTGAATTCACCAGCACCATGTTTCATAGAACAACTTGAAACCCCAGAATCGTTTGAACTGGACGAATCTCTGTTGCCACCTTTACAAGGAACACTTGACGATCTCTTAATTTGAGCATTATCCATGTGTTTGTTCCTTAAATAAGGAGTGTCTTTAGAAAGACTTTCCTCTGTTTTATTCTCAGATCCTGAAGATTTGCAGCAGTCATAACACTCCCTTTCATTTTCACAAGGAGACGACGTTCTTCTATTTTCAATAGCCAAATTTCTTAAAGTCTCTAAAGATGAGGAAGTAGCATGACTTCCAATGCTACTGTCAAATTCTTTCAAATCTTCTAAAAGTCTTGCAGAGTCTACAGAACTTGATCGCTTTTGCAACATCTCATTATTAATGCCTAAAGCATGTGTCCTATCACTGCCGTTGAGTACGGGGATGCTTAAAGATTTCTCTATTTCTATTTTGTGAATTTTGTGCATAGGTTGCTTTAGACTAAGTGACCAGTTAGGATTTGGCGACATCGGTGTGTAGCCCTGATTGGGCCCTATAGCCTTGCTAAACTCTTGTTTGACGTCATTTGCCGGTTCCATAAGTAAATATTCGTCACTTTTATTCTTCTTTGCATCTTGCTTTGGCTGTGAATGCCCACATTTAGTGCAAAGTTTTTTCATGGGTAGCGTAGTCACGGCTATATCTAGGTTAGCACTCAATGCATCCAATTCACTTTGAGTTACCCCCGCTTTTTTAAGTAGATCTTTTGCATTTTCATAATATTCTAATGATAGTGCGAATTCCAAATTTTCGTAATTGCTATAAGGGTCTTCACACTCTTTTTCATCTTTAGGAGTTATGTTTTGGTAATTTGTGAATTGTGGTTCATTGCTACACACTTGAGGTTCTTTATCGGTAACTGCACTTTGTCTATTTGTTTTTCTTGAAACATCTATAGTAGCATACAAAGCTGTTTCATCTTTTGCATTAGTTGTGACTTCTACATTTATATCGTTTCTTCTACAATATGGAAGACTTATTAAGTTATTTGCCCAGTTAGTTACTTTTTGACACGGACATTCTACTGTTTGTAGATTTTCGTCACATTCTACGATGACTGGTTTTTTCCTTGAACCGAATTTAAGTATGCAGCCGCAGTTCTTCTTCAGAACTAGGTTGTCCGGTGTCGAAGTTTTGGTTACTTGAAATAGGTCATCAGCTAGAGCTCGTTTTATTCTTTTTGGAGTGTCATAATATTCTGAGTTTTCTACCTAAAAGTTATAAGCATACATCAATTCAGTTTATGGTGTTACATAAGTTTATTAATTTTCTCCTTTTAATTTTAATAAATAAAGTGTTTAACTAATTCCTTATGATACGATACGTCATACTTACCTCTACATGTGAGATTTTAGGAACATCGTAATTTTCATAGGGTCCAACTTTTGGATTATTTACAAGGTGGTTATCATTCATACAACTGCAATTTTGTGGAGGAGGAGGTGCCATTGGTTTCTTCTGCTCCATATGTGCCGGCTTTGGTGGTCTTATTGGTGGTATTTCACACTGACATGCATCTATAGTTTTTCTTATAGCTCTTGGAGTCAAATATTCAGTACTGTTCGATGAGTTATCAGAACTGCTTTCAGGAACTGCCTCCATAGTCCAAGCGGGATTAAAATTAGTACCAGGAGTTAGTGCTACTGTCGACGATCGAGAAACTGTACCAAGTTTTGTAAGACAATTATAGCAGCGCTCTAAGGTGACATGATCGGCTCCGCTCCAAGGTGGTTTACCAACATCCATTTCAGTGGAGCATCTAAAGTCATTGTCATCGTAATTACGTCTTTCGTCCGAGGGCCAATAGGGTGATGTGCCGCCGCAGTCTTCCCCAAAAAAGTTCTCCTCGTATAGGCCACTGGATGTATCGGGTATAGAAGGATCAAACGTGTTGAAGTCAGAAAGGCGTGTGTTGGGTCGTGTCTTGCTTCCTTTACATGAAAATACAAATAATATTAATCTATACAGTCATTCCGGGTAACTTTAGACCACTTGTGTAACATTGGACCACACCCTGCTGAAACAATTCTATTTTTTTTATTTAAATACCGAACATAAATTTGGTAAATCTGTGTATGCGAACGTGAACTTATTGGTCCAAAGACTAAAAATAAGAATATTGACAGTTACATCATGTCAAGTGTCAAAAGAAACAACTGATTCTTTCCCGCCTTTCAGCTGACTGATGAAAAAGTGCAGTATTCAATTTGCAATAATTTTGTGTTTTACGATAAAAACCGGTAAGTGATAGTATTTTTATGATCTAAAGTGTTTGTTTTTTTTATTTGAATGATTTGTTTTAACTGTTTCACACTTAGTTATTTCGTAATTACTCAAATAATTGTTGCATCCAAAATAGTTAGAAATTTGGGGTAACATTGGACCGGTCCAATTCTATATTAATCCTACACTATGAATAAAAGTGCATAAATAAATATGGGTATCTTTGTACAATGAATTAATACTCGATAATAATGTTATAATACCATCTACATATATTTTTCTCATTGCTTTTTCAAGAAGAAGGAAGTCTTTTTCCAGGGCGCATCACGAAAATCTGCCAATCACCCTATTCAGTGTGGGTGAGTACTCTGAATAGAAGGTATGAAGGAGGCTGGACGTGGCTAACAAATTTATGTTTGACTTAAATTACCGATTCGAAGATGTTGAAAAAGCCGATAGCGGATGAAAATATCACTCGACACGGAAACGTTATATATACAAGATGACTTTCTATGCCTAGAGTGGGGGGAGTAATTGCTTATTTTATTATTTTTAATATCATTGTATGAGAATTAATTCCTGTTACCGAATATTTGTAGTGATTTGTACCTAATTGATCTCAATATGTCTGTTCCTATGTTAAGTTTGTATGTGATAAAACTGATATTGTTATAAAGCCATAATAATATATATTTTTCTACATAAAACATTGATATATTTATTTTATTCTAAATTATAATTTCATTTAATATGGCTTAAAGTTACCCAATATGAAGAAAAACGCAATAAAATGGATTTTTAAGAGGAAAATACATAATGGTCTAATGTTACCCCAAAGTCCAGTTAACTTTGGACCATCACTATTTCTGCCTTTTTCTCAGGATTTGCACCTAATGCATGCATTTTTCGATGTAAGTGGTATTTACAAGAACAAAAGATCACGAAAATTACAATGTGTTGCATAATGATTCATACAAATTAATCATAAAAATTAGGCAACTGTCTGATATCTGGTCCAAAGTTACCCGGAATGACTGTACATATTATCAGGTTAATATTTTATGAGTAATATTTATTATTAAGTTTAATTTAGTATTAAGTTACTAAAGTAGGGCTAAACTATCTTCAATAAATTTATATATGATAATAATAATATATCGTTTATGATCCTTAAATGAATATCCAATAAACTGTTATAAAAGTTAAAAGAGTGTTGGCAAATAGTAAAAATGATGTTTAATTAAGATTATAGATTTGGTCTATCTACTTACCAAAACTCTTTCTAGACATCGGCGTCCTCTGCAAGGACAGATTTCCCTGAGCAGCAAGGTCAAAAGAATCAGTGATATCTTGAGCCTGGTCCGTTATGAGCATATGCAATCCTTCTCCCTTCCCGCAGTGAGAACCACCTTCAAAGCAGAATCTGCCCTCTACCACGCCATACCGCCTGAAATCAAAATGTACTTTGAGTTTAAGACTAAGCCCACGCAAGTAGCTGGTCCAATAAATACATTGAATACGTTAGTAGGTTAAGAAATTGACGATTATTTATAGTCATATTGTTTTTATAGCTTTGGTCACCTGATGGTAAGTGGTCTCCACCGCCCACAATTTCAGAAGAATTTGTTATTCTTATGCATCGTAAACCTTATAGACAAGCTGATTTTATTGTATTTACTTAGTTAATATTTATATAATTTAACTGTCATATTGTCCTACAAGTAAAATAATATTTTTTTAGTATCATCAAATCGAAATATTCTATCCTTGCTACCTCTGTTAGCTACCACAATAGAGAATTTTCGCATAGGGAATAGTTGGTCGTCTCATCGAAACGAAGCTACTCACGGAAAATGAGCTTGATAGTAGTCAAGTGGTTCAGCTACCCGAGGGCTCCCTGTCCATTATTAAAATTTTGTTACTGTTCCATTGTCGAAATTTTGAAACTGACTTATTTCACGTTTTACACCTCCCGACTCCGCCATATGTTTCCGTCGCTGTTATTTTGATGGTAAAGTGAATATGGCGTATGTGGGAGACGTAAAAGCTGCGGTTTAGCTCGGGTACAAGCGAGAGTTCATTTCTAAAATGCTCTGCTAACTGGACGGGATGCGCGGTTTTGCGCTAACTTGGACGGTTCTTGCAGTTTATGTGTTATTCATGTAGATTTTCGGTAATTATTTTTGAGAATATTTGCTATTACTTTTTGAGGAAAATATTAATACTTCAAAAATATGTAAGGTTAAACACTCTTACTTATTATGCTTCATAGATCTTTGTTACATAAATATTTTTCCTAAATGTAACGGTCTGTCAGTCGACTTAAAATTTAAGGTTCACTGTATTTACCTCAGATACAGTATGGTCACTTTATAGATAAACCAAGTGTTAAAAAAATCAGAAATCAATACGAATAAGGCAACTACTCGTCGAAACCTATTCAATGTGTCCAAAGAAGAGTTTGAAATTGTGGACTGGTTCCGGCATCACGTTAAATTTATCTTTTTTATTAGCATAAATGACGCGACAAGCAGGTCGTTGGCCGATGGTAATCGTCAACATGTCCATAGGCAGAAGTTATACCACACCAAACTTTGAATTTCAAATCACTACATGATACTAGACTGCGCTCATCATCCCGACAAGATGTTAAGTATCATATTACCCAATTTACCTGGCTTTAATGTCCTTCAAACCGAAACTCAGCAATTCTAACATACAGTTGCTTAGCAGTATCAATCGATAAAGCGGTGGAACCTCCATGGAAGGTCTCTCGCATACGAGGGACTTACCAACTAGTTAAAAAACATCTACTAAATTAGCTTTAAAAAAAAATCGGAATCAAATCGGTCCTTTTGTTTAAGCGTTGTGCCAGAAACAGATACAAATGCAGAAAAATAGGTGTATAATATCTTTGTTTTTATCAGGGTTTTAAATAAAATATCCATTAGTTATCGCTTTAACCACTTTTTTTTATCAAAAGTACTATAGATTTTTGCGTGTACGCCCCTATGGACTGACGCTTTTGATATTTATTATTTGCCGTGCTTTAGCAAAAAAATAAACCTCAAAAATGCTACGAATTATAATTAAAACGTCCTTAAAATTATAAATTCAAACACATTTGAATCCATAAACATAATTTTGCAAATATATTCTTTTATCTCTTACATTAGAATCTCTTAATGGCAACCCTATTGTGAATTCGGATGCTTTAGACAAAATGGCGGCGGTAACGGAAGCCGCAGCCATTAACACTGCACTGGCGTCCAGCAACCACAGATCATAAACGTAAAGACATAGCATATATCTTTGATGGGAGGGATTTAAATAGATAGCGACTACCATACCTGTGTTGAAAACCTGAAAAAGGGGAAAGAAACTCTAGCGTTGCTTTTTCACAACTGGTTTATAGATTTTTAAATGTTTTTAAAATACTAATGGAACGGGGCGCAAATAATTTGAAATTTAACAGCTCAATCTCTATTGACAGGCAATATTGTTATAAAATGTATACTACTTGGATAACTATGCATGGACTGCTACCACTAGCTGCTGTGGCCACGGTGAGACACAGTTAGAAAACTGTCACATCATTAAAGGTCATCGTAAGAGATTATATAGCTAATACGTTTCCAATACAATCCGCTAGGGGCGCCGTATGAACCTGCATACATATTGTCGTAAATACTTCCAGCGTTAGTGAACGGGAGTGATCTGTGGCGTGTGGTAGGTTTGTATGTCTATGCCAGTAAGCAAGACTCCACACATTTATGGACCGTCGCGTCGGTGGAATGAAAGAGTTTTATTGTCACTATATAACTGATGACGCCGGAAAGTAGTCGTAAATCTTTGATTTCAATCGACACGGGTGGTCGTCGTTTACTAGTTTTATTATATTTTGTGGTTGAAAAGTGTTGATAAATTGGCTTAAGGCTCGCGCTATACTACTACCTATTGGACGGTTTTCATTTGGATATCTCTAATTTTCCCACACGAATATATGTAATCTGAACATTTTTGTGAAGCGCGAACCTACACCTCAATCCAACGTAATTATTGCTATATAAATTAATTATATTCAGAAAACTTAAAGGTAATTTAATATATGAAGGCCAAATAAAGTTTTCACAGATAGAATATACTATTTAATATAAATAAGTACCACAGTGGCTATTCACTTTAAAGAAAAGTATTATCTCTTATGAATAATTTTAAATGTAATGATTTCAGAACTCAGAAAGCAAAAGAAGTACCTTTGAAAAAGAAAATTACTTTGTTTGGTGCCTAAAATACTTTAAATTTAGAGATAGGTGCTTTTTAAGATCTAGTTTCATCTAAAGATAATCTCAGAACAGATTAAATTTAAATCACTTTTCGGCAAAATTCTGTCGAAATTATCTTTTTGCCTTTAGCCTGTGACCTAATGAAAATTTTATGAAAATTTAAATTTTTTTATCCTTAGGATGTTCTACAGTTAATTTGTTGTAAATATAGAGACGCACATGTATTTGGAATATAAATTTTAATAAAAGTTCAAAGA
The DNA here is from genome assembly GCA_949126905.1 of Amorpha juglandis. Lineage (NCBI taxonomy): Eukaryota > Metazoa > Arthropoda > Insecta > Lepidoptera > Sphingidae > Amorpha > Amorpha juglandis. The sequence goes on along the minus strand of OX421381.1, from coordinate 15,762,333 downwards.
AATTGCTTTTGATCTTTTCTTTTATTTATCTTCTTTTTAATCGACGAAAAAAATAGAACAGTTTCTCAATTCGACGTGTATTTTTTTGCAAGTATAACCACGCATAAATTTCCACAGAGTGATCCAAATTAGATGATTATTTTTCATTTGAAAGGGTACAGATCAAAATTGGTTTCATTTAAACAACAACAAATTTCTTCCCTTAATGTGGTTAAATCAGGAATGAAAGACTAAAGGTTCGTTATATAATTTAAATGGTGGTAAATCCTTCGTATGCGAGAGACCTTCTGGGTTGGGACCACCGCTCTGTCTATTTCTGCCGACAGTGTGTAACCACTGTGGTGTTTCAGTTTGAAGGACATTAAAGCCAGTAGGTGTTTAGGGGCTATTTAGGGACAGTCAAAAGGATCTTAGTTTTTTGTAATCTAGAGATTTTGAAGTGAAATTTCTTTAGAATCGTTGTGATTTGAAAATTTTATGAAACGAAAAAGGCGTCACTAAAGAGATTGGAAAGAAACAACATCTCAAGTATGTAAATATATGAAATGTAATATTTTGCATTAAAATTTTAAATAATTTTTAAGCTTGGTAAAAGTATTATAAAAATAATAAACCTTTTAATTATCCTAATACCACTGATACTCTATTTTTATCTCATTCTCTTGTAGGCTACTTTTCTGAAGTTTCACTTCTGCCGGGTGTGAATTACACACACACACTTCTTTTTTTTATAATTTTGTTTAATTTAATAGTTAAACTTGATTTTCTTTTTGTGATATATACTGAAAGATATATTAATTTTAGTATAAGATTCAGTCGTGATTTAAGTTTTAGAATGTGGTATACCTTGACTTTTCGTCACTTCTTTTATTCAGATTAATGAAACATATAGGGTCCGTCATATGCATCATCATCATCTATCATTCATTAGATTCATAAAGCCCAATAATTTCACAGGTTTCAACTGCTATTATTGATTTTAATTTAGAATTTCATGTACTAAAATTATACTGACCTTAGATGTGCCAGCTCCCAAATCCCAAGCAGACGCGGCGGCACTCCACTCGTCAGCGCAAACCTTCGACCCTGGATGTGCAGACGTGCTGGTCCAGCCGGGAGTTTCCTACTGCCTCCTCCTCCTATCATTACCAGGAACTCTTTGGAGGTGCCAAGCTGCCCTCCAACCTTCACCTGCCAGGCTATGAGTCGTTCTCTGGTCTCGAAGGCAAGAACCACGATGACGTCTTGGCAGATAATGGCTATCGTGTTGGATTCCTTGTCAAGGGTGAACCCTGACTCGAAGCCTAGGAAATGTTGGAGAGATAAGGATGCCTTGGTCTGGCCCTTCTTGTAACGGTCTTTAGGATCTCTGTATAGTTGGAGATGAAGGCAATCTGAAACAATGAAAAGATGCATTAAAACATGGGATATATACCTGTATTCTGATTAACTCGTAAGTTAATGTTAACGCCAATATTTCCGAAGTTAAAGGCAGACATGCAATAGGGTATTTGAAAAAAGACCGTTTTGCGAAAACGGAATTAAAACTGGGTTTTTTTTTTTTTATCCTGTCTCGGCAAAGTGACTACGCTACACCTGATGGTAAGTGTAGCGCAATCCAACAATATTGTCGACCAACGATAAACAATGTGTCCATCGTTGGTCGGCAAGATCATGCCGGCCTGCCAAAGGGCCAAGGGGGAGGGGAAGGAAAAAGGGATGGGAAAAGGGTTAGGATCAGGGGGCAAGCCCCCTGGGGAGAACCGGATATACACTGGCTGACCCTGGAACGCGACCCACATAAGGTGAGCCACTATGGCAGGTTTTAACACCAGTGTACGGTAGTCGCTATCCGGTCGGATACAAGTATCCTCCCACCAGCAAATAAAACTGGGTAAACTGCACTTCATATATATCGCTGCTTCAAAACAAAAGGGCCACAACGCGAATAGACCTAATTTTACAGGAGAGCCATTTAAAGTTTTCAAAATCAGTTCTTGTATAATTGCTCTGTAATTTTAAAACTGATAAATAGGTGTTATACATTGTTAGAAAGATATTTTTAATCTGCTTTTAATGGTTAATTCGGTTATGTGTAATTTTTTCTAAAAAAAAAGTTATGAGCAGATAAGTCTCTTTTGTATATAAAGATATTGTTTGAATTACTGGGAAACTTTAATAAAAACAGTAACAAATTTTAAAAATAATATGTATTCGTGGTTCTTTTTGTGCCACTAGCTTACACAAATTAGAAAAAATATATTATAAACCAAAGAAAGTGACCATGTCACATAAAAATAATTACTAAAATAACTTTTGCTTCTGCAAAATATAAAGAAATGCTACAAAAAAAATACTTAAGAGACTATCCCGCCCACACACCCACCACTGTAACTCCTGTGCACCAGGATCAACAGTGGCACGTATTTTTGTCGACACCGAGCAGTGAAGCTCGGCGAGTCTCTGGGAATGCCTAAATGTCTTTGTCCCGCAACGAAATTAATCAGATAGAAGGTTAGGGAGGAGTTGGAAATACTAATTGTCCACTTCCCTCCATAGCAAAGCCGGAGACAAAATAATGAATTGAGGAGGTATTAACCTCAAGTGTAAGGACATTTACAAATGGAGAAACCAGATGTAAAGCACTACGGATGTCATTAAGTGGGTCCTATCACGCGAGCTGTTATACTTGATCCCAATAATAGGTATGGTAAAAACGCCGGAAAGCACGGAAATTCTTTTTAGTCTCCACAAGATCCATATAGTATACAGCTCCAGATGTTATTTGCATACTGTCTAACATAACGTTGCGCTCATGTTGCCAGAGACTACACTCCCAAAGAATATGATGTGCGGATTGCTCGTACCGGCAGTTAAGTGTAGAGCATGGGCATACAGGCGAATCAACCAACCTAAATGAAAACAGTTTTAACTTAAAGTTGCCATGACACGTGAGAAATTGGGAAACACAATTATCAACTTCTACCCAAGTTTTTATTAGACGATCGCAAACCGACGGAAAGTACTGATACAGATGCCGTCCCTTAGTAGAATTGTCCCATCGCCATTGCCAGTCGTTTAGTAGATCGTTGTAATTTTCGGAGCACGATTTGAAAAGTCGACTGATTCTTAATAGCTCCCGCGTCGTAACAAAGCTTTTGTCCATATTTTCTTTCGTTGAGTTTAATACATAGCGGCGCGACGCTGTACCTCCAGATCGACTGGAAGAACACCCGCAAGGACAGGCAAAGCTTCGGTGCTAACTGTTCTATACGCCTTACACAAGAATATCAACGCCAGGCGTTGGCTTTGGAGCAGTTTTCTTGGTACGGCACCGATAGTAGCCCTATCAACCGCCTATATAGGTGATCCATAGCAAATACATCCCAAGTAAGTAGCTCCGTAGATGACTTTTAATGTGCCAAATGATAGAACCCACGTCGAAGTTGATATCCTTGTCAAGGCATAAAAATTACGTTTAGACTTTTCTCCCACGTTTTTAATTTGCTCCAGAAAAGAAAAATTTCGATCTAAAACTAACCCAAGGTAGCAAACCGATTCTTTTCTTTTAACTAAAACGTTGTTAAATGTAATTCGCGGCGGTGATTTCAGAGTGCCCTTTAAAAGTAATTGATATGTTTTAATTTAAATTTTAAATTACTTACTTAACAAATACAAACAAAAACAAATAAAAAATCAATAAACTGAAATCGTATTGACAATCAAGAATGGAATCACTGTCCGAGGAGTCATCCAATGCTGGTGCGTTATTCGTCTTCTCAATACAGGGATCACTTTCAACGTCGTTGTTTTTAAATAAAGTTTCATCATTGTCAAATGGCTGCTTGATTTGGTTTTTGTACTTTACCATGTTGAGTATCATATGCGCTCTGTTGTTTATTCCATATAAAATAATTAAAACAAATGTTAAAATGCATAAAATAAACCTTTACCTTAATAAAAAAACTTACAATAAAAATAACAAGCGAAATAGTCCATTTAATTCATAAAATAATATGATTTTACTTTTAAGAATAAATATACAATACAAATGTATATCAAAATAAGAACTTTTATTCATTAATATTTACTATAACTTAGAAAAAAATACTAGCAAAACGGACGTATTCCTAACATGTCCCTTTTGAAACAACGTAATTATTATCTCCTAAATGCATCTTCTATGCAAAACATACTTATTTCAAAATATGGTACTTTTGTTTTTAAATTGTTATTACAACTCCTATAAAGTGTTATAAACAAAACAGGCTTTTTTGTAATATGGTCCTTCTGATTAAGTAAAATATGTAATATTTACATGAATATTATATGCAAAACGGACGTTTTTCAAAATATGGCACTTTTGTTTAAATAATAAAAGCTTAATCAAGATTTTTTTGCGTTATGGCCCTTTAGCACCAAACAAACGTACGATCTCGTCAACGTTCGGGCCGCAACTCACAAAATGGCGGCTTTGCACAGATGTTGCAGCGTAAATTCGAAAATACAAAAAAGACGTCAGTAGTATTTTTATTGCTTAAAGTGCGAAATTCATGGGTATCTTTTTAAATTATGAAAATATAACCGACAAAATTTGATTTTTTACAATAAAAAGGATTTTGAATATTTTTGATTTGTGGCCCTTTTGTTTTAAAGCAGCGATATGTCATATATATATCATATATATATATATCAGTTAAGATTAGACATCACTTAAATATTTTTGATAGCTAGTCTGAAACCCAAATAGAAAAAAAATCGGCTGAAGCAAAAGATATATATTTTTCCAAACAGTAACAACGCCCACTGGTATTTCACTAATACGTTAAACATGTGATTTTAGGCCTTCACATTACGAAAATCCTTAAGATTAGATGCCAGACCGTCCCTCGTCCTTAAGCTTGTAAACCTCGGTTAAAGTAGTCTGAAGGCGATTACAGATTAAGGTAGGTTTAGGACTGTAAAACTAGCGAGTAGTAGGGTAACTGATGCATATTTGTATCCGACTGGATGGCGACCAATGTATATATGTTTATTATTTTTATTTAATTAAATGACGAGACTAGCAAGCCGCTCGCCTGATGTTAAGCGCCACGCCTGCCCATAAACAGAGCAACACCACACAGAACTTTGAGTTATAAAGCACTGCATTGCACTGAAAAGCGCTCGTCACCCCGATACACAAGACGTTAAGTCTCATAACGCCCAGTAATTTCACTGGCCTCAATGTATCCGAAACGTAACAGTGCTTACTTAGAAATAGACAAAGGGATGGTACCAACCCAGACGGCCTCTCGCATACGAGAGAACCACCAAAGCAAATTTAAGCAAAGTATAGTGTAGAATATAAGTATTTCACCCCCGTAGTACCAAATCAAATAGCAGCAGTGCGCAATAGCGATAGCAATATGCTAGGACATTAATAAGGATTTTTTTTTATCGTTTGAGTAACATGTCGATATTCGACTTGAAACTTTGGACAGCACTAAATGATAAGCAGCTGAGCTTTTGCGTTGCTCTATCGTTGTTAATCTCATTCAAAATTGTCTAAAGAAATTTGACCAGTGTTTTTTCAATATATCTCGGACAATTTTGAATGCAATTTTAACATAAAAAGACGATTTTTCAAAAACTATATTTTTTGTGTTGTAACACTCTCGTTACCGATGTGCGATATTTTGGTTGACACGGGGATACCTCGTAAACTAAACGCCTACATGAAACCGCTTTTATCCGGTTTTGATGTCACCTGTCCATAGAAGACAAGACTTTGAATAAAATTATGTTGTACAGTTCTTTTTTCGCATCAAAATATTACAAGGTGGTAGGTCCCTCGTATTTGAGAGGCCGTCTGGGTCGGTACTACCGCTTTGTCTATTTCTGCCGCCAAGCAACAGTGTGTAAGCACTGTTGTAATTCAGTTTGAAGGACATTGAAGCTAGTGAAATTACTAGACATTATGAGTCTTAACATCTTATGTCTCTGGGTGACGAGGTTCAGTGCCTTGCAGTGCTTTGTAATTCAAAGTTATGTAGGGTGTTGCTTCTATTTATGGGCAGGCCTGACGCTTACAATAAGGCGATCGACTTGCTCGTCTCGTGATAGTATATTGTATATGATTATAATGATAAAAGAGGCACGATCCCTAAATTTGCGATATTATATTACATCAGCGAAATTTGTTAGCGAATTAATATCACAGTTGTATTCGTTAGTAATCATCGCTTTTAGGTCGTCATTTTGACTTAATATTATCTTGGATTCTATGTATTCGTTTCGATTAATATTTGTATCGATTAACAATTATTTTCACGAGAATATCATGTCTGAATCAACTTTACGCACAGAACTCATAAAATTTATATTAAATTAAAATTTTAAGCCGATTCGGTCGAATTCTCGTGTACAATTTAATTTATTGCAATGTTATTATTCAATTGAGGCATGAATAAGCCAGCATTTTTAAAACTTATTTAACTTGGCTTTATTTTATCTGTTATTTTATTAATAAATGGCATCGTACTGTTTTTTAAGTCTTTCTTTTACGTAGTAGTAAACTTTGGACTTTTTATCATATTTGTTTTAATAGTATCAGCTCACGCTTTTTTCCCCGAGGGATAGGCAGAGGTGCAAGTAGTGCTGCACTTTTCGCCCAACTTATTGGCTTCCCATAATGACGTGATGGGAGGCGAACTTATCGCCATACCGGGAATAAATTCAGGTGTTGTGCAGTCACTTTGGCGTGCTCGGATAAAAATAAAACTATGTATGGAGATTGGAGAGCCACCTAAAATATTTTTTCTTGATTACACTACATTTTTATGTAGCGGTTCAGAGAATACATCTACTATCCTTATAGTGCTAATAGTGACATACAGACGGAAGAACGGACAAGAAATTATAAGGTTTCTGTTTAGCTATTTGGTTACTGAACCCTAAAAACGGATGTTAAATTTCACTTAAGCAGTATATTGAAATACTTGAAGTACAATTTTCTTCATAAAATTTCACCGCTTACTTGAGCGTATTCAATATTTTATTCGCAAGAAACAACTTTATACTTAGTAAATAAATTAAAAGACACGCAAAGAGTAACTTCCCGCCGTCAATACCAGAATGTGCCGAAACTCTACCGCGACTTTAACTTGTAATTATAATTTAGGCCTCGTTATATTTGAATATTTTGAAAATTGTTACATATTTTTGTTAGAAGTTTTTCTCGTACTTGGTGTAACGAAGAAGTCGGCAGAGGTCCAACTACTGAGCTACTACGACTACTCACCTAGCTTATGTTCGTCCCATAATTTGATAGAAAGCGAGCATATCACCATACCGGGCACAATTACATACTCCAGGCTGATACTGAGCATTTTGTGATAGATTAATTCAATGTGCTGGTGGGAGGATACTTGTATCCGACCGGATAGCGACCACCGTACACTAGTGCTAAAACCTGCTATAGTGGCCCACCTTGTGTGGGTCGCGTTCCAGGGTCAGCCAGTGTATATCCGGTTCTCCCCAGGGGGCTTGCCCCTGTAATAAAAAGGCTTGTAATTAAAACATGATGTTGTTTGTTCTGAGTCCTTTATTAAAATGTTCACAATGAATTGCCGAAAACTTATTTATACATGTTATAAAACTGATGTTGCTTAACAACGTAATATTCATCGAAGACATATTTAATCATAATTATTAAGAAGTCCTAAATACCATGGGCTGGTGCAATATTCGCACAAGCTTGATTTTATTTACTTATTTCGTAATATTACATTACAACTCCCCCGAAAAAGGGCCTGCTACCCTTCCCCATTTAAGGAAAGAGAATTTTTTTAGAAAAAATTAAGAAAAAATTCAATACTATTACAAACTGTTACTAAGTTTAGAATTTAACTTCACATATTTTTTTTAAAGTAACAAAGATAAACAAACATTTATAAAACATACAATAAAAGTACTTAATATTAACTAAAATATCTCTTAGTGTTATTCTTATGTATAACATATTCTATATTATCCTTTAAAATCTTAACATTAGGAGAAACTTCCTCAATAACTTCGTAGGGGCCGTTATAGATATTTTCAAGTTTAGTTCCAGATTGATTTTTTATAAGAATAAGGTCACCCTTTTTATAAGTTACGGAGTAAGTTTTCTTATCGTACATTAATTTTCGTTTTAATTTACTTTGTAACAACTCTGCTTGACATCATACTGGGCTCGCTGTAAACGATAACGTTCAACCGCTGAGCTTGCAGTATTTGTTGTTACCATCGGCTCTTTCACGATGCGATTAGTCATTTTTATTATATTGCCATTGTTGGCATTTCTTAACGTAGTCGATTACGTCATTCGTCATACCTGACCAGTAATCATATAATATGATTATTTTATCCTCGTGATTACTAATTCTTACAACATCGGTTGTAATTAAAATTCTAGGTACCTTAATATACCTTTATTTTTATAACCTTTATATATGCAACTTTTCATATGACTTGCAAGTATTTTTATATTTGTTGCATTTTGCCTATTCTTTATAGGTAATTAATATTTCTTTTTCGCACATCAATCCTAAATCTCTCGCTAACTCCGTCGTGGTAGATTACGATCGAGTATTTAGGTAATAGTACAACTTGAAGGTACATACGTGCATTTCATTAATATTTCTTTTTCGAACATAGATCCTAAAACTCTCGCTAACTCCGTCGTGGTAGATTACGATCGAGTATTTAGGTACAAGTACTACGCGTACAGTATTCTCTATTCAAATAACGACAAATCAAATTCTTAAAATCTTTGTCTTCTGTCACATCAGTCAGTTTTTCAGAATGTCTACAGTCTCAGGTTGATCAGACCTGTTACTGGTAGAAGTCTGTTCTGTCAAATCATTGTTATCCGTTATAGATATCTACTTTCTGCGGGCGATAAGTTACGGCTCGCATAAGCAACTACGTGACAATTACTGTTAGACAAACCCATGCCTAATCCTAAAATCCTAATCCTGATTTACAAACATCGGTTCGCAATTGAAAAAAAAAATCGTCTACGAAAAATTACGTATTAACCGTCTATAATAATTAGCGAAAGATAAGTATCGCTTTACATCATCCGAGTTCATTGGAACTGCGCAATGTCTCGATTTTGCTAACGTCAGGAAAAATGCCATTCAATGTTATTCCGTGACCTACATAAATCTTATAACATCGCACCGAGGTGGTATCGAATGTCTGTACTCATCATTATATCTTATTTTAATGCAAATATTTAAATTATTCTTATTAAGTTGTAATAAACTATCCTTATAATTAATAACTGCTTCATAACACGTTAAAAAAAATATCTCCTAAGATTCCGTTGCAATACATGACATATTCTTAAACACACAAAAATAAAAAAATCCGAAATATATCGTTAACAAAATTATTAAAGTAAATTAAACAGATATTGGACATTAAAAAAAATATTGAAAATTACATACTTTTAGTAATTCTTACTTCAAACTTTGTTGGTAAGGAGCGCGTTGACAGATGTTGATGGCTGATGATGATGGCTTAGGGGCGAGCGGCTGATGGCGGAGCTGGTGCAGATGTGGAGCTTGTACGGCATCGCTGCTGATGATTCAGGCTGTCGTTGTGTGGTTGGGCCGGGCTATACCCTGGACTCCTCCAAACCTTCTTTCTTCTTTCTTGATAATTTCCCAAATAACCTCCAACGCTCTGTATGGTATTGCGTTGTCGTGGCCGAAAGCTGCTCCGTTGGCGTTGATTTTTTCATGATGATATTGATTTTTAAATGTTCTTTCTTCTTATAAGTTAATCTTGCTTGTTTTTCTTCTTCTAATTAAATGTCTTCAAAATAAGTGGCCATGGTGGCCATAGCCATAAGGCCATGTGGTATCCCATAATGGATACCGCTGGCAGGGTCGCCATGTAATAATAAAGGCTTGATATTAAAACATGATGTTGTTTGTTCTGAGTCCTTTATTAAAATGTTCACAATGAATTGCCGAAAACTTATTTATACATGTTATAAAACTGACGTTGCTTAACAACGTAATATTCATCGAAGACATATTTAATCATAATTATTAAGAAGTCCTAAATACCATGGGCTGGTGCAATATTCGCACAAGCTTGATTTTATTTACTTATTTCGTAATATTACATTACACCCCCTAATCCTAACCCTTTTCCCATCCCTTTTTCCTTCTCCTCCCCCTTGGCCCTGGTATGAGATACTGCGGGGTTGTCAGGTTCTGTTAGCAGGGACCCTGTAGTTCATCCCAGCAACTTTGGCAGGCCGGCATGATCTTGCCGAACTACGATAGACACATTGTTTGTCGTTGGTCGACACTATTCCTGGATTGCGCTACACTTACCACCAGGTGTAGTGTAGTCATTTTCCGACCTAGGATTTAAAAAAAAAAGTCACTTTTGCCCGTCCCGGGGATCGCACCCGAGATCTCAGAATAGCAGTTGTACCGAATACGCAATACAACTACGCTAGCGAGGCAGTCAGACATTGGTATCAGTACAATCTTCTTCTTGTAGTGCCTCTCCAAATAGTGAAGGTTGGCATTCAGCTCAGCAGATAGTAGTCTTTTATCTCTTGCCAGAAGAAATAGTTCAGCAGCGCTCCCAAACCATGCCCATTCTCGGATGTACCGCAGACATGATGTTTTCCTTCGACCGGCTCTCCTTTTACCCGCTACTTTCCCTATCATTTGAATTTGAGCTCGTATCTATCATGTCTTAGCACGTGACCTAAATATGCCACTTTTCTTTTTTTGATGGTATTCAAAAGTTTGTGGTTCTGAACTCGTCGTAGAACTTCCTCATTACTAATTTTTAGAGTCCATGATATTGATATTAAATGTCTATAGGTCCATCAGTACAACAATGACAGCCTCTGTGAAGCGAGAGGCCGTGGGTTCGATCCCCGCACCGAGATGAATGTTTTTGTGATCCACATATGTTTCTTTCGGTATCTGGGTATTGTGAGACCGAAAGACTCTCGTAGTTCCTGATACCCACCACACAAGACTCTTATTGTGGGGTCAGGACTATGTTTGTGACTATTGGGTGTATGTATTTATTAATATAATACTACGAACTCCAATATAAAAAACTAATACACTCAACTCAGTGTAAATCCCTTGCGTCACCTATAAGTAGTAGTTTCTTTCAGTAATAGAAAGTCGATAGCCCGTCGATTTACAACCAGCTCTTACAACCGCGCTAATTAATTAAACTTGTCGACTTGAAGTTCTGTCGGACTGGTTTTTCTTCGAACTACTGCACTGCGGGTAGATAATTATGTGAGTTTTATTTCCTATTCGGTATTTTGGTTGACAAATCAAATTACCGCCTCATTGGCTTAGTGACAGCGTACTGAGGCTGAAGGTCGTGAGGTTTTGGCTTCAATTCCCAGGTCAGGCAATCACAATTTTGAGTTTTCGATTCAAAAAATCACACATGAATGTCCCGGAATTAGAATTTGTGGCCGGTATGACGATAAACTTTACTTGTTAAAGGTGACAAACCAAGAAACTGACCCCCATATTCATAAATACTATGAGGCCTCATAATGAGTGCGAACGCATAGTATCGATTTCTCTAAACTTTATTGGTTACTTTTTACCGCTAAATAAAAACAGACCAATCATTTTACAAGATGGCCCCGTATACGGGAGGCCGTCTGCGTTGCTACCATCGCTTTGTCTATTTCTGCCGGCTAGCTACATTGTGTAAGTACTATTGTGTTTCGTTTTGAAAGACATTGAAACCAGTGAAATTACTGGGCATTATAGATCTAAAATCTTATTTGGAATGACGAGTGCAGTTTAGTGCCATGCAGTGCTTTGTCATTCAAAGTACAGTGTGGTGTTGCTTCTGTTTATGAGCAGGCGTAGCGCTTACCATCTGGCGAGCGCTTTGCTCGTCTCGTCATTCAATTAAATAAAAAATGTACACAAAATTCGAGACTTGCCAAAGGGATTATTTAAGCCTTTGTGAATCCGTATTCATTATAAACAGAAAATACAAACTAAATTCTACAAATTTTGTATTTGAACCACGATAGTACTTTCGTAGAATCAATTTTCGATTAATTACGCTCGCAAATAGTTGGACTCAAAGAAATAGCTTGCGTGTTCATTTAATTAAGGACAAATGAATGTAATTCGGGTCACGTATGTCGACCGGTTTTACTAATTCACCCAAATAATTAGAGATTCGTCTCGATGCTTCGACACGCTTACGTGTATTGGGAAGTAGGCACAGAATAAAAGTGACATTACTTAATTCTATTGAGTTATAAGATGTTAATTGCTCATATGATATTAAACGAAGGAGTAACGTGAATGAGAGGCCAAAGAGGTATGTAAGGATCCTCTCTGCCTACTCCTATGGGTAATAGGCGTGAGTCTATATATATGATAATAAATGCCAGGCCTTCAGGAACAGAAACAAGAGCAATATAATCCAGGACTTTAAATCACAAAGTACTGTATTGCAGGATACATTTATAAGTGGTAACGCCACGCTGTAGACGGTTTTGTCTACAGCATGAATGGTCTGGCTCAACCGGATCGTTAACACTGTCTCACAGGAAATCAATGTGACGTACCAGCTTGCTGTTGCGTTTCGTACGATGAGTGAGATATCCGGAGGCAAAAAAATCTAGTATAGCATTCGTTAGTCCAAGACTATTTTGTTTTTGTTAAATTACTGAGAAATTAGAGCATTTAGAAAAAAATATAATTAAGGCCTTATCTCGATAATTTTGTTTTTATTAACCTTTCACCTTTACTATCATTAATATTTCAAAATAACTCTAATTATGAGCGCTCTCGGAATCTAATGTTTTAGGTTTGTCTGAGGAAACTTTTGATGGAAACAATAGAGTTAGTGTTTGAAATATTAGATATTAATTAAGAAATATCTTTTGGGCATTATAATAAACAATAGTAATAACGAGTTACCGCAAGTTTGAAGCTATTGTTAAGATACTTTTAACTTAGTATAATGGACTATGCAGTATTTAAAGATTTTATAAAAAAAAAGATTTTGTGATTTTGTTAGATATCTTATATAGATTATGATGAATTTTACTATACGCGTCATTAAATTATTTTAATGAATTAAATCTTGCTAACTGTTATCATGATCAACTTAAACTAAAATAATATTATCCATAATCAATTTTTATCGACAAATCTGAATAGAAATCGTTATTTATAGAACATAATAGCAATAATATATATTTAATAAACCCAATAGTCACACACCTAGTCCTGACACACACCTAGGTTAACCTGTATCGTGAGTATTTAAGCTAGTAGGCTGTTCTAACGGATGGAGGATCACAGGTATAACTATTATTATACAAATACCTGATTGCTTTTTATTTTATTGAATGACGAGACGAACAAGGCGCTCGCCTAATCGTAAGCGCCACGCCTGCTCATAAACAGAAGCAACACCATACAGAACATTGAATTACAAAGCAATGCATAGCAATGAACTGTGCTCGTCACCCCGAGACATAAGATGTTAAGTCTCATAATGCCCAGTAATTTTACTGGCTTCAATGTCTTTCAAAACAAAACACAACAGAGCTTACATACTGTTGCTTGGCGGCAGAAATAGACAAAGCAGTGTTACCAACCCAGACGACCTCTCGCATACGAGGGACCTACCACCTTTTGAGCCGCAATTCATCTTAAAAATAGTGACATTAAATTTTACACCTCGAAATAAAATAGCAGCTACCATAGACCGCTGTGAAAATGGTTTTATTCACTTCATAAAAGACTGTGGACGAAGTTTCTCTTTCCTTTTAAACATTGAGCTCAAGTAATTTCAAACTAAAACGCTACTTGAAAATTATGCATTAATTATGCAGACTTTCCATATTACTGTAGAGTGGTCACGGTAATAGCTTTTATAGTTCTGTTTTTAATGTACTGGGAAATAAATCGTGCCAGTTGTCACTCTAAATTTTTTTTTTATCCGAGCACGGCAAAGTGACTGCACTACACCTGATGGTAAGCGTAGTGCAGTCGATAACCCAGCGACCACTGATAAACAATGAGTTTACCGGTGGTCATCAGAGTCAAGCCGGCCTGTATAAATGCTTCTTCCCTTTTTTTTCTTCTCTTCTTTGGGTCCCCGGGTCGTGTAAAGTGATGTTGCGTTTTTTTATCACGAACTGCTTAGCCCGGACTCTGGAATTATGCCTGGTATGGCGATAGGCTCGCTCCCATCACATCATGTGAGAGAAATACGCTCGGGTGAACTGGTTACACTTCTGCCTATCCTTCCGGGATTATAGACGTGAGTGCTAATGTATGTATGTAAAAATAATACCAATTTCAGCGAAGCAACCTTTACCTCGTTGCCAACTGTACAAAACCTCAATTCGGAAGTTGTATCCATTAGGTGACAGGCCCTTTTTCCTCGGAGACTCGCAGGCGCGGCTTTGTCGAACTTTACGAATACATTAGTCCTCCGCCAACCGAGGGATTGATCAATTGCGACAGCCTACTGTTGGGATCTCGCACCCTTTTCTACCGATGAAAAAAGAGGAGTAGCTTCTTTAGTCAGCATGTATATTTTTGACTGTTATTTCATTGCAATACATTTTATTATAGCATAGGTCGGCAAACAAGCACGTGGGTCAACTGATGGTAAGTGATCACTACCGCCCATGTACGCTCCCAATACTAGAAGAATCATGGACGCGACGCCGATCTTAAAGTAAAGGGATAATTATGGGTTTGGGCCTCTGCATATCTCACTCACCGTACGAAACGCAGCAGCAAGCCGCTACTTTATGACGGTTTTCTATGAGACAGTGGTAACGATCCGATCGAGCCGGCACATTCGAAAACTAAAAACGAGTGTATATGTGTTTTTCACTTGTACTAGACGTCTAGGCCCGCAATGGTTCACATAGCGATCTATTTGCTATTTATTTGCCCTTATTTATCTAATAATTGATGACACGTGACGGTCGCGTGCTGTTAGTTAATGATTATAATCCGTTTGGAAGTTCAGTGAAATGGATGTATAGTTATAAGAAGATTAAGTCCATGCGAGTTGGCAGACGTGATAAGAGTATTATAAAGATAGAAAAAGTATAGATGAATTTAGATATAATAGGGTGGGAGTCTGTTTAACTAGACAGCCTCTGTGGCGCAGTTGGCGAGTATTCGGCTGTAAAGCGAGAGGCCGTGGGTTCGATTCCTGCAGCGAGACAAATGTTTGTGTGATCCACAAATATATGTTTCGGGGTCTGGGTATTGTGAGACCGAAAGTCTCTTGTAGCTCCATGACACAAGACTGGTATCTTACTGTGGTGTCAGGAATATGTACGTGACTGTTGGGTGTATTTATTTATTCACAATTTTAAGCTACTACCGGCTCGGAAAATCCTAAGTGGAAAAGAGCCGGTTACAGAGAAACCACCCACGTTACAAGGCTCAAAATACATAAAACCCTCCGTCATGACACATCTACGCGAAGTTCGCCCCATCACAAAAATTAGCTAAAATAATCGTGTAACTATAAATTATTTTCCATCCAAATGAACGTAATTACAACAATCGCTTACAACCCACATGAACACGAACAATTAAACGCAAGCACCGTTTAATTTCAGTCAACACAAAGGCGCTTTCAATAAAATCAAACGCTCGAACAAGCCACCTGTGAGATCGTATCTCTTAATTGGCAAGCGATATAAAACCCACATATTGCGGATCCCAGCCGGTGTAAACAATGCCGATTAGCCGCGTGTTCACCACCAGGGAAATGTTACATTCAATTTTAATATTCAATGTGCCATTTACATATATTTGTGGAAATGTTAATGCTGGTGGTAGGATATTCATATCCGCCCGGATAGCGATCACCGTACACATGGTATTGAAACCTGCCATAGTGATCCACACGAATTATGTGGACCGCGTTCTTCAGCCAGTGTATATATGGTTCTCCCGAGGGGCTTGCGACATGACTTGATGATTGGTTGAGGTGGGTATAGGAGTGCAGGTGGACGCCAAACGTGGCTCCCTCCGCAGAGCCGCCGTGGAGGAGTGGCGTCTCAGGCTGGAGAACCCGACAGCGGGTCTGAGGGCCGTCGCGGCAGTGCGCCCTGTCTTTGACCAGTGGTTAGACAGGCGCCACGGCGCGGCGACGTTCCGGCTGACACAGGTACTCACTGGCCACGGATGTTTCGGCCAGTACCTGTGTCAGACCGTTGGCATAGAGGAGTCGGCCGTGTGTCACCACTGTGACAACTGTCCGCAGGACACGGCCCAACATACTTTAGAGGAATGTCCAGCCTGGGACGAAGAGCGCAGCGCTCTTGTAGCAGTCGTCGGAGGTGACCTTTCGCTGCCGGCCGTGGTGTCCGCCATGGTCGACAGCCAGAGGTCCTGGCGTGCGGTGGCCCACTTCTGTGAGGCCGTAATCTCGCAGAAGGAGAGTGCCGAGAGGGATCGTGAGCACAGCGATCCCTCCCGCCGCCAGAGGAGACGTAGGAGGCGCCGGGGTGACGACTGACCGGCGTCTCCCGCCCTGTGGATTGGGGGCGTTTGGAGAATTCCACCACGGTATCCCCTGCCTGTCGTAAGAGGCGACTAATAGGGGCCATCGGGGGGTCGCGGGCGCGCAGCGGGGGGCTGTCGTAGCGCCCATCAGTACGCTTTTGTACACGTACTATTGTACGTGCGACCCCCGGGATTGACGGCAGCACAGGTGGTTGGCCCGTTGCTGCCGTTGACGCCGCGGGCGTCCTTCGGTGTGCGGGGGCTTCTGAGCCCCCCCCAATTGGAGACGGGCCGCAAGGCGGCACCGCGCAGGGGCGGTTCCGGCTGAAGCTGGGGTGATTTTCGCCTCGGGAAACCCGGGGCCGTCCTTAATGCGCCGAAGATGGTCACCGCGGGGTTTTAGTTGGTAGTTACCGGCATAGGTTGTATATAGTGTTAGGGACTCGGCCCAGCGGTCGGGTGGCTGGGTCGTAAGGCCGGTAGAACCCAACATAACCGTTCCACCTTCCCTCCCGGTGGGGCGGTAGCAATAAACGGCTTTCCCCGCGAAAACAAAAAAAAAAAAAAGGGTATAGGAGTGCATCCTTGTATTACTGTGCCTGCATCGGTCATCGATCCGCCTGTCCTGCCGCAGGCCCCTCTATTTGCTTGTTCGGTCGTCACTGGTTTTTTGGACTGCACTATACTTACCATCATGTGTATTGCATTCACTTTGCCGTGCTTGGGTAAAAAAAATGTTATAAATATAGACAGCCTCTTTATGATCTCTACCGCCTATGTACGCTCACAATACTAGAAGAATCATGGGCGCGTTGCCAACCATAAAGGAGAGGGCTAATTAAGGAATTAGAAGGGGAGGGGGATTTATGCTTCCGGATATCTCACTTATCGTACGAAACGCAGCAGAAAGCCGCTAAAAATATAAAACTGCCATTTACGAGACCGTGTCATACAATTCCTTTTTCAAACCCTATGACGTTGCATCGATCAAATAAGAGACTTCGCGTTTGTCATGCGGTGAACTCCCTCAATCTAAAATTGAAGAAGATAAACAAGTATTCCGAATAATTCCGATTTATAAATAAACTTTCTGCTAGGCAGAAAGAAAGATATAACATAAATATAATATAAACTTTTGTATTGCCCAATCATCAAACGAACATAAATATTCAAGTTACCCTACTTATTCCATCCTCTCTGTAACATTTCTTTGTTATAAAAATTTCAGGCTATCGAGGATCAAAGGTATTTAAAATTAACTCAATATCAAATTCGGAATACAAGTCAAACTCTGTCTTTGTTATAATATTTATATTCTCCGTTATAAAATACTAAGGATCATAGATACGTTGCTGACCTTACAAGAAAGGGATGATTAAGGGATTGGGGAGGGGCAGAGGATATGGGCCTCCGGATCCGGAGGGAGATCACTCACCGTACGAAACGCTACAGCAAGCTGCTATTTCACGTTGGTTTTATGAGCCACAGTGGTAACAACCCGGTCGAATCGACTCATTCATACTGTAGACAAAACTGTCTACTGCGTGGCTCTACCAAGTAAATTATGATTCTGGCATAAAATATAAAAATAAAACACGCGATACATTTCAGAAATTTTGACATAAAAATTAAGAGCATATACAATTTAGTACTTTTCATATGGAGCCTGCTCTGATTGATCGATCATCCCTTTGTTGTGTGCTTATTCATTATTGGTTTAGTCGTATGATTGATGCGTGTGTCGCTTTAAAAGAAATGTATCTTTATTTTATTATGAAGAAGAGTTTTAATATACTTTGATAAATATACTCCTTTGCACGTGTAACATACAAATAATGGCAAATATACTTTAAATTATTTATTATTTCCAAAATGTCATAATTAAGTCGGGATTAATCTAAGAACTTACAAATTTTAATGAAAAAAATTAATTAACTTACAGAAAATGCGGTCGACCCAAAAAGAGATAGAGGAGGTTTTTGAGGAGGAAGAAAGTTTTGTCTACAGCGTGATTGGGCCGGCTAGACAGGGTCGTTATCACTGTCTTACAGAAAACCGACGTAAAGTAGGGGCTTGCTACTGCGTTTCATACGGTGAGTGAAATATCCGGAGGCCCATATCCTCATCCCCTTCCCAATCCCTAATAGCACCCATGATTCTTCTGGTATTGTGGGCGTACATGAGCGATGGAGATCACGTACCACAAGGTGACCCGCTTGTTCGTTTGTCGGCCATTGTTATACAAAAAGGCGGAGAAACTACTTGTGTTCGCTTTAGTTAGCATTCAAGGTTTATTGGGTGAAGCTGATCGAAAACTGAATCAAAAACAAATTTTCTTCAATATAACTAAAGGCCATCCGGATTAAAACGGGTTTAAACAAAATACAGCATTCAAATCAAATCAAATCATTGGTTTAGGAGCTACGATAACACAGACAGATTTCAAACTTATCTCTATTTTATCGGGAGTTTAAAAATACTTCTACCATAACCAATACGATTTTAATTCCATAAAACGCATAACCGATAATCAAAAGCTGTAAACCTAATTCATCAATACACAATACTGGCATCCCTATCCGTGACAAATATAATTTTCTCCGACACAATAATCGGATCAGTATAATGCCTCTGATAAGCCAAGATAAACTACCCCTTACATCAAACCCCTGTTCCCTTAGGGTCAGCACACACCTACAGTTAGCTTTTTAAATCGACAGAGGAAAGTGACGTTTTGCGCATTTTTTAAACCTTTTTATAAAAGAGCTTATAATTTTGACCCACTTTGTCTATATATCTCTTACCCTCCTTCTCTTTATGTGTGTGTGTCGATATTATCTGAAAATGATCTTCACTATGCATAGATACATTCTGCCTATAGACATCAGAGGAATCATCGGTGCGTTGCCTGCCTTTTTGGAAAGAGAAGGCTCTTTTCTTGAAGGTACCTTGAAGTCGTATTTGTCTAGAAATATCGCAGGTGAAATATTTTTATTTACTGTACATGGACTTTTAGGGGCAATATATATTTTATTATCATTACTTGATTCGTTTTATTTTACAAAATATCAAGAGACCAATAATAATAATCTTTGAATGAATACTTGATTCGACCGTTTTGTTTAAATCTGATTCCAGACGAAATCTACGCATAGCAAGATGCAAATTTAAGAGATGTTCTTGAATAGGGGCGAAAGGACCACTCTTTTTGCATCAAAAGTTAAAAAATTGGGAAATTACGCACATAGCTCACAGCCTGGTGTGCGTTGACCCTTATAACCCGGTACCGTACACCGCTAATCGCGTTATATCAGCAGAACACAGTTAACCGGTTAATGAAGTGACGTCACGGTTCCATTTGATTTCGGGCTAATGAGAGATAATGCTGATAACACTGTTGTGTGACTTATACAATGGCTGAGGGGTAGAAATAACGATGTCGGTCGAACAATAAGATTTTAATATGTAGTTAACTTAGAATTTAAAATAGAACGAAACTGGTTTACTTGGAACATATTACGGCTAGGCATCGACCAAAATAAACATGGTGTAAGAACTTGGCATTGTAGTCCACACATCTAGTGTGGATCGCAATCGTGCATTTCTGGTTCTCCCGAGCGACTTGCGACAGGACTTGATTGTTGATTGGGGCGAGTATAGGGGTACATCCTTGTATCCCAGTGCCTGCATCAGTCATCCACCTGTTATGTATGGTGACAAGCATCATTGTTTAAGCACGGTTTTGTTCCTATTTAAAGGATATCGCAGCCGGTGAAATAACTGGTTATTATGAGACTTTAGATCTTATGTCTCAGGGTGAATAGCGCAATCCAGTGCCATACAGTATTTTATAGTTAACATTTTTGAGTAGGGTTGCTTCTATTTATTAGAAGATATAGCGTTAGTTATGGATGAGTGTGTCTACGTTTAAAAAAATATTATTACAATATGGTAATTTTTAAAGGGATTATGTTAAATTTTTAAGACAAAAATCGTATATAAAATTAAAGTTTTTGAAACATATATTTTAGTAGAAAGGGAGAGAGACTTGGGCCTCCGGAATTATCGCTCACCGTACGAAATACAACAAGCTGTTACTGCACGTCGGTGGTACAATGTATTGTAATAAAATACTTTGTTTTCGGAATGCTTTCCTGTTTACTACTGGCTTGTAGTGTTGCCAAAATGTAAGACAGATCGAGTGCGTTTTCCCATTTTTATTATTTTGTTTAGTACCAAGCGAATTTTGATACTTACGTATAATGTTGTTAAGCTTTTGTACATCCACTGGAAGGAAAATACTTGTGGGTGAATTCTTTGTAATAACACTATTGCAATTTATTTTCTGCAATGTTTAAACAACTGGAAAATTAGTAATTTGCTCTGGAATAATGCAGTATTGTAGCGAAGGATGATAAAATTCATAAGTGAAGCCGATGTTATATAGTTAATTGTAATGAATTGACAATTGCGCAAAATTTTTACTTTTTTGTTACGTACTGCTATTAATACTATGCAATGACACTTCACCCCACATCAAGTAAAAAAAATTTAAGGCGGTAACACGCCTATGATTACTCTAGTATTATGGGCGTACATGGGCGGTGAAGATGAGATCACTTACCATCAGGTAACCTACTTGCTCGTTTGCCAGTCTATGCTATAAAATAAAAATATATCTATTCGTACATAAATATACTGCCGTATTATCTAAATGAATGACTTACATTATCGACTCCAACTTAATACGCAGACTTAACTAAATTGCAATACATAATTAATTGCTAATACTTGGTCCGATGTCAAATTGATTACACAAACAAACTCGCGCGGATATCGGCCGTTTGTCGGACGCTTGCTGACAGCTAGTTAGCTTAATTTGGATATGACAATAACCAACGATGATGTGCCGAATTAGCTCTACCATTGATCGATATGCAATTGTCTGATAATGTAATGTCTTGTCAATACAATGTAATTGGAATAATCTTAGTGGAGTAATATCTAAAGATAATTGATTCTATTGCATACGTACTCACGCCTGTAATACCCGAAGGGGTAGCCAGAGGTGTAACCAGTACACCCACATGTAGTCGAGCGTATCTCCGTTCCATGACGTGATAAAGGCGAGCCTATCGCCATACCGGGCACAATTCCAGACTCCGGGCTGATACTAAGCATTTTATGGTAGAAAAACCCAATATCACTTTTACCCGATCCGGGGATCGAACCCGAGACCTAAGCATAGCACGATCAGCATTGCGTAATACATCTGCGTCAGCAAGGCAGTATAATTGATTCTATTTAATTTCTTGTTTAAACTTAATAACGAATGAACTATCTGACATATTAACCACTTAACGCCGAAAAAATAACGAGACAAGTTATGTAAAATACAAAAAAAATGCACTTAAAAGTCAAAAATAACAATTTTATTTTAGGAGGTTTTCTTGGAGTGAGTGCCGGTGCTGCTATCTAGGATCTGAAATTACACCTCCAAAAATATCTCTAGAAATTGTATTTTTTGACGTTTCAGTGTAATTTTTTTAAGTCGGTTTATAAGTTTTATTTAAGTTTTTAAGTTCTTAATTGTAGCTACAGCATTTAAATTTCAATACATTAATCGAATCACGAGAAGGGTGCTGTTATATGTGGAGGAATGTAATTTATTTACTTCTTACTCCGTCATCAGACCTTAATCAAATTTCTATCCACCACATCGCAGCTAAATGCTATCGACAAAAAAAACACTAAATCGATTCAACAAATGGTTGCGAAATCGATTAGCAATAAACAAATACTCCAAATTAAGAACCTCCTCCTTTTTAGCGTAGTTAAACCCCATAACGGGCGTACTGGGACAAACAAAATGCTTAGTGGCTAAGTTAGACCGTCAGAATAAATGCCTAAGTGACTCATCTGTGAGTTTGACTTTGAAAATTAGTTGTTTATTGTTTGAGTAAAATTACGAATACAAATGATATTAAGCAAGATAAGGTGTCCCAGACGTAAACTAAGTTAGATATTCAGTTAGTCTAACATATATTATTCAGAACTTTGTGAGCCCGAACACGCCCAATATACTGGAGGCATGAAAAATATCGACATAATAATATAGCTAAAGAATTATATTGACTCATGTTCCTTTATATTAAAATTGTATTAATACAGGAATTCCCAAAATATTTACCTCGGCAAAGAACTCTACGGGTCGTAAGAAAACGGACCGCTATATTTCATGTACAAGTTTCTAGCTCATAAAACTTATTGCCTGTCGAATGCCCGAAAAGTCTACGAATTCCATAAAGTATTTCCTTATTTTTATCCTGTACTTTTCTCAGTAATATGTTCAGACCGTTACTTTGTCATGTATGTCTATAATTGAGATATAAGTTGAAAAATATATATCTACGAATAGCAAATAATGACAAAATTTGGAATAAAAATGATTTATTACCTGACTGTACTCAGTATTCTAGTTATCAGTCATTTCCAGTCATGGGTCGTTAACAATGTTTCACAGAAAACCGACGTAAAGTAGTTGCTTGCTGCTGCTTTTGGTACGGTGAATGAGATATCCGGAGGCCTAAATCCCCCATCCCTTCCCAATACCTAATTATCTCTTTCCTTTAAGGTCGACAATTTGCCCATGATTCTTCTGGTATTGTGGGCGTACATGGGTAGTGGAGAACACTTACCATCAGGTGACCCACTTGCTTGTTTGTCGGCCTATGCTATGAAAAAAAATGATGACCTACCCGCTCTACGCAGAAAGAGCTCACAGTGTCTTGAGGTCTGGCAGTTGGTCTTCTAGGTTCCAATTTAATTAAATGTTTAATTAGACCTCAGACTTGTCCTAGATTTCAACCATCTTCTCTATTGAAATTTGGATGTTTTTTAATTTCAACAGCCTCGCGAGTTATTCTAGGTAGGAATCGGTGTTCTTTGGCAAGGATTTGTGGTTTGTCAAATGTAAAATAATATTTGGAGTCTTCCTCCAAGTCTTCCTTTCATTCAGAAGGAGTATAGTGCTAAGTATCAATAAAGTTTCTTTTGTTATAAATTTATGTATGTGTAGAAAAATAAAGGTTTAAATGGTTAACTGTGACATTTTTTAGGTATCAAACTAGATTCTAACTAAGAATTACAAATTGAAGCAAATATTAATTTAATTGAAAGGTGATCTTTTGATACTCTTTACTTTGGCCATTTGAAGCGTTACACTTAAAAAAATAAATTGCTTTTAAGAATAAAATTGGTTTAACGCCGACGCGTCAAAATTAAATAAAATTTTCCCTCTTATTAAAATTGTAATCGAATATCGAATAAAAAATACTTTACTGAAAATGTTTTACTCGATAACCAAAGTATCTCGCAACCGAACCAACCCGTTGTCGGGTAAATATTTTATACTCCCTAATAAAAAACATCGTGGCGAGTAATAAAATAAACTCGTTGGAGAAAAATGTAAACATGTTTTAATGAAGTATGTATTTTTGTTTGGCATCCGTTTGTTGATTGTGGCGAGTGAATGACTTTTTATTCGACCTGTTTGATTGTTCGATGGAATTCCTTCTTCGCTAGTGATGTGTATAAACCTCGTGTGAAGATCTAGTCATAGTGAATTGGTAGAGTTATTCGGATTATAACGTAAAACCACCTTATTCATTGAAATAAAACTATTTTAAACGGATTTTATCGTGGTTTATATTTAATTTTGATCCCGATATTTTTCAGCCTTCTTGGTCACGGGGCGGACGGGTCTAAAGTCGTTGGAATTTACAGTAAATGCACCGACTCAACCGGGCCGTTACCACTGCCTCATGGAACTGATGTAAAGTAGCGGCTTACTGTTGCATTTCGAACGGTGAGCGAGATATCCGGAGGCCCAAAATCCCCACTTCCCAGTCCCTTAATTATCCTTTTCGTCGCTCGTCTCGTCATTCAATCAAACAAAAAAAATATATGTACACAATCTATTGTGATAACTTGTAATTATTAGCAGAGAGTTGGGTATAAAATATTGGAACAACGATTATTCTTCTCGCTGGGACTGACTGACTGGGAAGTCTAACCTTGTTAGGTAGAGACGTCGCGCATCGGCCTTATTACTTCAAACGAGCATCTGGCGAGGTAAAACTTGGTTTTATCTTGAAGAGATAGTTCAACTATTTTTTACATGAGGTGTTAAGCGTTTGTCGTTTGAGATTGCAAATAATAATATAGTCACTGGAAGGGCAAAAATAGATGCTTTTTCACAAACAAAAATCGTAGCAATTAGGAAAAAATTATCAGCGATAACTCAGCGGGGAGTGGTACGGACTGTCGAGACGAAAACCACAAGTTCAAAACCAGCCTCAAGAGCATAAACCTCTGACTTTTCTAAATTACGTGTATAATACTTGTTAATTGTCGCTTGCTTTAACGGTGAAGGAAACATCGTGAGAAAACCTGCATACCTGAGGCTCGATACGATTTTTCGAAGATATGTGAACTGCCAACCCGCATTAGGCCAGCGTGGTGGACTAAGGCCTAACTCCTCCCATTCAGTAGAGGAGGCCCGTGCCCAGCAGTAGGACGTGTATAATACAGGGTTAGTATTATACATTAGGAAAAAAATATGATTCAATAAAATATAAGCTTTACTGAAAATTATAAAGTAGGTAAATTTATATGAATTTTTATCGTAAAAAAACAACTTTAAAACGCTCTAACGTAAACTTCACACACAACAACAAGTAAATTAACAGTATTAGAAGTAACTCATCACTATTTTTCGTTGAAAATAAAGATGGTACAAGGTTTCCACCGCATTCGCGACAATTTTTAGTTTATTTGCAAGTCTGTCCGGAGTCTGGACGCAAATTGATAGCCCCGGAACAGAGTCTGCATGGACTTTATCGGATTGTTTTCTTTGAATTTTCACGCTTTTGCCTTTCAATTGCTATGTTATGTTAAACACTGTTATACATTAACGTAAAGAGTGAAGCAGTCGTTTGTAGAAAAATGTAAATATTAAAGTGTGTTGAGGTTTGGATTTTTAGGAAACGCTGAGTACATTTTTTAAACAAAACCTAGCCAAGTAAGTAGGTCACCTGACGTCCAACACCCATGAACACCCACAGTACTATAGTTATGGACGTGTTGCCAACCTTATAACGAAAGGGATAATTAAAGGATTCAGAATAGAATGGGGGATTTCGGTATGGATATCTCAAAAGGACGTAAAGTACCGGCTTGCTGTTGCGTTACGTACAGTGAGTGAGATATACGGAGGCCCAAATCTCCCTTCCCATCCCAATCCCTTAATTATCCCTTCTCTTTAAGGTTGGCAGCGCGCCCATGATTCTTCTAGTATTGTGAGCGTACATAGGCGGTAGAATTCAATTCAAGTGACCCACTTGTTCATTTACCGGTCTATGTTATAAAAAAAAATGTCATATTATTATATAAGTATCACGAAAATATAACAAAATCTTGCTTACGATGACCCATTCATGCCTTAAGCTATATTTTTTTATGCCAGTAACTCCCAACAGACCTGTATATCAATGACACATAAATCACTTTCATTTAACAAATTGTTAACTTCAATATCATATACCTGGACAGACTATTAGCTCAACGGAGCGAAGCGATATAGCACCCAAGGGCAGACCGTACACGTTACAAGGAAAGTAGTGAAAAGGTCAATTGACCTGCCCTACATTAAAATAAATTACATTAGTCTGGAATAACTTGGCCGGGGGAGGAGTGAACTGCCGAGACGGAGGTGACAGATTTGAACAGCTCTAATTTTTTTTAAATTCTGTGTGTATTACATTTTGAGGAAACTTGCATACATAAAGAAAACTTTCGGATTTCTTTATTAATTTTGAAAGTTTCTGTAGTCGACAAACCCGTGTTACGCTAGCGTTGTGGTCGACGGTCTAACCTTTCTAACTTTTATTAAGACAATAATACAGACCTTGCAATAAAACTGGGTGAAAATTAAAAAACCGCGATAAAATCCGTTTAAATTCATTTTATTTCAATGTGTAACATCCGCGTAAGCGAAATCATTAATACAGCCTTTTATTATTAATCTTACATACCAATAACATTAGTGTTTTTTAATCTTACGTGATTTGTACTATATACTATAACATTTGAAGCGCGACACAAAGAAATTGATATTTATACTATATGGCGCGTTTGAAATAAACACTAATAATAATCCATAAACAAGTACTCTCTTTTAAAGATAAAGGTAACTTGGTGAAAACTAATTAATAAATACATCCAACAATCTCACAAATAGTCCTGACCCCACACTAACAAATGATCAACAACTATGAAGAATGATCGGACAGTACACAAAATAATATAAAGAAAAATTCCTTTAAAACGTAACTAGACTGTAAATGATGATTCAAAACGAATATTTCAAAGCACTTTCTATTACAATGAAATCGCATAAGAGCAAATAAAAGCAATCCAAAAGTATCATCTGGCAAATTAACATAAAAGAGTGGTAATGGACGTCTCTACATCTCTACTTACGTAGAGTACGTCCCAATTAGATTGTAAAGTCGGAGTCAGACGGAATAGGACATAGAGTCTAATGGACCTAACTTTGTCCAGGGCATAATTATTTAGACGACTACCGAGCTGTATCACAAGTGTAGAGTTCAGTATATTATCGTCTTCCACCTATTATTATCTCAGTTGCAGTGGAATTAATAGCATGATTTTTAAGACATGTGACAAAAAGATTTGGTTTGTAGTTAACGATTGGCTGCATGTCTGACGTCAGGCCTTCTGAGGAAAAAACACAACCAGACCCGAAACAAATATTTGCGGATCACACAAACATTTGTCTTGTTGTAAGAATCGAACCCGCGGCCCCTCGATCCTAGAGAGGTATATTATATATATATCTAATAAAATGCATTATAATATAATTAGGTAATTGTAGTAAAAAAATCGTCATTGTGACTCATTTCGCTTTATTTTAACATTCAGTGTTTAAAAAATTACACATTTCAAGCTGACGTCAAGATTTCAACAAGTTAGCATCCATCTTGTTGCAATGCGAGTTGTTTCAAACGGTAGACATTTTAACTACGTTCATTAGAAACAGTGGTATAAAATATACTAGTTTAGACGTATTCTCAGTAACGAAAATGATTAAAGCAACCTTTAATTCCTGTAAAGTACTTTTTTTTATTGCATTGAATGACTTGTACTTACTTTTAGTTAACGTTGTTTCAATTACAGGCGGTTATGACGCAAGTTGTAATTGATAAGTTTAAAAGTAACATTTTTCAAACAGAAAAGAAAATATTACTTTATAAATTATTCGCATCATGCTAATAATTCTTTTCACCGCTCCTTCCAACTTCAACAATAAAAGTTAACCTAAAAAATCCTCAAACAGCAATTCTCCAGTTAAATCGAATCAACGAAACTTTTTCAATGAATGCCTTATACATAATTTGTAATTTAAAATGTCAGACTCATCAAGAGGCGTTTAAGGGCCGTCCGGGACTATATTACAGGATAGCTGCCATTACGGGACAGGACCCACAAGAGGGCTTAGCCGGCCGTACCGGCGTTTCGGATTAATCCGGCTTGAACCGGACTAAGCCGACTCGCTCCAGTCTGCTCGTAAATATGTCGACGTTGATTACGCTTATTTTATTAAAATTTTGTTTGTAATCAGTTTCAATCTTGTATATCATACTTTACGGGGTTGCTTCTTGGAGATTTGCCTTTTTGGTAGTTCGATAATATTCTTCGTTGATAAGTATGCATTAATAGTATAGCTATTGCAAAAATTATTCGATTTTAAAGCTAACATACAAAGATTATCCCCGGACGCGTCGGCAAAGGTGCATCTAGTGTTGCTCCTACGCTTCAACGTACTTATTTTTGTCCCATGATGTGATGTGTGAGCCTAAAACCATACAAGGCACAAATTTCAATTCAGGAAATTCATATGTAATATTTCGAAACAAAAACTCATACACATCACTTGGGAATCGAACCCAGACCTCACGGTTCTCAGCCTCAGTACGCTGACACAAGACCAATGAGGCGATATACTTTAATAAACTGAAGACCACTCAGAGAGAAATCTCATTTTACGGAAAGTTTTTTTTCATAAATCTCTGGATACGTCGTTAATATTAATTAGTGTAGCGGTGATTATGATGGACAATGACAAATTCCTCAGAGAACTCCGAAAATAAAGCTCAATGAAGTACTTATATTTTTATCGTCTGTAACTGCTTCTTTCTCGTTTAAATGGATCGTTCCAAGTTGGCGTTCCGCAGGGACGTGGTTAAACTTATTTTAATAGACATTCTGTCATCTTTTTTCTATAATTATCTTAAACTATTTTTGCATAATGTCTTTATGATTTGAGAAAAATGACAAATAATAACCTTTTACATAAGGGGCATTTGAAATCAGTGATATATTAATAACAAAATAACAATTTAAAAAACCAATTACCTCCCCCCCCTCTTTCTCAATCCCTTAATTATCCCTTCCCCTTAAGGTCGGCAACGCACCTATAATTCTTCTAGTATTTTGAGCGTACATAGGCGGTAGAAATCAGTTCAAGTGACCCACTTGCTCGGTTGCCGGTCTATGATATAAAAAATACCCTTGTTTTACTCAAGTTTGCATTGTGATGTATATTTAGTAGTTGCTTTGTGCGTCGGTAATAAATATCTTTGCCATCTTTATTTTTAAAAAATAGCTAGTCGCCTTTTTATTATAACACTAGCTTTTCCTTGCGGCTCCGCCCGCGTGATTTGCTTTTTTCGATATAAAAAGCCTATGTCCATTAGGGATACTGTAGGATTCTAATGGTGTAAGAATTTTAAAATACAAATCTTTCCTTTTTATAATTTTAGTGTAGATTCCAAGCTGACGTTAAGAGTTGTTTCAAACGGTAGACTTTTTAACAAAGTTCATCAGTAGCCGTGGTATAAAATCTACTAGTTTTGACGTATTCTTAGTGACGAAAAGAATTAAAATAACCTTTAATTAATGTAAAGCACGACTTCTACTTGACGTTGTTTCAATTACAGACGGTTATGACGCAAGTTTTAATTGATAACTTTAAAAGTAACATTTTCAGTGAAACATTAAGCAAGCAGAAAAGAAAATATTTCTTTATAAATTATCGCATCATAATATCATGATTTAACTACATTTGAACCTCACTAAAATTACATTCTACTTTGTCATACAGAATCATTTATAGCATTAAAAATGTCTACAGAACCCAAATAACAACCCTCACAAACACTCATCACAATTTTTTCACTAACCCTACCGCGGGGAGGCGAGGGACGCGGGCCCACGATAAATCGCGGTGATCCTCTGCAAACAATGTTTTTGAGCGATATTAATGGGCCCTCCCTGGGTGCCCCGATACCATCTACTGGCATTCTTCTTTTGACGGCCGCGAAATAATTTGCCGAGATTTTTTTTGTATCTCAAAGGGAACTGCTTTTTCCTCTACAATTGTGAGTTGCGTCGCTCTGTCATGCGGATCATTTTTATAATACATCATTTTGCTGAAACAGTTTTATTTTTGTCGGATAGTGATATTTGAAGAGTAATAAATAAGTGGTGAAGGATACGTTTGTGTTTTATGTTTGACAGCCTCCGTGGCTCAGCGGGCAAGTGGCCGGCTGTGAAGCGAGATGCCGCGGGTTCGATCTCCGCACCGAGACAAATGTTTATGTGGTCCACAAATATTTTGTGGGTCTGGGTGTTGTGGGACCGCAAGTCCCTCGTAGTTGCTCATAATCACGATACAGGTTTAACCTAGTGTGGGGTCAGGACTATGTGTGACTATGGTGTATTTATTATTTATTTAAAAAAAGAATTATTCAGTATTTTTTTCCTTTAATAAAAACAATTTATATAATACCAATATACCTAACTCATTTGCAGCGACTATGGGATATAAATTTAGCTATATCTTACACCTGCACCTCTAATAGAATAGTCTCCCTTTTATTTTATGACTTAGCTTAACCCACGAAATCGCTCTCGTAATCATATTGGACCTTAGGGACCAAGTTTATTTTAGAACTTTATTTGCCAAGAATACTTCATAATAAATGAAATTTCGTCGCAAAAAATCTGCGAATCTTTCTACGATTTTGTAGAAAGAAAAATCATTCAATAGTATAAAGCTGCGGTGTAGTCTCATATAAATTTGGTTAGGATCAGATGATGGAGTATGGAGTAAAAAAATGAAACTCCTCAACGGACAACAGATCAAAAGTCACGATTATGGTATTGAGTGTGAATTTACATACCAATGCTGTACTTAACATTGAAAATTTAAAAATAAAGTTTTAACAAAAATTAATAACTGACTTAAAAATACACTGAGAGGTTAAACATAATAAATTTTATAGGTCTCTTTGGAAGCTCCTTTTTTGGTGTGGACGCATGCTGTAAGCCTGACACTAGTCGGCTGTATTCAGCTTTACCAGATTTTCGGGTGAGTGCTTTAGGCGCTCTCAACCCTTAATTTGCAACACGTCTTTGTTGCAACACGTCTTTGTTTAAATCAATATGGCACACTACCCAAAACCTATTGCAGAAAGAATTTTATAAATCCGTATACAAGGTGGTAGGTCCCTTGTATGCGAGAGGCCGTCTGGGTTGGTACCACCGCTTCGTCTATTTCTGCCGTCAACAAACAGTGTCTAAGCACTGTTGGGTATCGGTTTGAAGGACATTGAAGCCAGTGATATTACTGTGCATTATGAGACTTAAGTGTCTCGGAGTGACAAGCGCAATTCAGTGCCATGCAGTGCTTTGTTTGTCATTCAAAATTCTGTATGCTTGCTTCTGTTTATGGACGGGCGTGGCGTTTAGCATCATGCGAGCGTCTTGTTCGTCTCGTCATACAAACAAATGAAAAAAAAGTTCAAATAGCCATTCAAATCTGATGGAAGAGGTAATTTTGATAGCGTTTTAACAAAAGAGTTTCCTTTTAATTTTTTTTCCTGTTGCATATAAAAAATGATTAAATTCAATATAGAAAATTACCCAACAGAGTAGCCAGTAGTGATAACTAATCAGATCAGATCAGCAAGTGGATACTTGCTTATATGGTAGTTCAAAAGAAATTTCAGATTTTTTATAGCTTAGGCCGGAAAAAGAGCCAGTTGGTCATGATGATAGTAAGCGATCTCCAACGCCCATGTACGCCCACAATACCAGATGAATCATGGGTGCATTACCCTCCCAAAGAAAAGGGATAATTAAGGGATTGTGAAGAGGGTGGGGATTGAGCGTCCAGATATCTCACTCACCGTACGAAACGCAGCAGCAAGCGCTACTTTGCGTCGGTTTTCTGTGAGACAGTGGTCATGACCCGGTCGAGCCGGCTCATTCATGCTGTACACAAAACTGTCTACATCGCGGCTCTACCATTCTTCATAACAGTGATTTACGTGAACTGGAACTACAGATTAGTAGCAATGTATACATATAAATTAGACATTATAAAGTACTAAAACAGAACAAACGTTGCTCAAAGGGCACGCCGACGGATTCAAACCGCACTCCAAACAACCACGATCCCTGAATACAAATAAATGTAAAAAAGGAATTAAGCCCTCATTGCGAGAGGCGGGAGGTACAACGGCCCCCCAGAGTGCCATCCTGACGCCATTTAACCGTGATTACGCAGGCTACACTTATTTTTAAACCATTACGTTTGAAAAATGTCTAATTTCAGTGGCGACCCTAATTATAAGGAGGCACGGACTTTTCTTATAATTAGGGGAATGTATCTTTTTTAATTATTCAAAAATCTGTATAAACTTAAGGTGTAATTGGTCGCCTTTTAGATCTCTCGTTTTGAGCTCCATGATGAGCCTTGGTTGAAGCTATTCCGATTACTTCAGTGTGGTACGCCGCTGCCAACGATTTCGCTACTACTGGATTTAACTGATTCGCATAATTCAATCCAACATCACGACTGTTCAAGTTACCATGACCAAGATTTTAAGTTACCGGAAACACAAATAGCTAAATTCGATGTTGCTTATTCCCGATGGCTTTCGTTTCGGGATACTTACTTATCACTGATTCACCGAAATAAACGCATTAAACCTTTACACAAATTTAACTATTTGGTGTCGCATTTAGAAGGTGAGGCAGCGAGAGTTATCTCTAATCTAGAAAATCTTTATGAGTGGTAGAGCCACGCTATAGATAGTTTTGTCTACAGCATGAATGGGCTGGCTCGACCGGGTCGTTACCACTGTCTCACAGAAAACCGACGTAAAGTAGCGGCTTGTTGCTGCGTTTCGTACGGTGAGTGAGATTTCCAGAAGCTCAAATCCCCTCCCCTTCCCAATCCCTAATTATCCCTTTCCTTTAAGGTCAGCAAGGCGCCCATGATTCTTCTAGTGGTGGGCGTACATGGGCGGTGGAGATCACTTACTATCAGGTGACCCACTTGCTCGTTTCCCGGCCTATGCTATAGAAAAAAAACAAAAAATATGTGAAGTCAATTATGAAACCGCATGGGAACTATTATGCGAACTAAAAATAATGAAGCTAAAATCTAAATAAGACTAATTTAAACGAATTTTATCGCGGTTTTTTATTTAAACTAATTTTATCGCGGTTTTTTTTATTAATTTTGATCCCGACGTTTCGAAGACTTTTCAGCCTTCGTGGTCACGAAGCTAAAATTTCTTTAAAACCTTATATATAGGGAGGATAACTCGGGTTTGAGTTTCAAAAGCCCGGTATTACGGCCTGTGAACACAGAGTAAATATCTTGTAAACAAGCTAATCCAATAAAGGAAGGGCGGAGGGCCGGCCCGCTTCACTCGCACTCGACGACATCTTAATGAGATATCAAAATAAAGAATACACGAATGCTGTTTATATTTTTAATAATGTGTCATTACGCATAGGGCTTTACTAAGGTTGTAGGGTAGAGTCAGTGCTTGGTTTTTATTCAAATAAATGAGAAGAAAAGCATGTTTCTCGTCGGTTGTAAGCGCCATATCTGCTACATTTTAATTTATTTTACTCGCCTGAGTAACGAAACGAGGAGGTCTGATGGTAATCGCTTTGCCTGCCCATAAATAGAAGCAACACTATTCAGAAATTTTAAATTACATGGCACTGGATTATGTTCTTTAAGTCTTTTAATACCCAATAATTTTACTGCCTTCAATTTCCTTTAAACCGGAACACAACATTATTTACACATTGCAGAAATAAATAGAGCGGTAGTACCAACCCAGACGGCCTCTCGCATTTGAAGTCATACCACCTAATAAAACGACGCTACTTCACGACGGTTTTCTATGACACGGCAGACCATCTACAATTATCTACTATGAAATATTTCAACCCCCATCTAGTTACAATTGCTATATAGATATTATTTTGCTTAATTTATTAGATTTAAGTAGGTTAAATTCGGTATTTTTTTTGTCATAAATGAAAAAAAATTCATGTACGATTATGCAAAATAGAACTTTCAATTAGTTAATTAATTTAGCATAATAAATCGAATATCTAAATTTTTACTTGATGTGGGTTGTTTTTTTTTATTCAAGCACAGCAACGCGACTGCACTGGTATGGTAAGCGTAATGCGTAATGCTTATGGCGTATTTGCATCCATTTGCCCCATAATACAATAATCTTGAAACGTCTATCATAGCATTAGCATGTTCATTCGCGCCCATAATGTGCCGTTCAAACGCATAGTCCGGGCCAACTCATGTACGCTACATTTGGACGTCCGTGTACACTACGCCGAACACGAGCAATTTACCATGTAAATATAGTGTGTACACTGCTTTACCTGTGCGGAATGCCTTTGACGGTCATGTGATTCTAAAGTTTGAAAGTTTATAAATTGCGCAAAGAACTAATTTTATAGCAGAGGTATTGTACGTGTTTTTTTTTCCTAAAAACCGACTACCGCCACCAATGAGTTTATCGGTGGTCATTAGTCATGCCGGACTATATAAATGCTTCTTCCCTCTTCGGAGAGGGAAGAAAGAAGCAAAGCAAGGGGCCTGCGACAGGCGGATGATGGCGGTGGAAGCAGGTTTTAATACCATGTGTACGGTGGTGGCAACCGGGTGGATATGAATATTCCACCACCAGCAAAAGTGTGTCTATGGACGGTAGTGATCACTTACTATAAGACGACCTACTTGCCCGGTTGCGCCCTCTTTAATATTACACTGCACTGCACTTACCATCAGGTGTAATGCGTTCACGTTGCCTTACTCGGATAAAATAGCCGTCCTAACTGTATATTAACACACAATGATCGTCAAAGCTCATTAAAAACTCATAACAGATAAAACAATTATCTCGTAATTCAAGCACAAACGCTCCCGGCAGCCATCTGACCATCTGATTAGGCGCCATCAATTATAAGTGGGGTTCAAAAAGCGCTTGTGTGATGCGCGTAATCTACGGGCCTTGTAATCCAACGAGCTCAGTCGGACGGCCGACCGGTGTCACGCGACAAGCTACGGCGATAAGAAATTCTGGCCCTTGGGTGTTTGAGAATGAATTGTGTTTTTGTTTTGGGTTTCACATACTTTTTGAGTGTGTTATAAATAATTTTTTAAGCAATTTTGCGTGAGTTATGGTTTCTTTAAACATTGAATTACTAAGGCCGAAGTCGGTGTATTTGTCTCTGCTGGTTAACTGAAAATGCACCAACTTTATAGATATAAACCAATAGAAATTATTTTTGATATTTGAGTGTAATTTTTTAAAGTCAGGATTTACGTTTTATTAAAACTTATTGAAATAAAACTTCTTTAGCACCGTTGTGAATTGAAAATTCGATGAAACGAAAAAGTGACAGTAAAAAGAGACAAACATATTCATGAATAGGATTTAGCCTGCAAGAGAATGAGATAGATCAATTGTATACAGTGTTTTCTGTAACCTTCGTCTCCTCTTTGTTTGGGGTTTCGTAGTCGCCCCACTTTATACTACTTTGTAATGCATACCCGGTAAAGTACACGCTATTTGGTGAAAAACTAACATAAGTTAAGACAAGCTACTTATCACTTATCCCACATCCTAAAGGTCTCGACTAAAAAAATAAGGGTAAAATGTAGATAAAATAATAGGTCCAGGGGTGGTTGCGTTCATTACCTCCCCATCCTGCCCACACCCCGCCCATCCCTCATCGCTCCGCCGGATTTCCGCTTAATTTTTCCCTAGTAGACCGCTCTGACCAAACTTTGCCAGCGCAATTTCACTTTCGTAATTTTTTTCATTTATATAATGATTTTATGATAATATTTGTCGAGTGTTTTTAATTTTCTCTTAATTAACTGGTAGCTGATGGCTCAACGAGATGTTTATTACGGCTTTTGTTTAAAAAGGAAAATGAGTGTCGTATAAATGTTTTTTTTAAAGCGGCGATAATCGATAGCTGGAGTGTAATACAACTGCCGTGACAAAGCCATCAAATTTGATTCTATGCCACGCATCTTTAAAGTATTTGATGGTAAATGTGTAAAGTTTTGATGGCGCAGTTGTATTGTGTACGCGGTACGACTACTGTACTGAGATCTCGGGTTCGATCCCCGGGTCGGGTAAAAGTGATATTGGGTATTTCTACCGCGAAATGCCATAATCAGCCCGGAACTATAATTATTCCCGGTATGGCAATAGGTTAGCCGCCTATCACATTATAGGACGTAAATAATCTTAACAAAATGTGTTACTTATTACACCTCCGCCCAGCCATTCGAGGATTACTGTGTTAATTATCGCTTGCTTTAATGGTGAAAGAAAATGTTGTGAAGAAACCGTCAGGAATCTATGAGATATTCAAAGGAGTGTAAAATTTACCAAACGATACTAGGCCAGCATCTAACGTCTTAAGTGCAGAAGAGGCCCATGATCCGCAATGCGTCAGTATATACAACATTCTTCAAGCTGCATCAGCTCTCGTGCCATGGTTCTACGATAATAGAATTAAAATAAAAAATGTGGTATTTTAACAGATCCGAAAACAACCGAATCTAATTTGAATACAGAACGTCAATAGCTTTTAATTTAAAACGATTATTAATTGGGAATGATAAAAAAAAACTATAAATATCTATAGTTACCAGTATTGAGAATCGGCAATTTCATGAGTAAACTATGTACGAATTTTCAGTCACTCATCATATTTACCTACATAACAAATATGAACATATCCACAAAATCTAATAGCGCGTATCCCCAAACGAGTGTGTCGGCCGATTTATTCGGTATTCAAAACACCAGCGTACGTAAATGATATTCAGTATTCCAATATACGTCCTGTCAGATACATATCGTGGTAACATATCATGAAACTGGCAATCGTGTGCGACCTCGAGTGAGTTACATATTTTGTGTAATAATAATAGCAGCCAATATTATATACGTCCTACTGGTCACAGGTTTCTGTACGAATGCGGGATTATGACTTACTCCATTTGTCTTCCACCTGCTCTTATACCACCCCCATTGGGGTCGGCGAAACCTGTTTTTTAACACATGTTACAGAAACAATTGGCAAGTAGTTTTCAACCCCTCTGGGGAGAGAATACTCTTAGAACCGAAAGAAAAATTTGTCGATCACACAAAAAATTGTCTCGATGCGGGAACAGAACCCGCGGCCTCTGGTGAAGCTTTCTACACTCTTCTTTTATATAAATTTAACACACCCACTGTCAGATGAACGGGCAAATTCATAACACTCCTCTTTTTCGTTAAGGGTTAAAAAAAGATCAAATTGAATGTCACTTGGATGCGCAAATCGTTAAATCTAGAATTTATTTATCGGTCAGGCGGCAAAGCCCTATTACAACGTACTTTAGCCGAAATTTATATCGGAGACCCAAGGGCGATATATATTTTTACTTAGAGCTTTCTTTGAGAGTAGTAATAAAAAGAGATTGTAATTTGAAGAGATTTTTTTTTATAAAAATATGCTATTATAAGAGACAAGGTTAAAATAATGTTAATTAAGAATAATCCACTAAATGTAATAAATAAATAAAACTACTAGATAATATGCTCACACCAAAAACACCAGAGATAGGAGAGATAAATAATTGTGGACTGCACTGCACTTATCATCAGAGGTGTAGTGCAGTCACTTTGCCGTGTTTGGATAAAAAAAAACACACAAATACTTATTTCGGGTCTGAGTGTTGTGAGACCGAAAGTGTCTCGTAATTCCTGATGCGACACAATATAATCATACCTTACTGTGGGTTTGGGGCTATGTGACTGTTGGGTGCTATTTATTTATTTATTAACTATGTATCCATAGCGCCTAAACGAATGAACCGATTTGAATGCAATTTATTTTGTTTGAAAGCTGGTTGATTCGAAATTATGGTTATGTTTGAAGAAAACTTGGTCATAAAAAATTTCCTGAAATTTTTTGATGGACATCGGCGTTGTTTATGCTAAAGTTTTTTTTATTACTTAGTTTAAACTTTTTATAAGTTTTGTTATAAAATTATGAAGTCAGCTTGTAAATAATTCTTACTACTATATTAATAGTATCTGTCTGAGATATTGTAATATCTAGTGAATGGACCGATTAGGATGCGGTTTATTACAGACGGTGGATATTTACACGAAATAATTACGAGTGTTATGTAATTTACCATTTAATTCTTTATACATAAAATCATAGTGTCAAAATATTTCAAAAACATATTAACTGGAAAACAATTGACTGAATAAGTAAATTCAAACATATTCAAAACAATGCCGTCGTGCAATCGTAAAACAAATTGTTCTATCGCCATTTTTTTCCTTTTCAATTGAAACAAAAGCGAGCAATCACCCATCAACGCTAGCACAGACAAATAAACCTATAAGACGCCTTAATACATACAGTACTCCCACATAATAAACTTTGTCCCGTCTCTGCGTCACCCACAAGTAGACTTTGAGAATGCCTCTGGCATTAAATCCGCCTTTATATATTTTATGTAAATAAGCTTAATAGTTTGTACTAAAGACATGTCATGCACAGGCCTTCGCTGGGTGAATGATATGATTCTGAAGTCGTCGGCAAATTGCAAACCGTAGCGAGAGAATCGCGCAACCGCACCACATATAAGTACTGATATAAGTATTGATTTGATAGCCTCCGTGGCACAGTGGGCCAGTGGCCGGCTTCGAAGCGATAGGTCATGGGTTAGATTCCCGCATCGAGACACACCTTTGTGTGATCCACGAATATTTATTTGGAGTCTAGGTGTTGCGGGACCGCAAGTCCTTTTTAATTATATATGATACTCACGATACTTTTTAACTTAGTGTGGATTCAGGACTATCTGTGTGACTATTGGGTGTATTTATTTATATGCGGT
This sequence comes from Amorpha juglandis, assembly GCA_949126905.1. Lineage (NCBI taxonomy): Eukaryota > Metazoa > Arthropoda > Insecta > Lepidoptera > Sphingidae > Amorpha > Amorpha juglandis. Next base: position 15,723,378 of record OX421381.1, on the reverse strand, counting down.
GTGTTTAGATTTATTGTTCTGTGTGGCAAATAAAAGTGTTGTGAATCATTTTTAATATCGGGCGGGCGCTGCGCCTCGCCGGCCGGAACATTCTGACACTCCGCTGAAATAGGCTATTCATTTCGACATCTACGTCGTTAGTCCACACTGAATTCGTTATCGAATTGTTGGCACGACGTTTGGTACAAGGTTGAAGTGGTAGCGGATATCTGCCCATTTTATAATTGATTTTAGACTTTCGCGTATTTGAATAGTTGTAATTGTTTTTTTTATTCGATTGAATGACGAGATGAGTACGGCGCTCGTCAGATGGTAAGCCACGCCTGCCCATAAACAGAAGCAACACCACACACAACTTTGAATTACAAAGCACTACATGGCACTGAACTGCGCTCGTCACCCCGAGATATATGATGTATAAATATAATAATGCCCAGTAATTTGACTGACTGACTGACTTCAACGCCCCATAAACCGAAACTCAACAGTGCTTACACACTGTTGTTTGGCGGCAGAAATAGACAAAGCGGTGGTACCAACCCAGACGGCCCATACGAGGGACCTACCACCTAGTAATGTTTGTTAAAAATATATGAATACTACACTATTAAGACCCGTCTAAATTAATATTATAGTTTGCTTTTTTAGTTTCGCATAATTTTAACCAAGTGCTATAGAAATACAGCTGACTTCTTATGTCGCAGTTAAAATCTTATGTCTCGGGGTGACGAGCGCAGTTCAGTGCTTTATAATTCAAAGTTATGTGTAGTGTTGCTTTTGTTTATGGGCAGGCGTGGAGCATACCATCAGACGAGCGAATTGCTCGGCTCGTCATCGTCATCAAATAAAAACCTGTCGCAAAAGTTTGTTACTCAAATACCTACTCTCTTACAATCGACACCACTTGATGCCCCGGCAGCGGTTGGTACGGACGCATATATTATGCCTGTTCATTAGATACGTACAAAAAGTTCCCTTTGATATTATAATGTAATTGCATGAACGTACCAGGCAATAATACGTAATTGCTTTTAGAATTTTTCATGGCATTAAAAATTACTTTTAAAATTTCCGCTACTGTGGAAGCTGGTGTGCTGGTGGTAGGATAAAAAAGTGCGTGGGGTGCTTTTTAAGATATTGTCAAAATGATAATCCTTCTACTTATATCTATCAATTAAATATTTATAACTATTGGCACCATGCACCCCACACTTTTTTTACAATATAATATATATTTTTTTCAAATTTATTAAAATGTATTTTCTATTTTTTAGTTGGATTTTTTAATAAAAGCGCGTTTTTTAGGTTTTTGAACTATTTTTTTTTAAATATTGAATTTTCATCGGTCCTTAATAAGTATGCCAAATTTCGATTTAATCCGACGTTCTGAAGGAGGTCAAAATCTTGTTCAAAGTTTCCGTTACATACTAACATACATCTGAAGCTAATAAAAGCGTGTTAAAAAAGAATCTTCTTATTTGAAAGGTGAACTCTAGCAATAAGCTGAGATAACACCAGGTAGACAGAAACATAGTAAATACTAGGGATTGATTACGTATCTTGGCATTTTCGTCTCTAAATATCTACCCGAAATCAATTCCACGTTTTAACAACTATCCCACCATGAGAACCTCTTATACATCAGATTTATCGCACCATCCGAGCGCTATCTACGTGTGCTCACTAATTATCTAGCGGCCACGCCACACGACGACCCGCGTTCGTTCCGGACCCTTTGCTATTTATGTTGTACCTAAAATCATTATGTAACACGTAACAGGAGATGACAGACGCAGACGAGATATATCGTGAGTTTGAGATAGCATCACTAAACGTAGTGCACAAAAAAGAATCTGGGCTTACGCATATGACTACAAACGGTGTTTAATGTATATTATATGGTATTACCTATACGGTGCCAGCATATCGCCAAAATTTATCTTAAATTTAAAGGTTGAGAGCGCCTCAAGCGTTCACCCGAAAGACCGGTAAAGCTAGCAAAACAGCCGACTCGAGTGGAGCTATCAGCATAAGCTTCCACTTTACAAGGTGGTAGGTCCCTCGTATGCGAGAGGCCATCTGGGTTGATGCCACCGCTTTGTCTATTTCTGACGCCAAGCAATATTGTGTAAGTCTGTTGTGTTTTGGTTTGAAGGACATTGAAGCCAGTGAAATAACAGGGCATTATGAGACTTAATATCTTACGTCACGGGGTGACGAGCTCAGTTCAGTGCCATACAGAGCTTTGTAATTCAAAATTCTATATGGTGTTGCTTCTGTTTATGGGCAGGCGTGGTGCTTACCATCAGGCGAGCGCCTTGCTCGTCTTGTCATTCATTCAAATAAAAAAAAAACAAAATTCATTTATTAATGTATTTAAACTCTATTTTAATCATAATCAACATTCATGATTGGAGAAAATTTATTAATAAATTTTCGCCGCCTCAATGAAATATGGATAGGATGTTCAGCAAATAAATCCTATACTTAAGCACTAAATGATTAGATGGCCCGTATTTAGTCCGCCAGCCTGGCTCGCTTAAAATTTCAATAACTATCCTGAGCCTCTGGGACATTATAAATAACTACAGTCTAGCTAACATCCAGTAAGTTCGGACAACTTCGGCCAGTTGTTGGGGACAGACTTGGTAAATGTTTCGGGTCCTTTAAAGTAATGGGTTTATCATTAAGACCCTGTTGAATATGAAATGCCTCACTTTTAATTATATCAATTAACTAAAGTAGTGATCGTATTTAACAGTAGGTACATTGTAATTTGGACCTAGTTATTGTTATAATAACTACATTATTATGATATAAGATCTTAAGTGATAGAATTACACTGTAGACTTTGCTGTCTGCGGGATGAATGAGCCATTTTGTCAGGTTTATTACCACTGTCCCACAAGAAAACGACGTGAAATGGAAGCTTCGTATAATGAGTAAGATTTTTGGAGCCCCAAATCTTCCCTCCTCTTCCAATTCCTTCCTATAAGGTCGGCAACAAATCCGTAATTCTTCTGGAACTATGGGTTTTTATGGGCAGTGGAAATCGTTATAAATTATAACTTGAATCGACTGCTGACTATGCAGTGTGAGGGATGGAGATAAAACAAATTGAATGTAGTTTGTTCATAGAAACAAAATCTACGCCACTTTAATATGTTTAGCTAGAAACCCATTTTTTTGTCAATTGAACTAAGCCCCCATCCAGCATTCCTGAGTTCATCTGTATCTAAAGATATTCAACGGACGGCAATGTGTGCAACTCAAGTGAACTTCACTTTGTGAATATTCAATGCTGCAAGTTACGACCCATAGAGTACTCCCTTTACAACTACTAACTTAAAAGAGATATTTAAAACCTAGTCTAGGTTATAATAAAGTTTCTATTTTTGATGATTATAGTTGATCGTAAGTAATCTCGAACGCCCATATACGCATATGACAAGAACCACGGGCGCGTTGCTAATTTTAGAGGAAAGGGATAATTAAGGTATTGGGAGAGGGTATTAGGGCCTACGGATATCTCACTAATGGTACAAGATGCAGTAGCAAGCCGCTACTTTACGTTGGTTTGGTGAGACAGTGGTAACGACCCGGTCGAGCCGGCCCTATCATGCTGTAGACAAAACTGTGTACGCGGCTCTTCCACTCATGAATTACTACCGAGCGAGGCCGTAAGCAAAAGCAAATATAAACTAATATTATGTGAGTTGATTTATCTATTTAACACGCACCAACAGAACAACATGATTATTTGCATACAGCTTATGAGCGACTTAAACTTTTATTCTTGAAATATTACGAAAAGACATCCACGCGAGCGTAGCAAGCAAAAACATTATAGACATAACAAATTATGCACTAAATAAGATATTAATTTACCAGTTTATTCAGAATCCTTGCAGATGTTGTTTTAAAAAAGATTAATTAATCTACGTCCCCTAATGACAGTTTTAATACATCGCACCACTGTAATTGCGAAAAATCTTTAGCCTATAATCCAAATCTGATACGCAGTTGAATGGAGTTTTGTTAAACCCTCAGTTTTTATCAATTCGGAAAAGGAGAATACTTTATTACAAAAAAAATAAACAAAACCCCACATCCAAAAGCAAATATGAATGAATAATTAAAACATTACAAAATGAACATGCACAATCGGATGCTTGATCTACTGACACGTGTACATGAAATTATTAATGAATCTGTCAATGTACAAAGGGATAAAATTGTCACGCCGCGCCGATGTACGGTGGAATATGTTAATGGAACAATTATATTAAATGTTGTGAATTTGGAAGATATTTAGTAACTCATCTTTGAAAAGAAAATTTATAATCCGAATATGGGAAATGTTAGAATAAGCAATCGATAAGAATCTATGATAGTTTCGGGTGTGGATGTGGTGAAACGAAAATTCTCTCTTAGTTTCTCTTACTCACGACATAAGATAATCGTATTTTATTGTGGGATCGTGACTATGTATTGAGATTGTGGGGCATATTTCTTATTCCGATACCTGCCCTTATCCCACTCACATTGGGGTCGCCACTCCATTTTTTAACAAATGTTACAGAAATATTTGGCTTTTGGTTTTACGATCGACTGCCTGCCTGAATCGATCCTTCTTTTTTTTATCATGGTTCGGAAAAGTGACTACGCTACACAAGCCCCCTGGGGAGAACCAGATATACACTGGCTGACCCTGGAACGCGACCCACATAAGGTGGACCACTATGGCAGGTTTTAGCACCAGTGTACGGTGGTCGCTATCCGGTCGGATACAAGTATCCTCCCACCAGCAAAACTTCTTCACTCATTTCAAAGAGATTGTCAAATCCTAAAAACCAAGTAGCACCCTAAAACCCATCACAACCGTTTGAATTCAAACTAGTCCAGATTCCTCATCAGTATTCTGAAAGAAGCCGGGACGCATCGGGACGCAAACGCCGCGATTTTCTAATGAAAAACCGTCGCGGTACGTGAGTCAATAGGGATCTGCGTACTGCCGAAATTTGTGTTTGCATTCTCTTTTTAGGGTTGAGTTTATGTGAAGGTTGAAGGGTTAGAGTTTACGATAAAAATATAATAAATTTAATGATTTTTTACGTTTACGCGAATGTTACTTATCGAAATAAAACTAATTTAAACGGATTTTATCGCGGTTTTTTATTTTAATTTTGATCCCGACGTTTCGAAAACTTTTCAGCCTTCGTGTTCACGAGGTGGACTCACCCACTGGTGTCCGTTTACATTAGTTTTATTTCAATGTAGTACATTTTATAACCTACTCGTAGTATTGTTCAGTTATGTCTGAAATCTTTCCACCTGCCCTTATCCTATTCGCACTGGGTTTGGCGCTACATGCTTTTTCACATATGTTAAAGAAAGCTTGTGATTTTTACGATCTGCCGCCTGCCTAATCGACACAAATATTTGCGGATCACACAAACAGTTTATTTTCGTATGGGAATCGAGCGGCCTCTCGCTTCATTACGCCACGGAGGTTTTTTAACTAACATAAGATGCAATGTAGTAATTTCACTGTACCAGCATAAAAGCGTCTTCTATTTATTCAACACATACTAATTAAAAGATTATCTAACACCAACAGAATACTCTAGCACTACAATCAAACAAAAACCAATCCAATTCGAGAGATCCAACGACACGAGACAAAGGACCGAATTCTTTTTCATTAAACCCGAAGCGATAAGTCTCCGCTAACAAAGACATCGGACTAATGGGGCCTTAAATAGCGCTGTTCGGATTAAATTAATATACACTCGCAAACTATGTACGGTATGTAACTAATAATGTGGTTTGAGGTCGGTCGCGCCATCTTGATCAAAGATTTGCTTCGTTAATTAAGCCAGATATACATTTTCAGAGAATTTAGGCTGCGTTCCAAACAAAACTATCTTGGGTATAGCCGCGAGCAAAAGCTAACAAAATGTTTTTAAAGCTCTTTCAAAGTTTAGTTATGTCTATCAATAAGTCTCTGGAGAAGTAACAAATTTAATTATAAGCTTAACTTTAAACTTTTCACTATCTAGGGATTACAATTATTAGGTAGCATATCAATTCGATATTCAAAGTCAAACCAACTGTCATATAGTCACGCCTGGATCCTTAAAGAATAGGCAGTGTTACAATGAATACACTAACAATTCGCCAACGGCATTTCCATCCCGTGATGTCAGGCAGATTTAAATAAACACGTAGTTATTTGTTTTACCAACTCATGAATTGAACCGAGATCCTTATCTGGTTAAAGTTTATCTGCATTAACACTAAACTAATGAGAATTCTTTCATATCAATAAATCATTTATTAATATTAGCACATAACACTTACACACACTATGAATACTAATACACTTTTAAATACCCTAAAATGTTATTTATACTTTAGAAATATCATTTACTGTAATAACTACCGCAGTTAGAGACGGTAATCTACTTAATTGTCAATTAACCATTTAGGAAACATTTAATATGAATATTATTTATGTACTTAGTAACGGACCTTATTTTACTAACTGGTCCCGTTTAGAAATAACTAACTGGAAATTAAATTTAATTTGCATCTCTGGGTGCGGCAATTAGTGCGTTAAAACATATTCAAGGGTCAACAGCTAAGTACAAAAGTAAGAGTGACTGAGTTTTAGACTAAAGTTAACTGTTGTAGAATCCGTTCATCCGTATACTTAGCACGGTTGGGACTAATTATCACAGTTAGTCGACAAAGAGAAGATCTCAGCTCTATCCAGACGGCCTTTCATGGCTTCCGGCAGACTTTACAGCGTTTCAGCTACAATTTAGCGGTAATTACTTTTAAAAGTATTTTATAGTGTTTCGATGGTGTGAGTAAATCTCAACTAATGGACGTTCCATATCTTCTATTTAGTTTTTGATTTGCTTACTATATTTAATAATGTTTTGACAGATCTTCCATACTAAATATGTCAAAAATTTACTGCCAATAATCAATTCTATCTGGAGATATAATAAAGGGAAAGACCATAAGTAGATAGTGAATAAAAAATGTATGTCTTTCTGTGTATGCGTGATTTGATAGAACAATAGCCCAACGAAAGCTAGAACCTCAGCTTAATTCCCCTCCCCTTCCCTCTGATCATGCCTTCATCTTTTCCTTTAAGGTTGGCAGTGCTATAAACGTGATATAAACAAACAGTAAGATATGTTTTTTAAATTAAATTGTCGCACTAGAACAAATATATTAGTGGTCAATACAACCAAGTTTAAATTATAGTCCCTGATACCTAGAATTTCTTTTCTTTTATATTATTGTATAAAAATACCAATCGCACGTGATTGTTAGATTGATTATTGATTTTATTGACAAAAGAGATATAATTTATCTTGGTGAAAACGTTTTCACTAACATGTTGTGTTCTCGTTACACCAAGCCGGATTCAATCTCATTTCGATTGTCTTTGAACACAAAGAGGCACAGTCTACACACACTATCACGTCAGGTGGGGATTTGGGATAATTTCGAGCATGTTATTTTAGTTTTTTTTAAGACACGTGTTAGATGACACTGGAAGTAAAGACACCCGTACACATTTTTTTTATTTGATTGAATAACGAGATGAGCAAAACGCTCGCCTGATGGTAAGCGCCACGCCTTCCCATAAACGGAAGCAAAACCACACAGAATTTTGAATTACAAAGCACTGCGTCGACTGAACTGCGCTCGTCACCCCGAGGCATAAGATGTTAAGTCTCATAATGCGCAGTAATTTCAATGGCTTCAATGTTCTTCAAACCGAAACACAATCCTTACACACTATTGCTTGGCGGCAGAAATAGATAAAGTGGTAATTATATGTACATTAGCATAACAAATATATGTGACAAATATGCCTCACAGTTCGCCAAACTGTTACGGTACAGTGAAGGTACTTTTAGATGTATATTCCATAACGTAAAAATATCATCTTGAATCGTTGCTTTGTCATGTAAACAAGTCGAGTATAATGTTCTTTATTGTGATACAAGGATCTGGCGCAGTTCCAGGGCCCTCCCTTATCCGTGTCACTGAACCATTTCCTCATAATCATTCATCAACTTTATCATTAAGTTGTTTTCAGGTTTGTATTCTCTTATTATAGGGATTAAAATAACTTTAAAATAAATATTATATTTCTATTTTTTGTTATTCTAAATAAAAAATATATATGTCGTGGATAACGATATCATTTTTAAAAAGTCACTCAATTGATTACTGTAGTGATAGGGCAAACGCCGATTAATTGTAAATTGTAGGTACCGCCAATGATATTGTTTATTTGAGGGTGATTTAAATAGTTGGTCAGTTGATATCACTCTCGGACTGGGGAGGGAAGCTGAATATAAGCAGCGCCTCCGCATTAGAGAGGGACGTTCTGTGTCTAGCTGTGACTGAGGATAGAAGTTCGCCCAACGTTACTCAAGTAAGTGTCGTTATGGTTATTATGTGTGGCTTATAATTCTGTGTGATTTATCTCTGTGTTTGAATTGTCACTGTGTACAGTGTGTGAGGTTAAGGGCCGACTGTAGGGGATGGAGGAGGTCGGGTTTACACACATAGTAATCATGATGTGAGTTTGTACAATTCTGTGTTGATATTATTGAACTTATGCCGGTTGATCATGGAGAGGTGTAAATGGCCTCTCATAGATACGAGTAAATGAGTTCTATTATTCCCTGCGAGAGATCTTTTATCTTTTCCCCGACATCAGAAGTGGGATTGGCCCCACAGCCTATCCATTGACACGCCCGATAAACTTCGACTATCTACGAGTGATTTGGTGACTATTTAAATTTTATTGGTTCTTGGTAAAACAAAAATGGCGAGTAATATTGTCATGTGATGAGTTGGTTAGAGATGGATCCATGGTGCAGCAGTTCAGTGCCATTCAGTGTAAAATCATTGCATTGCTGAATTTGATGGTGTTCAGAATGTAAATTAATAATTATCTACCCGCCATTATTAAAAATCATTGCACTCCTGAATTTGATAGTGTTCGGAAATGTAAATGAATAATTATCTACCCGATATTTATTAACAATTCCATGTCTTGATATTTTTAAAGTTATTAGTTTGCAGTAATTAAATTTATTGTGAAATTGATTATTGTGTCCACACCCCTACAAAGTTATTAATTGTGTACCTGTGTAATTAATTGTGTGTGTGTGTGTGTGTACTGTGTTGTAAGAGCTTATTTAGGACTATAATGGACGAGTTCTACTGTTGTGGCTCCGTCGCTGGCATTGAGTGCAAGATATTGGTGCGCAAGAATTCCCGATCGCTGAACCATAGCGGCATACCCACGGTGGCGGTTCACCGGTACGGCTTACAGAGCGGCTTTGAGGGACGACTGTGATCGAACGCATTTACGAGTATTGAGTATACGGCGAGAAGCCAACAAGAATTTGGTGAGATCTTTCCATTTTAAGCAGATCGCTTATAAAAAGTGATTTGAAGTGCCTATAGGTTTTATGGAGTTGTTGGGATGTGGCGACCCATCACTGTAGAAATTGCCTGACGAAGTGAAAATAGGTTTCACTAACGAGTAAAGCTGCAGGGAATCTATTTTATTACATTTGACATCAATCCATCCTGATATCTGCAATGAGATGTGAACGATAATTTCTTTTTGATTTGTTATGAACCAATGTTTCGTAGAATAGAAGTTTAAAGTACTTAATTATTGACGATTGCACCAATTACACTGGAAACGTGACTCCGATTCCATTATAAGAATATTGATTTGCTTGGACAATCCATTAGATTTCCAATTATTGTATTTGACTACGACCTGTGACTAATTGAATTAGATCTTCGCTACATACATTTTTGAAAAGAAAAATAATAATTGAAACGTGTTTTGCTTCTGCCTATCTTGTGAAGATGACGGCGTGAAGATTTCTTATTTTTTTTTTACATTGTAGTCAATTTAAAATTGGCATTTAGCGATAACCAATTGATTTTATGGCAAAAGTATTTTTTTTAAACAATAACGTAGAATCGCAATTAGCTATCGTCTACCCGACAAGATTTTTTTATTTTGTTTACATGTTATTTTCATAACTGTTCTTGCATATTGTTTTGAGAAGTTCAAAAACCGAACAGTATTTCAGTTATTATTGACATAATTACAAAAACTGTAATTCCTGTGGTACAATCGTGTTCCAGTAAAATTTATCATTTGTGATCGTTATGTGGAACTGCTGAACTCGAAACAGTTTTTCAACTTTTTAACGAAATGCCTTTCGGGTCCCTGTCCTGGCAGATTTATTTCCCAATACGTATCAGGCTTCTGCCTGGCACACTTTCATGATTGCACGCATTCTCGTTTTGGTGATTGTTTTCAGAAGCAGTGGTGACAAGTAACGCTGAGCGGCGCTTATTTGAGAGGCGCGTGGCTGTTTTCCGCTTCACCGGCGTTAGTCGCCCATCAATAGCTTGCGTGGTTACTGAAACTAGATGCCTATTCCTGTGGTGAGCCTGGTGCTGATGATGATGAAGAGGTGTGTCCAAAAAGAATTGCCCGGTCCTTTATCTGCACAACCTGCTGAAGACATCTAAAGACTGATGAGTATCCATGTGAACTAATTCTCTTTTATGTTGTTTCTGAGAGTAAAATTAATTTTGAAGCCCAAAGTACAAGGGACCATTAAAAATTGTAGAGTTGCTTGAAGGTGATCGTTACCTATTGAAATCAGACAGTAAATCGAACGTATAAGTACGCCCATGATCACGTACGAAGGATTCCTCTAAGTGATGTACCAGTTGAATTAGATTTGTCTGATGTAGAAGATGGTGAGGAGGATGCCTTCACCAGCAAATAGAACACATACGATAGCTAGGTCGCACTGCACGCACTAGTCTGTAGTCGTAACTGTAACTCTTGGTAGTTATTCAGGGGGCGATGGGCAACTAGTGGTGTGGCGAGGACCCGGGTCTCGAAAGAGACTATTGTGTGGTCATGTATTGGCCTGGGAGTCTGGGACTCTAGTTGGTCGTATCACATGAGGTGATGACGATATGGGTGACAATAGTGAATTGTCACTAGCTGCTGGGGCAGCCGGGCTATTGATGTATGTGACCTATTGCGTTTATGATGTAATGAATTGAGATTTGATAATTGAGACATAGAGGAACCTTTCGTGCTTAGCTTAGACTATTTTGAATGGGTGACAATAGCGAATTGTTACTAGCTGCTGGGGCAGCCGGGCTATCGATGTATGTGATCTATTGCGTTAATAATGTGATGAATTGAGACTCGATAATTATGAGACTCAGAGGAACCTTTTGTGTTTAACTATTTTGAAGTTTATTTGGTTATAAAAACGTACTTGTAGTTGTGTAATGTAACGGCATGGTCAGGTTGGCCGAGCGTACACGGACGCTTTTAAGTTGGTTATTTTGTTACACATACTGGAATCCACGAGGACGTGTAACATGTCAGGCTGGCCGTGTCGTGGATAACGATATCATTTTTAAAAAGTCACTCAATTGATTACTGTAGTGATAGGGCAAACGCCGATTAATTGTAAATTGTAGGTACCGCCAATGATATTGTTTATTTGAGGGTGATTTAAATAGTTGGTCAGTTGATATCACTCTCGGACTGGGGAGGGAAGCTGAATATAAGCAGCGCCTCCGCATTAGAGAGGGACGTTCTGTGTCTAGCTGTGACTGAGGATAGAAGTTCGCCCAACGTTACTCAAGTAAGTGTCGTTATGGTTATTATGTGTGGCTTATAATTCTGTGTGATTTATCTCTGTGTTTGAATTGTCACTGTGTACAGTGTGTGAGGTTAAGGGCCGACTGTAGGGGATGGAGGAGGTCGGGTTTACACACATAGTAATCATGATGTGAGTTTGTACAATTCTGTGTTGATATTATTGAACTTATGCCGGTTGATCATGGAGAGGTGTAAATGGCCTCTCATAGATACGAGTAAATGAGTTCTATTATTCCCTGCGAGAGATCTTTTATCTTTTCCCCGACATATAAATTTATCTTTACATCCATTCAATTGAAATAAGAATCTTTATGTAATAAATAGTTTTAAGATTGGCATACATAGTTACTTTTATCATTATTGTTATTTAAAAAAAAATAGTGGTGTCGTGGGCCACCAGGTAGGAACGAAGTTCCTTCGGCTAATGAAGAATCGACACAAATTGCAAAAAAAGTCGTGCTCAATTTTATGTAGGTTTTCTTGATTTTTCTCTTAAATTTTGCTGATTAGTTGTTATTTAAGTACAAGAAAGTAATTAGGAAATTCAGTATTTTAGGAAATAATAAATTACTTAAAATAAAAAAACATCGTAATTCAAATTATCAACTAAAATAACAAAATATGTCTCTTTATTTTTGTTTGACAACATAAAATTACATAGAAATAGAAAAATAGAAATAAAACAAATTATCTAATCACACACCCGAGTATAGTCTAAATATAACATACGCAATAAAATATAAAAATACATCAAGTCAGTCATCAGTCAAGAGATAATATATCGCAAGACGAACGAGCTAGCGTAATCTTTTAAAAATCGAAGGAGATATAAAAATACTTCAAGTATAACTGGCTGAATGAATTTCATTTTAAAAAAGAAACTAACGCTGGCTGGTTATGCGACTGTCGCGCATGCGCACGTCTCATTTAACGCTTTTTTTCTTACGGTTTTACTATCACATTTTTTTCAGTTCGGTCACGCAGCGAAATCCCTATCCCCTCCAAGCCTGCCGTAAGGAACTTCGTTCCAAAACTTCGTTCCAAAAAATAATAAATGTAAGTAATTGTTTCGGTGCCATTGTAATTAAGTCAATGATTAATAATCGAATTAGAAAAGGTGTGGTTACTGACCTTAAAGGAAATAATGTAGATTACGAAGATGGGAGCCGATAAGCGCCTCCGGAAATCTTACGTACTGTACCAAATGTAATAGTAGTAACAACGGTAACCTCGGTCGAGCCGGCCCGTTCATTTTGTAGACAAATTATCTACGGTGTTGTTCTACTGCTCACTTCCTACTTAAATTTATAATATTTTAGCGCTTGTTTTACCAGCTCCGTGTAAATACTACTAACGAAATAATGACATGTTGAATGTTCACATATAAAAGTCACACAATAAATTTAAATTAATGAATTTAGCAAAATAAAATCAGTCCATTTAAAGTTGTTGTAGGTTGGTTCCTTTTTGCGTAACTACGTCCAATTGTACTCTAATCTTCTAAGACCCTACATCGTTGCTCTAATCCGTCCCTGCCTGGCGAATGTTTTCGTTCACTAGGTGAGGTTGAATTTCTGTTAAGACGTTTCCGAAGAGATTTATCTGCGGGTTCCGTAAGTTGTTTTATGGGTAATGGCCTAATCCATGCCTCAGAGGGTTTTTTTCTTTTCCCACGTCCCTAAAACGCTGGATACAAAGTGCTTGTAGATATTTATCTCTATCGTTTAGATGAATTGTTTTCGCCGAATCTTTTATATATAACAGTACAACGGATTGGGCGAAAACTCATTTATGCTGTTTTGTCTTGTAGCACTACCACATTATTTTTTGTCGACCGCTGTTACTATAATGCTCATAGTATATTCGTCTATTCGTAAATATTAATTTGTATGCGATTTACACGAATCACAGAAACTTCCATTCCACCCATATTCCACTGAGCTTATTTCTGTCCCGTGATATGATAGGGGGCGAGCCTATCGCCATACCGGGCACAATTCCAGACTCCGAGACGATACTGGGCACTTTGTGGTAGAAAACCCAACATCAGTTTTACCCGACCCGCAGATCGAACCCGAGACCTCAGCACAGCAATCGTACATAAACGATGTAACGAGTAGTAGGTACGATTAAGAAAAAACATGACTCCATCACTCACAGTCTTGTAAAATTTTCTCCGTATATTGTACGTAAGACATTTATTTACAATCCATCACTCACAGTCTTGTAAAATTTTCTCCGTAGACTGAATCTAAGACATATATTTACAAGGTGGTAGATCTCTCGTATGCGAGAGGCCATCTGGGTAGGTACCGCAGCTTTGTCTATTTCTGCCGCCAAGCACCAGTGTATAAGCACTGTTGTGTTTCGGTTTGCAGGATATTGAAGCCAGTGAAATTACGGGGCATTATAAGACGAGCGCTGTTTAGTGCCATCCAGTGCTTTGTAATTAAAGTTTTGTGTGGTGTTGCTTCTGTTTATGGGCAGGCGTGGCGCTTACCATCAGGCGAGCGCCTTGCTCGTCTCGTCATTCAATCAAATAATTAAAAAAATACAGGCGCAATCTAAAGTCCCCTGTCTGTTACGATTCTAGCTGCATCATCTAACCTATAACAATCCGAGATCTCCAGGCTCGCAAAATTGATGTTCCCCATTGTGCCCGGGCTTACTGTCAATCAAACTGGGAACTGCGCGGGAAAAACCTGGATAAAGCCGGTGTAACGAGCTCCGGAGCACAAAGGAGGTGTAACTCGCACGATTTTGACAATCGCGCCGCTGATTGTTCCAGTTGGGAGAAATGGCTTTTTGGTTTTGTTGGGTTATATGATTGGTGTTCACGGGTTGGATTGAGGTGAATCGAAAATGAAAGGAATGTGATATTACTAGATTACCCGTGCGAATAGTTAATTATACCGATAATGGTCGGTTACGTAATATAATAAGTAGTCCTAAACAAAGTTATTTTATTATACTGACAACAGATGGATAAAATGTTGTAGTTGGTGGTAGGATATTCATATCTGCCCAGATAGCGACCACCATACACATGGTGTTAAAACCTGCCATAGTGACCCGAACTTGTGTGGGTCGCGTAGGTTAAAAAAAAATGCGTTGACCATTGCGTCTTCTGATCGCTATTCAAACAACCTACGTTAAACCATCTTAGAGTGGTGAGCCACGCTGTAGATAGTTTTATCTACAGCATGAATGGGCCGGCTCGACCGGGTCCAGACCGGACCACTGTCTCACAGAAAACCGACGTAAACGTAGTGGCTTGCTGCTGCGTTTCGTACGGTGAGTGAGATATCCGGAGGCCCAAATCGCCATCTTCTTCCCAATCCCTAATTATCCCTTTCTCTTAAGGTTGACAACGCGCCCATGATTCTTCTGGTATTGTGAACGTACATGGGCGGTGGAGATCACTTACCATCAGATGACCCGCTTGCTCGTTTGCCCGCCTATGCCATAAAAACATCATCACCATTACAACCAACCATAACATACCATCGCATACCTAATATCACAACCCACAAAACAAAACAAAACCGTATAAATTACATTTTTACAACCGCACAGGCTACGGAAACATTTTAAAGTCAAATAAAAAAGTTATACCGACTCGCGGGAAGTTGGAAATTGATTTTGGCCCGTTTCGTCGGAGGGCCGGTTCGTTTAACTTATTTTTAATTAAATCAAAGGCGTAATCGAGGAACCTGCGGCCATGCGGCCCTCCGTCCATCTTGATGTTATCAAAATGTACGGGCAACTTTTTTATGTCAATTTTATTGTGTGAAATGTCGATAAATGTTCAGTCTGGATTATTTGATGTTCATAAAATTGTATTGCTTATTTTAGATATCTAATACAAGAGTGCTTTATGGCTATTGGCCCCGTGGTATAGTTATGCACATTTTGAGATACGCGTTCAAGAAAGGACAATGCGAAGTGTGATAATGTTTGATTACAAATATATTAATTGCTTAACTGCAAAAATACGCCCACGATGATATAAAATTATCCTGAATTGAATAAAACGAAATGCAAACTATGTTGGAAATAATTAATATATTTTAGTTAATCGCATTATTAATATCATTAGTGAAAAGGAAGTAGAGCGTTTTAAAATCATTTTTTTACGATAAAAATTCATATGGATTTACCTAGTGGATAATTTTCAGTAAATTATATTTTATTGAATCATATTTTTTCCTAATATAATTATTATAATTTTTTATACAATAACAAGCGACCCATCTGATGGTATGCGGTCCCCGTGGCTTATGGACATCAGCAATGCCAGGGGCACAGCCAAGCCACTGCCTACCAAGATTAGATTAGAAGTGAATCACTTTGTTGCTCTACCTATAGAATCTATATCTGCTTCCTATGGATTGACCCTAGATTATGTAAAATATTGTTGATCAACCAAGACATCCCGTAAACTGCCTCTCAGATACATTTACCTATATCTATTTATGTGATGAGCAAAAACCTGAAAAGAAATTTTAAATCCAGATAACAAAAATCACACACCCGTAATCGAACTTTATACTTTCAATTTTCATTCAATTGTTAATGACATTCATATTCAGTCACTATTTCATACTGGGCACGTAGCCCATTGTTAAGCAGTCACCACATTCGGCCATTGTCAAAAACGCCATCCATTCCGCAGTGCTAAATAGACGCGTATGAAACAGAATACTAAAATCATAGGACAGATGCGGATGCAGCGCTATCTTCATATTTTATTCACGGTGGCCGTGTAAAAGCGCTTGTCGCTGCAAAATTCACTCGTGGAATGTTTTTGCTTCATGTAGAGTTCAGTGGGCGGTGGAAAATGACGAGTTTACTTTGAGATTTTGCATAGATATTGATCTGCAAAAATTTATATTTAATTGAAAGAAAACTTATTTAAACGGACTTTATCGCGGCTGAAAAGCTTTCAAAACATCGGGATCAAAAATAAATAAAAAACTGCGATAAAATCCGTTTAAATTATTTTGATTTTAATGTGTAATATTCGCGAAAACATAAAAAATCATTATATTATGTTTTGAAACTTTTAATTTAAAATGTATGTTACATTTTATATAAAATACAAATACATTATTTATAGAACATAATATTAATGTCAGTCAATCATTATTAGCATAGACTTCAAATAAATTGTTTCTTAGTCAGTTTAATTAATGTTAAAAAAAACTTCTTGTTAATAACTTTTAGTGAAAGTATCACAAAAATCAGTACTTAAATCAAAGTTGTATTTTTTCTAAATATGACAACTCTACATTTTCCTTTATATTTTCTTCCAAAATTGTTCTCAACTTATTATTCTTAATCAATAGGGACTTTAATGCTATAAATACCTTTCAATGTGTATTTAATTTAAAACACTATTGAACTGAATTTGAAACGAAAATAATTCAGTGAAATATTTTTTTTATACAGAACCCACCCACACTTCTATACTTCCCGCTTTGCAAATCTTTGTGCCCAGTCCGCGTAGTAGGCTGTCGCTGCACTATTCCATGTCGGTTTTTACTTGTTTAGTTATTTTTGTATTTTTTGGCACACGTGTGTTGTGAGTTTTCGTATTTTGGCGCTCAAGTGATATTTGTGAAAAGATTTTAAATCGTCACGTGGTTTCGGCTACCATTTTTCTTCCACACCTCGGCATCGTTTTATTTTATAGAAATTTCAGCTTGTTTTATAAAGTCATTTTTAATGTTTTGTGTATAAAATTCCTTATATTCTAGCGGAATAGATATTTTAATCGAAATACGTTCTATAATTATTTATTCAGATAATTTGGGTACAAGGGAGCCCAGTCTTTCAGACCCCAGGCTAAGCCAAACCCACCAGCCCGAACTAAATGGTAAATCCTGCCGACACACATAAATCACCAGCAGCGTGGCGGCATCATGATTCAAAAGTGTCTATTAACATTCAATAACATTTTTAATATGTTCACGCCTGTATCCCTAAAGTGGTAGACAGACATTCAAGGGTATCCACGGCTCCCCGAGCTAATTTCCGTCTAATCACATAGCGGCCCTATCGTCATATTAGGCGTAAGTTGTTATTGCCCCACCCGAGTTTTAAATCCCGGACCTCTACCATTTCAGCCTAAGTACACAGCTACTAGACTAATCAGGCGTTTTAAGTCGTTAATCGTTGTCAAATTCAGTCTGTCGAGGAATATAATACACAAATAAATCACTACCAAGTTTTCTAGACAGACATGTTCTTCTAACAACCTAAATTTTTTCTCGGCAAAAAACTACAAAAGCCTAAAAGGTATTTTGTTACAGAATATCGAGTGAAGTACTTACTTTAGTATCCGTTCCCGTAATAAGTATTCTCGAAGCCGATACTTAATCCCTAGAGAGCTGAAAAAGAGATTTTTTCGGCGACACAAAAAATAGTGTCTGGACCGTCTAGATAAAATAACTATCTGTATCACAACAAAGATATACCAAAGCTTGTATTTTTTAAATAAGATGAGATGTTACATATATATTTTCATGTCGCTTGCCTGATGGTAAGTGCCACGTCTGCCCATAAAGAGAAGTAAATACTACACAGAACTTTGAGTTATAAAGCATTGCATGACACTGAACTGCGCTCGTCACCCCGAGACATAAGATGTTAAGTCTCATAATGCCCAGTAATTTCACTGGATTCAATGCTCCTTCAAACCGAAACACAACAGTGCTTACACACTATTGCTTGGCGGCAAAAGTATACAAACTGGTTGGTTGACACTATTCATTGATTGCGCTACACTTACCATCAGGTGTGGCGTAGTCACTTTGCCGAGTGAGGATAAAAAAAGCGTGATTGTATACACTCATATAGTCAAAAAAAGTGGTCTGTCTGAACATTGCTCGTTAAACGCAGTCGACGCATTTTTAAATAGGTTTCTTTTTGTAAATAGCTACGTTTTACCTACGTGAAAACGCTAAAAGGTTGCGTGGAGTATTCAGTTACGAAGTTTCCAAACCATGCGGATGGGTAGAGCCCTTGTGAGAGTTTCACCTCGCTTACGGCAATGTGGTGGGCAGGGCTCAAGTGACAAGCGTTTGTAATTTAGGATTTTTAGTTATAGGATTTTCAATATAAATATTAAAGTATGGTAATAAAAGAAATGTCTCAAAATCCAGGTTTACTTTTTTTATGGCAGAAGCCGAAAAATGAATTAGTTGGTCACTTGATGGTAAGTGATCTCAATCGCCCACAATATCAGAGGAATCATAAATGCATTGCCGACCTAAAAGGAAAAGGATTAGGAAGGGGATTTGGGGCCACTGGATATCTTACTCACCGCATGAAACGCAACAGCTACTTCACGCCAATTTTCTGAGAGATAGTGTTAACTACCTGGTCCAGCTGACCCATTCATGCTGTAGACCAAAACTGTCTCCAGTGTGGCTCTACCACTTATAATTTACTAGTTTCTTCTCACGGTTGTAGATAAAGGTGAATTGAGAACCTCCTCCTTTTTTCCGTCACTTAAAAAGGGATTATCTGAAGAAGAGGCATAGATAATTAATCATTAGAATGCGTCACTATGAGAATCAAGGTTCCGTACATAATGGGTAAATAATAAAAATTACAAATCTAAAAATTTAAGGTTACCTTTTTTTTAACATAACCTAACCCTGAGCGAGCGAACCGATTCCCGTTTACCCAGTATATTTTTACTAGCACTATAAAATCAACTCGCCAATCCCCCATGTCTTGGTGCACCGTCCGTCATCGCAAAGCTAGCGCTAAATTGGCAGCCGCGGCGTCTGGCTGCGCCCTGTCAGATTATACTGACGACCGTCTTCACGGATACATGCTGGCTTGCCGACTGGGATGTTTACCTAGATTTAAGTTTAGTCGTAAACTATTGGTTAAATTTTGTTAAATCCCGAAAATACAAAGCTGCTTTATCTATTTGTGCTGTTAAGCAGTGGGTAGGTACTTTACTATTCTATTACTCTTTCTCTACTACACTATTCCGGTAAAAAGAATTAAATCCAGTAGTAGTAGGCATAATGAGACAATGTCTCAATATGATGAGCGCAGTGTAATGGTTTGTAATTCAAAGTTCCGAGTGGGTACTTTGTAGAAAAGCGTGGCGCTCACCATCAGCCACGCTTGCGTTCAGAACTATTTATATGGTGGTTATTGAAAATCATAGCTTTTAACTATGTTAACGCCTCAAAATATATCTAATAATTGACCTCATCGCTGCGATAAAAATATGTTATTTCTAATCTATACATATACATATTATTACTTGTCTTGATCGACTGATTCGTCAACGCAAAGCTTTTACCGTTTAGGCTACAAATTAAAATGTTGGCTGTTGATACATTTTATGCTATAAACATGCGGTATAGAAGGATTTCTGGAAATTTCACCTCTAAGATGGTAATATAAGGGAGAAATAGTTGTATGGAAATATGAAGATGCAGAATTTCAAGCGAATAGAGCCGCGAGAAAAGTAAATAATAATAATACTAGACTTATATTATACCCATCTCAACACTGGGCACATGCCACCTCTATTGACAGAAAGGAGTTATAAACCTTTAAAATCCTTATGGAGAAATTCTCAGGTATGCAATTTTCCTCAAGTTAAAACAAGTAATAACTAACAAATAATACATTCAAGGTGGTAGGTCCCTCGTATACGAGAGGCCGTCTGAGTTGGTACCACCACTTTGTCTATTTCTGCTACCAAGCAGCAAGTGTGTAAGCAATGTTGTGTTACGGTTTGAAGGACATTGAAGCCAGTGAAATTACTGGGCATTATGAGATTTAACATCTTATGTTTCGGGGTGACGAGCGCAGTTCAGTGCCATGCAGTGCTTTGTAATTCAAAGTGCTTCTGTTTATGGTAAGGCGTGGCGCTTACCATCAGCCTTTTCATCTCGTTATTTAATTATACATAAAAATAAACATAAAAACTTTAAAAAATCATAGGTTCTAAGGGCTGGTCTCGAACGTGTGACTTTCGTCGCGACAATACCACTCCCCGTAGCGCTATCCCTGCTTTTAGATACCCTAATACTTGAATAAATCCAGCTACAAATAATGTATAATGCGCACATATTTACTGGCACAAAGCAGAGCTGCACAGGGACGCACTAAGCCCGTAGTGAAGGGGTGCTTAGTCAGATTTATCCGTCTGCCCGCGGACAGTGACAGACTCAGGTGGGCCCCGTACCAGCGACGCTGTGACGCGCAGATTACTATTGTACGTGTCTATATAAAATATGTACATGTTTATCGAACAACATGGGTTTTGTGGCAGATATCTTTTTCATAAACCAATGTGCATGCGTGAAGAATTTGATGAGAGTGAAGGAGGCCAAAGAGCCATTTATTATACATACCCATTTATTTTATGTGTATGAGCAAATTTACAACTGCAAAAGTATGTTTTGAAGTAGACGACCAAGACACAAGATCACGACGTCCCTACATTACGCTACCATACAATTTCATACATAGAAGACGTGTCGCTATCCCTGACTCGCATCGCGTCGTGATCTCACAATCTTAATCGCGTACATAAAAATATGCCTTAGGAAAAACACATCTTTAACTTTGAAACTGAACCGAGCTTTGAAATGAAAATACCATCTTTATTTATTGATAACGTACCGTTACGACGAACGATGAAAAGCTTTCGAAACATCGGGAACAAAAGTAAAAATAAACCGCGATATAATTCGCTTCAATTAATTTTATTTCACTGTCTTGACTACTTTGTTGTCGCAGTTGTATTTTATACGCGGTACGCCTGCTGTGCTGAGGTCTCGGGTTCGATTCCCTGGTCGGGTAAAAGTGACATTGGGTCTTTATATGCTAATATAAAGTGCTGATATCACGAAATGCTCAGTATCACCCCGGCGCCTGGTCTAGTATCGGATGTACTGGTCGGTTATACCTTGGCCTACCCCTTTGGGATTACAGGTGTGAGTGCGTATGATTCTATTTATTCTATTCTATTTTCTATTATTATATTTTTACCATAAATCCAAAACTCACGAAAACATTCGCCAAATAAAACCGTACATTATTTTTCGAGTAAATCTCTTAATAGCGTCGGTCGAGTGAGTTTTAATCGTGCGAGAAATAAAATCGGCATTGTTGCAGTTTTCCTTATTGGCCGTGCGGCGTATATCACGCTATCTCCCTAAATGCGTTCCCACAAAGGGCCCGGACAAAATGAACTGCGCTGCCAACGATAATCAGAAGCAGTAGGGTTAGGGACTTTGTATTGCGAGTACAGTATGACCGAAAATAGAGTTTTTTTTATTTGATTACATGACGAGACGAGCAAGGCGATCGCCTGATGGTAAGCGCCACGCCCCTATAAAAAGAAGCAACACCACACAGAACGTTGAATTACAAAGCAATGCATGGCACTGAACGCTCTTCACCCCGAGACATAAGATGTTAAATCTCATAATTACAAGTAATTTCTCTGGCTTCAATGTCCTTCAGACCGAAACACCACAGTGCTTACACACTGTTGCTTGACGTCAGAAATAGATAAAGCGGCGATCAAAAATAAACAAACACAACCGGTACCAACCCAGACGGCCTCTCGCATACGAGGGACCTACCACCTTGTACTGCTTACACCTCTGCCTACTCCTTCAGGGATTACAGGTATATCATATTGGTCTAGGACGCCTTGCATGACGATCCCAAACTGATATTCTATCATTATAAGTTATTGTTCTGCAAAACCTATTTCTATCATCTATCACTTGCCCTACTCATTCTCATATACTGTGTACCCGACAGTACCGTTGTACCGACAGCAAATTGTTAATCGACGCGACAAATGGCGCGTGAAGATAATTGCGCGGCTCGCGGGGGTGAAGGCGGGGAGAGGGGTGTAGACCAGGCGCCGTCGCCGGTAATGACTAGTGGAGTTGCCTGATTTATACGCTTTTAGCTAATTTATGGCCCGACCTGATTGATATGCCGTTTTGTCATCGCGTCTTTTGTGGCCGCAAATAAATGTTCGAAATTCAAAGTCAAGTTTGAATTGGGAGATAGTGAAGGCCCCGATTAATCAACGAAGCATAACTGGGTAGGGAATTTAAAACCGCGGTATTCAAATGGATCGTGGATAGTAGACAAAACTGTCTACAGCGTGGCTCTACCACTCACACTGTTGGTGGCCCACTTACACTTTAAATAATCACTATTACTGATTTTGCAAAAAAAATATTTTTCACATTCTTTAATATAATAGAAATTCATATCATGCAAAGTTAATAAAAATTTTACAAAGAATAACAGTAAAATAATAACAAGAATTATTTCATTACAGTCTCAGCTATGTGCAGAGATTCACTTTGTCCCGGGTAAGAAATCAAATTTCCTCTTACAAAGGTGCGGTCGCAGTGCATTCCGAGCGACAAATGTAATAAAACCCATTTAATACGAACTGTGGAACATTTGGCTAAAAGGAATATTTATTGTCATGTGTTAGTGTTAGATCACAATAAAATATGTGTTTTTATATATAATACAATGAATCAGAAGTACATTAAAAAAATATATTTAGAATTGAAAGAAGAGATAGGAAGGTACATCTTGTGCATTCACGATCTGTACAGCTTATTCACATACCATTATGTGATAGCGGGTCTATTGATTTATCTAACGCAATTCGATTCCGGGCAGGCAAAAATAAAGTGCCCTTTTTTTACATAGGTAAATTGTTGTTGGCTTGTAGTTTTTATGACCGGCCGCCTGCCTAGCGACAACTTCTCTAGGGAGAAACAAGCAGACCCGAAACAAATATTGGTGAATCACACAAACATTTTGCCTCAGTGCGGGCTTTGAACCCGCGGCTTCTCGCTTCACAGCCGGCTACTCATATACGTCTGCTACGTCATACTGCGCCACAGAGGCTGTCAGATAACAAACAATGAGTTGCCTAAATGCCTACTGGTCTGAGAAGAAGCACCAAGATACTCAGCCGTAGCCGTAGCCGTAGCCGTTTTATATAATAATATTGTAGAGAACGGACTATACTTGAAAAATAAACATGAAACATTTAATTATGTTTTCCAATAATAAATTATTAGTATAAGCCAAAAACTATAAAATTGTTCGATAAAACAATGTTTCGCAATACCGAGATTTTCTTGAGCAAACAATCCCGTGTTTTCGTCGACTCCCAACATTGTTTGTTAAGCCCCAGATATTATATTGCGGAGAAATAGTTTGTTGCTATAAAAATTTAAATTATAAATTTCATATCCCCGTAACATCTTCGTAAGTTATATTAATTTGTTAGTTCGAGATTATTTCTTATTTGGGGCATTAAGCGTGATTACACGTTAGTTTTTAAGACAATCAACATGCATTGGTAGCCTAAGCCGAGACAGAGGTTACGGGGTCTAAACTTCACAGTACACAGCTCTGAGGCTCCGAAGATACGTATTTTGATAGCTCGCTTTAACGATGGTCGCAAACATCATAAGGAAACCTGAGGGTTCTCAAAAAGAATTTCAAAGGTATTTGAATGCTACCAACCCGAAGTAGCCCAGTGTGGTGGAGTAAGGTCTAACCCCTCTCAGTAGAACCTTGTCAAGTACACATAAAACAGGACTCTTAAGGACGGATAAAGGCAATAAATTAGAGTAAATTCTAGATTACATCTAGCTAGTGATTATCTTAAAAAAAGTAGAACATGTTAAATTAATTGTTTACAATCAAAATTCAAATCAATCAATTGTATGAAGTGAATTATACGTGCTTTGTAGTCTGCAATGGAAATAAATGGCGATTTTTTATGAAATATACGGCAGCAATGTTGGTTTTCTGTAAGACAGCTTTGCTACACCATTTGAGTAGGTCCATTCATGCTGTCGACAAAACTGTCTACAGCATGGCTCTACTAAATCAGTAACAATCCAAATAAAGTCGTAATCTAAATAGTATCTTGAACTATTCTTAAATTTTTCATCAAGGCATCACTTTCAATTTAGGCATAACATAATCAATGTACTATAATCCAGAATCTACTCTCGACTAAGCCGACAAGCCAAATAAGAACATCCTTGTCCAATAACCCAACGCCGACATAAGACAACATTGCTCGGAATAGTTTCAATCAAACACCTTGTTAGAGCGACTACAAATAGGGGCGAAGGGGCGAAGGGGTGTAGGGAGGGTTGCAGGGGGTGTGAGGTAATCTCAGGTCACAATTGCACCACTGCACCGGTGTTCACATCCTGAGATCGAATTGAATCATCGTGGAGGAAGATTGTCGTTGCCGCCTTTCAGACGGTCTGAAAAAGAAATTGTGGGCCGAGTGTGCTATCAACGTACGATGGATACGTGGTTCTGTATGATTGAACATATTCAGTTCTTTATGGTAGTACTCTTTTCTCTGAAAGTTTTCGTGGTAGTGAGCAAATAGTTGACAATAAAACGAGAGGTTGGAGGTTCGAGAAAAATGTTTGTGTTATCTGCAAATATTTGTTTCAAGCCTGGGTATAGTATGACTGAACGTCTATCATAGTTTAATACCCTGTACTTATTTCTTTACTTTAAAGCTCTTGATTTAAGAAGAGCACAAGTGTATTTCTGTTTAAGATCTTTAAAACGTACTTATTTAAGTTAATTTACTATCGCTGTTATGTTTTGCTGATATTCACTTTAGGATTGAATTGGTTTCTAGAAATGATTATGGTTCTAATACCAAAACAATACATAAATATTAGCGCCAAAAAGTAAATAAGATAGTTATGTACCCTGCACCAGTTCATAACATAGTACCAACTTACTTGACATTCAAATGACCTTATTTACTAAAGTAAGGGCTCTATCCGTTTGAAATATGATACTCTTGTTTAGACTAAAGTTCTTGGAACTAAATGACAACATATTGATAATAAAACTGCTGACCTGGTGACTAGCCGGTGACCTTGTTATGATCAAAATTCCTGGAACTAAATACGCATTTTAAATAAGTTAAGAGTATAAATAAGGATAATTGTTCAATTTAATTTAGTCTAAAATAAATCTTCATCGTGAAGAGTTGGACTCTACATTTTTTATTCAGAAACCTCCTTGCGCTCTCGCGTAACTTTTATCTGGCGCAGTCGGTAGGATACTCATATAATCCAAGCATCGAAGGATACTAAAATCGATCCTGAGCTTATGGTGATGAGTATTAGCGAACCAATTGGCAGGATACTCTTATAAACCGAGCATCGAAGGACACCAAAAATTGGTCCTGAGCTTTTAAGGTGTTGAGTATTCGCAAACCAATTGCAAACAAATAAATTTGATAAAAGGAGGGAACCGAAGGTGGTTGGTCGTCTACAAGAGCAGCTTTACGAGAAGGCATTGGATCGAGCAGACTGTAAGTAGACCTTTTACATTTCCTGTCTCATCCTTGCTATTTCCTGTGGTTAATTTTGTACGACTCAAAATTTTGTAACTTTTAACCCAACATCGTTGAAAGTTATTTGACTTCTGCACTAAAATAGGCAGGCTAATTTTAAGTAATTTTGTAATCTGTATTTTAATTTTTATTTAATTTGTACTAATGTGTCATTAATTATAAAAAAGTAGAGTCATAATTTTCGGACAAAAATCGTCGAAAGTTATTTGACTTTACGAGTTAATTAAATAAGTTATTTTAATTTTTATTTGTTTCGACTTCTGCACGAAAATAGGCAGGCTAATTTTAAGTAATTCTAAATTCAGTGTTTTCATTTACTGTATGTTATTAAATATGTAAAATTAAATTCTTAATTTTCGAAGAAAAATCGTCGGAAGTTATTTGAATTTAATAATTAATTAAGAAAGTTAAGTTAATTTAATAAGTTATTATTATTTTTTATTAGTTGAGATGTAAGCTTAAATCATAAGCATTAATTAAGTTATTTACAATGGCAGTTACTAGCTGATTGTGTGGTAGAGCCGCAGTTTTATTAAGTGAAAGGAATGTTTTAACTTCTTGGTAAAATTTAAAAGGGATATTAGTATACCCAGTAAGCTATGGTAGCCTAATTAAGATAAAATTATGTATTAATATAAAAGTTTATTTGAAAAGAAGTCAAATAATATTCATTTCAGACATAACTGTAATAGAAAATGAAATGTACATTGGTTATAAAGTAATTTAAATACCCATTACCCAATTCCTTTGTTAAGACAATGATCATATTCCAAAATATCCCTACCTCCTAGTAAAAGGGTCATACATGCTCTCACTCTACCAGCCGTGCAGTGAACTCTATGAGGCAACGTTCCTGTGCTACGAGGATGAAACTCAGTTAACCTTAGAAGACACTTGTCATCTTATCATCATGGATGAAATTTTCTCATTGGCAATCCACACTAGTTTGTAATAAACAAGAAATTTTCAGAATCAAAATAACCTACTGAAGAACAGTGAAAGTGAAGTGAAAAATTGTGAACTGGGCATTCATGTGAAAAGTGTTAGCGCAATTACTCTATTGTTATATATAATCATAATTCTGTTAATTTTTGTGTGTATCGCATATAAATATAACCTTTTAAAGTATAACATGTATATCGAAATAATCAGAGCAATAACCATTCCTCTGATAATTTCGAAGCTATGGGGGGAGGAGTTATGTACCCTGCACCAGTTCATAACATAGTACCAACTTACTTGACATTCAAATGACCTTATTTACTAAAGTAAGGGCTCTATCCGTTTGAAATATGATACTCTTGTTTAGACTAAAGTTCTTGGAACTAAATGACAACATATTGATAATAAAACTGCTGACCTGGTGACTAGCCGGTGACCTTGTTATGATCAAAATTCCTGGAACTAAATACGCATTTTAAATAAGTTAAGAGTATAAATAAGGATAATTGTTCAATTTAATTTAGTCTAAAATAAATCTTCATCGTGAAGAGTTGGACTCTACATTTTTTATTCAGAAACCTCCTTGCGCTCTCGCGTAACTTTTATCTAGATTACTTCGCTTTATCAATGACAAAAATGAACAATGATGACTCAGCAAACAAAGTCGGGTAAATAAACAAACTGCAAAATTACTACAAAAGAACTCCATCAGATATTGCATCAGCCACGGATCTCTAGAGACGTTCGAACTTATTTTATTCGAGACGAAACGAGAGAATGGATTCACGCCTGCGATAGAGAGCTGAGAGGGAGGGCGATCTCACAAATTAATGTATTCAGAAATATCATTGAAGGAAATGCCTCCGCTGTTAAAATGAGACGGTGTGTAATCTCGCTAATGGGTGGCTCTACCAAGTTCCGTTCATTTATTTTTGCTTTAGTTCGTCCCGCAACGTTTTTAAGATCGATAATCCGGTTTGTATAGATGTAATTTTCTTATAGGCTACCAATCACTTTGAACATTCAATGAAAATGTCAATTACTTCTGATTATATTGGGTTGCCAGTTTTTTAAGAAGAGTTTCTATTTATTTCTATCGTATTATGCAATCAAATTAGATGGAATAAAACATCAGTAAAATGGTTTTTAACGAATTTATATACCAATAAAATTAACTTATGATAATACAAGGAATGTAAGACAACAATTTCAATGTTTATATACTATATCAGCCATTTTTTTTATCCGAGCAAGGCTAAGTGACTGCACTCACATGAAACTGTTGGTAAGCGCAGTGCTGTCCAAAAAACCAGCGACTACAGACAACATGAGTTTATCAGTGGCCACCAAAATCATGCCGGCCTATATGTTCCTTTACACACCGAAGAGGGTAGAAGGAAATCGTGGGCCTACGACAAGACAGGGGAATGACTGATGCAGGCGCAGGAATACAAGGATGTAAGAGTAAGAAGATCGCCTTAGGATCTCAACTTGATTCTAATTGAACTCTGGGATTTTAATTGGACTGTATATTTACAATTTATCTACACGCATGAACTTACGTCTGTAATCAAGAGGTGTAACCCTTACATCCATATTTTGATGACCTTATTTCCATTACGTGATGTAGGAGGGGGCGAGCCTATCGCCATACCGGGTGCAATTTTCATACTCTGGGCTGATACTAAGTATTTCGTAATTTTAAAAAAACATTATCACCCTTACTCAACCTGGGCATCGAATTCAAGACTTCAGCAAAGTAGTGATATCGTATACGCAGTATAACTGCACCACCGAAGGAGCTTAATGCATCAAAAACATAAAAAGAAAATTAACGTTAATCTTCTATTGATTTTTAAATCTCTATAAATAAGCAAGCAAAGCCACAGCCAAGGATTTGTATCAAAAATATTTTAAATATCGGCGTGAACAAAGAATCTCAAAACAAAGCGGATGAAACAAACAGCTTCGAAACTTCGACTCAACACAAACATTTGTACAATTCCTTTCGTATCATAATTAATTTCTTGTCAAATATTGGAGCATTTGAATGAAACACTTTGAATTTGTGAAGATAATGCGATGAATTAATATTATTTATCTTTAATATTTTTATTGAACAGTGTAAGGACCGATCGAGTAGACCACACGAGTGTGAGGAAGTATTTAATTAGTCCAACATAAAAGATGATGTTAGTACTACACTATGTATGGGAGCTAAATGTATTTTTTTCCACGTAGGTTATGATTATTATATTATAGCTTATTGTTTTTTTTAATAGAGTTCGCCAAGCGAGCAAATGGGTCATTTGATTTTGATTGATCTATTATTCTACCGCGACTGTACATACATTACCAGAAGAATCGTGGATTTGGGCTTCAATTAAGCTCTCTCACCGCACAAAAGGCCTATGTTACTTACGTTATGTTTTCTAGAATACACTCCTGTAGACAAAATCATCTACAGCGTGGCTCTACCACGCGTGGACTCCGTTGCGCTACAGTAGTACCAAATATTATAACAATAATATTAACGTGATATAGTTTACTACATAATTAATACATTATTTTATTATTATTACTACATACGACATCTATTATACCAACCAGTACCCGTGGTCAATATAATGTCGTTTTAATAAAAATTACCTATAAGGAAGGTGGATATTATTTACTCCGCGAAAGTCTCCTTAATTTCCTATTTAATTTAACCAACAAAAGAAAATCTTAAAATCTACCTAAGGTTTTATTCTTCCTCATCGACAAAATTTTAATTTACCTTTGTCTCTCTCAAAATACCCGCAAAGTTTGACCTAAAAAAGAAAATCTCAAAAGCTACCTGAGCCTGTAAGCTCTCTAATTCAGTCCGTTATCTAGACCGAACAATACAACAATCTCGCAGACAATGCGAGTGACGTAATCGATCTGCGAACGGATCCGATGCTCTACAACGACTCTACGACATACGGAAATTGTAATTGGAAAAATTGTGCTTGCATTTTATTTGGTATGCTCTACATTTGCTTTAGTTCAGTTGTTTTTGCATTATTTGATTTGTTTATCTAACATATTGCAAAATTATTCTATTTTCCACAAAGGGGATAAATCACGCTGAAGAAAGTTTTGTGTTCAGAATTAATACATGCGCTTCTTAACAGCATGCTTGTTTGCATTAATCGGGCTGAGAAAATACTTTAATTCACTATGTGGTAAGTCTCTCGTATGCGAGGGACTACCTGGGTATATACCGACACTTTGTATTTTTCTGCAACGAATCAGCAAATTTGCTCAGATTTTATATGTAAGCCAGTGAAATTAATATTGTGAGACATAAGATTTCATGTGCCGGAGTGAGAACGTAGTATAGTGCTATGTGCCACTTTGTAAGTTAAATTTTAGAGTAGCGCTATTTAAGAGCAGCCATAGCATTTGGCATCAGACGATCAACCTCCTCTGCCGTCGGTCAAGCCAATAAAAAATCTGTCTCATAGAGTAGTACTTAATCTTTTACTTTTAGAATAAACTTATAGAAAGGGCTGTAACCACTTTTATAGTATCCTTAATGCTATCGATTTTTAAATGATAAAGGTAAAGCTACCCCAGCTACCCCATGTCGATTCATCACCAACCCTTATCACCCCCATTCGATTCCGTGTTGTTCTACCTGATGATAGTTAAATGGTCTAAGAAGGGATGTTTTGGGGGAGATAAGGAAGGTGACTCTTTATTAGGAGGTAAATTACGTAGAGATAGCGGAAATAATAATATGTCCTGTTTTATCTTTTGGAACTTGAATTACAAAACGCATAAAAAGCAGTAAAATAAATTTTATATATTGTCACTGTTAAAGGCCAAACTACTAAAGCGTCGATACTTTAACTTTACGGTAGAGCATTTTAAAGTTGTTTTTTACGATAAAAAATCATTTAAATATACCTACTAGATAATGTTCAGGATAACTTATATTTTTTGAATAATTCTTTTTCTTAATATATCAAAAGGTAAAAATGATTGTCTTTTTTATAGTTTCTTTATCAGGAAACTCATTTAGCACGATCAAAAACTATTTAATTTGGCTATAAAAAGAGCAGTCATAGCATAGCGGGGAGTGATATGGTGTCAACACACCATGCAATATCAACAAAAGTGTAATTGATACCTAACGTTAAATATAGTAAGTAATATTCATATCATAATTTTTTACATTTCACTTCACAAATGTGAACATCCCATATCTAAAGTACACGCCATTCGTTTCAACATAAAATAATGTAGAGAAATTATTTTCCATATTAAAGTCGCCAGCCTTATCTTACACAGCAAAGGATTAAATTTTGCCCGGAACAGCCGTGTCCCGGGCTTTCCCGGGATTCCTTGATTTAATAACAGCGCGAAACCGGGATTTATTAAAAAACCCGGGCGATCCCGACCGCTGACTCTTTGAAAGTATTAATCGATAAGATTTGTGGACGGTCTTAAATTAAAATGTATCTTTACGACCTGGCGTCTGTGGATGTGATGGAGGTATTTGAATAGATTTGGTTCGGAGGGATGTAAAGTGGTTTATTTTCCATTTTTTATTGCATACGTGGAATGGAATTTTCGCTTACTTTGTATTATTTGTTATTATTGTTTTTCTGCTTTGGTAGCGCAATTCTATTACTTGTGCGGTACGATTGCTGTGTTGAGGGATTAGGTTCGATCCTCGGGTCGGACAAAAGTGATACTGGATTTTACTATAACGGAATTATCAGTTTCAGTTTGGAGTCTGAAATTGGTGCCAGGTATAGGGAAAGGCTCCCCCCTCTCACATCATTGGCCGTCCCATAAAAAAATTAACATAAACTCGGCGAGATGATATAAGACAACAATTTACGTCCCTGAGTGAAAAGCGCAGTACAATGCCACGCCATGCTTTATAATTCAAGATTCTGTGTAGTGTTGCTTCTTTTAACAGTTAAGTCTGACGCTTACCATCAGACGAGCAATTTTCTTGTTTAGCCATTCAGATTAATAAAACAACCTGTCGACATTCATATCAAAGCTCAAAAAAATATTGTTACTCATAAAGCTCAGTTCACAGGCCCTCGTAGATAGAGCGAATTTGTCGTCTAGAGTACCCTCGCCGGTACCGACTCTACGCTATCAATTAAGTTACCGGTTTTAAAACCGGACAGTTTTTCACGGATTTCGGGCAAAATTGTTATATTGATGGACATTTTTGGAGTTTATAGAGTAACTAGATGACCCGGTGAACTTCGTATCACCTACATATATTTGTGTAAAATGTGTCCTGTTCTTGTCTTGTCCCCGTCCCGGTCTCCATCCCGGTCCCCGTCCCTGTCCCCGTCCCTGTCCCCGTCCCTGTCCCCGTCCCTGTCCTTGTCCTGTCCTGTCCTGTCCTGTCCTGTCCTGTCCTGTCCTGTCCCAGTCCCTGTCCCTGTCCCTGTCCCTGTCCCTGTCCCTGTCCCTGTCCCTGTCCCTGTCCCTGTCCCTGTCCCTGTCCCTGTCCCTGTCCCTGTCCCTGTCCCTGTCCCTGTCCCTGTCCCTGTCCCTGTCCCTGTCCCTGTCCCTGTCCCTGTCCCTGTCCCTGTCCCTGTCCCTGTCCCTGTCCCTGTCCCTGTCCCTGTCCCTGTCCCTGTCCCTGTCCCTGTCCCTGTCCCTGTCCCTGTCCCTGTCCCTGTCCCTGTCCCTGTCCCTGTCCCTGTCCCTGTCCCTGTCCCTGTCCCTGTCCCTGTCCCTGTCCCTGTCCCTGTCCCTGTCCCTGTCCCTGTCCCTGTCCCTGTCCCTGTCCCTGTCCCTGTCCCTGTCCCTGTCCCTGTCCCTGTCCCTGTCCCTGTCCCTGTCCCTGTCCCTGTCCCTGTCCCTGTCCCTGTCCCTGTCCCTGTCCCTGTCCCTGTCCCTGTCCCTGTCCCTGTCCCTGTCCCTGTCCCTGTCCCTGTCCCTGTCCCTGTCCCTGTCCCTGTCCCTGTCCCTGTCCCTGTCCCTGTCCCTGTCCCTGTCCCTGTCCCTGTCCCTGTCCCTGTCCCTGTCTTGCCCTGTCCCTGTCTTGCCCTGTCCCTGCCCTGTCCCTGTCCTGTCCCTGTCCCTGTCCCTGTCCCTGTCCCTGTCCCTGTCCCTGTCCCTGTCCCTGTCCCTGTCCCTGTCCCTGTCCTGTCCTGTCCTGTCCTGTCCCTGTCCCAGTCCCAGTCCCAGTCCCAGTCCCTGTCCCTGTCCCTGTCCCTGTCCCTGTCCCTGTCCCTGTCCCTGTCCCTGTCCCTGTCCCTGTCCCTGTCCCTGTCCCTGTCCCTGTCCCTGTCCCTGTCCCTGTCCCTGTCCCTGTCCCTGTCCCTGTCCCTGTCCCTGTCCCTGTCCCTGTCCCTGTCCCTGTCCCTGTCCCTGTCCCTGTCCCTGTCCCTGTCCCTGTCCCTGTCCCTGTCCCTGTCCCTGTCCCTGTCCCTGTCCCTGTCCCTGTCTTGCCCTGTCCCTGCCCTGTCCCTGTCCTGTCCCTGTCCCTGTCCCTGTCCCTGTCCCTGTCCCTGTCCCTGTCCCTGTCCCTGTCCCTGTCCCTGTCCCTGTCCCTGTCCCTGTCCCTGTCCCTGTCCCTGTCCCTGTCCCTGTCCCTGTCCCTGTCCCTGTCCCTGTCCCTGTCCCTGTCCCTGTCCCTGTCCCTGTCCCTGTCCCTGTCCCTGTCCCTGTCCCTGTCCCTGTCCCTGTCCCTGTCCCTGTCCCTGTCCCTGTCCCTGTCCCTGTCCCTGTCCCTGTCCCTGTCCCTGTCCCTGTCCCTGTCCCTGTCCCTGTCCCTGTCCCTGTCCCTGTCCCTGTCCCTGTCCCTGTCCCTGTCCCTGTCCCTGTACCTGTCCCTGTCCCTGTCCCTGTCCTGCCCCTGTCCTGTCCCTGTCCTGTCCCTGTCCTGGCTTGTCCCCCAACAAACCGGTTTATACCTGCGCTTATAGATGTTTCACATCAAAAAGACATCAAGTGTTTCATACCCAGGAACAGCAAAATCAACAACTACTAATAAATTAAAAATTAATAAAAAAACATTGTCCAGCGGACAAAATTGTGAATCTAAACCATTCTCAGATCCCCTTGAACACACACAAAAAATTTCATCAAAATCGGTCCAGTCGTTTAAGAGAAGTTCAGGAACATACACACTCACAGAAGAATTATATATATAAAGATGACACGATAGGATAAAAAGCTTTATGGAGTTTTTTCAATTGCACGAAGAAAGGTGTATGTGTTAATGATGACGTTATCACTATCTCACAGAAAACCAACGTAAAACGCTTGTTGTTGGGTTTCGTAGGGTGAGTGAGATGTCCGGAGGCCCAAATCCCACTCCACTTCCCGAACACTTGATCATCCCTTTCCTCTAAAGTCAGCAACGCGCCCATGATTCTTCTGGTATTGTGGGCGCAAATGGGCGATGAAGATCACTTACCATCAGGTGACCCACTTGTTGGTTTGCCGGCCTATATAAAAAAAATGAACACTCGAATATCAATTGTAATAGCCTGAGAACTTAACGAATTTCTTAGCTTAGGTATACTGGCACCATAGCAATGAAGCCATTTAGCTTTTATACTACTTATTTTCATATTCCAAACCACGTCAAACGTATTAAAAAACTTTACGTGTACTTAAACAAAATTATTTTCACTAAAATACTATTACAAAGATAATCTCGCGCTTAGCATTTAGCACAGAAACATATTAAAACGTTATACCGTTATAAATAACATTTTCGTTTAAAATAACGTAGTGTGGTCGAGCCGACGTCGGCGGGTCGTTATTTATTCATATTTGCTTTAGTTGAGAAATTATTTTCTACAAAATGTTGGTCTAAACTGACAGTTACATTTGTGAGTTGTAGTTATGTTATATAAATTAATAACTATGTAAATGTAGACATGATAATCTCTCTCGCGATAAGCTGAAAGCTCTGGATTATGTATAAACAATTATCATAAGTAATTAATTGCTTGACTGCCTCGGTGGCGCTGTTGTAATGCGCTAGCAATCTGTTGTGCTGAGGTCTCAGGTTTGATCCCCGGGTCGATTAATAGTGATATTGGGTTTTTCTTTCACGAAATACAGGAGTCTGAAATTGTGTCCGGTATGGGGATAGGTTCAGCCCCAATCATTCCGCGAAATGTGGGTGTAATAGTTACATCTGTGCTTACTCCTTCGGAGTTACAGGTGTGAGTACTTATGTATGTATTAATATTATCACAAATCTTTCTCAATTTTGTATTTAATAGAAACAAATATACACCCAACAATATACACATCGTTCTTCTCATACTAGGTTAACCTGAATCGCTACTATCAGAAAATCCAGATCTTTCCTTCCGCCTGGTGTTATTCCGGCCTAATACCAGGGTCTGCTTTACCCCTTATGACTTCGCGGTAGGTTTGCAGTATCTGGGGTAACACAGCCGTCGGACCCCCATAACCCTCATCGGGAACTAATTAAATAAAAAAATACGGTATTAAAATCAATTTAAATTAATTGATTTAGCAAAACAAAATCAGTATATCCATTTTACTTAGCTGTGGGATGGTTCCTTTTTGCATAAGTAGGTCCAATTGGCGTCGGGACTTTTTAACTATTAATGTTATGAAATTTTATCAATGGTATTGCGTAGATTAACGTACGTATAAAGATATATTAAATACATATATTCAGTAAAAAGCTTGCAACCTAGCAACGCATCCGAACATGGTATCATGCAGGAAATGAGTTCCAAACCTCGCCTTCCCCGCCTCCCGCGCCCAACCCCAGGGACTCTGCTTAATGTATTTGAAATGTATACTAGCCGTGACGAGCTGTGTTACTCGGGTTGAATAAAATATCGTCAGACCAATGATACGTGGGTAATTCAAAATTCAATGATACGTGGACAACTCGGCCTGCAGTTTAGACTCTACATTTATTAAGTGGTAAGTTCATATATTAGCCATTTGTGTCTACAGTAGCTTCCTTATTTTTATTTTATTGAATGATGAATATAGCAAGTCGCTCGCCTGACGGTAAGCGCCACGCCTGCCCACAAACAAAAACAAAACAAACAGAAGAATTTTGAATTACAAAGCACTGCATGGCACTAAACTGCGCTCGTCAACCCAATAAATTAGATGTTAAGTCACATAATGCCCAATAATTTGACTGGCTTCAACGTCTCTCGCATACAAGGGACCTAACACCTTATAATGGGCTTGAACCAGGTAGTACCTCTGTCTCACTGCCTTAATGATGATGATGATAAATGATAATTATTAAATAACCTAATTGCCGGCAATCTGCCGTAAAAAAATAGCCATTAATGTGTCATTTACTTAGTGATATCGAGAATGTATTACTTGTGTATTTATAACTAATTTAATGATTACTGCAAACAGACAATACAATTACAGTACTCGTATATACTTTAATACAGATTTCCTAATAGACGTGTATGTTTGTAGAGGCGGAAATTCGAAACGCAGTCTTCCGACAGTCCTATTAATTAAATGTTGTGGATATAAATTTATATACAGGCTATTAGTAGACATGCTCTAGCAGGAAATGATGACATTTGAACATAAGTGATATTATGTACAATAATGTTTGTTATGAGCTACGATATGCTACGAGCTACAGTTTCGTAGCACGTAGCAAGTACGTAGCATTACTTTTGCTACGTATTAGGCCACAAAAATCTGTCTGCCTCGGTGGCGCAATTGTAATACGTACGCGGTACGACTGTTTGGTTGAGGCAACGGGTTCGATCCCCGATTTGGGTAAAAGTGATATTGGGTTTTTTCTATCACAAAATATATATAGTAATTATATTATACCCGGAGTCTGGGATCGTGCCCGGTATGGCAAAATAGGCTTGCCCGTGTCACATTATTGGAAATAAATATAAAGCTTGTCGAAATGTGGGTGTACAAGTTACACCTCTGCCTACCCCTTTGCAGATTATAGGCGTGAATTCGTATGTACAAAAATCGCATTTTAAAATCACATCAAGACAATTTAAAATAATATGCTCAATAGTAAGTAGTAACTTACTATTATGGAAAATTTTAATTTAGGTTTGTTTGAGACTAAAATTTTTTTTTTTTTTTTTTTTTTTTTTTTTTTATCCTGGCTCGGCAAAATGACTACGCTACACCTGATGGTAAGTGTAGCGCAATCCAAGAATATTGTCGACCAACGATAAACAATGTGTCCATCGTTGGTCGGCAAGATCATGCCGGCCTGCCAAATGGCCAATGGGGAGGGGAAGGAAAAAGGTAGGAAAAAGGTTTTCGGCGGTAGGTGTGAAAAAAGTTAACACGTATTTGCAGAATCAGCTGATAATTTAATTGAAAAATAATTATAAATCCATCAAGTTTATACCTTTTATTGTTTAACTTGTGTGCCGTACAGTGTATTAATGCACTAGATAGATTTTCAACACACACCACCTGCCAGCAAAACACCTGCACTTTTTATCTTTATTTCACTGGACACAATGGCTCAATTGGCGAATATTGAGAAAACACAAAGCAAACTAGAAGAGTGCTTCACCCAAAGAATGACTGAACTTGAAGCAAAGCTGCAGACCGGGGGATCCGGCAAGGACACAGTAGCACGTGTCGCTGAAGAGTTCCGTACATTTAGGGAGCTCATGTTTGAGATGCTCGGTTTGTTGAGGAAGCAAATCGCTGACTGTGCCCATGCTGTAGACGCGATTGAGACAAGGCACCGCCGGAAGGCACTCATTTTCCTTGGAGTTGCTGAGACTGCGAGCGAAAGTTGCATGACTCTTGTCTTGAATGCAATTAATTCAAATATGGGTTTGAAGGACATATCTGCATCAAACATCTCTGCTTGCCATAGAATTGGGACGCCTAATCAGGAACACCACCGGCCAATTCTTGTCCGTTTCACACAGTTTGACCATCGTTCTGCAGTCTGGAGAGCCAAATCAAAATTGAAGGGTT
This sequence comes from Amorpha juglandis, assembly GCA_949126905.1. Taxonomy (NCBI): domain Eukaryota; kingdom Metazoa; phylum Arthropoda; class Insecta; order Lepidoptera; family Sphingidae; genus Amorpha; species Amorpha juglandis. The sequence goes on along the minus strand of OX421381.1, from coordinate 15,685,264 downwards.
CGCCAATTTCCTTAAAAGAGTTCCTGACTAAACCTCGGCAGCTGGTTTTCACTAAGGCTCGGCAACATTTCGGCATGCGTGCGGTTTGGACCCAAGACGGCGTAGTTATCGTGAAAGCCCCAAATGGCAGTCGTTTCAAGATAACCTCCATCGACGAGCTTAGTCCCTTGACAATTAAATACCCCAGGACAACAGACACTGCATCGGCATCGGGAAGCGGCGACAACCTAGCTGCAACTTCGGGTTCCAAACACAAGTCGCGTAAGATTTGAATCCGGATTGAATTTGTGTCACGTTTTATTGTATATCACAGTTATCTAAATCTTATATTTGGTACTACGTTATTTTTTTTTTAGAGTCCGAAGTAAACAATTTTGTCAATGTTTTGATATTCTCTCGTTCTTGCAATTTGTTTTTATTGTTATACATGGGCCGCAGCACAGAATATAAGTGACAGCAATGACGTGTTATTGTTGACGTTTATGCACGTCTAAGGTTTCGTTCCGAAACCAATTATGTTTATATTGACTTTTATTCTGTGTGGCTTGAGTCATTCATGTACTAAAGCTAATGTAGTAACGCTTACATATGTATTTCTTTTTTGTTTTCTTTCTTAATTTATGTTTCTTTTGTAATTTGTGTTTAATTACCACTATCTGTATGTGTGTAGGTTGGCTGGCGGGTGGTGCAGAGACTGTACTCCTGCTATAAAGGTCATAAATACCAATCTTATACATATATATTTTTTAACAGATATATATTTTTTAGTATTTTATTATATGTACATTTATTTATGTATTCCGATGATGATTCTTTTCATTCTGTAAATCAGTCCGCAACTTCGTCCAGTGATGAAAGTTTTTGCTCAGTTACTGATGGGCTGGGTGACTTGGTGCGCCACACATTTAACCAACAGTTCGTCCACAGTTTCAATGTCTGCCACATCAATGCTCAGAGTGTGCCAAGTCACTACAGCGATCTGTCAGAAGCTTTCGCAGATGCTAACGTTCATGCCATCCTGATTTCTGAGAGTTGGCTCAAACCTCATCTTCCTTCAGTCCTATATCCCCTTCCCGGATTCATTCTTCTTAGAAATGACCGAGTCGACAGGAGAGGGGGAGGGGTAGCTATTTACCTACGTAGTGATTTCAAATATAAAATAGTTGCCTCTTCCTCTCCCCTTTGCTCTGCATCTGCGGAGTATATCTTTCTTGAGGTTTGGGTCAAGGGAGTGAAATCCTTACTTGGTGTTGTCTACTGTCCCCCATCTCTTGACTACTTCTCCAGTCTGGAATCAGTTCTGGAATCCTTGGGATCAGAATATGCACATCACATCATCATCGGCGATTTTAATACTGATCTCCTTGCCCCCCACTCCTCTCGTTCCAGTAAACTCCTTTCCATTGTTGAGTCAGTTAACCTGCATATCCTTCCACTTCAAGCCACCCACCACAATACCGATGGCCATGATACTTGGCTTGACCTTATCCTCACATCCGCACCTTCTCTAGTTTCCTCACATGGTCAGTATCTTGCTCCTGGCTTCTCTCACCATGACCTTATATATTTATGTTACGCCTTAAAACCCGCCAAATCACCTTCCAAAGTATTGCACATGCGTTGTTTTGGTCGTATGGATGTGAGCAAACTTTATAAGGATGCTGCAAAATTAAATTGGGACCATCTATCAGCAGTTTCTTCTATTGACGAGAAAGTAAATATTCTTAATGCCAACATTCTTGCTCTCTTTGACACCCATGCGCCAATCAAGAAAATAAAATTAAAGCGTCCTCCCGCTCCGTGGATGACGCGTGGTGTTCGGATGGCGATGAGGCGAAGGGATCGGGCTTTTCGTAAATATAAGAAAGATCGCTCAGAGGAGAACCGGTGCCTTTTTAGGGTTGCAAGGAATCGGTGTAATCAGATGGTACGCAATGCTAAACGCCGTCATATTCTTAATAATATCTCTTCATTGTCTCCTGCTAGTACCTGGAAGTTCCTCCGGAGTTTAGGTATTGGCAAAGATAATATCCTGGAGCTTCATGGGGCGACTATTGATTTGGATGACATTAATCGCCATTTCTTATCTTCTAATTTAATTGATCACCAAACCAAGAGTCGCACCATGAATTTCTTAGCTGGTCTTCCACGATCTAATATTGACCCCTTTCAATTTTCTCCAGTTCCGCCTGGTGAGATCAAAAAGATAATCCTTTCCATTAAGTCCAATGCAACCGGCTGCGATAACATCAGCCGTCGCATGATAATCCCAATCCTGGATCATCTTCTTCCCGCTATATCCCACATAATTAATGTCTCACTTACGACTGGTGTTTTTTCATCCTTATGGCGAAAAGCCTATGTTATCCCTCTTCCCAAAACTCCAAATCCCTCAGTCGTAAGCCATTTCCGTCCTATCTCCATTCTTCCTTTTTTATCCAAGGTACTGGAGGCTTGTGCCCACAAGCAGCTTTCCACGTTCGTGCACTTGAATAACATATTGTGCCCCTTGCAGTCTGGATTCAGGCCTGGTCATAGTACTGTGTCCGCGCTCCTCAAAGTGACTGGCGATATTAGGGCGGGTATGGAAGATACCAAAGTCACTGTATTGGCTTTGGTTGATTTCTCAAACGCCTTTAGTACCGTCAGTCACGATATCCTTCTTGCTATCCTCTCCCATATCTTGATCTCTCACACGGCACTGGAATGGTTCTCATCTTATCTTCAGGGACGCCAGCAGTCGGTGCGACTCAATGAGTCATCATCAAATTGGTGCCATATTGACTCTGGTGTCCCTCAAGGCGGCATTCTTTCTCCGTTGTTATTTTCTATTTTTATTAACCTCATAACTTGTAATCTTCAGTGTGCGTATCATCTATATGCCGATGACCTGCAGATTTATTCTCAGGCTGGCGTCGATGATGTGGTCACAGCTGTAGACAGGGTGAGCAGAGATCTTGTTCATATTAAGAATTGGTCTGATAGTTTCGGTCTGTCTGTGAACCCGTCTAAATGTCAGGCAATAATTGTGGGTAGCCCAAGGATGATGAGCAGACTGGATATCACAAAGGTTCCATCTGTTACTTTTGATGGATCTGTCATCCCTTGGTGTACCAGTGTCAAGGATCTGGGACTACATATCGACTCCACCCTGAGCTGGCGATCCCAGATAAACTCTGTTAGCCAGAAGGTCACCGGCACTCTTCGTGCTTTATATCGCCTAAAAAACTTGCTTCCTTCTAAGACCAAGACTTTGCTTGTGCAATCCCTTATTCTTCCGGTAATCGATTATGGTGATGTGTGCTATTTTGATCTGAATGCAGATCATCTTAACAAACTTGACCGTCTTCTCAATAACTGCATTCGATTTATCTATAATCTTCGTAAATATGACCATGTTTCTTCCTGTCGCGCGCAGTTAAAATGGCTACTTATTCGCCAACGCCGATCTTTGCGAGCACTCACAACTCTCTTCTCGCTGCTTACATCCCCCTCCCCGCCTTCTTATTTATCTTGTCACTTTACTTACCTTTCTGACAGCCATGACAGGAATCTTCGCTCTTCTAGTAATCTTCTCCTTAAATGTCCCCCTCATACCTCTGACTTCACCCACTCTTCTTTCGCTATTCAATCTATACTTCTCTGGAACGCACTCCCACTCGAAATCAGGTTGTGCACTACACGAGTAGCTTTCAAAACACGAGTTCGTCAACTATTGTTGGACGGAGTGGCAGAATCACATTAATTTGTCTATATACATATGTATTATATAATATATTTATTATATTGTATTTAAGTATATTTTATTATATTTAATTCGGTATTTTAATGTTTAATATTTTTTCTTTAATACGTATCTTCTCTCCTTTTTTTTTTGCACCTACTTTGTTCATCTCTGCATTACCCTAAGGTTGACTGGTAGAGAATGCCTTTGGCATTAAGCCCGCCTTTATACATTTGTATATAAAGTGTAAATAAAATAAATAAAAGGGATGGGAAAAGGGTGAGGATCAGGGGGCAAGCCCCCTGGGGAGAACCGGATATACACTGGCTGACCCTGGAACGCGACCCACACAAGGTAGGCCACTAGGGCAGGTTTTAGCACCAGTGTACGGTGGTCGCTATCCGGTCGGATACAAGTATCCTCCCACCAGCTAAAATTGCGCCCTATAACTCTAGCAACCAAGTTAAACACTACATGAATGACAGAATTACATTTTTATATCAAATTATAAGACGCACGTAAATGAAATTCAAATTTAAAACATATCACGTCGATTATAAATTGCATTCACTACAGAGTGGTATTCAGGCAAATCCGACAAACTCCAGCCGTTGCGTTACTTTATAAAGAAATATTAAAATTTCATTTAGTCCGACAGCCGACGAATAGTTCGCGTAAAGTTTAAACGAACGCCCGTGGTGACGTTCCGCGCTTCGGTATGCTGGGGCGGAATGAGGGGAGGATGGTGGGGGTCAGTATTCGATGTTTTTATGTAATTAATTAAAAATCTATGTAGTTGTGATTTAAATTGATAGTAAGAAGTCGTTACCACTGTCTCACAGAAAACCGACATAAAGTAGCGGCTTGCTGCTGCGTTTCGTACTGTGAGTGAGATATCCGGAAGCCCAAATCCCCTCCTCTTTCCAATCCCTAATTATCCCTTTCCTTTAAGGTCGGCAACGCGCCCATGATTCTTCTGGTGGTGAGCGTATATGGGCGGTGGAGATCACTTACCATCAGGTGACCCACTTGCTCGTTTGCCGGCCTATGCTATAAAAAAAGGGTATTTGATAAATATTCATGCCCCACTAGATAGCGACCACCGTAAATATGGTCAAAACCCAGCGAGTTTTTGCGTCAATTCAGACACTGTATATTTATGACAGCCTCCGTGGCGCAGTAGGCGAATAGCCGCTTGCCAAGCGAGAGGCGAGAGTTCGATTCCCGCAACGAGACATATGTGCGATCCATAAATATTTATTTCGAGTCTGGGTATTGTGGGACTGTATGTCCCTCGTAGTTCCTGATACCCACGATATAGGTTAACCTAATGTGGGGTCAGGACTATGTGTGTGACTGTTGGGTGTATTCATTTATTGATTTATATCTAGGTTACTACAGGGCGGCATAATTCTAGCGACTGGTGAGGGACGCGACGTCTCTTGAGTCGACATTATACTTGGGCTATACTGTACTAAACCGAAGCTGCAGTATAGTCAGTTTGCCGTGCTGAAAATATAATAAAGTATCGTAAACGATTTGAGGTAAATATTTTATATAAACTGTACTTATTATTTAAGGTTGTAATAAATACAGTTGTAGTAATTACTACAGGATAATAGTAATTTTATTTTTATGTATGTTAAACTGTTATGTATGTTTTGTCCGATGAGCTAGACTTCCGGAGGCTCAAGCAGCCTCGTCCCCTTCCCAATCCTCATTCCTTTCCTTAGAGGTTGGGAATTCATTCATGATTTCTCTGGTATTATGGTGATGGATGGTGGAAATCACTTGCTAGCAGACCCACTTGCTCATTTGCCGGCTTCTTATATAAATAGGACTTCTTTTAACCCCCACAATCCTTGACAATCCACCCCTCCTCCAAACCTCTTAACGTTACAATACGTGACGTTTAAATAAATTCAATTGGTGAATTCCAATAGAGCCACCGCGGGACGAGCAATATGTGTACGACTCTTCTATATAAAGACATTTCTCGCTGATCTCTACAATTTTCAATTCACTGTACAAAGTTCAATAGATGTTATTGAAATGTTGATTTTCACACAGTATCTCCTGACTAGCTTTTATCAATTTATGGGAGTGTTATATTATAACTCTTCCCTCTTTGGAGAGGAAATATGCAAATTGGGGGGCTTGCGACTGGAAAGGCGAATGACCGTTGAAGGCACAGTGATACAAGGATACCCGTCCCAACCAACCATCAATTCATGTCGCAAGCTCCTCGAGAGAACCGAATATATACTGGCTGATCCACAATACCAGCAGAATCATAGGCCCGTTGCCAACTTTAAACGGAAAGAGATAATTACGGGACTGGAAAGGGGAGGGGGATTTGGGCCTGCGGATATCTCACTAACTGTATGAAATAGACAGTACTTCGGTTTTCTTTCAATGCTATAGACAAAACTATCTACAGCGTAGCTCTATCACTCAAAAAGCGTAGACCTCAATTTGATACAACCAATGCTTTCGCCTGACTCGCATGCGTCGTTGTCTCATTGCATCGGTCGCGTCTCTCAAAACAGGCATTAACAGTTGCATGTTAAACCGCCATGCCGCCGGCCAATAAGTTTAAACTTTACAAAACTGTCGAACTATATAACGTTGTTTGCTGTAAGCTGTGTTTAGAACTGTGTTGTTTGGTTTTTGTTCAGAGTTTCTGGTTAACTGAATTAAACTGTTAAATGTATTACGGATTGTGTAGTTTATTTTAGCAAGCACAAGTAATTTACACCCTTTTCAGTATACACTAAGGGCTTTACTAATAAATGTTGTATACGAGTGTCATACTTATACAGTATTTTGTCTCGCTTCTTCTTATAATAAATGTCACTCAACATAGCAAGACAAAGTATTGTATAACGATTACCAACATATACAATGTTTATTAGTAAAGCCCTAACAGTATTAATCGACAACTAAATAGATTTAGTGTAATTGCCGAGTGTATTTTGATGATATGTATACATTAGTTGATATTGATTTCTATGTAAGGTCTTTTACTTTTGTACTGTCTTGTCATAAGCGCTATTTCTAAACTATTTAATTCCCTTTCATTTAATTTCACAGTAATAATATATAAATACAACCATCATACACACCTAATTCTGAACCCTCACTAGGTTAACTTCCGGCCCCACAATACCCAGATCTGAAACAAATATCACATCACACAAACATTTATCGTAATGCGGGAAATGAATCCACGACTTCTCACTTCGCAACTGGCTACTCGCCCATAACTCCACGCAGACTATATAGTACTAGCTTTTGCTCGCGGCTCCGCCCACGTGATCAAACAAACAAACAAACAATCAAACTCTACAGCTTTATAATATTAGTATAGATTAGGGTAGCTTAGCAACGGAAGCCTTCAAATAATATTATTTCGGTAGCTTAGCAACGGAAGCCTTCAAATATGAATAATTTTCCCCGTTTTTGCAACATTTTTCACTGATGCTTCGCTTCTAATGGTCGCAGCGTAATGTTATATAGCCTAAAGCTTTCCTCGATAAATGGACTATCCAACACAAAAAGAATTTTTCAATTCAAACCAGTAGTTCCTGAGATTAGCCCGTTCAAACAAACAAACAAACAAACAATCAAACTCTACAGCTTTATTATTAGTATAGATTTTTAATCAAAATATAAAATAGGCCAAAGCTACCCTAACAATATTCTAAGCATCCAATCACGCCAAACACACACACCTAGCACTTGCAACATGCGCTTTTCTAATTCCGTTCGTCAAACATGACTGCTCGCATCTCAAACACCTAAGCATCTGTTATTGACCCAAAATAGACTTTATTTCAATTTTTATACAGCCTAAATTCAAATGTGTAAAAGTAGTTTTAACAATAAGGTGTAGACGTAAAATGGATTTAATGGCGTGCTGATAAGGTTGAGAATCTATATTAAACTTCTATTGTTACGGAGTACGAAACATACCGTAGTGCAGTCAGCTGGGAAGCGCGAGAATGGCCACAGGGTTGGCACTTTAGTGTTATTTAATTTTAGGATTATAATTTTCAATGGCCTATATTAATAAAATATTTTTAAGACTGTTCCCACCTCAATGGTCAGGACGATTTTCACCGAAAAATCTACCGAACTCGAGATTTCGCACGACCGAGATGCAACACGACGGCAACGTTTTTAATTGTTTTAATTTTATCATCTTTATTTATTATTTTAAAAGGGTCTTAATCGCGTAGTATCTAGAGGTATAAATACCTATTATTAATTTATTTCCCTGAACAATAATAAAATAGGGATTTTATACACATCGCGAAAGCCTAAAATCAGTTTCTTTTTGTTTAGAATGTTCTAAAAATAATAAGTTTTTTTATCCGATCACATGGAATATTTTGGTTTAAACATTCATGTGAATCGATATATAGGTTCACTAGTACTTAGCGTTAGAAATTAAATCAACCTGATAAATAAGTAACGTTCAGAAATGGTTATGGGTTTCGACCTACAAATGAACTGCATATATAATAAATTTATAGTACACTAAGCCGTAAAATCGGAAATTCTCTTGTAGCGCCAACCCTAGCATCCTAAATCAAGCTCTCGTCAAACTATCGCCGTTGAATTTTTGGCATGCCTTCGGGCCTTTTCGACGATCCAACGTACACTCACGGCCGAACGCAAACGCATGCCGGCCTATCGTTTATATTGCACTTCACTAATATTAGGCAAAAAGTAACAGAATTTGACTGCCTTGGTGGCGCAATTGTTGCTGACGCGGTAAGACTGCTATGCTGATCTTGTGTTCGATTCCCGGGTTAGGTAAAAGTGATATTGGGATTTTTTATCACGAAATCTATAGTAATATATGCTCGGTGAAATGTGGGTGTAGTGATTAAACCTCTGCCTATCCCACTTATCCTGTACACTGGCTGATCCTGGAAAGCGATCCACACACGATTTGTGGGACACTGTGGTAGGTTACTATCCTAACACCAGAGATCAGATATCATATAGCTGGTGATAGGATATTCATATGTGACCACCGAAAAACTCATTGTTTGTGATTGGTCACATATTTTTTGGATTACAGTACGCTTACCATCAGGTGTAGTGCAGTCACTTTGTCATGCTCGGATAAAAAAAACCTTTTTCATCAAATAAATACTGGTTTTTTATTACACATTTCTAATACCTAATGCCAATGTTTTGAAGCACCCTTCACTTAAATAGACGCAGGTGAAAGTACGAGGGGACACCGCCTTAGATTATTAAAGTCTCCCGGAATTAATTTTGTATCGTGCACGATCGCGTCCCGAGCCCTATTTAATTAATTACACTCGCATCTTCTTGTCTCGGGAGCTTGTAATGCAATCCTGCATTATTTTGTTCAGGTGTAATCATAGGTATTTAACCGACGGAAACACGGAGGAGGTTCGAATTGATGCGTACATATCTATATTTATTTTTATTGCCTGCACACAGACAGTCAGCCCGGAGTCTGGAATTGTGCCCGGTATAGCGATAGCCTTACTCCCAATTACATTTTTGCATGACAATAAGCTCGGCGAAATGTAAATATTTAATTTAATGACGATACGAGCAAGTCGCTCGCCTGATGGTAAGCGCTACGCCTACCGATAAACAGAAGCAACACCACACAGAACTTTCAATTACAAAGCACTGCATAAACAGCACTCGCCACCCCGAGACATAAGATGTTAAGTCCCATAATACGCAGTAATTTCACTGGCTTCCATGTCCTTCAAACCAAAACACAATAGTACTTACACACTGTTGCTTGGTGGCAGATATAGACAGACCGATGGTGCCAACCCAGACGGCCTCTCGGATACTAGGGACCTACCACCTTGTAAAAGAATTGTTCCGAATATTGTGGTTATTGATTATATCCCACTAATTGCAAATACTGTTACAAATAACATAAATAATGAGCAATTTTAATTAATTTCAATAAACAAGCAGGGAAGGGAACAATCTTTGAAGCTTAAAGGAAGTTCCCTCACAAGGGCGCCGCAGGGATTATGTTAATTCGGGGAGGGTGGAAATAAGCAAGCACACCGCTACTTTTACTTACCGTGGAGTTTAATAACAATGATAGAATTTTGACAGTTGAGTATAAGATTGATAACAATTTTGGTGAGTTGCAGAAGATTCTGTTCTTTGATATTGAAAAATTTGACAGTTTACATCGCTTGTAAAGGGTTTGAACTATGTTATTCTTTTATGATTATAATTAGTAGCTAATGTAAGCTAATCACCATAAATCATAATAAAAATAATTTTATTCATCCCTTCAAAAATATTTATGTTATAGGCTATTTAAATCTGGTAGAGAGCATGATTATCGAATGCCAATAAAAAGACGCACGCCAGATACGATGACGTCAACCTATATGGTCAAAACGCGGCGCACGCGGGCGAGGTAATTAGCTAGGTGGTCCCACTACTCCTCCGTTTTTTTTTCACGCGTGTTTTAATCAATATTTGTAGTATTAATTGGACCTGCTTACGCAAACAGGAACCAGCCCACAGCAAGCACTAGCAAGAATGGGCCGACACGACTAGCTTGTTACAACTTTCTCACAGAAAACCGACTTGAAGTAGCTACTTGCTGTTTGTACCATGAATAAGATATCTGAAACCAACTCTCCCCTCCCCTTTCCCATCCCTTAATCATCCCCTTTCCTTTGAAGTTCGGAACGCTTCTTTGAGTTTTCGAGGCGATAAAGATCACTTACTATCAGATTACTGAATTGGTCGAGACGGCTTTTGCTTAAAAAAATCCTCATAAAAATAATATAATATAAATTACAAGGTAGATCCCTCTTATGCGAGAGGCTGCCTGGGTTGGTACCATCGCTTTGTCTATTTCTGCTGCCAAGCAACAGTGTGTAAGTACTGTTGTATTTCGGTTGGAAGGACATTGAAGCCAATTAAATTACTGGGCATTATGAGACTTATCTTACATCTCAGGATGTCGAGCGCAGTTCAGTGTCATGCAGTGCTTTATAATTCAATGTTCTGTGTGGTGTTGCTTCTCTTTATGGGCAGGTATGGCACATATTAACAGGCGGGCGCCTTGCTCGCCTCGTCATTCAATAAAATAAAAAGACGGAGAGCTACCCTACATAATACCAAACCCACCGCGAAGTGATATGGGGTTAAGTGGAACCTGGCATTAAGCCGGAATAACCACAGGCACAAGGAAAGCTCAGGAGTTTCTAATCACGATTCACTGAGTCACGATTCAGTTTAACCTATACGAAAAGAAATATGTGTATATTGTTAGGTGTGTTTCTATTCAATACGAAAATGACAAACATAACCTTCCAGATTTAGGATGTGTACAATAAAAACTCACTTACATCGCGAACGTTGTCTACAATCATTAAAATCTCATCACCAGCCGCACAGCTTATTCGGGACGCGGGATATCTTTCGCGAAAGAAATGGTCGGGAAAATTACCTCCAGCCCCCTACTATTGGCTGCGTTTGTGACTTTAAGATTTATTGATTGGATTCTTTATTGTGAAGCTGTTGAGGATATATTGTTCTTTTTAGTTCGGATTTTGTTTGAATTATAGTTGCTTTTATGGAATGACTTGATTCAGGCATCTGTAAATGGAAGTCGCTTAGGGATACGAATAGATAGTGAGTTTTATGTTATTTTATTAAGGGACTTAAGTAGGTACTTTGACAGTGTTTTTTTAGCTTATGGCTCCATCGTTTACAGTGACTTAAGTAGAAGGGCTATTCATTCATATGGATGCAAATATGCAATAACATATATAAATAATGATATTGTAGATTTCAAAAATAAGAAGTCACGAATCTTTCGAGTTCCAACAGTAGCATTGCTACAATTGACGTGACGTAATCACGCCACCCAGCGACAAATAGCAACTTTATACAAATAACAACGCATTTATTTTACCCAAATGATGGTACAGATTAAATATTACCCGCGTCGGGAGTTGAAACAACATCTACAACTCTGATTGGAAACATAAATATCACAACTTGAGAGTAACTCGTTTCGAAATTGATCGGTCGGTTTACCTACAGGGTGAATTTGTCAGGTTTTTATGAGATTGTTTTATAGTAGGGGAGGTAGACAAGCAAGCGGGTCACCTCTTAACACCAGAGCATTGAGTCTATTGAGTTTTAGCGGCTGTACCACTGGATCGGTTTTGAATGTTTGTTATGAGTGCTATTATAGCACTTTTTTTATTTGATTGAATGACGAGACGAGCAAGGCTCTCGCCTGATGAAAAGAGCCAAAACAGAACACACGGAACCTTGAATTACAAAGCAGTGCATGACACTAAACTGCAACGTCACCCCGAGACATAAGATGTTAAGAGTCATAATGCCCAGTAATTTCACTGGCTTGACATTGGTCCTTCAAACCGAAACGCAACAATGCTTACACACTGTTGCTTGGCGGCAGAAATAGACAAAGAGGTGGTACCAACCCAGACGGCCTCTAGCATACGAGGGACCTTCCAGCTTGTTGCATATTATAGCATTTAAATGGAACCTAGGCAAAATCGTATTCTACAAAAAGGCTTTACAGAGCGGCTCGTTGAGCGCAATCTGGTTTCTCTAAGGTTAAGCAAAATTTAAATGGTCATGATGGGGGAAGTAGTAACGTCTTTGAATAGGAAGTGGACCCTGGTAATAAACCCAGATAACACAAGGCAGAAAGAAAAAAAGAGTAACTAAAATGAAATTGAATTACAAATTTTCGAGTTCTCATAATAATTTAAAAAATATAGTAGGTTCAAGTTTTCTCTTTGAATTACTTTAACGCTGTATGTAGCGCCCGCTTCGAATACTTCCTAAAACCAGACGTTGTCATTATTTTATACGAATCGTTATAAAATTTAAGTTAGCGCCATCTACCAAATATATACGCACCAAATAGCTTGAATACCTTAGTTAAATGTTCCGCTAGTTTCCACTAGCTAGCGCTGTCTCGACAGCAACGTAGTTAGATAACAAAAACACAGAGGGCGCTTCTCGGAAAAATATGAAAATTGATCTCACGACATCTAGCGGATAATTTTAGAACTTTTTGATACGTTTACTTGGTTTACATATCATTAGTAAATTTATGTTAGAAGGCGGTCTTGAGGAACGTAGTAGTTATTGCGTTCACAATAGATGGCGCTAAATACAATTGAAAACTGCCTAGAAACTTTGTATCCATTCTGATTTCACCGAATCTCTTTTCACACTAATTTATTAAGTTTTTGATGCGATCTATTCAGCTGTTAAGGCGTGATTGAAATGGCATTAAACATCCATTCAATTTTCACAGGTATGTGAATTATTAAAAGGAAGTAGGATTATTTGGTTTATATGGACATGTCATAACAATACAATTTTTTGAAGTGATAACTTCTTATGGGAGGGTGAACCGAAACGTTCCGTAACGCGAGCGGTCCATCGACCAGCCAGCGTTAGCCGACCTTCCTGGAACATCGATAATTTCGAAGTCCCAGGTGGCGTCACACAGTGACCAGTCGGCTTGGACCGGACTTTCACAAGACTAACCGGAATTTGACCGGACTTTGACTCGACTTTGATCTGACTTTGACCCGACTTTGACCGGACTTTGACCGGACTTTGATCGGACTTCGACCGGGCTGTCCGGATTTTGACCGGACTTTGACCGGACTGTGACAGGGCTTTGACCGGACTTTGACCGGATTCTGACCGGACTTTGACCGGACTGTGACAGAGCTTTGACCGGACTTTTACCGGACTTTCACCGGAATTCGACCGGACTTTGACAGGGCTTTGACCGGACTTTAACCGGATTTTGACCGGACTTTTACCGGACTTTCACCGGACTTTGACCGGACTTTGACATGACTTTGACTGGACTTCGTAACGTAACGTAACGCGTTACGGCGCCACTTTGTCTGGCTTCCCTTTCTCTCACGCATACGGCAGCAGTAGGCAGGCTCCTCCTCTCTCACTTTAACCCACGTTAGTTTAAGTTATCACTTCTGTCGAGCGTGCCGAGACGCACACGTTTTTTTTATTTTTTTTTCAAGTTTCTCATGCAGTTTTTAATACTATTTTCAATTAATATCTCTTGCCAAAAATATGCGACTTTTTTACTTTATTTCTAATTAGTTAGACTTCTAAATAATAGTAGATAAATAAATAGATTTAATGTAGTTGATACTGATTTCTATATATAAGTTTCTATTACTTTTGTACTGACTTATCACAAGCACTATTTCAATTGCCTACATAATTAATAAACTATTTCATTACATTACAATAGACAATGGTCATAATATACAAAAGTGTGATTTTATTTGAACTGTAATTAATAAACTTTACACAAAATATATTGTTCTGTTATCGAAGATATCCTAACAGATAATAAAAAAACACAAAAGTAAAAAAATTATGATGGTGGTACGGAACATTAATCTCTGTGCTAAAATCAAACCCGTGGTCAAACCCTACTCGTCCGCTGAGCCATGACGGAATAAATGAACTTGATAATTTTCCACAAGGATTTCAGATCCACGTCACCATATTACGATCCAAAATGAATCCGCACTTTTTATATTAATAAAAGATGTAGTGAATTCATAGATGGGTAAAAGCTCTGAAAAATAATATGAGAGAGACGAGAGTGGGGCATATAGCACCACAAAAAAATAATTAATCCACATATTCACACAATTAAAAACATATCAGCCACTTATATAAGTAAATCCATTGAACGGCGCAAGTTTGTGAGCCTCGTGAAAAGTTTCTTAGCCGCAGACCGGCCGCGGCCCATTCATTCGACGTCAGCGCGTTACATGCGTCGCGGTTACTTGTCGTGTATGACTATTTGTATTATTTCTAGTATTCATAATTTATCAATAATTACAATACCGACTTTTTATTGAAAAAATAATAAAATATTAAATTAAAAATTGATTAATATAATTAATAATTATTAATATTATATTGAGTCTGTTAACGTAATAGACCCTGCTTTCAATTGTAGTCTTTCTGCGTACACCCTATATTTAGGAAAAAAAATAAAAATAGAATACCCACCTTATTAGGATAATTCACAATTATAATTCAACTAAAATTATTTTAAAATGCTATGATTATTAAAAATAACTTGTACATCTCATATTAAGTGAATTAATGTATTATTTATGAGAAATAAATGTGTTAAACCATAGAATATGTCGATTTCTGTGAAGTTTGTTTTATTTAAATATATTTACAAGATAGCAGATTCATATTATTTAAAATTAAAGTAATATGTTTTTATATTTAAGTAATATTATGAAATTATTAAAAAAATCAGAGCATAAATTATATTCACAGATCAACGTCAAATTCCAAACTATTTTTATTTTGGTTAGCCTGTTAGTAAGCGTCACATATTATGCTCATATAGAAAAGCAACACCACACATAAATTTGCATTAAGTATAAAGTTTGCATGGCAGTGAATTGTGGTGATATAAGATGTTAAGTCTCATAACACCCAGTAACTTCACTAGCTATTCTTTTTCTAGAAGTAAATATTGTTACACTTCAATGTTCACAAAATAACGCGTTACTACTGTACAATAATGATGACATCTAGTTCTTTCCCATAAATCCAAACTGTATAATATGTCCGCAACACAGGGGGAACGTAATGAGGCCCGTCTGAGTGCAACAGCGTCGTTTTACTGCACTGCAGTGTGTACACAGTACGGTGGTCGCTAGTGTGTACACTACACACGAATTTCACGCTGCCGACTTAATTCTATTTTGCTATTATTTCTTCATTTTTGCGCATTTAGTACTATTATTATTATTATTGGAACGAAGTTCCTTACGGCAGGCTTGGAGGGGATAGGGATTTCGCTGCGTGACCGAACTGAAAAAAATGTGATAGTAAAACCGTAAGAAAAATGCGTGGAAAAAATGCGTGGAATAAAAGCGTTAAATGAGACGTGCGCAGGCGCGACAGTCAATGTGTCAATTTTAATGTCAGTCATTTCTATGTAATTTTATGTTGTCAAACAAAAATAAAGAGACATATTTAAAATGAAATTCATTCAGCCAGTTATAATTGAAGTATATAAAAATACTCCTTCGATTTTTAAAATATTACGCTTGCTCGTTATTATTTATAATTACATAAGTTGATAAAAAATGCTATACAATAGCTTTACCGCGGCAGTCTCCGTGCGCCACACGTCTTTTTTTATTTCTATTTTTCTATTCTATTTCTATGTAATTTTATGTTGTCAAACAAAAATAAAGAGACATATTTTGTTATTTTAGTTGATAATTTGAATTTTTTGCAATTTGTGTCGATTGTACATTAGCCGAAGGAACTTCGTTCCTACCTGGTGTCCCACGACACACACAAATTTTTTTGTTCTGCTACTTGATCTACAAGATCGGTATATTCTGGCAACCACGGGCCAAAGCCAAGTGGCTTCAGTAAGGATCGAATCTACGTTAGAAGCCTGTGGGGGAAATGGCTCTATATGCACACTTTCTAACTATTCTGCACGTGTTTAAAATCACTGCTTTTTGTACCTGTATATAAGGTTGTTGTGGCAGATCTAAAAGCGAAAGTGACTGTACCAGCTGTTATGTCGTATAGTGACTTTTCTTCATTAAATAACTATGAAAAAGAGTTGTAATTAGCAAGATACATGACTTAATAACTTAGTAAGCGCGAGTACTATTTAATGCCTTATTTATTTTACGAATTACATACTCAAATACCTTGAACGTGTCGTGAGCTGCGAATGAAATCTGCCCTTACCTGAAACAAATAAATATAATAAACTTTAATTAAAATTAAACTGGAATTTATTTATTTTTACTCCATACTCTATCATCAGATCTTAACCAAATTTATATGGGACTACATCGCAGCTAAACTCTATCGAATATTTTTTTTCCCTGAATATCGGTCCATAACTTGCGGAGATATCGATGTACACTAAAACATACACATAAAAAAGTTTTTTGAAGTCGTTTAAAATCCAAACAACAGTAAACAGCATAATAAATGTGCAACAAGTGCTGTCTTATCACTAAAAGCCATCGCTTTCAAGCAACCATGGCAACTCTAAAAACATCCTAACCAAACCAGTAAAGAAACCTCAATAATAAATCGCCTAAACCACACCCCTATAATCCGATTTCATTTAGCTATTCATCAGAGGTGAAAATAGGAAAGATTTCAATCAAGGGTTCTTTGTCGGTCCGAAATGATGGTTGCCTCTAAACAATTGTAGTTCTAATGAAACTGCTCGACAAATAGGTCTCGGAATGTTAAGGGTTCCTGAGGGTTTTTTGACAGTTTGATCACGTTTGTGGAAACTATAGTGGTAATAAACGCCTATTTAATATGGTGACCACGACGGGAATTACCATTTACACACATACATAGATTCACGCCTGTTTTCCATAGGGGTTGGCAGAGACAAATTTCCATCTGCTACGATCCTTACACACCTCTTTGGCCTCTTTCACTCTTATTATATTCTTCATGCATGCACGTCGTTTTAGGGTACTTCTGACCTAGCCTATCTCGAGAATATCTCCGACTTGATCTAAGAACGTTCGCCGAGGCCTTACCCTCCCAACTGTACCATTCACACTCATTACTATTTATCTCCATATATTATTTCTCAAAGGTGTTTTTTTGTTGGAACGCCGTAACTTCCATAATTATTCATCAAAATGATTCAAACACTATTTGAAAGCTTATGTTTGCCGCTATTGACGAAAAGTAGACAAACGTTATAAAAGTATAGGAGTTGCCAAAATAAAAAGTTAACTTCAGGTTGTACTGATATAATTCTGTTGACCGTCGACAGACTGCGTCCGCAATATTATATTACGCCTTCATTGTTCTTAAACGACGTGTAAGTCACTTTGACAAAAAAAACAAAATTTTGCCTATCAATTTGAAAATACAAAACGTCTGACTATAAAATATCGTTTTCAAACCCAGTCAAAAGAATCCGAGAAAAATATAACTGAAATGAAAACAGTCAATCGCCGGCCGTTTTCAATTTGACGCGAACCACGAGTGGTCTTGCGACTTTTTTGGTTACCAAATGGCATAGTTACACAGCACCAGTCGCTGAGCCGATGATAGACAGCTACTGTCCTCTGTAACTTGCATGTCAGTAGCGTGACAAAATTAGGGATGCCTCTATTACAGTTACATAGCTCCCAACTGCCTTGTATAGAGAAAACAGGTCTGCAATAAATATAGAAAGCAATGCGACAATAAAATAGACTTGGTAATGCAAAGTTGTTTTTGAGGCCACGTCACGTTCACAATGTTTGACTGTTCTTGCCAGTGGTAGGATATTTATATCCACTCGGATAGCGACCACCGTACACATGGGGATAAAACCTATCATAGTGATTCACACACCTTGTGTGGACCGCGTTACAGCATCAGCCAATGTATTCTCCCGATAGGCTTGCGACTTGACTTAATGGTTGCTTGGGGCGATTATAGTAATATATTCTTGTATCCCTGTGCCTGCATCGTTCATCCGCCTGTCCAATTGCAGGGCACTCGATTTGCTTCTTCCATCTTCGGAGTGTACAGCCTTTATAGATACAGGTCAACATGATTCTGGTGACCACTAATAAACTCATTATTTGTCGATGGTCGCTGGTTTTTTGAACTGTACCACGCTTATCACAAGGTAGTGCAGTCACTTAGCCCGGATAAAAAAAAACACTACACGAGCAACTGATCGGCTGATTTAGAGCCTCATCTGGGCAAGTTGTACGCTAACTTTCACAGTGTAACCAAGCCATAACTTAGAATATATGACGGGTTTTCACAAACCGCTTACTGTATTGATGTCGTGAAAAAGTTTGGATTCGAGAAAATGTCTATGCTTTTTCATACCGAAGCTTTGTAAAAAGTATTCAAAATTGTGAATGTCGCTGAAAAGGTTGTTTGAACTAATGGACAGGGAGCCCTCGATCTCCTGATCCACTTGACTACTATCAAGCTCATTTTCCGTGAGTAGCTTCGTTTCGATGAGACGACCAACTATTCCCTATGCGAAAATTCTCTATTGTGGTAGCTAACAGCGGTAGCAAGGATAGAATATTTCGATTTGATGATACTCAAAAAATTATTATTTTATTTGTAGGACAATATGACAGTTAAATTATATAAATATTAACTAAGTAAATACAAAAAAATCAGCTGGTTAGTAATCATTCTTATGACCTCATTATCGATACCTATTGGAAGCCCCTCCTTCCAATAGGTATGAATTGAGTGATTTTGACAGCCTCTTCGGCGCAGTGGGTGAATATCTCCGCACCGAGACAAATATTTATCTGATCTACAAATATTTGTTTCGAGTTTGGATGTTGTGAGAACCAAAATCTCTCAAAGTTCCTGATACCCACTATATAAGACTCCTATCTTACTATGGGTTCAGGGCTATGTAAGTGACTGTTGGGTGTTATATATTTATTTTAAATATAATAATCCAGTTAAATAATAATGCAAAAACACCGCAACCTTTTCGTATACATGACGCCACACAATGATTATTCGTAATGACTTGTAAAAACTTTTCTAAATTTAGTGACGTGCCACGTAGTATACATCAACAGCCTGCGCCCGATCCATGGCTTGGACGCGTTTTTTTACTGGACTATATGATATTTATATTTGAAACACCTCCCTGTCTTTATATTTTGATTAATTACGTTGCAAGAAAAATACAGAGCAGACAGAGCATCAATGCTCAGTGTCGAGATGTGTGTGCTACTGTCGATCCTGGCTTACAGCGATGAGTGTTGGCGGGATAGCTTCTTGGGCAATAAGCTATAAATCAAGTAAGCTTAATAAACTGCTTTGGTATTCTGGCTTACCCTTTAACTAAGAGCCTTGTCTTAGGCTGGCCTTATACGGTTGGAATTAATTATCTGGATTCAGAAAGCTTGGAGATGCATAATATTTTGTTTTTGTTTGCATTATAGAGGGTAAAAGATATGAACTCAGGTTACTTCAGACAGTTAAGAATTCTGCCAGGCTTTTTTTTATCCTGGCTCGGCAAATTGACTACGTCACACCTGATGGTAAGTGTAGCGCAATCCAGGAATAGTGTCAACCAACGATAAACAGTGTGTTTATCGTTGGTCGGCACGATCATGCCGGCTGGCTAACTGCTTCTTCACACTCTGTTTAAAGGACCCCATATTATAGGATGGCTGAGAATTGTTACTCTACAATAATATATAAATTTCATATTAGGCATCAGTATTCATAAATTGGAACGCACTCCATTCTCATAAATAACAATGCCAAATCATCGAACACGCACAGACGCTTCAGGTAGGACTAGCATCGGCTTTCATACGACCCATAAATAATTCAGGCTGTTGTGGCCCTCGGCGCCCCGTGTAATACATTTATAGTGGAACTGTTTAAATTATTCCAGCCTTGTATGATCAGCTTTGTTACCAACGATGAACGAATTGGGTAGCTGAGTATTTTAGAATAACAATAGGCTTATTAGGGAAGGAGAAGGGATGAACAAGAGACCCAATGGTCTCACTACTAAAGATGCTCAAAGGGCGGGAAGTTGATGCGTCTAAATAGCAGCATGGATTGTGACAGTAAGGCTGGATAACGCTAGGGGAAAGAATATAATTGATAATATAGGGGCATGCTTGTATCCTCGGAAAGGCAAAAGTTCGTCTATTGTACCCATGTATCACCAATATCATTTTTATTTATAGGAGGTGAGCTTATCCTCATAAGGTGCAAGGCCCCTCGTATGCGATAGGCCGTCTGGGTTGGTATCACCACTTTATCTTTGTGCCGCCAAGCAGCAGTTTGTAAGCGCTGCTGTATTTCGGTTTGAACGATATTGAAGCTAGTAAAATTACTGAATATTACGAGACTTAACAACTTATGTCTGGAGTTAACGAACGTAGTCCAAAGCCAGTGCTTTGTAATTCAAGTTCTGTGTGATGTTGTTTCTGTTTATGAGCAGGCGTTGCGCTTACCAACAGGCGATTTTAAAACATTTGTCTATTTTTCGTTAATAGCAGCAAAAAAATGCTTTAAAATGGTGTTTGACTAAGACGAATAATCATGGAAGTTACGTACCAACAAAAAACATCTTGGAGAAATAGGTAATATGTAGAGGTTAAGTCAGAAATCATAAAATATATTTACGTGTTGCAAATCAATATTTGATATGACAGCTTACAGTAGGTCTATTACAAGTTACAAATACGTTAAAGTTAAAGTGTTAAAAGAAAAATAATTCATACTGAGTAGTAGAAAAAAGTCGCACCGCAACTAATTTCGTATTTGAATAATATGTTATAACAGTATTATACTATCAATTTTAATTCATCAAAATTCCCATTTGTGAATACTTCCACGTGTTGTATGGACAGAAAACGGAAACTATCATCGTTTTAGAAAACTATCAAAACTTGTACTAGGCCTCTAGTACGAATCGTAGGCAGTTAATTCGTTACATCGTAGCCGGTATGGAGCTCAGTATCGCATGGATAGCTTATACCGTAGCGTATGTCCGCTTCGGTGTAGCATACGTGCGCTACGGCGTAGCCTATACATCGTGCTACGTACAATCAACTCTGCATAATATCAAGTATAAAAGCAACCAATCAACCGCAGGTGCTTTGGCAGCATATTATTAAGATGCAGCACATTATAACCCTATTTCATTATTGTTTGACTTATACATTGATTCTAAAAGGTATAAGAACAAAGAAAATTCTTCTATGCTTTACTGAAATAAAGTCATATATCAGAATACACCACTCCGAAGCAATATAATCTGCTTCCAATCAAACCCAACAATTAACATAACAGTTGGACGATATTGCACAAGATGTAGACTCGGAATTCAATGTGATCGGTTTAATTGACATTTGATCGGGCCTCGGGACCGTCGTATAATATCGGAGACGTCCCGCAGGACGTGTCGGCGCCGTGTCGTGGGACGCAAGGATTGAAACATGACGTACTGCCGCTTGGAGGGTAAATTGTTGAGTGGTTTGTGATTATCGCATGCCTCGGAGGAGTGACAAGCTGAAGGGATACAAAAGTATAACTATACATTCATTGGAATCTTATGTATATATTTTTTATTCGATTGAATGCGAGCAAGGCGCTCGCCTGATGGTAAGCGCCACGTCTGCTTATTAACAAAATAACACCACATAGAACTTTCAATTATAAAGCACTGCATGGCACTGAAATACCCTCGTCACCCCTATAATGTAAGTCTCGCAATGCCCACTAATTTCAATGTCGTCAATGTCCTTCAAACCGAAACACAACAATGCTTACACAATGTTGCTGGGCGGCTGAAATATACAAAGCGGTGGTAACAACCCAGACGGCCTCTTGCATACGTGGGACTTAACACCTTGATAAAAATTGTATATAGATGAAAAATATTCTCGTTATTTTATCTATATTCTTGCAAGCTCTAATTTCATCCGATTTAAACTTGTACAAAGCATATAGTTTTTGAAAAATAATTCCCCACTGCTCGCTGAAAAGTCAACAATATTTGCTACTTTGTGGCTTCACCGGTAATAAAAGTAGACGAAAAATGTTACATTCAACCGCAAAAATGCTCGGAAGCCAAGATTCCGGCGCACCTGGCCTTTTGCCACCTGCAAAAGCTTTTTCAGTAATTTTCACGGCGCTTTAAATCTTTCCAGATTCCTCCCTTGCGTCATTTTTACAATGTTTTTATCTCGAACATGCGTCCCGTTAAACATTTCGCATTGAGCACATTTATATCTCCGTAGTAATTGTGAAAGAGAGCCTCCTTTTATCACTCGCTTAAAAAAAATCCGTATAACCGGTGTAACTACCCATAGGGTTTGACATCAGGCAGGCCGCCGATCGTAAAAATTACAAATCTTTCAGTAACATAATTATGTTAAAGTTCAAAGGAATTGGGCCTCCGGATATCTCACTTACCGTACGAAACGCAGAAAGCCGCTACTTTACGTCGGTTTTCTGTGAGACAATGGAACGACCCGGTAGAACCGGCCCATTCATGCTGTAGACAAAACTGTCTTCAGCGTGGCTCTACCACTCATAATAAAGTTTAGTATAGGCGTTAACAAACTTGTTAATCAGGACAAGTTATTTAAAACGTATATTTTTATACTCTAAAGAAAATCAAATAAGTGAATAGATTATATATATTAGCTTCTAACAAACCGTCAAGATGAAATCTTATAAATTGTTTACCGAATATTCAGGCCACAGCTAAAAATAACTTACTCAGTGTAAACAATTTGCGTGAGTAATTGTTTACAACCTCAAATATAAATCTTTATAAATCACGTAGGCGAGCAACTAAATAAAATTCAAACTTTCAGCCTAGACGAAACTGTTAGGCCTAGAAAGCTAAATTTACAGCGTGTTTTATAGTCTTTTAAGTAGTGGAGCCTTGCTGCAGAAAATGAATGGTGCGGCACGACCACGTCGCTACCACTGTTTCACAGAAAACCGACGTAAATGACGGCGGCTATGATGACTATATGATACATTGATAATACTTTACGACCCTTTAAAAATATCGTCATTTACTAACTAACGTAATATCGATTAATTAGATTTGACTTTTTTTATCCTAGCACGGCAAAGTGACTGCACTACACCTCGTGCCACAAAAAACCAGCGACCATCGACAAACAATGAGCTTATCGGCGGTTACAGAGTAATGCCGGCATGTATAAATGCTTCTTCACTTTTCGGAGAAGTGGTGTGTATCACTATGGCAGGTTTTAACACCATGTGTACGGTGGTCGCTATCCGGGTGGATATGAATATCCTACCACCAGCAAAACTAAAATCATATTACATTTTCTAGCACAATCTGAATTTCCCTGAAATTATCTTCCATATAAAATACCAAGTACTAATCATAAAAATCCATCTTGACTAAATCAAAAGCATACTTAATTCCAAAAAATATCTAAAATATTCAAGCCAAGATTTATTCTGAAGCAATAATCTAGAGACAAATTGGTTTGAGGTTACGTAAATAACTTCCTTTTTTATAATAAGGTAACACAATAATGTAATAAACGTTAGGCTTTATTGCGTCGTGGCTATTAAAATAAACAACAAGCTATTTCGCTCATGGCTTTAGGCGGTCTTATAACCTGAATATTTCTATTTTCGGAGAACAAAACTGTTTTTATATCGCCTTATTATCGTGTAACATTATGGTAAAATCTATTACCTTATTTATTGCTGATTCATGGAAGCATGATATTATATACGAGGTAACAATTGCCAAAGCCGATGAATGGGCCGGCTCGAATGGATTATTTTTACTGTCACACAGAAATTAGACTTGAATTACAAACGTGCTGTTTCTTTTCGTATTGCGAATGTGATATCTGGAGGGCCAAATCCTTCCACCCATTCTCAACCCCTTAATTGTCTCATTCTGTCAAACACAGCAATGCGTCCATGGTTTTCCAGCTATTACCGATAACACTTTTTTACACGTATTACAGAACGGTTTGGTTTGTTGCTTTTACGAACTGCTGCCTAACATCAACTCTTGGTGTAAAACGTCCAGACCCGAAACAAATATTAGTGCATCACATAAACATTTATTTCATTCATTAAATGCAGTTTTACCGACACCTCTAAAAATGCTATAAAACAATGTGTGTAAGCTATAGCAAATATTCATTCCATCATTAGTTACTAAACCTCTTTCGATCAAACAATCTAAACAAAATGCGCAGCACATTCTAACCGTGAAGTATGAACATTGTTCAATAATTTGTGTGGTAAATGTTAGAGCTTTTCCAGGGTAAAGTTTACATGGAAGTTTTATTAGCGTGTCGGCTGTAAGCGTTTCATGCTAGGAATTAAGACCGAGATACAAACGTGACCTCACATGAATGTATACCATATCTCGAAAGATCTTTGATGGTGGTAGGATATTCATATCCACCCGGAGAGTGACCACCGTACTGATGGTGTTAAAACTTGCCATAATGACCCACACACTTTGTATGGATCGCGTTCCAAGATCAGTCAGTGTATATCCGGTTCTCTCGGGAGCTTGCGGCATGACTTGATGGTTGGTTGGGGCGGGTATAGGTGTATATCCTGGCGTATATCCCCTGTACTTGCAAAGGTCATCCGCCTGTCCTGTCGTAGGCCCGTCGATTTGCTTCTTCCCTCTTCGAAGTGTGAAGAAACCGTTATACAGGCAGGCATGTTTCCGGTGACCATCGATAAACTCATTGTTTGTCGGTGGTCACTGGTTTTTTGGACTGCAGTCCGTTCACCATCAGGTGTATTGCGGTCACTTAGCCGTGCTTGGATAAAAAAAAGATGAGGCGCTCAAACCAGCTGCACTTAGTAATCGGTAAAGGGTTAGCAAATTAAGCAACCCTGGTGCAGTTAGTCCGTGGATGGGTTCCTGCAAGCAACTTGAAAACATTGAAACTAACTTGTCGAAGACCAAAAGAATAACACTGAACGATACTTTTAAGCTATTGTATAGATTTTATCGCGGGCCTTGAGCGGCGAGACCGAATACAGAAATTCCGTAACGAAAAAAACCTAACATCCCCCTCCGACCAGCCAGCGTTAGCTGACCTCCCTGGAACATCGATAATTTCGAAGTGCCAGGTGGCGTCACACAGTGACCATTCAGCTTGGACCGGACTTTCACATGACTTTGACCGGACTTTAACCCCGACCCCGACCTTGACCTTGAACCCAACCTTGACCCTGACCTTGACCCGACCTTGACCCCGACCTTGACCCGACTTTGACCCGACCTTGACCCGACTTTGACCCGACCTTGACCCGACCTTGACCCACAAAATTAAAATTAAAAACAAAGGAAAAAAATACTGCATAAATAAAATAAATAAATAATTATAATTACATAAGTTGATAAAAAATGCTATACAATAGCTTTACCGCGGCAGTCTCCGAGTGCCACACGTCTTTTTTTTTATATAGCATAGACCGGCAAACGAGCAAGTGGGTCACTTGATGGTAAGTGATCTCCACCACTCATGTACGCCCACATTACCAAAAGATTCATGGGCGCGTTGTCGACCTTAAAGGGTAGGGATAATTACGGGATTGAGAAGGGGAAGGGGATTGAGGCCTCCGAATATCTTACTCAGTATACGAATCGCAGCAGCAAGCTGCTACTTTTTTCGTCGGTTTACTGTGAGACAGGTGTAACGACCCTTCCGAGCCATACATGCTGTAGACAAAATTACAGTGTGGCTTTACCACAAATGATTTAAGTGATTTAAAGTATATTTACAATACTCTACCAATAGCCACACACATAGTATTAAGACCACACTAGAACAATCCGTCTCGCGGTATCAGTAACTTACTTCTCAGACCCAGACCCAAAACAAATATTTGTCTCGGTGCAGGGATCAAACCCGCAGCTTCTCGGTTTATAACCGGCTACTGATCCACAGCGCCACGGATGCCTAATTAAAACGGCAGAAACCATTCCACGTTTCGGTCAAAGTCATGTTTCCCAAATATGCTCATGTATAAACCAAAATAAATACGCGAAATCCGTCACACGAAATCTGTACGTTTGGAATCAATCCACGCTCGCCAAATTCGGGGCGTTTTTTCGCCGATATCTCGCTTGAACTTTTTTATTTACAGAACGCGTCTGAATTGACGAAGGCGCGAGTTTAGAATAAAACTTTGGTATAAACGTAGTGGTTCCCAATACTTGGTGCTAATGTAAATTCAAGTCGTGGCCTCCGTAGCCTATTGGCCTGTGAAGCGTAAGGCCGCGGGTTTGATTCTTGCACGAGATATATATTTGTGTAATCCACAAATGTTTATTTCTGGTCTGGGTGTTCTCCCTAGAAGGGTTGACCTCTGGTAAGTGGCCGGTCTTGCAAACTACAAGACAAATCTTTCTGTTATAAAGGATGTTTTGCCGACCCCATTGCGAGTGGGATAAGGGCAGGTGGAAGAAGATTATGGTACGGCAAAGTTACTGCATTGTACTTCATGCTAAGTAGAGTAAACATAATGATAAACATAATGACCGCTGAGAGACATTAGATCTCTCGACGGCGGCCAGAATTATGCCGGCTTATTTTTTTTTTTATTATATTGAATGTAGAAACGAGCAAGTCGCTCGCCTGATGGTAAGCGCTACGTCTACCCGCCAACAGAAGCAACACCACACAGAACTTTGAGTTAAAACATACAGAAGAAGGATTTATTATTTATTTATATTAATGTTTGTATTGACATATCATTAGAGCACGAGTTACCTACATGAAATAAATGAAAATTGAATTGAATTCAAAAAGCACTGCATGGAACTGAACTGCGCTCGTTACCCCGAGACATAAGATATTTATTTACATTTTTAACTATCCAGTCAGATATTAATATGCTAATACTGTGTCAAGTGTACATCCATCACCAAATTTTAATATAAATGGGCGCAAAGGTTGTATTTATTGTCATAAATATATGCGAGGTTGTACTCAAGATCGTCAGCTAAAATATTCAGAACCGCTGGCATAGAGGAACGATTTATGGCACACCACTTCCGTCCTACTTTGTGAGTTTGATGCGGTGTGAATTACTGTATTTGCATTTTTTTATCAGCTCCGAAACTTTTAGGAACGGTAGGTCTCATATGACACGTTTTCACACGCGAGCGGTATCTTTATGATTTCCGAATACCCAAGAATTTTCATCTCTAGTATTAACTAGAGATGAAAATTCTTAATAAGAGCAGCGATAGCTCAGCAGGGAGTGGTACGAAAGTCGCGGGTTCAAAACCAGCCCCAAGAGCATACACCTCTGACTTTTCTAAGTTACGTGTATATTCATTGTTAATTATCGCTTGCTTTAACGGTGAAGGAAACATCGTGAGGAAACCTGCATACCTGAGAACTCGATAAGATTTTTCGAAGGTATGTGAAGTCTGCCAATCCGCAATAGGCCAGCGTGGTGGACTAAGGCCTAACCCTTCTCATTCAGCTCATTCAGTAGAGGAGGCTAGTGTCCAGCAGTCCTAATAAAAAAAAAAAGTAGTAACTAGATTTAACGAGCAATACTTTCGGATGTAGGCTAAGTAACCACTACGGCTATTTCATGCCTCAGAAAGTACGTTAAATCGCCGGTTCAACTAACGTTACACGCGGCAGTCGTTAAACCTAAAGGTCTTATGGTTTATTTTGATCGTAAATTAGTAACCAACGCTAAAGGGTTAACGGTGTAATATACATTCCTCTTGAAGTAGGGTTTGATTCCAGTTTGATTGCTGGTGGTAGAATATTCATATCCACCCATATAGTGACCAGCGTACACATGGTGTAAAAACCTGCCATAGTGACCCACGCACCTGGTGTGGATCGCGTTTCAGGATCAGCCAGTGTATATTCGCTTCTCTCGAGGGGCATGGGATTTGCTTCTTACCTCTTCGGAGGGTGAAGAAGCATATATAGAGGCCGGCATGATTCTGGTGACAAATACATTGTTTGTTTGTGGTCATTGATTTTTTTGAACTGCACTGCGCTTGAGGTGTAGTGCAGTCACTTTGCCGTGCTAGGATAAAAAAAGTGTGTGTGCAATTCACACACGGTAGAAGTGAAACTTCAGAATTATTAAAATAAATTAATTAACCAACGAATTTTAATACGCAAATGCAAACAATTAAAACACGTGAATAATACACCACGTCGTTTATGACACATTTTCCGAAGGCTTGGTTGTACGCAGGCGCAAGGACACGTGATAACATACTTGTAATCTATCTCATTCTCTCGCAGGATAAATCCTATTTATGAATATGTTTGTCTTTGTCGTGACGCATTTTCGTTTCATCGAGTTTCAAATCACAACGATTGTAAAGTTTCACTTAAAAAAAAACATATTCACGAACGTTTTTGTTTTTAAAATCTGTTAAAAAGTACGGCCTATCAACGTAGAATGACTCATCGCTGGTCATTAAACAGAGGTATGCGGTCTCACTGCGCTGTTAATGAAATCAATTTGCGTAGTGCGTCGATGTTGGGGATACTTTTTAATTGAAAACTCCTTCTCGTGTGAAAAAAATTACGGTGATTTTGTTTTTAAATGGAAATCACATTTCATTCGTGGAAACAATTTGTTGTTTCCACGAATGAAATGTAATCCGGTCGCTCCGTGGCTGGCTTTATTTTACGTTGCGTTATACATGTTAAATGAGAAGTTACATAGAAAAAAATATTCAATGACGTGACACTATCAGGGCCCCTATGCTATAAAACGATACGAAGCAACGAAGTTTTAAAACTACTATAACATAGTATATGTAACAACATGTAACATATAAATATTATATAACTACTATAATATAATATAATATATTACTAATAATATTTCTAATAAAAAATATTGTGACTTAAATAAACCAGTCGGTAAAAAAATATCAATAAAAAAGAATATTATGTTTTATTATTGCAACATGTTATGTTGGGATTGTATTATTATTTTTATCAAATAAACAAAAATAATGATTTCTCACGTTTAAGCAGCAGCAAGCCGCTACTTTACGTAAAAAAAATGTTTTATTTGTACGTAATATAATAATATTCTGTATTTCTACACATGAGTTAGGTCTAAAACTTTCCAGTAAAAGTCTACAATGGAGATATGTCCAACGCAAACCATTATAAATCTTGATTGCATTACATTAAAGTATATTTTAGATTGTACATTAATTTGTTGTCTCCCCATGCGTAAGTAGATGAATGCAAAACCCTCTTTTCATTATAGAATTTGAATCAATTGACCCTCACACCCTTACGGTGCTATGAAGATACGGATCTTCACGCTCGTTATCCTCGAGGGATAGACAGGAAAGTTGATTAAAATGATCATGAAAATTCTTTGAGATTTATTGCGTGAGTAGTTGAAGGAATCTTTAGTTAATTTGTGGATATGAAATGTATAACGCTTGGTCATTCTTGACCTTTCCATGGGTCAATTCAATAAGTTACATTCGGAGCTAATTTTATTTTTGAGTCAGATTATTTTTTTAAATGTTTTGCATACAATATAATATAGTATGATGGCAGGCTCAGTTGCTAATAAACTATGAGAATGTAAGAAACTTTAGACCATTGCCTCTATACACAGTTAATGCAGCATCAGCGGGTACTGCATATGTGAGAAATCTCTGTTATTGATAATTACAATGAGGTTTCGACACTTTTGCATTGAAATACCTCTGTTACAGGGAATGTTTAATCTTTGTAAGTGAGACACTTTGTAGATGAGATTTCTTAGATTTGTTGGATGTTTGCCTCTATAATTGGAATTTTATAGCTCAATAGCCCGTATAAGTGCGATAATTCATCAGGTGTAGACAAGTTTTACTCGTTTGTTTTAAGAAGGAATTAGACTCATGGTGGGACCCTCTATAAATAAGACAACTGTCATGTTAACCTATATATTTGGGAAAATGGGTAAATGAAAAGCCTCTATAAGTGATAAAAATGTAGGTCCCTTCAGGTCCTACTGATCCAGGTTTCACTGTAATTATTTTTTTTAATGATAAGTATACTAAATATTACTAATCTCATCAAAAACTAATTTGAAGTGGCAGCTTGTTAAGTTTTGTAGTTTAAGCGAGAATTTCGGGAGTCACTATCCCTTTAATAAAATATATTATTATAGGGCTTTTAAAGATAAAGATAAAGATCGCAGAAAGTCGCTGGATGCAGGCCGCTTCCAACAGGTCGGTCTGGAAATCTTTGGGAGAGGCCTATGTTCAGCAGTGGACGTCTTGTGGCTGATGATGATGATGATGATGATAATAGGGCTTTTCTTTAAGGTTGGCAATACGTTTATAATTTGTCAGATTCTTGATTGTTCACCGGTGTTTGCTATTAAAAATTGAGACGCCTAATTCCCATAAGATATCTGGCAATCCTAAACAAGCGAAAGGAACAAAAGCCGACTTTAAATATTAACACGAATGCCTTCCATATCCTAGAAGCTAGAAGTACCGGCGGCGCCGCTCAGACGAGACTACTCTCCATGGGATTCCATTATTTATACCATCTTTGTACTTCAAGAGCATTAAAACTAAATAAAGTGTACTTTATTTATTTTATTGTTTATATTATTTTATCGCAATGGTTTTATTTAGTGACTGCATTAGGTTGTGAAACCGATGAGATTTCAATTAGAACAGTCTTTTTTTATTAGCATTAATGTTTAATAGTGTTTAAGTAGAGCCATGTTTTTTTTATCCTGGTTTGGTAAACTAACGTGTGAGTATTTTTTTTACACATAGTCGTGTGGTATTATTAGATAGGTCCTTATCTATACTAATAATAAAGCTGTAGAGTTTGATTGTTTGTTTGTTTGTTTGAACGCGCTAATCTCAGGAACTACTGGTTCGAATTGAAAAATTCTTTTTGTGTTGGATAGTCCATTTATCGAGGAAGGCTTTAGGATATATAACATTACGCTGCGACCATTAGAAGCGAAGCATCAGTGAAAAATGTTGCAAAAACGGGGAAAATTATTCATATTTGAAGGCTTCCGTTGCTAAGCTACCCAAATAATATTATTTGAAGGCTTCCGTTGCTAAGCTACCCAAATCTATACTAATATTATAAAGCTGTAGAGTTTGATTGTTTGTTTGTTTGTTTGATCACGTGGGCGGTGCCGCGAGCAAAAGCTAGTAAATTATATAGATATTGTTAAATGGTTTTTTTAAGTCATAAGTGTGTGTACACTTGTCCAAAATCATGATAATGTGTCGCTCCCTCTAACATTTAATCTATGGGGTTGAAGATTCTGAAAAAAATTAACTTAAACGATAAAAAAGTACGAGGGACTTGTGGTCCCATAACACCCAGACTGAAACCCGTATTTGTGAATCACACAAACATTTGTCTCAGTGCGGGAAACGAACCTGCGGCCTCTCGCTTTACAGCCGACTACTCGCACACTGCGATGTCAATAAGCATAGATAATAGCATACATGGTCGTGATCCATGCGTTTTTCTTTCATACAAAAGTAAAACACAAATTTTCCTCTCCTTTAAGAGATTGTAGAGTAACTCTACATTATAACTTCATCTTTTCTTAATGATGATATTACCCAAGTTACGCGTAATTTATAAACCCCCGTCGGGCCACTCACTTAACTGAATTAAATCCTTCATCCCTTCCGTTTGTTGAAAGAAAACTGGCAGAATATCGACAAGTTCAGGCGAGGTTCCATTTTGTTCCGGCACTGGTATTAATCAACTTTATGGCGCTTCTGTTCTTGTTTTTGAATTTTAAATGTATTTGATGGAAATTTTTGGTACATTTTAAATAGGTACGCACACGCTGTTTTCCAGAAGGGGTAGGCAGGGGTATAACCAGAATATCCACATTTCGCTGAGCGTATTTCCATCCAATAATATGATATGGGGCGAGCCTATCCCCATACCGGGCACATATCCAGACTCCGGGCCGATACTGAGCATTCAGTAGTAGTGAAACCCAATATCATTTGACCGCACCCGGAGATCTAGCCACCACAATCACCACTTTTCTTTCTACCTGGCGTTAGTAAGGTCCGACGCCAGTCCGCCTTTCCATCATAATTTGGCGGTAATTAGTGTTATATGGGGCGACCGGCCATCTGACCCTCACGATCCTTATGGGGAACCAAGTTTTGCCATAGCCTTGTCGGTTTGTTATAGTGTACTACGTGCAGGTGAGATTGGCTTTGGGGTTAACATTTTGATGGCCCACTTACACTCCACCGAGGCGAGACTATCGCCATACCGGGCAAAAATTCATATTTCGGGTAATTTATATGTGATTTTTCGATTCAACAATTCATACACTAATTATTTTTCCCGACTTTGGAATTGAACCAATAACCTCACGGTTCTCAGCCTAGGTAGACTGTCATTAAACCAATGAGGCGATTACCTACTTACTACACTATCATTAGCATTTCCTTATTTTTACTTAATTACAAGCTAGTAGGTTGTATGCGAGAGGCCGTCTGGGTTCGTACCACCACTCTGTATATTTCTGCGCCAAGCAACACTGTGTAACCACAGTTCTGTTTCGGTTTGAAGGAAATTGAAGCCAGTGAAATTTATTATAAGACTTAACATCTTATGTTTCGGGGTGACGTGCGCAGTTCAGTGCCATGCAGTGCTTTGTAATTCACAGTTCTGTGTGGTGTTGCTTCGGTTTATGGCCAGGCTTGACGCTTACCATGGGGCATGCGCCTTGCTCGTATCGTCAGTAAATCAAATAACAAAAAACAAAATGTGTTTCGGGTCTGGTGTTGTGGGACCGCAGGTCCGTCGTAGTTGCTGATACCTACGGTACAGTTTAACCTAGTGAGGGGTCAGGACTATGTGTGTGCCTGTGGGTGTATTTCTTTATAGTTTTATAATGTTTTCAATGAAAATCAATAAGATAAAATTAACGAAATTCACACTACCTTCCAGGCCGCGTCATATTCCATTATTTTCAATGTTAATATACGTACTGTCCAAAGTCAATGAAATATTGAGAGCACACGCAAAGGAGACAGCATATTTACAATAATTTAACACAAGGCGACATCAAGTCTAGACCATAGAAGAGTTTATCACAGTCTGAAATACCAAAAGCGATCTACATGACCCCTAGACTCTATGCCCTACATGGTAGAGTCGAAGTTTCAATAGCTCAAGTATAATTATATGATGTAAAACGTCGAAGCCACAGCATCATGCATTAACCATCGTATTTGTTCCGAACGAATGGACAGACTGTTCATCATGGTGACATAAAGTTATTCTATGGGTTTTGTAGGTTTAAAAATAATCGCTTAGAGGCTGATCGAGCGGAAACGTTTAGAGCTAGAGTGGAATCTCAATTATCTATCGGTTGGTTGTATAATAATGGATGGTATATAGCTCTTCAAGATTATTTTTGATTTTATTAATTTTTTTTATAGCCTAGGCTGGCAAACAAGCATATGGGTCACTTAATGGTAAGTGATCTCCATCGCCCATGTACGCTCACCACCAGAAGAATGATGGGCGCGTTGCCGACCTTAAAGGAAAGGGATAATTAGGGATTGGGAAGGGGAGGGGATTTGGGCTTCCGGATATCTCACTCACCGTACGAAACGCAGCAGCAAGCCGCTACTTTACGTCGGTTTTCTGTGAGATAGTGGTAACGACCCGGTCGAGCCAGCCCATTCATGCTGTAGACAAAACTATCTACATCGTGGCTCTACACTCTTTTTAATCCGTTAACAACCTCCATGGCGCAGCGGGCGTGTAGCCGACTGTGAAGCGAGATACCGCGGGGTCTATTCTCGCAAATATTTGTGTGATCCATAAATATTTCTTTCGGGCCTTGGTTTTCTCTCCCCAAAAGCGTTGACGTCAGGCAGGCGGCTGATCACAAAAACTACAAGCCAAATATTTCTGTAAAATGTGTTAGAAAGCATGATGCAGACATGAGGCAGGTGGAAGAAGAAAATTAAAATTTCCTTCCAACGAAATCAAGGCGTAGAATAAAAGTGGTTAGGATCCCAAAGTGAAAAACCTCCTCACAATGCGTGTACCCATTGTGCACCATTATTGTCTTCAGTCAGTGGCTTTTGATTTGACTACCAATTGAGACAACTAAATTTTTTTTTGTTCGCTTAAATGGCGAGACTAGCCAATTACTCGCCTGATGGTAAATGCCACGACTGCCGATAAATAGAGGCAGCATCACTTAAGACTTCATATTACAAAATGTACCCGGACTGCCTCTCTCCAAATAAACATTTTATTTTATAAGGTTAGGACAAGGTTCTTGCCACTTCCGTAAAATGGTTATTATTTTTATTATTTCGCAATTTTACCCCATCGTCGTATCATTACCCCATCTCAGAAAATTACTCCCAAAACCATTCAATTGACAAATTTCTTATTTCATTTACGCAGCATTTTCTATAAGGGGCGTAAAAAAAAATAACTGTCCTCCGCAATTAGCCATAACGACAAATGGCCGACATTCTTGGCGGATGGACGACTTTCGTTTGATATTTCGGTGTAATGAGACACGCTGGATGACATTTCTGACCCATCATTTATTAGATGACATTTAGAGAGGTCGCTGACATTTCATTCGCTGTTTTTGCCATATTCCTTAATTACTTTAGGAACGTTAACTGTTGAAAATCAATTTATATAATTAATGGAGTGGAGTCAAGCGAGTCATGAGGGTGAATTATCTTAGCCATCTTAAAATCACAATAAATAGATACATTAAGCATACCTTGATATCAATAGAAGCAATTTTATCTATATGGAAGGATATCTTAGAAGACTTAACAGCACTCAAATATTTCGGCATAGTGACTACACCGGATCTGATGTTAATTGAGTACATTGTAGTCCAATTATAATAGCAACCGTCAGGAGACATATTCGATGAAGGTTGGCAAAACTTTGCCGACCTAAACTTACTAGTTATACACTGGCTGACTTCGGAACGTGACTCACCTGTATAAGACATTATGGGAAGTTTTCCACGATGTATAAGGTTGTCGCTATCCAGTCTATAAAAGATCGGAAAAAACAATTATATAAAAAAAATATATATATTGTTAATTTAATTAATACGTGTAAAGGCAAATACTATTTCCTTCATTGAAAAACTCTTTGTTAAGTTTTTTTTTTGGAACGAAGTTCCTTACGGCAGGCTTGGAGGGGATAGGGATTTCGCTGCGTGACCGAACTGAAAAAAATGTGATAGTAAAACCGTAAGAAAAATGCGTGGAAAAAATGCGTGGAAAAATTGCGTGGAAAAAATGCGTGGAATAAAAGCGTTAAATGAGACGTGCGCAGGCGCGACAGTCAATGTGTCAATTTTAATGTCAGTCATTTCTATGTAATTTTATGTTGTCAAACAAAAATAAAGAGACATATTTAAAATGAAATTCATTCAGCCAGTTATAATTGAAGTATATAAAAATACTCCTTCGATTTTTAAAAGATTACGCTAGCTCGTTATTATTTATAATTACATAAGATGATAAAAAATGCTATACAATAGCTTTACCGCGGCAGTCTCCGAGCGCCACACGTCTTTTTTTTATTTCTATTTTTCTATTCTATTTCTATGTAATTTTATGTTGTCAAACAAAAATAAAGAGACATATTTTGTTATTTTAGTTGATAATTTGAATTTTTTGCAATTTGTGTCGATTGTACATTAGCCGAAGGAACTTCGTTCCTACCTGGTGTCCCACGACACACACCAATTTTTTAATAAAAACGTGTAATTCAAATGAGGAGTACATATAAACAAACTTTCAACTTTAGATTATTTCCACGTTTATGTTGTCGATGTAAATTCAGAAACATTATTCAATGAACAAACATAAACATTTAACCATCCTTGTCAAAACTGAATTTAAATACACGAATTTCACTTTCGGAATAATCTTAAATCCTATTTCAAAAGCCACAAGGTATAAAACTGGTAAAGAAAGGATTGGGGTAAATGGTCCCATGTTCCCCCTTACCACCTGTCAAAAGTCCGAGTTCCGGGATATCGGGACGCGTCATCTCACCCCGTGGGTGAAGTGTTTTGTACTTATTTGATTATTGGTAAACTTTCTTGTTAAGTACATTCTTGGGGTAAAAGGGGCAGACGTGAATTGATTAAATGAAATACTGTTTTCTCTGTTTTCATAGTCCGCTGTTGTAGGGGTAAGTGTAAATTGGTATTAGTCAAATTTCCTTGTTGTCTGTTTAGCAACTCGCTTTGTTAATAATAGGGGAAGTTTTGGCTGACGTGGCTTGAAAACGTTGCAAACTAGTAACGTTTTAAATTTATTCAACGTGGCATATTTTACCATCAAGAAAATTATGAAATGATTCATAGTTAAAACAATGAAATCTTGTACTTTATTTATTTAAACTTATATATCACAGTCTAGTGGCAGTAGTGAGTAAGAAACCGGCTGAAAACACACTCATAAGCTGCCTGGTAATGGAATTCCTATGTATGAGTGGTAGAAGCACGCTGTAGACAGTTTTTTCTACACCATGAATGGGTCGGCTTAATCGGGTAGTTACCATAGTCGTAGTGGCTTGCTGCTGCGTTCCGTACGGTGAGTGAGATATCCGGCGGTCCAAATCCCCCTCCCCTTTCCAATCCATTAATTATCCCTTCCCTCTAGGTCGGCAACGCGCCTATGATTCTTCTAGTATTGTAGGCGTACATGAGCATGTGGAGATCACTTACCATCGGGTGACTCAATTGCTCGTTTGCTCGTCTATGCTATAAAAAACCTACCAGGTACGACAATAAACTCGCCACTTACTATATCATGCGACCGAAATAAACTGGGCGGACCGTGGGTACACAGTTTGCATTAAAGTATATATTTTTTTCTTTTATATATCATAGTCCGGCAAACGAGCAAGTGGGTCACCTGATGGTAAGTGATCTCCACCGCCCATGTACGCCCACCACCAGAAGAATCATGGGCGCTTTGCCGACCTTAAAGGAAAGGGATAATAAGGGATTGGGAAGGGGAGGGGATTTGGGCTTCCGGATATCTCACCCCATTCAGCAAGCCAGAAATTAAATATTTCCATGAAGAGCCAGGTCAAATGTCTGCCTGGCCAAATGTATTTTTCCAAAGGGAAAAATCACTGAACACAACAGTTTGTTAATAAAATGTCAACAATAATGCAGATAACACGACGTGTGCGTTTTTTGTAACGGGCGACAATTGACGCGGTGCAATCAGTCGCGTGTGACGTGGCAACCAAATGTTTTTATGAGTTTCTATCAATTGTTTGAGTGATTGTTAGTTTGGGGTAACAAAACGTGAATAGGGTATGAATAAATATCAAATTCAATTACATACACTTTTTTTACGATTTTTAAATGTGTTATTGTTTCGCAGAAACTTGAGTTATAAATATATTTTTTTAACCTTTACTACCCGATTTCCTAATGTTATTATTATTATTATTTGTACACCCAACAGCCTCACTCATATCCCTGACCCCATTATTACTGACATTAGGTTGAACCTGCATTGTGGATATCAGGATTTATGAGGGACTTGTAGCCCAACAACATCTAGACCCGTCAAAATATTTGTGGATCACACAAACATGTTTCGGTGCGGAAATTTAACCCACGGCCTCTCGCTTCGCAGTCGGCAACTTGCCCAGTGCACCACAGAGGCTGTCTCTTATAATGTAAATAAGCCCTTACTAAAATGCGAATAATAAATCATCATACTCCTTATTAGTACTTTTTGGATTCATTAAACAGTTATTACGTGAGAGATTAGACATACAATACCCAAGTAATATCTGTAACAAACTTCTTAACTTACTGATCTATAGAGAAAATGTATACTGGAAGTTTAACAAGAATATACAGTGTGTGGGCGAGAGAAACTACAAGTTTGCGAGCGCTACATTAATTTAGCTAACTACGTCATAAAACAGCGGCACTGTTAGTTAAATATCTGAGTAAATGTGTTACACAATTAACATTGTGTTGGTGCTGCTTTTTAAATGTTATGCTATTAAAGTCATTTTTGGTTCTTATTATATCACGAGCATATACACTCTCTCTCTCTTTCTTTCTCTCTATCTCCACTGCCCCTGTTCGCCGGCAATAGCAGAAGAATCACGGACATGCTAACGACTTTAAGGGAAAGAGATAATTAAGGGTTTGGGAAACGAAGCGGGATTTGGGTCTCCGAATATCTTACTCACTGTACGAAACACAATAACAAGTCGCTAATTTACGTCAGTTCGTTGAAGACTGTGGTAATGACCCGGTAGAGCCGGTCTACTCATACTATAGATAAAATTGTCTACAGCGTGGCTCTACCAGTCAATATTAATTTTATTTAAATTATATTAAAAGAAAGAAATAATATTAAAAGGACTGTCGGGTTTTCGAGGCGATAGCCTAATAAGGAGAAGGCTACCGAGGTCACGAGTTCTATTCCATATTTGAATGTAAGGGCTAGCTCGCTTGGGTGTTACACTTATAGAAAACGAACGTAGAGCCCCACCCCTTCCCAAGCCCCATACTCTTCCTTTAAGATTAGTAACTTCCCCATGATTATTTTAATAGTTAAAGGTATTGTTGAAAGTCCTGAGTAGTTGCTACTATTTATGTTTATCTCGTCATTTAGTAGTATTATATATTCTTTAATCATTGAGTAGTATAAAAATCGGGTAAATATTAAAAAATCTGTTAACTCTTGCAAATTTTGTACCTCAACTTGAGAGCACCAATCCAATCAAATAAAAAGCACCATTACTAAGACATCCACCTATTAAATACAGAAATAAACATAAAATCACTACGTGATTGGATCGCAATTTTGGTGGAAACATCGATGGAAGAAAAATCCATCTAGAATCATGGATAGCCATCAATCGGCTTCAATATTCCTCTCGCGTTGGCTTTGAAAAACATACGCGTGATGTGTGTAGGGACGGGACGCATGGTAAATGCCTGTTTAGTGAGTGTTGTTCCGGAATTTTCGTGAGGATTTGGGGGTTTGGTGAGATATTTTTAGAAAGTATGTGCTTTAGACATAACTTGGTGTCTATGTGTGATGAATAAAAATAGATTCGTGACACAATTTTTCAAGGATTAATGAAAGTAGGACTAACGGGCTCTTCACGATGTAGACTGTTTTGTCTGCAGTATGAATGGGCCGGCTCGATTGAGGATACTACTCTCTCACAGAAATGCCACGTCAAATGTCAGCTTGCTGATGCATTCTTATATACATCGATCTTTCATTTTCATGTGAATTACGTGTCAACCCGTCCGTCTAGTAAAAAAAACGAACGCTGTATATAAAATCATTTGACTGACAGAATCGACACCCTTAATTCCGTTGTATAGCGAGAACCTCAAACTTGTTTTATTTTAATCAGCATAAACATTTCTTTATTCAAGTCTTCTGCAACCGATCTTAAATAATCCCACATCACACAATGATCAAAGCACCTTCACCAAAATCCTAATGTTTAGTACACAGTAAACAGTTTGATGCAGTATATTGACGGCTTTGATAGGCGAGTTCGTAAGCCAGCCTAACAAACTTACCTGTGTATACAGAATACTGACGAGTAATGAGCACGCGACCGTGACGGATTGTGGCCGTGTGCCGCTGGTTATATGATTAAGCGGATTAGTGTTTACTAGGTTTAAAACAAGAGCTAATGAATCGTTTAGTTTATTGTAAGTAAAGTATGGTATATGTAAATGTTATACCTACCTTATACACCTCGGAAATAAAATACAATGCATCAACCGACGAATATTTTGATAGTTGATTTAAATTTAGGTTTTCTTTTATTCTATAAAAAATACTAGAATATTTCGCTACCTAGTAGTCGCCGCATATTGTAACTTCATCAATGTAGTGTGATTCCCACAACGAACAAGATTTAACGACTTTTAGTCATTAAAATTAAAATCCCATTTAGTAAAAAGAAACAATCAATTTATAGACATTAGATTGACACTTTAACATATATTAACACAGTATTATTTTGTTAAGACAATATGTACATCAGCATATTGTAAAAACACGTTAAATATTTATATTAAGTGCTTAGGCTACAAATAGCAATAAAGGAATAAATTTGAGTGGTAGAGTCACACTGTAGACAGTTTGGTCTACAGCATGAATGGGCTGGCTCGACCGTGTCATTACCACTGTCTCACAGAAAACCAACGTCAAGTAGCGGCTTGCTGCTGAATTTCGTACGGTGAATGAGATAACCGGAAGCCCAAATCCCCTCCCCTTCCCAATCCCTAATTATTCTTTCCTTTAAGGTCGGCAACGCGCCCATGATTCTTCTGGTGGTGGGCGTACATGGGCGATGGAGATCACTTACCATCAGGTGACCCACTTGCTCGTTTACCGGCCTAGGCTATAAAAAAATTGCATAAATAGATCCTGCTTGTTTTGTACAATCGGATAATAATCGCTATCGATCTTGCATTATGCCAATGTCGCAGTGCCGTCCGGCGACACTTTGTTTGTCTCGTCACTCGGTTTGTTAGCGCTCGGTTGCATTGTGCGTGTTGCTCATACTGTGACACCGATGCTCTCACCTCACTATTGTATTAACCAGTGGCACAGTTAGCTTTGTAGGACATCGATCGTGTTTACAAGAGGCTATCGTGAGATTACATGCCGCCTTTGGCCAATTTATAACTGCATTTATATCAGCAAAAGCATGTATATAGTGATAAAAAAGCCAATACAGGAATTTCTATACATTACACTCGCACACTTCTGGAAAAACAATGTTTGGACAATAAAAGAGGCCATACCCCATGAGTTTCGATATTTCGAAAATGTTCGACATTTCGAAAATTATTCGAAAATTTGGTGAAAATCGTGTAGTAAATTTATAAGGCATCGTAGGGATAACAACTGTAGAGCATTACTGTAGAGGCATGATTCGAAAGGCGGCAGTACTGCTGCAGTCTGCGATCGTCTTCAATCGATCGCTTTCACGCATTTGAATGTAAAGTGTTTCGGTTAGGAAGTATTTTTGTACTTCTGATGGGCTGTACTGACATGTCATTATTTCCCATTGCAAGGCCGAGGCTATAATCATAACCACTTGTACGTCCGACCTAAAAAACTATTCTTCGAGGCTTCTTACACTAACATCTCGTGATTGTTGTTGTAAACTAATTCGTCAGCTATCTAATAAACAAATGAAACACGCAAAAACTACCTGCAATTTGTTAATAATGACGGTTATATAAAATATGTCGTTATGGCTACAAACGTATCCTTGGACGTACAACCCACCTTTTTTTTTGGCTACAAAAGTATCCTTGGACGTGCAAGTGGATAACTGTCATCATTTTTCAAAGTAATTTCATTGAACAATGTAGCAACCAGTAGCGCCGCTGCAGTCTTGAGCGATACTGTAGCTGTGGTCTGCGGTCTGTTTTCGAGCTATTTTTACGCTGACTACTCTTCAATTGAGTCAATTTATAATATTAACACAGTATGGCTTCTTGCTAATTTGCTCAATTCATTAAATTCAATTTGTAATTATATAGGTGGCTTAAAATACTAGCTAGTTATCTAAAAAGCCAAATATATCGTTGTGCTTAATTCATTTTCTTTATTCTTGTCTAGATTATATGAATTCTGATTTCTTTACAATAAAATCTATTGATGAAAATAAAAAGTACACAACATTCTATCCCTATTATCTTCTGACCCTAGCATGCATTACGTAACAAATTTTCTTTTTCTAATATATTGGAAGAGAAAATCCATTCTACCTACCACCTGGTTAGATCAATTAGCTAAAGCAGAGTCCCTGGGAGACTAAACCTGTTATTGAGCCAATCGCGGCCTTAATTCCGTTTGCCCCGGCCTTCCCGGAGACGGTCTAGTGACGTCGCGAGTGGATAACACCGCAATCCCATTACTAGACCGGTGGGATGTTCAATTTTGTGAGGTTCGGGATGGTTTGTAATGGAGTTTCCAGTGTTGGTTTTTTAATCTATTTCTATGTGGCAAAGTCGCTCACGTCGGGAATTTGATATCCGGTTGGAAAAGTTCCATTCAAGGTCAGAGTTTAAGCTATTCCCATTGTATAGAATTTATAGCTTCTAATCATCGCTATTTTCAAATTGCACTTTCGTTTTTGATATACATTTTGACCATCGTTTCAAGGTCTTAAAGAAGATTTTCATCAAAAATATGACATTTTAGCTTGAATTGCATTTGAACGCGAACCATGCAAGGTTTTAACAGCATGTGTACGATGGTCGCTATCCCGTCGAATATGAATATCCTACTACCAGCCAGTCTCTGTAGATATCATTGTATGATTATTAAACTACTGGCTATATAAAAATAAGTATGTATGGTGCATAGATATAAAGTTTTCATGTAGAATATCAAGCAGTTGCAGCAGATCCCTCAAAAGCGTTTAACTATAAATAATTGATGTGAATGCAAGAACTCAAATGCGATCACAAAAACAAGCCAATAAGAGTTGACGTCCGTAATGGAGGAAATAAACGAAATTCTATATAAATATTTATAAGGAATGATATTCAAAAGGGTGTAAATAGTACGCGGATCTGTACAAGGGTTCGCGAGTGCTTAGCTCTTTAACTCAACAAGATTTTGTATAGACTTAACAATCTTTTGGAATTGACAGGATTTGGGT
Organism: Amorpha juglandis; assembly: GCA_949126905.1. Taxonomy (NCBI): domain Eukaryota; kingdom Metazoa; phylum Arthropoda; class Insecta; order Lepidoptera; family Sphingidae; genus Amorpha; species Amorpha juglandis. The sequence goes on along the minus strand of OX421381.1, from coordinate 15,642,202 downwards.
ATGAGGGTCCTTAAAATGTTTGCAAAGGAACTTTAAAGCTCGCAACCAGACTGTATCATTTGAACGTAATTTGTAACTGGTGGAGCCATTTTGTAGAAACTTTTGTCTACAGAAAGAATGGGTCGGCCCAACTGAATTAGTACCACTGTGAGACTATACAAGATGAAAAGCTCAGTACAAATATTTTTTTAAGTTATTTTCTACACATCAAGTATCATAGTGTAGTAACTAAAGTATAAATGAATAAATACGGTCAACAGTCACACATATAGTCCTGACCCCACAGCAATGTACGAGTCTTGTGTCCTGGGTATCAGGAATTACGAGAGACTGTTTGTGTGATCCACAAATATCTGTTTCGGGGTTTGGGTGTTGTGAGATCGAAAATTCTCGTAGTTCCTGATACCCACGCCAAAAGTCTCGTATCTTACTGTGGGGTCAGAACTATGTGTGTGACTGTTGGGTATAATTATTTTTTTAATCTCTAAAAATAATAAATTATTTAACATCTTAAATTATATATTGCCATGTCTACCCCATTAGACGGAGTACAGAAAACATAACACAGTTCGAAAGCGAAGCACGTACAGCTCTCGCGTCGTCCGATCATTGCCTTTCATTTTAATATTTCAAGTTTAATGAAGACCGGTTCCGACCTTCCGTTTATGTAAATGAGATGTTCTGTATAGGTGAACGACGCCGAATTTTAAATTGGACCTCTTCTTATTAACCTTATCAAGATAAGTGTAATATGGTATTATGTGGCATGTGTATGACATTTTTTTATTTTTTTGAGGACTTTAAGAAGATTTTTTGGCGAAAAAGTAGATAACTAGAGTGGTAGAGTCACGCTGTAGATATTTTATCTATAGCATGAAGAGGCTGGCTCGACCGGGTTGTTAAAAATATATTTAACTAACGACCCGCGCCGGCTTCACACGGGTAAAAATAAGTTTGTTACGACATCACATTACAAATCTTTCGGCTTTTCTTTAGTATAATATGTATGTATTATACATATAAACCTTCCTTATGAATCACTCTATCTATTGCTGAAAATTGCATTAAAATCCGTTGAATACTTTAAAAGATCTAATCGAACAGACAACAGAAGGTGCATGGGGACGCTAATACAGGATCAAGATAAAATCTCCTAAATTACATGAGATTTATTGTAAAAACAGTACCTATGTTATTTTAACAGCTCTTTTGGACCTGCCATCAAAGAAAAAATCTCTGAAAATAACGTGCAGAAGCTAAATTAAAAAACTGTATTTTTTTCGCTTAGCAACACGCCTGACTCAGTAAGATGTAATATGTTTCAGCGCTTTATGAAACGATTTCTAAACGAACACCAAAAGAGGATTTTAAAAAGAAGTGAATTTACAAAAGTGCCTTTGGTGCTGTTTTTAATGGCTATTCTCGAGTTGGCCTGTGTCGCTTCGGATCGGATGGTTTGTAAATTGTTTGAAAGTGTTAAATGAACTGTTAGATTTTACGCTTGTATTTATTCCAGTTATTTTGAAATAAATAGCTTATATTTTGACCGACCCCTGTTTAACACACAGTCTTTTTAGTAGATTTGTATGCTATGTAACTAATAATTAGTCAAAACAAAATCTCATATATGAGTCCATGAAGGGATTAAAATGAGTTTAAATGGTGTATCAACCCGTTACTTAGTCCCCATAATTTTTTGAGTTTATTTCCATTTCGGACTACTATAATTTAGACCACTTCATAGATTATTATATATTTAGACAGCTTCCATGGCCCAGTGAGTAGCCGGCGGTCGCGGGTTCAATTCCCGCGCCAAGAGAAATGTTTAAGTGATCCACAAATATTTGTTTTTGATCTGGATGTGTTTTCTCCACGAAAGAGCTGACGTCAAGCAACTTCCTAAAAACTACAAACGATTTTTTTCTGTAATTTGTTTGAAAGCATGTTGCTCTGACCACACTGCGAGCGGGACATCGACAGGAAGATATATTTTTCGGCTTAAATATTCTAATTTATATTATGTATCTTCTAAATATATAAAACTCAAAGGTGACTGACTGACATAGTGATCTATCAACACACAGCCCAAACCACTGGAGGGATCGGGCTGAAATTTGGCATGCAGGTAGATGTTATGACGTAAGCATCCGCTAAGAAAGGATTTTGATAAATTCTACCCCCAAAGGGATATAAAATAGGGGATGAAAGTTTGTATGAAACTTTGACAATTTTAAACGTTCACGCGGGCGGAGCCGCGAGCAAAAGCTAGTTTCATAATAAAAGTTACGTTTTAACTAAAATTGGAACAATTCAAAATACCTTTTATTAAATAATAAGAAATTTCCTGCACAGAGACTTTTCAAAACTAGACATCAAAGAATATAAGAATTCATCCATTTACCAAAGAAGCTTCAAACCCAGACGCAGTGAGCTCTACATTTTCTGTCCGAAGCACTCCTTGGCCATCCCATACCGGATATTAACATTTAAGATGTAGAGTCTGCTCTACCCACTCTACTTGTATGTAAAATTGATATGAACTGTGCAGCCACGCTTTTACTCTCTAAGTAAAATTAATCCTTACATGAGGTTCTATTTTATGTTAACTCTACCTTGAATTTTAAAAGGAAATCATATCTCTATGAGATGTCTGGAAAGTAGAAAATATTTAAGCAAGCTTTAACATGAAAAAGCTGGTTAAACTGGAATACTGCAGATATACTTTACTAGGTTGTAGATCCCTCACATGTAATGGGTAGTGTGGGTTGCTACCACCGCTTTGTCTATTTATGCAACACTGTGTAAGCATTTTTGTGTTTCGGTTTGAAAAATTTTGAAGCCAACAAAATTGTTATACATTATGAGACTTAGCTCTTTATGTTTCGGGGTGACAAATGTAATCCAATGCCATGCAGTTTGTAATAATAGTTCTGTAAGGTATTGAGTTTTTGGGCAGGCGTTACACTTATCATTAGGCGAGTAACCTGCTAGTTTTGGCATTTGGGATAATATAAAAAAGAAATGAGGTTTAAAGTTACAGTTCTATGTTTATCATAGTTCACAAAATAGGATTATTTGATGATTTTTTACATTTCCGCGAATACAAATTGAAATAAAACTAATTTAAACGGATTTTCGCAGTTTATTATTATAATTTTGCCGACGTTTCAAAAGCTTTTCAGCCTTCGTGGTCACGGGGTGGACTGAGGTGTAGGTTATCCCGAAATGTTTATGTAACATTATCTACATACAGTTGAAACGTCGGGACCAAAAGTAGAAAAAAACCGCGATAAAATCCGTTTAAAATAATTTCATTTCAAGATTATTACCATTACAGAAATTCGCTTAAATACAATTCACGTTAATGTTCGACAATATTCGAATCAATATCAGCTAAATTTCACAAACCGCCTGGCGATAGAACCAATAAGCCCAAAACAAAGGCCTTACAGACAACTATTTGACATAGGGCATTGCGTGATACTCGTACATAATGCACTTTCCTCAGTACAGACGCTAATGCACTCCGCATGGTATGAAGAACGTACACAACGTGGATCTACATTCAACTGTGTAGCACTCAGGGAGGGAACACCACAGTGAATGCGCAGTAGTTCAAATTAAATCAAATAAGATTAGTTGGATGCCAATATGCAATAAAATTTTAACCCACACAATTCATTAAATTTAAGTAGGTTAAATTCCTTATTTAAAATAAAACATAAATTAAACATTCACTACATAAGATAATTTTCAACTTATATACTGCCTCTCTGTGTCTGCCTCGGTGACGTATTTGGATTGCGTACGCGGTACGACTACTGTGCTGAGGTCTGAGGTTCGATCTCTGGTCGAGTCAAAATATATTGGGTTTTTCTATCACGAAATGCTCAGCATCTGACCTGGAGTCTGGAATTGTGCCCGGAATGGCGATAGACTCACCCCCTGTGCGAAATGTGGGTGTACTAGTTACACCTCTGTCTACCCCTTCGGGGATTACAGGCGTGAGTGCGTATTTATATTTTAAACATCGATTGGTATTACCATTTAGTATTTTATATTACTGCTATTACAAACATAATTGGAAGAAACAGATTCCAAACTTCACATAAGCTTCTTTATCGGTCCATTTGTTCGACATTAAATGCTTTGTGAAACATCATTATGTGTTTGTAAGAAAGTTAATAAAGGAATGTCTGTTATTGTGAAATACTTTCTAACAATGTCTGTCTTTGAAAATATCCAACTCAAAAGCTCGTATTTTCGACCTCACTACAATTTAAGTTAAAGAAGTTTATGTGTTTGTAATACAAAACTTTTAAACAAAAATAAAACCAACCAATTGTAAGCAGCGATAGCTCAGCGGGGAGTGGTATGGACTGTCGAGACGAAAGTCGCAGGTTCGAAACCATCTCCAAGAGCATACACCACTGACTTTTCTAAGTTACGTGTATATTAATTGTTAATTATAGCTTGCATTAACGGTGAAGGAAACATCGTGAGGAAACCTGCATACCTGAGAACTCGATAACATTTTACGAAGGTATGTGAAGTCTGTCAACCCGCATTAGGCCAGCGCGGTGGACTAAGGCCTAATCCCTCTCATTCAATAGACGACGCCCGTACTCAAAAGTGCATGCATAATACAGGCTAGTATTATTTTTACTAGTAAGATAATTAGAAGTACGTGCGAAGCTATCTCTTTCCTCCATCATCGACTGCGTAGCAGGCAGGCGCGACATCCGGCGTAGACGACGAAGGGCGGCAATCGAGAGCGTTTTTATTTATCATCGCAATTGTACCCAAAGTGGGCGGGTGCAGATTGTTTTAGACAATCGTGTGATTGTTTCACGCCTTTTTGCATACTAATTGCTTACGTTTGAAGGTTAAATAAGAAAATTGTATGGTACCATTGTTATTATAAAATATTGTAGGTGTTCGGAGTAAAATAAACTTATCAGGTATAAGAATAGTAACATTTTTAATAAAATAAAACGTTAATATGTATGTTTTTCAGTGGTAAAGCTATGCTGTAGACAGTTTTGTCTACAGCATAAATGGGCCGGCTCGACCGGGTTGTAACCACTGTCTCACAGAAAACCGACGTAAATTAACGCCTTTCTAATGCTTTTCGTACGGTGAGTGAGATATCCGGAGGCCCAATCCCTTAATTATACCTTCCCTTTAAAGTCGGCAACGGCAAGGGCGGTGGAGATCTCTTACCATTAGGTGACCCACTTGCTCGTTTACCGGTTTATGCTATAAAAATGTACTTAGATTAATGCTTTAGTAAATTGTGACGCATCTCACAATCGTCATTTAATCGTCAATAGACAATATTTTTTTAAAAGTCCATATTATTAAATAAACACGATAATCGATAAAAGGAAGAGTTTATCATAATGTACCGTAACCGTGGTGATAATTAATTACGATGCAGATTATAAACACATCGAACAGTCAGATACATAGATAGTCCTGATCCCACAATAGGTTAACATGTATCATTGGTACCAGGAACTACGAGGGACTTACAGAGCACCCAGACCCGAAACAAATATTTGTGGATCAAACACACATTTGTCTCGGTGGGGGAATCCACCCACGTCCTATCACTTTAATCAGCTGCAAGTATTCTTTACATTCTTTAATCACCAAATTAATCTCACAATTCCTAACTTTTTAAACGTATCTGATATTGGCGCAGAAAGCTTTTTTCTTTCATCAATCTCGCCACTCCCTTATAGTTCCTTTTTCGTTAATATTATAGTCTCATAAATTCTCGTTTGTTGATTACTTAATTAGCGACAAATAATTTTCTTCTCTCATAACCCTCGCCAAAAAGGATAGTTGTTATGAGTTTGATTGCTTTGCCTGTGCGTGCGTTATAAATAAAATTTGTAAAAATAATTTCAGCAAAAATGCATTAAACATTATAGAATAGAACATACGTCGACGATGAGTCCTATTTTATCTGGCAGTAAAATGAATTCTCATGACTAATTAAACAACTCACCCCGGAACGGAACGTATGGCTCTTTGTCAGAACAAGCGCCTATATTTGAGAAGCTCTGTGTATGCTAAGCTTAGCAAATGAATAGTATGACGTATTTATACGGATTATTTTTATGACTTATATGACATTTGTTTTGATGATTATTATAGCATAGGTTTTTTATAATATAGGTAAATAAGCGAGTAAGTAGGTACCTGTGGTAACCTTATCCACCCATACTTTATCTGTCATATTGTGAAGATAATTATCTTAATAAATGATTCAAAGTTGTAGTACATTGTTCGCTTATTGAATTTACAGGATTTGTACAAAGTATATCAAAAATATTAAGGATTATTATTCTTATTATATTTCTGAAGAATAGCTTCTTTTAACTAGATGATCACAAACTACTTTGTTTTCTTTCCTTTCCGCAGCAAATAAGCTCTATACGAACAATGATTAGTGTAAAAATTATGTTGCCTTACTGTACACTACATCTATTGCGAAAGCCACCTAGTGCTAAAATTCCTTTTTTACTCGTATTATAATTAAAAGCTCTTTAACTCTTCTTTATCTCATTCGCTTCACGCATTTCCTAACCCGTGAAGCGAGCCAACATTTATGGCGTACTTTAAATTCAGTAAGTGAAATTATACTAATAATAGGGTTTTGTCTTGGTGCGGCGATCGAACCCGCGGCCTCTCGCATCACAGACGGCTACTCGCCCACTGCGCCACGGAGGCTGTCACGGTTCAGTCAGGAATGTCAGGATTGTACCAAATCAACATAATGGTAACGGTCCTGTTGTAAATTCGAACCTTAGTCTTTGTTATTATTAATTTTACTTCACGACAGTTGCGAACTTACTAAACAACCAATGACTGCAACAAATTAAACCAAAAGTTAACCCTTGAAGCCACCAACCACTTACTTAACAAAGATAAAACTTTACAGTTATTTTTAACGTCCCTTAAATATACTTGGGGGCGCAGGAAAGATAAAAACATAAATTAAAAGTGAAATAAGCTGTCACGGCCGAACTTGGAACATTATCGTTCGAAGTACGAAATTCAGTGGTGTTGTTACAGCTTCCGGTAAGGGCTAGTCCATATAGGAGCCGATATTTTTATTTTATTTCATTGCAATACCACGCAAGCGTAAGCGCCACGCCTGCCCATAAACAGAAGCAACACCACACAGAACTTTGAATTACAAAGAACTGCATGGCTCTGAAAAGCGCTTGTCACCCCGAGACATAAGATGTTAAGTCTCATAATGGCCAGTAATTTTATTGGCTTCAATGTCCTTCAAAGCAAAATACAACAGTGTTTACAAACTGTTGCTTGGAGGTAGAAATAGACAAAGTACCATCCCAGGCAGCCTCTCACATACGAGGGACCTACCACCTTGTAAAACTTCGTGTCTTCAGTTGGCTGTAAGCTCTTGTCATTTAGATTTTTTTTTATACTAGCCCTGTATTATACACGGCCCATTGTTATACACGGGCTTAATGAATGAGAAGGGTTAGGCCTTAGTCCACCACCTTGGTCTAATGTGGATTATCAGACTTCACATACCTTCAAAATTCTTATGGAGAACATCTCAGGTATGCTGGTTTCCTCACGATATTTTCTAATGATATAATGATATGAACACATATTGGGCCTCCGAAAATTTTACTCACAGCATGAAACCTTACAGCGAGATGCTACTTTATACGGGTTTTGTGGGAGTTGGTTAATACTATATGACTCTGTTAGGTTCACCTCAGAATCCTACCATGTTCCCCTCGCGGCTTCGACCGCATTATATAAATAAATACACCCAACAGTCACATACATAGTCCTGACCCCACAGTAAGATACGAGTCTTGTGTCGTGGCTATCAGGAACTACGAGAGATTTTCGGTCTCACAACACCCAGACCCCGAAACCAATATTTGTGGATCACACAAACATTTATCTCGGTGCGGGGATCCCACCCAGTTACAACCCAATTACAGTTATACAGTTTACATCGCTAAAGATAAATAAATTTGAATAGAACGATTGCAACAAGTTTCAACTCCGCATAACCCATTGAATACAGATGTGAGCGTAAGTAAAAATATCAGTCTGATGTGAACCACCCCTTAGTTAAAGCGAAAAGCTTATTGTATGAGAGGGAGCAATTAGTTAAATTTTGCGGACATTAGACCATAGTGTTATGTGAACAGTACTTAAGTACTTAATATTGAAGTTCCTGTAGGGACCGTTTTTTTGTTATAGCGGTTTTTATGTAACGAGTATCTTTAGTGTTTCTATTTCAGTTGCCGGTTTAAGTACTCTTTATAGTAGTTAGTCTAGTCTACACTAATATTATAAAGAGGAAAGATTTGTATTTTTGTATGTAACGAATAAACTTAAAACTACTGGACCGATTTCAAAAATTCTTTTGCCATTAGAAAGCTACATTATCACTGAGTAACATAGGCTACTTTTTATTCCGGAAAAAGTACTTCACGTGGGCGGAACGGCGAGGAAAAGCTAGTCTATAATATATTTAAACTTTTTCATCAACCTTCAAGCAGAACTAGTATAAAACATTCGCCCATTTGTAGAAATTGCACCGAATATAATGAAACTTGTCCTAAAGTAACAGATATACGAGTAGATATACTTCAGCACTTTGAATTATAACGCACTGCATGACACTGAACTGTGCTCCTCACTCCGAGATATAAGATATTGAGTGTCATAATGGCCAGTAATTTCACTGGCTTAATGTCCTTCAAATCAATACACAACAGTGCTTACACACTATTGCTTGGTGGCAGAAATAGACAAAGCGGTGGTACCAACCCAGACGGCCTCTTCGCTTTTATGCTCAGTACTATTTCTTGACCTATATATAGCCACAAATATTTACATAGTATAAAATGAAGTCGCTTCCGCTGTCTATTCGCTTAGATCCTTTAAACTATTCAACGGATTTTAATGCAGTTTTCAGCAATAGATAAAGTGATTCATGAGGAAGGTTTATATGTATATCACGCCATGACCCATGGGAGCAGGGCAGTAACATGCAGATGAAATCGTGAGGGACAGCTAGTTTAATACTAATTTCATCTTCCAAACGAACGGAATCTGAAATCCATCTTTCCGCAACGTTAAGTCAAATTAATGTGGTAGTGTTCATGACTTAGAAAGGGTCAATCGGGGTTAATAAAGGGTAAGTTTGTCAACCGATATTCGTGCGCACAATTTATATGGATAATAGCTGTAATTCGGGTCGCGTTTCGGGATCAGCCAGTGTGTAGGCCGGCATAATTCTGCCATTCTGGTTGATATTATATTTTGGACTGCATTGTACAGGTGGCACTATGTAGACGCTTTGCCGAGCCAGGATAAAAAAAATCATGCAACCATGATAGCAATAGAATTAATTGCATAGATAATATATATTAAGGAATTTAATGAGAAATGACTAAAAATGTGAGGAGGAACATAAATAACATGATCAATTTCAAACTAATTTATTGTACTCACAGAACAAACTCGTGTCAGGAATAACCAATCGTAGGCTTTACATTAAATGCACTTGTATACACACTTAGTATGAATAATAACGACAGAATTACTACTGCTGTAACGGTCAGCCAAGCAGAAGGCTTGACTACCATAATAACGACCACGACTGGGACTAAGGTCCTTACTACGCGATGACGGAATGCGAACTGTTTCCCCTGCCAAGTCGTGCACCTCTTTTATACATAATTTTTAGGTGTTACCCGATGACAATTTTATAAACACCATCCGCACAGATGATAAAAATTAAAATAAAACTTAACACCTAACTATATAATATCTATCTAAATATATAAAATTCAAAGGTGACTGACTGACATAGTGATCTATCAACGCACAGCCCAAACCACTGGAGGGATCGGGCTGAAATTTGGCATGCAGGTAGATGTTATGACATAGGCATCCGTTAAGAAAGGATTTTGATAAATTCTACCCCCAAGAGGATAAAATAGGGGATGAAAGTTTGTATGAAACTTTGTCAATTTTAAACGTTCACGCGGGCCGAGCCGCGAGCAAAAGCTAGTTGACAATAAATGTGCTGACCACTGAGTTTAGCAGGTATTCTTGTTATGATCAAAATTCCTGGAACTGAACACGCATTGTGAATAAGTTTAGGGTATAAATAAGGACCATTGTTAGATTTAAGTTAGTCTGAAATAAATCTTCATTGAGAAGAGTTGGACTCTACATTTTTATTAAAAAATCCTCCTTGGCGCTCCCGCGTAACTTTTATCTACGTTGATAAATTGTTATTATTTTATTTTAATACTCAGCAAGACTTCAATAAACTAAAAATAATAATTAAAGTGAGCGTTACGTAAAATTCTCGCCGATAAAGTTATTGCGATTTATTAAAAGTTTATTTAAATATACCAAAATCAATTAACACATACCTGTTAAACTTATCAGGCCGATGCACACGAGTGGTAAATACGAAACAATCCATTGCCACATTAAATGAATTACTTTCCGTTGAGCTCCGTGGATATTTATAAAAGGATAAACGTTTTAATAAACGGTTCGCTTAGCCGTGCACTTTGCCGTGCTGGGATAAAAAAAAACAGTACACACGCATTTCGCCAAGCTTATTTCCGTCTCATAATGTGATCGGAGGTGCAATTCCAGACACCAGGTTGATAGAGCATTTCATGATAGAAAAATTCGATATCACTTTACCCGATCCGGGGATCGAATTCGAGACGTCAGCACAGCAGTCGGACCGCGTACGGAATACAACTGCGCCATCAGGGGAGTCTACTATTCGCTTTGCAAAATCAAGCAATGTGTACCCAGCTGCTTTGCAAGCCCGCATAGGGAGGGCGGTTATACTGAATTATTCGAAATGGCTACAAATATCCAACTCAGTTTTATAATAATAGTCTAGCCGTGTATTATACACGTCCCACTGTTGGGCACGGGCCTCCTTTACTGAATTAGAGGGGTTAGGCTTTAGTCCACCACGCTGGTCAGATGCGGATTGGCAGACTTTAAATAAAAAAAAAAACACTATATGTACAAACGTCCGTCGGTCCGCCTGTCACGGGGATTGTTCGAAGGGAATTTTTTTCCGCACCGTTAAATTGATGTATGAATTTTGGTCTATGTGACCGTGATACTGCGGTCTTTTGTATTGTCTATTATTAGATTTAAACTAGCCTTTGCCTGCGACTCCACCCGCATGAGTGGCTTTATGCGAGATAATTAATAGCCTATGTCCTAATCTAGGTCATGGTCTATCTTGAGGCGAAATTGGATCCAAAACCGTTCAACCGTTATAGACCTGTGATTATCCGGTTGAAAATGGTAAAAATAGAAACAAATTTATAGTAGAATCAAACCCATTGTAAAAGGAAGAGAATACAACAAAATTGATAGGAAAAATAAATTAACGGCGATCTAAGGTCGGGAAGTGGGAAGGGGGGGGGGGGCTTTTAAGGGTAAAAAACGGTTTATCTCGATTTCCGGAAAAACTACAAGTCCTATGGAAAAAAGTTAAATCGCAAAGTTGTAGGTAATAAAAAGATCTACAACTTTTGTATACACACTTTCTTCACATAACCTCAAAATATATGTGAAAAATTCAAATAACCAAGTTTTTTGTTTTTATTTTTATCTATTATAATAAATCATTTTTTTTCAGGAAATTTGGTGAAAACTTACCTTTTTGTATCCCAAATACACTGTAATTTTTTTGTTTTTAAATATTTATTTTTGCACCTTATTTTGACTTAATATCGAAAAAGCAGCCTAATTTTCAAACGAAAATTCTCACGTCAAAATATGAGCTTTTCTAAAAAAGTCTGTTGGTTTCTTGTTCATTGAATTCTCTACTTTTTGATGGTGTAAAAAAATATATACATTACTATGGTAAATGTGCTCAGAAAATGTAAAGTTATAAGTTAATATTTAATAAGACATATCTACAATATTTTGAGTAAGTTGTAGAATCTTCTTTAAATTATATGCGTAGATGCCTCTTTATTGTTATTTTAATATAACTTATATACCTGAGTGATCTACGGAAAATTTTAGCCCATCATAAAGAAGTGGGGAAGGGGCTAGGTGGGTCTGGGCCTTACTACCTGTTATTTAGTAGTTCGTTTCTTTGCATTTTTTGAGCACATTTACCATAGTAATGTATATATTTTTTTACACCATCAGAAAGTAGAGAATTCAATGAACAAGAAACCAACAGACTTTTTTAAAAAAGCTCATATTTTGACGTGAGAATTTTCGTTTGAAAATTAGGCTGCTTTTTCGTTATTAAGTCAAAATAAGGTGCAAAAATAAATATTTTAAATCAAAAAAATTACAGTGTATTTGGGATACAAAAAGGTCAGTTTTCACCAAATTTCGTGAAAAAAATTTATTTATTATAATAGATAAAAATAAAAACAAAAAACTTGGTTATTTGAATTTTTCACATATATTTTGAGGTTATGTGAAGAAAGTGTGTATACAAAAGTTGTAGATCTTTTTATTACCTACAACTTTGCGATTTAACTTTTTTCCATAGGACTTGTAGTTTTTCCGGAAATCGAGATAAACCGTTTTTTACCCTTAAAAGCCCCCCCCTTCCCACTTCCCGACCTCAGATCGCCGTTAATTTATTTTTCCTATCAATTTTGTTGTATTCTCTTCCTTTTACAATGGGTTTGATTCTACTATAATTTAATTATGTTTCAAATTGGAAAATCACCGGTCTATTAAGGCTTGATGGACTAACAAACTTCCAAATTCACAAACTCACAAATATCCAAACATTCACATTTATAATAGTTGTAAGATATCATACCAGAGTATCCAAGGGACTTTTTGATTAAAGATATGTTTATTTATATCAAAAGCCTACAAACGAGCAAGAGGGTCACCTGATTGTAAATGATTTCCACTGCCTATAAACACGAACAATAATAGAAAAAATATTAATGCGTTGTCGACGTTAAAGGAAAGGAAGAAGTGAGGGGATTTAAGCATGACTCTTAACACGAAACGTAAAAGTGAACTGCTTCTTCAGTTATCTATGAGGTGGTGGTAATAATCTAGTTTTTTTTAAATTGAAAACTGAGACGAGCAAGTCGCTCGCCTGATGGTAAGCGCCACACCGGGCAGGAGAACAGAAGCAACACCATATTTAGTTTTTCTAACACAAAATGCGCAGTATCAGTCCGGAGACTAGAATTGTGCCCGGTATGGCAATAGGTTCGCCCCCTATCACATCATAGGAAGAAAATAAGCTCAGGGAAATGTGTACTGATTACATCTCTGCCTACCCCATCGGGCATTACGAGTGCGTGCGTATAAATATCCAAACAACCCATCGAATTTCACCGAGGCAATATCAATCTTATCATTACACGTGTACTCTCCCGAAGCCTTCGTAACAAAGGCGCAACTTTTCAACTCTGCCGTCCCCATTCATTCGGTCGACACGCATTGTTCCCCGACAACCCATTCTGTATGTAAACGTTATTTACTACACCATTTTTGAATACTCTCGAGTTTAACACGATCGTGAATTTCAGGAATATTTGTTTAGCTACAAAACGTTTTTAGTGCATTTTTTGTATAGAAAATTTTGTTCTATAATAATTAAGTGTAGTAATCTAGCTAGCTCAGCGGTGAGTACAGACTGTCGAAACGGAAGTCGCAGGTTTGAAACCAGGCCTAAGAGCATGCATCTCTGACTATTCTAAGTTACGTGAGTATTCATTGTGAATTATCGCTTGCTTGAACGGTGAAGGAATTATATAGTTTTCAAAACGGGCTCATTGTCTCTAAAGTAAAATAGGTTAATTGTTACCAAGGTAAAAAAATATTGTTACCAAGGTGAAAGATGGTTATCAAGATTAAAAAGGTAAATTGGTATCAAAATGATAAGTGGTTACCATTATAAATGGGCATCAACAATATTTACAGTCTACCATAGCGTATATTCTTTATACTTTATTTGAACTATTTGAAGGAGAAGCAAGTAAGAATCTTGTTGTAAATTCAATGCAATCCAACACGACGATGTTCCCGCTCGTCGCAATCACTATTGTCTTCAAATTGACTGAATAATGTACATAACTTACTTCTAAATGCGCTTTGTAAAGTCAATTCCTTTTTAAGTCCACGTCTGTATTTCCAACGAGATAGAAAGAGGTAAAATAGGGCGTCTATTGTTTGAAGAACTTTTCCCGTCCTATGGACGTGATAGAGGCAAGCAGTTATTGGCATAACAGGCGATCGTAGATATAAAATAAACCGACATCATACAGGCAGTGAGTTTATTTTTTTATAGCATAGGCCGTCAAACGAGCAAGTGGGGCACCTGATGGTAAGTGATCTTCACCGCCCATGTACGCCCACCACCAGAAAAATCATGGGCGCGTTGCCGAACTTAAAGGAAAGGGATAATTAGGGATTGGGAAGGGGGGGGGATTTGGGCTTCCGGTTATTCTCACCTCTCACCGTACGAAACCCAGCAGCGAGTCGCTACTTTACGTTGGTTTTCTGTGAGATAGTGGTAACGTCCCGGTCGAGCCAGTCCATTCATGCTGTCGACTAAACTGTGTACAGCGTGGATCGGAGTTTGTTGAAGGACCAACAAATCTCTCTCTAATCTCTATAATATTCCATATTGATCTGCCACATACCCGCCAATATTCTAATATTGATCACTACCGTGAAGGTAGTTCATTTGCCAACAAAATAATAAGTTCTCAAGATAGAAGAAATCATTGCTAATATAAAAATACAAGCAGATATTTCATATTCATTTAGCTCAAATCCAACATATCAGGGAAACTTGTAAAAAACAAACAGTCATTTTGACTCAATATCAACAACGACAAAGTGCGAACAAGATGTAAAAATCTCGCTTGAGTTCTGAATGGAGTGATCTCCATATAAAAATATGTAAATGCAAGGGTTGTAGTTCTGTAGTTCATCGACGATCCCTTAACTCCGGTTTAGAGACCTCCGGGAGTCAGTTACGAAGGATTGTGTCAATATAGGTGATTGAGGCGGTTGGGATCCGCATTGAAAATGTGAAAACAGATATCATATTTTGATTTCCGTGTACTTTTAAAAAATGTGCATTCGTTCTTTTATCGATTATCCCCGATTATGTAATGTATTGAGCATAATTTATAGTAGAAAGACGAGTGGGTCACTTGATAGTGATATCTACAGCTACTGAATTGTTAGAAAAAATATTGGTGCCATTACTGACCTAAGAAAAAGATGTATTATATTATTACTTTAATTTTAATTAATATCTACACATAAGCATATTTGAATTAATTAAGCCTCATAACAATCTTTTCGATGTAAAATTTTATTGGTTCTAACTGTGAAAAACTTTACTTCCATTCAAAAAGGGTTCTGTAATGAGTGAAAAATAAAGTAACTAGGTCAAGAGAAGTATTATGTGGAAGGGCCATGAAAAGCCTTTGTTTTTAAATTCAGAAATTACTTTTAAGAGTATTTAATCGGTCTCGGAAAGTATGTTAACGTCAGTTCTGGATACTTTTGTGATCGTAGTAGTAAGATCCAGAATGTGCCATCATGGTAATTTGATCATACTCATTTCAAAGATAGTCAAATAAATTTTGTAACAAGAGATAAAACCAACGAAATAAAACTAATAAACTAAACTAAATTTAAGCAAATTTGAGTCGGTGCTATTGTAGTTTAATAGGTCACATTTTTTTTCTTTTTTTTACCCCAGCACAGCAATGTGACTGCACTACATCTGATGGTAAGCGTAGTGCAGTCCAAAAAACTAGCGACCACTGACAAACAATAGGGTCATCGGTAGTCACCAGACTCAAGCAGCTTGTATAAATGTTTCTTCACAATCCGAAGACGATGAAGCAAATCGAGGGACCTGTGCCAGGACAGGCAGATGACCGATGCAGGAATACAAGGATGTACGCCCATACCCGCCTCAAACAACCAACAAGACTTGTCGCCAGCCCCTCTGGAGAACCGAATATACACTGGCTGATCCTGGAACGCGATTCACTCAAGGAGTGATCACTAGGTATAGCAGGTTTTAATATCATACGGTGGTCGCTATTCGGGCTGATATGAATATACTACCACCAGCAAATACTTGCCAAATCCATATAATAAACTTCAAACTTACCAAAATTGATGATAACTTACCTAGTTGAAATCCAGCTAACGCTAAACTGTATAACGAAGTAATAAACAGCGCCTCACTTGCACCATGTTCCTAATATGTTTCACAAGTTCAGAATGTTGTTATAGACTTAGCGTATCCAGTTTTGGAGTATATGGGATGGCATATGAAGATGTTAAGTACATTCAAGGAGTATCACCATTGGTTTAAAGTTGGGTATACCGTGAGGTCTCCGTTTCGATTACAAAGTTGGGTAATATTTTTGTTGAATTGCACAGGAGATCCCACCGATAAACTCATTGCGTTTACCCTCAGGTGAAGTGTAGTGTAGTATAGTATTTGAAGTACATAACGAGTGGTGTGATGGTAGAAATGTGAGGGTGTAATTATGTAAAATTGACACATTAACATGTTCTAATATTCTAAACATATCAACGGGACGTAAGCTATCAACCGAAACAAAAAATAAAATAAATCTAAAAATATAGTTTCACGTTAAAGAAACACGACAAGGCGTAACCGTATAGGGTGGAAATTTAACGGATCGGTACTCCAGGACATTACCATAAATCTGTGAAGGGCGTGAGCAGACGGCGCGCCGGACCTCGTGAATATCTCTATGGACATTTCATCGGCCCTTACTGGAATATACTGCTCTGCATATTACGAAGTCATGTTTTTTATGGTGTACTAGCATTTGCTCGGGGCTCCACCTGCGTTAATATCTTTTTCTGAAATAAAAAAAAATACTCTAAGTTTATCCAATGATCTACATCATCATTATCATCAGCCACAGGACGTCCACTGCTGAACATAGGCCTCCGCCAAAGATTTCCAGACCGACCTGCTGGAAGCGGCCTGCGACCAGCGGCTTCCTGCGACCTTTACCAGGTCGTCTGTCCACCTTGTAGGCGGACGTCCAATGCTGCGCTTGCCAGTACGTGGCCTCCATTCCAGAACCTTTCAATGATCTACATGTGTGCGAAATTTAATCTAAATCCATTCAGCTTTTAGACCCTGCTTGTTTAACTAACATCCTAATTCACAAACTTCCTAACAACCACACTTTCACATTTATGATATTAGTAGGAAGTAGGACAGTAGAATTTCTCACAGCTCTGTCCTAGTTAAAGACTAATTGGACATACGATAGTTTCAATGTCCCGTGTACCATAATAAGTGTGGCAACACAGATTCCAATATTTTCCCGCGCTTCCTCGGTCACTTGGCCATCTGGGTCACTGTTTGTGATGTGTTTAACATTAAAGGACTTATTTTATGAGACGTATTAATTAATTGCAAGCCTAATTTATACATATAATAATAATAATAATGTCTTAATAGAATACATCAAGAAAAGAAAGAGACTCAAATGTCCTCTTCCCTTCGACCCCTTCTTTAAATTTGGGGTTTAAGATCGGTAACGCGTCTATGATACGTTAATATCCTAGACGGTTATAAGCTTTGGACATTACTTACCACTAGATGACCCAATTGCTCGTTTGCTGACATAACATGTTTTAATAAAATAAAAAATTGGTGTGTGTCGTGGGACACCAGGTAGGAACGAAGTTCCTTCGGCTAATGTAGAATCGACACAAATTGCAAAAAATTCAAATTATCAACTAAAATAACAAAATATGTCTCTTTATTTTTGTTTGACAACATAAAATTACATAGAAATAGAATAGAAAAATAGAAATAAAAAAAAGACGTGTGGCACTCGGAGACTGCCGCGGTAAAGCTATTGTATAGCATTTTTTATCAACTTATGTAATTATAAATAATAACGAGCTAGCGTAATCTTTTAAAAATCGAAGGAGGTATAAAATACTTCAATAACTGGCTGAATGAATTTCATTTTAAAAAAGGAACACGTCTCATTTAACGCTTTTATTCCACGCATTTTTCCACGCATTTTTTCCACGCATTTTTTCCACGCATTTTTCTTACGGTTTTACTATCACATTTTTTTCAGTTCGGTCACGCAGCGAAATCCCTATCCCCTCCAAGCCTGCCGTAAGGAACTTCGTTCCAAAAATGTGAAATAGAGGAATTTATAGGTTAATTTTAAGCTTCCCTCCCCGTTTCGTCTCAACTTACCAAAATACATTTTATTTATGAACAGACCTTTAAATTTTTGTAAATCAATATATATAAATCCAAAATACTATCACAAGAAAAAAACAATACAATATTTATAAAATCCGAATTGATCTGGAATCCACTTACTTCCAAACGTCTGCAATATGTGAGGTTATGTTTGTGAGTACCGCAGTGTCGGCTTATAAGTTTGTTCCGATGATATATTCCTATGTTATTTTGTACTTTTTTCCTTATTATACAGTCGCTGAATACAGTATTGAGGCAGTTGCGACGCTGAAGAGGATTTTGTGTATTTTTATTCTGCCACCGCAAAGTTACTACAGTGTAAATATTTTTTTAATCTGCCATGACGAAGTCCCAGGTAGTAGTACAGGATGCCCTGTAATTTCACTGGCTTCAATGTCCTTCAAACCGAAACACAATAGTGCTTACAAACTGTTGCTTGGTGACGGAAATAGACAAAGCGGTGGTACTAACCCAGACGGCACCTCGCATACGAGGGATCTAACATCTTGTACTTGGATTAGGACATAGGCTGCTTTTTATCCCGCAAAAGTCTGCTCACGTAAGTGTAACCGCGGGAAAAAGCTAGTATTTTCTATAAACATACGTCCGCCTCCCGCCACTTTTATCGCCACACCCTAACAGTAAATATAAGATCAACTTATATGCGTATTTTATTGTTTGGTTTACAATAAGCCAGTCAATTTTACACTTATCATCACGCCAGGTCGTCAATTTATATCTACGTGGTATTTTGTGAATAATAAGGTTTTTATATTGCATCATCTTCGGGGAATGATGTATTATATATATAATATATAATTTGAATGTATTTACCTACTTGCCAAATATGTGGCCATTGCTTCCACTCTCGAATAGGTATCTTTAGTCATACGCAGAAGTGCGTGGCTGACCCGCAGCTTAACTGACGTCTCCTAGGGTTTTGGCGGGAATTCTGACAATGTAGTTCATCGCTTATTTTAATTTATTTCATAAACTAGTTTAGAGTTGTGTTTACAAAAAAAACTCCGGCAAGACCTTGAAATCGACCGCACCCGTGTTTCATCGTTCTTATAAAAATAGCTTGAAAATAAATTATACTTGACGCTAGCAAAATGCATAATAATGCGAAGGCCATAAATAAAAAAGAAGAAGACGTCTCCTAGATCATCTGTCGTGGATGGAAACTAGGCCTATATAAGGTTTTTATGTAAGTTTGATAAGATATTAGCTTCGTCATCTTATTTAAGATATCGTCTCATGAGCCTGAGCGTATTAAGGCTGAGAAACTGTCCCGGGTTCTAATTCTAGTTCAAGTGACCACGATTTGTATTTTTAGTTTCCGTTTTGGAAAATCACACATGTGCCCAGGATTGGAATTTATATTTGTTTGAATAGTGTCACCTCCTATCATACCATGGGACAGTTGCAAGCGAAGCAGACAGTATGCCCATAATACAAGAACAATCATAGGCGCGATGCCAACCTTAAAGGGTAAGGGATAATTAAGGGATTGGGAAGGCGAAGGGGAAGGTAATTTGGGCCTTCAGATATCACCCTCACCATACGAAAAGCAGCAGCAAACCGCTATTTTACGTCGGTTTTCTGTGAGACAGTGGTAACGACCCGATCGGCCATTCATACTGAAGACAATACTGTCTACAGCGTGGCTCTACCACTAATATCTATTAAATATAACCTAGGTAATTCAAACAAAAAAAACTTACTCCAAAATACATTTTTATTAAACCACAAATCTCACCAGACACCCATAGAAATCCCGAAATCAAATGTCTATTATGGTAAATCCACCCGGATCCATTGGGAAACCGTTGCCAAGTGGAAAATAGCAATATCTCGATCCTTTCCAGCCAGTTTACACGCTATGAAGGACATTTCAGAAACTTTTCTCGAAAGGGCGTTCGGTTCAAGTTGACTTGTCGTAGTGATTCATAATAGGGGACGTTCAATTCATTTGTGAATGGAGGCCTTTTCCATCTCAGTTTGATGAAATTATTTTGTCATTTCTATTTTATCAAAACTATCGTCGAAAATGTTGTCGATTTTTGTAAAGTGAAGATAATAGTTGGTTAGGAAACGTAAGGCCGTGGATTCGTTTCCCGCCACAGACTAATATTTGTATAATCCACAAAGTAAAGAGGGGGCAAAGTGTGGAACAACATTAACAAAACTTCTCCATACCGAATTTAATTGAAAGATCTGCACCCTGTTTTCGGAAGAAAAATGCAAGAACTCAAGCCTAATAAGCGGTTATTATTTAATTTTGTCAGTTGAGTTTTGGTTTTTTTAAGTTACAAAGACCATAATGTTTCGCAGGGATACGTCTCTGCATACCCATTCTGGATACTACTTTGTACATATCCACAGTGGAAAGCTAAAGCGCCAATACTTGAACTTTACGGTAGAACATTTTAAATTTGTTTTTGAACTATAATAAATTCATAATAATTATATTAGGAAAAAATATTATGCAATAAAATATAAGTTTTACCCAAAATTATGCAGTAGGTACATTTATATGAATTTTTATCGTAAAAAAACTACATTAAAATTTTGTACCGTAAAATTCACGTAATGGCGTTTTAGCATTTATGCCTTTCCACTGTCTATAAATTTATATTTAAAATATATAAATTTTGTCTACAGCATGAATGGGCTGGCTCGACCACTGTCTCACAGAAAATCGACGTAAAGAAGAGGCTTGCTTCTGCGTTTTGTACGGTAAGCGAGATATCCGGAAGCCCAAATCCCCTCCCCTTCCCAATTCCTAATTATCCCTTTCCTTTAAGGTCGACAACGCGCCCATTATTCTTCTGGTGGTGGGCGTACATGGTGGAGATCACTTACCAACAGGTGACCCACTTGCTCGTCTGCCGGCCTATGCTATAAAAAAAAATAGTCATCATAATAATTACTATCACTGATCATTACACGGAAGAGTTCAACAAATCTCAGATATATTTTTTATAGTACAGTCACCATAAAAAGCCCATGAGCCCTCGTGACATAGAAAGTCACTTAAAGACGCCTTGTGTGCTGCAGCGAGTATGTATTAGTTAGTTTTATAACATCCGATCCGACTACGATATTTTTGGGAGAATTTTGACAATAGTTGTAGCTTCATGTTGTTAAAAAATTCCAATGTCAGTAGATGGTAGTGAAATAAGAGCAGAAAAATTATAACGTTAAGTTAGTATAAGTTATAACCATACATATTATTATTAGGTGTAACACAATGAACTCTAAGTTATTTATAGATGTCTATAGAAAAATATATTTTAAACAAAGAATGTACAGTGCAATTTGGCATACTGGGGATTTATAAATAACACTGTTGAATTTAGCCTGTAAGGTCGAAGGTCCAGCGCAGCCCAAGGAACAGTGCATATAAAACTATTGCAACATATATTTTCTGGTGCATATTTTAAAATTGCTTTATTTTTTTTTTGCTGTCATTTGTTTGTTTTTCGATACCGATCACCTCACATAATTTTTAGACTATTTTTTTTAACACCTTATACACATATATAGGCTCATTCCTTTATCTTCGAAGGTGTAAGTAGAGGTTTCGTCCCATAATGGGATCGAGCCTATCACCCTTCGGGTCACAAATTCCAATTTCAAATATATCAAATGCGATCTAAAATAGAACTAGAGGTATCAAAAACTCATGGATATTAATTATTTATTTCCTAGATAAGATTTATCGTATATTGTAAAATAGCACTCAACCCTTCTAAAATGTTATCAGTCATTCTCACAAGCTGAAAGGCGTGGTCGGATTAACTGTAATCTTAACCATTAAAGTAATAATTGTGTATCGTGACTTATAAGCTTTGTAGTAAGATTATATGAAACTATGTCAAAGTATAGATAGACAGCCTCCGTGTCAAGGAGGCAATCTATACTTATAAAATAACATGTCCTGACTGATTGACTGATTCATCACCGCCGAGCGCAAACTATCAAGGCTACAAGCATGAAAATTGGACTGTATATTCATTTCGTTATGTAGGCACCCACTAGGAAAGGATTTTAGAAAATTCCACCCCAAAGGGGTCAACATAGGGGATGATAATATGTATGAAAGTCCGTCATTTTGAAAGTTACACAATCAAAATTTTGTATTCCGATTATTGACGTAAAATAAATAAATATATGTTTCAGGAATTTTGGTTTTTTTTTTAAATAAAGGATGAAAAAGGGGGTGAAGGTAAATGCGAAAGTGAGTTTGTTTGTTACGCTTTCACGACTAAATCACTGAACCGATTTCGATGCATTTATCTATAGAGACAGATGGGACCCTGGCGACGGTTACAGGCTACTTTTATCCCGAAAAATGCTGTTCACGCGGACGGAGCCGCGAGCAAAAGCTAGTTAGTCATATGAAGTGAGAGGCCGCGGGTTCGATTCCCGCACCGAGACAAATGTTTGTGTGATCTACAAATATTTGTTACGGGTTTGGGTACTGTGAGACCTTCAATGCTTCGTAAATCCTGATACCCACGATACAGGTTAAACTAGTGTAGGGTCAAGTCGTTACGTGTGAATGTTAGGGGTTTCTAATGTAATAAAAAAATCTTTGTACAAATGAGGTGGACTAAATTTAAACGTTTCAACAAAAATAAAACTGACAAAAAAGGTTAAAATTATATTTAATTCTTATATAATATAACAGATAATAATATTGAGTACCTACTAGTTTGTACCACTAATTGATAAAGTGGATCTAGGGAGCTTATTCCATTTTTCAGTTATTTTTCCAATCGGTTTAATTGGTGTAAAAGCGATATTTTATATCTTTTAGTGAAATAATCTTAAATAATAATATACAAAATACAAAAATACAAAATAGTTTATTTGGCACCAACTTAATCTATTACATTTTGCTGGTTTTGGTGTCTCCTTTTAAGTATGAAATACTTGTGCTAGGAGACACTGCTCTTCTATATCCAATTAATATGATACATAAACAGATCAAGGTAGGTGAAAGATTACAATTAATTAATGGTTTAATGTGTGTGTGTGTGCGTGTGCGTGTGCGTGTGCGTGTGTGTGTGCGTGTGCGTGTGTGTATGTGGGTGTAGGTGTGTATGTATGTATGTATAAGTAAATGAGAATAATAAATTACTATATAAAAATTCTCATGATATTAAGATTATCCATAATCTTTTAAGTCATTTAAAAAATTGAGATAAATCGTGTCTAAAACATCTAAGTAATCCGGCACTCAAATCCAACATTCCAATTCCATTAAATCCTCTAGACAAGATTAATTACGAAGATAAAAACACAAATAAAACGGAATCTGAATATTCCAAGTATAATTTCCATTTTGATGTGTAGCCAATAGCGTCAAATCCCAAAAGCACAAAAGGTGTTCGCAGTTTTCCCGGGGAAAAAAGTACGAAAGAAAATGCAGATTCGCTCCGGGATCCGACAACCTCTCCTCCGGGATCGACCGTGAAAGGGCACCGTTTATTTATTGCTTTTCCCGTGAAAAATCCATTCCTTATAAATAAATGCTTGTCTCGCGCCAAGTGACTATAAATATTATTGTAAGTTTTCGGTTATTTCTTCGGTTGGATGTTATCAATTGAGATTTATTGTTACAGTCAATGATGTACAACTATATTTGCGAGTTTGTGAGACAATTTTGTCTACAGCATGAATGGGCCGGATTGACCGTGTCGTTACCACTGTCTTACAGAAAACCGTCGTAAAGTAGCGACTTGCTGCTGCGATTCGTACAGTGAGTGGACGCCGGATGACCGGAGGCCCAAATCGCCTTCCACTTCCCAATCCCTAATTATCCCTTTCCTTTAAGATCAGCAATGCCTTCCTTCTTCCTCTCCATCAATCAACTCCTTAATCCACTTCAATCTGGCTTCCGACCAGGCCACAGCACCACCACCACGCTGGTTCATATTACGGACGACATCAGATTTGGTATGGAGGATGGTAAGCTGACAATCTTGTCTCTACTAGATTTCAGTAACGCGTTTAACACCGTCGATTTTGACGTTTTGCTTAGCATTTTGTGTTCTCTTAACATATCTCCATTGGCAATTGAGTGGTTTCGTAGTTACCTGTTTGGACGCCGGCAGCGCATTTGCATTGAGGATAGGTTTTCCTCTTATTCCACCACCTCTGTCGGAGTAAGACATTGACCTGTGGGATAAGGCCCCCAATTATACTTCTCAACTTAGTTATATTTTAGTGTTACGTCCTGTACTCCTTGTGTGCAATAAAGTTTAAATAAATAAATAAATGCGCCAATGATCTTCTGGTATTATGGGCGTACATGGGCGGTGGAGATCACATACCATCAGGTGACTCACATACTCTTTTGCCGGCCTATGGTACAATGTGTTAAGAGGTAGAGCTATATAATTCCAAGATCAAGTGGATTGACAATGATTTGAAATAGGATATCTTAAGACGAATCAACTCAAAATCAACAAAATTACGAATGAATGACGAGAGGAGCAAGGCGCTCGCCTCATGGTCAGCGCCACGGCTGCCCATAAACAAAAGCAACACCACACAGAATGTTCATTTACAAAGCACTGCATGGTGCTGAACTGCGCTCGTCACCTTGAGACTTAAGATGTTAAGTCTCATAATGTCCAATAACTTTACTGGCTCCAATGTCCTTCAAACCGAAACACAACAGTGCTTACACACTATTGCTTGGTGGTAGAAATAAACAAAGCGGTGGTACCGACCCAGACGGACTCTCGCATACGAGGAACCTACCACATCGTTGTATATGTAGCCGAATTACTTCTCCACCAAAAATATACTGATATTCAAAAAAATCGAAATGATATAGAATTCAATAGGCGTTCCGAAGACGGGCACTGGGGATGCGGGGTACACACGTGGCGAGGCCTGGCGGAAATTATGGCAACGTACGTGGGAAATATATAATGGTGACACGTGTAATAGTACCGGAGACAGACTCGTAGCTTTTTGTATTCTTGTCCTTGTAGTTTTGTCTACAGCACGAATGAGCCGACCGGTTCTTACCAGTGTCTCACAGGAAAACGACGTGAAACATTAGCATGTTGCTGCTTTTTGTACGGTGTGTAAGATATCCGAAGGCCCAAATCCTTCTCCATTTCCCAATTCCTTAATTATCCCTTCCCTTGAAGCTGGGCAACGCACCTATGAATTTTCTATTGTTGTGGGCGTGCAAAAGCGGTGGAGATCACTTACCATTAGGTGACCCACTTGCTCGTTTCGTCGACCATAAGAATCATAGGCGCGTTGCCGACCTTAAAGGAAAGGGATAATTAGGGATTGGGAAGGGGAGGGGATTTGGGCTTCCGGATATCTCACTCACCGTACGAAACGCAGCAGCAAGCCGCTACTTTACGTCGGTTTTCTGTGAGACAGTGGTAATGACCCGGTCG
Organism: Amorpha juglandis; assembly: GCA_949126905.1. Lineage (NCBI taxonomy): Eukaryota > Metazoa > Arthropoda > Insecta > Lepidoptera > Sphingidae > Amorpha > Amorpha juglandis. The sequence goes on along the minus strand of OX421381.1, from coordinate 15,616,456 downwards.
AGCCAGCCCATTCATGCTGCAGACAAAACTGTCTACAGCGTGGCGCTTCCACTCAAAAGTAGTAATAAGTAATAAAAGTAGTAATAGTTACATTGAAACCTTTTCGGTACGGAGTCTTAACAACACAATAAGAACAAATCCAAAATGACAAGATAAAGATCCTTAAGCCAAGCTCTTCGCCAAATTCTTTCGGATGTAGACCAACGTTTAAGAGGGCTTTTGTCGCAAATTGAAGGAGCCAAGTAAATTTAAACGTAACAAGTCAACGATCTTCGTAACGTCTACAAATGATAGAAATAATGAGGGTTGTATTTCAAAAAAGATATTTTTTTGGAAACGTTTTCACGTTTTTTTTTATGAAATTGTACGACTGTACTCCGGATATCGAGTGGATTTGATGCTCTTTTCTTAATAAGTATTTTGACTGAAAAGCCATCGAAAGGCAGTTGTTAAATTAGGATCCTAATACCTTATGTAAGTTGCTGAGCTACGCTGTAGACTCTCAAGTCTACAGCATGAATGTGCGGTTCGAGCAGGTTGGTGCCATTATCTTACAGAAAACTAACGTGAAATTGCAGCAAGTTGTTGCGTTTGTCAGTGCGTGAGATTTATGAAAGCCCAGTCCCAGTCCATTATAATCCTTATCTCTCTTTTTTTATAGCATAGACCGGCAAACGAGCGACTGGGTCACCTAATGGTAAGTGATCTCAACCGCTCATGTACGCCTACAATTGTAAAAGAATCATAGGCGCGTTACCGACCTTAAAGGGATGTGATAATTTAGGGATTGGGAAAAGAAGGGGGATTTGGGCCTCCGGATACCTCATTCACCGTACAAAACGCAGCAGCCAGCCGCTACTTTACGTCGGTTTTTTATGAGATATTGGTAACAACCCGGTCGAGCCGGCCCATTCATGCTGTAGACAAAAGTGTTTACACTGTGGCTCTACCACTGTTGTAAGGTCAATACATTGATCTCATATTACAGGTGTTTGAAGACGGTGGAAATCACCAAGTTTCCAACATACCACGATAAATACAATTTAAATAGCTTTCGCACCAAATGATAAATATCCTTACAACTCAAACTTCAAAATTAACATTAAATAATTAAAACATGTAAAATAAAAACGGGCAGTTGGCGCAGCGAAGGCGGAGGCGCTCCGTTTAAATTTATCAACACAGTACATTTTCATTAGCTAATTGAGTTGCGCCCCCGCTCATCATCCTCTATATAAACGGTGTTACAGAGCCGTGCAAAAATCCGTAGGGCTGCCCCCAGTCGTAAGAACTTTTTCATCTACTTTAGCGCTAAGAATCTTTTTCACAAGTAGTGAAACTCGATAATTATTTCTTACGTTTTTTTTTTCTAGCCCTGTATTATACAGGGTTATTTTTAAAACACCAGCAACCTCGCAGGGGTAGATTCCTAAGGTTATAAGCTACTACTTTTGCTCTACGACTTTTGGTAATTTGTTAGATTTTATTTTCATACAAAAATAAGTATTCATTTAATTTCCGTCTAGACTGTTACAACGCGCATCGCAGCTTACGTAAACAAATACGCGAAGCGTGGGGAACCGGGCTAGCTCCTTTGAAGGTCAACGCGCCGCTCAGCTGAGCGGCGGCTTTGAGTCGCGCGCGCACGCCGCATACTACGAAGAAAAACACGACACAACAAAAACTTGTAAAATATTTTTTTTTAAATATATTGAGTTATATCCAAACTCGTAGAACAAAAGTTGTTCCGTATGGGGACAGCTATCTACCCCTGCGAGGTTGCTGGTGTTTTAAAAATAACCCTGTATACGTCCCACTGCTGGGCATGGGCCTCCTCTACTGAATGAGAGGGATTAGACCTTAGTCCACCACGCTGGCCTAATGCGGGTTGGCAGACTTCACATACCTTCTTAAAATCTTATCGATTTCTCAGGTATGCAGGTTTCCTCACGATGTTTCCTTTACCGTTTTTGAGTGGTAGAGCCACGCTGTAGACAATTTTGTCTACAGCATGAATGGGCTGGCTCGACCGGATCGCTACCACTGTCTCACAGAAAACCGACGTAAAGCGGCTTGCTGCTGCGTTTCGTACGGTGAGTGAGATATCCGGAAGCCCAAATCCCCTCCCCTTCCCAATCCCTAATTATCCCTTTCCTTAAAGGTCGGCAACGCGCCCATGATTCTTATGGTGGTGGGTGTACATGGGCGGTGGAGATCACTTACCATCAGGTGACCCACTTGCTCGTTTGCCAGCCTATGCTATAAAAAAAAAAAAAAAAAAAAAAAAAAAAAAAAAAAAAAAAAACAAGCGATAATTAACAATTATCGCATTTAAAGAAAGAAAAAAACATATTGACAGCCTCCATGTAGCAGTGGGCGAGAAGCAGGCTGCGAAGCGAGAGGCCGTGGGTTCGATTTCCGCACCAAGATAAGTGTTGGTATGATCCGCAAATATTTGATTCCGGTCTGGGTATTATGGGATCGCAAGTCCCTCATAATTTACGACTATGTGTGTGACTGTTGGGTGTATTTATTTATTTATTTAATTTCTGACTTCCATAACACAAACAATATACACGAAAATAAAATCATAAAGTATCAGATTATTTATTTGGTTTGCATCGTGTGATGTTGATAGTTAATTAACACCTGCTCAAGCAATGCTGACTTCATGATCATATGATGTCAACAATAAAAAAATAGTTAGACCTTTTTAAAATATGAAACATTTTTTAAAGATTGTATTAGCAAAACATCTCTCTAATGGATAAAATTTATTTTTTAAAAGTTAATTTTGAAATTAAATATCAAGCAGTTATAATAATCGATTTGCATATTAATTTACTGTAATAAAAACATAATATGTCATCTTATTAATTATAATTAAGTCCTCGTGGTAATCTCTAATTCACACAATTATTCATCATCATTCACATTATAATAACTCGACCATTATCGACAGCCCTGTTTTATTTACAGGATGCTCTGAACAGAGCTTACTGTGTACTCTTTTATTGCTTCCCGTCTGGCTTTATGTTAATTCGCCTGCGATTTTCGGATGTACATTTAACTGCGATGAGCACACGTGATCCGAAACTGCGTTTACCATTCACTACCATTTACCATTTTTGTTATAAAAGCACTTATTTTAATTGTTTGAATATAAGATACATTTTTTGTAAAAATTTGTTTTTGAAATAATGATTTCTTATGTTGACGCGAATTTTACACTTAGAAATAAAACTAATTTAAACCAATTTAATCGCGATTTTTTATTAATTTTGACCCCGATGTTTTGAAAGCTAGTTGACTTGATAATTTTTAATATTTTAATCAATAGGTTACGTTACCCAAAACCTATTGCAGAAAGAATTGCATTAATCCGCCCACAAAAAATCAATTAGAAGTCAATCAAATCTGATGGTGGGGGCACTTGTCAAATAACAGACGACACCAACTTTGACATTACCATGGTAAGTTATCATTACGATGAACGCGTGCGAGCGAGATAGTGAGATGTCTCCACTACGCGCTAACCGTTGCTTATACCAATATTTAAAATCATAATTGCGGGCTCATTTTAGAACCGATTTTGATTGTGATTTCATAAAAGTGTTTCTTTTTTCTATTATTTTCTGTTGCATATAAAATAATGTATTATATTCAACATAGGAAACTACCCTATTCTCCTATATGCTCAGTGCCAATCCAATTTTGATATAAATTTAATTTCAACCCGTGACGTCTGTCGAGGTAACCTATTCCTCTAGGCTATCAAATCACCCTAAGAACATCCAGAATCCTCACCAGAATATAAACATCAGTCGAACAGTACATGTTAACATAACGGTTGCCGGTTGCATACACACGAACATTGTCGCCACAGTTCGATAACTTCGACCTTATTGAGAATTCCACGCTGCAATCACTGACACCGGCTACAGTCTAACAGCTTTCAATACAGTATTGTTTATTCTATTGGAAATAGACGGGTGTTATTTTGATCGCCTCATTGGTTTAGTGGCAGTCTATTTAGGCTTTGGGTCTGGTGTCCTGGGTTTAAATCTCAGGTCATCAGATCTCGCCACATATCACATCATAGAACGGTAGTAAGCATGGCAGACTATAGGTCTATTTATTTATTTAAACTTAATATACAAAACATGTATAAAGGCGGGCTTAATGCCAGAGGCATTCTCTAACAGCCAACCTACAGGTGATGCAGAGACGACACAATTTACACTTCTGCTTATTTATTTATTTATTTATTTAAACTTTATATACAAAAAAACATGTATAAAGGCGGACTTAATGCCAGAGGCATTCTCTAACAGTCAACCTACGGGTGATGCAGAGACGAGACAAAGTGGGTGCATAAAAGTTATTAAAGAAATGAATACAATATGAGATTTTAATATATAGATCTATTGATATATAAGTTAATACTTAAATGTATAAACTACAAATATAGATAAATACATGATATATAAATACATGTCAATAAATAAATACATATATACATATACAGGGTTAATTTTAAAACACCAGCAACCTCGCAGGACCAGATAGCTGACCCCATACGGAACAACTTTTGTTCTACGAGTTTGTATATAACTCAATATATTTAAAAAAAAATGATTTTACAAGTTTTTGTTGTGTCGTATTTTTCTTCGTAGCGTTCGGCGTGCGCACGCGACTCAAAGAAGCCGCTCAGCTGGCTCGGGCGATGACCTTCAACGCTAGCCCCGTTCCCCACGCTTCGCGTGTTTGCTTACGTAATCTGTGATGCGTGTAGGTAACATTTAAGACGGAAATTAAATGAATACTTATTTTTGTATGAAAATAAAATCTAACAAATTATCAAAAGTCGTAGAACAAAAGTAGTAGCTTATAACCTTAGGTATCTACCCCTGCGAGGTTGCTGGTGTTTTAAAAATAACCCTGTATAAATACATGTGTTTATAAATGTGATATATATTAAACGATGAATCTGCTAAAGTTCTGATCGTTCTATGTCTTTAGCCATGAGCATCCGAACTTTTATTTTAAATGTGAACCTATTGGTGCACGTCCTTATTTCGAGGGGGAGCGCATTCCAAAGAAGTATAGATTGGATAGTGAAGGAGGAGTGCATAAAGTCAGAATTGTGAGGGGGGCAATGAAGAAGAAGACTGCCTGTAGAACGAAGGTTTCTGTCATGTTTAGATCCAAGGTATAGATAGTTGGAAGTTAAGGCCCTACATTGAAAAAAATGGGACATTTCTATCTCGTGTATATAATTGTGTACGTGGAATAGAGATTTAATATTTTGGTATACGTTTTTTGACTTTCTGCTCTAGGATTGTTCAAAAGGAATACACGATTCAATGAAATTTTCTCGATAGAAAAAAATCGCAAAGTTGTATCTATTTTTCTACGTTTTTGGCTGCCGAAGCGTAACCCTCATGAATAAGACAATTAAATTTACTTTAAAACATGGAGAATTATCGTATGAAAGTTTGGTCAAAGCAGTTTTAGATTTAATAATGAGTTTTATTAGAAAACAAGAAAAATCGTTTTGGCACATACGTTGTTTTATTCTGAAAGTACACTCAATATAGCCATCTCTTATTTTGCATTTCAAAAGTAATTGCGTCACTTTCATTCCCTCAATAGATCAGTCGGCGGGAGCGCCTTATCGTGGACGGACCTATGCCGTTTTTTTGCAGATCGGATTTTCGTGATTTCATGCATTAATATGATTTTATTTACCCTCAAAGTCAATTTATAGTTAACTAGATGACCCGGTGAACTTCGTATCACCTACATAATATATTTGTGTAAAATGTGGTCAAAACTTAATACAAATGTTTTATTTACATTAAATGCAATTAAGTGAGGTACTGCGCCATTGCACGTGAGGTAGCCCGTCGCACATTTAATTGACTTCGACGACCTAAGTCAGGTCGTCTCCCACCTCCCTCCGGTTGGACAGTCCTGTCCCCGTCCCGTCCCCGTCCTGTCCCCGTCCTGTCCCCGTCCTGTCCGCGTCCCGTCCCCGTCCTTTCCCCGTCCCCGTCTTGTCCTGTCCCTGTCCTGTCCCCGTCTTGTCCTGTCCCTGTCCTGTCCTGTCTCACTGTCCTGTCTCACTGTCCTGTCTCACTGTCCTGTCTCTCTGTCATGTCTCTCTGTCCTGTCTCTCTGTCCTGTCTCACTGTCCTGTCTCACTGTCCTGTCTCACTGTCCTGTCTCACTGTCCTGTCTCACTATCCTGTCTCACTGGCCTGTCTCACTGTCCTGTCTCACTGTCCTGTCTCAATGTCCTGTCTCAATGTCCTGTCTCACTGTCTTGTCTCACTGTCCTGTCTCACTGTCCGGTCTCACTGTCCTGTCTCACTGTCCTCTCTCTGTCCTGTTTCACTGTCCTGTCTCACTGTCCTGTCTCACTGTCCTGTCTCACTGTCCTGTCTCACTGTCCTGTCTCACTTTCCTGTCTCACTGTCCTGTCTCACTGTCCTGTCTCTCTGTCATGTCTCTCTGTCCTGTTTCACTGTCCTGTCTCACTGTCCTGTCTCACTGTCCTGTCTCACTTTCCTGTCTCACTGTCCTGTCTCACTGTCCTGTCCCTGTCCTGTCTAGACGCTATACGACCCGTCATCACAGCAAGCTTCGCAACGACAACTCAACAACTACTAATAAATTAAAAATTAATAAAAAAAACATTGTCCAGCGGACAAAATTGTGAATCTAAACCATTCTCAGATCCCCTTGAACACACACAAAAAATTTCATCAAAATCGGTCCAGTCGTTTAAGAGAAGTTCAGGAACATACACACTCACAGAAGAATTATATATATAAAGATAATGCAAATAGTTATAGGATGTACGCATACATTATATTATTTTCACTTGTTAGATCTCATAATATCTTCAACCAAGCCACTTCCATCAATAGACTCATTTAACATAAATGAGTATCCATAGATGATGAGCGTAATGTCACAGTGTAAGTACATAATAAATATTTTTTCGTCCTAATATGCGTATATTTCTGTACCCTCTGTGAAAAGTGATACAAGTCTGAAAACCGAATTTTGAGAAAAAACTATTTAATGATATGATGCTATTTTAAAAATTCGACAACTTTTTTTTACTCTATTCTATTCTCAGGATGTTTTAACTTTGATGGATTGGGATTACTTGCTATTAACATAAATGTACTATGATTTTTGTTTATAGTAACAACAATAATATGAGATAATAAAAAGAAACTAAATTTATATCATTAGCCATATGTTATAGTAGTTAATATGTGTATAATGATAAATGCATGTGTTAAATGGCACAAGTTTTTTTAAAACTTCTATCTGATAGGGTTGGAGTTAAAATAATTAAAATGCTGGAAGTAAGTCTGTTTAGAAAATATTAAGATTTGATGGATATTATGTATTTTGGATGAGTTAAAAAAATCTAACTTGTATCAATTAACACCCATTAATTCACTCAGTGTTAATGGATTCATATTTAGTTATATTACATAAAATAGAAATATTTCCAGGTTTAAAGTAATATAAGTTTTAGTCAGGGATCCCGGGTCCATTTTTGCACTTGATTACTATCAAGCAAATTTTCCGTGAGTAGCTTCGTTTCAATGAGACGCCCAACAATTTCCTGTGCGAAAATTCTTGATTGTGGTAGCTAACGGAGGTATCAAGGATAAAATATGTCGATTTGATGATTCTAAAAAAATTGTGTATTTGCATATTAAAAAAAAATAATTTTCATCAGATTCATCTGATAAATCTTCATTATCTACGCTTCTAACATAGCTGTCATCTTCATCTATTTCATTTTCCTCATTCGTCATATCTGACTTTGTAATAACATGAAAAAATTAAGTAAACTATATAATAATGAATACATGGTTAATTTTAAAACACCAGTAACCTCACAGAACCAGATAGCTGACCCCATACGGAACAACTTTTGTTTTACGAGTTTGGATATAACTCAATATATTTAAAAAAAAATGATTTTACAAGTTTTTGTTGTGTTGTGTTTTTCTTCGTAGACTGCGGCGCGGCGCGGCTTGCGCGCACGACATCAAAGGCGCAGGTCAGCTGCTCGGGAATTCAAGGTCAAATGCGCTAGCCCGGTTCCCCACGCTTCGCGTGTTTGTTTACGTAATCTGCGATGCGCGTTGTAACATTCAAGACAGAAATTAAATGAATACTTATTTTTGTATGAAAATAAAATCTAACAAATTATCAAAAGTCGTAGAACAAAAGTAGTAGCTTATAACCTTAGGAACCTACCCCTGCGAGGTTGCTGGTGTTTTAAAAATAACCCTGTATAATCAATCAATAAATAAAAATTGGTGTGTGTCGTGGGACACCAGGTAGGAACGAAGTTCCTTCGGCTAATGTAGAATCCACACAAATTGTAAAAAATACAAATTATCAACTAAAATAACAAAATAAAAAAAAGACGTGTAGCACTCGGAGACTGCCGCGGTAAAGCCATTGTATAGCATTTTTTATCAACTTATGTAATTATAAATAATAACGAGCTAGCGTAATCTTTTAAAAATCGAAGGAGATATAAAAATACTTCAAGTATAACTGGCTGAATGAATTTAATTTTAAAAACTGATTGAGCTGAAATTCGCACACAATTTTGGTGCAGGCAAAAAGGAACTAACGCTGGCTGGTTATGCAGCGCTTTTAACGCTTTTTTCTTACGCTTTTACTATCACATTTTTTTCAGTTCGGTCACGCAGCAAAATCCCTATCCCCTCCAAGCCTGCCGTAAGGAACTTCGTTCCAACAATATTTTTAATAGGGTACCTTGTATGTCAGAAGATAATTATTCAAAACATGGACTTAGGGGGCCATCAAACCAATAATATATGAATATTATATTTGTCATCTTTAACTGGATTTGACCGGACTTTGACCGGACTGTGACAGGACTTTGACTGGAATGTGACCGGACTTTGACTGGACTTTGACAAGACTGACAGGACTTTGACAGGACTGTGACAGGATTTTGACAGGACTTTGACCGGACTGTGACCGGACTTCAACTGGTTTTGACCAGACTGTGGCAGGACTTTGATCGGACTGTGACCGGACTTTGACTGGACTCTGACCGGACTTTGACAGGACTTGACCGAACTTTAACAGGACTATGACCGGAATGTGACCGGATTGTTTTTTTTTTATAGCCTAGGCCAGCAAACGAGCAAGTGGATCACCTGATGGTAAGTGATCTCCACCGCCAATGTACGCCCACCACCAGAAGAGTCATGGGCGCGTTGCTGACCTTAAAGGAAAGGGATAATTAGGGATTGGGAAGGGGAGGGGATTTGGGCTTCCGGTTATCTCACTCACCGTAGGAAACGCAGCAGCAAGCCGCTACTTTACGTCGGTTTGTGACCAGACTTTGACTGGACTTTGACTGGGCTTTTATTTATTTATTTATTTATTTATAATTCTTTATTGTACAATGGAAATAAAAATACATATAAAATAGTCAACGAAATCAAAGTACAATTGGCGGCCTTATCGCTCAAGGCAATCTTTTCCAGGCAACCATGGGATGGAGATAAAAGAAGGAGTCAGAAAGGGTAGGGTACATAAAAGAAAAACTACACATATATATATTATATACATTAATTTAAATAACATATACTAAATAGATAGCTAATATAATATACATAATACATATTATATACATAAATACATTAATAATGAAATTTTAGGCACAACACATACAAACAGCTAGTGAGAGAGATAATGATCCTTGACCATTTTTTTAAAGATAGGCAGTGATTTAGCTCGTTTTATCGCGACCGGCAATGCATTCCACAACCGAGTAGCCTGTACAGCGAAGGATTTGTCCATAAAGGAAGTAGAATGCGCCGGCATTTTCAGTGTCATGTTCTCTGATGATCTCAGGGATTTATCGTGCGTATCATCAAGAAATTGGAAGCGAGATTTGAGATAGCAGGGTGTAAGAGGAAAGAAAAGGATATTGTAGAGAAGAGAGAGAATGTGATGAGAGAATGAGATGTGTGAGGGCTTTGACCGGACTTTGACCGGACTTTGACAGGAGTTTGATCGGACATTGACAGAACTATGACCGGACTTTGACAGGACTTTGGCCGGACTGGAGTGCAGTGCAGGGCATTGCAGAGCAATCCAATGAAGTGATAACTTATTATGGGAGGGTAAACCGCTTTGTAACATAACACGTCACGGACCCACTCTGTCTGGCTTGCCTTTCTCTCACGCATACGGTAGCAGTAGGCAGGCTCCTCCTCTCTCGCTTCAACCCACATTAGTTTAAGTCATTCTGTTGTGCGTCCCGAGACGCACACTTTTTTTTATTTATTCTCTTATTCAAATCGATAAATCCTGGAACGGTCCTTGATCAAACCATACATTTTGTAGGAAAAATATTTTTTCAAATAATTATCTTGAAATGTAACAAAAAAAAACCAGTTAGTATTAATTTAATAATATGTCGATTTGATGATACTCAAAATCATCAAATCGACATATTATTATATTTATCCTTGCTACCTCTATTAGTTACCACAATCGAGAATTTTCGTATAGGAAATTGTTGGACGTCTCATCGAAACCAAGCTATTCACGAAGATTCAGCTTGATAGTAATTATTTTTACATCAAGGATTTATACTACTACTTTTGAGCGTAGGACCGGGATAATGTACCACGAAATTTGTAGGACAATATGACTGTTAAATTACATAAATATTAACTAAATACAAATAAAAAAATCAGCTGGTTAGTAATCATTTTTGATGACCTCGTTATCGATACATGTTGGAAGGAGGGGACTCTTTGATCAAACCATACATTTTGTAGGACAAATATTTTTTCGAATAATTTAGATAATTAGTTAGTAATACATTTTTGAGAATCATCAATATTTTATCCTTGATACCTTTGTTAGCTACCACAATCGAGAATTTTCGCACAGGCAATTGTTGGGCGTCTCATCGAAACGAAGCTACTCACGGAAAATTTGCTTGATAGTAATCAAGTGCAAAAATGGACCCGGATAACTGACTATTTCATTTTCATTTCAAATGTATGAAAATGACAAAATTTTGTCTGTCATTCCATTATCCTTCAAAACCAACGAAGTGTGTGTTTTACTTACATATGACAAACTTAGGATTCCATAGTAAAGAATAAATGTATATACAAAAGTGGAAACTATTATACTGGTGGTAGGATATCCATATCCGCCCGGATAGCGACCACCGTACACGTAGTGTTAAAACCTGCCATAGCGACTCACACCTTGTGTGGATCGTGTTCCAGGATCAGCCAGTGTATATCCAGTTCTACCGAGAGGCTTGCGACACGAGTTGATAGTTGTTTGAGGTGCGTATAAGGGTCCAACATTGTATCCCTGTGCCTGCATTGGTCATCCGCCTGTCCTGTCGCAGGGTCCTCGATTTGCTTCTTCCCTCTTTAGAGTATGAAGAAGCATTACCACCCATAAACTTATTGTATGTCGATGGTCGCTGGTTTTTTGGACTGGACTGCGCTTCCCATCAGATATAGTTTAGTCACTTTGCCGTGATCGGATAAAAAAAAATATCTTATGAACACATTTTGTTGCATTAATATTACACTTTTTATACCTTTGAAAGCGATTATCTCTCCATCTATTAAAAAAAAATTAATAGATGGTGATTGATTTTTGAACATCTATCCGTAACGTGAGGTATACACGCTTCTATCTATACGATTTTTTAAATGTTAGTGATCCAGTTGCATAATTTCTCTGGAAGCCCAAAGGAAGGTAGCTTTAAGGAAGTGCTTTGTGCCATACCCGATAAAAGGTCTTCGCTAAGCCCCAATTGGCTGCAAGCGCCTCCCCCTTGGTCTCAGTTGCTTCTGTCCATCTATATGTCAGGTAAATTAGAAGATTACCAGCGAGCGACTCCGACGAAAGACGTACTGGCGGTCGCTAATCAATCGGTACTCCTCTAGGTACAGCAGGTGCTGACAGTCGATAATTCCATTATCGTAAAGAACAAGGAGGCGATGGTTATAGGCCTGTAATTGGACGGATCCTAGCGGTTGCCTTTTTTAGGATCGGGTGCACTAAACACTTGAAAATGGCGGACAGAAATGTGGTGGAAACCAAATTTATGGCCTACGGGAGTACGTGTCCATAACGTGCCAGGTAAACTCCAGTAAGGTCGCTTAAGGTAATATTTTTACGTTTTAGAGAATCACAAAAGTACGTGGGTCACAAACACCCATGCTAAATCGTACCAACAATCAATCGTTCCTTCAACGGTAGGCAGCGGCTTCAACGGTAGGCAGCGGCTTCAACGGTAGGCAGCGGCTTGGCTGTGTCCCTGGCATTGCCGATGTCCATGAGCGGCGGTGACCGCTTACCATCAGGCGGGCCGCTTGCTCGTCTGCCTATCAAGGCAATAAAAAAAAAAAAAAAAAAAAAAAAAAACCAAAGGTACGTTCGTGCCGATGGCCAAAAAATCGATGTGTTGATATACTAGAGAAAGCTATGAGAGTCAATTGTCTTTATAAAAAGGATATTTAAGATACGGTGAAGTGGAAACATTCGTAAGTACTAGTCTAAGATCAACCCAGGCAGAACTGCTGGTGTCACTGGTGAGAGGGTAACCGATACATTTGGGTATCGATTGAATAGCGAAAACCGTACACATGGCGAAAAACTCACCATAGTGGTCTAATCAGACATGTCACACTTCGGGACTAGCCACTGTATATCCAGTAGCTTCGGGCCCACATAATGCCGATGATTAACAAAATTAATCTTGTTGGTCGCAAATATATTTGAACTGGACTGTACTTAATACCAAGTCACTTTACTGTGTCAAGTTAAAAAAACTTCAATATCACCATTTTGCTTTGCTTTAATTGTATTATTGCGCACAAATCTGACGTAATTAATTGTAAGTACACACATACAATGTTACAAATTGAGATATAACAAATTAAACATATTTGCTTTAAAATAAGGCCTTAGTTCAATTTAATATTCCTAAAGTAATATCAGCATACACAATTTTTTTATAAAAATTGACCAAAGGTGGTCCTTATATCATTGCGAACGAATTTTATTTTCCGTTCTATATTAGATACAGGAATACCGACTAGACCGAAAAAATATGCTTTTAGACTTATATCACTTTGCGCAGAATGTACAGCTTTGTAATACGAGTCGAACGCCCGACGACAAACGAGCGCGGCTTGTCGCCCGAGCGCGTGCTATGCCTTCGGAGCTCCCCGCGAGCGGGTGCAAACCCCGCCCACCAAACTACGGATTATTTTCGCTGTAGCCTCTTAAGTAAGAGGGGGCATTAGGAGAGGTGAGAATAGAAAATAGTGTAGTAAGGGCGCGCAGATTACGGCGCTGGCGGATAGGTAACCATTTCAGTTGGGAGCGGTAAGAAGATACATGGTCGTACTTCCTGAGATTGAAAATGAATCGAATGCAGTTATTAAGAAGACGGTCAAGTTTGTTGAGGAGATCTGCATTCAGATCATAATAGCACACGTCACCATAGTCGAGGATAGGGAAGATTAAGGTCTGTACAAGCATCATCTTGGTTTTACACGGGAGAAAGTTCTTCAGGCGATAAAGAGCGCGAAGGGTGCCAGTGACTCGTTGGCTAACAGAGGTAACTTGTGCCTGCCAATTCAAGGTTGAGTCTATATATAACCCTAGATCTTTTACTGCGGGACACAGAGTGATTACTGAACCATTGTAAATAATTGGTGGAAGAGTTGCAGTGTCTAGTCTGTTAATCAAGCGCGAGCTACCTACGATGATTGCCTGACATTTATTTGGGTTTACACCTAAACCGAAACGGTCTGACCAATTTTTAATCTCATCCAGATCCCCATTAACTTTGGCTATGGCAGCCGTCACATCGTCGACGCTCGCCTGAGCATAAATTTGTAAGTCGTCGGCGTACAGATGATACATGCACTGAAGGTTTTGGGTTATGGAATTAATGAAAATAGAAAATAATAAAGGAGAAAGTATACCGCCCTGAGGAACACCAGAGTCAAGTTCACGCCAGTTTGACGAAGACTCGCCAAGACGCACCGACTGCTGACGCCCTCGAAGATAGGATGAGAACCAATCTAGCGCTACGGAAGAGGTCATTAGATGGGAGAGGAGAGTCAGTAGGATATCGTGACTGACGGTATTGAAAGCATTTGAAAAGTCCACCAGAGTCAACACAGTGACTTTGGTGTCCTGCATCCCTGCCCTGATATCATCAGTCACTTTAAGGAGTGCGGAAACGGTGCTGTGGCCAGGTCTGAACCCAGACTGCAATGGACTTAACAGACTGTTCAGGTATACGAACCTGGACAGTTGCTTGTGGACACAGGCCTCAAGCACCTTAGATAGGAAAGGGAGAAGGGATATAGGTCGGAAGTGGTTAACAAGGGTTGGATTAGGAATTTTCGGGAGAGGAATAACAAGGGCCTTCCGCCAGGAGGACGGAAAAGTCCCAGTGCTAAAGGAAACATTTATGATATGGGAAATTACAGGGAGAACATGGTCGAGGATAGCGACAATCATGCGACGACTAATGTTGTCACAGCCTGTCGCGTTGGATTTTATTGATAGGATTATCTTTCTGACCTCCTCCGTCGCAACTGGAGAAAAATTAAAAGGATTAATGTTGGAATGAGGAAGACCAGCTAAGAAGTTCAGAGTACGACAATTGGTTTGGTGATCAAACGGAGCGGGAGTTGTGAAATGGTCATTCAGTTCATCCAAACCAATTGTCCCCTGAAAATCTAAGTGTTTCTCCTTGCCAACACCTAAAGTCCCGAGGAACTTCCAGATGTTGGCAGGAGAAGAGGAAGTGATGTTATCGAGAATGTGGCGGCGTTTGGCATTACGTATCATCTGGTTACACCGATTCCTAGCAGCCTTGTACAAGGTCCAGTTGTCCTCTGAGCGATCCTTCTTTAATTTACGAAACGCCCTGTTTCTACGCCTCATCGCCATCCGAATCCCGTTTGTCAACCAAGGTGCAGGAGGACGCTTCAGTTTAATTTTTCTGATTGGGGCATGGACATCATAGAGTGCATCATACATCATAGACATCCCTTAGCGAATACTTATGTTTTTGATATGGATTGTAAGTTTGAGTAATTCAGCTAAATAATTATCATATTATGTTGAAATAAACCTGTGTTGTGTTGTTTTGCTGTTATCCGTCATAAATAAATAAATAAATGACACCCAACAGTCACATACATAGTCCTATCCCCACAGTAAGATATGAGTCTTATGTCGTGGGTATCAGGAACTAAGAAAGACTTTCGGTCTTACAACATCCAGACCTGAAACAAATATTTGTGGATCACACAAATATTTGTCTCGGTCGGGGGATCGAACCCGCGGCCTCACATTTCACGGTCGTCTACTCGCCCACTGCGCCACGGAGGAAATCATACATCTAGAATTCTAAAAGTCACTTAGTATGGATTGAACCTTCGGCTATTGTTAAAGTTATTGTAATAGATATTTGCCTTTTATGGCAGAGATCTTGTATGGACAGTTTTACTTCTACATTTTGTTGTTATGGAAGGTATATTTGTATGGCACGTACACGTGCTAGAATACTAGATTGATGGGAGAAATGGTATTTAAGAGACGGTTCAGTTCAGACCCTAATCAGTCTTGTAACAGTTGTGGCGTGGAAACACTTGTTAGTTCATTATTATAAAATGTACTTTATAACTGTAAACTGTGTAGTACCTATTTGTACTGAAATGCAAAATAATGAAATTGTGCTGATAAAAATAGTCTAAACACGACGGCATCCAGTTTTATTCCTGTGCATCCTTATAAATCGTCGTGATCTTAGAATAGTGTCGGATGTGACAAAAATACGAAAATGACTTTTTAGTATATTTGGGTACTACATCATCAGATCTTTATGGGTATATAAAAAAATATTTTTTTTTCCTAAAGGATTTTAAATTACACAGTCAATATACTGACGGATTTGATATTCGCTCATAGAAAAATGACGGTTGAATATTTCCGTCTGCCTACGATGCGCGGGATTGCCCCGCCGTCCTTTTCCACCCCCGACGGATATGCGCAACCGTCACTGTTCGTTGAATTTATTCCCGCGTTGCATCTGATTTGTTTTAATCGGTATTACTCAATTACCCTAATTAAAATCATGTTATAAATATTGCTTTCGTGGCTAGTATTTGACATACTATGTACTACAATAAAATTAGGAAGATTAAAACTTATAATGAAACTTTTGAAGGAATTAAACAAATATGAAAAATTTACGAAATTCCTTCACCAAGAGAACAGTAATGAGGACTACATACCAGAGACTCCGGATAAGTTAGTGCATGAGGTTTATACATTTTTTCACACTTATAACCTGTTTATACGCAAAACTATGAAAGGTAAAACTTTGAAAGGGCGGTATTTATTATCCGTCAATTTTCTACGGAATACTATCGATACATTTTGTTATTTATTTTCCAAAAATTTTAAGTAACCAATTGTAAAATTAAATTATTGAGTTTAAATAGTATCTTTAACGGGGATACAATTTTTGAGCTGTACGTAACTATACTACATTGTTATATGGACATGATACTGACGAAAGATCAGTACCGACGATATTCTGCGTACACGTTGTTCTATCTGAGTGTCGTATTTGCCAATCCGATTTTATTCTCGAAACTCAAATTCACTTGAGTCTTTATTCTTTTCAAAAAAAAGTTTGTTTTTATTGATTTCAATTTATTACAATTAAAACATTAAACTAGTTAACGTAATAGTTGTGTAAGTGACTTGAAATAAATAAACTTTAAATATTTTATGATGTTTTGATATATATACGGTGTGCGTTATTGATACTATTGAACCACCGCTAAAAATAATATGCTTATTTTTTAACTAACATAGAAAAATAATAATATTTAAAGTGTTTCACAAAGTCTTTTTTTAGAAAGCCATTTACCATTATCCTCAGGAGTACGCGTAATAATTTAAAAAATAGAAGCTATTTGTAGGGATGTTTTTCAGAGGACGACGATACATTAAGTGAGGTCGTAAAATGAACATGTGAGGAAAATATGAATCCTAATATACCATCACCTGCATTCATTCTTAGAAAAGGTCCTTTTATGCCCGTGGATCAGAATTCATCCTAATATTTAGTCCTATTAAACTATCAGTAAACTGTCGCTTCCTGCTTAAATGTCAGCTCAGCTCCAACACTATTAGATACCACTTTGATCTCACATATCCACTTTGATCTCAGATTTGTCACCTTTCCCTCAACCAATTTCCTCAGCCATTGAAAAAGAAACATCTATGCTATCACCGCAAAAACTATGATAAGTATGTAAGATATGTAAAGATTTTTTGTCCTGTTTACGATTCGAATGATTATAGCAACTGTTTATCTACCAACGCAGCTGGGTGTTAATGCCAGTCGTGTCCAGCCCCTACTGTTTGATGTCGGGGTAAAATATGGGTCTGCAATTATGGCAACTGGGAAGAAGTGAAGAGACAGCGCCTAAAAATTAAGAAAAAGAATATTCATCCAAAAAGGGTATAACTGTTCCAGCAATAACTATGTGTAGACTTTGCACATGCAGAAATAAATATGGAACATTGTTGTCATTTGAAGAAAGAGAAAAGTTTTCAAAAATAAGCGATTGTAAGAAACAACGGCTTCATTTTGTAAACTACACTACAAAAGAGAAAAATAAAAGGGGTCCTCAAAGTGTATTAAAGCGTGATCATCAAATTACATTCAAATATTTTTTTGTCAGGAAACTCCGAAACTCGTCGATAATACCGTAGGTCTAGTACGATTTACAAATACGTTCATAGTTTTAAAATCCATCTCATTCATTGTAATTCATCATAGTTCCTATATGGAGAGCATGGAGATAAAACGAGAACCGTCATCGTTTTAGAAAACTAAGAACTTGTACTAAGCATACGGGTATGCAAAACAATGTTTTTGAATACATCATTAGTGAAAGATACGTACGAACGGTTTGGTAGAAGTACGGTGGAAGCACTTCTGTAAAAAAGACATAAGGGGGAAACATAACAGTCATAAGAAGGTTGTTAACGAAGAAATAGTTATATCGGTCTGTGCCTATGTAAATGCATTAATATCGGTAGAGTCTCATTGTAACACAGCAGTTTCCAAAATACTGTATTTAGATGGTAACTTAAACATAGCTCGGATGTTCAACTTATATAAAGAATGGCCTGAACTTAATAATTACTCATTAAAGCTTTGAGTTTTAGACAGTATATAGACATTGTAAATACTCACTTTAATTTGAGTATTCATATACCCAAAAAAGATGATTGTGATCAAAGTCACAGTTTTAAACAAAAAGAAAACCCATTCGACGTTCTCAGTGATAGAATTAACTAATTGTTTTTGTACTTAGTAATTAATAACTCCAAAATGGCAAATACATTCAGGACCTTGAAGAAAAATAATAAAAATGATGCCATTGCTTCCAATGGACGTATTATTTCTACTACATTTGATTTCCATAAGGTTTTATCGTGTCCTTATGGGCCAATGAGTGTATTATAAGAAAAAATGCCTTGTTATAATTTCACATATATCACATGGCTGACAAACAAGGTTACTGTTATATGTAAAGCGAAATTGTTGCCAAACGTGTGGCAAGCGAAGTGGGCATTTGTGTTTATGATTTCATAAAGAAGTTTGCATTGTAGTGTGTAAAAGAATTTAGTTTCTGTTCAGACAATTGTGAAAGCCAGAATCTAAATCGTATAGTCTTTTACATGTATGCACATGCAGCCAAAAGATTTGATATTACTATATACAGGGTTAATTTTAAAACACCAGCAACCTCGCAGGACCAGATAGCTGACCCCATACGGAACAACTTTTGTTCTACGAGTTTGGATATAACTCAATATATTTAAAAAAAAATGATTTTACCAGTTTTTGTTATGTAGTGTTTTTGTTCGTACGTTTACGTGTAGGTATAATCGATCGAGGCGGCGCGGCCGGTCAATGAACTGGCGCGCGCGGCCGCGTGTATTACGTAATCTGCGCGTAGGTAACTTTCAAGACGGAAATTAAATTCATAATTATTTTTGTATGAGAATAAAATCTAACAAATTATGAAAAGTCGTAGAACAAAAGTAGTAGCAAATGACCTTAGGAATCTACCCCTGCGAGGTTGCTGGTGTTTTAAAAATAACCCTGTAGAATCCTTGAAAAAAGACACCTAAAATAAAGCCGCCTCTGTCCATAGTGTTATAGAAAGGGCTGCATTATTTACATTCCAGATGAATGGAAATTACTGGCACAGTGGGCTAAGGTAGCAGGTCTAAAGTAACGTAAACAAAAGCATATAGTATAACTAAAATCGACATAATTTTTGTTTTGTGTCTAATACGTTATTCTTATTAATTAAAATGGTTACATCCTTATAATATGAGTATAATTTTAGAAAAACTTAAGTATAATATATCAAAACCGTCAATTTTTTTTTCATTTGTCGATAGAAAATGATCGTAAAGTAACATCCGTCAATCCACCAAATTTTTTTGTTCGAAGAAAAACGTTGGATGGTATTATGTGGCTGCGTTGACTCCGAAGTAAAATGGAGCGAGTGATTTTTCTAGAAAACCATTAAATAATTACTTATTATTTCTATTTCATTTCAAAAAGTACCCCATCAATAAGATAAGTTTAAATTTTCAACATTTTATATTTTGTATTAAAAAAGTTATGGTAAAAAAACTGTAATAAATATTTGAAATGGCTGCCCTGTAAAATTTATAAAATGTCACATCCGTCACTGTTCTACGATCAGGACGAAATGTAACAAGCAATGGACGTGTAACAAGCAAGCAATTAATTAAATGTTATATCATTTGTTTTACTAAAAATTCAATATCTGTAGATGTCGCCAGCCATGGCTTCTTACAACGTTCTTCCACCTATCCTGCCTCAGGCCCCGCGATTTATTTCTTCCTTCTTCGGAGTGTGAAGAAGCATTTACACAGGCTAGCATGATTCTGGTGACCACCGATAAACTCATTGTTTGTCGGTGGTCAATGTTTTTTTTTTGGACTGCACTGCGCCTTCCATCAGTTGCAGTGTAGTTACTTTTCCCTGCTCGGATAAAAATACAATTAAATTTATGAGCTTTTCTTCTTTACCAATATACGGAAATCTGGGCTTACTTAATCACTTGAGAAAAAACATAAAGCTATGTTGAAGGTATTGATCTTCACGAATTCATATTTCCAAAGTATAAGCACATAGCTTTCATCGTAGGATTGAATATCTAAAATCAATGTTAGCGAAAGTAACATAAAATCACTATATCGTGTTAGTGTTATGTTAGACGCAAACATAGAGTTTGACAACGCATTCGTCCGCACCCACCGAGAGACGCGGAAATTAGATGACGCGACACAGAGCAGGGATGGGATGGAGTTACTATCGGCTTATTTATTACAATATATCGATAGATTAAAAGTATTAACAATAGAATAATACATGAATTTTAATTATAAAACTATTTCCTGACTCGGCTGGTTCGATAGCGCAGTTGTCTTGCATACGCGGTACGACTTTTGTGCTGAGGTCTCTGGTTCCATCCTCGGGTCGGGTAAAAGTGATTCACACAAATTTTCAAACTTAATTTTTAATCTTACAAAAAGTAGAAAAACTAAAAGACAATATAATTATTAGCTTACAATAGTATATTGAATTAATAGATACTAATTTGAACCAATTTTATCGCGGTTTTTTATTAATTTTGATCCCGACGCGACGTTTCGAAAGCTGCCTTCGTGGTCATGGGGTGGTTTAATTAGTTTTATTTCAATGCATAATATTTGCGTAAACATAATAAATCATTACAATAATATAGTCATCATTAACCTATTACGAATTAATTCTACAAATATCGATAAATCAACAAAATTAACATATTCAAATATATATCTTAAAACATCATAAACATCGATACCCGAAGTGCATCTATCGATAGAATCACGTCGCTCCGTTACTCGTGCGGGCACAAGTCAGCAATTTCCCGAAACGAGAGGTGATTTATTCCATAACTCCGGTATCGCGTCAAAGTTGCAAGTGCTCTTTACAATCAGAGCACCTCGCATTCTAGTGTGGAGCTACACACGTTTAGAGTTACAGGACCTATTACCGTGTAGTACTACTGAATTTAACATTCAAGATCAATTTTGCTGTGCTCCCGACAAAAAATTGTTCTAGAAGTAAAAAAAGCAGAGATAGCTCGGCGGGGAGTGGTATGGACTATCAAGACGAAAGTCGCAGGTTCGAAACCAGCCCCCAAGAGCATACACCACTGACTTTTCTAACTTACGTGTATATTAATTGTTAATTATCACTTGCTTTAACTGTGAAGGGAACATCGTGAGGAAACCTGCATACCTGAGAACTCGATAAGATTTTTCGAAGGTATGTGAAGTCTGCCAAACCGCATTAGGCCAGCGTGGTGGACTAAGGCCTAATCCCTCTCATTCAGTAGAAGAGGCCCGTGCCCAGCAGTGAGATGTGTATTATACGGGGCTACTATTATACTCCAGATCAATTTTGTTGTACCCCCGACAAAAAAGAACTTCTAGAAGTATATAACCCCTTTTGTTGGTATGTAAGTGTATGTGTATAAGTGTCACTGTCTGTGTCAATGTAGGGCCTAAATCAAGCCACTAATTTGAATTTGTTTCAAAGCAAAGTTTAAACTAAACTACGTTTGAAGAGCTGTTGAGCCGTTTAAAAATTATAGAATTTATACTATAGCACCAAATTTAATAGTAATACTTAATACTTTCGTCTGACTTCGTGGCGTAGTCGACGAGTAGCTGGTTGCGAAGCGAGATACTGTGGATTCGATTCCCGCACCGAGACAAATGTTTGTATTATCCACAAATATATATTTCAGGTTTGACTGTTGTGAGACCATACGAGTACGAGAGTTCCTCGTAGTTCCTGATATCCAGGATACAGGTTTAACCTAGTGTAGGGTCAAAAATATGTTTGTGACTGTACGGTGTATTTATAAAAAAAATCGTAATACTGTAACAAAGAAAGTTTGCGTCTCTTGGCGTATTAGTGGCGGCATCTAGTGCGTGATTTGTAAACCACGTGCAATGAGTCGAGTGGTTCAAGTTATGCCGGCACACTTGCTTTGTTGTCTGCATAGCACATTGTTCAGCATCTTGGGTGTTGTTGAAGGCCAATCCGATTGTATTGCAAATTACGGTCTAAGGTATAAATTGTAGCAAATTCTAGTGTGACTAGGTTAGTTTTAGAGTGGTAGAGCCATGCTATACATAATTTTGTCTATAGCACGAATAGGCTGGCTCGATCGGGTTGTTACCACTGTCTCACAGAAAACCAACGTAAAGTAGCGGCTTGCTGCTGTGTTTGGTACGGTGAATGAGATATCCGGAGGCTCAAATTTCCCTCCCCTTCCCAATCCCTTAATTATCCCTTCGCTTTTAGGTCGGAAACGCTACTATGGACCGTCAATTTATCTGATGTTGAGTAATTTATAACTTAAGAGGACAAGGTGGTAGGTCCCTCGTATGCGAGAGGCCTGTCGCCAAGCAACAATGTGTGAGCACTGTTGTTTCGGTTTGAAGGACATTGGAGCCAGTGAAATTACTGGGCATTATGAGACTTAATATATTATATCTCGGGGTGACGAACGCAGTTCAGTGCCATGCAATGCTTTGTAATTTAAAGTTCTGTGTGGTGTTGCTTCTGTTTATGGGCAGGCGCGGCGCTTAGCACCAGGCGAGGCAAAATTTTTAAAAAATGGCATCGCCTTTAAATATCATATTATATCAAGAAGTGATACCCGAACGAACACCGACCATCTTAGAAACAACAGTATACAATACAAAAGACGCACCGTTCTAATTAGCATAATCAGGCGTTTACACAGCGGTGTGCAACCGAGAGTGCAGCATCCCCGTGGGACGGCGCGCTTGGCGATGAATTAATTAAAATCATTAATTAAATTATACCTAAGCGATACTAGAGGCATGTCGCATGTTCTATTTATTTTACTTCTATTATTAGTGATATATTTTATTATTTTATTAGGGCTTAGGTGTGAGGTAGGGCTTAGGTGTGAGCTACTACCGGGGTCCACAGGTAGCGGATAGTGGATCGGCCTTGAGATATCTTGGCTAGCTGCTTATGCAGCCCCCGACCACACACCGACAGGTGTTGAGGGTGCAGCGGAAAGTTCGTGGGAAGAACTTTCTTTACAAAATACTGCAAAAACCCAATGATGCTCCTGTGACCTGGCGAGTCAATGCCGCCAGTAAATAGGCATTCCTCCAGTGGTGGGCAGCTGCGCTACTGGTAAATCGCGTGAGTGGGAGTCAAGGAGACTTGTACAGTCATCGGTTAAGATTGCAGAAATGGTAGACTCCCGTCTTCATCTCTGCAAGCAGCGATGTGGAAGGCAACGGAAAACCACCACATTATAATTCCCAGGAAAGATCATCATGGCTGAGAACAACAAAGAAATGGCCCTCAGTCCCCGGCAGACCTTAAATGGTCAGAGGGTGCTAAGAATCTCCGGGTCAGTCATGAAGATTGCAACTTGGAACGTAAGGACCCTTTATGCAGATGGGAAGCTGCAAAATGCTATACAGGAAATGAATCGTTTGAACATAGATATCCTCGGTATGTGTGAGATGAGATGGAGAGGAAACGGAGTGCTACAATCTGATGATGCCACTATATATACTCGGGCAGCAGTGACTCTGATCATCATAGAAATGGGGTTGGCATTATAATCCATAGGAAAATGCAACACAGCGTTTCAAATTTCCTTCCACTTTCTGACCGCGTGATGTTGCTACAACTAAAAGCAAAACCATTTAACATCAACCTGATCCAAATTTATGCGCCAACAGCTGATAAAAAGGACGACCTCGTGGAACATCTTTACAAGGACATTGAATCTGCCCTAAAACATGTGAAAAACCATGAAGTTATACTAATAATGGGGGATTTTAATTCAAAAATTGGTCAGGGAGCAGTAGCAGATTGCGTAGGTCCCTTTGGTCTAGGATCAAGAAATGATCGCGGTGATAGACTAGTTCAATTTTGCCAAGAAAATAACTTTATTGCAACAAACACCTTTTACAAATTACCATATCGAAGGCTCTACACATGGAGATCACCCGCAGATACGCCGGACAAAATCGTACGAAACCAAATAGACTACATACTGGTGAATAAACGACATCGTAACTGCATAAAATCTGCTAAAACGTACCCCGGAGCTGACATTGCCTCAGATCATAATCCCATAGTTGTGGAAGTTAAAGTACGCTTGAAAAATCTAAAACGTCCCACAATACCCAGAGCGATTGACGTAAATAAATGTAAAGATCCAACAACAATTAAAATATTGCGGGAATCCATAAATAATGAAATGGCATTACTTAAACAGGACGAAGGTACTAGCCTTGATGAACATCATACAGAACAATGTTGGCAAAAGCTTAAATCCACCATTTTGCCTATAGCTATTAAAACACTAAAACCAAAACCTACCATCAAAAAATCAGCGTGGATAACAGACGAAATACTACAAACTATGCAAAAGAGGCAAGAAAGCAAAGGCAACAAAGTAAGATATGACCAGATACATAGAGAATTAAAAAGACAAATAAGGGAAGCGAAAGCAAATTGGTTAGAGGGATTGTGTATGGAGATTGAGCAATTAGAACAAAAGTATGACACCTTCAATATGCACAAAAAAATTAATGAAGTAATTGCACCAAAAAATGAAGGCCGTACCCAAATGACCCTTGTGAAAGAGGATGGCAATCATGCGTCTAGCGTCGAGGAAAAGTTGAAAATATGGGAAACTTATATTAGGAATCTTTTTCGCGACACGAGATCTCAAGATCAAAATCTATCCCGCATTGAGGAAGGACCAGCTATCACAAGGAGTGAACTTTCCTATGCAATCCACAAATCCAAATCTGGAAAAGCCTTGGGATCTGACGGAATACCGGTGGAGCTGTTTAAGGTTCTCGACGACAGCAATTTGGATTACATGATGAGACTGTTCAATGCCATCTATGATACAGGATATATTCCGCAGGACTGGTTACGATCCACATTTGTCGTTCTTCCCAAAATAAAAAATCCAAAACATTGCAGTGATTACCGAACAATTTCCTTGATGAGCCAAGTTTTGAAGATCTTCCTCAAAATAATACATGGGAGAATTTATTCGAAATGTGAAACCCTTCTCTCGAACACACAATTTGGTTTCCGAAATGGCTTAGGTACCAGAGATGCATTGTTTGGTTATCAGGTACTTGTTCAAAGATGCTGGGACATGAGCTGTGATATGTACGTCTGTTTTATAGACTACGAAAAAGCCTTTGATAGAGTTCGCCATGAAAAGCTTATATGCATTCTAGAAAGAGCTGGCCTTGACTACAAAGATCTTCAGTTTCTAAAAAATCTTTATTGGAAACAACATGCCAATGTAAGAATCGATGGAGAATTGTCATCTTACATCGAAATAGAACGAGGCGTCAGACAAGGATGTGTTCTATCTCCTTTACTTTTTAATATATATGCAGAAGCTATCTTCACCGAGGCTCTGGAGGATATATCGGAAGGCATCGATGTTAATGGCCACCTTATTAATAATATCCGCTACGCTGATGATACCATCCTCATCGCCAGTAGCCACACAGGTCTGCAATTATTGGTTGACTCTGTCTTGTCTTCAAGCGAAAAGTACGGTATCAACATCAACTGCAAGAAAACTAAATACATGGTCATATCAAAAACACCAACACCCATTGCATCCCAATTGTATTTAAATAATATTCCACTAGAGCGTATACAAAAATACCGATACCTGGGTGCAGTGGTAGATGAAACGGGTGACCACAGCCTTGAAATTAAGTGTAGGATTGAGCAGGCTAGAGCCGCTTTCACTAAACTTAAAAAAGTTCTCTGTGACCGTAATCTCACAATATCCCTTCGAATGAGACTAGTAAGGTGTTACGTATTTTCTGTACTCCTATATGGCGTTGAAGCATGGACGTTAACGCAGGCTTCAAGTAAAAAGTTAGAAGCATTCGAAATGTGGGTGTACAGACGCATGCTCAAAATATCCTGGGTAGACCATATCAGGAACACTACTGTGCTGGAGAGAATGGGAAAGTCAACAGAGATACTTAAGACAATTCAAAAAAGGAAATTGGAATATTTTGGCCACAAATGAGAAACAACAAATATGAACTCCTCCAACTAATCATTCAAGGGAAAATAAAGGGCAGGAGGAGGCCCGGTCGTAGGAGGATATCATGGCTTAAAAATCTTCGCCAATGGTTCAACATGAGCACAAAATCATTGTTCCGAGCAGCAGCTTCCAAAGTTAAAATAGCCTGTATGATCGCCGACCTCCGATAGGAGATGGCACTTAAAGAAGAAGATATTTTATTATAATTATGAGGGTACGTGCAAATTTTTATGGAAGGCTGACAAACCAGTTGTGTCTCCATTAGGAGCGGGTCAGTTCACGTTCAGTTTAGTCAGTTCTTAGTGATTAGTCCACAGTTGATAGTCC
Organism: Amorpha juglandis; assembly: GCA_949126905.1. Taxonomy (NCBI): domain Eukaryota; kingdom Metazoa; phylum Arthropoda; class Insecta; order Lepidoptera; family Sphingidae; genus Amorpha; species Amorpha juglandis. Next base: position 15,589,748 of record OX421381.1, on the reverse strand, counting down.
AAGAGTCTATTACACGGCAGCTCTGCTGGTTTACTGACCGGTCCTAGTTCTGTCTTGGTTATAATTAATTAAAGAGCGGTCTATAGAGAATCCTGACATGGGGTTGTGGTCTGTAAAGCAGTAACATCTGTTGTTTTGTGTCTTTAAAGTAATATTCGTCTCGCATAACTCCTAACATTATTATTTAGCAGACTTTAATGTAAACTTCAAAACGGACTGTTAGTAAAAAAATTGTCACACAACGCACTTTTTTTTGTCAGAACACGGCAAAGCGACTGCACTACACCTGCGGGCCAATTCTCGTATTTAACATTAACTGAGACTGAACTTTAACCAAACTGAGATTAGACTACGAATTGAATAAAATGTGGCATTCTGCTCCGCTTATAGTTCCAATATCATTTCAGTAGCATTATGATATCAATTCGATATCATTTTAATTCCAAACTAATGTCAGCCACCACAGACTAAATTATAAAAAATGTAAAGCGAATGTTATAATAAAGTTGCCAGCGGACAAAATATATTGGCATTGTGAGTAATTTTGGCGATTTGAATTGGATGGAAAAGTTATTACTTTAGCACGAAGTTATTAATTTAAAATTTAATTAATAGATTTTATAATTTATTAATTGATTAGGTAATTTCTCATGTTTCCCCTAAATTGAAAACCCGTTTTTTTCGGATTTCTGTAAATTGTGAGTGAAAACATATGCGTTAATTTAATGTCGTGGTGGGTCACCCAGTGATTACATCTTTGTTATTGCAGGCTCAAAGTACTAAGATCGAGAGCCGTAAAATTTGTATTAAAAAAGAATGTCTATTGTTATTGTTCCGTGATTTAATTTTGTTGTGTATGTTATTTAAGTACGTATCTTTCAATTTCTATAATAAGTTAATTATGATTATCCATTGCGCGCGATAAATACTAATTGAAAGTTGAAACAATATCGTGAGTTAATTATTAGTGGACTGTTAGTAAAGTGTTAGTGAAACAATGACTAAACAATTAGAACTGTTTCTGGATTTCACTGAAGCAATTCGGATCACCAATGCTAGGCCTTGGGCCGACTCTGAAGGAGGAAGGACAGTGTATTATCCAAAAGGTTATGTTCACACAGTGCAAAAAACATGGATTCAGCTGCAATGTGTAATATGTGTGTGTATGTAATAGTGTATTGTATTTTTATTGTTAATATATAATGTTTCCTTACGACTTTGTGATTTGATTGTTACGTATTTACATAGAATATTACCCATGCATATATACAAATATCGATATGATGGACTATATTTCAGTTAATTCACATTATCATTGCAGTTACATTTCGATGTCAATTTAGTCAACTTTCAATATACTTTTGATTGCATTACAGTTTTAATGGTTTACGGAATGCCACTTGCAACTTTCTTGGCACTGAAACTAGATCGGAATGATATTTTGAACATTTTTAATTACCAGAATTGGCCCGCTGATGGTAAGCATAGTGCAGTCCAAAAAACCAGCGACCACTGAAAAACAATGAGTTTATCGGTGGTCACAAGAGTTATGCCGGCCTGTATAAATGCTTCTTCCCTCTTCAGAGAGGGATCAACCATCAATTCATGTCGCAAGCCCGTCTAGAGAACCGGATATATACTGGCTGATCCCGGAACGCGATCCACCAAGGTGTGTGGGTCACTATGGCGGGTTTTAATACCATGTGTACGGTGTTCGTTATGTGGCCGGATATGAATATCCTACCACCAGAAAAAAACTTGCGACTGTATTGAACAAACATACGCTCAAATTGAAATATACGCCTAAATAAAAACATACACCCAAATTGAAACATACGCAATTAAACATTGAAAAAAAAACAGAGAAAATTGAAATTTACATAATTTTGTGTTATCAAAAACCTAATTTGTGGACACGTGAAATATTACCCGGTTTATTAATATTCGTATGTCCGGCGCGGCGGCGAGCGGGTCCGGGGCACCGGGCACACTTATTTTATACACAACATGTGAGATACAGAAGGGTTAGTTTGAAATTAAATGTAGGGTATTTGTTTTATTTAGCTAAGTATTCATTTTTAAAACATAAATAATATTACTGGGCGCCACTTTACGAAGAAATATGAAAAGCCGAAAATGAAATCTGCTCAACTTTGAGTCGGTACTTTCAATCATTATACGAAACTGCATTCTATTAACGGTCAATGGTGGATAGATTATAATTTAAATGGGAATTACTTTGAGCTAGCCCCTCATTAATAAAGAAAAATCTTCAAAACTAGATCACTTTAATATAATGACTACATTTATACATTAAAAAATAAATCTAACCGTGGACTCGAATTGAAAAATTTAATAACTTTGTATCGTCTCACATGTTATTGGCAAAAATGTATAAAGCAAAATTTGTCACACCCCCGTATTTATAAACATTACTATATGGCCTAATAGTGAGCGCGAACGCATAGTGACTATTTCTCTAAACATAATTGGTTAGTTTTTGGCGGTAGATAAAAACAGATCAATTAGGTACACAAAATTAGACCCTTGGCAAAGAGCTTATCTAAGTTTTGTTTGTGAATTTTTGGGCCTTAATCAAAATAATTCTGCATTAACACCATGCGAAGGAAAATATATAATACTTGCACCGAGCATTCTGTAGGGTATTTATCTTGTGCCGCGTCGGTATCATCTCGGACACAGCAACGTACTACCGCTACGTGACGTCGTAAACTCGTTTAATAATGCAATCCCACACCGAATTGTACCTTTTTGTGTTCAAGTGGCCCTGATGCGTCGTGTTTAGCGCCCTGACGACCTTTATTGGCGTATTTTTGCGTTTTTATTAGGTATTTTGCGAAATTTTCACACGCATTATGCGTATTCCACTATGTGTTTTGAATTTCGAATGGTGTTCTAATTTTAAATTCGAAATAAACGACGTCTTTCTACGTAAGCATATGTATATGACATTTAACGTTTTCGATTTAAACATTTATTATACACTAGCTTTTGCTCGCGGCTCCGCCCACGTGATCAAACAAACAATCAAACTCTACAGCTTTATAATATTAGTATAGATTTAGGTAGCTTAGCAACGGAAGCCTTCAAATAATATTATTTGGGTAGCTTAGTAACGGAAGCCTTCAAATATGAATAATTTTCCCCGTTTTTGCAACATTTTTCACTGATGCTTCGCTTCTAATGGTCGCAGCGTAATGTTATATAGCCTAAAGCCTTCCTCGATAAATGGACTATCCAACACAAAAAGAATTTTTCAATTCGAACCAGTAGTTCCTGAGATTAGCGCGTTCAAACAAACAAACAAACAAACAATCAAACTCTACAGCTTTATTATATTAGTATAGATGTCAGTATAAAATATCCAAAATTTTCCAAGATAGTAATTTATTTGGGCTGATAGGCTATCGCTCCATAGGTCTAGTGATATGCATTACGTATTTAAATTGACGAATGTGAGATGCTGGGTTCAAATTCAATGTCGGGCAACCTAATTACCCGAGTTACTGGAGAATGAAATGTATGTCCAATATGACGATAAATTCCCAGCCCATCACATAAAAAGGCAGAAAGGATTTTGGAAAACCGTGGCTGTATTAGTTCTATCTGCCTCTGTCTGCATATTCATATGATACCGTTAATCTTAAAATTGTATCAAAAATGATTGGCGAAGTTGAGTACCTTGATGGCGCAGTTGTAATGTGAACGTGGTATGACTGCTATGTTAAGATCTGGGATTCAATCCCCGGGTCACGTAAAATAATATTAGGTTTTTTATCACGAAATGCTCAGTATCAGCCCGGAGTCTAGAATTGTGCCCGGTATGGCGATAGGCTCGCCCCCTATCATCATGAGACGGAAATAATCTCTGCGAAATGCGGATGTACTTACACCAACTTACAAGGTCGTAGGTCCCTCGTATGTGAGACGCCGTCTGGGTACCAACGCAGAAATAGTCTATTTCTGCCACCAAGCAACAGTGTGTGAGCAACTGTTATATTTCGGGTTGAAAGATATTGAAGCCAGTGAAATTTCTGCACTTTTGAGAGTTCAGCGCCATGCAGTGATTTGTAATTCAAAGTTCTGTGTGGTGTTGCTTCTGTTTATGGGCAGGCGTGACGCTTACCATCAGGCGAACGCCATCATTCAATAATCCAAAACAATAAGGTACGTCTACTAAAATAAGAAATAAAACTACTTACATAACTTTCGATATACAACGTTCAAACACTTCAAATAAGAATTAGACTTCTGAATAAGATGCAATACCGTTCAGGATGCGCTCTCGCCAGATCGAGAGTATTTTTCAATTTTCCAAAATCCCCTAGAAGCACACAAGTGCGGTCTTTGTGCGAACGGATTTATTTCTCCAGATTTTACGGGATTTCGCGCGAGATTGCTATATTGAATTTGTTATTGTGTGGCACTGGGTGAGACATTCTATTTGAATTTTGTATGATTTTTGTTTGTAGCATATACCGGCATACGAGAGGTTCACCTGATGGTAAGTGATCTCCACCGCCCATGTACGCCCACAACACTAGAAGAATCGTAGGCGCGTTACCGACCTTAAAGAGAAGGGATAATTACGGGTTTGAGACGGGGAGGGGATTTGGGCCTCCGGATATCTGATTCACCGTACGAAACACAGCCACAAACCGCTATTTAAGTCGGTTTATTATTATTGTCGCTAAGTTTATTATAATTACATTATATTACTAGTCGTTGCCTGCGGCTCCGCCTGCGTGAATGTCTTTTTCCGGGATAAAGAGTAGCTTATGTTCTAATTCATGTCATTAGCTAGGTATGAGTTATTTTATTTTATTTAAATCCAAATTTTATTTTACAAAAATGTGAATATGTACGTGTTTCATTATTTTTAATAAGCAATGTATTTTGTATTCCATTTCACAATTGTATTCTGTTTCATAAAAAGCCTTCAAAAAGTCAAAGCAGCAGTGTGTAAGCACCTGTATGTTTCGGTATCAAGAACATTGAGTTGAAATTACTGCGTTTTATACACCTCTGATTTTTTTTAAGTTAGGTACGTGTATATCCATTGTTAATTTATTGCTTGCTTTAACTGTGAAGGAAACAATATGAGGAAATCTGCAGACCTGAGAATTGCCCATAAGATTTTCAAAGGGCATGTTAAGTCTGGCAACCCGCATTAGGTGATGGACGAACCCCCACTCATTCGTAAAGGAGCCCCGTGCCCAGCTGTGGGACTTTGTATAAACAGAGCTGGTTTATGTTTATTTTTATTAATTTGTTTTTCAACAGCTCTTTATTTTCTGGCCTCAGGAGATATTTTTTTTCATAATAAATTCTTTAATAAGGAAGTACGCCTTATAAAGCTCTTAAGACTAACCACTTTAATATATTATTATTCTTTAATATTAAAAATTACAAGATGTTTGGGTTGGTAGGTTTTTCAATTTATATGAATAATTAATGAATATATATACATTAAGGAATTTAATGCGAGATGAATAATAAAAATAATAGAACACAAATAACATGATCACTTTAAACCAATTTATTCTATTCAGAGAACAAACCCGTGTCAGGAGTAACCAATTGTAGGCTTTACTTTAACTGCACTTGTATACACGCTTAGTATGATTAACTACGACAGAATTACTACTACTGTAACGGTCAGCCAATCAGAAGGCTTGACTACGATAATAACGACCACGACGGTCCTCACTACGCGACGACTGAATGCGAACTGTCCCTGTCGAGTCGTGCGCCACTCTTTTATACATTTTTAGGCGTATCTACCCGACGACAATTTTATAAACACCGTTCGCAAAGATTAATAAAAATTAAAATAAAAATTAACACCTAACTCGGCCTCTCCTGACGCGTGCGCGTCCCGAGCACAGTAGGTATTTACAGAACAGACAATGAGTTTAGAAGAATACAATGCAAATGATTCGTTTCTAGACGGAGCCGGCTCTTACTACCACTCCGTACCACCGACGCTGTGGTGTATTCTTCAAAAACCCTGGGTCGCTGCTCAGTCGTTGCACTTCACAACTTCCATCTGCCTGCATGACGTACCTGACGAGCATCTCGCACCTCCTAGGTAACAAAAATACACGGCAGAATCACATAGCTCATAGTCACACAACAAAACAGTTGTCTTGGGTGCGGGAATCGAACCCGCAGCGTGTCCGCTACGTTGCGGAGGTCGGCTGTCATCTGGTACCATGGGTATAATCACATTTTATCTTTGGTGCGGTAATCGAACCCGCAGTCTGATGCCTATCCGCTGCTTCGCAAAGGCCGACTGTTATCCGAAACGATGTCTATACCCATGTGACACTGTCTTATATTACAACATTTCAGGAACATATTAGCTGTGTTATGCACCGCTTCGACCAATCCTGACTAATTTGAACAATCACTGCTGGGATAGCCTTTGTGAAAGTTTCAAGTCGAAAAACTTAATATGAATCCTAGCTTGGGATTCGACATTAATTTTACTCTTACAAATAAAACAAACGAGATTTGGTTCACCATGGATACACATCAGTCCTTAGATGTCTTCAGCATTGTGTGCAGCGGGCTGCTGCCCGACGCTGGCAGACAGCGGCTGCCCGACACTGTATCCGGCGCCCAGCACCAGTTGTACAAAGCGAGCTCGTTACAACACAAGTACAAGCCGGCTCACCTCGTATTTCTGCACACCGAAAGGTGAACAACACCTGTGAACAAACCAGGCAGAAGGCGTCCCTACTGCCCGGGGTAGACGGAGGCATCGCTGAATCGCACGTCTACCTATAATCTCGGGACGGAGGCATCACTGAATCGCACGTCCCTGGACGGAGGCATCACTGAATCGCACGTCCACTAATAAACCCTGGACGGAGGCATCACTGAATCGCACGTCCATTAATAAACCCTGGACGGAGGCATCACTGAATCGCACGTCCATTAATAAACCCTGGACGGAGGCATCACTGAATCGCACGTCCATTAATAAACGTATGTAAACCCCTGTGTGTGAATAAATGTGTATGCTGTTGGTGTTTCTTAATAAATAAATAAATAAACCCTGGACGGAGGCATCACTGAATCGTACGTCCATTAATAAACCCTGGACGGAGGCATCACTGAATCGCACGTCCATTGATAAACCCTGGACGGAGGCATCACTGAATCGCACGTCCACTAATAAACCCTGGACGGAGGCATCACTGAATCGTACGTCCATTGATAAACCCTGGACGGAGGCATCACTGAATCGCACGTCCATTAATAAACCCTGGACGGAGGCATCACTGAATCGCACGTCCATTGATAAACCCTGAACGGAGGCATCACTGAATCGCACGTCCATTAATAAAAAGAGGCAGGTAAAGACAGCGTCTACCATTAACTCCTTTTATGAAATCGCAACCCTGTTTAATGAAAAGGCCCGCCGCGTTACCTCACTAAAAGGGGAAACAAAACTACCAACGTTTATAGGAATAACATGTCAGTCAGTAAGTAAATGAGTCAGGGGTATTTAATTATAAGGATATGAATTTAGGTGGCAAGCGAGGCACGTTACGGAACAAATCACCAAACAGGTGCAAAACAAAAATTCATCCTCCAGTATGGGGCCCCATACTGAAGGGCTTCCTATCTACACCGGAGGCAAAGGGCCATTTACTCCTCCAGTGACTTTTCACCAGTTGAAAAGCATTCCACGTTGGGGAAGGGAAAAGAAGTGTATACTCCCTTCCCAACGGCTCGCCGATAAAGGAAAGACTTCACAAGGTAGCTTTCTCTTTGAAAGCAACCACACACAGAGTAGCCGTCTCGCGCACTCAGCCCCCGAGCACGCCAACTGCATGCAACTACATGCAACTAAAAGACGCTTCCGTTCCAAGGAATCGTCCCACGGCTAAATGCAAGCTTATATCACACCTGCACAGAAAAAAAAAACACAAGAAGAACATTGAAAATGGTTACTGGTCGTTGTGTCTGAAGCAAATGAAGTAGCAAATTATACTATGGGCGCAAGCGTGCACTCAAGCGCCCACAGACAAGGGTCTTGTGAGTAATTGATTGAACATCTAATAGCTTCAGACATAATACAAACAAGAATAAATCTACCCGGGACAGAGCCCGTCATCACGTGAGAACGTGAACCAGCACAGCGGCTGCCAGGACTGCGCCTGATACGGAACTGTGTCCGTTACCCGGGACATTGCCCGTCACCACATGAGAACGTGAACCAGCACAACGGCTGCCAGGACTGCGCCTGATACGGAACTGTGTCCGTTACCCGGGACATTGCCCGTCACCACATGAGAACGTGAACCAGCACAACGGCTGCCAGGACTGGGCCTGATACGGAACTGTGTCCGTTAACCGGGACAGTGCCCATCACCACGCGAGAACGTGAACCAGCACGGCGGCTGCCAGGACTGCGCCTGATGTACAAAGTAAGCTCCTTTAACCGGCCCACCCCGTACCTGCAACATAAGGAAAAACACACGGAGAAAAATGGTTATACAGGTTCGTGTGTGTCTGAAGCATAACTTCTTAATATCTTATGAAGTAACAAACCATTACTATGGGCGCAAGCATGCACTCAAGCGCCCACAGACAAGGGTCTTGCGAGTAATAAAAATAATTGATTAAACATCTAATAGCTTCAGACATAACACGAATTTAAAAAAAAATCTCAGCGCATTGTGAATGACTCCCCATACACTGCCACATGACACACTATAGTAGCTGCAAAATTGCAAGCGCGCGTTTACCGGCCGATGCCATTAGTTAGCTGCCCGGAGGCAAGCGCACATCGCCTTAAAATACTACTCACGCCATTAGTTAGCTGCCCGGAGGCAAGCGCGCGTGTATCGGCTGATGCCATTAGTTAGCTGCCTGGAGGCAAGCGCACATCACCTTAAAATACTACTCATGGACACTCCTAGCCTGCGCCGCCAGTACGGAAGGTATCTTTAAGGGGAAGACATACGTCTGTCGCCCACATACCTTAAGACCAGCTCACAACACCCAAGAACTAAGAGTGTACTCCCTAAACAAACCAATTCAAACCGTGTAACCGGGCTATAGCGCCCATTCAATGTCTCATTTCCAGCCGTCAGAGAGCTAGGTCCGATTGATCGCCACGAGTACTAAAAACATCGTTAAGGGGAAAACGTAAGTTTACCATCCACTTATCTTAAAACTCTGTAATATGGTCGAGCAACCAAACTCAACATCCCCGGCTCGGGTACTTGATACTTCACCTTGCGCACATTTATTCATGCACGCACAAACATCCTGTTTCAGCAACCACGTGAGCCAGTGATGGTCGACCAACGCCCGTGAAGCGGAAACCCGCCACGCGCCTCTCAATAAGCGCCGGTCAGCGTTACTTGTCATCACTGCTTCTGAAATCAATCACCAAAACGAGAAGGCAGGCGATTATCACGAAAATAAGTTTTATAAGATTCTCCCCACATTAAAGTGTGCCAGACAGAAGCCTGATACGTATTGGGAAATAAGTCTGCCACGCCAGGGGCCCGAAAGGCATTTCGTTAAAAGGTTAAACTGATTCGCGTTCAGTAGTTCCGCATAATATTATGATCATCTCTGACATATCCTATCACAGAATATGACCACAGGGTATACGCCCTCAGTGAGTTCACAAAACAATCATCAGCCACAAGACGTCCACTGCTTGAACATAGGCCTCCCCCAAAGATTTCCAGACCGACCTGTTGGAAGCGGCCTGCATCCAGCGACCTTTATCAGGTCGTCTGTCCACCTTGTAGACAGACGTCCAATACTCCGCTTGCCAGTATATGGCCTCCATTCCAAAACCTTTCTGCCCCACCGGTTGTCGGTTCTGCGAGCTATGTGGCCCACTGCCACTTCAACTTGCTAATCCGCTGGGCTAAGTAGGTGACTCGTTCTTCTACGGATCTCCTCATTTCTGATTTGATCACAGAGAAACACCGAGCATAGCCCTCTCCATAGCTCGCTGACTGACTGTGAGCCGTCTTATACGGCCCATATTCAGAGGCCACGTCTCAGTGCCGTAGGTCATCACTAGTGATACACACTGATCGAAGACTTTGGTCTTCAGGCACTGAGGCATTTTGGACGAGAAGACCTTGCCAAGTTTCCCGAACGTTGTCCAGCCAAGCTGGATTCGACGATCGACCTCTCTCTCAAAATTGAACCTGCCTAGTTGGACTACTTGTCCTAGATAGACATATTCGTCAGCAACTTCGAGAGATGAGCCTCCAACAGTAAGGCATCTTCCAGCGCGGCAGGGAACAGTTTCGGAGAAATAACATCTCCCTGTCTCACGCCTCTCTGTAATGGAATAGCCTTCGTACTCTGATCTTGTACTCGGGCCGACATGGTGGCGTTGTTGTACAAGCACCTCAACACTTCGATATACCGATAGTCAACAACACATAAAATAAACATGGTCAGAATCCAAGAGCATCATAAGCCCTTCTCCAGGACGTTAGGCAGCATTGCAGCCAATGTCCGACCTCTTACGGTTACAGTAATTTGCAGCAACTCATTTGAATGATGTTCAAATGGCTCATATATACAACAAATAGCAAATACCTTTCATTAGGCATTTAGTGCACGGTGGGTACACAGCATTGCTCTATAGAGAAATCCGTATCGCCCTGTCATCAAAATAATTCTATAAAACCTGTAGGTACTGCAAATTACTTTTATATCAGATTTATATAAACAGGAACGGACTCACCAAATTCTTGTTATACTCAACACTCGTAAATGTATCCGATCACAGTCGTTCCACAAAGCCGCTCTGTGCGCCGTACGGGTGAACCATCACACCGTGGGTGCGGCGTTATGGTCCAACGATCGGGAACTCTTGTGCACCAATATCTTGCACTCCATGCCAGCGCGGGTGCCTCATCAGTAGAACTCGTCCATTATGGGCCTAGATAAGTTCTGAGAACATTTGGTACACAATTAATAACTTCGCAGGTATAGACACCACCATACCCTCTACGACGTCGTCGTACGTCTTTCGACTTGAACACAATATGTCAGATTTTCGTATCCATAGGCAGCAAACTAACATATTCACAATAAATTTATTACTGCAAACATATAACACCATTAAATTTAGCAGTACAATGATTTTACACCGAATGAATTATTTTACGACACCAGACTGCTGCACCATGGATCATCGTGATGATCTTTAACCAACTCACCACATGACAATCTTATTGGCGATTTTTGTCTTAACAAAAAGCCAATAAAATTGGAACAGACTTACCAAACCACTCGTAGACAGTCGCATTTCATCGCGTAGTTAGAAATATCGCGTAATTACCAACACAAGTGCATTTAAAGTGCTAGCATTAACTTTTAAGTAATGCCTTGAAAATTCAACTGTCAAGAAGATGATAGGCTGCGGAGCCTATCCCACTTCTGAATTAAGGAATTTAATGCGAGATGAATAATAAAAATAATAGAACACAAATAACATGATCACTTTAAACCAATTTATTCTATTCAGAGAACAAACCCGTGTCAGGAGTAACCAATTGTAGGCTTTACTTTAACTGCACTTGTATACACGCTTAGTATGATTAACTACGACAGAATTACTACTACTGTAACGGTCAGCCAATCAGAAGGCTTGACTACGATAATAACGACCACGACGGTCCTCACTACGCGACGACTGAATGCGAACTGTCCCTGTCGAGTCGTGCGCCACTCTTTTATACATTTTTAGGCGTATCTACCCGACGACAATTTTATAAACACCGTTCGCAAAGATTAATAAAAATTAAAATAAAAATTAACACCTAACTATACATATATGGCCACGCTCTTATTGCCAAAGGAAGGAGATACATTGTTGCTGTTGGACAAACTAGTTTCCGTCCCATGATGTGATAAATAGAGATCCATCATCATCATCATCCATCCATCAGACTAGATTCGTCCACTGCTGGACATAGGCCTTTCCAAGTTCGCGCCACCCTTGACGGTCCTCCGCCTTCCTCATCCAGCCGCTTCCCGCTATTTCTTTGAGGTCGTCGGTCCAGCGGGCTCGAGGTCGGCCTACACTGCGCTTGGATAGGCGTGATAGAGATCCATATCATGTACAAATTCTATATCCCGGGCAAATGCTGCGAAGCGAGAAGCCGCGGGTTCAATCCACCCACCGAGGTAGACGTTTATTTGATCCACAAATATTTGTTCCGGGTCCAGGTATTGTGAGACCGCAAGTCCCTCGTAGTTCCTGATACCCATAATACAAATAGTGTAGAATCAGTACTATGTGTGTGACAGTTGGGTGTATTTATTTATTTTATTTATGATATATGATTTTTACATCGAAAATTTAAACACAAATTGTGGCTGTCCGACCTGAATTCAAGCCTGGATCTCACAGTTCCTCAGCCTAAGTACGTCGCCACTGTACCAATGAATTTATAAATAATTTTAATACAAAGTACAATACGAATTCGAAGTTGAAAACCTCTATATATTATTTCTCCAAGGTTTTTTCAAACAACAACAACATTCAAAATACAACAATTAACTAAAAACACGAGCCCTTAAAATACATAAATTAAAATTTCAAATTCATATTTTAAAATTGGAACACGTTTTTTAATTTACACCAGCCTTACTGTCTAATTTATCTGTTGAATGAAGTATCTTTAGCCATTAGAGCGGTAGCGGTGTCAGACTCTGTCAGAGGGCATCACATCAGTGTCTGGTGGTTTCGAGAGATGTCTACGGTGTCAAGCAGAGGTATGCTGTGTCGGACGGTTGCGAGCGTGACGTGTGCAAATGAAACTCTCTGGCCGAACTGACTGCATTGTATGGATGCGGTCGCTGCTTTTCGGAGGCAGGGATGCTTAAACAACAGCTATAATATCCAATTACTATAGTACAAATGAAAATACTATAACGTTTCCTTTAGTGTATATAGCGCGTGTTAAAGAATCTTTAGTATGGACCGATGTTTTAAAGTAAATTTTTAAGTTTAAAGTAAAATTTAAACATGTAATTTTAAAGTAAATTAGACGATTTAATGACATCATTTTAAAATCCTAATATCATTGAAACCATATTCTAACTAAATTCATTTTTAAGGTTTAATCTGACTACAAACTAACTAAAAATTACCAATGTACTTATAGATACTTTACCTATTCAATTTACCGCGTCTCCCGGAATAAGTTGGCATTGCTAATTGCTTTTGTTTAAAAAAGGAAAACACAGTTGCATGGACCAACGTAATTAATAACACGTTATATCTATTATATAACATATTAGTTTGTCGATATTGAAATATTTAACTGAAAAACCTCCAAAAAGGTCGTAAAACACAAAAGCAAACCCGCATAAAACATTTTTAATATCAATTTATACATTTGCTTTTCCAAAATAACCCTAAGCTGCATCCAGAACAACCCTGTAGAATGTATCAGCTAAACGCATGCAAATCCCGCCAGAAAGGCATTTGCATTTGAATGGTGGACTTTTCAACGGTTTTCCACCGCTGCAATACTTCACCGCACAATGGAGACGCGCGGGACGCGGCAGACGGGTCGGGGGAGGAGGCACGTGTCTAAACATCCTGTATTCTTGTACAGGCTGATTGTTTTGGGTTGACGTTGTTTTTGGGTTGGTTGTTCTTGTGTGGGTTCCTATGTTGCTTTTGGTAAAGGATGTGGAGATTTGGATTATTGTTTACGGTTAATAAAAAATGACGATTAAAACAAAGCAGCATGAGCAGCGATAGCTCAGCGGGGAGTGGTACGGACTGTCGAGACGAAAGTCGCAGGTTAGAAACCAGCCCCAAGAGCATACACCTCTGACTTTTCTAAGTTATGTGTTTATTAATTGTTAATTATCGCTTGCTTTAACGGGGAAAGAAACATCGTGAGGAACCTGCATACCTGAGAAATCGATAAGATTTTTCAAAGGTATGTGAAGTCTGCCAACCCGCATTAGGCCAGCGTGGTGGACTAAGGCCTAATCCCTCTCATTCAGTAGAGGAGGCCCGTGCCCAGCAGTGGGACGTTTATAATACAGGTCTAGTAAAAAAAAAACAAATGCTGTAATATGAATTAATTAGTGTATTTAAAAAAAATTATCTCTGTAAATTTGTTATTAATAAAAATTTGCGGGTTAATCATACGTCTACAAAAACAAACATTAATTGACAACATTACTCTTACTGCCCCTCTCAGAAACGTCAACATTATATTCGTTTCTTAGAATTAAATTATTTCCCCATTCAGAAATGCGTAATGCTTTGTGCTCCGTTATTAAATACTAAAATGGTTTGTACCAATTTGCTGATTACAAAAATAATATTAATTGACGTCGCTGAGAAATATTCTTATTCTAAAAAATGGGTAATGAATACTTAAACTTGCATTCTAATTTAATTACTTTCTAATTTAAATAATTCAACCATCTTATCCTTTGAACAGCCTGTACGTTTTTAAAATAAACATCATAATTTAGAATTCCTCAAAAAGGGATGTATTTAAGTGATCCCTTTGAACCCCCGCTATGTTTGGCATTCAGAGTTCTACCTCCTTTAGATTAGCTAGCATCCGACGCATTTGCATTTTTCTATTGAGCATTTGATAATATCTTACATTTCAAGAAACTCGAGAGAGTGAAATTTTACGTTGGCTTTTTATTAACGGGGATCGCCTTGTATAGACACGAATATTTTCTTTGAATTCTTTTCATTAAAGTAATTCAACAGAAAGTATGGTACGGTACGCATATGATAGGTAATAATACTAGCCTTGTATTATATACGCCCCACTGGAACGGGCCTCCTTTACTAATAATAGGGCTTAGGCCTTAGCCTACTATGCTGGCCTGGTACGGGTTGGTAGAGTTCACATACCTTCGAAATTCTTATAGAGCACTCTCAGATGTGCAAGTTTTATCAGGATGTTTTCTTTTTTTGCCGAGCACAGCAAAGTGACCGCACTTCACCTGATGGTAAGCATAATGCAGTCCAAAAAACTAGCGACCACCGAACAATAATGAGTTCATCGGTGGTCACCAGAATCATGCCGGCCGGTATAAGCAAATCGAGGGGCCTGCGACAGGACAGGCGGATGACCGATGCAGGCACAGGGATACAAGAATGCATACCCGCCCCAACCAACCATCAAGTCATGTCGCAAGCCTCTCGGGAGAACCAGATATACCCTGGTTGATCCTGGAACACGATCCACACAAGGTGTGTGGGTCACTATGACATGTTTTAACACCATGTGCACGGTAGTCGCTATGCGGGCGGATATGAATATCCCAGCACCAGCAAATACCACCACCCTGTGATATTATATAAGGCGGGCAATAATTAACAATTAATACACAGTTAATAACGCTTATGCTATTCGTACAAGCTATGTAGCGACTGGTTCAATGTTGAAAAGCACTTTTGCTTTACTTTTTTGTTTTTTTTTGTATATGCTTATATGGATTATAGCTTATAGGACTTAGATTATTAAAAATATATACCAATATAAACTACATAAACTGCGATTCTGAAACTCCATAAAGAAGTTGAAAAACTAATAAATACAAACATAAAGACACTTCGGAAATCGAATCGATACGAACTCGCCTCGGGAATATTTTAAAAGTCGCATTAAACGTCGCGAAGAGACGCTCAAGTGTCTTGAGAGCTCGTAAAGTTTGCTCGAGAATATACAAGTGACTTCTGTATTTTTGAGTCTTAATTGTGTATAGTGGGACCGTCGTCATACTTCGGCGATCAGGCGCAAATTTAGGTAATCGTGTAGTATGTCAAAGGAGGTAAAAAAATATCAGGATTTTACGTGGATATGAATTCCATTTTGAACCACCTGGTCACTTCTCGGACTTGCAACATATAACATACGTGGCCTGCTACAAAAAATTAAGTCCAGCAATCTGGTGTATGCTGTATATAGTCCAGCGAGTACTTAGCAGAACGTGCTGTATGAGTGCCGAGTCCGAGGTGATAGTTCGACCCTGGAAGGCATGTGACACACCGGAATTAGGGACCACAACTTGATCCGCAGGCCCGTCGCAGTACTGACGAAGGTTGAGAGGCCGAACGATAGCTAGCCAGCTAGATGAAGGCTTTATCAGAATCTCTGACCTTCCGACCCAGTCCACACTCAAGTAAGTGCTAGATAGGAACCGTAATTAATTTTCGCTACGCCGGCAATGCAGACTTAAACTCCCTGGTGGCCTTTATCGTCGCTTATGGAATGTTTCCAGGGGCTTCTGAGTGAATTTTAGGTGGCTGCCAACGGTTGGATGAGTACTATAGGTGTTTGTGGTCAGCAGTGATCACATTATGTATCTTTCTGTCACCCACTTCTTTACCACCTATACATAAGACTATTATATTATTATAAGAGTAGTTACAAGTAGCAGGACTTAGTCATAAAACTTGAAAAACCTTACAGAAACTGCCTGAACATGTCGTATTAAAGTAACATTAGAGTATAAAAGGCAAATCCAGCAAAGTTTTCCGATATCGGTCGAGGAGGACGATACCGCATTCTGTCACTAAATCTCACTTCTCCGGCAAAATTTTAATATGCGATCACATAAATAGATCTAAAGAGACTACACAAGTACTTCAGTCTGTATAGAAACTAACTAATGCAAACTTACAAGTGGATCACTATACCAGAAGAATCATTATTAAAGGTGCAATACTGATCCTAAAGGAGAGGAATGAAGAAAAGATGGTGACTGAGCCTCCAAAAATTTGACTGCTGTTGCTTCTACACTGCTGTTACTTCATGGTGGTATTCTGTGAGACAGTGGAACTAATACTATACTGGACTATGCATTGAATGGTGCAACCCTGAAATGGATGGCACCGCTAAATCTCATACTGCTGCAGACGATGAAAAGCATCCTTATTGTGAGAGGCTGTAGTCACTAAGTCACTGAGGAGATGAGATTAGTTCAGCACAGAGGTGGTTCTGGCAACCCAGAGTATACTGTTGATCCCCCGAACCTTCTCACTTGCGCTGAAGAAGACCACCGTGAGGTTTGTAGTCGGAGTGGCAGCGCGGATTTTGGATTCTATATCTCCTTTTGGATTGGACAATATTCCCCGCAAAAAAAGATGGCTTTTTACTCAAAATAGACTCTGCGCCAGATACCCCGAGCGAGAAGTAATAAATAAGTTCCAAGAAAAATAAAACACGAACAAAACTCAACATCTAACTTTAAACAACCAGTTCACGAATTAGCAATCTTAATTTAAAAGGACATCTCAACTTTTAAAAATACTAAGAGGAGCAATTAAAAAGTACTAATTTTACACTCGACTCCAGTGCAGTGCCAACTTTCAACAAGTGTATAAGAACGTTAAGTGCTACTTACATCATCATAGTTTTGGCTTGATTAATCTTGATGTTATTTATCTTCAAATAGAGTTGTGATGAGTGTATATTTTGAGAATTCATTTTTATAGCATAGGCCGGCAAACTAGCAAGTATGTCACCTATTGATAGTGATCTCCACTGCCGATAATGCCAGATGAATCATGGGCGCGTTGCCGAACTGTAGGGAAGGGACAATTAAGAGATTGGGAAGAGAGAGGAATTTGGGTCTTCGAGTATCTTACTCACCATATGAAACGCAGCAGCAAGTTGCTACTTTATATCCGTTTACTGGGAGAGAGTGGTAATGGCCTGGTCGAGCCAGCCCATTCCTGTCAGTGTACCGCACTTCTACATTTCACCAAACAGAGTAACAAATATACTTCAGCGCAGGAGACCTTTAAGTTCACGACTCATGACAGTATATAGTTGACTATTATTAACTAAAATTATTTAACAAAGATCCGTTACATGAAGTGGAAAAAGTTACGATAAACGCAAAGCACTCGCAGTTTGTTAATTTCGGCGACACAAGTTTTCCGTGAGTTAGACATGTTGATATTTAAAACAGAGTTACCGACTTTTGAGGATATACGGGAACTTATTGCGAACGTATACGAGGCGTAAAAAATTAGGACGAACGAGCCAGAGTGGCCTGTTATTTTAATTGAAATATTATTACAATCAACGCAGTTTTGGCGTAAAGCTATTCTCGAATATAATTAAGGTAATTTTGATCTTTCATGTCTGCTTTAAAAATATCTTGCATGGTATTTTTAACAATTTTTTTACCAACACTCAACTCATTGCAATAAAAACAAAAGAAAAATATGCAAACACACTCGATCTGATCTCCTCCAGGTCTGTGCTGACATTTAATACTTAATATGCAAGAGCATGCCACAATGCGGTATCCAGCATGCAATATTTTAGCGACAGTTAGAAAACAAATTATTCGAAATTCCAGTAAAGTCATTGAAATAACACTAATTTAAACGAATTTTGTCGCGGTTTTTTTTACGGACGGAATAACTCAGTCCAGCCCGTGACCACGAAGAATGAAAAGCTTTCAACGGGACCAATAATAACCCCGAAATAATATGTTTAAATCAGTTTTATTTTGAATGTGTAATATTCACGTAAACGGAGGAAATCATAATGATTTCTTACGTTTACGCGAATGTTACTCATTGAAATAAAACTAATTCAAACGGATTTTATCGCGGTTTTTTATTAATTTTGATCCCGACGTTTCGAAGACTTTTCAGCCTTCGTGGTCACGGGGAGGACTGAGGTGTAGGTTGTCCAAAAATGTTAATGTTACAGTATCTACCTTCAATTTACAATTATAAAAATCTTTATGGTTTGGTCCGATCTACGCAGAAGGAGCTCACAGTGTCTTGAGGTCTGGCAGTTGGTCTTTTGGGCTCCGATTTAATTAAATGTATAATCGGATCCCAGGCTTGTGCTAGCTTCCAACCATCTTCTCTATTGAAATTCGGATGTTTTTTAATTTCAATAGCCTCGCGAATCATCCTAGGTAGGAATCGGTGTTCTTTGGCAAGGATTTGTGGTCTGTCAAATCGAAGATAATGTTTGGAGCCTTCCTCTGAATGTTCAGCAACTGCAGACTTCGTAGAGCGTCGGTGTTTAACATCAGCTATATGTTCTTTTACGCGGGTCCCTATACTTCTTTTTGTTTGACCTATATAAGAGAGTCCACAGTCACAATCGATTTTATATATGCCCTGTTCCTGTAGAGGTATATGACACTTGACCGGTGGTAAAAATTGACTAATCTTCTTGGGCGGCTTGAAATAAGTTTTAATAGAAGCACGCTTCAGCACATAGCCAATCTTGTCGGTGACTCCTCTAACATATGGTAATACAACAGGGACACGTTCAACTGTGGCTGGTTTCACTCGGTTTCTGTGACGGCGGCGTGGTATTTGGAGCTTGTTGTCTCGCAGTACTCGCTTGACATGTTGCAGCTCGGCAGCCAGATGTTCCTCGTCACAGATTCCTTGTGCTCTCTGAAACAAAGATTTGCCCACGGTAGCTAACTGTTTCGGATGGTGGTGAGATTGACCATTCAGGTATTTATCTGTATGGGTCACTTTGCGATACACAGTATGGCCTAAAGACTGATCAGGATTACGGATAACTAAAACATCTAAGAAGGCAAGAGATTTATTTTGTTCTAACTCCATTGTAAATTGAATTTTGTTGTTAATGGAGTTAAGATGATCTAAAAATGCAGTTACTTTGTCAGATGGTAAAATTGTGAAAGTATCATCTACGTACCGTTTGTAAAACTTGGGGACAATGGGGGCCGTGCTTAGGGCTGTCTCCTCGAAGTCCTCCATGAATATATCGGCGACTACTGGAGACACAGGTGAGCCCATTGCTACTCCATTCACTTGTACATAGAACTGATTCTCCCACAACATATAGCCAGATGTGAGGCAATGTTTCAGTAGTTCTGCATATGCTAAGGGCATGTTATTATCCGCTAACCTTTTAGAGACAATTTCAATGCAGTCTTGTACTGGTAAGCTTGTGAAGAGCGACTGAACATCAAAACTGACCATGGTTTCATTGTCAGCTAATTTTAGGTGTTTGATATCACTGACAAATTGGTATGAATCCCTCACAGATGCTCTAGTGTTTCCTCTTAGTGGTGAAAGCACTTTAGCTACGTGCTGAGCCAGTCTGTAGGTTGGTGTGTCGACTTGACTCACGATGGGACGTAGTGGAGCATTCATTTTGTGTATTTTTGGTAACCCATACATTTTAGGTGGTTTTGCGCACGAAGGAACGAGTGAGTTTACGTCTAGATTTAATGTGTCGGAGTAACTGTTTATTAAATAGCTCGTAGCCTTTAAAACTTTGTTAGTCGGGTCTGTTTTGACTTTTTTATACGTAGTTTCATCCGACAAAAGTTGTTCGATTTTATTTTTATAATCTGACGTATCCATCACTACTGTCGCATTACCCTTATCTGCACGGAGAATAGTTATTTCCTTCTGTGATCGCAAGTTCTTTAAAGCGATATATTGTTGTTTAGGAAGATTTGGTTTCGGCGCTTTCTTTTGACGTAATATTGACGAAATATCTTGTCGTATCGCCTCCGAATCCTCCTTTTTTAAATTATTTTTGAAGAGACCATTCTCAACGTTACAAATAATGTCTTCATACGGTATCCTTCGTGGTGTTATAGCAAAATTTAGGCCCTTTGATAAAACCTCAATTGTATTATTGTCCAATGTTTGTTGTGACAGATTAATGACAGCGCGTTGTTCATCTGCGCGTGAGTGATGTTTGTCTATGGTAGGATACGTTCCGTTCCCACCTTGAGTGCTAAGATGTTTGACATTTGATTTTGATCGTAATTTTTCAAACTTTTGAATTTGTTTATTTTTGCATTCATTAAATTTAGATGTTTCACGTTTATTTAAAGTTTCGATGCAATTTTTAAAATCAAATGCTGATAGTGCTGTCTTCAACTCATTGGATTTAATCTCAACACAATTATTTATGTGGTGTAGGTCGGATCTCATTTCACGAATGGTAGATCGTAACAGTTTTGTACTCGCCTGGTTGAGAATTTTAGCGCTCCCTCGTATGTTTTTCTTAGGAGAAATCTTGACACACGTAGGGATGAGATTATGATCACGGCATCTCTTCAAGAAAACCTACACCTCAGTCCTCCCCGTGACCACGAAGGCTGAAAAGTCTTCGAAACGTCGGGATCAAAATTAATAAAAAACCGCGATAAAATCCGTTTGAATTAGTTTTATTTCAATGAGTAACATTCGCGTAAACGTAAGAAATCATTATGTAAACCAGTACGGACTGGATATTGCAAATAAAATACGTCGGTTGGAGGATTTGAAAACCAAGCGCGCAAGACTTATGACATCATTAAATTTCTTGAAGAGATGCCGTGATCATAATCTCATCCCTACGTGTGTCAAGATTTCTCCTAAGAAAAACATACGAGGGAGCGCTAAAATTCTCAACCAGGCGAGTACAAAACTGTTACGATCTACCATTCGTGAAATGAGATCCGACCTACACCACATAAATAATTGTGTTGAGATTAAATCCAATGAGTTGAAGACAGCACTATCAGCATTTGATTTTAAAAATTGCATCGAAACTTTAAATAAACGTGAAACATCTAAATTTAATGAATGCAAAAATAAACAAATTCAAAAGTTTGAAAAATTACGATCAAAATCAAATGTCAAACATCTTAGCACTCAAGGTGGGAACGGAACGTATCCTACCATAGACAAACATCACTCACGCGCAGATGAACAACGCGCTGTCATTAATCTGTCACAACAAACATTGGACAATAATACAATTGAGGTTTTATCAAAGGGCCTAAATTTTGCTATAACACCACGAAGGATACCGTATGAAGACATTATTTGTAACGTTGAGAATGGTCTCTTCAAAAATAATTTAAAAAAGGAGGATTCGGAGGCGATACGACAAGATATTTCGTCAATATTACGTCAAAAGAAAGCGCCGAAACCAAATCTTCCTAAACAACAATATATCGCTTTAAAGAACTTGCGATCACAGAAGGAAATAACTATTCTCCGTGCAGATAAGGGTAATGCGACAGTAGTGATGGATACGTCAGATTATAAAAATAAAATCGAACAACTTTTGTCGGATGAAACTACGTATAAAAAAGTCAAAACAGACCCGACTAACAAAGTTTTAAAGGCTACGAGCTATTTAATAAACAGTTACTCCGACACATTAAATCTAGACGTAAACTCACTCGTTCCTTCGTGCGCAAAACCACCTAAAATGTATGGGTTACCAAAAATACACAAAATGAATGCTCCACTACGTCCCATCGTGAGTCAAGTCGACACACCAACCTACAGACTGGCTCAGCACGTAGCTAAAGTGCTTTCACCACTAAGAGGAAACACTAGAGCATCTGTGAGGGATTCATACCAATTTGTCAGTGATATCAAACACCTAAAATTAGCTGACAATGAAACCATGGTCAGTTTTGATGTTCAGTCGCTCTTCACAAGCTTACCAGTACAAGACTGCATTGAAATTGTCTCTAAAAGGTTAGCGGATAATAACATGCCCTTAGCATATGCAGAACTACTGAAACATTGCCTCACATCTGGCTATATGTTGTGGGAGAATCAGTTCTATGTACAAGTGAATGGAGTAGCAATGGGCTCACCTGTGTCTCCAGTAGTCGCCGATATATTCATGGAGGACTTCGAGGAGACAGCCCTAAGCACGGCCCCCATTGTCCCCAAGTTTTACAAACGGTACGTAGATGATACTTTCACAATTTTACCATCTGACAAAGTAACTGCATTTTTAGATCATCTTAACTCCATTAACAACAAAATTCAATTTACAATGGAGTTAGAACAAAATAAATCTCTTGCCTTCTTAGATGTTTTAGTTATCCGTAATCCTGATCAGTCTTTAGGCCATACTGTGTATCGCAAAGTGACCCATACAGATAAATACCTGAATGGTCAATCTCACCACCATCCGAAACAGTTAGCTACCGTGGGCAAATCTTTGTTTCAGAGAGCACAAGGAATCTGTGACGAGGAACATCTGGCTGCCGAGCTGCAACATGTCAAGCGAGTACTGCGAGACAACAAGCTCCAAATACCACGCCGCCGTCACAGAAACCGAGTGAAACCAGCCACAGTTGAACGTGTCCCTGTTGTATTACCATATGTTAGAGGAGTCACCGACAAGATTGGCTATGTGCTGAAGCGTGCTTCTATTAAAACTTATTTCAAGCCGCCCAAGAAGATTAGTCAATTTTTACCACCGGTCAAGTGTCATATACCTCTACAGGAACAGGGCATATATAAAATCGATTGTGACTGTGGACTCTCTTATATAGGTCAAACAAAAAGAAGTATAGGGACCCGCGTAAAAGAACATATAGCTGATGTTAAACA
Organism: Amorpha juglandis; assembly: GCA_949126905.1. Classification (NCBI taxonomy): domain Eukaryota; kingdom Metazoa; phylum Arthropoda; class Insecta; order Lepidoptera; family Sphingidae; genus Amorpha; species Amorpha juglandis. Next base: position 15,566,350 of record OX421381.1, on the reverse strand, counting down.
CCGACGCTCTACGAAGTCTGCAGTTGCTGAACATTCAGAGGAAGGCTCCAAACATTATCTTCGATTTGACAGACCACAAATCCTTGCCAAAGAACACCGATTCCTACCTAGGATGATTCGCGAGGCTATTGAAATTAAAAAACATCCGAATTTCAATAGAGAAGATGGTTGGAAGCTAGCACAAGCCTGGGATCCGATTATACATTTAATTAAATCGGAGCCCAAAAGACCAACTGCCAGACCTCAAGACACTGTGAGCTCCTTCTGCGTAGATCGGACCAAACCATAAAGATTTTATAATTGTAAATTGAAGGTAGATACTGTAACATTAACATTTTTGGACAACCTACACCTCAGTCCTCCCCGTGACCACGAAGGCTGAAAAGTCTTCGAAACGTCGGGATCAAAATTAATAAAAAACCGCGATAAAATCCGTTTGAATTAGTTTTATTTCAATGAGTAACATTCGCGTAAACGTAAGAAATCATTATGTAAACCAGTACGGACTGGATATTGCAAATAAAATACGTCGGTTGGAGGATTTGAAAACCAAGCGCGCAAGACTTATGACATCATTAAATTTCTTGAAGAGATGCCGTGATCATAATCTCATCCCTACGTGTGTCAAGATTTCTCCTAAGAAAAACATACGAGGGAGCGCTAAAATTCTCAACCAGGCGAGTACAAAACTGTTACGATCTACCATTCGTGAAATGAGATCCGACCTACACCACATAAATAATTGTGTTGAGATTAAATCCAATGAGTTGAAGACAGCACTATCAGCATTTGATTTTAAAAATTGCATCGAAACTTTAAATAAACGTGAAACATCTAAATTTAATGAATGCAAAAATAAACAAATTCAAAAGTTTGAAAAATTACGATCAAAATCAAATGTCAAACATCTTAGCACTCAAGATGGGAACGGAACGTATCCTACCATAGACAAACATCACTCACGCGCAGATGAACAACGCGCTGTCATTAATCTGTCACAACAAACATTGGACAATAATACAATTGAGGTTTTATCAAAGGGCCTAAATTTTGCTATAACACCACGAAGGATACCGTATGAAGACATTATTTGTAACGTTGAGAATGGTCTCTTCAAAAATAATTTAAAAAAGGAGGATTCGGAGGCGATACGACAAGATATTTCGTCAATATTACGTCAAAAGAAAGCGCCGAAACCAAATCTTCCTAAACAACAATATATCGCTTTAAAGAACTTGCGATCACAGAAGGAAATAACTATTCTCCGTGCAGATAAGGGTAATGCGACAGTAGTGATGGATACGTCAGATTATAAAAATAAAATCGAACAACTTTTGTCGGATGAAACTACGTATAAAAAAGTCAAAACAGACCCGACTAACAAAGTTTTAAAGGCTACGAGCTATTTAATAAACAGTTACTCCGACACATTAAATCTAGACGTAAACTCACTCGTTCCTTCGTGCGCAAAACCACCTAAAATGTATGGGTTACCAAAAATACACAAAATGAATGCTCCACTACGTCCCATCGTGAGTCAAGTCGACACACCAACCTACAGACTGGCTCAGCACGTAGCTAAAGTGCTTTCACCACTAAGAGGAAACACTAGAGCATCTGTGAGGGATTCATACCAATTTGTCAGTGATATCAAACACCTAAAATTAGCTGACAATGAAACCATGGTCAGTTTTGATGTTCAGTCGCTCTTCACAAGCTTACCAGTACAAGACTGCATTGAAATTGTCTCTAAAAGGTTAGCGGATAATAACATGCCCTTAGCATATGCAGAACTACTGAAACATTGCCTCACATCTGGCTATATGTTGTGGGAGAATCAGTTCTATGTACAAGTGAATGGAGTAGCAATGGGCTCACCTGTGTCTCCAGTAGTCGCCGATATATTCATGGAGGACTTCGAGGAGACAGCCCTAAGCACGGCCCCCATTGTCCCCAAGTTTTACAAACGGTACGTAGATGATACTTTCACAATTTTACCATCTGACAAAGTAACTGCATTTTTAGATCATCTTAACTCCATTAACAACAAAATTCAATTTACAATGGAGTTAGAACAAAATAAATCTCTTGCCTTCTTAGATGTTTTAGTTATCCGTAATCCTGATCAGTCTTTAGGCCATACTGTGTATCGCAAAGTGACCCATACAGATAAATACCTGAATGGTCAATCTCACCACCATCCGAAACAGTTAGCTACCGTGGGCAAATCTTTGTTTCAGAGAGCACAAGGAATCTGTGACGAGGAACATCTGGCTGCCGAGCTGCAACATGTCAAGCGAGTACTGCGAGACAACAAGCTCCAAATACCACGCCGCCGTCACAGAAACCGAGTGAAACCAGCCACAGTTGAACGTGTCCCTGTTGTATTACCATATGTTAGAGGAGTCACCGACAAGATTGGCTATGTGCTGAAGCGTGCTTCTATTAAAACTTATTTCAAGCCGCCCAAGAAGATTAGTCAATTTTTACCACCGGTCAAGTGTCATATACCTCTACAGGAACAGGGCATATATAAAATCGATTGTGACTGTGGACTCTCTTATATAGGTCAAACAAAAAGAAGTATAGGGACCCGCGTAAAAGAACATATAGCTGATGTTAAACACCGACGCTCTACGAAGTCTGCAGTTGCTGAACATTCAGAGGAAGGCTCCAAACATTATCTTCGATTTGACAGACCACAAATCCTTGCCAAAGAACACCGATTCCTACCTAGGATGATTCGCGAGGCTATTGAAATTAAAAAACATCCGAATTTCAATAGAGAAGATGGTTGGAAGCTAGCACAAGCCTGGGATCCGATTATACATTTAATTAAATCGGAGCCCAAAAGACCAACTGCCAGACCTCAAGACACTGTGAGCTCCTTCTGCGTAGATCGGACCAAACCATAAAGATTTTTATAATTGTAAATTGAAGGTAGATACTGTAACATTAACATTTTTGGACAACCTACACCTCAGTCCTCCCCGTGACCACGAAGGCTGAAAAGTCTTCGAAACGTCGGGATCAAAATTAATAAAAAACCGCGATAAAATCCGGAGGAAATCATTATGCACTAAAGTCTTAATACTATTAAGACAATCGAAAAATTAAAGCACTTCTCCAGGAACTTTCTAGAAAGTTTGGCTGTACCCATAACTCTTCAGATGTGGATAATATGAGTGTTGGAAATCAATTACCAACAGGTAACCCATTTACTCTTTTGCCAGCTTAATGCCATAAAAATAAATAATCCTCTTTTTGAGTTGATTTCCAAAAATACTGTTTAATTATTTACTACATATTTTGACGTGGTTTCAATAAGACAGTCTGCACGGCACAAACTATACCCCGTGTTGACACAAACCCAAAATGTTAGTGACGCAATTCCCATATACACAAGTTGGCAAGTTGGAGCCAACAGTGGGACAACTCGTATCCACGGTGTTTGCACACCAAATGTAACGGAAACTACATTCATATCTCTGATTAAATACGTGTCTAGATAGACAGGGTGCAATAATGGGGCATAATTTTGGGGTTGATATTGACTTCAACTATGTTATTTTTAGAGCCAAATCCGCAAGTCGGTCGTCTAATCGTAAGCCATCCACACCGTCCGTGAAAAAGAATAATATCAGAGTAATAATGGACTAATTACTGACTTTTAACAAAATAAATTTGCGATTAAATTTGAAGGTATTTTTAAATCTGATAAGGTAGAAATTAGACCGGTTAAAATGGTTTGAGGTAATAATAATTAAAATGTATAAATACTTTTTTCAGAACTAGGTATACCTAGGAATACCTTTATTACAATTACATGAACGCAACCATAGCTGACACTTTAAGATGGGAATACAAGCAGAGTGCGATGCGGTATCTAGACATATACATCAAAACATAGCAGTAATAATTGCCACGTCAGTCTGTCTCTAATGAGCCACGTTTATGTACAACTTCGTCATGCCGTAGGCTGGTTTCGACTTCCTAGTTAGGGATCGGTTTTTTGGCGATCGTAATGTTAGAGAACTTTATCTCGCCTTGATTCTCATCCAATGCTGCCATCATTTTCTGATTTAAATTGAGAATAAATAAGTTCAGTTGTTTCTTATACCCCGAAAACTCATGTGTATAAGACATAATACACCAACATAATGGTACCAGTTCTATTGTCATAAAACTCTCTAATTTAGATTAAAAATCATTAAAATTTGATTGGTCTTGTAAAACGAAATTTCGTATTCTCAAATCGTCTAGAGTAATACAGTAAAGACTAAAGGACAGTGATACATATATTTTAGTTTGCAATATTAAAACTACTAATTTGGTAAATAATATATCGTCAGTTTACTGCAAGAACTCATTAACTGACAAATACAAAATTATGAATTAAGCCACTTTTAGATTTAGTTATATAGTTTTCCCTATATATTTCCATATGATTTTGTGAAATGTTTTTTTTAACATTATCATATTATCTAAACTGATATAGGATATATCAAAATTTAATTAATATTTTATTTACACAGTTGGTCTTAGCAGTATTCTTAGCTGTGAATTTTTAACCATGCAGTCCCACTTCTATTTATTTTAAATATACTCAAGAAAGCAAAACACAACTCCTAAGCAATAAGCACCTATATTAAATATGACCTAATACATCACATTTCGCACATTGGCCGAATTAAGTTTATATTAAATGGGAATTTATGAGGGGCCATAAATTTTGGTTCTTGGTAAATTAACTGTCTTTCAAGGAGCGTGCGAGTGAGGGGCGCCGAGCGAAATCTGTACCGCTGACTAAGGTATACTCTGAAATTCTTAATAAACTTGAAATGTAATTTTACAATTTGTATTCTGTTTTGTGGATACCGTGCTCTAAGGTTGCCAACGAAACGTAATTAATAAGCGCCAATCATCTTTCTGTCTGTATATCTGAGGGCTTTATCTTTTGCTTCTTAGTAAGTAGTTGACCGAGATTTCACAAAAGATATTTAACAGTGGTAGATCCACGCTGTAGATAGTTTTGTCTACAATATGAATGGGCCGGTTCAACCGGGTCGTTACCACTGTCTTACAGAAAACCGACGTAAAGTAGCGGCTTGTTGCTGCGTTTCGTACGGTGAGTGTGATATCTGGAGGCCCAAATCCCCCTCTCTTTCCCAATCCCTCAATTATCGTTTCCCTTTGACAGCAAACAACAACAAAAGTATTAAAAAATATTTTAGAATGTCTGCACGGGATCCATACTCCGCGTATAAATCAACTTTGATATTCATTAACTATTAAATTTATTCATTAATTGGTGGTATATGATATGAATTATTGTAACAGATGTCTTAATCATTTTTATACATACTACAAATTCAATGGATTGCAGCAACAAATTCGTTTGTAACCCATTAGATTCTACTAATATTATCCTACTAATATTATAAACGCGAAAGTTTGTAAGTATGGATGGATGGATGGATGTATGTTTGCTACTCTTTCACGTAAAAACTACTGAATGGATTTTAATGAAACTTTATAATAATATGGCTTATACATCAGAATAAGACATAGGCTACTTTTATCTCGGGAAAAGCAGATCACGCGGGCGGAGCCGCGAGCAAAAGCTAGTCTGACATAATTCCAGGATACATGTTGTTCAATAGCCTAAAATATCTATAAATTCGATTATTTATGCACAGCGTGTTCGTGTGACCGCCGTGTTCTGTCAACTGTGAAATTAATTCACGCGTAATGTTAACACGCTCGATGCGCGCGAAATGCTATTGGATCGGGTTAATGGCGTGCTAATGTTTTTCACTTATATACTTGTAAATTAATGCGATTGTACAATTAACATCGTTTAAATTAACAGTTAGTTTCAATAGAAGTTTTATTTAATTATGTTTCGATGTTGCACTATTTGATTAAATCCCAAACGGAGGAGGATATGAATTCGACGCGTTTTGTTTTTGTGTGTAATTCGAATTGGATTTTTTTTTATTATTGTAGTGTATATGTGTAGTTTTGTCTACAGCACGAATGGGCTGGCTTGACCGGGTTGTTATCACTGTCTCACAGAAAACCGACGTAAAGTAGCGGCTTGCTGCCGCGTTTCGAACGGTGAATGAGATATCCGGAGACCCAAATCCCCTTCCGAATCCCTTAATTATCTCTTCCATTTAAGGTCCGCAACGCGATATGATTCTTCTAGTATTGTAGGCGTACATGGACAGTGGAGATCACTTACCATCACGTGACCCACTTGCTCGTTTGCCGGCTTATCCTATATTCAAAAAATACAAAAATATTAATTTAATTCAAAAAGCCTGCAATAAGAAAGCATAATCGGCGCCTTCCTATCATTTTGAATATACGATTCAAAATGGCAGCGACAAAATTGGCATTCGATAATAGAATAATAAAAGACCGGGTGGTTCTGGCAACAGGTTGGTCAATAATTTTGAGGAAGCGATCTGGAGTCAATTCCTTTGGTAACCGAGTTATTGATGCGGTTTGGTTTGGTGAATAACTTATTTGAGATAACAACTGGCTTGATCAAACAACCAAGGAATTAAAAATAGAATGCATTTTTTTATTTTTATAACATAGCTCAATAAACGAGTAAGTGGTCACCTGATGGTAAGTGATTTCTATCGCCCGTGTACGCCCACAATACCGAAAAACCATGGTCGCGTTGCCGACCTTTAAGGAAAGCGATAGTTAAGGGATTGGGAAAAGAAGAGGGAATTGGATCTCCGAATATCTCACTCACCGTACGAAATGCAGCAGCAAGCCGCTACTTTTCGTATTCTGTGAGACAGTGGTAGTGACCCAGTCGAGCCGGCCCATTCATGTTGTAGGTAAAACTATCTTCAAATTTGCTAGAGCTGATATAAATGCTAACTGTAATGACCGCTTTTAGGTTCATGCCTGATCACGACGTTATTAATACAATGATTACTTACAAAGAAGTAAAAACACACACCGGTGCAGATAAAATTCTCATTGAAAATTGTCAGCTAGTTCTGGACCGTGGTTTTTTTTAAAGCATTAATAACAATACGAGCAGGTCACTCGCCTGATGGGAAGCATCATTTTGATTATATTTACCGCTATTGACATAAAATAGACAAATGTTTTAAAATTATTGCCAAAAAAATCAAAAATTAACAGTGTCATCTGTTGAGAGTATTATCAACTAATTTGTTGTGTTTTTAATTTAGGACTACATTATTATATTACGTAACTGTCCAGTATTTTAAAAATATACATTCATATTTTTAAAATATAAAGCTCAAGACAAGTTAGAAATGTACAGAACAGGTTTAACTTTTAGAAACTTACGAATATTCTTGTTATAAGCTGGCTCGATCTTACCTGCAAAACAAATTTACAGGTTAATTGTAAAAGAGTTTTTCTTCCAAGCTCATATATTTATTTCGGCAGGGTTTTATATTCACAATACAAAGTCTTCAGCACAGGTATATTTATTATGTTCACACTTGGGCATTGCACAAGCCAGACTGACTCGAGCTCAACAGATGTCTGCTTTTTATAACAAAATGTCGGTCACCCTTCTATTGTTTAAGTAATCAATACAACTACTTTATTATTTGGAATATTAATTTTACAATGATGTATATGGGTTTAGAATATTCTCAAAATTTCAATTACGCTTAAAGATAAATAGATACAATTATTTAATAAGTTATAGTGTGAAGTAATACAATAGTTTGCAGATATCTGTTCTCGATTCATTCCAGTTTCTTAAAAGTCAATACAATTGCTATTTTTCTAACAAAATGTTTACTATAATTATTTTTGATCCTTAATATCTAACATTCGGCCATCCTGACAACAACAAGTTTGTCCTCAAACTTATGTGAAATAATAATTCCACTAATATTATAAAGGCGAAAGTTTGTAAGTATGGATGGATGTTTGTTACTCTTTCACGTAAAAACTACTGAATGGATTTTAATGAAACTTTACAATAATTAGCTTATTCATCAGAATAATACATAGGCTACTTTTTATCCCGGAAAAAGCAGATCACGCAGGTGGACCCGCGAGCAAAAGCTAGTAATGTATGTAAATATTCTAATTAGGATTCATGAAAACAATCAAATTCGTTTAATCGGGTCAAAATACACCATATATACTAATATAATACTCTCTTGACATCATGAATTGCATCGAGGACTTCATCTCATGCGTTCTGAGATCACCCTCGCCTTCCAACTCAGTTCAATCGTTTTTATTTTACTCATAATTTCCATCTGCAACTGACCACTCGCTTTTAAATTATATATGCCGTGTCAGTCTTCCAGATAGCATTATATCTCAAAGCTGCATCGCAAGCTTCACTCTCCTCAAGAGTCACTTACGCCGTCCAGCCAAATTCTATCATCTGCAACGGACCCCTCGTACCTCACAACATAGTACCGTGTCCGTCTTCCAGATGATTTATATATGAGCTGCATCGTGAACTTCACTCCACCCTTGTGGAGCCACTCACGTCTTCCAGCTTTAGAATATAACTCATAATCAGTTTAGAATCTAATTACCTAACCAAATTTCTAAGCACTACTAGTATATAGTTGATAGTAATAATGTATACAAAACAAATAATCTCGTAACAATCATTCTATTATTTTGCAAATTCGGTTTATCATCAGAGCTTTCATTCCAATTATATATATCACGGAGAACGCTGGGGTGACTTGTCCAAATTAATATTCACCACACTCAATACAAAAGTCCGTTTATTCGGTAGTGCAAAATTATTTTGAATATAATCGAAATTCAAAAGATTATCGTGGTGAGGTGTCAAACAAGGGATACCTTTGCATGAAAAACTTCTTCCCACGGCCTTCCTGGCTCACAAATAAAATGAACGTCTAAAAGATCAAAACATTTCTATACACACAATTTGATTCATTTTTGGTATCAATAACAATTTACTTTCTATTACAAACAACAAAATTCTCAATATTTTGTTTTCATCAACCAGTCAGTTTCAGTCGTCAGTGTTGAGTGTCAGTATGCAATACTCTAAATCATCACAACCAAGCGGGCTACCTCCATCCGGCACCAAGATCACAAAAGCGACTGCTTACATGTCCAAGCTATTCGCACGCTACCCACAATCATGGCCGCACTGTGACAGGAAATCAGGCCCGATTTTACGCCTACGCCTACGAATGACTGGAGGTGCAAGCTATCTGAGCGACTTGCGACTTTCTCTAAGATATTTGAAACAGCAATAAATAATAAACTCATTGCATACTTCGAGAACACTAAGTTATTTGTTGATAATCAAAAAGGCTTCAGGAAAAACAAGTCAATTGATATGGCTATTTTATGATTTCCTGCATATGGTAAGGAATAGAGTAGATAAGAGATTACCAGCTATTGTATTCTACATGGACATGTCAAAGGCTTTCGATCGCGTAGATCACAAAATACTTAGGAAATGTGTCGATCTTAATTGAATCATATCTTCTCGGCAGACGGCAAAAAAACAATCATTAGTTGAATAATGAAATAATGTATAAATCTAACCGGAGAACTGTAAACTGTAACAGATTATTGTTAGTTAAAAAAAATCAAATAAACTGGTTATAAATTTAAACAACAACGACTAAACCAAAGTTAACAGTAATAATGAAATTTCAACAACCACTAAACCAAAGTTTGAATTTAAATATTGAATACAACGGCAGAATTATGAATGAAACTAATGTAACAAAATTTCTAAGATTAAATATAGAAAATACGCTAAAATGGAATGTGTATATAGACAAAGTATGCAATAAACTAAATCAACAATCCTATGCTCTGCATACTATGTTAAATAAAACGGCAAACCGAAAAACAGTCTTAACGGCATATCATGGTCTAGTAGCGTCAACATTGAAGTACGGAATTATGTTTTTTGGGGAAACGCAATGGGTAAAGAAATGGTATTCAAATGTCAAAAAAAAGTGCATTCGAGCTATCTGTAATTTATAAATTACCGACAGTTGCTACACGTACTTCAAAAATATGAAAATATTAACGATGCTCTCATTATAACATTTACGAAATAACTATGTTTGCCAAAAATAATTCAAATAAATTTTACTAAGTAAGCAGTCAGCGTCGTTGCGACCAGTTACATGTTACAAAATCTAAAACTGCATTAGTATTTTCGCACTGGCTCCAAAAATTTATAATAAACTACCTAAATGAAATGGAAATGAACGGGATATCGGTATTTTTAAACGCAAATTGATTTCATTTTTAATAGATAAGACATATTGACTTTTTCGATTGTCGCAACTTTTTTTTTTAAATGATAAAATTGATAAACTATAATTTGTATAGAATATTTCTACTGTATTTAATAAATTCATCTCTTTATTGTGTAAACTCCAAACTTATTAAAACTATTGGTACACCAATTCCATTGGTAGAACATAGAGCTCCTACATATATATTTTTTAAGACCTTTCTGTTTACCTATGTTTACAAATAAATATATTGATACTGCACACTACACCACACTCAACACTTTAGTCACCGTTTAGTGTTTTCTATCAGTCAGAGTCTTTGTTGTCGATACTGTCACAGTCAATGAGTTTAGAAGAATACAATACAAACGATTCGTTTCTAGGCGGAGCCGTAATGTATGTACACCGATACAATTTCGCTAACAAATGCTAAAGAAACAAGTTTAATGCCATTGTATTCTTCGCAAGAACCTTTCAGTCGCTGCACTTCACAGCCTTTGTGAAGGTTTCAAATTAAAAGGTTTAATATGAATTCTAGTTTGGGATTCAAATTAATTTTACTCTTAGAAACAACATAAGTTCACATGGATACTCATCAGTCCTTAGGTGTCTTCAGCAAGGTGTGCAGACACGGACCGGGAAATTCCTCTGGACAGACCTCTTCATCATCGTCAACACCAGGCTCACCACAGTAATCTCTTTGAATACTTCAGCTTCACTTATTCCCAAGAATGATCTAAAACACACAAGGAGAACATTATAAATGGTTATTACAGGTTCATGTGGTTCTGAAGTAAAAGTTCTTAATATTTTTATCTTTTCAAAAAAAAACAAATGAAGTGACAAACTGTACTATAGGCGCCAGTGTGCATTAAAGCACCCACAGACAAGGGTCTTGTAAGTAATAAAGTGATAATTTTACATTTAATTTCTTCCGACATAACACGAATAAAATTAAATCTCAGTGCATTGTGAATGACAGAATTCGGACTTCCATCACTCCCAACACACTAAACATTACATGTCTTCCGAATCATCTAGTGACTCAGGTATCAAGCTGCGAAGTTGCAAGTGCGCATGGAACTCAAATAAACTCATTAACGGGAGCACTCCTAGCCTGCGTCGCTAGCACGGAAGGTGTCTTTAAGGGGCAGACGTACGTTGGTCACCCACAAAACCTTAAGAGCAGCTCACAAGACCCAAGAACTAAGAGTGTGCTCCCTAAACAAACCGATTCGAACCGTGTAACCGGGCTATAGTGTCTATTCAATGTCCCAGACCCAGCCGTCAGAGAGCCAAGTCCGATTGATCGCCACGAGTACTAAAAACAGGAAGGCAGGCGATTATCATGATTATAAGTCTTATAAAATTCTCTCCACACTAAAGTATGCCAGGCAGAAGCCCGATACGTATTGGGAAATATGTCTGCCAGGACAGGGACCCGAAAGGCAAAAAGTTGAAAATCTGTTTCGAGTTCAGCAGTTACGCACAATGATCGCAAGTCATAAACTTTACTGGAATACGATTGTACTGCACGAATTACAGTTTTTGTAATTATGACAATAAGGAACAGAAACACTTTTCGGTTTTAGAATTTCTCAATGCGATATGCAAGAACAGTTATGAAAATATCATGTGAACAAATAAAACATTATTTTTTTTTTGCTATAAAATCATTTGGCATTTAGCGAAAAGTTTTGACTACAAAATTAAGAAATCTTCACACAGTTATCTTCACTATCTGTCAAGCGCACTTTCTGTGGCAGAAGCAAAAAAACGCTTGTTATTATTTTTCTTTTCGAAAATTAATGTAGCGAAGATCTAGTTCAATTAATCACACATCGTAGTCAAATACAATTGTAAATTAATGGATTGTCTAAGCAAATCAATATTCTTATAATGGAATCGGGCTCGCGTTTCTAGTGTAATTGATGCAATCGTCAATACTTAGTATTTTTAAACTTTTATTCTCCAAAACATTAGTTCATAACAAATCAAATAGAAATTATCGTTCACATCTGCAAAGACAATTATATCGGGATAGATTGATGTAAAAGGCAATAAAATAAATTACCTGCATTAGGTATTTAGTGAATTCAGTTTTGCTCCGATAATGAGAACCGTTTTGATTTCGGTAGGCAATCGCTACACATAGACTACACATTTTAACAATTCTACAAAACCTGTAGGCAATTCAAATTACTTTTTATACGCGATCTACATAAAATGGAACGGACTCACCAATTCGTTGTTAGTTTCTCGACGTATACTTAACCACTCGTAAATGCGTTCGATCAGTCGTCCAGCAAAGCCACTCTGTGAGCTGTACGGGTGTACCGCCACAATGTGGGTACAGCGTTCATGGTTCAACGATCGGGAACTCTTGCGCACCAATATCTTACACTCAACGACAGCGCCGGAGCCACATTAGTAAAACTCCTCCATTATAGTGCAAATTACTCGTAGACAGTCGCAGTTCATCGCGTAGTGTTTCCACTGGTTCCATTATTTTCTTGGCCGTTGCGATGAGTTTCGTCTTTTTCGACCCATCACGAAGAAATATATGCAGGCGTCTTTTATCCCACTTCTGATAAAAGAGTTTTTCTTCCAAGCTCATATATTTATTTCGGCAGGGTTTTATATTCACAATACAAAGTCTTCAGCACAGGTATATTTATTATGTTCACACTTGGGCATTGCACAAGCCAGACTGACTCGAGCTCAACAGATGTCTGCTTTTTATAACAAAATGTCGGTCACCCTTCTATTGTTTAAGTAATCAATACAACTACTTTATTATTTGGAATATTAATTTTACAATGATGTATATGGGTTTAGAATATTCTCAAAATTTCAATTACGCTTAAAGATAAATAGATACAATTATTTAATAAGTTATAGTGTGAAGTAATACAATAGTTTGCAGATATCTGTTCTCGATTCATTCCAGTTTCTTAAAAGTCAATACAATTGCTATTTTTCTAACAAAATGTTTACTATAATTATTTTTGATCCTTAATATCTAACATTTGCATTGTCAACGTTAAATACACGAATAAGGGGATTAAATGTCGTTTGTTGCGAATGTAAGCAGACAATTTATTGTCTCTGGTGCAGTCAAAGAGAGTAATTAACTCAGAGATCTTACACAAATATGGAATTACAACATATGTATTCTAAATAATAAGCAACTTATTCACCCACGGTTCGCCTAGCTTATTTTCGTCCCATGATGTGATATTATGGGAGTCTATCGCCATACCAGTGGGTCGAGAGGTGTCAATTACCTAGATAATTACCTAGATTGGTCATATTCCTAATTCTATTTTAAAAATTTATGGAACAACCATTACGACAACTACTGACATTATCAAATTATATTTAGAGTTAGTTATGAAAAAGGAACCAACTCACAGCAAGTTCAAATGAAGATACTGTTTTTGTTTTACAAAATTCAATAATTTCAACAAATTTTATGTCGTATTTTTTTAGAAAATCGGGCACGAAATATATTCCGTGTACGATTGTACAACAAAAAAAACGATAATAAAATCAGTTTAAATGAATGAATTTAGCAAAACAAACTCAATATGTCCATTTTAGCTGTGGGTTGGATCATTTTTGCATAACTAAGTCAATTTATTATTGAAATTTTAACCAGTTTTGTAAGTCTAACCGCAATAAAAAAGTTTTGCAAACATAAACACCGAACATTCAATTTACATCGAAACAATAAAGTTTTAAACAGGCCCAAAACCGAAGCCTTTAATAATTCAGTATAGATATGTACACCGTTCGACAGGGGATCGCACTTAGTGTTCTCCACACTCCGTTGTCACCTGAAAACCATTTGCCGGGTGATCGATTGGGCGGTGCTTGTTTGGCTGTGCATAATATGCTCTTAAGGAACTAAGGGTTTGTGGAGTCATTTGTGTGTCACACATAGTATATAAGAGAAACGTGTGTATGTCTATTAGACAGAATATTGTTTTTTGTACACCAAATAAAGTAACTTAAAAGCAAGGATTATACTGTAAGGGCGATACGATGATTCGGGCGGTGCATATAAATTACTATCGAGTGGTCTACGTATTCGTTTTCTTATGTCTCAGCGTTCACTGCGTCAGCCAGGTTGTTACATTAATAATAGCCTTTTATTGAGTTCAACATCTTGACATTATTTTACATAGTTAATAAATCTAGAATCTAGAAATTTAAGTGGTAGAGCCCATTCATGCTGTAGACAAAACTGTCTACAGCGTCAGTTTTGTATACAGCATGAATGGGCTGGTTCGACCGGGTCGTTACTACTGTCTCATAGAAAACCGACGTAAAGTAGCGGCTTGCTGGCACTGCGTTTCGTACGGTGAGTGAGATGCCCTTCCCAATCCTTAATTATCCCTTTCCTTTAAGTTGGGTAACGCGCCCATTATTCTTCTGGTGGTGGGCGTACATGGGCGGCGGAGATCACTTACCATCAGTTGACCCACTTGCTCGTTTGCCGGCGTATGCTATAAAAAAAAACCTTTTCCATTCATGTCTTTCCTGGGCCACTCTGTTCCACATTACTCCTGCTATTTTCCTGAAGTCGTCATCCCACCTTTTCTTTGTCACATTAACGAACTTCTAATATTACTAATAAATAACTTTTTATTCACGAAGCCATTTTCAACAAAGGGTATCATAGTAATAGGCAAATGGTGACCTTTAACATGAGATAATGATGCAAAGGGACCCGGGTCGGCCTATCAATCAATTAACGCCAGCACTAAATGGCATTTTATTGTGTTCAGCACAGAGCCGCGCTAATACCGTGACATCTGTAATGAATAGATTAAGAATTGGGGCACACACCCTTGAGAATTAATACATTACTATTTAATGTATATTTCTGGTAATAAACAAAGATTTTGTGTTGTTAAATGTGGTGGAGTGGCTGTCTTCATTAGTATAATACTAGTATATTTGTATTGTATTAATTTTGTTAATAAGTTTTTTAAGAAGTTTGTAAAATCTCCGAGGGGAGAAGTATTTATACAGGCCGGCATGACTCTGGTGACCACCGATAAACTCATTGTTTGTCGGTGGTCTTTTTGGACTGCACTACGCTTACCACCAGGTGTAGTGCAGTCACTTTGCCGTGCCCGGACAAAAAATGACTTAATGACTGCTATTAGTTTATAATAGCCGGGACCGACTTATTACGTGCCCTCTGGAAGCGCTCAGTTGAAATATGTGCCACTAAGCTGTCACCCATCTATAGACTGACCACGCCAAAGGTTTATTAATTTTATTGAATGACGAGACAAACAAGTCATAGTAAGTGCAATGCCTGCCCATAAACAGAAGTAACACGACACAGA
Organism: Amorpha juglandis; assembly: GCA_949126905.1. Lineage (NCBI taxonomy): Eukaryota > Metazoa > Arthropoda > Insecta > Lepidoptera > Sphingidae > Amorpha > Amorpha juglandis. The sequence goes on along the minus strand of OX421381.1, from coordinate 15,550,713 downwards.
ACCTTGAGTAATAAAGCACTGCATGGCACTGAACTGTGCTCGTCACCCCGAGACATAAAATGTTAAGTCTCATAATGCCCAGTAGTTTCACTGACTTCAATGTCCTCCAAACCGAAATATAACAGTTCTTAAACACTGTTGTTTGGCGGTAGAAATTGACAAAGCGGTGGTACCAACTCAGACGGCCTCTCGCGTACGAGGGACCTACCACCTTGTAGTTGTGTGTAAGGTTGCTTAACTCGTTAATCATTTACCGAGCAGAAAGTGCAAGTGGGGGCGAGCTTAAGGCCTAATCCCTCTCATTCAGTAGAGGAGGCCCGTGCCCAGCAGTGGGACGTATATAATACAGGGCTAGTTAAATAAAAAAAAGTGCAAGTGGCTATGAGTGCCTCAATTTACCACTATCATAAAGCAAACAATGTTACGTGCAAGCAACTAAAACTCACATAATTCATAAATAGGGTTAATTTTAAAACACCAGCAACCTCGCAGGACCAGATAGCTGACCCCATACGGAACAACTTTTGTTATACGAGTTTGTATATAACTCAATATATTAAAAAAAAAAATGATTTTACAAGTTTTTGTTGTGTCGTATTTTTCTTCGTAGCGTTCGGCGTGCGCGCGCGACTCAAAGGCGCCGCTCAGCTGGCTCGGGCGATGACCTTCAACGCTAGCCCGGTTCCCCACGCTTCGCGTGTTTGCTTACGTCATCTGCGATGCGTGTAGGTAACATTCAAGACGGAAATTAAATGAATACTTATTTTTGTATGAAAATAAAATCTAACAAATTATCAAAAGTCGTAGAAAAAAAGTAGTAGCTTATAACCTTAGGTATCTACCCCTGCGAGGTTGCTGGTGTTTTAAAAATAACCCTGTATAACGTAGTACAAAATGATACAACAATAAACACTACAAAATAGGCGTAAAACACAGCGCGCGATTTTGTTGGAAGATAACGCTGAACAAAACGTCGCTAACAAAATCATTAGTTTTTAGTTCGGAATGGAGCCCACGGCGCGAGGTCACGATAACGCAGTAAGGGCAGCGACACACCATGCGTTTATGAACAACAAACTCATTGATCTAGTGTCAGAGTACCTAAGGTGTGATAGCACTAAGCGTTCGATTCACAGGCCGAGTAATGACACTTGAAAAAAATGTGTTGCCTCGATTTGGTATACACACTTTTTGTTACAATACACTGCATTGCATTGGATTGCGCTCGTCACCCCGAGTCATAATTTATTTTATTAATTTCACTGGCTTCAATGTCCTTCTATCCGAAACACAATATTGCTTACGCCATTCTTCTTGGCGGCAGAAATAGACAAGGTTGTCCCAACCCGAAAAAACCTCTCGCATACGAAGGACCAACCATATTGTACCTTGTAAATTCATAATGCGTCTGGTGTCCACAGCCGGTGGAAATTAATCATCATCACTAATACACTGCTCGTTGGCCACACACTCGTACGCATGGTGTTAAAACCTACCATAGTGACTTACACACCTTGTGTGCGCTTATCATCAAGTTCAGAGCAGCCACTTTGCAAAAACAAACTCTTCTATGAAAAACCTCACCACGTTCCATTATCACCTTGTACTAGGGAAGTTTTATTTTGTCCGATACCCCAACGTCTACTCATAACGTGGCTAATATCAATAATACACCATAACCACCCCTTACATCGGAAACGTTCTTTGCATCCCCATTGTAACACTAACCTAAATATAAAAAACGCCAAGCATTTCCTGAAGGCTCGAGCGGTTTCCGTTTCCGAGCTGTAAAAAACGGACCGGCCTGGGTGTTGCCGGCACATGGATATAAAGAAATTCCGGTGGAAAAGTATATGTTTGAAAATAAATTATTTACTACATAACTTCGTTGTACTAAGCTTTCTAAGCTCAAGCCACACCTGCTCATAAACAGAAGCAATACCACACAGAACTTTGCACAAAACACTGCATTGCATTAGATAAGACTCATCACCACTAGCCATAAAATGTTAATTTTTTTATAGCACACACCGGCAAACGAGCAAGTGAGTCACCTGAGGGTAAGTAAGGCCCTGTAATTATCCTCATAATATATTCAATGTCCTTCAAAAACAACGGTGATTGACACAATGTTCTTTTGAGGTATTCGTTCATATTTTTTTTTAGCTTCGACTTTAACATAGAGAAGATTCATATATCTCCAGTTGTAAGAACTATGCTGACCTGTGTAACTGGATTGTCCCCATGCTATAGTTATACTACTAATATTATAAACGCGAAAGTTTGTAAGTATGGATGGATGTATGTTTGTTACTCTTTCACGTAAAAACTACTGAATGGATTTTAATGAAACTTTACAATAAGCTATATGCTTATACATCAGAATAAGACATAGGCTACTCTTTATCCCGGAAAAAGCAGATCACGCGGGCGGAGCCGTGAGCAAAAGCTAGTATTGATATAAAAATTCTATCTGAACGAAAACTGTAGCACAAAATGTAACCTTCCACCAAAAATGCAATGAAAGTAAAAAAATTGTTTCATTGGACTAATGGTGAAACTGATACAATTCTGGGTTCGATTTCCAGAGCGAACAACAAATCAGACTGTGGGACAAATATAAGTTCGGTGAACCGTTGCTGCACTAGTTGTATCTCTGTCTACCTCTTCGAGGATACAAGCGTCTGTTTGTTATTTATAAACAAAAATATCACATCCAGTAATGATCATTTCTCTGGTGGAGGTTTGAGGGTTGGGCCGGGGGTTGTGAGCGGTAGAGGGGCGGACGGCATCCGACAATTTATTTCACATTAGCGCATTGTGGCCACCATTAGTCGTATCCGATAATTCCCAATATATCGTGGTTCAAACTTCCCCACCACCTTTATTACCATAAAAACCTCTTTATTTATTTATTTATTTATTTATTAAACTTTGTACACAAGGTATACAGGCGGACTTTAATGCCTAAGGCATTTTTCCTAGTCGACCTTAGGGTGGTGGAGATCGTAACAGAGGCAGGTGCATAATAAAATAAATAAAGTGTAAATATACTAAAGAAATATGTAACTAAATAATTACGCATATGAATACATATATATATATACATAAAAATTACAAATATAACATATACATAAATAATATATATGGGTAAATATATATAACATATACACTAATACCTACCGTGGAGAATCTGCTACTTCAGCCAGCAATAATTGCCGAACTCTCATCTTAAAAGCCAGCCGTGTTGTGGACGTCCTGATTTCGAGTGGGAGTGCGTTCCAAAGGAGGATGGATTGGATAGCGAAGGAGGAGTGCACGAAGTCAGAGCTATGAGGAGGACACTTAAGTAAGAGATTACTAGAAGAACGAAGATTCCTATTGTGTGTATCACAAAGGAAAGTTAGATTGGAAGACAGATAGGTAGGGGGGGTAGGAGATTTAAGAAAGGAGAAGAGAGTAGTAAGCGCACGCAATGAACGGCGCTGGCGAATGGGAAGCCATTTTAATTGCGTTCGGTAAGAAGATATGTGATCATACTTGCGGAGATTAAAAACGAATCGAATGCAGTTATTGAGAAGACGGTCGAGTTTATTGAGTAAGTCTGCATTCAGATCAAAATAGCACACATCACCATAGTCGATAACCGGGAATATTAAGGTTTGCACAAGCATAGTTTTGATCTTGGGCGGTAAGAAGTTTTTCAGACGATAGAGAGAACGAAGAGTGCCGATGACTCTCTGACTAACAGAGGTTACCTGGGACCGCCAGCTCAGGGTGGCGTCGATGTGTAGTCCGAGATCCTTCACAGAGGAGCTCCATGGAATGGCAGTACCATCAAATTTAACAGAAAGAATATATGACAAGTCAAGTCTACTAACCATTCTAGGGCTGGCTATTATTATCGCCTGGCATTTTGTTGGGTTCACGGACAACCCGAAACTGTATGACCAGTTTTTGACGTGCTCCAGATCCTTGTTAATCCTATCTACAGCAACAGACACACAATCGACGCCAGCCTGCGAGTATAACTGCAAGTCGTCGGCATACAGATGATACGCACATTGAAGTTTATCGGTTATGAGGTTGATGAATATTGAAAATAACAACGGGGAAAGTATACCGCCTTGAGGGACTCCAGAGCCAATGTCGCGCCAATTTGATGAAGAGTCATTGAGTGAGTTGCACCGACTGCTGGCGCCCCTGAAGATAGGATGAAAACCAATCCAGTGCACCGGAAGAGAACAAAAGATGGGAGAGGATTGCTAAGAGGATGTCGTGACTGACGGTATTGAACGCATTCGAAAAGTCCACCAAAGCCAGTACAGTGACTTTGCCGTCTTCCATGCCCGCTCTAATATCGCCAGTCACTTTGAGGAGCGCGGAAGTGGTACTGTGGCCAGGCCTGAAGCCAGATTGAAGTGGGCACAGCAAGTTGTTTATGTGCACAAACCTAGATAACTGCTTGTGCGCACAAGCCTCCAGTACCTTAGAGAGGAAAGGGAGAATGGATATAGGACGGAAGTGATTGGCGAGTGAGGGATTAGGGATTTTGGGAAGAGGAATAACAATGGCTTTCCGCCATAAAGACGGGAATACACCATTGCTAAGGGAAAAATTTAAAATATGCGTAATAGGTGGGAGAAGATGTTCGAGGATTGCGATTATCATGCGCCGGCTGATGTTGTCATAGCCAGTCGCATTGGATTTAATCGCAAGGATTATCTTTTTGACCTCACCCGGTGCAACCGGAGAAAACTGGAAAGGGTCAGCTAGAGGCCTCGGAAGACCAGCTATAAAATCCAGGGTACGGCGCCTGGTTTGGTGATCTGTCGCAGGAACAGTGGAGAAATGGTGATTAATATCATCCAAACCAACCGTCGCACCATGGAAGTCCAAGCTTTTATCTTTGCCAATACCCAGAGTCCCAAGGAACTTCCAGATATTGGCTGGGGACGATGAAGAGATATTACTAAGGATATGTCGGCGTTTAGCATTACGTACCATCTGATTGCACCGATTTCTTGCAGTTTTAAAGAGGCACCAATTTTCCTCTGATCGATCCCTTTTGTACTTGCGGAAGGCACGGTCTCTTCGTCTCATCGCCATCCGAACTCCAGGAGTCATCCACGGCGCAGCAGGGCGCTTCAGTTTAATTTTCTTAACAGGGGCGTGAATATCAAAAAGTGATAGAATTTTGGTGTTAAAGATTTCAACCTTTTCGTCTACCGATTTAGAGTTAAATAAGTCGTTCCAATTTAAATTTCGAGCGTCCCTATTAAGCTTGTCCAGATCCATCCGACCAAAACAACGAATGCGCATAACCTTAGCGGGAAGTTTGGGAGGTTTTAGGGAGTAACAAGCGTAGATAAGGTCGTGGTGAGAGAAACCAGGGACAGGAAATTGGCCATGACAGGAAACAAGGGAGGGAGCAGAAGTGAGGATAATATCAAGCCAAGTGTCGTGACCATCAATATTATGGTGAGTGGCTTGAAGAGGTAAAACATGTAGTCCGACAGATTCGACGATAGAAAGAAGTTTACGGGAGCGGAAGGAATCAAAGACTAGGAGATCGGTATTAAAATCGCCCATGATGATGTGATGTGCGTATTCTGATCCTAAAGATTCCAGAACTGTTTCCAGACTGGAGAAGTAGTCAAGGGAAGGGGGACAGTAGACCACACCAAGTAAGGATTGCACTCCCTTGACCCAAACCTCAAGAAAGAGATATTCTGCAGAAGCAGAAACCAGACCAGAAGAAGAGGCAATGATGGTATATTTAAAATCGCTACGGAGATAAATAGCCACACCGCCTCCTCTTCTATCAGTACGGTCGTTCCTAATAAGAACGAAGCCGGGCAGAGGATATAAGGTTGAAAGAAGATGAGGTTTGAGCCAACTCTCTGAAATCAAGACGGCATGAACGTCGGCTCCAGAGAAAGCTTCGGACAAATCACTATAGTGGCTTGGTATACTCTGTGCATTAATGTGACAGACATTAAAACTGTGGATGGATGGATGGTTAAAAGTTTGTCGCACCAGGTCACCAAGCCCGTCAACCGCTGAGGAGTAACTTTCATCACTGAATGAATCAGCATCTTCATTGGCAGAATATAAAGAATAATCGGATAGCATAAATAATAGTGTATGGGTAATAATAAAATATATACTTAGATAATTGACTTATAAATATGTAATAATGAGAACAAATAATTTAAATATACCGGCAAACAGCGTTCCGGTGCTACGTACACCACAGTGTAATCGGCCTGCACCACCCGCCAGCCGACCTGCACATAGCGCACAATAAAAAAAAATATAACAATAAAATAAAAAGAATTACACAGACAGAAGGAAGAATAACTACTACCACAGCTCAGAAATAATAATTGTAGAAAAAAAAATACATGTCAACATATGTAGTAGACAGTCCATACAAAATAAAAAGTTTCCGAACGAAAAATAAAACGATAATATGTTACCTACACTTGTCATTTGACAAGCAGGATAACATTTTACATTGACACCTTCCTACATTTGTAAATTCTGAGTGACATATTTAGAAGAAGTATGTAATACTATTGTAATAACAATATTAAATACAAAAAAAAAAGTTGTTGCTGGGTAGCAGATAAACCAAATCAGCTCAGTGTCACTTCAGCAGAGACAATATACTGAACAAACAAGATACTGTCGACGACACTCACTTCTTACGCGGTTTGAGGTTGGAATCCAAAGTTGCTGCCCTACTAGAAGCCGATGAAGAGGCCCCTTTTGGGAATTTAGCCATTACGGGAGTGAGCTCGTCTAAGGACACAAACTTACTCCGCTTGCCATCCGGGGTTTTCACCACCACAATCCCATCCTGTGTCCAGACTTCCCGCATTCCGAAGTGCTGCCGGGCTTTCGCAAACACCAATTGTCGTGGCTTTGTCAGGAACTCCCGGACAGATATGGAGGATCCCTTAAGCTTCTTTTTGGCCCTCCATGCTGCCAAACGATGGTCTGCAGTAGTGAACCAGACGAGAATTGGCCGGTGGTGTTCTTGACTGGCCGTTCCAATTCTGTGACATGAGAAGTGAGAGGCAGATATGTCCTTCAGACCCAACATATTATTTATAGCGCTCTGCATAATCGATGAGCAATCCTCCTGACTGGACTCTGCGACACCGAGGAAGATGAGTGCTTTTCGCCGATGTCTCGATTCAATATAATCAATTGCGCGGGAACACTCAGCAATTTGATTTCGCAGCAGCCGCAGCATCTCAAACATAAGCTCTCTGAAGGTGCGGAATTCTTCAGCTACTCGTGCAACTGTGTCCTGTCTTTAAATTTCTACGATTCTGATAACATTACGTTTTCCCTTTTTCTTGGCATTATATCGTTTGGTAAGCAAGTTTTGCGTAGTGGGGGAGATATCGGCTGCGACGCAAGAGGCCGTGAGTTCGATTCCCACCCCGAGAGAAATGTTTGTGTGATCTACAAATACTTGTTTCGGGTCTGAGTGTTGTGGGATCACCCATGAATATGATACAGGTTTACTTAGTGTGGGGTCAGGACTATGTATGTCTATTAGGTTTATTTATTTCTATATAAGGTTTTACTTTTTGTTATTCAAATTCAAATTTAACGTCATATATGAATCTAACAGTGCTTTGGAAACGCCCACTGGTCTGAGAAGAAGCACCAAGAAACCCAACCGTTTTAGGACTATATTTGTTTTTTTTTATGAAAGGACAGTCAGTTTTCAACTCAGTGCAGACAGTGCTTATGCTAGTAATTTAGTATAGTTTGTTTGTAGCAGGGGATGGCAAACGAATAAGTGGGCCACCTGATGGTGAGCGATCTTTATCCTCTACATCGTAGTAAAATACGCATATCAAAAGCCAAAGTAACATTTAACTAATAACCAAAGTATCTGCTCGTTACTCAAAGTATCAAGGGAGTTAGCAGCGCGATTAGTTCCGACTGCACCCGTCACAAGGAACCCAAATTAAATAACTTACGCCAACAAACCGGAATATGCCTTCGAGTTAGGGTGGCCATGATGAAAGAAAGAGAAAGAAACATTTATTGGCAACCATCGGGTGGTAAAAAGTTTAACAATATAAGTATGTATATTATACGTATATTATTTAAAACAATAAAAATAAAAAAATAAGTTGGTGTGTCTTCGAATAGAAGTAAAAATTAATATTTCCCATGAAACTAATTTTATATTTATTACAAGGTAGGTCCCTCGTATGCGAGGGTATGGGTTGGTACCACCGTTTTATCTATTTTTACCGCCAAACAACAGTGTGTAAGCACTGTAGTTTTGGTTTGAACGATATTGAAGCCAAAAAATGAAAATGGAATGACTGGATATTATGACTTAACATCTTATATTTAGGAGTGACGAGCTCAGTTCAATGCAGGGCTTTGTAATTCAAAATTCTGTGTAGTGTTGCTTCTGTTTATGAGCAGGCGTGGCGCTTACTAGGCGAGCGCCTTCATGGTCTCATCATTCACTCAAATAAAAAAAAACTGTTATATTTGCCAGAATTATCCTCGTCGTAACGTCATCATGCTCACTCGCTTAAACTTAGCAAATGATAGCACACTGCCTCGAGCACACACGTGACACGATCGACTGTGCGCTTGAAGTTTACGATCTATAAAATAACTTACTCCTTTTATTACGATATTGAATACTAATAATTTTAATGTAGACATTTTTTCTAATTATTTTTGATATCAAGTCTATCTCCGTCCGTGGCGCAGTGGGCGAGGAGCCGGCTCCGAAGTGAGAGGCCGTGTATTTCTGCCAGCAAGCAGCATTATGTTAGCAGTGTTATGTTTCGGATTGAAGGACATTGAAGCCAGTGAAATAACTGGTTACATTGTTGTACAAAAAAATAAAATGATATTATCTATAGGCATTTTAATTTACTTTTATCTACAAAACAAACATTACATACAAAACTAAAGCATTTCCCCTAGCGACATGTTTAAAAGAGCAAAGGAAAGAGAACTGGCTAGCAAATTCAACCTATACCTCTAAGGAATAAAACAAAAGACTTTTTTCTTAAGTATTATCACAGTCTAAAAAAACATACAGCCTATCAACGTGTTTGGTACTGATGAAAACGTCGACCATAACGTTAATAGACCTAAATTAACGTGGAACGTGGTTATTTATCGGTACTTATCTAAGTGATAGTCCAGTCGAAAGACATATCGCAGCGCAATCCGAGCCATGGACCAAATGCATCCTAGACATGTAAAAGAAACCGCACACCGTTTATTCGTAGTGACTTGTCAAAATGTTGGTACTATTGAGGACGAACTGCGTCATTTATACGAGCAAGCTGCGCCCTATCGATAGCTCTGCTCGCACTTTCGCGTATCATTTAAGTGTACTTCGTATTGTTGCTACGAAGTGACTCGGGTCGTACTGTCGGTGATTGTCTCCGTATTGAATCTCACTATTTCCCGTCTAGACGCCATTCTTGACAGACTATAATATTTAAACTATGATCTATCACATTTAAATATTCTAGAAAGTGAATTTGCTTATAAAACTTATAAATAAACGCACTGATGTTTGCATTAGATGATTGGACGCTTTAAGCGTGGCGCTTACCATCAAGCGAGCGCCTTGCTCGTCTGGTCATTCAATCAAATAAAAAAAAACTCGGCGTGGATTGTTAATTTTTGCCGGTGGATGTCGATACTTGACGCAATCCTATAAAGCCTACCTTAAGACTGTGGTATTATTATAATATAAGACAAACTTTACAAGTGCTAGAGCCACACTATATATAGTTTTGTCTACAGATTCAATAAGTTAGCTCGACCGGGTCGATACCACTGTCTCACAGAAAAAAAAATGAAGTAGCAGTTTGCTGTTGCGTTTTGTATAGTGAGTGAGTTATTCGGAGGCCCAAATCCTCCTGCCGTTCCCAATCCCTTAATTATCCCTTCCCTTTAAGGTTGCAAACACATTCTCGATTCCTCTGGTATTGTGGATGTCTATAAGCGGTGGAGATCATTTACCATCAGATAACCCACTTGCTTGTATACAGGCTTCAGCTATAAACAAAAAAAACTTACTTATCTCCCATGCCGTCTGTGAGTCTTTCTTCGAAACTTTTCACATTTTTCACATTGCAATGCACTTATCTTGTACCGGAGTCGATGTCTTGAGGGCGGTTGTTACACTACCGTGTAATCTGGATGGATGAATGGACAGCTTCCTTGGCGCATCGGGCGAGTAACCAGCTAAGAAGCGAGAGGCCGTGGGTTCAATTTCCGCACCGAGACAAATGTTTGTGTGCCACTATTAAAAACAATATTGTATCGGTGGTGGAATTAGTTTTTAGCATTTTAGTTCTTGTGAGTTGTCATTGTGGTTTTATTTTTTGTTAAAAAGTTTATATTTTGTTTTTTTTCGTAAAAGAATCATCAAAATCGGTGCATAAATGTCGAATTTCTAGTCTTTCAGCCCCGATCTCGTTCCTTTAGGCGCAGAATTATTTCTTCAAATGAGGTCACTACCGCAGTAAACCCTATCGAACACAAAATTAATCATCCATATACCGATTTGGACCGCCACATTTGGCAGATTTACGCACGAACATACATATAAAAATATAATGATTCTCTTTGATTTTAACCGGCTTCAAAAAAGGGGGGGGTTATCAATTCGGCGTGTATTTTTTGCATCGGTTAAAAATAACAATTTATTTCATTAAAAACACAATTCACCTACAAAATTATATTAATATTTCTTTCTCTCTACCTTTTTACATAAAATAATATTAATCAACATCATGAAATCGAGGTAACACTACGGTGTGAGAGGCGGCTCACTGCTTCGTCTCATTTGAGACCACCTGCAGGTTTCCTTAGAAATAAGCTTTTAAATTATTTTTCCAGTTTACAAAAATACCAAGCCATAGGTTTTAACTTAATTAGTCTAGATCTGTTTCATTTTAACAAACATCGGTCGTTTCTTTACCGACTTCAAAAAGTAGTATATTCGTAATTCGGCGTATTTTTTCGGCATTTTATTTATGTACATCGATTGACTTGCCCATTATGGACCAATTTTGCTGGAACAAAATTAAATCGGTGGAGTTTAACTGCAATATGGTTCATTAAACTTAAATTTATTTTAAAGCAGCGATAGCTCAGCGGGGAGTGGTACGGACTGTCGAGACGAAAGTCGCAGAATCGAAACAAGCCCCAAGAACATACACCTCTGACTTTTCTAAGTTACGCGTATATTAAATGGTAATTATCGCTTGCTTTAAGCACGGTATACTTTAACGGTGAAGGAAACCTACATACCTGAGAACCCGATAAGATTTTTTTAAAAGTATGTGAAGTCTACCAACCCGCATTACGCCAGCGCGGTGGACTAAAGCCTAACCCCTCTATTTAGTAGAGGAGGCCCGTGCCCAGCAGTGGGATGTGTTTATAGTTGTTGTCATTATTACAAGGTTAGTATTAGTATTAGATAGATAATATAAGGAGGATAGATAATATGGAGTCCTCTAAACTGAGTCTGAAGAAGCAGTTACGCAGGCCGGCATGATTTTGCCGACCTACGATGGTCACATTGTTTGTCGTTGGTCGACACTATTCCTGGATTGCACTACACTTACCATCAGGTGTGGCGTAGTCATTTTGCCCAGCCAGGATAAAGAAAAATGATTTAACTCTAGTATTTTTCTTTCTGACCATAGCATAAGCTGATTATTCGGCGTAAGGTCCAACCTACTTTATTTATTTAAGGTCCAACGGGATGAAAAATATCTTATCAAAACAATTAGAGGATTCACCATTAAGGATTTTCATTAGATATGAACATAAATTACAATGAGAGTGGCGTGGTGCGATAATACGATATAATTCATGATTTTTAACCCTCGCAGATAAAGCCCCTATGGTATCGGTAAGCGGTTTCAATGGGCAAAGAGTAGTTTCGTAGACAGGACACGTAAAAAGTTTTATATTCATTTTTTTTTACTGAATGAGATAAGCAAGTCGCTCGCCTGATGGTAAGCACCACGCCTGCCTGTAAACAGAAGCAACAACACACAAATCTTTGAATTATAAAGCACTGCATGGCACTGAACTGTGCTCGTCACCCCGATAGAAATGATTTTAAGTCTCATAATGCCCGGTAATTTCACTGGCTAAGCCCTAAAAGTTGACTTAACTTAGAGTAATGATTTGTGATCTTCATTATACTAAGTTATAAATTATTGGATGGTGACCATCGTACACATTATGAATTAAAAAATATATATATTTATTTATTAAGATTTCAGGTGTGCTTACACCTGAAATCACAATAGAATCAGTTCAATAATGCAGACAACGAAATAAAACTAATTAAAACGGATTTTATGGCGATTATTTTACTTTAATCCCGACGATTCTAAATATAGATATACTGAGGTGTAGATTGTACAGAAAAGTTAATTTCACCTTACCTACCTTCTGTTTATTGTTAAAATTACTTTTTGTAATTAGTGGTCCGATCTGGGCAGAAAGACCTCACAGTGTCCCGAAGTCTGGCAATTGGTCTTTTGGGTTCCGATTTAATTAAATATATAATCGAATGCCAGCCTCATGCTAGATTCCAAACATCTTCTCTATTTAAATTTGTATGTCTTTTAATTTCTACAGTCTCGCGAATCATTTTAGGTAGGAATCAGTGTTCTTTTGCAAGGATTTGTGGTTTTGTCAAATCTAAAATGTTTGGAATAATATTTGCTTAAACGTAAGAAATCATTATGAATGTTAGTAATTTTGGATCCCTTTTAAAAAGCCATTGTAACTGATATGTCACACTTTTATTAATCTTAGTCAGTTGTAATCTGCACTTTTACTATCATGTTTATTCCTAGCCAGTATATATTATATTCTTCTTCTTCTTCCTGCTCTTATCCTACTCGCAGTGGGATCGGCGCAACATGCTTTTTAACGATTTGGCTTGTAGTTTTTCCGACCAGCCGCCTGCCTAACATCAACCCCTCTAGGGTGAAGTAGACAGATATATATAAATCTTGAAAATATAAACGTAACAAATCCTGAACTATAGGAATAGGTATCGGAAAAACATTAAATAGTAAATAATTAAAACAATTGTCTCATCTACCCCAAATAATCTATGGCATCACCCTTTGATACCACAGTCCGTTAGGTTAATTTATGCGTTGGTTGTCTGGCGATCCCCTAACTGGCACGGTGCAATGGTATCGCGTGCGTGCGTACAACCGTGCAAATTGAAAGCTCTTCCTGATGTGTTTTAAAATCATGTCCTACTGGATTAAAGCTATAATTAATAAAGCGATACGGTGGTAGCAGTAATTTAATAGTTAATATTTGAAAATAGTACAGTTTACGTATATTACGTTTCGAATTAAGACCAAAATAGACGTAAATTGAGGAAAATTATAGGTACTTTACTTATATTAATACTTCAATCAAAATCAAATATTTATTGAATCATTAAAATGTCAAACATATTTTAGATTCATTCAAATTGTATCTGTACCGTCAGTACAAAATGCTTTTTATTAAAGAAAAACGGGCAAGAAACTCTAACGTTGCTCTTTTCACATCAGTTGATTTACAATATTTGCACTATATTTAAGTATTATTCATTTGAATTAGGGCAGCTTAATTTATGTCAATAAAGATTGTTATAAAGTAAAATAATAAAATTATAATAGATTTTGTGCATCATCCTCAATTGTTCGCTCATTCGCTAGTATATTATTAATAACGTGAAAATTTATATTTCCAAATTTTAATCATTTTTACAACATCATCAATCATTTTAAATAACCTACAAGATTTTAATTGAATGCTTAAGTAACCTCACGTCGTAAGAGAAAAATTACATAATATTTATTTGCATTCGAAACAGTATTTAATTAAGTCCCACGACCTCTCATTTCTCGACGCGCTACATTATTTCATCGCATCGTATAGTTCCTAACTGGTGCAGCACAAGGTTTTTGAGTGCACTTGTCCACGGTTTACGACGATGATGGGCTCTAATTTTATTTATAGCCGCACGCGCAGTTTGTTTGAGTGCTTTTTATGATTTACGCTCTCGATATAGTGCGTTTGATGGCCTGTGGTTGTTTAATAGATAAGTAATTTACGAGCTTTTAGTGCGAAAATAAAAACATTTTATGAAAATTTATTTTTCGTACTTTGGTATTTATTTTACTTTTTGTGTTTTTAGATAAAAACATGGATTAGTAATCGTAGTACTGTGCTAATTAATACCATATAGTCGTAGTCCTCTGTGATCTTTTTAGGAGTCTTAAAAGAAATGAGCTATAAATTTAAAAATAGTTTGAATAAAATCAAAATTCATGTCAAATTATTTTGATTCTTATTTTGTATTATGCATTACAAATTATGATGTCAATACTATCACAATAAAGACAGTTTTATAAATATAACAATTTTATAGTATCCTAAAAAACTATTGACAAAGTATTCAAACTTACTAGTTTTTTCATTATTCATACTGTAAAAACGGAAAAAATTGCTTGAAACCTAATTTCGTATTCATTTAATATGATATAGAATGAATCCTACTATCAATTTTATTTCATCATATTCCCCACTAGGGGACATCAAGTACCGGAGAGTAAACAGAAACTACCATTGTTTTAGAAAACTATCAAAACTTGTACTAGGTCTACAGATGATTCTATTACTAGTTTGCCGGTCTTTGCTACATAAATTATACATGACGCTTAAGAATTATCATGCACACCTGAAATCACAATAGAATCAGTTCAATAACACAGACAACGATCCTACTCCTCACAATTAAACTCCAAGCACAATATTAGCTTCCAAAGAACGGTAGGACTGGAGTCCGTGATCAGTTCCCGTGCTGCATAATGCAGGGTTGGGATGCAAATCGGGCGCGGTTGCTGCCAATTTATCCATGTATAAATTTGCTCCCTCCGTCCGTCCGACGATACGTCTCTTTTCATGTGCTTTAGTCACGGTAAGGACGAGGGATTCATTCCGAATATAATATACTGTACTTCTTTTTCAGTCATCTTTTTAATTGCTTAAAGAGGTCAAGAGAAAAACTAATAGTAAAATTAAAAGTGCTTAAAGGTTCGGTATCATTATTTCAATTCAGAATATATACTTTTAGTAGCCAGTCAAAACCCAGTGATCATCGACAAATAGTGAGTTTATCGGTGGTCACCTTAATCATTATGGCCTGTATAAATGCTTCTTCACACTCCGAAGAGGGAAGAAGCACATCGAGAGGTCTGTGACAGGAAAAGTGGATGAACAATGCAGGCACAGGCTACAAAGATGTACCTCTATACATCCAAACCAACCATCAAGTCATGTCACAAGCCCCTCGAGAGAACCGGATCTACACTAGCTAATCCTGGAACGTGATTCACACAAGATGTGTTGGTCACCATGGCAGATTTTAACACTATGCATACAGTGGTCGCTATCCAGACGAATATGAATATCCTACCACCAGCAATTGTTATTTTTCTTTATCAATAACTTTACGGTCAACCAGCTTAGCAGCATATAACAATAGAAATGATCAATTTACTGAGCATCAAAAGTCTCGACATCAACGCGAGAGACTCCCGTCTGTCGTAGGCCCGAGTCCGTACCATGTGTGCTC
Source organism: Amorpha juglandis (assembly GCA_949126905.1). NCBI lineage: Eukaryota > Metazoa > Arthropoda > Insecta > Lepidoptera > Sphingidae > Amorpha > Amorpha juglandis. The sequence continues at coordinate 15,535,022 of OX421381.1, read as the reverse complement.
GTAATGAAATTTTCATATCAAGTGGATACATGATGTTAACTGACATGTATAATTCTCAGCCGCCTTCCAAAATGTTAAGTTTCCTTAATCTTTCTTTTGTCTGTTCTGTTCGGATGAATAGTTTTTATGTTTTTAATTTATTTTGTATGTGAAAGTAGTGAATTATTATAGTTTTTTAAGTTCACATCAACCCGTATTAGGCCCATATGGTCACAGAATGTCTTTCCAGTCATACACCCTTTTATGAGTGGTAGAGCCACGCTGCAGACAGTTTTGTCTATAACATGAATGGACCGTTACGACCGGGTCGTTACCACTGTCTCACAGGAAAGCGACATGAAGTAGCGGCTTGCTGCGTTTCGTACGTAGAGTGAGATATCCAGAGGCCCAAATCCCCCTTTCCAATCCTTTAATTATCCCTTCCTTTTAAGGTCGGCACCTGATGGACAGTGACCTCCACCGCCTATGTATGACCACTATACCAGAAGATTCATAGGCGCGTTGCCAACCTTAAAGGAAAGGGATAATTAGAGATTGGGAAGGGGAGGGGGATTTGTTTATTCAAAAGACATGTAAATTTGTCCTTTACCAATAAATTGATTAATATTCATATCAGATTATTTCTTGCAATATTTCGCGACATTACCGTAAGAAAAAGCAAGACAAAACACTGTATAAGTATGACCGATGTCTACAATTTTTTTAGTACAACTAACAAAATCAGTACAAAAAGCATCCCTTTAACCCCTCGCTAGCCCACCGTAGCTAATAAACAACGAGCTGGGACATCGCCACGGGAGCACGGGACATGTCATGTCCCATTGTCCCGAATCCAGGATAAATGGCACGGTAACATTTAATTTGCGTTACTAACGAGGTACGCGATAAAATTATCATATTCGAACCATTAGCGGCGGGCCCTGTCCGGACCCGGACTATTGTTTCACTGGCATTTTAACTACCCTTAGAATGGAATTTCTGAATAATTTTGTTCCTTATGAGACTTTAAATAGTTATATTATTTAATCAGCATTGATATTATAGGTTGAACTAAAAATAAATCGGCTATTGATTTTTTTTTTGTTGTAAATTCCGATTACACATTGAAAGAAAATAAATAAAGATACAAAACATATACTCAACAAAAGAGACACGCTAATACATTAGGATAGAAGAAACAATGCTCATTTAAGGTGTATTCGCTAGGTAACGGTTTAAACAGTCAATTCAAGAAGTACATACATACATACGTACTCACGCCATGAATCACCGAAGGGATATGCAGGGGTGTAACCAGTACACCTAAAATTCACCGACCGTATCTCCATCCAATAATGTGATAGGGGGTGGGCCTGTCACCACATCGAGCTCAATTCCAGACTCCAACCTAATACACTGTGTGATAAATAAAACCCAGTATCACATTTACCCGACCCGAGTATCGAACTCGACACCGCAGCACAGCAGTCGTTCCGCGTACGCGGTACAATATATGCTGTAGATAAAACTGTCTACAGTGTGAATCTTAAAACTATCCTAATCCTCAATCTATACCCATTTAATATGCACAACCATACCTAAGAACTAATATCTATGCACCCACAGACAATTAAAAATTTCATCCGAGGTCATATAATCCCCCATAACCATAAGAACGGATCTTATCATAAGAATCACAAGTAAGAAATCCCGAGGGAAAAATAATGGAAAATGCAATTAACGGTCCACTGCCGAATTACCCTGTACGACTGTGTCAGGAATATTAAATAATTCCTTTTAATATTAATATTCTAATTGGAGAGGATGGGGCTATGGGCGATAGAGAAAAATTTAATTAAGGAAATCATAGATAAGTTACGAGGTGAGGTTAATCTAAAGTGGAATCTATGATAGAGGAAGACAGAAGTGCTTCCTTAACATTACTTTAAAAAAACAAAGAAACAGAAATATTGTAGAAATATATTTGACAGCCTCCGTGGTGCAACGGGCGAGTAGCCGGCTGTGAAGCGCGAGGCCGCGGGTTCGATCCCCGCACCGAGATAAATGTTTGTGTGATCCACAAATGTTTGTCTCGGGGTCTGGGTGTTGTGAGACCGAAAGTCTCTCGTAGTTCCTGATACCCACGACACAAGACTTGTATCTTACTGTGGGGTCAGGGCTATGTGTGTGACTGTTGGGTGTATTTATTATTTATTTATATAACCAAATATTATATTTATGAGTGATAGAGCCTCGCTGTAGACGCTTTTGTCTACAGCATGAATGGGCCGGCTCGACCGGGTCGTTGCCACTGTTTCACAGAAAATTGGTGTAAAGTAGCGGCTTGCTGCTGCGTTTCGTACGGTGAGTTAAATATCCGGAGGCCCAAATCAATTCTGGGAAAATTTCAGGTGGCTATTATGGTCCAAAAGATAAAGCCCTTTAAATGTAGGACAGAGAGACGAAGTAGACTCTATTGGTAATTCGGGTTCGATGACACCCTTTGGTTGTGATGCCCTAAAGAGATCAGTGAAACAAATTAAAGATCTCACATCTGTATCTTCGAAAGAGTAGGCAGTGGTTCAACGCACGCACCCACTATTTGCCGAATTAATTTGATAAAAATTGGTAAAAAAAACAATTTTTTTTAAATACATCCGCATTAACTTCAAATTGTTCTGTATCCCCAATATAAAACACTGCTCTATTCTAGGGACTCTAATCCAGTTGAGCCTACATTCACCCGTCACCCCTAATCGTTGGATTTCGAGAACTTTTGCTAATAAAAAACTTTTTCTCTGTTACATAGTATGATACTATAGTAACCTCTAGCGATTAAGGTGGCTGTCATATATGAAACTATAATGGCTTTAGATATTACTTTATAAGTACTTATAAGAGAGGTTTGTCATGTTACTACTCAGATATAATTCCTACTAGTATTCGTTCGCGGCTCCGCCCGCCTGAAGTTTTGCACCGTTATATTATCCATATCTTTAAATTAGCATAACTTTTTTATTTATAAACCGATTAACATGAAACAAACACCAAATGTTAAGTAAACCTTACCACAATATATTAAGAAGTTAAGTCTCATAATGCCCAGTATTTTCACTGACTTCAATGTCCTTCAAACCGAAACACAACAGTGCTTACACATTACATAAAAATAGAAAAAGCGGTGGTACCAACCCAGACGTCCTCTCGCATACGAGGGACCTACCACCTTATTTTTCACGATCTCTTTTCAATGCAATTATTTTTCATCGTAAAATATTTTTCGCTTTCACTGCGACAGGATCATGTAACACAATCGGCCAAACTCGAAACTAGGTGATTTGTCACCGGTAACTATTTGAGCCAAATCCGGCGGTAACCGGATACATCCGCTTCTAATAAAAACTTCTGCGGTCAAACTACGCAACGTATTACGGACAGAGACGAGAGATTTTATTAGTTTTGTCGCTGTTCGGGTCAAATGCGAATAAAATTAGGTCAATCTCTCTTTAATGAGACGCAAGTTTATTGCAATCTGTTTCCTTGTGTTGGCAATAAAACTTTTTTAATTGTCTGTTTTTTTTTTATTGATTAAATGACGAGACGAGCAAGGCCCTCGTATGATGGTAAACGCCGCGTCTGCCCATAAACAGAGGCAACACCACACAGAACTTTGAATGACAAAGCACTGCGTGGCAATGAACTTTGCTCGTCACCCCGAGCCACAAGATGTTAAGTCTCATAATGCCCAGTAATTTCACTGGCTTCAAAGTCCTTCAAACCGAAACACAACAGTGTTACACATTGTTGCTTGGCGACAAAAATAGACAAAACGGTGGTACCAACCCAGACGGCCTCTTGCATACGAGGGACCTACCTTGATTTATTATGGATTACAGTAATATTGTATATTAGTCTCATAGGTTTGAATGCAACTCATGATCAAGAACATACTTCTTTTCAACAAGGCATAAAAACAATTGTCCGTTCACACCAGCTAATACAATTTAAAAATACTTATTGTGTCTGTCTCAAAGGTGTTATGCTAAGCTTACCCCGATTATTTCAAACAGCAGTCGCTAGTCGTGTCAGAAACCTTACAAGTGTCTTGAAACATGTAAGTTATGTAATGATACATATTCTACACAAACCAGTTATGTTAGAATTAATATTATCTTTTTTTTATCCGGGCACGGCAAAGTGACTGCACTGGTAAGCGCAATGCCGTCTAAAAAAACCAGTGACAACCAACAAACAATGAGTTCATCAGTGGTCACCAGAATCATGCCGGCTTATATAAATGCTTCTTCACGCTCCGAAGAGGTAAGAAGAAAGAAATCGAGGGGCCTGCGATAGGACGGCTGGATGACCGATGCAGGCACAGGGATTCAAGGATGTATACCTGTACCCGCCCTAAACAACCATCAATTCATGTCGCAAGCCCCTCGTTAGAACCGGATATACACTGGCTGATTCTGGAACGCGAACCACAAAAAGTGTGTGGGTCACTATGGCAGGTTTTAACACCATGTGGTCGGTGGTCGCTATCCAGGCGGATATTAATATCCTACCACAAGCAATAACTCTGAAATTTTAACATTTTTTACTTAATGATATTTAGACGAAGTCGTTTGCTAAGTCCTAAGATATATTAAGTGGTAGGACTCTCGTCACTAAGGCGAGCCGTTTTTTATGCAATTATATAAGTGCTTTTTGTTTAAGACGGAAAATTTGTTAATTGTTTATATGCAGTAAAATAATGTTCACTTTATAATACGTATCTAACGCTAAGAAAAATTGAGTTTACGACGCTCTCAGAAGCTTAATCCTTTCCGTGTATTTAATTACAGTAATAAAGAAATGGATGACACATCAAACGTTATGGGACCGTAAAAACGGATCGTTTATTTTGAAGTACGGACGCAAAACCTATCATTGGCCGGTGTTTGCTCTGTTGGCAAACATTTGAACAAAGCTTGGTTTTCGTGTGAATTTGGTGTTAGAAAAAGTGATGACATATATATATGTTGTACTTCTGTCGAATGCGCACAATTTTATTAAGGTGCGTGTGGAATAGGGTACTTTCTTATACTGAAATTTACACATTATTTTATACGCAATAAAAAATAAACCCTTTTGTAAAAACACAATCAAAATTAGTTCTAATTGAGCCCGCAATTATGATTTCAAATATAATATGTGAACAAAGGTGCATAGTGGGGATATTTCACTATCTCATTCGCACGCGTGCACCGTAATGCCCATTATTAAATAAAAATTGTTCAAATAACCAACGGTTAAAACAACGCATTATACTTGCCAAATATCCGCTAGCCATACCCAACATTTGATCCAACCGCAGGTGTACCGGGGCAGTTCCTAATGGACATCCCCCTCTCTGTAGGCATACGTTTTACTTTTTGTGCAGGGGGTTGAAGGGGTGGATTTTTTGTTTGGACAGCGAATTTTAAGCCCTAATAGATTCGACGGTGAATCGCCTGGACGTGATGACATTGGAATAGACGAAATTGGTGAATGAGAATTTTGATTTGTCATACTGGCGGCATTTTTAAACTATTAAATGACAGTCTCCGTAGCGCAGCGGGCGAGTAGCCAGCTGTGAAGCGACAGGCCGCGGGTTCGATCTCCGTACTGAGACAAATATTTGTGTGATCCATAAATATTTGTTTTGGGGTTTTGGAGTGTTGTTTTATTCACCACGTGTATAAAAAAATATTAGCTCTACCAGCCAGAATATCACGAAAAAATTGTTTTACAAAATTATAAACTTCAATATTTAATTTATCAATTTTTTCATTAGAATAAAGCTGAAACGTATATTAAAAACTAAAACGAAGTACTCAACGAGCTATTCCATCGACCCGTCGGCATAAACTACGGTTTATGAAAAGGCCATGATGAATGGCCGGCAATTTTACTATTTTTTCTATTTACACGCGTCTATTCAAAAAGTTAACGGGTGGGTGCGATACGCGTAAAGCTGCGTATCAATGGCCTTGCGAATACTTATAATGCGTGAATTAAGAATAAAAATTGATGTAAATAAATGTAATAAATAAGTGAAATAAATGTACAGTCTTAAAATTAATATGTAAATTTATTTCGACTTAGCAACCATTTTTTATAGCTTAGGACGAAAAACGAGCAAGTGGGTTACCTGATGGTAAGTGATCTCCACCGACCATGTACGCTCACAATAAGCATAAGCAGCCCTCATCGCCCTTTGAGGAACTCAATAGAAAAGTAAATACATTTTGATGTTACAGTGCCACATTGCCCATTGCATTGCATTACAGTGACAGCCTCCGTGGCGCAGCGGGCGAGTAGCCGGCTGTGAAGCGAGACGCCGCGGGTTCGATCCCCGCACCGAGATCATCATTTGTGTGATCCACAAATATTTGTCTCGGGATCTGGGTGTTGTGGGACCGAAAGTGTCTCGTAGTTCCTGATACCCACGACACAAGACTCGTATCTTACTGTGGGGTCAGGACTATGTATGTGACTGTTGGGGGTATTTATTTATACCATATTATAGTCCATTGAAATGTTACATTTTTTAGGCCTCACCTTGCGTTTCTTAGAGGAGTCAATTTTATTTTTTTGATGTGTAGGGGGGGTAAGTGTAAAGCTAAAATCAAGTTTGTGGGGTCGCCACCCTTGTCCCACGGCCGCCATCTTGAAAATAGGGGTTGAAACGGTTTTTACGATATATCTCTTAAACTATTTATCTGATAAAAAAAATTTGTTAACATTTTTTGTTGCTAATTAAATTCTCTATAACTTTGGTCCAGTAACTTTTTGTCGTAAAACTATAAATAAAAAAGTTATAAGTGAAAATGTAATAAAGAAAAAAATAAAGATGATAATTCTCTTGACAGCCTAAGATACAAACAATTCGCCAAGGCAGTGACAAAAAGTACTTCCTCCAACACAAGACACAGAACACAGTTCTCCAGAACAATGGAAGCACACTGCGGAACATTTTAGCCCTGCTTTTCGACATCCACACATCGCTCCACAGTTTCCTTTGCATTTACAAAAGATCAATTTAAGAAGCTCAGGGGGTGCTGGAGGTTTAGAGCTCTGCACTGGCATCAATAATTTTCCACATTTTTTCCAGCCCCAGTCTTCAGGATCATTATTATTACCAAGCCACGACTGGACCTGATGGTAGACTCGGAAAGTATGAAAGCGAGCTGTGTCTTGTGTTGGAGGAAGTGAAGATAAATTAAATGTACTTTTTGTCACTGCCTTGGCGAATTGTTTGTATCTTAGGCTGTCAAGAGAATTATCATCTTTATTTTTTTCTTTATTACATTTTCACTTATAACTTTTTTATTTATAGTTTTACGACAAAAAGTTACTGGACCAAAGTTATAGAGAATTTAATTAGCAACAAAAAACGTTAACAATTTTTTTTTATCAGATAAATAGTTTAAGAGATATATCGTAAAAACCGTTTCAACCCCTATTTTCAAGATGGCGGCCGTGGGACAAGGGTGGCGACCCCACAAACTTGATTTTAGCTTTACACTTACCCCCCCTACACATCAAAAAAATAAAATTGACTCCTCTAAGAAACGCAACCCCAAATGTAACTTTTCAATGGACTATTAATAGTTTGTGGAATCTCTAATTTAGAGGATCGGCAAATTCCTCGTGTCGCTGGTTGTAATTTTAGAAAGAATAATTTATGAAAATTATTAATTGTTTTTTATTTATAACTACATAATAGTTTAGATGATGTTTAGTATTTATCGATAAGGTTACTTACATGACATGCTTTTATATGAAAAGTATGGCAAAAATTAAGAGAAATATAATACTTTGTATAATTTTTTTATAATTACTCTTCCGCGAAAATTGTTAAAAAAATACTAATGCATTAAAAATACCTTTATTTCTTCATTGAATCATTGAGCTATGAACTGACGGAGGAAATGTGGCTACCAATGGAAAACGTTAAATTAAATTGTCCTCTATGTGTGCGGCTTTACATATAAAAGAGTTTTCAAAACGCCTGCGTTAACCGGAATTCATTGCGCTTGTTTTTTATAGGGCTAACAGTGAGCGAACTTTACTGAAGTTTAGCTTTTTTATTCTATTTATCGTATATATCAAAAGCTCTTTTCTGTTTAGTGGGTAGAGTTATGCGTGGCTGCGGTGCTAGTGAAACTCTATTTGGAAAATTGTGCATCGACATTCCATTTTATAAAAAAAAATATGCGAAATTTATTTTATATTTTACACAGGCTGCAATAATCATTTTATTTTTTAATTCAAGGAACATTTGATGTAAGTCAACTCTTTGACCAGAACACGGTAATAAAATTATCACGCGAATTTTAAAATGTAATATCCTGTAATGTATTTTAAACTGTCTAACGCTAACCTCTCAAAGTAGTTATTAGATAGTCGGCTAGTATAGTAGCGGTTTGAAAATGGTAAGAGGTAAGAAGAAAAGATATGAGAAGTATGAAGTCGACCACACGGTAGTAATTGCTAGTGGTAGGATATTCATATCCGCCCGGATAGCGACCACCGTAAACATGGTTTTAAAACCTACTATAGTAACTCACACAATTTGTGTGGATCGCGTTCTAGGATCAGCCAGTGTATGTTCTGTGCCTACATCGGTCATCCGCCTGTCTTGTCGCAGGCCTTCGATTTGCTTCTTCCCTCTTCGGAGTGTGAAGCATTTATACAGGCCGGCGTGACCACCGATAAACTCATTATTTAGCGGAGTTCGCTGGTTTTTGGACTGCACTGTGCTTACAATCAGGTTTACAGCAGTCACTATGCCTTGCTCGGATAGAAAAATATCGCAATTACATTACTTATGAGACGCAGTAGTTAAGTTGTTTGTTCATAATGATTTTATGTGACAATTCTACCTCGAGTCAAACGACCCCATTCGACTCTACCAAATTATATGAAACTGATGATGCACATCATCATTAGTATTTATATATCCTGAATTCCCGGTTGTGGAACATAATGCGAGAGGGAGGAGGGTGGGTTATATTAGAGTGTAATCAAATTAGCGAGAGCCACAAAACGACGCGTTTGCGTTACGGTAATTGTGACAATTTGTTCGCCTATTAGCTTATTAAATTAGTTTTTCGGCTGTTCGTCGTTGTATGTTTTATTAATTTCTCAATTTATTTTCAAAGATATTTGCACAAGTAGTAAAACGTATTGAAGTTATTCGATTGTAAAGCTTAAGTCCTACTAATTGTACCCTTTAAATAGAAGGAACAAAAATCAATCCTATTTACATAAAAGTATTCTTGATGCTATTTATATGATTAATTTACTTTTAGAACAGATCTTGGGTACCATATGAAAGGACTACTCATAGGAATAATTATATTAACTATTGACTTATCTAACTTTTTATTCACACTGGATTGTTTTGAAAAAACATATAAACACGCTAACAATAACATTATTAATCCGTACCCCACTGTAAAGTAAAATACGTGTCATGTAACATGAGTATTAAGAACTACGAAGGCATTTCACCGCCACAATATCTAGACTACTAGACTAGACATATATACAAAGATCCTTAAATATAATCTTTGTACGAGGGTCAAAACCGCATCTTCACATTTCGCTGCTCGTTATTCACTTAATGCACCATAAAAATAACGCATAACTATACAAATTCACAAATATACTAAACATACAAATTCATTCACTCACTCAATCATTCCTCAACAAATGTTTGTACAAAGTCCTATTCTCCATTTTCGTTTGCAGCCCGCGTACTACGACATAGCGAACCGTAGCACACGAGTAAAAAATAAATCCCGTAGCGTCTCGCAGCACGTCGTAGAGCTCCGTAGCGTCTGTGTCGTGCCAACTATAAAACTTGTATGCCAGTTAAAAGTACTGAATAAAGAGATCCGTTCGGGGAATTCAAGTTTTTAGGGTTCCATTGGGAGGATACAAAATCTCGACACTTCACTTAGCTCTGGATATATGAGTCTTCAGTGGCGAATTACATAAAACTTTTAATTAAATATTTAGACTGACTTGCACGAGTATGTTTACGAATATAACATTTTAAAACGGTTTGTAGTTTGTAAACATGTTTAGTGGCTAAATATGTTTATACGTTGTTGTGCAAATGGGCCTTAAATTTACACTTACTCTTAAAAGGAAAGCTTATTTAAAACATAACTCACTCAATCAATTATTTTGCATTTAATTTATAACGAACAATAAAAAGGAGCTATCTTTATTTTGGTATTTCGAATAATTTTGGTATTATGAATATTTATATGTGGTGGAGATCATTTACCCATACGATACAAGTGCCCGTTTGCAGGTCCGTGCTTAAAAAATATTTTTGCAACTGTCAACTAACTTAAAGATAACTTTTTTCTTATTTAAGATGCCATAAATTGTCTGGATGTGTGAATCGAATGCATATCCGTATCAATATCTCAACAGCGTATCAACATATAAGATTGATACTGTCCAAAATCATAATCAATCAATCAATCATCATATTACTTTAAGCAGCAATCGCTCAGCGGGGAGTAATACGGAAAATCACAGGTTCGAATCAATCCCAATAGAATGGACCTGTGACGTTTCTAAGTCACGTGTTTATTAAATGTTAATTATTGCTTGCTTTAACGGTGAAGAAAACATCGGAGTAAACCTACATACCTGAAAAGTTGTTTGAATTTCGGAGATATGTGAAATCTGCTAACCTGTATGTAGGCCAGCATAGTGGACTAAAACCTAACTTCACGCATTACTAATTAGTCCTCATCAATTTCAATGATAGCAACCCTAGCACTCTCTAATATGAAATGTTCCTATTACGAGCCCTTATATGGCTGGCTAGACCGAACTTTTTTTTAAATACCCTACGTCACGTGTCGCAGTACAATTGACCTGCGAAGTTGTACGTCTACTTCTAAGAAGGCTTAATTCTCCCTCATTAGTAGAGGAGGCCCGTACCCAAAGAAACAATGTATAATATAGGGCTGATTAAAAATATTATGGTATACAGAACCGCGCGTCCTGCACAATTTTGCGCGTGATCTTCTCAAAGTTCCGCTCACGTTCCTGCATACACTTCACCGCAGTTGTTGTGAACTTCGTTCTTTCTGAATATTGTTGCGTTTTGTCATAGCCTCAACTTATGACGTCAGAAGCACTTTTGAGGGTTGCGGGTTAAGATAAATATTTGTGTGGAGTTATGTACAGTGATATATCGCCAAAGTGATTAGGTATGACATTTAACTTCGTATATATTACCCGGCCTATGTAAAACACAAGCTAACGCCAGTACCTTCGAAGGGATAGGCAGAGGTGCAACTAGTACAACCACGATTACAAATTTATTTCTATCTCGTAATGTGATGAGTGACGAGCCTGTTACCATATTGCCACAGGTTGTAATTATTTGACCTGGTATTAATTAATAAATCCAAGACCCTACCACTTCCCCAACCTATCTATGCCATCATAAGAACAATGAAGAGATTATATATTTTTACTTCAGATGTTTTATACGAAAGAATCTATATCTTTATAGTCATATTCATTTTCACTCTATCTAGGGTATATCAAGTGTTAAGTGCACACTGTAGCACCCCTTTTATCCACAGTAACGAACCGGCTCGACATTGGTTTTTTAAATTTATTTAATTGAATGACGAGACGATGGAAAGCGCCACGTATGTCCATAAACAGAAGCAACACCATACAGAACTTTGAGTTATAAAGAACTGCACTCACCCCAAAAGTAATTTCACTGGTTTCATTGGCCTTCAAACCAAAACACCACAGTGCTTACACACTGTTGTTTGGCGGCACAAATAGACGAAGCGGTGGCACTAACCCAGACGATCACTCGCACACGACGGACCTACCGCCTTGTAAACCACACATTGTTTTGACCCCACACGACGAGTCTTGCGTCGTGCGTAACAGAAACTATGAGCGATATTGGATCTCACAACACCTAGACCGATAAAAGTATTTGTCAATAATTCACACATTTGTTTCGATGATGTGATCTCTGTAGTATAATGTTACGCAATAAGTTAATAAACTCAAGAGTGTATGCTTTGCATTTGCATTGCGCCATTTGTATTTTAAAGTAGGCTATGCAATTGTAGCATTCTTAATAATTATGATTAAATATGTCTTCGACGAATATAACACCAAAGTAGGTTAAGCAACGTCAGCACATTTTATAATATGTATAAATAAGTTTTCGGCAATTAATTGTGTGCAGTCATTACATTAAAGGACTCCGAACCAACAACATCATGTATTAATTCAAGCCGTTTATTACATCGCACTTACAGGCTCTAATTTTACAGCCGGCTACTAGCATACTACGCCATTAGTTCATTTTATTCCCAAAAGTACAGACCAACTCTTCTATACAAAATCATCCACTTACAGCAACGAATAAACGAACAAACAAACGTATTATTCCATATCAATAAATCAGCAACTTACATGCGATTTCTAGACTTTAAGCAAATCGTCAGGCGCAGTAATTGGCAAATATTTAAATAAAATAATTAGTGATTTGAACACTAATGATTTTGAACTCTATTGTATTGAGTATACGGTTGAAGATCGAGTGCGGCGTGTAACAGCTCGTTAAGCTAAACTAATATTGGCTCGGCCGCCGGCTCCCGAGTCAATTTTATTGACGAATCATGTTTGAATAACTGTCGAATTAACGACACGCTGTTTCCGATAGTACACTTGTTTTAGCAAACTATGTTTTGTTTTGCGACATTTGCATATTTTATTCCATATTCTAAACGAATAATATGCAGTGATAACTTCGTGGGACACTCAGTGGGACCGACTGCCGAGACAAAAGTGGCAAGTTAAAAACTAATCCCAAGAGATGCATCTTTGACTTTCTTAATTACGTATGATTGATAATTACAGCTTGCATTAGCGGCGAAAAACACACCGTGAGAAATCTTGCATAATTGGGAATTCCCCCAAAAAAAATCGCAGCTATGTGAAGTCTGCCAGCCCGCGTTAAGCCAGCGTGGTAGACTTTCGTGGTGCATATTAGGCCTTAGGCCTAACCCCTCTATTTTGGTAAGCAATGTGGGTGTACTGGTTACACCTCTGCCTATCCCTACGGGGATAGACGTTAGTGCGTATGTATGTATAAAAATTAGTATTCTTTAACAATACAACAATATAACATACAAAATGAATTAAAGCTGAGCAAAAAAGATCGGAAATAATTGCAAATTTTTATAAAACAATTATAAATTTCCGGTCTGGCACATTAGTTAACAAGACATTTTCTTTCATGTTGATTGTAAATTAATGGGTTGCCCGCCCGCTGCAATAGGAATACGTTTTATTCATAACGATACTATAATGAGGCTCTCTACATTCAGAAACGCATTTCCCTCAACAAAATATATTAACAATTATTTGTATATAAACATTTTGTTGATATTTTTTATTCATGTTTATTTTCGAATTTGGTATAATAAAATTTGTCTCAACATTGTAAGTATTTTACATATTAAACTAAATACACTGGTTTATCGTGTTTAATAAAGAATTTAAGAAGCCACTTGGCCATGCACTCTGTTAAAAAAACCCGTCAAAGATTCGTACAGAAATATTTTTGCAGAAAATACAACTTACTTTTTTTTTATAAATGCATTCAATATTTTGTTTCCCGAGCTTATTTCCTTCCCATTGTCAATAGACAGGGATCTTGATGTATTGGACTCAAATTCCAATATCGGACACCACATATGATTCCTACAAGTTTAAAAGCTCGAACATAAATTGTAATTACGTTGAACCGACCTTGGATTAGATCCTAGGATCTCACTAATTTTGCAGTATGAGTAACGCTGCTTCGATCTAAATAAGGCGATTAATAATAACTAGTTGCTACAACAACACCTCCAGAAGCTCTCAATTGGTCGTTGGGTCAAGGGTAAGATTCAGAAGGCGGTGTTATTGGACACGGCACGCATTGTGAGGAGGTTTCTCACACTGGGGTCCTAAGCCAGTGGCTTGGGTTCTAGGCCTCGCCATTGGAGGGTGATAGTATTTTATATTTTAAAAATTTACTTTTTAAAATAAAGACTACTGAACTAGTTACTACTAATAAGTTGCTTTTGTTTTGCCCAATTTAAACATAAATCCAAGATCCCTCTAATAGGCCACAATTGGGTAATAAAATAACATTTTGGAAAGCCAATGATCCTAAATCCACATGATTACGCTTATCTGATAAGGTATTTAATAAACAATCGATGGCAACCCGCAAAATGTCCAACAACCCTTGTAATCTACTGACGGTCCGGTCCAGTCAAGAGCTGTGGCCATACTCTAAGCGATTTAATTTTCTTTTCTGTCCTTCTTGTTGGTAGAACTCTACCTATGTCCACAAAATAAAATTATACACTTCATGAATCTTTCGGTCACTTAACATTTAGACCCAAAAGAAATATTATATGCGCAACTAGCTAACTAACAAACTAACTAGGAGAATTGGTTATATAACAAGTGGCCGCGTATTATATATTTATACCACCACAAATATTAGTTTCGGGTCTGGGTGTTGTGCGATCGATAGTCCCTCATGGTTTCTGATACTGACAATACAAGACCCGTATCTAAGTTAAGTTAGGACTATGTATGACCCTGTGTAACCGTTAGATGTATAAAAATTGTGATAAATCTAGTGTGTGTGCAAAATTCTTGCTAATGTACTATTTCGTACTACAAGAAAATGGGTGTTTATTTATCCACGACTGAAGCTCTTCAACTCAGTGTAGACCTAAGTATCTTAATTTGATTAATTATTTCCCAAATCAAACACAATATTTTTTATAAACTCCTTTCAAGCAGCATACAAGTAGACAATCTTGAATAGTAATATAACATGCCTGATAAATGTATTTATGTAAACTAAACTTTATATAAATTATCCCGTTGTAGGTACGAACATATTCAGCGATCATCAAACGCTTACAATCCAACCGCACCCATCTTCATCAACCGCAGCCTTATCAATAAGAGGAATGTAATAGCCGTCTGTTAATAGATACAATGGATACATCCATACTGCAGACGTTGCTTATAAGAGAATATGAGGAAATGCCTTGGTCAATAAACTCTATTGTATGGCTGATTTTGGCCACTGGGTTTTTATAACTCAAGTCCGGTAACGAACAAATTTATCTCTTAATGGCAAGTTGTCTGTACTCCCAATATTTATTAAATAATTCAAGACAGCAACTTCGCTGTTGCTATTTATAAATAGAAGTATTTCCCTCATATGCGAGAGGCCGTCTGGGTTGATACCACCGCTTTGTCTTTTTTGCCGTCAAGCAAAAGTGTGTAAGAACTGTTGTGTTTCCGTTTGAAGGACATTAAAGTCACTGAAATCACTGGGCATTATGAAAATAAACATCTTATGTCTAGGGGTGACGAGCGCAGTTCAATGCCATGCAGTGCTTTGTAATTCAAAGTTCTGTGTGGTGTTGCTTCTGTTTATGAGCAGGCGTGGCGCTTGCCATCAGGCGACCCCCTTGCTTATGACGCAGAATAAGTTCCACAAATAGTACGTGTGCGGGTTACTCTTCTGCCTATCCCTTCAGGGATTACAGGCGTAAGTGCGGATGTATGTTAGGATACAAATTTATGTCTAAGAAATTTTAAATTTATATCGTTTTATTTCAACTCAACTTATTTTTGACGCCTCACCAAGTCACAAGGCAAAACCGGATCCTTAATTAACTCATAATAAGGGACTTATAACGTGATATGTAATAAACTAGCAAGTTAACTGCAATATAAACCTCAGCTCCGGGAGGCAGTTAAACCAGTTATAGCCCGCAGCTAGTATCTATTATCTTCATTGGTCTACTCTAGTGACTACGGATACGGATACGGAAGCTGTAAGCGTGACTCTCATGAAAGGTGTTTTTTAAGCTATTGCATAGATTTTGAGGGGGGCCTTGAGCGGCGAGACCGAATACAGAAACTCCGTAACGAAAAAACCTAACACCCCCCACTCCGACCAGCCAGCGTTAGCTGACCTCCCTGGAACATCGATAATTTCGAAGTCCCAGGTGGCGTCACACAGTGACCAGTCAGCTTGGACCGGACTTTCACAAGACTTTGACCGGACTTTGACCACGACCTTGACCCCGACCTTGACCTTGACCCCGACCTTGACCCTGACCTTGCCCCGACCTTGACCCGACGTTGATCCGACCTTGACCCACAAAATTAAAATTAATAACAGAGGAAAAAAATACTGCATAAATAAAATAAATAAATAATTATAATTACATAAGTTCATAAAAAATGCTATGCAATAGCTTTACCGCGGCAGTCTCCGAGTGCCACACGTCTTTTTTTTTAAATTATTTATTAGTTCACCAACACAATGTACACCGATACAATTTTACTAACAAATGTTGAAGAGACAAGTTTAATGTCATTGTAATTATAGTTGAAGACAGCATGCCAAACGGTATATAATCGATCTTAACTAAAATAGAAAAAATAAATTATTTAAAATGTAGGTTAAATTAAACTAAAATAAAATCATTATTAAATGAAGATTAAAAGTAATTAAAAAATTCAATTTAAAATATAAGGATATAAAATACGAACAAAATTGATTAATACAATAATAATTCACATAAATACATACAATTCCATTTAATTTGTCATTAGTCATTTGATAATTACATTTAAATTGAGAATTAGTTACTATAATTTTTTTATCTGAGTTCGGCAAAATAACTGCACTACACCTGATGGCAATCAAACTTAAAAAACAACGACCATCGACAAACAATCGGTGATTACCAGAACCATGCTGGCCTCTATAAATGCTTCTACACACTTGGAAAAGGAAACAAGCATTTGTACAGGCCGGCATGATTCTGGTGACCACTGATAAACGCATTGTTTGTCGGTGGTCGCTAGTTTTTGTAATGCACTATGCTTACCATCAGGTGTAGAGCAGTCACTGTCGTGCTCGGATAAAAAAAAATGGAAATATAATACCAACCTTAAAGCATTACAAGGTGGTAGGTCCCTCGTATGCGAGAGGCCGTCTGGGTTGGTACCACCGCTTTGTCTATTTCTGCCGTCAAGCAACAGTGTGCTAGCACTGTTATGTTTCGGTTTGAAAGGCATTGACGCCAGTGAAATTACTGGGCATTATGAGACTTAACATCTTATATCTCGGGGTGACGAGCGGAGTTCAATACCATGCAGTGCTTTGTAATTCAACGTTCTGTACGGTGTTGCTTCTGTTTATGGGCAGGCGTGGCGCTTACCATCAGGCGAGCGCTTTGCTCGTCTCGTCATTCAATCAAATAAAATAAATAAATAAAGGAACTTTATCTTCCGCAGTAGGTAATCACATGAGTGTAATTTCCCAAGGAACCCGGTGTTTGAGAGCGACGCGTAACAAATATCGCGGTGAGCGGACCGACCGCAAATGATGGGGATCCACAACACGGTTTCATTACGACATAGTTTTGAGATAGCTGGTTGTTTTGTGGAATTGATTTAGTCACAAATCCACAGGCTCACGCCTATACTTTTAAAGGGGTAGACAGAGATGGAACATATACGGAGCACAAATTCTACCCCCGGGCAACTGTGTGATTTTTCGAAATGTGTGTTTGCTTGGTAAAAAAAATAATCATACATAATTATGATTAACTGACCTGGGTTTTGAATTTAAGGCCTCACGATTTCTCAGCCTGAATATGCTATCACTAGACCAAGGTGGCAAGATACTAACAGAGTTAATTATATTATTGAGAGCTTTATTAAGTAATTATTTCTTATGTTTACGCGATTATTACAGATTGAAATAAAACTAATTTAAACGGATTTTATCAAGGCTTTCTATTTAATTCTGATCCCGACGTTTCGAAAACTTTTCAGCCTTCGTAGTCACGGGGTGGACTGAAATAAAAAATCGCGATAAAATCCTTATAAATTAGTTTTATTTCAAACCTTTATTAAGTGTTTTTACACGATTGTCCCCAAAGGAGTGTTATGTTTTCACAGATCATAATATATTATGTATGTCTGAGTTTTTATCTTCTACAGACTTGAATTGATTAAGATTTGTGTGGCCTATTTATCATTTTAACAATATTCCGAGAAAATAATTATAAATCACCTCCTCTTTTTTCCTCGGTTCAAAATACAATCAGGCAGGCCAGCATGATCTTGCCGACCTACGATAAATACATTGTTTATCGTTGGTCGACACTATTATTGGATTGCGATACACTTACCATCAGGTGTAGCGTAGTCACTTTGCCGAGCCAGGATAAAAAAAACAATCAGAAAAATTACTAAAACACCAAACAAATACTTATATTATGACTAAAATTATCAAAATGTCACCAGGGAGCCGAAATAAACACATTCAATTTATTTTGTGTACAAGCAGAACACAAAACACGCTGAACAGCAATCCATTTAGCTCGTTACGGTGATGGGATTTGATAATTAATTCGCATTGTTTACAACCAAAACACAACACACAGTTGGCTTGTGTTCTGTACTTTCCGCAAGAATATAGAATTAGATTTTGTACGGCACTGTGTGTGGAAGGAGAGAGGAGAAACCATTGGTTAGCAGTGCGATGATACAAAAAACAGTTTTACTTTTTATACTGGAAATTCAAAAATAAAATTTAAAACCGACTTCAAGGAAATAACACTGAAAAGACAAAAATAATAATTTCTATAGGTCTCTTTGGAGTCGATACCCGTGTCGCTGCCACTCAACTGAAATTGCAATTGTTATTTTTTTACTTTTCAATGTTAAGTACAGTGATTGTATGTAAATTCTAATACAATCACGATGACTGAGTTATTGTCCATAAGTAGTTACGTTTTTTTACTCCTTACTCCATCACCAGATCTTAAAGAAATTTATATGGGACCACATTGCAGTTTAACTCTTGAGTTTCCCAATCAATGTATATAAGTGTGAATAAGTGATCACCGCCCATAAACACCTACTATAGGTACCATATACCAAGGGAATCATAGATTTGAGAATTTCGTGGACATTAACGAGGAATTCAGTTTTTGGACTACTGGCAATCTTAGAAAATACGATAGCACAGCTTTAATTTTACGTCGGTGTTCTATTAGACCGTTATAATATCTCTGTAGAGCCATTTCAGCCATGTAAACAAAATTATATACAGCGCGGCTTTACCACTTGCAAAAATATAACGAATTCGAATTACTATCGAAACCTATCGGTGAAACCTCGGAATGTAAAATATGCAAATAAAATAAAATCACTTTTCCGCCCTGAAGAAAACTGGAAATGTGTCGGATTCCGCGGCACGGCCGGTATTGACGGAGTTTTCCAGTTTGCCGACATTCGCCGGAAACTTGTGTCACAAAGACTCACTCTGCATAATGTTGCCATGTGAATGTTTCCGAGAAACGTTTGCGATTTTTATATTTTATTTCCGACGAAAGAGAGGATTCAATTTTTAAGATTTATACATAATATTTTATGTGTAGGATTCGTGTGTTTTTATTTGCATCATTACTCTACACAATTACGTTACTAAGTTACAATACGAAATATAGAAATTATAAATAAAAAAACTAATTTAAACGGATTTTATCGCGGTTTGGGTGGATACCCCGTGACCACGAAGGCTTTCGAAACGTCGAGATAAAAATTAATAAAAACCGGGATAAAATCCGTTTAAATTAGTTTTATTTCAATGTGTAATATTCACGTAAACATAAAAAATCATGAATTATTAATAATTACACCCAATAGCTACACGCTGATCCCATACTAAGATAACTGGTTAGCCTGTATTTTGTTTATTAGAAATACAAGGAACTGTAAATCGCAAAAAAACCTAGTCTCAAAACAAATAACCGTGGATCACACAAAATTTTGTAACACTGAGGACGGCTACTCGATTAATGCACCAAGGAGCCTATCGGTACATATTTGTAATGAATAGTTACTTCTACCACATTAAAGAAAGAAGAAGAAGAAGAATCGCTTGCTTTAATGGTAAAGGAAATATCGTGAGGAAACCTGCATTGCTGAGTTCTGCAAAAGAATTTCGAAGGTATGTGAAGTCTGCCAACCCGCATTAGGCCAGGCAGGACTAAGGCTTAATCCCTCTCAGTCAGTAAAGCCCCGTGCCCAGTAGTGGGATATGAAATACAGGGCCAGTATTGTCATTATTTACTTACAAATAACATAGTAAATAGAAAATAATTTCCAAAAGTTACTACCATTTCATCCACTACTTATCAAACATCTTGATAAATAAAAACTGCTGGCAACTCCGCATAAAAGTTGCGGATATTGAAAATATTTTTGAGACGATCCACGCGCGGCCGCAGAGCGTCGCTTGTCCGCAAGAGTAACAGAACTCCCGGGGCGTCGAAACTTCATTTCACATGTATACTAGTTTTAACATATTCTGCATATGCGAGGAAAAATATTTTGCTGTTTATATTGATAACTAGTTGTCCCTCGCGGCTCCGCCCGCGTGATCTGCTTTTTCCGGGATAAAAGTAGCCTAACAGTGGCGCCATGTGTCGAAAATTGATCGTACCCTCTCAAAAACCTTCGTGGGTTCATGCACAACAACTTTGCTAAAGATCATCACACGATCAAATGCATAGTTTTGTCGGGAAAGATTTGATCGTCTTGGTCGCGGCATTGTTAATGATGATTCAAAGAGAAAACAAATTACTGATGATATTATCAATTACGTTTAGCTATCATTTTTATAATTGTCAATTTTTTAACCATACTTAACCAAAGACAAAATTACGTTTAGCTGTCATTTGCGTTTTGTGTCATGTCAGATGTGTTTTTGTTATACCACGTTTTATAGTGGTTGACTGATACGCGGTCGAACGGGATTAAAAGTATCCTATGTCCGTCTCCTGGTTCTAATCTACCTCTCCACCAATTTTCAGCTAAATCCGTTCAGCCGGTCTTGAGTTATAAATGGTGTAACTAACACCACTTTCTTTTTTATATATATAGATATATTATGAGTAACTTGAATATATATATACGTAGTCAAGCTTGTAATGCCTCAAGGGGTAGACACGGGAGTAACCATTACATCCACATTTCGCCAAGTGTATCTCCGTCCCATAATGTGATAGAGGACGAGCCTTTCGTCATACTGGGCCCAATTCCAGACTCCGGGGCGACACTGAGCATTTCGTGATACAAAAACTTTTACCCGAATCGGGGATCGAACCCGTGACCTCAGCACAGCAGTGGTACCGCGTACGCAATACAACTGCGCCACCGAGGCAGTCACAGACCAGTTGGTTTTATTTTTGTATTAAAAAAATTGGTGTGTGTCGTGGGACACCAGGTAGGAACGAAGTTCCTTCGGCTAATGTACAATCGACACAAATTGCAAAAAATTCAAATTATCAACTAAAATAACAAAATATGTCTCGTTATTTTTGTTTGACAACATAAAATTACATAGAAATAGAATAGAAAAATAGAAATAAAAAAAAGACGTGTGGCGCTCGGAGACTGCCGCGGTAATGCTATTGTATAGCATTTTTTATCAACTTATGTAATTATAAATAATAACGAGCTAGCATAATCTTTTAAAAATCGAAGGAGTATTTTTATATACCTACTTCAATTATAACTGGCTGAATGAATTTCATTTTAAATATGTCTCTTTATTTTTGTTTGACAACATAAAATTACATAGAAATGACTGACATTAAAATTGACACATTGACTGTCGCGCCTGCGCACGTCTCATTTAACGCTTTTATTCCACGCATTTTTCCACGCATTTTTTCCACGCATTTTTTCCACGCATTTTTCTTACGGTTTTACTATCACATTTTTTTCAGTTCGGTCACGCAGCGAAATGCCTATCCCCTCCAAGCCTGCCGTAAGGAACTTCGTTCCAAAACTTTTTAATTTACATATTTTTATGAAATAATCATTAAAATCAGACCTCTCTGTAAAAAGGTGGTTATAAATACAAACAATATATTCTTTTTTCTAACCGATCACAGCAAAGTGATTACATTACACTTGATGGTAAGCGCAGTGCAGTCCAAAAAACCAGCGACCATCGACAAATAATAAGTTTATCGGTGGCCACCAGAATCATGCCGGCCTGTTTAAATATGCTTCACACTCTGAAGAGGGAAGAAGTAAATCGAGAGCCTGCGACAAGACAAAGGTGTGACCGATGCAGGCACAGGGCTACAAGTAGACCCTGTAGACTATACTCGCCCCAGCCAACCATCAAGTCATGTCGCAAGGCTCTCGGGAGAGTCCGCAATGAATTTGGTTTTTTTTTCATCTGTTAAATATAATGGATGTGCAGCCAAAATGTATACTGGTATAGACAGCAGGTGCTACCTTCGTTGCTAATAGGGATCGCAATTTTTGCTCCCACTGACATCGTAATTAACCCACTGTGCACGGGTTAAAAGGGTTTTACAAATGCGGTCTCAACACCATGTGTGCTGCAAATGGTTAGGGTTAAAATAACTGTTGCCACAAGGATATTTTCATATTCACGTATAAGTTTAGGCATAAGCCCATATCCTTAATATGATAGGCAGAGTTGCAATGTAATGCAATGCACTGACATTTCTTTCCGTCTGTTAATAAAGGACAATGCTATCCAAACCAACTATCGAGTCCTGTTGCAAGCCCATCTGGAGAACTGGGCATACACTGGCTGATCCCAGAATGTAAACTCAACAAGGTGTGTGGTTCAATATGGCAGGTTTTAACACCATGTGTACGGTGGTCGCTCTCCGGGCAGATATGAACCCTACCATCAGCGAAAAGTATCATTAGTTTTTTGACAGGTTCTTCATAAAACGTGTCAAAAGTCTACTGGCAATAAACAGATTATTAGGATCGGCTTTAAGTACGTCACTTATAATTTCAATCTCGATTTTTCCCACCTCCTTATATTCCACATCCCCTAATACATATTCGTGATATTCCCGCCATTTTGTCAGTAACTTCGACAAGATGGCGCCGCTCGTAACTCGGTTTAATGCTAAGCAGCGACACTAACGCCATCTGTTGCCAATAATTATCACTTTATTGAACACTCGATAACGTTCCGATGTACGCAGCGCGACCGTTTTAATGCCTATTGCTTTATTATGATTGAGATTGGCGGGATCGTACGGGGATAGCGTATGTAATTAATTTGATGCTGCAAGATATAATACTTAATTCATGTTTAATTATCAACTAGCGTTTGTTCGCGGCTCCGCCCGCGTAAATTTTGCCCCGTCATATTTCCAGCATACTTTTATAAAACCGTTCATCCTTCAGTTTACCCCCTTAGTGGCAATATTTCGAAAAATCCTTAGTGAATACTATTTTCTTTTATGCAATCACGGCAAAGTGACTGCACTACCTCAAGCCTTCGTGGTCACGGGGTAGACAGTCCACCCCGTGACCACAAAGGCTGAAAAGCTTTCGAAATGTAGCGACCAAAATCAAATTAAAAACCGCGATAAAATCCGTTTAAATTAGTTTTATTTCAATGAAGAAAATGCTTTTTGTCATAACAATACAATCGAGTATGATACTATGGCGGGTGAGATATTATACATACTTCGTACACTACATGTTGCTTATATTTAACCACACCTGTAACACATTGTTTATGTACGTGTTAAGTGAGGACCCACCGCGCGCTTTGATGAGGCATTACAACACCTTGCCACCTACCAAGAATTCGTCACTTCCCATGGATGACAACAACACCTGCACTGAGTGGAACTCGGTAGCACCTGCGTCGCGTCATTGATGATTGCGAAACTAAAAGATATATTAGATACCGTAGCCCGGCTTCAAGCACTCTTTTGCTCTAACATTGACGAAGGGTCAACCTCTTTAGTTTTAATTTAATTTAGTATCTCAATTTGTAACTTTTTTACGAATTAAATTATTTTGTAAGAAATTAAATCGTATTTTTTTGCATCTTCAACGACGGCCCAACGTAATTGGCGCAGTCGGTAGGATGCTCGCGATCGGTTACGCGTTATAAGAAGATTTCCGTTTTTCGTCTTCAACGTCGCCGGTCGTGTGGTTTTTACGCCGCGTCAAGAAGCATCCGAATCTACGTGTGGAGCCGCCCGAGAAGTATCCAGACCTTGATAACGCAAAAAAAAGGCGATTTAATGTGAGTACACTAGATCCTTAGTGGTTGCTCATTCCTAGCCGTAAGTTTTTCCTATCCACATTAATAGGAACTACCAAGATTTTTCATCGCGAAAAAACTTTGGACCCCTAGGTTAGTTAGAACTAGTAGACAGAAACTTAGTGATAGTTTAAGAAACCTTAGTGGTAATAAGTTGCCAAGATTTTTCATCGCGAAAAAACGTTGGACCCTAGGTTAGTTATAACTAGTAGACAGAAACTTAGTGATAGTTTAAGAAACCTTAGTAGTTATAGTGTCATAGAGGAAGAAACTGATATGGCTGAGTTAGATATTATATATAAATCACTTAGGTTAGTACCGGAGTTTGATGGAAATCCGAACGTACTTACACGTTTCTTAAACTTATGTGATCAATTAGTACGACAATTTTGTGGACAAGGAAGTAACGAGTTAGCTAGGTGCGCATTAATTAACGGTATACTCAATAAGGTAGTAGGCTCTGCTGCTCGCTTAATAAATTCTAATGGTATCCCTAGTGACTGGAATGGCATTCGTAACGCTTTAGTTAATAATTTCGCAGATCAGAGAGATGAGACCGCTCTTTACAACGATTTGGCTCTTTTAACTCAGGGCTCTAGCTCTGCTCAGGAATTTTATGAAAAGTGTCAAAATTTATTTAGTACCATCATGACTTATGTTAGCCTTCATGACTCAGTTGAGACTACTGTCGCCGCTAAGAGAGACTTATACCGAAAGTTAACACTACAAGCATACGTGCGAGGATTAAACGATCCTTTAGGCTCACGTATTCGGTGCATGCGCCCCGAAACCATCGAAAAGGCGTTAGAATTTGTACACGAAGAGACAAACACGATGTATTTGCAAAGTAGGAACAATCGGTTGCCTGATAAGAAAGTGCCAACGCCTAATAATTTTATTAGCGCTTATAAAGGACCGAGCGAACGCGAAAATTATTCGATGCAGCCATTCTCCTTACCCCCGCCTAGGCCTTTTAACTTTGGCATGCCAGGCCCTTCTCGCCCCCAATTCACACCACCCGTACCACAATTTAGGCAAAACCCTTACCAGCCTCGTCAAAACCTTTACCCGCCTCGTCAAATAGGTCCTACACGCACGCAGCAGATATTCAGGGCAGTGCCACCAAATTATAATCCTCAACAAAATAGATTTCAAATATCGCCGCGCCCTTCTCAACCGATGAATCATGCGCGTCCAATGAGTGGCGTAAGCCACTACGTCACGCGACCTTTGCCGCCTACGTCACAAGTACTTACTCCTAACAATGTAATACGAAACGGTCAAATGAACTTTAACGATTGTACTGATCATAATTACGATGACTATTATGTTGAATATAATTACGAACCGTACTTCGATGATTGTTATGAGTACGCAGAATTTCAGCCAGTCGAATACTCCCTTCAGGAATATACTTCAGAACAGCCTTCTGCTGAAACTGAAGATGTGACAAGCAAGGAACAGGATTTTCAACGGGATCAGAAATCCGACACCTTAAAATAGAAATTAATTTGCAAACGCAACGCCAACTTCCTTTTATTCAAATTTCATCACCGCCGTTAAAGCTTTTAATAGACACAGGCGCAAATCAGTCATTTTTAAGCCCTGCTGTAGTTGAAAAGTACTTTAGCAGTTTTCCACTAAGTTATGACCCGTTTGAAGTATGCAATGTGCATACTAAAACTAGATGTAACTATTCGATTACGTTGCCTAGTTTTAAAGAATTCTGCGATAATAACGGTACGACATTTTTCATCTACAAATTTCATAATTATTTCGATGGTCTTATCGGAACGGACTTGTTAGATAAATGGGAAGCAGTAATTGATTATAAAAATAAAATTCTCAGAACTAAAACCGCATCGAATCCGATCCAAGTGTATGACTCACATAACGCGAACTTATATGAGGACATTATACCGGCAAATTCATCTAAACTGGTTAGAATTCCAATTAACATTCATGATGGAGAAGCGTTCATACCGAGACAAAACTTTTCTAACTGTACGATAGAAGAGTGTCTGACTAGCGTATCAAATAGGAAAGGCATAGTTCAGATCACCAACCCTAACCGAAGTGACATCATATTCTCGATGGACAAACCGATTTCCGCCGAGATGCATAACTTCGAGACCGTACCTCACAAAAAACAGCCTCAACGCGTTAAAAAAGTACTCTCACGCCTTCGAACAAACCACCTTAACGAGGAAGAACGTACTAATTTAGAATTGCTTTGTGCGCAGTATGCGGACGTATTTTATTTAGACGGTGAACCCCTAACTTTCACAAATAAAATTAAGCATTCGATTAAAACTACTGACGAAATTCCAGTTTACACCAAAAGTTACAGATATCCGTATATTCATAGACAAGAGGTTCAGGAACAGATTGGTAAAATGTTAGAACAAGGTATAATTAGGCCTTCAAGTTCCGCATGGAGTTCCCCTATTTGGGTAGTAGCGAAAAAAGCGGATGCGTCAGGAAAAACCAAATGGCGTATCGTAATTGATTTTCGGAAAGTCAATGAAAAAACCATAGATGACAAGTACCCTATTCCGAACATAGCTGACGTCCTAGACAAGCTAGGTAGATGCCACTATTTTACTACTCTCGATCTTGCTAGTGGTTTTTATCAGGTAGAAATGAATCCAGAGGACATTCCAAAAACCGCATTTAATGTAGAACATGGGCACTTTGAATTTTTACGTATGCCCATGGGTCTCAAAAATAGTCCGTCTACTTTTCAGAGAGTGATGGATAACGTGCTTAGAGAGCTGCAAAACACTATTTGCCTAGTATATTTAGATGACATAATAGTGTTTAGCACATCCCTTCAGGAGCACATGGTTAACCTCCAAAAAGTGTTCGAAAAACTACGCGAGTCTAATTTTAAAATTCAGATGGATAAATCAGAATTTTTGAAATTAGAGACAGCTTATCTTGGACACATTATTAGTAAAGACGGAATTAAACCTAACCCAGATAAGATTGCAGCTATCAAAAGTTACCCCCTGCCAAAGACGCCTACGGAAATCAAACGATTTTTAGGTTTACTTGGCTATTATAGGAAATTCATACCTGATTTTGCTAAAATAATTAAGCCTATGACTCAGTACTTAAAGAAAGGATCAAAAATTAACCTGGACGAAAATTACACCCGATGCTTTGAGAAATGTAAAACCTTATTAGTTAACGACCCAATTCTTCAATACCCAGACTTCAGTAAAGAATTTATCCTCACAACAGATGCATCTAAGTTGGCTATTGGAGCCGTTCTTTCCCAAGGTCCTATTGGGTCCGATAAGCCTATAGCTTACGCCTCTAGAACTCTCAATTGCAGCGAAATAAATTACAGTACAATTGAGAAGGAATTATTAGCCATCGTATGGGCAACAAAGTACTTCCGCCCGTATCTGTTTGGACGTAAATTTAAAATTGTTACAGACCACCGTCCTTTGCAATGGGTTATGAATATTAAAGAACCAAATTCGCGATTAACACGTTGGAGATTACGTCTCAGTGAATATGATTATACAGTAATTTATAAGCCAGGAAAAATTAATACGAACGCTGACGCTTTATCACGTATCGAAATTCACAATGAGGAGTCTAGTTCAATCGTAGTTAACACCTCAGATAAATCCGACTCCGAAAGAACCGAAAGTGTCAACTCTAGAACTGACAGCGTTCATAGTGATGCTGAAAATCCGATTTTAGACATACCTATCACTGATGACCCACTTAATAAGTTTACCATGCAAATTGTATTCAATGTTGTTGGTGACATTAAAGGTAAGCCTAGCGTATCCAAGCCTTTCGAGTCTCATACCAGAACTTGTATCCAAATTTCAAAATCAAATTTAGAACAGGACGTAATAGACGCAATTAAAGAATACGTGAACCCGAAAATAAAGACAGGAATTTTAATTAATCCTAAGCTTGAAATGTACTCTATAATACCAGTTATTCAAAGAACCTTTAAGAATTCGGCAATGAAGTTAGTCTTAACCAAAAATGAAATTGAGAACGTGAGAGATTATTTAAAGCAGCAGACAATCATTAAAAACTACCACGAGGGCAAGACCAACCATAGAGGCATTAATGAATGTTATCTCGCTCTTTCACATAGGTATTATTGGCCGAAAATGAAAGATCATGTCACAAAATACATTAATGAATGCTGTATATGCGGACAGGCTAAATACGACCGTAACCCAGTTAGACCAAGACTTCAAATTGTACCACCTCCAACGAGGCCTTTTGAAGTCGTGCACTTAGATTTATTCAATGTAGAGACTCAAAAATACCTAACCATAATCGATGCTTTCTCGAAGTACGCTCAAGCGTATCCACTGAGAGATGCTACAGCCGTTAGTGTAGTTCAGGCTTTATTAAAGTTCTCATCGCATCACGGTATGGCTCTCAGATACGTCACCGATAATGGCCCAGATTTTACAAACCAGCTCTTCCTAGAATTCACTAGATTGCACAAAATTGACCATCATAGAACCTGCCCCAATACGCCTAACGAAAATGGAATGGTAGAACGTCTACATTCTACTCTGTTGGAACATTTACGTATTTTAAAACTCGAACATCGAAACGAATCAGTTTCTAATCTTATGACGTACGCCATATTAGCTTACAATAGTTCGATACATAGCTTTACTAAATGTCGACCGATCGACATAATAACCGGCCATCTAGATCCCAGAGATCCCTTAGACATGAACATAACTGAGCATTTGCTACAAGAATATACGCAGGAACATCGTAAGCGCATGTCGATGGTCTACGAATTAATTAACGAAAGTTCACTCCATAATCGCACAATGATAACCGAGAACATTAATAAAGATCGCGAACCCGAGCAGACTTATACACCCGAACAACAAATCTTTATATCAAACCCTTTGGCTCATAGGCAAAAGATTGCTGCACGTTATACGCAGGATAGAGTTTCACAAAACCTACCAATTCACATTTATACTAAGAAAAAACGCGGACTTGTACCTAAGTCTCGTCTAAAACGGGTACCTAATAGTGCTCGTTTGTTGCAGGACACCCCAAATACTGCTCGTTCTGATGTTGGCCCAGGGCCTCAAGCTGGCCCAAGCGGACAAGATAACACTTGAAAGTCTACAAGATGGACCTGGTATCCTTCCATTCAACTTAGGACCAACTAGAGTTATCTCACACTACCACTCATTCGTCCAAACTATAAACTTAAATGATGCTCGTACTAAAGTAAATTATGTTAGAGAACAGTTGCTCGATCTCATACCGCAGTTAAATAATAAAACGTCATCATTATACGCCCCTCACGTTAAATATTTAGAAATTAAATTAGGAAGAATTTCAGATCAATTAGCTACTTTTGAATCAAGGCGCGTAAAAAGAGGTCTTATTGACGGTCTTGGATCTGTGATAAAAAGCATATCCGGGAATTTAGACTATACAGATGCACTCAAATATGATAATGCCATTGCAGTTCTGAAACGAAATGAGAACAATCTAGCCAATGAAATAGATAACCAAATCAGCTTAAGCAAGCAGTGGGTTTCAGATAATTCAAACGTTACGAGTAATATCGTTGCGAATCAAAAACGGTTAGAAGAAACTATCAACTCTATTCTTCAGAGTGATGCTGAACACGAATCTGACATGACTAAGTATTTTCATTTAGACCAGCTACTTTCAATACTAGGAGACGACATAGACAATTTGTCTAGCGAATTAAGAACTTTACAAAATGTACTAGCTTTTATCAAGGCTGGAAGTATGCATCATGCAGCTATTAACAATAAAGCCATTAAAGATATGTTAGGCAGATTAAGCATTTTATATAATAAAAATGTAATTTTAAACGTTAGCTTTAGAGAATATTTCGATATAATAAAACTAGGATATTATTTTAAACAAAATGATATAATCTTGGTAGTTAAATTTCCCATTGTGTTTCCCACTAACTACATCCTATACAAGTTATCCTTAGCCCCAAATCATGATAGTAAAATCCTGATACCCGCCTATCCATTTGTAGCAATCCACGAGAAAGGTCTATTGTACATAGAGACAGAATGTCCGAAGTACAACCACGGTCACCTTTGCGAGGACAACCTAAGCCGCCACTATGGAGAACAATCAAATTGCATACATCAGCTAATACTACAACAACACATCCACGAGTCCTGCCGCTTCACTTCAGCAATCCTGTCTTCTGAAGCTATGGAACAATTGGACGACCGCCACTACGTGCTGAGCTTTCCAAACCTAACAAAAGTTCGCTTAACCTGTTCTCAAGACCAGTATGAAATGTTGCAAGGAAGTTATTTGGCCATCATTCCTAAAGGATGCGCCCTACACGCCCCATCATTTTCTATGCACAACTATCACGATCAAGTTGAAGGACAAATATTGAAAATTTTAAATATCGCAGTTAGCAAGGAGAACTCATACAAAGTACCTGCAAAGAAAATTCTGAAACTGAATACCATTGACCTGAGTCATCTACACTCGACTAACTCCAGGATAACAGTACAAGAATCAATGCCTTTGGAATCAACGAACGTGAACACTATCTATCATACTACCATACCTGTCTACGTGATACTCGGTGCATCAGTACTAATTATCCTAGCAGTGTTCATGCGACGCCGCAAGTTACAAAAGAATGAGCTGAAGATTAATGACAACGAAACGCAGAATGCTCAAGAAGCCAAAGCTAGCAGCTCCGGAGATCCCTTGTCTCTATCCGCACTATTTTCGACAAAAGTCTACAAATAGATGCTCATCTTGCGGAGGGAGATGTTAAGTGAGGACCCACCGCGCGCTTTGATGAGGCATTACAACACCTTGCCACCTACCAAGAATTCGTCACTTCCCATGGATGACAACAACACCTGCACTGAGTGGAACTCGGTAGCACCTGCGTCGCGTCATTGATGATTGCGAAACTAAAAGATATATTAGATACCGTAGCCCGGCTTCAAGCACTCTTTTGCTCTAACATTGACGAAGGGTCAACCTCTTTAGTTTTAATTTAATTTAGTATCTCAATTTGTAACTTTTTTACGAATTAAATTATTTTGTAAGAAATTAAATCGTATTTTTTTGCATCTTCAACGACGGCCCAACGTAATTTACGAAATGAATTGAGAACGTACTTCGTTATTTTATCATCAGTATTTGGTCAAAGTAGCACTTTTTGTGGAGTTGTCCAATCAATACCTACGCAAACATGTTTCAAAGACAGGTATTTTATACAATCCGACGTTATCATACACACTAGCGCCATATGTCGCCTTTAATAATCACTTTATTGAACACTCGATAACGTTCCGTTATACGCTGTACGGCTGGTTTTAATGTTTATTGCATTGATGAAGATAGTCGAGTGTTGTGCGGTTAGAATGGGCGTTTTGTTTACACCAGGGTCCGGGGCTGGCAGACATCGTAAACTATCCGAGCGTACTTGATTGCTTTGTTGAGCATTTGCAGCCAACATATTCGTATTAATAACACTAAAAGGTTATGGTCAATTGTCCGTAACATAGTGGCACAATTTCTGTGTAGTTCTCATCCAGTCTAGTAGTGTATATTGAAGTAATTGGTTTAACCAATCATTTTATTGACTGGCCAATTCATGTAGCATGTTTTCTTTTTAACTTCGTTATCTAAAAAGTATCAAGGGAAACCCTACAACTAGTTCAACGTCATCTGTCTATCTGTCGTTCTATCCTTCATTTAAATTTACTATTTTTATTGTTGTTACACCGGTAACCTGATATTTATATAATTTTCCAGCTTTTGCTTGTGTCTGCCTCGGAAAAATCTCAACGTGACAAAAAAGTACATTTTATAGCTTATATGTTCACTGCAAGTTCGTATAATACCTATATTTTTGATAATGACACCTATATTTTTTATAAATAAATTAATGCGCCCAAAAGTCACACATATAGTGCTGACCTCATACTAGGTTTAAGTAGGTTGTTTAATAAATATATTTTTTTAATCTGAGTACGGCAAAGTGACTGTCTACATCTGATGGTAAGCGTAGTGCAGTCCAAAAAAACTAGCAACCACCGACAAACAATGAATTGTTGGAAATTGGTGGTCACCAGAATCATGCCGGTCTGTATAAATACTTCATCCCTCTTTGGAGAGGGAAGAAGCAAATCGTGGGGCCTGCGACGGGTCTGGTGGATGACCGATGCAGGCACAGTGATACAAGGATGTACCCCTAAATCCGCTCCAACCAACAGTCAAGTCATGTCGCAAGCACCTCGAGAGAACCGAATATACAATGGCTGATCCACGAACGCCACAGAAAGTGTGTGGATCACTATGACAGGTTTTAACACCATGTGTACGGTGGTCGCTATCCGGGCGGATATGAATATCCTACCAGCATATAGCTTTGTAAATATAGTTCAAATAATAAACTTCCTTCTTTCTTTCATATTACCCTCAAACTTATCAGCATTTTATCAAAATCGATAACAATTTAGGAACCTCAATGCCCTTGAAGCTTACGTCAAACTTCGTTATAGCTGAGTTAATAATGAAGTTGTTTTAACCGGTCACCGTGACTTTGCCGGATAGATAGAACCAACTCACTCAGTGTTACGGCTTGACGTTCATTGTGATTTATCGTTGTGGTTGAAATTGTTTCTTGGGAGTACATTTATTATCAATAAGCTTTATTTAGTCCGATAAGTTACAGGAATTTCTAACTAAATCGGAAATAAGCTGAATTTTAAGAAGGTACTTTGTTCTAGTAGGGATAAAAAGGCTTGAAGCTGAAACTTAAGTGAGTGGTAGAGCCGCGCTGTAGTTATTTTTGTCTAGAGCATGAATGGGTCAGCTCGACCGGGTCGTTATCACTGTCTCACTGAAAACCGACGTAAAGTAGTGACTTGCTACGTTTCGTATGGTGAGTGAGATACCCGAATGCCCATATCCCCCTAACCTTCCCAATCCCTTAATTGTCCTTTTCTTTTAAGGTCGGCAACGCGCCCATGACTTTTCTGGTATTATAGGCGTCAATAGGCGGTGAAGATCACTTACCATCAGATGACCTATGAGCTATTGCTCGCTTGCCGGCCTATGCTATAAAAATGCTATATAGTCTATGTTGGTAGGCCTCATAAAACCTTCTGGGTTGGTACCACAACTTTATGTATATCTGCCGCCAAGCAGTACTGAGTAAGCACTGCTATATTTCGGTTGAGGACACTGAAGCCAGTGAAATTAGTGGGCATTATGTACTTCACATGTTAGGCCTCATGGTGGCGAATGCAGTCCAGTACCATACAGTGCTTCCTGCGTGGTGTTGTATCTGTTTATGAACAGGTGTGGCCCTTATCACCAAGCGTACCTATTACTTAATCGTCATACAAATTAATAAAGATAAAACCTAAATTCTTACTTAAACTATAATTGTGCCTTTACCCAGTTTGTATAGAACTGGGTGAGTAACTCATTTCATTTCCAAGTGCTAACATTTTACTCAAATTAGTTTACGTTTACAATAGCGGACAATAATTAATAGAATGCGAACATTTGTCTCTAACCGCAGACCGAATAGAAACGTAACAGGCGCCATCTAGTGGTCGCCTGCAGTCATATCTTTTTTCATTATTTACGACTTAATTTCCCGAGCGGTTGCTAATGTTTCCGAACGCCACTACAAATCTTGAATGCACTTATAAATTATGTTAATAATTAAATTTCTACACGGGTATTGTATTTCTAATACTTTAAATATTAGATAGGTAGCCGTGCATGAATTCTGTAAAGCTTTATTAGTTGCAAGGGGTGTTTTTTCAATCTGTACCTTAGATAAATCTTTCTAATGCATATATTGATTTTATAAACACGTAAATTGTATGGTGTTGATTTTTACGGAGTAAATGTCATTCGAGGAAGTGGATCATAGAACAATCAGTGGTCAAGGTTTTTCCGGCTTGTTATCGATTTTGGAGAAAAGCGAAAAATACGACAATTCAAATGTATGCAATAATATTAAAATACCCAACATATAGTTCCGAATCCAAATTATGTTAACCTATATCGTGGGTATAAGAAATTACGAGATACTGACGGTCCCACAACACCCAGACCCGAAATTAATATAAAATCGAACCCACTATCTCTCGCTTCATAACCCCCTACTCGCCCACTGCGCTACGAAGGCTAGCAATGCCTAGCATTAGCTCGGGGCTCCGTCCGCGTGGACGTGTATTTCGTCATGTTTTTGGGGTAGGAAGTAGCCTAAATTATTGTGCTGAAATCGTTAATCTATCAATGAAATTCCTATCAAAATAAATTCACCCATTTCGAAGATTGACCAGGACTAACAAACGGTTTTGCTTACATGCAAATAATAGTAGGAGACACTTAAAATTATATATGTACTAGATGACCCGGTGAACTTCGTATCACCTACATAATATATTTGTGTAAAATGTGGTCAAAACTTAATACAAATGTTTTATTTATATTAAATGCAATTAAGTGAGGTACTGCGCCATTGCACTTGAGGTAGCCCGTCGCACATTTAATTGACTTCGACGACCTAAGTCAGGTCGTCTTCCACCTCCCTCCGGTGGGACAGTCCTGTCCCCGTCCCGTCCCCGTCCTGTCCCCGTCCCATTCCCGTCACGTCCCCGTCCCGTCCCCGTCCTGTCCCCGTCCTGTCCCCGTCCTGTCCCCGTCCTGTCCCCGTCCTGTCCCCG
This sequence comes from Amorpha juglandis, assembly GCA_949126905.1. Lineage (NCBI taxonomy): Eukaryota > Metazoa > Arthropoda > Insecta > Lepidoptera > Sphingidae > Amorpha > Amorpha juglandis. Next base: position 15,500,024 of record OX421381.1, on the reverse strand, counting down.
TCCTGTCCCCGTCCTGTCTCCGTCCTGTCCCCGTCCCGTCCCCGTCCTGTCCCCGTCCCATTCCCGTCTCGTCCCTGTCCTGTCCCCGTCCTGTCCCCGTCCTGTCCCCGTCATGTCCCCGTCCTGTCCCTGTCCTGTCCTGTCCCTGTCCTGTCCCTGTCCTGTCTCACTGTCCTGTCTCACTTTCCTGTCTCTCTGTCCTGTCTTACTGTCCTGTCTCACTGTCCTGTCTCACTGTCCCGTCTCACTGTCCCGTCTCACTGTCCTGTCTCACTGTCCTGTCTCACTGTCCTGTCTCACTGCCTTGTCTCACTGTCCTGTCTCACTGTCCTGTCTCACTGCCTGTCTCACTGTCCTGTCTCACTGTCCTGTCTCACTACCTGTCTCACTGTCCTGTCTCATTGTCCTGTCTCACTGTCCTGTCTCACTGTCCTGTCTCACTGTCCTGTCTCACTTTCCTGTCTCACTGTCCTGTCTCACTGTCCTGTCTCACTGCCTTGTCTCACTGCCTTGTCTCACTGCCTTGTCTCACTGTCCTGTCTCACTGTCTTGTCTCACTGTCCTGTCTCACTGTCCTGTCTCACTGTCCTGTTTCACTGCCTTGTCTCACTGTCCTGTCTCACTGTCCTGTTTCACTGTCCTGTCTCTCTGTCCTGTCTCACTGTCCCGTCTCACTGTCCTGTCTCACTGTCCTGTCTCACTGTCCCGTCTCACTGTCCTGTCTCACTGTCCTGTCTCACTGTCCTGTCTCACTGCCTGTCTCACTGTCCTGTCCCTGTCCAGTCTAAGCCTGGCGACCCGTCATCACGGCAAGCTTCGCAACGACAACAATCCGGTTTATACCTGTGCTTATAGATGTTTCACATCTAAAAGACATCAAGCAGTTTGTACTGGAAAATTAAGTTGTCGTTTTTAGTGTTTTCCTTTACTTATTATTTATGTTACAAATTTTTTCTCACCGGGTAAACCTTCCCTGAAGTTCCACAAATATTTCAAGATCAGAATTAGCCAAATCGGTACAGCCAGTCTCGAGTTTTGGCGAGACACACGCACAGCGATTCATTTTTATATATATAGATGAACAACATAATAAAACCGTAAACAAAATGTCACTGACATACAATATAAAAATAACAATTTTATTCAAATTTAGTTTATAGAGATTTCAAGCCGCAATTGGATGATGAATTTCCACTGAAGGGAGGGTTCCTTTGCGTGTAAGAAACTAAGTGATAGGGGACGATCATGGCTCGTGATATTGTTAAGATTTCATTGTGCTTTATCGGGTGTGTCATGATGAAGCTACGAAAAACGCGAAAATTACATCTTTACATAGTATAAAATGAAGTCGCTTCCGCTGTCTGTTGCCTTAGATTTTTTAAACTATTCAACGGATGTTAATGCAGTTTTCAGCAACAAATAGAGCAATTCACGAGGAAGGTTTATATGTATAATACATACATATTATAGTACAGAAAAGCCGAAAAATTCAAAGATTTGTAATGTGATGTCGTAACAAACATATTTTTACTGATGCGAAGCCGATTACATAAGTTACAAACTTTAAAAACCTACATCAAAGCCCTAATTGAGATGCATTTGCTATTTTTCGTTAAAAAGTTACCTATTTCCCTTTAATTGAATTTGACAACCTCCGTGGAGCAGCAAGCGAGTATCCATCTGACAAATGTTTGTGTGACCCACAAATATTGGTTTTGGGCTCTGTGTGTTGTGAAACCGAAAGTCTCTCGTAGTTTCTAATACCCACGATACAGGTTTAACCTAATGTGGGGTCAGAACTATGTGTGTGACTGTTGGGTGTATTTATTTATTTATTATCGATAGCGTCTTTAACAATATTGAGTTAATAAAGGCACAGTGGTTCCGAGACTTGTTTGATATTTAAACATCTTTCCATGAATATAAATTTTCATATACCTGCTTGAATTCTAAAGAACGCATAAATCTCAATAAGCAGTTTTCATGGCCCAACATCTCAGTCGCGGCATCGCGGCGCCGGTGACTCTATCCCATAAGGATGACGTCATCTTTCACATCATATTAAAAATTACGCACTCAAATATTTAATAAAATAGCAATGCTTTACGCTTGGGATGAACTACAGGGGCCTCTGCTAATGGGATACTGGCGACCCCCGCAATATTTCATCCCAGAGCCAAAGGAGAGGTATCAGGAAAGGGAATGGATCAGGGGGCAAGCCCCCTCGGGAGAACCGGATATACGTTAACTGACCCTGGAACGCAACCCGCACAAGGTGGGTCACTATGGCAGGTTTTAACACCAGAGTAATGCTATTTTAGGTACAGGTAAATCTTCAAGCCACATCTTTCTGTAAGATATTGTGTTAAAAACCCACCACCTCCACTGCGAGTGGGATAAGGGCAGGTGGAAGAAATGTAATTTTAAAATATAAACATAAGCTCTAAGTACAATAAAATCCGCCTAATTTATACAAACCTGCATTGCAGGTGTAAACGAAGCAGCCGTGTGTACGCAGGTGCAGGCGAAAGTCAGTTAAACTAAATCCCACAATATACGACTCCAGGAAATCTTTTTTTTTATATATAATGTGGTCAATATAAAAAAGAGGTAGGGAATAATTTTATGGCGTTTTTACTATTTACGACTTTTTTTTTAAATATAACTAATTTAAACGGATTTTGTCGCGGTCCGTGGTCACGGGGTGGACTGACCACGAAGGCTGAAACGCTTACGAAGCGTCGCGTCGGGACCAAAATTAAAATAAAAAACCGCGATAAAATCCGTTTAAATTAGTTTTATTTCAATAAGTAACATTCTTGTAAATGTAAGAAATCATTATGGATTTTTTTTAATACGTCAACAGACTACTGAAGACATTTTATAAACACAGGATCATTGTTCCATGATGGCTTAGCTTCGCTGTGTCTATTGCACGTCTAGTTACAAACATACATACGCACTCACGCCTGTAATCCCCGAAGGGATAGGCAGAGGTGTAACCAGTACACTCATATTTCGCCGAACGTATTTCCGTCCCATGATAGCGAGCCTATCACCATACCGGGCACAATTCCAGGCTCTAAAATCCATTATCACTTTATCCGACCCGGGGATAGAACCCAAGACCTCAGCTCAGCAGTCGTACCGCAACAATGAGCGGTGAAGATAATATCTTACCATGAAGTCAACCCCAACTTTTTTGTCAATAAAAAAAGGTTTTTTTGCCACACAAGACAGTGAAGAATATTATAGAAGTGTTGTATCTACTTTATTAATTAATCAAAAATATTACACTAATATGTACTTTTCAACATAAGTTTGGAATCAATAAACTTGAATTTGGAATCAACGATAATCCATTGGCGTTGAAACAACATACTATTACCGGCTTTACGAAGTTCGTTCCAGATAAAGTATGTGAGAATCCGAGGCACTCCATTAGTAGAGGCGCAAAAAGTGCGTCAGTTCCGACGAGGCCGGCACAACATAAAGTTACACCGGTGGCCGCTAACGAAGGCTCGCGCTGTGGTCTATGCATGTACCAACAAACCGAGAACAGTATGGCAATGTGAATTAGAATAAATCTATTTATTTATACTTATATTTCTTGACTGACTGATTTACCAACGCCCCGAGCAACTCGCTGGATCTAGATAGCTGAAATTATTCCTTTATTAACATAAACAAATTAAGAAAGGTGTTTATATATTCAATCCTTACAATGGTGCATTAAATCAGTTCAAAAGATCTGTAATTTCTTGTACTTACTAAATGGCTGATCAGATATCCTTTAAACATAGCTATAAATCGTTTCGATTAAACTAGCTTACGAACAAATTATAATAAAATCGGTCCATTCCTTTAGGCACTACAATACTACAGATTAAACAAATTTCAAACTTTTATCATCCAAAATTTTTTAGGGGTTAAAAACACATAAAGTTGTATTTAAACATACAATACTACCGACCCTTTACTAACAAATACGCAGTGCGGCGACGCATAGCTCGCATGCCTCCGTGTGTACACAACACACTGGCACACTGGTCCGGACCAATGGTCAAAATGTAGTGTCTCAGCCGGATTTATTTCATTAGCGTCGACTTACAACTGTTAAGTACCTAATTTAGTTTGAAAATATATTAATGCAAAAATGTATTAATAAAATTGCCCGATGTAGTAAACAATGGTGGTACAGTATCCATGTGCTTTTTTTTATTTGGTTGAATGACGAGACGAGCAAGGCGTCCGCCTGATGGTAAACGCCACGCCTGCCTATAAACAGAAGAAACACCACACAGAACTTTGAATTACAATGGACTGCATGGCGGTGAACTGCGCTCGTTACTCCGAGACATAATATGTTAAGTCTCATAATGCGCTGTAATATTCCTGCCTGCATCGATAATCTGCCTATCCTGTCACAGGCCCTTTGATTCGCTTCTTCCCTCTTCGGAGTGTAAAGAAGCATTTATACAGGCCGGCATGATTCTAGTGACCACCGATAAATTTATTGACTGTCGGTGGTCGCTAGTTTTTTAGACTGCACTGCGCTTACCATCAGGTGCAGTGCAATCACTATGCCTTGCTCGGATAAAAAAAAATTATGGCTTCTCGGGTTGATGAACTCACTGCAGCGCCGTACAGTATTTTGGAATTCGAAATTCGGAATAGTATTGCTACATTTAGGTGTGATGGATACCATCGGGCAAATAATCTACTTGCCTCGTCAAAAAAAATAGTACATTGCAATAGAAAGGTATTTTCGAATGAAAGCTACAAAAGTCATTATTCAACAGTCTTAAAAAAGCCTATATTCGTCCCATATTTCCCATTGAATGCGGTTATTTGAGGACTTTTTTGAAGACTGCGTTCGTCGTCCCGAGACATAGGATAGTCTCAAAATGCCCAGTAATTTCACTGGCTTCAATGTCCATCCCACTAACAACAACACCTACGCACTGCTGTTTGTAGGCAGAAATAGATAAAGCGATGGTACCGACCCAGAAGGCCTTTCGTATCCGACAACCTACCTAGTAATTAATCTATTTAATGATCTACTTTCATTAGTGCATTAAATGTAGAGTTCCTTTGAGACTGCCATCCGATCTCGGTTGTGTAAAATGGCACCAGTTAGTATGTAATTTTAGTTGATTGGGTTATAAATATTGATACTCGCCTGACCTCCCTGTAATGTTCATCCATATGCCAAAGTATCGGCAAGTATTAGCACACAATAGCTTATAACCCATATTGTAAATAAAGTGACTCTACAACTTCGAAGTTAACAAACCTACACGTTAGTGATTTTAAAGTTACTGTTACATGTTTGTAAATGGTCGCACCATTGTTATGACGTCAGTACAATTGTATAGCTTTATCTTGTCGGTTAAACTTATAATGTGATTTATTTTTTTATGTAATTATAATTGTTTTAAACATTATTAAAGACTGTTGGAACATGTTCAATAATAAGTTGAAATGTGTTTGGTGGTAGAGCCACGCTGTTGACAATTTTGTCTACAGCATGAATGGGCCGGCTCGACCGGGTCATTACCACTATCTCACAGAAAACCAACGTAAAGAAGCGGCTTGCTGTTGCGTTTCGTACAGTGAGTGAGATAACCAGAGGCCCAAATCCCCTTCTCCTTTCCCATCCTTCAATAATCCCTTCCCTTTAAAGTCGGCAACGCGCCTATGATTCTAGTATTGTGAGTGTACGTGGGTAGTGGAGATCACTTACCATCGGGTGACCCCACTTGCTTGATTGCCGGTCTATGCTATAAAAAAAAACAATTACTAATTTGAAACATTTGTAGAAAAGTATAAATAATTTGGAATAATAATAATTTATTGTTCATTCTGTTGGAACACAAAATATAGAGTGTTACTCTGCCCAAATATATAGTAAATATCAAATACATTGTGATTCAATTCACTCACTGCGTTACATTACTAAGATCACATTATTAGACTTATACAAAATTTACTCTATATTTCATTCATAACGAGGCCATCTGAAACGAGGCTAAACGTTAAACTTATAAATCTGCAAAGACCGCGTAAATCCAATTGACTATCAGAAAGTTTAGCAAGAGAGATAAATCGTAGGCTAGATATCCCTGGGTGCTGTGGCATCCATTTTTATTCGTCGCTCCAACGCCTGCTTGTAAACGGTTTTACACGCAATTTTTATCTTGCATTTGTTTAAGACAAATCATAGCTTCTTATTTTTAGGAAGTGTTAAAATGTTTTTGTATAATGATTTCTTGCATTTACCCGAATGTTACACATAGAAATAAAACTAATTTAAACGGATTTTATCGCAGTTTTTTATTTGAATTTTGGTCCCAATGTTACGAAAGCTTGTTAAGTCCACCCCGTGACTACGAAGGCTGAAAAGCTTTCGAAACGTCGGGATCAAAATTAAAATAAAAAACTGCGATAAAATCCGTTTAAATTACTTTTATTTCAATATTTTGATGCGTTTTGGAAACTTCGTCTATTTTTGTCGCCAAGTAGGACTATTGTCGGTTTGGTTGACATTAAAGCCAGGGAAATTACTGGGCGTTATGCGACTTAACAACTTAGTCTCGAGGTGATGAATGCAGTGCAGTGTTTTTTAATCCAAAACGTGGGTGCGTTATTGTAACTTCTGTATTTATAGCAGGACAAATATTAAGCCTCATTCTGAAACTAAAACACAAGATAAGATCTTGGTTATGTCTGCGAGCTAAGTAACTGTAGAAGTTTTACAATCAGATTCCGCCGCTGTTCATGTCCTCTGGGGGGAAAGTGTGAAAGCGTACATAATAACTCTGTCTAGATACGAAAACTTTATAAACTTAAAAGAGGTCATCTAATGATAAGGTTATTTTAGTATATACATACGCAAACACGCTTGGACGCTGAAGGAGTAGGCAGAAGTGTTTTTATTTGATTAAATGACGAGACAAGCAAGTCGCTCGCCTGATGTTAAGCGCCACGACTGCCCATAAACAGAATCAACAGCAGACAGAACTTTAATTCAAAGCACTGCATGGCACTCAACTGCGCTCATCACCCCGAGACATAAGCTGTCAAGTTTCATAATGCCCAGTCATTTTACTGGCTACAATGTCCAATACAACAATGCTTAATCAATGTTACTTGGCGGCAGAAATAGACAAAGCGGTGGTACCAACCCAGATGGCCTCTCGCATACGGGAGACCTACCACCTTGTATGTATAAAATCTTGTGTAATATTTCCTCTCTAAAATTTCCAAAGGTTTATCCTTAAATAACGCAGACAACAAAACTTAAGTATACTGTGGCACAGTTCGAACCGACACCTGTTTGTACCCACGCCATATTTACATATCTAATGTCGCCACAAATGTATATACACCGAATATACATAATAAATACCAGACACCAATCTACCTAAATTATACCCTTTCCTATGTTATTAGATGAAAAATGTATGTAGAAATCAACATGTTAGTAAAGATGACCTATACAGGGTTATTTTTAAAACACCAGCAACCTCGCAGGGGTAGATTCCTAAGGTTATAAGCTACTACTTTTGTTCTACGACTTTTGATAATTTGTTAGATTTTATTTTCATACAAAAATAAGTATTCATTTAATTTCCGTCTTGATTGTTACAACGCGCATCGCAGCTTACGTAAACAAATACGCGAAGCGTGGGGAACCGGGCTAGCTCCTTTGAAGGTCAACGCGCCGCTCAGCTGAGCGGCGCCTTTGAGTCGCGCGCGCACGCCGCATACTACGAAGAAAAACACGACACAACAAAAACTTGTAAAATCATTTTTTTTAAATATATTGAGTTATATCCAAACTTGTAGAACAAAAGTTGTTCCGTATGGGGACAGCTATCTACCCCTGCGAGGTTGCTGGTGTTTTAAAAATAACCCTGTATATTCCCCTTTTATAAGTTTGAATTTTATTTTTTACTATTTTAAGTAGTCGATAGCTCAGTTCATTCCTATTATGATTTTGTGGTAGTTTGTGTATTATGTGGGGCGACCCACCGTTTGACCCCCACAACCCCAAGTCGCGTCATTGCCTCGTCCGTTAAACAGCAGAGTGTACCACGTGCAGGTGAAGTTTACAAGGTGGTAGGTCCCTCGTATGCGAGAGGCCGTCTGGGTTGGTACCACCGCGCCGTCTATTCCTGTCGCCAAGCAACAGTGTATAAGCACTGTTGTGTTTAGGTTTGAAGGACATTGAAGCCAGTGAAATTACTGGGCATTATGAGACTTAAGATCTTATGTCTTTTTGAATCGACTTTAAAAAAGAAGTAGGTTCTTAATTTCGTTTTTTTTTATAGTTTGACTTGTATTATTAAGGTGAATTAATTTAAAACCAACTTTTGTTAGTAGATTACATTTATCATTCGGGCAATTATTTATTTCTCTTTAAGAACAAATAAAAGTCGATATCGACAAAATTTATTAGAATTAAAATACATTTCCATATAGACTCCTATTTCTTAACACTAGGCAATCATTACAGGTCAATCGCCGTACAAAGTCAGTAAGCATACGTAATGTAACTTAATTTGCTTAATTAACATCTAATTAAACACCGCGTTTAATTATGAACAGGTTATTAATACTATATCATTAGTTTACACCTGGACTCCATAAATAAATTTAGATATGAGACACATTTTTTGAGTGGTAGAGCCACGCTGTAGACACTTTTGTCTACAGCATGAATGGGCTGGTTCGACCGTGTCGTTACCACTGTCTCACAGAAAACAGACGTAAAGTAGCGGTTTGCTGCTGCGTTTCGTACGGTGAGTGAAATATCCGGAGGCAAAAATCCCCTCCGCTTCCGAATCCCTAATTAACCCTTTCCTTTAAGGTCCGCAACATGCCCATGATTCTTCTGGTATTGTGGGCGTGCATGGGCGGTGGATATCACTTACCATCAGGTGACCTACTTGCTCGTTTGCCGGTATATTCTATAAAAAAGACCCGGGCGGATATGAATATCCTACCACCAGCAACCTTGCCTTAATAGCCTTCAAACCGGAATACCATAGTGCCTAGTCTTCACTGCTCGGTGGCATAAATAGACAGAGACTTAATTACCAGTACAAATAACCTACTACGATTCTAATTCCTAAACAAGTGACAGGACAGTGCGGTCTAATATTACTTATTGTTTTCCGATAGTCAGACAATATGGAAACGATTATTAACCGGCATTTGAACGGTATTTCAGAACGTCAAATTCCCGTATTACGAGCCATGGTTTGCAAATATGAGTATGTTAAATGGTGTGGTCACTCAGCAATAAATGAACAGTAAGGTACTTTAAGGTAAATGTGTTTATAGTTTTATTTGTAGCATGGATATTTTAGGGCTACAGTGGACCGCTTGCTCACAGAAAGGTAAAATGGCAGATGCATTTCATATGGTTAATGAGTTTGGTAAAAAAATACTGGACTGGTCTGAATAAACTTTTTCCCAAATGTTGACATGGAACTAATGACAAAATGATCCACAAACTTGTCGCAACTTTTTTTATGGAATAGGGGGCAACTGAGCAATGGTAAGTAGTCACCATCACTCATGGATACCTACAACACCAGAGGCATAGTCGGTGCGTTGCTTGCCATTGAGGAAAGAGAAGCTTCTTTTCTCGAAGTCGTATCTGTCTAGAAATATGGAAATGTGTATGTTCTGGCACAGGCATCTGCGACCGATGTACTCCTATATAATTATTCAATCGATAAGTATCTAATACATTTTCATAATATTTTAAAATCTAACCTTTTAGTCCTGTTCATAGAATGAATTAAACATTCAAGCAAAGTCTTGAATGTTTAATTCATTCAAGACTTTGCTTCTTCATTATTTCATACTTGCCCCTCTTTGTTTCTACTGTAACCATCAACAACAACGTACTACAGTACTCTAGTTTCGAGAACTGGAGTGCAATTCACGTCTACGCCCGTATCTATATTTGGCAAAGTGTAACAAAGCGAGCGAGCGCAAATGGTCACAGATTACGCCTGAAGTGACGCCGCTTTCGGTGTACTGCTGCTGGCATACTAAACATTCTTATCTCTTTGGCTATGAAATTGTACCATTGTGAGCAGAGACTAAACACTGAATATGGGCTAGATTTTCTAACGCTATTTAAGCTAATTTATTTAGTAAACTCTATTTGAAACTGTGGTATCAGTAATTGTAAATTGTATAATGTCTACGGTTGAAATAATGATGTTATCAACAAAATTATCAATAAAATCAAAATTCATCGAGCAGATTACTTTCAATATTTTATAAGCCACTTTGTAGAATCCAGGAAATACCATAGAATAAGTATTATTTTCTTTTTCCTTACGACCTTGATAGGCAGATGAGCAAGCGGCCCGCGTGATGGTAGGCGATCAGCACCGCCCATAGACATTGGCAATACCAGGAATACAACCAAGTCGCTGCCTACCGTAAATATTATTACCCATCTATCAGCCTTTATCCTTCCACTGCTGGATATAGGCCTTTCCCAGATCGCGCTAACCTTAATGATGCTCAAATTTCGAACAAGTTTCAATTGAATCATTTACTCCTACTCCTAGTTAGGGGCCAATCTTTCACAACATTAACTGTAAATTGAGTCAATAAGCCCGAATGCGACATCAATGTAGTTACCAGCACTAATTCAACTAATGCCTCGGCTGAGTTCTCCCCGCTCCGCAATATTGCGTTACTGCTGTATCGAACATGCTGAATGAATGGGTTGCCATACTGACACATTTTGTACTAAAAATATTAATCTTTTTGGTAGAATGTTTGGAGAGTTATTGTTATATGTTTTTACATCATTTAATCTTCTTTGGTCTAGGAGCAGCGTATTTAGGCTTTGAAATTTTTGTTAAAATTTTCAAATTCTGAAACCACAAATATATGTTTTTTAATAGCATAGGCCGGCCAACGAGCAAGTGGGTCACCTGATAGTAAGTAATCTCCACCATGTACATCCACAATACGAGAAGAATAATGGGCGTGTTGTCGACCTTAAAGGAAAGGGGTAATTAGGCATTGGGAAGGGGAGTCGGATTTGGGCTTCCGGATATATCACTCACCGTACGAAACGCAGCAGCAAGCCGCTACTTTACGTCGGTTTTCTGTGAGACTCTGGTAACGAGTGGTCGAACCGGCCCATTTATGCTGTAGGCAAAACTGTCTACTATTCTTACAGGCTGGCATGATCCTGGTGACCACCAATAATCTCATTATTTGTCGGTAGTCGCTGGTTTTTTTGGACTGCACTGCGCTTACCATCAAGGATAGTACTTTGCCGTGCTCGGATAAAAAAAGTCACTTTTCTATTCCAAGTAAAAAAGAAACTTAAAAATATAATAATCCTAACAAAACTAAGACGTATCCAATGCTTCAATAAAATATAACAACAACTAGTAAACTTGTAAACTTGAATCATCAATCCTAATGAGAGCTATAAACAGTTAAATGTAGAAACTTTTGGAACGCTCGATTGGCAACACCGGACCGTTAAATAGAAATGAACATTTTGGAACAAAGGCTCTGAGATTTGATTGAGGGATGGAATTGTTCCGTGGGTCGGTTCGAAAGTGAATCCTTTGTTAATTCTGTTATACAAGTTAACTTTATACAACTCAGGCATAATTTAAATAGCCTAACTCAAGTTGAAGTTTCTAACAAAATTTCAGTACTAGGTTTCATTATTAATTGATCTTTGCATCATGCGGGTATTTTTTATACCATAGGTCGGCAAACGAGCAAGTGGGTCACCTAATGTAATCTAATCTAAATATGTAATCTCCACCGCTCACAATACCAGAAGAATCATGGACCCGAAGCTGACCTTAAAGGGATAATTAAGGGATTGGGAACGGAAAGGGGATTTGAGCCTTCATATATCTTACTTACGTACAAAATGCAACGCCTAGCTGCTACTTTAGGGTTTCGTCAAACAGCGAACGGGGCGGGACGGCAACGAGACGCTGACGGGACGTGAGCAGTTGTACAATTAGTCAATATAGAAAATGTCACACAGAACTGTCGCGCTCGACGCTCGACTATCTATACGCAGTCCCGTCAGCGTCGCGTTGGCGTCCCGCCCCGTCCAGCTGTTTGACAAAACCCTTACGACGGTTTTCTATAAGACAGTGGTAACGACCCTGTTGAGTTAGCCCATTCATACTGTAGACAAAACTGTCTGTAGTGTGACTCTATTACATAAAAAAGTTAACACAAACCTAATTAATTATTTAAATCCAATTGAAAACTTGCAGTGATTAAACAGAAATTAATTCTTGAAGCTCTTTGAATTCTTAAAATTTGTGACTTTGTAAAGTATGCAGAGGATCATTTGTTGGAATTGCTATTATAAAAATAACAGATTTTTAGCATGTTGTGTTCCTTTCTAGAAGGGCATACACATTTGTGCAATTCCACTTTTATGTATGTTAGTTGCTTAGCATATAAGTTATGTGTAAGGTCCAGTTTAGTGAATGTAATAAAAAAAAGATATGTACATGCGACCCGAAACATAAGACCCTTTCTTCCTGCAATCCGTTAAAAAGTACACAATTAAAATAGAATGAAAATGAATCACCATATAACAAAGCAGACGTAAGCCTCGTTCACACATAGCTCAGAGTATTAGCGTTCCGATGTCATCGTGTGTACACACATTAATATCGCCGCTCGGGGTACATTCTGATTAATGCGCCATGGGGCAGATGCTGCGGGATGATTTAGATAAACTATTAGAGATGTCTGTTGTGTACGATGGTTGTTTGGTGTTCGATATCACAGTTTGAGAAGTTATTCGATTATTCGAAGGTTATTTGACAAAGGATAAAGCCACTGTTTATTACGACAATATAAATATAAGATGTTTGAATATAATTTTACTAAAATTAAAATACAATCGAAATTCTATGCATTGAATGCATAAAATGTTAAGTATATATTATTTAAATTCCGTCAAAACTCTATCGTCAGTTTAGAAGCTCTTTTTCTAGCAGAGAAGAAAGGGTAAAAAACTCTGGTGTTATTTTTTTAATACTAGTTTATAATCCATATTGAGGGGATAAACGTTTATACGTTTTACAATATTTAATTAGAATTAGAGAAGCTCAAATTATATTAATCAGCAATCATAGAAGTGATATCTAAATATTGGATAAGCATTCATGACCTCCGTAAGCTAGCTAGTAAGTAGATCTTGAGAGTAAATCTGGGTAGGTACTACAGTTTCGACTACTAGTACCGCCAAGCAGTACTAAGTATGTCAAAAGCAGTACTAGTACTGCTTTTGACTTAGTACTGTAGTAGTTTTAAAAACTATATCAATTGTAGTATCTGTTGAAACCGATCTATTATTAAATTTTGAAACTTTTCGAACATCCAACTCACACCAAAGTGACGACGCTATGCAAAAATAAACTGACGGAAGATAAGTAAAGAAGCTTGCTTGAACAAAAAATATAGTAACACAAATACATGAAGACACCATAAGTAATAAATAAAGGCTCTACCCACATTCAGCGTGTTCATACATCGTTCGTGAATAAGAGCGAACGGATACGAACATTTCGCCATAATTTTGTATTCATCGCAAAAAATAATATACGAAGACGTGTGCGGGGCGTTTGCGGGGCAGTGGCGGGGGTAAGAGATGAATTTCTCGTCATTTCGTGAATTATACGGGCCAACACGCGGTGCGACAGGCCGCGGTATTGTTCCAGTATATGCATATACTACAGATTATTTAGTTAGGGTTAATGAAGTTTGTCGCTAAAAGACTTAGTAATAATAGGGTTTTATTGGCAACCTTTGGATATGAAACTCTAAAAGGGAAGGTAGTGCAATACATATTTTGATGGCGGCATCAAAATACAGTTAGTAAATACAGATAGTTCACGAACTATCGCCACCCAGCACAATCAATTAAAAATCACTTGGCAATAATAATCCCATGAAAACATATACATACTACTATTGTATGTTACATTAATATCTTATTATCTCTCCACTGGTAAAAGAAAATTTAGATTTCTTATATTTTGGAACGAAGTTCCTTACGGCAGGCTTGGAGGGGATAGGGATTTCGCTGCGTGACCGAACTGAAAAAAATGTGATAGTAAAACCGTAAGAAAAATGCGTGGAAAAAATGCGTGGAATAAAAGCGTTAAATGAGACGTGCGCAGGCGCGACAGTCAATGTGTCAATTTTAATGTCAGTCATTTCTATGTAATTTTATGTTGTCAAACAAAAAAAAAGTGTGCGTCCCGGGACTCTCGACAGAAGTGATAACTTAAATTAATGTGGGTTAAAGTGAGAGCGGAGAAGCCTGCCTACTGCTACCGTATGCGCGAGAGAAAGGGAAGCCAGACAAAGTGGCGCCGTAAAGCGTTACGTTACGGCGCCACTCTGTCTGGCTTCCCTTAACGCGTTACGTTACGAAGTCCGGTCAAAGCCCTGTCAAAGTCGTGTCAAAGTTTTCGCAAAGTCGTGTCAAAGTCTTCGCAAAGTCGTGTCAAAGCCGTGTCAAAGTCGTGTCAAAGTCGCGTCAAAGTCGTTTCAAAGTCGTGCCAAAGTCGTGCCAAAGTCGTGTCAAAGCCGTGTCAAAGCCGTCTCAAAGCCGTCTCAAAGTCGTGGCAAAGTCGTTTCAAAGTCGTGTCAAAGTACGGTCCAAGCCGACTGGTCACTGTGTGGCGCCACCTGGGACTTCGAAATTATCGATGTTCCAGGGAGGTCGGCTAACGCTGGCTGGTCGATGGACCGCTCGCGTTACGGAACGTTTCGGTTCACCCTCCCATAAGAAGTTATCACTTCAATAAAGAGACATATTTAAAATGAAATTCATTCAGCCAGTTATAATTGAAGTATATAAAAATACTCCTTCGATTTTTAAAAGATTACGCTAGCTCGTTATTATTTATAATTACATAAGTTGATAAAAAATGCTATACAATAGCTTTACCGCGGCAGTCTCCGAGCGCCACACGTCTTTTTTTTATTTCTATTTTTCTATTCTATTTCTATGTAATTTTATGTTGTCAAACAAAAATAAAGAGACATATTTTGTTATTTTAGTTGTTTTATTTTAAGTAATTTATTATTTCCTAAAATACTGAATTTCCTAAATACTTTCTTGTACTTAAATAAAAACTAATCAGCAAAATTTAAGAGAAATACAAGAAAACCTACATAAAATTGAGCATGACTTTTTTTGCAATTTGTGTCGATTCTACATTAGCCGAAGGAACTTCGTTCCTACCTGGTGTCCCACGACACACACCAATTTTTTTAATTGAATGACGAGACAACCAAGTCACTCGCCTGATGGTAAACGCCACGCATAAACAGAAGCAACACCACACATAACTTAGAATTATAAAGCACTGCATGGCACTGAACTGCGCTCGTCACCCCGAGACATAATATGTTAAATCTCATAATGCCCAGTAACTTCACTGGCTTTAATGTCCTTCAAACCGAAATATAACAGTGCTTGCATACTGTTGCTTGGCGGCAGAAATAGACAAAGCGGTGGTACTAACCCAGACGGCCTGTGGCATACGAGGGACCTACCACCTTGTAAATAATCTATCGAATACAATACATCGAAGAATTTTTTTCTTCATTTTCTTCTAAGCCACATCTTCAATTTTTGCATATACTATAATGCGTAATGTAATGGCTGAGCGCGCAGTGCGGGTATTTTATAAATCGTGATACTGGTTATGATTATAACGGGGTCACATCTGCGGTGTGTATGCACAAATTACATAACGTTATAAGTGGGACAATATTGAAATTTATAGAGGATAAAAATATTAAGGAAACATACGAAATTATATTATTTATCTTGTTACTGCACGTAAAAAACTAAAAAAATAAGGATAAGTTTAATACAAAAAAAGGTTTTCGTTTTATCCGAGCACGGTAACTGCACTACACCTGATGGTAAGCGCAGTGCAGTCCAAAAAAAACACCAACGCAACAAACAATGAGTGAATGATCATCGCAATTATACTGGTCTGTATAAACAAATGCTTCTTCATACTCCGAAGAGGGAAAAAGCAAATCGAGTTGTCGGAGTTATGCATGAATATACATAAAAATATATATACAAATGAACTGGACCAAAAACAAGCCCACTGAGTTTGTCTAGCTGGATCTTCTCAGGGCTGGGTCGCGCCGCGTTGAATCCAGCGGTAAAGGAAGCCCACTTGAGTTTGTTTCGCCGGGTCTTCTCAAGGTGGGTCGTTTTGGATCCGGTGGTAGTTTTAAAACACGTGCGTTTTCGATAATGCATATGGTCCATATCGACGACCCCCCCAAAATATATAATGATTCTGGACTATTCCATAGTAAAAATATGGAAAAATAATATATAATAATAAATAGATTTAGTGTAATTGCCGAGTGTATTTTGATGATGCTATGTATATGTTTACATTAGTTGATACTGATTTCTATATATAAGTTTCTTTTACTTTTGTACTGACTTGTCATAAGCGCTATTTCAATTGCCTACGTGATTAATAAACGATTTCATTTCATTTCACTAAGAACCCCTCTTTTTTTGAAATCGGTTTAAAGCCTATAAAACAGCATCGCGAATCGCTTCGCATCGCTTAGATAATAAAAGTGCAGTCTGCATGCATCAGATGGCGTCGCGTCACGTTATGGGCCGTGAAACGAGCTTCGGAGACAAACTACGTACACATGTGGCCAACTTATCGGCCCACTAAAAAGTTAAAATGTATGTTTTTTACGGTAAACGAGCAAGTGGGTTACCTGATGGTAAGTGATCTCCACCGCCAATGTGAGGCCACAATACTAGAAGAATCACGGGCGCGTTGCCGACCTTAAAGGAAAGGGGTAATTAGGGATCGGGAAGAGGAGGGGGACTTGGGCCTCCGGATATCTCACTCACGGTACAAGTAGCAGCAGCAAGCCGCTACTTTATGTCGGTACTCTGTGAGGCAGTGGTAACGACCCGGTCGAGTCAGCCCATTCATGCTGTACACATTGTTTACTTAATGAACATAAATGTTTCATCGTTTCTATATCCAGATAAATTAAGAATCTTTTCCCGTTTTTCGTCGGTTAAGAAAAACAATCAAATTCGGACCTAATTTGATGAAAATGTCGCGTAAAATCTGAAAATCTGAAAAAAAATCTACGAATTCAGAACCTCCTCCTTTATTTATTCGGTTGATTCTAAATAATAACAATTTTAGAATACGAGTAATCACTGTACACTAATGTCAGTAACATAATACCTAAACACGTTGTTACAGCAAAATTTACCCCTAAAATGTCAAGGGTGGCTTACACCCCTAATCCGGGCCGCACTAACAAGAGGTTAAATGATGGAAATTAACCGCATCGCGTGGATTATTAGACTAAATAAATGTTTTAAACTTGCTCTGGTATCTAGAGTTGAGGTTGAAAATTTTGAAAGTCCACTCCAAAGTCCAGTGGCTTTATACAGAATAAGAAATGAGTTAATTTCAAATGATTTAAGATGACATAGCCCAGCGGATTAGCAAGCTCAAGTGGCAGTGGGCAGGCCATATAGCTCGCAGAACTGATAACCGATGGGGTAAGAAGGTTCTGGAATGGAGCTTTTATCTTTTACATGCAATTATCTGACCAAATTATAAAGTTAGTCTTAAAGGCTTTTTTGAAATTTATATTTTAAAGGAGAAAAGTGGAGGTTTTCATAGACGCGGGGGCAAAATCAAGTGATCGATATAATATAAATAAATAAACACCGAACACTCACATACATAGTCCTGACCCCACAGTAAGATGCGAGTCTTGTGTTGTGGGTATCAGGAACTACGAGAGACACCTTCGAGAGAACTTCGGTCTCACAACACCCAGACCCCGAAACAAATATTTGTGGATCAGACAAACATTTATCTCGGTGCGGGGATCGAACCCGCGGCCTTTCGCTTCACAGCCGGCTACTCTCCTGCTGCGCCACGGAGGCTATCATATAGAAACGTTCCAAATTCGAACGACTCATATTAATTATTGCCGTAACGAATGAGACCGCGGCGTCATTAACCAGCGCGTGGTTTTGACGCGTCCGCCGCTTGCCGCTGAAATGCGTTCGTTATTTGAAATCTGTGTAAATATATCTTGCACTGTGACAGCTGCGAACATCTGGCTAGGAATCATTATTCTGCCCTACTATTCATAATGAGGTTGCGAGTTTGAACTGGCACCTTTTTTTTATTTGGGTTCAGCGTAGTATATTTTTCGGACGTTATCATAAAAGTTTTGCTTCTAAACCTTATTTATAAAGAGAGTTTTATCGCACGCCTGAAATGAAATATAACCGAAATAAACCGAATACTCACAAGTACGGCTAACATAATTTTTAAAGACAATATTGACATTATTGAAAGCCAATTTTCATATTGCTGAGATTTACCATTTCCTATCATCATCAGCATCATCAGCCACAGGACGTCCACTGCTGAACATAGGCCTCCAGTACCTGTTGGAAGCGGCCTGCATCCAGCGACTTCCTATACCATCATAAAATGTTCACATAACTTTAAACACGGTTTATACCAACAAAGGTTCCATAGATTACCCTAGCAACCAGTAGATATAAACCCTGTATGTATTTTTTAAATCATCTTTATCAAAGCTCCGAAAAAATCTCAACATAAAAAGCAGGCATAGACCAACATTTTATTTTATAGAATGGAAAAACAAAAAGAAGGAATTAAACGAACCGTGCCAAACTCATCAGAGGGCATGAAGAAATAAATTAAATAATGAAGAGTCTTAAAAGCATCCTCTAAGTCGACACTGCCCTTTTCAGAACTGCCGCGTAAACGTTCTCCTTAGTTAAAACGTATTTCATTGATGCCTTTATGCCTTTACTAGAATATTTTTAACAATAAATATTGCAATGAATGTTGTTTTATAGCATAATGAAATGAAATTAAATTTGTTAATCATGTAGGCAATTAAAATAGCGCTTATGACTAGTTAGTACAAAAATAAAAGAAACATTTATATAGAAATCATTATCAACTAATGTATACATAGTATGTTACATAGTGTAGAATGTTTTAAAAATAGACGAAAGACAGAAACACTGTAAATATTTTGAATCCTAATAAATATTTTTGTCCCTTTTTATATTTTATGTTACTATTGTATATGCTGGGAAATCCGAAATAAGAGATCAGGTCTTGAGAAAATATATTCAAAAACAAAAACGTCTCTCTGACAACGTTCGCGTCATAATTCAAATAGACATATTTTACTGCATGAAGAGGTTTTATGGTTTCTCATACCATATATTACAATCACATAGCATAAAATCTTTATTTATTAACCTTTTTTAAACTATAATAATACGGAAACATTATCACCTAAACTTTCTTCGCCCCTTCTTAAACTTTAGCTTCAGATAGCAACAAAGAAACAAATTTTCCACTCGACTTGACAACGCAGATGTAGATTGCACTTGTCTTGTTTACACGACGTGCAACCGCATCTCAAAAGGCAGGGGCGTTGATAATCGAGGGGACATCGCCGACGAATTGTCAACGAAAAATATACAAACACTTGTAGAACGTGTGACGATTTCATGTGCGATAATTTACTGCTGTTTACTGGTCTGCGATAGGCAGATGACCGATTCAGATACAGACATACGAGGAACTACCTTTATGGAATTACCTTTATACCCTCCAAGTCATGTCGCGAGAGAACCGGATGTACACTAGCTGATCGTGGAACCCGATTCACACAAGGTGTGTGGGTCACTATGGTAGGTTTTAACACCATGTGTACGGTGGTCGCTAGCCGAGCGTTTATTAATATCTAACTACAACAATAACTTCCAGCTCAAAGCAAAACGGTGCGATATCAAACAATTTTAGTTTACACTATTGCTATATTTTGATTTGTTTTAGATGTTAAGTATCAACTATATTAAGATAGACAAAAGGTACGCGGGAGCGTCCGGAGGTGTTTTTAAGAAAAGTATGTACCTAAGACTAAGACCTAAGACTTTTCATGATGAAGATTTATTTGAGACTGACTTAAATCTAACAATTATCTTTATTTATACCCTTAACTTATTTACAATGCGTGTTCAGTTCCAGGAATTTTGATCATAACAAGAACACCTGCTAAACTCAGTGATCAGCACATTTATTGTCAATATGTTTTGATTTAGTTCCAAGAACTTTAATCAAATTAAACCTGCAAAATACATTGCTTAGCTAATCATATCATGTTTTCAACGGATAGAGTTACATAAAGTCCTTACGTTTGTAAAAAGCTCATGTGTAATCGTCAGCAAATTGTTATCATATTATTAACAGGTGCAGGGTGTATAACTAGATAAGCATGGGTCGATGTAAACTGTTATTCATATTTTACTTAAATAGCGTCAAACAAATAATAATTCCAGTTTCTTTGAAATCGCGCACATTCATTCATCGCACGCACTTCTCGAGAGAAAATTTACATCGTATTACATACAAGATGG
The DNA here is from genome assembly GCA_949126905.1 of Amorpha juglandis. Taxonomy (NCBI): domain Eukaryota; kingdom Metazoa; phylum Arthropoda; class Insecta; order Lepidoptera; family Sphingidae; genus Amorpha; species Amorpha juglandis. The sequence continues at coordinate 15,479,467 of OX421381.1, read as the reverse complement.
TCCTCCCGTCGCCCCTCGGAGAGATGCCACAGCTTAAAACATACTCTTTGGACAACACATCAAACTGTTGCCTACAGCCATTGCTTGTTTATGTTTTAAAGAGGGCTTTTACATTACAATTGGATTACAGTGAAGTCTTTATATCTTGTATAGATGTATACAGTGCGTCAATAGAGTAGGCAAAATGTCTGGTATCTGGAGTTCAAAGTCTGGTTTATTGTTTATGTAATCTTGAGTCTGGTGTCGAAATACTTATGTGTGACTGGTATCTTGAGTGTGGTGACTAGTGTCTGCTATCTTGTCTCCGGTGTCTGGTGTCTGGTGTTTGGAATAAGAAATCTGGCCTCTGGTATCTTGAGTCCGGTGCTGGGGTCTGGTGTCAAGTTACTGATAGCTGGTATCTTGTGTCCGGTGTCCTGTGTCTGTGTGTGGTATCTGATATCCGGTGTCATGCGTCGTGTGTCGAGTTCCGGGTGATTGCTAGTCATAATTACCACTGTTAAGCAAAGCTTTTTGTCGTCTTTCCATGGACGGCAAAATAATAGAGTTCGAAATTTGATCATTTAGATTAGATAATTTATTAGATAGATAATTTAGAATTTAGATAAAATTATCAAACTACATCTGCCTTGATTTTGCTAAAAATATAATTCACATTTCTAATTCAGTAAAAGAGTTGTGAAATTCGAGCCGTAGCTTTATAGTGGATAATTTATAGGGAACATCCACCCCGGGGCGGACGCATTAAAACTTTGACAAAAGTTTAATTTTTGATTGGTCTCTAATATTATAATTTCATCCTCTGCTTTTGAGATGGTAATTGAATTATTCAAGAGATTTTCATTTTAGGCGAAAAGTTGTTTGTGATAAGTGTCATGATATAGTCGTTATTTTAATGGCTTCTTATAGGTAGAAGCGGTTAGGGGGTATACATTGAATGTAGGATGGAAAGAGCGTCAGCTTCGTCTAGAACTGGAAGTAACTGGGGGTATTAAAAAAGCACAGGAAGTCTTTGAACAGAAAGGGTCGAATTTGCCTCTGACAACAACCACATGGAAGTCAGCCGAAAATGTTATGGATACAGGATATTATTAAGGACTAGTTGTCGCTCCTTTAAACCGAAACACAACAGTGCATATACATTGTTGCTTGGTGGCAAAAATAGACAAAGCGGTGATACCAACTCAGATGGCCTCCCACATACGAAGGACCTACCCCCTTGAAGTAAGATAACGACTAATAACTAGTAGGATATTAGAAGTTAAGATAGTAGGAATAGTGGGATGGATACAGATCCATTAAAACAACCCTTACCACAATATATTACAAAGTTGATGTCCTCAAACAAAATTTGACAATATAAAAATCCCATCCCTTTTGAAGAAGGTAAATATTCAAACATGAAGGGTGGTTGTCGACAGAACCCAGTTAAATAATTAGCTAATATTTACGCATCCTAATTAGCTTAGGGGGACCGATCGTGAAATAATAATGTAGTTTTGTTTATAATGTAACATATAGTAGCGGTAGCCTGGTGGAAAGCGGATCAAACTGTCGAAAAGATGGTCGTCGATTCAATTCTATCCCCTAGGGTAAGTAACTCCCACATGTACAAGTTACGTTTGTAAAAAATAAAGAGAGGACAAATAACTATCTTCAAAACGAATAAAGAGGTTAAAATAATTTATTATGAAAACAGATATCTCTTTACTGGGATCAAGTTATGGAATCTTCGTCACACGGCCGAGAGCACACTATGATCAAAACCCCAAAAACTTCCACCAAATAACATATTTTCTAAACCACAGAAAGCAATATTAACCAATATTTGAACAACATAAGACGACACACCTTTCTATGCATTCCAAACGGACTCGATCCACAACCCTCGGCATAAAAATCATCCCGTAACTGTTATAGAGAAGAAAATAACACGTAATATGTGCACCGGAGTTTAAGTGCGAATAAAATCGTGGCCCGGCTCGATACCTCGCAACCCCGTGTATGGTTATTATTCGGACCTGACTGGAATATACTTTTTAAGTTTATTACATTGGCTACATAGACCGTTATACAATGTTCTACTAAAATTGGATGTGGAAACCTTAGCAAGCTTTTATTCTGAAGGTTGTTAAAATAAAAAAATATTATGGTAAAAGAACACGAAATTGACACATATTTTTACCATAAATGCTAACAATACCAATAAAATCATGGTCGCATTGCTGACCTTAAAGAAAGGGGTAATTAAGGGACTAAGAAAGGGAGGGGACTTAGGAAATCTACGGAAATCTCGTAAACCGTACGAAACGCAGCAGCAAGCCGCTACTTTACGTTGGTAAGTTCTAACTAAACACGGTCAAGGCCCATTCATGCTGTAGACAAAACTGTCTCCAGCGTGGCTCTACCACACAAAAAATCTAACCATACGTTGCCCACATGGATGAACATTTACCATCAAACAACTGAAATACTTATCTCATTATAATCAGACGAATAAAAAGAACCTGATCAAAAATTCCATAGAGTCAGAACAACATTCTCTGATCAAAATAATTTCAAAAGCATCCAAGTTTGTTTCATCCAAAACAGCGTAACAAAATGTTATTTCTTTATACATAATACCAGCACTAGCGAGTTGGAAGGTTGTAGGTCGGATAATAAGAAATGGCGACGTTATTCATAGCACGCTGAGACTCTACCAGATACTAGGATGGGGCCATGGAATGAGCGTTGAAATGAGAATATATTACAAGGTTGCCTTAAATGTTTTTAGATTTTTACCTTCTGTATACTTATTATTAAAAACGGATTCTAATTGCGTAATACCATGAAGATTAGATACCAATTAATTTATAACCACTCGACTCAATCAGTCAACCCTTGACCACGGCCATTACATCTCGTTCATGTTTTATCTTACAGTCAATAATGAATTACCTGCCTAAATATTTTTATACCCAAAATATAGATATCAGTATTAGCTAATCGATTAGATTATCCCATTGGTCTTGTGGCGGTGCACTTAGGCTGCGAAAACTGATGAGATCCTGTAATATCCTGGGTTCAAAGACCAAGTTACGCAATCTTGATTTCCAATTTTCTGGTTCATATTTCACAGGTGACTTACTCAGGATTCAAACTTGTACCCGATATGGCCCTAGACTCGCCACCTATGGGATAATAACAGGCTTTGTGAACCGTAAATGCACTAGTTGCACCTCTGCCTGTCCCTTCGGAGGTACAAGCGTATGTTAAAAGTTATCAGTGTTTTGACACCATTCAAAACCGGAAATCGGATGTTGCGGTGGCCAATTTGCCCAAATTTTACAAATCTTTATGACATGCTTTCAGACCGGAAGCGTCGATAGTTATTTTGGCTCCGAAAGTGGTTGCCAGTCAAATTATATGCGCCTAATTCCATTCACCGTAAAAGCCGCACACGATCCGCTGCCACATGCTGCGGGGTGGTTAATTTATCTGGATTATAATATGGACACAATATGGCCTATTGTTCTATAATAAATTGGCCTATAGTTTTACTTTACAAGTGTATTAACAATATATAAAGAGAATGCTGGTGGTAGGATATTTATATCCACCCGGATAGCGACCACAGGATCAGCCAGTGTATATCCGGTTCTCTCGAGGGGCTTGCGATACGACTTGATGGTTGGTTGTATATATCGACACCGTGCATTGAAGCTGGGCGAGTCTCTGGAATACGTAATTATCTTTATTCCGCAACAAAACTAATCAAAGATAAAGACGAACGATGTATATCAGTGCTTTATCCTGGAAGCAGCAGTGATAGCTCAGCGGGGAGTAGTAAGGACTGTCGAGACGAAAGTCGCAGGTTCGAAACCAGCCCCAAGAGCATACACCTCTGACTTTTCTAAGTTACGTGTATGACGCGGCGAGTTCCATGTAGATGTCTCAGAGAGGAGGGTTTTACAACCCTTAGTCTTTACTTGATGTGGTCAAGATGTACGGCGAATGAAAACTCTCAATAATAACGACACAGGGTTATCACTTTATCGTTTATTCACTCTTTTAAGTTACTACCGGCTCGGAGGTACAATCTTAGGTGGGAAAAAGAGCCGGCGACAGAAAAACCACCCGTTACAGTGCTGAGGATACTTTAACACTTTGAACCGAAACACTTCGCGGTTTTAAATCACGTTATTTGCGGTCAACTAGTTATTAAGATTGACACTGTACTCAAATGACTCTAGTCTGCCATAATTTTAGCAGTTCCCGACTGTTACGACTCGCGGACGGAACTAAACTGATCTTGAAATGACAAGACGCCACTTTATATAGAGGGATTTTCATTATCCCTACTTGGAAAGTAGAATTACTGGGTAAACAACGCAAACCACCCTCAAATTATCAATATGAGTGGCGGTACCGACAATTGACGTAGAATAACGTTATTTAAATAGTTCAATTCAGTGTCTGTACTCTTTATGCTCCGACATGTATATTAAATGTTAATTATCGCTTGCTTTAACGGTGAACGAAAAACATCGTGAGGAAAACTGCATGCCTGAGAACTCGATAAGATTTTTCGAAGGTATGTGAAGTCTGCCAACCCGCATTAGGCCTGCGTAGCGGACTAAGGCCTATATAATATAGGGCTAGTAAAAAACAAAATCCTTGAATAGCAAAGTGACTACACTAAACTTTAAAATTATTGTTCGTTTATACTCTGTTCTCTTCCCGCCAGTTTTATAGCCTCCGCAATGACGTTAACGCTGTTTTCTCAGCCGTTCCGAGCTCCTTATTGCCGCGGCAACAAATTCTGTTTAGCGCAACAGCTTCCAGAATTGAAATGATTATCCTGAATCAATTTTATCTGTTATTATTTGCGGTGAATTTAATTTTATTGGAGGTATATTTTGTAGAACATTTTATTTGATTTGAATAAATTAAATAGAATAATAATAGACCCAACAGTCACACACATAGTCCTGACTCGACACTAGGTTAATGGTGTCGTGGGTATCAGGAACTATGAGAACTATATTCTATGAGTGTTAGATCCACGCTGTAAATAGTTTTGTCTGAAGCATGAATAGGCCGGCTCAACTGAGTCGTTATCACCACACAGAAAACCGACGTAAAGTAGCGGCTTGCTGCTCCGTTTCCTACAGTGAGTGAGATATCCGGGGGCCCAAATCCCCTCTCATTCCCAGTCTCTTAATTATATTTAAGGTCGGCATCGCACCTATGATTCTTCTAACTCCCACAATGAGCGTACATGGGCGGTGGATATCACTTAACATCAGGTGATCCACTTGCTCGTTTGCCGGACAATGCTTTTAAAAAGATACTAATGTATTAAATAGATATAAAATCATAGTGTGACGTCATAATCGCGGTGCGACCTAGTACTGAAGGCACTTGTAACAATACCTCTAAATATAAACAATTGCTTACATGATCCGTGTTTCTGTCATCCCGGGTCGCGGTTTTCACTCGCGCACCTCAAAACGTTCTTTACAGACAAAATACCTTATTTTTTTGAGCCGCGGGCGTAGGTTAGCATACAGTGAGTTTATTACCGCGTCCCCTATGGCACTGTTACAGTGCAATAACGTTTGAACAGGCAATTTCGTTGTGTACATAAGCTGTATTATCTAAGCCGGGGTGCGTTCATCAATTTATTATAGGTGAGACGAGGGTTCTGTAGAGTCTGTGATCATTCATCCGTTCTGTTGTGATCATTCTATATTATAGCGGGGTTCACACGATAACAACAAGGTGGTAAGTCCCTCGTATACGAGAGGCCGTCTGGGTTGGTACCACCGCTTTGTCTATTTCTGCCGCCAAGCACTGCTGTGTTTCGGTATGAAGGACATTGCAGTCAATGAAATTACTGGGCATTATGAGACTTAACATCTTATGTCTCGGGGTGACGAGCGCAGCTCAGTGCCATCCAGAGTTTTGTAATTCAAAGTTCTGTGTGGTGTTGCTTCTGTTTATGGGTAGGCGTGGCGCTTAGCATCAGGCGAACGCCTGCTTGTCTCGTCATTCAATCAAATAAAAATGTCTAACACTACACCGGCTACTAACATGAAATTAATTAATGACCACTCATCCAGGCCCTTTTATTTCCTCGACAACCCCACTTGACCTGAGGCTACAGCGGTACAATCAAAATACGCATGCATTTCTAACAGCCCCTCAAATATTAATGAGATTTCTTGCACTTAATATTTTATATTCTACATTTCGCCACTGTTTTATCGGGGGGTACGTAGAATTGATGATTGCGTGTTTTTTCTTTATTTTTTTGCGAGAAATTGTTTATGACTTTGGTAGTATATTAATTTGTTTTTTATCCCACGGTAGAAGGAAATTATATATCTGCATACATTATTGTACGAATGTAATATTGTTTCCTTGTCCCTTACAGCAAAACCAAACCTTATCTAATACGCTGGTGGTAGGATATTCGTATCCGCCCGGATAGCGACCACCATACACATGGTGTCAAAACCTGCTATGGTGATCCACCTTGTGTGGGTCATGTTCCAAGATCAGTCACTGCATATCCGGTTCCCCCGAGGGGGTTGGCCCCCTCTTCCTATACCTTCCCCATCCCTTAATCCTTCTCCTCCCCTTCGGCCCTGGGATGAGATACTCTGCAGGGGTCACCGGTATCTCATTAGCAGGGACCCCTTTAACCCCTTAAAAAACCGCGACAAAATCCGTTTAAATTAATTTTATATCAATGAGTAACATTCGCGTAAACGTAAGAATTCATTAGGGACCCCTTTAGTTCATCCGAAGGGCCAAAAAAAACCTTACCTAATCTTTTAAACAAAATGCATTTTCTAAATTTAATAATAGCCATCCGTTAACGTCAAGTGTATCGGTAAAGTTGGTTTTCTTAATTTATCACGTCAACGGTAGCTTTGAAGAAAAATCGACGGTACCTGGGTAGAGTTCCTGCTAATGGCTTTTTCAACTACTCTCCACTTAGTTTATACAATCTAATAGTTCACTCGACAAGGATAAAGAAGGGTTAAGAATATACTTAAATTGTGTTAGTGGCAAATACAGGTAGACTGAATTACGTGATTAATACCTGGTGAATTATGGGGATCAAATGGCTATCTGATGGGAGGTATTTTTGATCAAAACTAGCCAATTTTGTACAAATGGTGATCAACTCGCCGTAATGGCTTTTTCAGGCGAGTCTCGTTCCGGAATCAATTAGTATATATGTACATATACTGAACTTATATTTCTGTGGACAGACGAGTGACGGATTTCTGTGTTCTGTAGACGCAATGATGCTCGGCGATCGACATTATAAACGGTGAATTGGAATTGGATGTTTTCTCAAGACATATGTACTCAATCGATTATATAGAATACTGTTTGGTATTATTCTGATCTAGATCCTCTTGGCACTGTTGTGCTGGGACATATACCATGCATACTTGGTGATTGTTTTATTTATTATAGACATATAAAACCTAAAAACCGACGTACGTGCACGAAGAATATAATGAGAGTGAAAGAGGTGTGTAAGGATCATAACAGGGTAAGTCCGTTGTCTCTGCCTACCCCTATGGGAAACAGGTGTGAGTCTATGTGTGTATATATAACTGTTGCCACCTAATGGTTGCCAATAAATGTTTTTCTTTCTTTCTAGAAAATTTCCTGTGCCATATGGGAGTCACTTACACGAGGTACTTTAGCAGGTTTTTCACAATGAGTGCGGCGGTAGCTGTCCAGTCGGGTACAAAAATGATTAAGTACCCACCACATAGTCATACAAATTACTCAACATCGCAAAATGATGTCTAAATGTGTGTTGCAGTAAACTAGCAAGATAAAACCAGGCTCAGGTTTAAGGTATCCTTTGTGCCGGCTCGAGGGGATTTGTATATGCACCTACTTGACGGCGAGCCGTGAAGATGCTGGTTGGTGTAAGGTATGAGAGATGAGTTTATCATTTTTTTTAATTGATTGAATGACGAGACGAGCAAGGGCTCGTCTGATGGGAGGCGCCACGCCTGCTCATAAACAGAAGCAACACCACACAAAACTTTGAATTACAAAGCACTGCATGGCACTGAATTGCGCTCGTTACGCCGAGATATAAGATGTTAAGTCTCATAATGACCAGTAATTTCACTGGCTTCAATGTCCTTTAAACCAAAACAGAAAAGTGCTTACGCATTGTTGTTTGACAGCAGAAATAGGTACCAACCCAGACGGCCTCTCGCATACGAAGGACCTACCATCTTGTAAAGTTGTTCTTGTTAAGAATTTTGATGGTTTAACACATGCTACAAATAGATTTGGCTTGTAGTTTTTATGACTGGCCGCCCGCCTGACGTTAACTCCTCTGGGGATAAACATACCCAGACCCGAAGCAAATATTTTTGGATCACAAACATTTGTATCGGTGAGGGAATTGAACCCGGGGCCTTTCGCTTCAAAGTCGACTATTCGCCCATGCGCCACATAGGCTGTAGGTTTATAAGCTGTAATTAGGTATTTAACTAAAAAAAAAATATTGATTTTTTTTATGTATTTTAAAACTTTATTATTAATAATATTAATATGTAACAGAAAAATTGGAAAAAAAAATTGTTCAATTAATTATAAACATTTAAAAATTGATGAAATTCAAATAAAGATCACGTGACTATAAACGCGCCATGAGCGGCCCCCATAGTTGTGACGTCATAATGTTATAGCTATTTAATAACAGTACAGCGTTTACGGCTATTACACGTGACTAGACAATAATATTGAAAATTTATTGCTAAAAACGAGATGTTAGTTGGTTCCGATTAGCTATGTGTGATAAAGGATTTATTAAGGCAAAGTCTGATAATATTCCTGATGTTGATATATTTATGATAACCATTTTTTTTAAAAAATGACGTTCGGTTTAATTCTGCTGAAATTCGAGGTGCCAAGGCATCAAGGTAAGTCTGTTAAAAAATAATATAATAAATGAAAATATTGAAGTATTTATTCTCCATTATATTAAATATAAGCAGCGATATCTCAGCGGGGATTGGTACGGACTGTCGAGACGAAAGTCGCAGGTTCGAAACCAGCCCCAAGAACATACACTTCTGACTTTTCTACGTCACGTGTATATTAATTGTTAATTATCGCTTACTTTAACGGTGAAGGAAACATCGTGAGGAAACCTGCATACCTGAGAACTCGATAAAATTTTTCGAAGGTATGTGAAGTCTACCAACCCGCATTAGGCCAGCGTGGTGGACTAAGGCCTAACCCCTCTCATTCAGTAGAGGAGGCCCGTGCCCAGCAGTGGGACAAGTATAATACAGGGCTAGTTGGTTGGTTGGTTCATATTAAATATAATTATTTATTTCATAAATTGTAGAGCATCGCGTGAGAGTTACGGCGACAAAGCTATAGGTTATGTTCAACTAAGTCGTAAAAATAATATTTGTATTGTAAAGGGACGGGAATGTCCAGAACACCGAGTTCGGAGTAAAGCTTATTCAGTTAAAGTCCAGAAAAATTCAGGATGTTCAATGCCATGACTGTGCAGCTTTAGCAGGTTTAAAGGTTATGATTTGGAGTCCAGTTAAAAAAAAATATTTACTGAACTCTACGTAAGTATATAATAATTATTTGATTTGTATACTTAAATAAATAATAATTAATAACAATGATGTTAAGAAATACTTACATCGAAATGATCTTCACAACCAAAAATAAACGATTTTGTTTTGGGATTATCACGGTGCACTGCTTGAAACCATTTATTTCGACGTTTGTCATCTTGGCGAACATTTAAAAACATTTTGTCAGGAGTTGTTTTTGTAGTATTAGTACATAATGGTACAAAACAAGAACGATAACTATTGAGGTTCGACATTTTTAATATAAATTTGAATATTTAACAATGACAACAAAATTAAATAAATTAAAACTCTGTATTTATAATTTCTGTATCAACTGCAATGAGTGAAAACTAACATTATGACGTCACACACGCGCTCGGGTTTCTTCGGGAGCTGTCGGTGTATCTTCGGTGCTGGATTCAAAAGTTAATTTTTATTTTGAAATAACTTTTAAATTATTGCGAAAAAAAATAAAATAAAAATAGTTTTGTTATAAAACTTATATATGATCTTTCCATTTATCACAAAAAAAAAAATACTTAAATACCTAATTCTTATAAATCAAGATGATAACATATTATATTTTAACGGAACCCAGCGCTTACAACTTGACGCTCTCTGCCTAGGACATAAGAGGAGTAGTTTTACGATTACTAGACAAGTCGTGGAGCAAGTACAAGTGAGAGGGTAGTGGGTTTGACTACTTGACGTTGACTTAACAATATTGACACTTTACGTTAATTATATCAAATTATATTTTTATACTGGATCTGGATTAGATCCAATTTTTAGTACAGTGCAGTAAAATTATAATGCCAACAGTCAACAGACGTGGCGTCCTTGTGTCCATGTGTACGGTGGTCGCAATCCATTCAGATATAATCAAAAATCAAGAAAAAAAAATCAAAAGTCAAAAATCAATTATAAAACTGAATTGCCATATCGTTTATTAAGTAGTTGAAATTTAAGAAATACATTAATGTTAATTATAATTAATAGACATCATTAAGTGCTGCAGCTAAATTGGTTGAGAAGTGCTGTGGATATTTTTTTCTACAACACGATTGAGCCAGATCACCCGAGTTGTTATAACTAACGAAACCATCCTGTAGTAGCAAACAGATTATTTTTTTTATAATTTTTCAGCAAAGTACCCGTCTCTCAGCTTTTCTCGTGAAAATCCGCATTAAGTAATACAGTCACCGGATCTAACCGGTTCCAACCGGTTACGTGCGCTTCTCGGCCTCAAACCACTCACGGGATAATCTGCATCTCTAAACAATGTGTGTTTATTAAAAAATCTTGCGTGGAAGGTTTAGCAGCTTTGGAAGAATATTAAATTCTTAGATTTTTTTAATATCTGGTTGAAAACTGTAATAATTTATATTATGTATATACGCTTTTTATAGCAGATTTTGAGTGTTATCCATCCCCAATGAACTTCCAAAATAGCAGAAAAGTCATAGTTGAGTTGCTGACCTTGAAAGGAAACGGCATTTGGAAAGAAAGAAAGAGCAGGGGGAAATCAAGTCTCCAAAAATATTATTCACTGTATATTGAAGGACATTGAAGCAAGTGACATTACTGACACACTGCTATGCATTATGAGACTTAACATCTTATGTTTCGGGGTGACAAGTAAGTGTTTTGTAATTCAAAGTTCTGTGTGGTGTTGCTTCTGTTTATGGGCAGGCGTGGTACTTACTATCAGGCGAAGGCCTTGCTGGTCTTGTCATTCAATCAAATAAGAAAAAAAATCGCAACACCAAGTTGCCATTACACTTAACGCCATAATAGAATACTCAACCTCCATATTCCATGGCACAAAGTCGATCTGCACCATTAAAAAAGTCGACATACTCAACACGCTTGTCAATACCAAAACAATTTATTCCATTTATTTCGCAAAAAATAATTCAAATGTCCCAAATAGATTCGGAACGCGGGCCTCTCCAAATTTGATTATAATACAGGCGGTGTCTCGATAATTTAAGTCGACGAAAAAAAAAACGGATTGGCACGAAATTGGAATAACAAGATAGGAACAAGAAATAATTCCCATTGTCAGGGGAATCGAAACTTATTGAGGGAAACCAATTTGTACCAGAAAAATCCAGTTTTTCCCGGTATATGCCAGAATGAGGCGCTCTCAACCGCCTGTGGGCGGTACGGTATAAAGGACGTTGCTTTCAAAGATATGTTAACTATTTAATGGAAGGTTGTTGTTCAGTATAGATTTTGTGAATATTCCTGTATTAGCATTTATGTACTTTAAACAATTATCCTACTTTTGTGATTGAACAAAACATAACACTTACAATGATACAGAGGCTTATCCTGTAAACCATTATTATTTTTAAGTCTTTACGCACTCCATTCGATACGAATACAAGATGTATATTTTTTTATAGCATAAACCGGCAAACGAGCAAGTGGGTCACTTGATGGTAAGTGATCTCCAGTGCCCATGTACGCCTATAATACTAAAAGAAGGCGCGATGCCGAACTTAAAAAGATAATTAAAGGATTGAGAAGGGATATCGCAATCATCGTACGAAACGCAGCAGCAAGCAGCTACTTTTCTAAAAAAGCAATATGTAAAATGGTAAGGACATGTAACTTTAAAAAATAAACTCGAAGAGATAGTTCTTTTCAACATAAATATGAGTTTAAAAGAAATACCATTCCCCTTTGAACGTATTCAACGAAATAAAAGTAAAGTTCTAAATTTCCAATAGAGTTCCCGATAAATTATAAAATATACACCAGATGTCTTTTATTCCAATGCATACGGGCCCAGCCCCGCGCGCCGCGACCCGCGATACGTTCTTCTTGGCGTCTATATAAGACACAAACGAGAGAGAACAGAGAGTCCAGAATATAAATATTTAATTATTAAATATTTTTACTGCCTCGGTGGCACATTTGTAATATTACACGGTCTAACTGCTGTGCTGAGGTAAATTGATATTGGGTTTTCTATCACGTAATGCTTAGTATCAGCCCGGCTCGCCCTCTATCACATCATGGGACGGAGATACCCTCGTCGAAATGTGGGTGTACTTGTTACACCTCTGCCTACCCTCTCGGGGATTACAGGCCTGAGTGCATATGTCAAATATTTAATAATAGGATTCATTATAAATAAGGTGTAAACACAAATTACCTTTCATACTTTAGGTATGGCGATTTTTTTGACATATAGTGCTACAAGCTTTGATATTTTTTAATCTAATAAATTGTTCCATACCTTCTGTACTAATTTATTTTAGGCTTTTGCGATTTTTATACATATTATAATATTTATATGGGTCTTAATCGCGTAGTATTTGAAGTTATAAAATACCTATTATTTATTTCTTTTCCGACATTTCGTCCGAGTCGCGGTTTGAGTGTGATATTTATACCTCTAAATACTACTCGATTGAGACCCGATTAAATACATATTATAACCTTCTGCACTATCCTTGTTTATGCCCTCGCAAACTATCGCTTGGCTAGGGCCGCCGACTTTACTTTATGCAGATTTAAACGCCTGCGTTTTATGGCCTGGATTCACCCCGTCCTGCGCCCCGCAGCCTCACAGCTCATTATTCATACTTTTTTCTAGACTAATATTTTATTTCGTCATTAGTTTCAGGAATTTGTAGAGAAGAAAGGACGGGCTTGTGGTTAATTTGTGCCTGCGTCTAATTATTCTTGGTTGGTTGGTTGAAAATATTAAATTTTACAACGACGAACACGGTAGAGCTATTTATATAAAATATGTTTCACCACCAAGTGGGATGAGTCTCAATCGAGGGTTTATTCAGAGGAATAGGATTTTTCATTATTACAAAGCATTGTGGATTCCCTTGGTATTTCAAGCATCTAAACCAGGGATTCCCAAAGGTGTTATCAACCCCTTGGGGTCGAAATCCGTTTCCCAGAGGCTGACATAAACAAGAATCGCAAAGTGTTTAAAATGGTAAGTATTTTGTATCAATAAAAAAAAAAACTAAAGATAGGATTTTTAAAGTAATTTGGCTATGGGAGTCTGAGTGTTAGTTCATTTTAGTAAAGGGGTCTCTTGCCCAAAAAAGTTGGGGAATTCCTAGTCCAAACGGTACGCCTAGGGCTTATTTATAGAGGGGATTAGGTAAGAGTATCACCATTAAGGCAGGCCATATAAATACATAATTTTCACCATAGTGGTATAAAAACAACACTGGTCATTGATGGTTTTACCAAGAGCCAAGATGCAATGATATGACAATATGAGAATGCAATGAATGATATGCAAATGATTTTAACCACAAACCTCAACCTACAGTCAATAAAAACGACCAAGTTAAAAAGAATTTGGTGTACATAAAAACTTAAATATTATATATATATATATTAGGGTGGGTCAAAAAAATCGACTATTTTTTTTTTTACAAGTGCAACGGAAAAATGGGTTCCTAGACACCTCAAAAAAATTCCCACCAAATATGAGCTCTTAATTTTGAAAGGAACATCCTCCGCATCGCAGTTTTTTATTTTTTTTTCAGTCCAATAGAAAAAAATTCATATCTCTCTATTAATTGACTGTACAAAAAAATGTTTCGAATAAATTTTGTAGGAAATTTGATGCTCTAAAAAAAAGGTATCTTATGTTTTTTTCGTAAACCTCGCCATTTGAAAGATATAAAGGATTTAATTTTGATTACTTTATGATAAATTTCATTTTAGTTTATGAATTTTATAACTCGACAATAAATGACTTTTGCGAAATGCAAAATACTAATTTTCGTTGGAAATTAACTGCTCTATAAAAATGGTTTCCTATGTTTTGGCGATAAAATTAACCGTTCAAAAGATATTCATCATCAAACTTTCATGTGTACGGATTTTAAAAGTTTTTGATTAGATATTCGAAAAATTTCAATTTAATTTATAAATTTCATTGCTTGTCATTAATATAAGTATTATTTGAGTTTTATTTTCAAAATTATCAAAATTTTTCTTCAATTATTCTAAACATTTTAGTTTTAATCATTAGAAATCACGATCCTAGGGAAAATTTCATCTCTAGAGAATTTTTGTTTCGTATTTTATTTCATCTGTTTGAATTGTGAACTAGCAACACCTACTTTTTATTTCATCGTTATGTTGTCGTTGGTTTGTATACATTTATTTCTACAGCATTTTTAGTGTTTCCAAAATTTATGGTCTTGTATATGTGATCGAACGATTAATTATTTACAAATATTGTGGTTACTACGTGAATTAACTTGATATTTATCGAAAATATGGATAAAGAAATTCATTTGATCGGAAAACTTGTGCAAAAACTTGTTTGAAAATTGAAATAAAATACTTATTTATAACTAGTTGGACATTGTTTTTCTCTGATACTGAAACATATCATAATATATGTATAATGAAAACTTTGCTTTTTTTATCAATATATATTTAACCGAGCGATAAATAATGTCCAATTTATTTTTTAAATCGAGACAAATATACTTAAACATAAATAAAAACTTAAAAAATATTTTGACGTTTCTCAATCGATAACAACTAAAATTCGTGTAAATTTTCTTAATAATCATAAATTAAATTGAAATTTTTCGAATATCTAATCAAAAACTTTTAAGATCCGTACACATGAAAGTTTGATGATGAATATCTTTTAAACGGTTAATTTTATCGCCAAAACATAAGAAACCATTTTTATAGAGCAGTTAATTTCCAACAAAAATTGGTATTTCGCATTTCGTAAAAGTCATTTATTGTCGAGTTATAAAATTCATAAACAAAAATGAAATTTATCATAAAATAATCAAAATTAAATACTTTATATCTTTCAAATGGCGAGGTTTACGAAAAAAATATAAGACACCTTTTTTGTAGAGCATCAAATTTCCTACAAAATTTATTCGAAACATTTTTTTGTACAGTCAATTAATAGAGAGGTATGATTTTTTTTCTATTGGACTGAAAAAAAAATAAAAAACTGCGATGCGGAGGATGTTCCTTTCAAAATTAAGAGCTCATATTTGGTGAGAATTTTTTTAAGGTGTCTAGGAACCCATTTTTCCGTTGCAATTGTAAAAAAAAAAATATTCGATTTTTTTGACCCACCCTAATATATATATATATATATATATATATATATATAGATAAGTAAGATAATAAAGAAGTAAATCCAGATTTACTAACTTTTCCGACCTATATAGTCGAGACAAAAGCTATTTATGAGCCAAATTTGTTCAGAATATGAAAATAGTTTGTTGAATACATTTCTATATGAATGAAGATGTAGTCGCAATGTACTTTAGTTTGAATTGTAAGATACTACGTGTTAGGGAATACAAGAAGAGTATCTAGTCGTAGAGGATGTAATATTATTCATACGAGGTCATATATTGAAAGTTTAAGAAGCGCAGTGGGCAAGTAGCTGGCTGCGAAGCGAGAAGTCATTGGATTCCTGATCGATTCGATTTCCAAATCCCCTCCTCTTCGCAATCCCTTATTATCTTTTTCCTTTAAGGTCGGCAACGCGCCCATGATTCTCCTGGTGGTGGGCGTACATGGGCGGTGGAGATCACTTACCATCCGGTGACCCAATTGCTGGTTTGCCGGTCTATGCTATAAAAAAAAATATAAGTTCACATCTGTATCTCTGAGAAGATGGGTAGGGATGGAAATGGTTAATCCATTAAACCAGCTTTTAAATAAAAACACCGCATTCAAATCGGTCCATTTGCTTAGGAACTACGTTGCTATATACACACCCACAAACAAGGAAACTACACTTATACCACCACTTTTTTATGGGAGGTTAAAACATACTATAGACGGTAGGTTTTCTGTTAGGTCCTTAAGTAAGAGATCAAGATATTGAGAGCGGGTAGGTATATTTCTGCCGCCAGTCAGAAGTGTGTAAGTTGTGTTTCTTTTTTAAGAAAATTGAAGCCAGTTACTAGAAATAATAAAACTGCTTGTGAGAGGGTACCTGATATTATTGTACCCGACTGTATAGCGACGTATTAATTTTTAACAGCCTAAAATTACCAGCCTCTATGGCTCAGTGGGCCAATAGCCGGCTGTGAAGCGAGAGGCCGTGGGTTCAATTCCCGCACTGAGACAAGTATTTGTGTGATCCATAGAGATTTGTTTCGGGTCTAGGTGTGGTGGGACCGCAATTCCCTTGTAGTTTCTGATACTCACGATACAGGTAACCTAGTGTGGGGTCAGAACTATGTGTGTGACTGTTGAGTGTATTTAATAGCAAATAAAAACCATTAAAACTCTGCCATCACACCATATCTCAATCGTGCGAAACCTTATCGTCATTAATGTTTGTATGGTCTAAATCACCAAGGTCATTGACGGGAAATACAATCCTAATCAAAACATTTGAGATGGGTGACCACAGAAGACAATTCAATTACCTCAAAAACCAAGCATCCGTCATTTCACCAAACAATATGCTCCACAAACCTCTTAGTAATACCATCTTAAATAATAAATAATTCTAGAATGTATATAAATATTCGATCCCACCCTCTCGGCACAGACAGACATTAAACAGATTTCTCGCTCATAAAATCCGGTAATTTGAATTCCTTAAGACTTTAGAGGGACAGGGGACGTTTGCGTCTCTAATAATACTGTGTATGCTTTGAAATGTTGCCAACAATTTTATACGCACTACAAAATATAATTTTTGTGTTAATTGTACCCATTTTGGGAATGATGTGGACTTTTGTATCTTTAGAAATAATCTTATTTGAGTCAGTAAATAAAAATTTTAGACAATTTTTTTTCAAAATCGATTTTAAAAACCGAATCGTGATATATTTTGTTATCAGATTTGCATTTTCCCTCTCCGGAGAATGGAGAAGCATTTATACAGGCCGACATGATTCTGGTGACCACCGATAAAATCATTATTTGTCAGTGGTCGCTGGGTTTTTTGACTGCATTGCGCTTACCATCGGGTCTAGTGCAGTCACTTTGCCGTGCTCGTATAAAAAAAGGAAGTATGTGTTATCACCCTGAAAGTATTTAAAAAAACTGAAATGCAAAAAACAAGGTTTAAAATCTAGGTATTTTCCAATAACTTTATACACCATAATAATATTATTTGCATATAAAAAGTTTTATTAATCGGCAGGCAAAACTGGGTGGAACTGTCTAGCGATGCATACAGGGTGAGCAGAGGGGACAATAACAGTGCGGGGATGGTGAAATTTATGACGTCATCAAAGGCGACGTACCGGGAGTAATATTATATGAGCTTATGATCACGACGAATAGCACACGGGGGTGAATGGAATTTATTTAAAGTGATTTTCAATGTTGCAGAAAAATATGACTTAATAAAAAATATGCATATTATTATCACGAATGGATGCGAAATATACCAAAGTTGAAAAAAAAAACATTACTCTAAAGGTAAGTTTTAAGGTGCGCGACCGCGATAAGAGAATTTTTGAAGATACAAGATTGGTTATTTCTATTTTTAGGTTTTTTGTTGTATGTGTAGAGCTGAAAGTCGTGAGTTCGAAACCAGCGCCAAGAGCATGCACCTTCTAAGTCACGTGTATAGTATTTTTTTTTTTATCCTGGCTCGGCAAAGTGACTGCGCTACACCTGATGGTAAGTGTAGCGCAATCCAGGAATGGTGTCGACCAACGACAAACAATGTGTCCATCGTAGGTCGGGCCTGCCTTACAGCTTCTTCACACTCCGTTTAAAGAACCCCATATTATATTATATTATTTTAAGTATCGCTTACTTTAACGGTGAATAAAATATCGTGAGGAAACCTGCATACTTAAGAAGTTATAAGGATTCCTAAGGTTTGTGAAGCCTGCCAGTCCGCATTAGGCCAGCGTGGTGGACTAAGGCCTAACCCCTCTCATACAGTAAAGGAGGCCCGTGCCCAGCAGTGGGACGAGTATCATAAAGAACAAGTATTATTATTATTAGTTTTTTTAGTCGCTTTTACACAAGCAATCACAAAATTCAAATAAAGTAAGTTTAAATTTCCACCCCTATACGCACTGCAGCATCCCCATGCAGTGCAGTACCGACGGACTTTTTAATTTGTTGTTGTTATTTATTGCAGTACACCGTGGGACGTCTCGCTGCGGAGTTGTGTTACTTGTATAAACACTAGTAAGTTCCCGTGACTTTAGTTGGATTCTTCTTACTCTATCAGTTGGTTTAACTTACACCCGGTTTATTAAAGGCTGATCAAATTAACATTCAACTAACAGAACATTGATTTTGGAAGCGCTACCAAATCTATTCGAATTTCTGAAAAGTTATTTAGTGGAAAAAATATTAATTATTTTTACACACTGTTGCTTCGCGGCAGAAATAGACAAAGCGGTGGTACCAACCCAGACGGCCTCTCGCATACAAGGAACCTTTACTATATGATTATTATTTTCTATATTACTTATTTCTATTCGCAAATGTATAGGACAGATAGCATTTAGAAGATCATTTTACAAAATACTAAACCACTATTTAGTGGAGTTTAATTTATTTCCGCAATAAATTCCGTGTAAATGATATGATAATGGTACTATAACATTTTTACTTTGGGGTTCACGTTCCAACGTTGTAATTAAACGCCGTTAAGTTTCCTAAAATGGGCAATATTTCATCAAAAATCTGAAATGCGACTGCTCTAGGGTGGTGTTTATGAATTGGCACAAGTCATAAGAAGATGAAGAAAAAAGAATGAGGAAAAAATTGTATGGGTTGTAGAGTCGACTGGGTTGTTACCACTGTCGCATAGAAAACCGACGTCAAGTAGCGGCTTGCGGTACGGTGAGTGAGATATCCGGAGGCTCAAATCCCCTACCCCTTTCTAATCCCTAATTATCCATTTTCTTTAAGGTCGGCAATGTGCCCATGATTCTTCTGGTATTGTAGGCGTACACGGGTGACTATGCTAGATAAAAATAGAGTACTTCAAATAACGTATCAGCGCTTTTATTCTTCTTTATAAAAAATATTGAATGTAAGAACCTCTATCGCCGCATTAGTTTGGTGGCAGCGTACTTTAGCTGCGAAACCGTGAGGTACTTACTGAGTTCAAGGCACTTATACTATAAATAAATAAATACACCCAACAGTCACATACATAGTCCTGACCCCACAGTAAGATACGAGTCTTGTGTCGTGGGTATCAGGAACTACGAGAGATTTTCGGTCTCACAACACCCAGACCCCGAAACAAATATTTGTGGATCACACAAACACATGTCTCGGTGCGGGGATTGAACCTGCGGCCTTTCGCTTCACAGCCGGCTACTTGCCCACTGCGCCACCGAGGCTGTCAAATCCGAAAAGAAGTTCGGAATATAGTAGCCAATATAATAATAATACAATAATAATATTTTTGATATAAATTACTACCACAAAGATCAATTTGTCAGTATAAACGTATATGAAAAATGGTATGGCAAACACAACTTCCTGTATCACATAATGGGACGGAAATAGGCTCAACGTAACATGGTTGTACTGCTTACTCTGCCTATCGCTTCGGGGATTATAAGCATGAGTGCATGTGAATAAAAATCAAACAAAATCCCATAACCTGCACCAATCAGCCGTCTTACAGCCCCGACCTTCCTATCTACCCTCGATCTAACTTGTAGTTAACACGAAGGGCTTAATGCTGCTCCGACGTGGTGGAATAAAGTGGTCACCGGAACGGGTTCACGCATTCCATTGTTACATAGGATTTTTATAGCGTAGGCCGGAAATCGGGCAAATGCGTCACCGATATTAAGTAATCACGACTACCCATAAACATCCACAATACCAGAAGAATCATGCATGCGTTGATTAAAACCAAATGAGTAGGGATTAAGGAAGAGAGGGGATTTACGAGTGATAGAGCCATGCTGTAGACACTTTTGTTTACAGTTTGAATGGGCCGGCTCAATCGGGTCGTTATCACCGTCCCACAGTAAACCAATGTAAAGTAGCGGCTTGCTGCTAGGTTTCGTACAGTGAGTGAGATATCTGGAGGCCCAAATCTCCCTCCCCTTACTAATCTCTAATGATCCCTTTCCTTTAAGGTCGGCAACGCGCCCATGAGCCAATGCATCGTCCGTAGTCACGGGTTCACTACTTTCTAATACTCCGAGATTAATCTCGAGGCATTTAAGTACATATTCTAGTATGTATTTAATTCCATTATGAATATTAGCTACGAATCTGTTTTAGGTGGTTTGAACCGAATATAATTTCAAAGTTATGAACGATATCCTTGACTTTGTCATTTAAATCGAAAATAAAGTGTCAAATCTTCATTACTGTGAATACCACGAACATTTAAGGTAAGGTCAGAGATCACCGAAAACCTACTTGAATATTAAAAGGGTCTTTTAAAACAGAAATAAATTAATTATATAACACAAGAAATAAAAAGCAAATAATAAAACTTACATATAAATTCACGCTTATGTACCCAAATGAGTAAGCGGAGATACAACTCGAACTTGTAACTTTATTCCTATGCGCTCCTAGTAGAATTCCCCACAATCCCATCACAACCCTTTGTCCACCACCATGTATAATAGAATAGTTTCTGGCGCCAACTCTCCAGTCTCACGGTTATGTAAAATCTTAAATGAGGAATGAGCTTGTTGAAATTCATTTAGACAAAACGGACACGTATTATAAAACTATTTACTCATACTTCATCAGTAAAATGCTTAAGTCATATTAAATCAAAACAAAATCATAATATTTATTCATCAAGGCTAAGAAAGCACTTATGAAAGGTCAAGTATAGAATATTTAAGTCATTTATAAGACTAATTTAAGATTATGGGACCTTTGGAATAACCGTCGCGCTATAGGCTGGCAGGAAACAGCACAGAAACGAGCACAGTTCAGTGCCATGCAGTGCTTTGTAATTCTAAGTTCGGTGTGGTGTTGCTTATGTTTATGGCCAGGCGTGGCGGTTACCATCAGGTGAGCGCCTTGCTTGTCTCGTCAATCACATAAAAAAACCTCATCCTAACACAATAACGCTAACATTTGCACGTCATAGGCTTAAATAAAACATTTTAACCGTAATAATTGCTTGCTCATTAAATCCAGTCAACTTGTAACTACAATAACTGTCGTGTAACCATTTGTACCCGTGTTTTCACCCCATTACACAGTTGCTTTTATTTACACAGCACATTTTACATTCCACATAAAGGTAGTTTAATTAATGTGAATTGTTCGTGTAGTAACAGGTTGTTGTTACTGGATAATAATAAAAAAAATGTAGTTATGTCAATAATATGATCGGTCTATTATAATGGTTCCATGGTCAGGATTTTCATCGCATTTTAGAAAGGACGTTAAAGCGGAAATCTATGTCGTCCAGGAAGTGACTTTGTTAAGTAAACTTCGATATAGTGAGTGGTAGAGCCACGCTGTAGACAGTTTTGTCTACAGCATGAATGGACTGGATCGACCGGGTCGTTACCACTGTCTCACAGAAAACCGACGTAAAGAAGCGGCATGCTGCTACGTTTCGTATGGTGAGTGAGATAACCGGAAGCCCAAATCCCCTCCCCTTCCCAATGCCTAATTATCCCTTTCCTTTAAGGTCGGCAACGCGCCCATGATTCTTCTGGTGATGGGCGTACGTGGGCGGTGGAGATTACTTACCATCAGGTGACCCACTTGCTCGTTTGCCGCCCTATGCAATAATAATAATTAAAAAAATATGATCTCATCGAAGTCAACTTTCACTTTCTACATAAAGGTAGTTTAATTAGTGTAAATTGTTCGTGTAGGAACAGTAAGTCTAGTACTGGTTACAAATACGTTCACAGTTTTCGAATTCGTATAAAATTACTACTGACGAAATGTCTAACTAGTAATTTGAACTGTAGAATAGGAAACAATCGCTCGAAAACTAATTTCGTATTCAACTAATATGATATAAAATTACCCATACTAGCAATTTTAATTCATCATAGTTCCCACTAGTGGCTACTTAAACTCGATGCATGGAGAGTAAACGAAAACTATCATTTTAGAAAACTACCAAAACTTATACTAGGCGTACTAGTTGTTGTTATTGGATAATATTTTGGGGGGTCAAGGCACCTCGAGGGAGCCAGTTTGCCAAGCTGGTCTAATTTGGCAAATGGTGATGGATAATATTTTTTAAAGAATTTGTAGTTATGACGGTCTATGACAATGTTGCCATAGTCAGGATTTTTTTTACATTTTAGAAAGGACTATATCGAGATCTATATCGTCTATAAGTGACTTTGTTTAGTAAATTTCGATATGAACTCACCAAAGTCAACTTTTTAAAGTCAATGTAAGAATTGAAATAAAACTAATTTAAACGGATTTTATCGCGTCGCTACGTCGGGATCAAAATGAATAAAACAGCGCGATAAAATCCGTTTAAATTAGTTTTATTTCAATGAGTAATATAGGCGTAAACTTAAGAAATCAATGTAAGAATGGCAATTTATTTATTTATTTTATTTTATTTTTATTTATTTATCATTATATTTGATCCACCAACAGACGATACAGTAATTTGCTAACAAGTATATTGTACACAATAATCATAAGTTACTGCTCACCTAGTTAATTTCACGTAGTGATTTTTATTAAATGCGATCATAGATAAACATAAATCTTTTAAATGATCAAGGAAAAATATAAATCTTTTGTAATCTGATGTTATTGTGAGTCGAACTCACAAGGTGATCGAGTCACCGTCTTGTTAATTCAGACTTTTCGAAGTCATTTTGGCACATACAACTTGACTTAAGACGAAGTTTGTCCTATAGATCTCAGCCTAAGTATATCAGGTTGGTGTGTAGACGATTTATTAGGAAAACTTGAAAAACCAGTGTAATAAATTTTTCACGAAAAATATTATTATAAGACTACTCCTTAATCGTAGCGGAAGTTCATGGCTAATGTTACATTTGCGTTTTCTGAAATTCCTTTGTCGGCTTTCTAAAAATAATAATAATAGCCTTGTATTCATTGTCCCATTGCCAGAGGTCTTAGTATACCATGCTGGCCTAATGTGTGTTGGCAGACTTCACACAACCTCGTAATTCTTATGGAGTGTTATTAAAAAGGCATTCCTCACGCTATTGCCTTAATCATTAAAGTAAGCGACAATGCACAATCACTACATACATAACTTTAAAAAAAGTCAGAGGTGCATGCATACTTTGAGGCTGGTTTCCAACCTGCGACTTTTATTTCGACAGTCAGTACCATTTCCCGCTGAGCTAACGCTGCCATATAAGTCTAAACATTTTAATTTTCACCTGAATTTTTATAAAGCTATATTTCAGAACTCGATACTAGTTCAGTAGAAAATGATTGTTCAATAAATTTTCAATTATAAACTAGCAGTGTTGCGAAAATTTCACGATTAAAATTTAACTTAATTTTAACTTTCAAACGATCGAGAAAAATCTAATCAAACAATCATAAACCAATTTGAAATTGGTACAAAATAATTAAACTGAACCGCAAGTCGTTGACTTAGGTTTTAAACTTCGATACACTGACCAAAATTTTAATGAAGAATAATTTTAATAAAGATTACTGTAATAAAGTTTATCTTAGCATAATTAATTGTAATGGGCCATGCCTTAGCCACAAATGGGCAGTCTTTCCCGGGGTCATACTATTTTGGAATGTTTGAGATTTCCAACGCTTCTTCCTTTTTTGAAGTGATTAACAATCCCAAAGAACTAAAATTCCAAACATCTTCCCATCAGGACATCTAACTAACTAATTTACCGATGATTTATAATTACTATATGAGTGGTAGAGCCAAGCTGTAGACAGTTTTGTCTACATCATGAATGGGCCGGCTCGACCCAGTCATTACCACTGTCCTGTGAGACAGTGGTAATAACCGGCGTAAAGTAGCGGCTTTTCGAATAGTGAGTGAGATATCTACTTTCGTTTCATTCGCATATGCTAAGTCGTGCTATCCCCTCTCTATGACCAATATTAGATAATTATAAACATATGTCCCTTGTGGAAAAAAATCCTATTATATTTCCAGAATAAAAATAACTTATGTCACTCTCCGGCTCATAACTATCATTATTATGACGGCCCGTTGCTCCGTTGCTGCGTGAAGGAACAAAGCACTAAAAACACTTTCGTATTTTTTGTGTAGATTATGTAAACGAAACTCTACATAGTAAAGCGCTCTTCGTAAAGTACTTTAGCACTTGATAGAGACTTGATAATTTTACTATATAAACAGTGAGCAATCCCGTCTGTTTGAGCGTTCTACTTTTACTAGAGTTCCGATGCAACATTCAGTATGTTTATTAAGGAAAGTTAAAGTACAAAACTTGTATTTATGTAGAGTTCAAATGAGATGATAGAGCCGTAGAGAAAAAGCTTTTTTGAGTTTTTTTAAACATGTGTTTTTAATAAATTTCTTTTCAATGTCAAAAATTAATACGTACTTAGATTATAGATTGCTGGTATTGGTATGGAAGATTAATATAAATATAAAGATGATATGAAAAATTCAGTTAACTCTCAGGGGTTCACTATTAAAGTGTTTTCATTTTTTCTAATATATAAGTATTAACATTTATTAGCATACTTCATAGGGTTATAAAGTATTATTAAAACGAAATACATCCAAAAAAATGACTCACGGAATCTGCTTTTGCTTTATAAACTATTTCCTTTATAAATACATTGGATCTGTACTAAAAGTAGACTTTCCCCCTATTTAGCTAACTATATAATAATATCTTTTTAAATGCATTTTCGCTTCGATTTACATTAGAAACCATTTTGATCTTAACGGGTATGCACTCTAGGTAACTGTCATCAATGGCAGGGTTAAATGAAAATCAGGAATATTTTCCGCGAAAGTTTTTCCACTTACCTGCAGCAGGAGAAAGTTTCGTGACTACGCCCCATCTCGATTTCCACTGAAACAAAAAATAAGAATTCTATTACATTAAAACTTTACTTATTTGATAAAAATATTTTCCAGTCGTTTGATTACACTACCGTAATAGGTATATGGTAATGAAACTTTATGTATAGAGTCTACTAGTTAAGGATTTTAAAAACAGATTGTATTTTTAACCGACAATAAACGGAAAATTTTCTTACAAAAATTAGAAGATATATATTTTTATTATTGATATTATTAAGTCGGTTGTTGAAACATTAAGCAACAGTAACCATGATTCAAAATTTTGTTTTTATAGCTTTTGATTGTTTTTGATTTGGTATTATTTTTTGTAATTTTTTTTTTTTATAAAATACATTTTTGGCTTTTTGTGATCTTAGGAAGTCAATTATGGGTTTTAAGTTAGCTTGTCGAAGTACCTACTTATGAGGATACTTTCATAAGTATCCTCATCCTCATCAATCCTCATTGATTAAGGAATAATTTGGGTACTGTCATACGGTTTTTGTTAAGTTACAGTAGATAGAGGAATTGAACCAAATTGAAAGCAACAATCCTGACATCTGAGGGCCAATTCTGGTAATTAAAAATGTTCAAAATATCATTCCGATCTAGTTTCAGTGCCAAGAAAGTTACAAGTGGCATTCCGTAAACTATTAAAACTGTAATGCAATCAAAAGTATATTGAAAGCTGACTGAATTGACATCGAAATGTAACTGAAATGATATTGTGAATTAACTGAAATATAGTCAATCATATCGATATTTGTATATATGCATGGGTAATATTCTATGTAAATACGTAACAATCAAATCACAAAGTCGTAACGAAACATTATATATTAACAATAAAAATACAATACACTATTACATACACACACATATTACACATTGCAACTGAATCCATGTTTTTTGCACTGTGTGAACATAACCTTTTGGATAATACACTGTCCTTCCTCCTTCAGAGTCGGCCCAAGGCCTAGAATTGGTGATCCGAATTGCTTCAGTAAAATCCAGAAACAGTTCTAATTGTTTAGTCATTGTTTCACTAACACTTTACTAACAGTCCACTAATAATTAACTCCAAATATTGTTTCAACTTTCAATTAGTATTTATCGCGCGCAATGGATAATCATAATTTACTTATTATAGAAATTGAAAGATACGTACTTAAATAACATACGCAACAAAATTAAACAACGGAACAAAAACAATAGGCATTCTTTTTTAATAAAAATTTTACAGCTCTCGATCTTAGTACTTTGAGCCTGAAATAACAAAGGTGTAATCACTGGGTGACCCACCACGACAATAAATTAACGCATATATTTTCACTCACAATTCACAGAAATCCGAAAAAAACGGGTTTTCAATTTAGGGGAAACATGAGAAATTACGTAATCAATTAATAAATTATAAAATCTATTAATCAAATTATAAATTAATAACTTCGTGCTAGAGTAATAACTTTTCCACCCAATTCAAATCGCCAAAATTACTCACAATGCCAATATATTTTGTCCGCTGGCAACTTTATTATAACATTCGCTTTACATTTTTTATAATTTAGTCTGTGGTGGGTGACATTAGTTTGGAATTGAAATGATATCGAATTGACATCATAATGCTACTGGAATGATATTGGAACTTTAAGCGGAGCAGAATGCCACATTTTATTCAATTCGTAGTCTAATATCAGTTTGGTTAAAGTTCAGTCTCAGTTAATGTTAAATACGAGTGGTAGAGCATGAGTGGTAGAGCCACGCTGTAGACAGTTTTGTCTACAGCATGAATGGGCCGGCTCGCCCGGGTCGTTACCACTATCTCACAGAAAACTGACGTAAAGTTGCGGCTTACTGCTGCGTTTTGTATGGTGAGTGAGATATCCGGAAGCCCAAATCCCCCTCCCCTTCCCAATCCCTAATAATCCCTTTCCTTTAAGGTCGGCAACGTGCCCATGATCCTTCTGGTATTGTGGGCGTACATGGGCGGTGGAGATCACTTACTATCAGGTGACCCACTTGCTCGTTTGCCGGCCTAATCTAAAAAAAAAAAACGAGTATTGGCCCGCTGATTCTCTTCTGCATCTTCGATATTCATACATCTTCTCAAACATTTACTTATCACTTACCAATCGCATTAATAAAACAGAATCACATAAATACACTCAAAAAACTTTCTTTTCATAGTTGAGTAAAATCAAATCAAAAAGTAGAGGTTTTTTGTGTTAGGACTATTGAAAAACTTACTTAGTGAAGTAAGTAAAGTGTTTCATTTTACATAGTATGTAGAATTGGCGTTGAATGTCCAATCCTAGTTGAAATATACAACTTGTTAGCGTGTCATCTGTCGAATATACTGTGTACACTTTGCACTGCCTACCTTGTGGCGTAATTCATGAGCGAGGACAGAACTACTTGCGTTTGCACCTAATTTTCCCTTGACATTAAGGTAACAATGAGTGTACGGAAAATAATGTGATAATAATAACGAGTTTTGTGTACATTTTAAAGACTTAAATGACTATGGATTGTATTAGTTGTAGTAGTGTTGTACAAAATTAATTAGTTTTATCAACAAAAGTTTTGTATTTTTAGAATTCATATAATAATATTCATTTATTACAACGTGTTAATGCTAACAAATACTCAATACCACAAAAAAAACGACTGCGACTACATAACTTAAATACAATTAAAATACAAACCAATACGGGTCAATAAAAATATATTAAAACATTGCTATCGTTTATACCTGATACTGAACACCATAAGCCTCGTACATACAAATACTGTCGGATGGGCAGACAGGCCGCGCGGGGCATAAAACACAATATTTTACTGAGCACTAACACACCGCACCGAGCTGCACCGCCATGGCCCGCTGCTTAGACTAACTTTCATACCTAACACGCTTGTCGGGGATCTGATTCGATTCTCCATAAAAATTTGGAAGGTTGGTCTCAAATATATAACAATTCTGGACTTTTTCATAGAAAAATTTGGAAAATAAATAATAACAAAAATTAATGGATTCAGTGTAATCGCTGAGTGTATTTTGATAATACTATGTATGTTATGTATAAATTAATTGATACTGATTTCTATGTATACGTATCTTTTACTTTTGTGTAGTACTGAATTGTCATAAGCGCTATTTCAATTGCCTACATGATTAATAAACTATTTCATTTCATTTCAATGTTTATGAGCATGGTGGAATAATACCTCACCCCATTCATTCGTAGAGAAAGACCATGTCCCGCAGTGCAACAGAATGTATGACTAATACATGTGCAGTACTCTTTATTTTAAAAGGCTTTTTTACATTTTAGTTACAAGAAAAAAAAACAAACATTTAAAAATATAAAAAACATTACTATCCAATGGCGAGGCTTAGGACCCAAGCCACCAGCGGTTAGGACCCAAAAATAACAATAATTGCATAATAATCGACTAATCGTATTATTATGATATACCAAAATTAAATACTTTTCATTACATTATTCTTCAAAATTCCAAATACTCATTTGAAGAATATTCCCATAAAGTTACGTGTTCCATTTGGAAGTTTCCGTAACATAAAGGGATATAAACGGGCGGCTTCCGACCGGTTTTATTTAGGAGCTGTAAAATAGTTTATTGCATATCGTTTATTACAGGTACGACGTTACATCGCCTCTATTATTAGAAGTTATTTTAATATATTGGACCCGCGATATGACCAAAAATGACTTAAAAATTCCGCTGATTTCGCAATTAGAAAATTATAATGTAAGCAAAAAAGCAAAGTAATTGTACCGATTTTGTTATGTCTGCGCTACCAAGGCAGTCGGTAAACAAAAACATATTTGGATTTAATTAATATCAATCAAGATGTTGAAAAAAGGTGCCGACTATTCTAACTTTTTGTATTTTACAGTATTAAAACAGCAATGTCATACAAAAAAAGTAGCTTACCCCATCAATAATCTATTACCCCATGGCACTAAAACATAACGTCTCTATACATTTTGTAGAGACTCAACTTCCAAAACTATTATAATACGACTTATGAAGCGTACTCGATAAATTACCCCGGGATAATTTCGACTCACTCGATATTAGTCTTTAATTTCTGATACCTAGAGCTCATAATGTTTTGATAACAATTTACCCCATCCAGTTGAGTGTAAAACAAGAAATCAATTCATAGAGTAAGCGGTCTGTAGTGACGAATCGTTTTGAACATCAAGTGCTTTGTTGGTTTATTATTCCTGCTGGCTAGTTCGAGTTCAGTTTTATGTACTGAAAGATAATGAAGTTAGATTGTTATTTTTTGTATGGTACGGTTGAGTTCGGTAACTTGATTAAAAATAGGTATTAAGCGAATTGTAGCTTATAGGAATTGTGATTTTTAAGCTGTATTGTACTACCTCACAGCTGGGCACGGGTCTTCTCTACTGAAAAAGAGGGATTAAGCCTTAATCTACCATCCTCACCTAATGCGGTTTGGCAGACTTCACTTAACTTCGAAATTTTTATGGAAAACTTCCTAGGTATGCAGGTTTCTGCATGCTGTTTCCTTCACTGTTAAAGCAAGTGATAACTAATAATGGATACATACGTAACTCACAACAGTCAGAGGTGTATGCTCTAGGGGCTGGTTTTCAACCTGCGATTTTCATCTTGGCAGTTTATACCACTCACTCTGAAATGCCTTTTCCGTAAGTAAAGTTTTACAAGTTCTAATACCAATCATGGATTACCTGTGTGCCAAATTTTATCCAAAAACGTTCAGCTGTTAAGTTTTCTATATCGACCTGTTGGAAGCGGCCTGCATCCAGCAACTTCCTGAAACCTTTATCAGATCGTCTGTCTACCTTGTAGGTACAAATTTTATTTCCACAAATTTAAATTGGCAACATTAATATTTTAATAACTTTACCAATAATTCTTTTCAAATCCTATATAATCTCCAAACCACAAAACCTTTCAAACAAAGAGAAATTATAAAAATACTTATTTTAAAACTCATTATACCAAAAATCAAATCCCAACCCTCCATCTGCTGACGGCATCAAACAAATATATTGTAAAAACGGCCATCATTAATCACTCCCCGAAAAAATATACCATTGAAATGTCAAAAAAAGAAAAGGTTTTGAAATGTTTGTAAAGATTCCGGTGGCGGTGAACTGGGCTGCCGGTGACACCTCTAAAGATAAGCCGCTCCTCTTGTCACGTACAAAGTAGAGCGATACAGTATGGCAATGAAACTGATTTTGCTGTGGTATTATACAAACGGTTTTATATCCAGGGGTATGATGCCACCGAATTTCCAAAAAGCTCAGCCCCGTTAAACCGGGAGAAATAAGAACCAATTCTCACTCCAGACGATTTGTTTTATCCGAGCTCAACAAAGTGCACAACACCTGATGGTAAGCGTAGTGCAGTCAAAAAAACTAGCGACAAACAATGAGTTTATCACTAGAATCATGTCAGCCCGTATAAATGCTTCTTATTTCGAAGAAGGAAGAAGCAAATCAAAGGGCCTGCGACAGGACAGGTAGATGACCGATGCAGGCACAGGGATACAGGGATGTACCCCTATACCCGCCCCAAGCAACTATCTATCCATGTCGCATGTCCCTTAAGAAAACCGGATCTACACTGGCTGATCCTGGAACGCGATCCATATAAGGCGTGTGGGTCTCTATGGCAGGTTTTAACACCATGTGTACGGTGATCGCTATCCGGGCGGATATGAATATCCTACCACCAGTAAACTTAAGGTTGGGCAAAGTGAAAGCGTCTAAGTAGGTACTTGGGTACTAAATCCGGAAAAGACCAGACAGAAAGAAGAAAAAGATTGTATTGATTCAGCATTAATAATTATGTAAGAAGAGGCACAGACTGCTGGAACGAAAGTCACAGGTTCAAAACTTCTAAGTTTTCTAAGTGATCAGTCTGTTGAGTCGAGTTCATTGTCAAATATTGTTTCATTTAGCGGCGAAGAATAAAATTGTTTCCTGGTTGTAGGTTCCTTGTATTGAAGAGGCCGTCTGGGTAGGTACCACCACTTTATCTAATTCTCTCGGCAAGCAACACTATGAAAGCACTGTTTTGTTCTAGTATGAAAGACATTGAAGCTAGTGAAATTTCTGAGTTTTCAATGAAACTGTAGTTGAAGTAATAATCCTCGTTTTGTTTATTTAATAAAAGTTTAAAGTTTATGTTCAGAGCCTTTTTTTAGGATTTGTAGAAAACTTATATAAAATGAGACAGCTTGAAATAATTCTACAAAATTTGACAGCACAATAGATTTACTCATTCTCAGCCTAAGATCGCTGCCATTAGATCAATGAGCCGGTAAAAGTATAAACAGGAATTAAAAATTCCATAAGTAAGGCGTATTTACGATGCCATACTGTGGAATCCTTCCTATCATTGAAGATACAGCGTGAATGCCCAATGATAGCACAAAGGCCCGCGGACGCCCGCACGTCCGCGACGCGATAATGGCTTTTTTTTGTTTACGCCGCCGTTAGCCTTGTTTCTAACACTTTATGTCATGGAAACACACATGAAATATAAAAACAGTTAGCCATTGTGGAAAAATATTGGCGAGGGAATAAATACCTTTCACTGCTACGTAAGGTTACTGCGGTTTTAATGGATGTATATAGAATATTGCTTATTGTATTAGCGTTAATGACAAGATGAGTAGGTTGCTCACGAGATAGAAAAGTCCACATATACCCATAAACATTAGGGTGCTAGAGCTATGCTGTGGACAGCTTTGTCTACAGCATGCATGGACTGGCTCGAACGGGTCGTTACCACTGTCTCACAGATAACCGACGTAAATTAGCGGCTTGCTGCTGCGTTTCGTACGGTGAGTGAGATATTCCGAAGCCCAAATCCCTCACCTCTTACCAATCCCTTAATTTTGCCTTCTCTTTGAGCTCAGTAACGCACCTATGATTCTTCTAGTTTAGTATCATTGTCATTAACAATAATACGACAGTGTTTACATAGTGCTTATTAACATAAATTGATGAAGCGATAGTACAATTAACATTTACACAAAAGTAAGCTAAAACTAGACCAATGACCCGGATAAGTTTTATTTTTGTAAAAATCACATCTATCAGAAATTACTAAAGTTAATTCAGAACTCTCACAGGGATGTTACCGAAGGCCATATATCTTCAAGTTTTTGCGCAAGAAACTTGCCATACCAATTATATGATGGAAAAACGTTCGGGCGCTGGTGTAGAAAAATTACGTTCGCATTTCTATATTCGAGATAACATAAATAAGATTCATGTTTCGGAGCGTCCTTGGCTAATCATTATAGATTTTAATGGTATTTAATCTTACTCAGTGGAGTTTTATATTAATTTATTTATAGTTCTTAATCGTGTCATAGACTGAAGTGGAAGTGGGCCGGTCATGTCTGCAGACGGACAGATGGTCAGTGGAGTAGACAGGTGCTGGAGTGGAGATCATGTTTAGGCAAACGTAGTGTAGGGCGCCCGGCTACACGGTGGACCGATGACTTGAAAAAGATGGCAGGTAGCGGATGGATGCGGGTTGCCCAAGACCGGGATGGTTGGCGCTCACTTGGGGAGGCTTACGTTCAGCAGTGGACGGCAATAAGCTGATATGATGAATTGTGTCATAGAATATACTAATATTTTAAAATTCTCTACAAATAATCTATTTAAATTAGAGAAATACATTGACTGTAGTATTAGATATTGCGGTATTTCTTAATCATGTTTTGGAATCAGCCAGTGTATGTCCGGACACTTCAGACAGAAATCATCCTAGCGACCGTTTTAGAACGCCACACCTCTTGAAGGTCTATATTATATTTGGAGTGTACTATAATTACAATCAGATGCGATGTAATTACTTTACTTTACCAAAAAAAGCGGCCTCGAGTACAGAGTTACATGCAACAGCAATTTTTTACTAAGAGGTTTGGTTAAAATTCTGACAATGTGGTTTATCTCGTATTTTAAATAATTTCTAAAGTAACTTAGATAGTGTTTATATAAAAGTGGTGCGGATGTATATCAAATCAAATCAAATCAAATCAAATCAAATCAAATCAAATCATTTATTGAATCCGTAAAATGTCAAACATTATTTAGATTCAGTCAAATTTTAACTCTACCGCCAGTTCGGAATGCTGATTCGTTAAAGAAGAACGGGCAAGAAACTCTAACGTTGCTCTTTTCTAAACTTATTACAATATATATTATCACTACATACATTGAAGTATTATTTATTAGAGTTAGAGCAGCTCAATTTATGCCAATGAGGAACGTCATAAAGTAAAATAATTAGCATAATATAATAGTTTTTTGTGCATGTAATACAGTAAACATTAACAGCGATCAACAGCGTATGGAATAATTGAAACAAGTGAATTTATGTGACTTTTGAGCAAGAGTATTGATCGACCCTGCTCGTTCGATTTGCTTGAAAAAAGTCATCGAATAAGCATCATACTGAAAAGAATGAACACCAAAACTTCAGCAAAACCTTGAAATCGGAAACATCCGTGTATCGGCGTTCATGTAAAGATTTAAGAATATATGATTTATTAAACTTGTCACTGGTAAAATGGATAATAATGCAAATTCACAAATAAGAATGTATGAGAAGCCGAAGTAAAATTGCTTACAACTTATTCTTAAAATAGTCTAAATATTGACGTTGGCAGATGCCCAAACAGAATCTTGCCAAATTGAAAAAAATAATATTTTACTTAGCCTATTAGACCTTCGCAATTCACAAAAGAATCCTAAGCTCGGAATGCGATACCCCAAAAAGACCTACAATACCCCAATAACAAAGCACCCCAACTTAACACTTAAAAAGAGCAAAAAATCTAGTCAGTATCGTTGGACCTCGCACTAGGATAATCCTCTTTTAATCCTCTCAGCCCTCCGGTCCTCCGATGCCTTATTTATTGAAAACCTCCTAAGACGTCCTCTGTAATCCCTCACTAACAATACACTTGAATTGATTTAATGTGGGGTTTGTTTAAGCGCATTTTGGTGTCATTATGTATAGAGAATTTTGAGAATGAAGCTTAAGGTCTTAGAGTGGAAATCCTATAGTGCTTTATGTTTGTGTCCCATATGCATGGAATGACGAGGTCCATAGAATATGGGTTGGTTTGTTTCGTTTTAAAGTGCAATGTGTATTTGAATAGACAGCGGGTTCCGTGACGTCACTGGAAAGGCAAAAATACTAAAGAGCCCATACGTGAACTTTACGGTAGAGCATTTTAGTGTTTTTTACGATAATAATTAGAAAAATATGATTCAATAAAATATAAGTTTTAATAAAAATTATTCAGTAAATA
The DNA here is from genome assembly GCA_949126905.1 of Amorpha juglandis. NCBI lineage: Eukaryota > Metazoa > Arthropoda > Insecta > Lepidoptera > Sphingidae > Amorpha > Amorpha juglandis. The sequence goes on along the minus strand of OX421381.1, from coordinate 15,444,516 downwards.
AATTTTTATGACTTTTTATAAATAAAATTATATATAATTTAAATACCCTAACGTAAAGTTCACGTATTGGCGCTTTAGTATTTTTGCCTTTTCGCTGACGATAAGACACGCATAGACCAGGTTGACTTATGAGACCATCGATCTTTTAGTGATCCTCACACAACGGTTGCTCTACTACAATGCATACTCCCTCTGCCTGTCCAATCTTTGATACTTTCTATCTTTTGACCCGCTATAAGTAGCCAGCTGAAATTTTCACAGAATATGTGATGTTATGGTTATTATCTAAACATATATGTTTGTAATAAAAAACAAACAATTATATGTACGGGTACACAACCCTGGTTGCACGAGTCCGCACTAGACCGGTTTTTGTAGGTTAATATAGTTGATTTGACTATTTTGTGGATAGAGTATAGACGAGTAGGTGGGTTACCTGATTGTAAATGATGATCGCTGCTGCTGATAAACACCTACAATAGGAAAATAATTTTCAAGGCGATCCTGGACTTTGAGATAGGATAGGCTCTTTTCTTGGAGGCTCTATATTCTGAAAATAATGCAAGCAAAGGCTGAATCCAACTCAACAAACTTGAAAAACTGTTTTGGTTAAAATAAAACAAATTGTATGTAAATTGTACTCATGTGTGTGCAATAAATGATTTCTTTATTTCTGAAAGAAGAAAGAAAGAAAGTATTAAATTAATTTCTTTCTTTTTTTCTTTTTTATATTTCTAAATTCAAGTTCAAGGATGGTTAAATTTCATAGAGCATTTTCCGAGTTTGCAATGCATTCAATCATATTTCTATTTATAGACTCTTTCAGGTCTTCACCAATATATCCGAAATTTATTTCGATGATATTAACAATGCTTAACTATTACCCGATGAAAATACCTTTAATCGATACGGGTCCAAACTTTAACTACTAAAACAAATGAAAATCTACAAACAATGTATAATACTCTCACAATTTGGCCCAATAAACGTTTGAAAACAATAAAAAGGGATGTAGCGCGTAAAAAACGCCACTCGGCGTCGTTCTACCCACATAAATCCCACGGAACTATGTGCCAAACGGTTCTAGTTGGTGCTGATAACTTGCCGTACCCCACACTGCATAGCGACGGTGTGGTACAGATGGTCTATTTTCATATTATACTAGCAGAACCGGTCACGCGTTGCTAAATGTAAATGTTAAATTATATTGTAGTAAACTATTCAATACAGTATATGCCATCTATTGGATACTTACTCAATCCAGCTGATAAATTACCTTACATCGCCATCTGTTGGAATCTTATGGATCTTATGAACTCACAGATAATTTTAAATATAAGTTGCAATAAAAAAAAATCGTTTATAAATTGAGATATAAACTGAGTTTTGGCGGGAATTCTATCAGTGCAATTCACCGCTTATTTTAATTTATTTCATAAACTAGTTTAGAGTTGTGTTTGTTGTATAAAAGTGGTGTGGATTTGTTCAATAAACATTGACGGTGATGAACAGTGTATAGAAACATTGAAATAAGTGAATTAAGAATCGTACTGGAAGGAGTTAACACCAAAACTCCGACAAGACCTTGAAATCGACCGCACCCGAGTTTCATCGTTCTTGTAAAAATACTTGAGAATAAATTATACTTGACACTGGCTAAATGCATAATACTGCGAAAGCCATAAATGAAAAAGAAAGAGATATAAACTATCCTTTCTTTCAAGTTGGACCAAACTACACTCATTTTGCAAAATTTTATTAAAATCGGTTCAGTAGGTTAGGAGTTCGTCGCGAACAAGCAATGTGGCACATTTTTATTTATATAAAAAAAAAAAAAAAAAATTTAAGATAAGATTTGGTAAGGCAATTGGTATTGAGTTATATATAAATGAGTTATAAGTATTTATATTAATTATTAACCATTAAATAGAAAGACTCGGTGCTTTAAAAATTAAGACACGTTGAATAAGCCCCAAGAAACTCAGCCGTATGTCTTTACTAGTAAATCTTCTGCAAAGCCTTGGGCTGTGTCACAAACAACCTTACAAAATAAAACTTGTCTCCAAAGTATCTTCCGACTTTACTACAAGAGGGGTCGCGACGCCGGTGGTGCCAGATAACCGCGCCAAATCTTACTTCGAACACCTTAAGACGTTGTCGATTCTATCGCGATTCTTCGATTATTCTTTTATAATATACACGCTATAAATACCACGTACGTAATTAATTTGACTAGTAAAGCCTCATTTAGATGTAGAGAGTTTATTGTATGACACAGAAGATAATATAACGGATTTCTTTACGAGGCTGTGTCATAGTTTGAAAAATAATCATATGACGCTGCTTCGTATGTGATAGATTTCTGGAATATTTTCTAAGTAGTAGAGCTACGTTGTAGGTCGTTTTTTTGCCTAGAGCATGAATAATCTGCCTCGACCGAGTTATTACCACTGTCTCACAGAAAAACAACGTGAAGTAGTTACTTTGCTGTTACGTTTCGTAAGGTAAGTGAGATATCCGGAGGCCCTAATCCACGTCGCTTTCCTAATACCTTAATTATTAGTTTCTATTTAACACACACATCCATGATTCCTCAGGTGTTTATTATCGATATTCATAGGTGATAGAAGTAAATTTCTATCAAGTGACCCTTCTTACCTGTTTGCCAGCCACGGGTATAAAAAAGAGTCACCAAGAGTCATACGTGAAAATCTCTCGCTTTAAATAAATAGAGCTTTTTTCAAAATAGGCTTACGTAAGGTAAAAGTTGGAGGTCCCTCACCTAATTGTAAATGTCACAACTTCCTAAAACAGTAGCAATTATACTCAGAGCTTTAAATCACAAAGTACTGCATGACACACTTGTCCTATATAATGCCTTGAAATTTCATTGGTTTCAATGGCCTTCAAACAACAGACCGAACCGGAGATGGACCAAAACAGTACAAATAATAAATAAATTATTTATAGGCCTATAAATAAAAAAATAATATTATTCAGAACGATAATATTATATCACTAGCTTTTGCTCGCGGCTCCGCCCACGTGATCAAATAAACAAACAAACAATCAAACTCTACAGCTTTATAATATTAGTATAGATTTGATTTTGATTTGACAACGGAAGCCTTCAAATAATATTATTTTGGTAGCTTTGCAACAGAAGCCTTCAAATATGAATAATTTTCCCCGTTTTTGCAACATTTTTCACTGATGCTTCGCTTCTAATGGTCGCAGCGTAATGTTATATATCCTAAAGCCTTCCTCGATAAATGGACTATCCAACACAAAAAGAATTTTTTAATTCGAACCAGTAATTCCTGAGATTAGCGCATTCAAACAAACAAACAAACAATCAAACTCTACAGCTTTATTATTAGTATAGATAGATTAAAATAGAACAAATCGCACCAAACGAATGCGCCAAAACCCCTTCAATACCTCCAGATATCCTTCAAAGAGACATTTTCCTCGACAATTCCACGAAAATCCTTTGGATTTTTTCGTAATTTTCGCCACAAAACCGTAAAATTAGAGCGTTCGGACCTACGGCTTCGAATCTCGATACTGTTAGATAATAGCTTTATACAGCAATAAACAAGCGGAGATAAGTGCGGCTGCGTGTGTAATCTTGGCAAGCAATACGACTGGAGTGACCGTGAGGAGTTATATAGAGCTGTTCATAACGTTGTTTGTGATTGATGGACCTTAATTTTAGTTATTTAGGATATGACAGTGGGCGTGAAGCCGGCTGTGAAGCGAGAGATAACGGATTCGTTTTTTTATCTAAGCACGGTAAAGTGACTGCACTACACTACACGTAGCGCAGTCCAAAAAACTAGCGACCACCGACAAACTATGAGTTTATCGGTGGTTACGAGAATCATGCCGGCGTGTATAAATGCTTCTTCCCTCTTCGGAGAGGGGTGCGACAGGACAGGCAAATGACCGATGCAGGCACAGTGATACAATAATGTACCCCTATACCGGCCCCAACCACCCATCAAGTCATGTCACAAGACCCTCGGTAGAACCGGATATACACTGGCTGATTCTGAAACAAACCTAGCGTGGATCACTATGGCTAGTTTTAACATTGTGTATGGTGGACGCTATCCGGGCGGATATGAATATTCTAACACCAGCAAAATCCCAAGATTCGATTCCCGCACCGATACAATTTGTGTAATTCACAAATATTTGTTTTGGATTTAGGTGTTCTCTACCCATAGGAATCGACGTCAGGCAGTCGGCCGGTTTCATTTCAAACCAGCTTTCAAAAGAAGGAGGTATCAATTCATCTGTAGTTTTGGAACGATGGATGTGATGCAATATCTCCGCCAATTGAAGATCGATTTTAACGGTTGTATATTCGATGAGATTTACTCTGAGGGTAGTTACATATATATTTGTACAAGATCTGATTACGGAATACGAAGGAGAAATAAAAGTTTTCTTAACGGAGTATATAGTAAACTTAATACATATATATGTTACCGTTACCATAAAGTTCGCGTAGGAAAGATGTTATTATCAACTCTATATCATTCTCCAGTGCGTACCGATGAGATCTGAAGAAAACCTTAAGACCCTTTTTGGGGTGAAAGACGAACGAGTCCAATAAATTGGAGGGTGCCGTACGACTCTACATCCAAGGGCCCACACGTAGCGCTAAATTGCACTCTACCGCTCTACCGTAGAGGTAAGTACTGCAAATAGTTTGATTTTCGTGTTTATTTGGCACGTTTCGATGGTTTATTGAGATGTCGGCTTTGGTTTATTTTTGGGATAATTGTTAAAGATATATAATAATAATACTAGCCCTGTATTTATTATACATGTCCCACTGCTGAGCACGAGCCTCCTCTACTGATTGAGAGGGGTTAGGCTTTAGTCCACCACGCTGGCCTTATGCGGATTGGCAGACTTCACATACCTTCGAACAATTTATCGTGTTCTCAGGTATGCAGGTTTCCTCACGGTGTTTCCTTCACCATTAAAGCAAGCGATAATTAACAATTAATTTATACATAACTTAAAAGAGTCAGAGGTGTATGCTCTTGAGGGTGGTTATCGCTGCTTCTGCTGCTATCAATTATTAAAGATATTTTTTTATTCTATAGCATAGGCTGGCACACGAACAAATCTCACCTGATGGTACATGATCTCCTACGATCATAATACTAGAATAATCATGGGCCCGTGACTACTCATATTTTTTTACATATCAAAATTGTAAGGCAATAAGTAATTTATAAATCCTTACTTTATTCAGCTTATTAATCCAGTGACAGCATACTTAGGTTTATCAACCAGGAGCTCTGTGATGTCCTGTAGACTGTTACATACAGCAAGAATGGGTCGGCTCAACCGGGTCGTTACCACTGCCTCACAAATTACAGACATAAACTAACGGGTTACTGCTGCATTTCGTACGGTAAGTACGATATCCGGAGTCCCAAATACCCCTTCTCTGCCTAATCTCTTAATTATCCCTCTTTCTTTAAGATCGGCAAAGCGCCCATGATTTTTCTGGTATTTTGGGCGTACACGGACGGTCGAGATCACTTACGATCAGGTGACCCATATAATAATTTGTCGGTCGCTCGTGCCCTGGACAAAACTGTCTACAACGTGGCTCTACCACTCAAAAAATAAATTTATGTTGAAATTGCACTTAGTCAATTGTAACCCATCTAATTTACGAAGTTATTAATCATTTGATGTCGTGTATCAGATAGACATAATTTCCGTACAGTTTATGTAATTGAATTAACTATTGCCTACTATGCACAACAAATATCAGCCAGAAATCAATGCTCTAAACAAACACACCATTAAAACAATGTGCTGACACGAGCTATGTCTATTTCTGTAGTAAGGACGTCACTTCGACAGTTGTTAGTTGTGTCAGAGTGGAGAACTTATAACAAAGGGCCGTCAGAAAGGACCCTTGTTAGGGAAACATATTAATCAGCATAGTTTTGCAAGCTTAGATAAAATGTGGCATAATGAAGAAAAAGGAATAGTATATCTAATGCTTGGTTTCCCAAATCTCTAGAGGTAATTGGACCTATTTACGCAAACAGGAACCAACCCACAGCAAGTTCAAATGGATATACAGATTTTTTTTTGCTAAATTCATTAATTTAAATTGATTTGAATACTGTATTTTTTTGCAAAATCGTACATGGAATATATTTTATGCCTGATTGAAATTAGTTTAAATTATTGATTTTAGTAAAACAAAATCAGTATCTCCATTTGAACTTATTATGGGTTTGTTCCAGTTTACGTAAGTAAGTCCAATTATAATTTTCATTCGCTAATATCATAAGCCCTTTTGTGATTAATTATTGGGAAAAGATTTATGTCTTCTGTTAGAGCCACGCCGTAGACAGTTTTATCTATCTATCTAGTTCATCTATTGTAGTGTGTCTGTACTGCTAAAAAAAAATACGGGTTGCACTCCGGGAGTGCCGACAGAAGTGAAAACTAACCAAACAACATGCGAGAATACAAAATTACGGCAACATGTCCACTCGACATGATAAAAGTACATTCTACTCTATTCGCGTTTATGCGAGCCTGGTACTTTTTACGGCAACATGTTCCAAATAAGAAAAAACCTAAAAAGTTTTTCTTTGTCCAAATCGTCATTTGTTTATTAATTACGGCTACTCGCCATGAAAAATGGACATTCTACGCTCTTCGCGTTTATGCGAACCTGGTACTTTTTTCCAAATTATATAATAAGTAAAATATCGTCATTTTATTATCAATATCAAAAACAAAATTACGGTAACATGTCTATTCGCCATAAAAAAAACGAACACAGTCCGGTCAAAGTCCTGTGAAAGTCCGGTCAAAGTCCGGTCCAATCCAACTGGTCACTGTGTGACGCCACCTGGGACTTCGAAATTATCGAAGTTCCAGGGAAGTCGGCTAGCGCTGGCTGGTCAACTGACGTGACGTCTCACGGAAGGTTCTCGAATATCCTGGAACCTTCCGCTCGCCGCCGCTCGCGTTACGGAACGTTTCGGTTCACCCTCCCATAAGAAGTTATCACTTCAAAAAGGTGTGCGTCTCGGGACGCTCGACAGAAGTGATAACTTAAACTAATGTGGGTTAAAGTGGGAGCAGAGGAACCTGCCTAAGAGTGGGAGCACACAATGCGTTGCAGCGCCGCACCGCAAAGATTTCACCGTATCAGCGGGCACACGAGCGGTGCGGCGCCGCAACGTTGTTATGTCGCAGCATCGCCGGCGCCTCAGCAGCGTTGTACAGTCTGTTAATAAAATGGACAACTGTGCGGTGCCGCTCCGACGTCGCAGCGCATTCACCCCTCCCCGCCTCGTCTCGGTGGTTGCAAGTCCGGTGCGGCGCCGGAGCGCATCGTGTGACATGCCACAATTATTTCTATGTAAAACGACGCAGCGACATCGCTCCGGCGCCGCACCGCCGCCGCAACGCAACGTGGGCCCCCGCTCTGAGAGAAAAGGAAGCCAGACAGAGTGGCGCCGCTCGCGTTACGGAACGTTTCGGTTCACCCTCCCATAAGAAGTTATCACTTCAAAAAAACACGTTTATAGACTTATAAGAAAGTTTGTGGATACGAAGGGTAAGTATATCCATGTGTATTGACAGCGTGGTAATTTTGAATTTTATTGACTATTTTACACATACTTATAATAAGTGCTAAGTCAAAAAGTATGCAATGTAATCTCCACTCTATGTTCCAGAAAGCCACATCTATGATTGAACCTCACATGTGAGGCAGTGTGACGCGGGAGGAGTCGGTCTGTCACAGGCGTTGACTAATGTACGAGAGTCACAGCCCTCCGCGTGTAGTGTGCAATTGTACGAGGGAACGAAGCTCTTTTTCGATGTCACTGTTATTTCATTTGGGTTTTATGTGAACCATTCAATGAGTGAGACTGCGTCGGTGGCATAGTTGTATTGCGTACGCGGTACGACTGCTGTGCTGCTGTGGTATCGGGTTCGATTCCCGGGTCGGGTCAAATGACATTGGGTTTTTCGTGGACGTCCACCTACAAGGTAGACGGACGACGCAGGTCGCAGGAAGTCGCTGGATGCAGGCCGCTTCCAACAGGTCGGTCTGGTAATCTTTGGGAGAGGCCTATGTTCAGTTCGACGTCCTATGGCTGATGATGATGATGGCGAGAGGCTCACCCCTATCACATCATGGGACAGAGATACGCTCGGCGAAATATGGGTGTACAGGTTACACGTGAAGGCGTATCTAAATATATAAAACTCAAAGGTGACTGACTGATTGACTGATAACAGTGAATAATAACAGAATGATAATAATAATGATTACTTACACTTCGAACTGACTGAAAAAAGGATATGCTGTATTCAACCCGTATATTGTCTCCTATTATCGCTGTGCTTGCATCAATCATCCATTCCATCCACCGATAAACTCATTGTTTGTCGGTGATCGCTGGTTTTGGACTGCACTGCGCTTACCATCAGGTGTAGTACACTAGTACACTCATATTGCCGTGCTTGGATAAAAAAATATATATTTTCATGAATAATTCTAGTTATTCACTTTAAAAAACACCAATAAATTAGAAGGACTAATCCAATAAGCTTTCCAAATAAAAAAAAATCACCAGATGTACATTAAATCGACGACCCCCAAACCGCTTCATCCCTTATAAAAACAAACAGAGTTAAGGGTGGCTACATACGGGTGTAATCTTTCGAAGGGAACGAATGGACGCTATTGATAAATTTTATTCGACAATTTGTTTTTTTAACCGATGAAATTATTTATTTGCGAGTAAGTTGACTAAGCGAGAGACCTTGGGTTCGATTCCCACACCGAGACAAATGTTTGTGTATTCTACAAATTTTAATAGCTACATAGTCTTGACCCATGTACGTAAGTATGAAGAATTACGACGGACTTGCGGTCCCACAACACCCAGACCCGAGACAAATATTTGTAGACCACACAAACATTTGTATTAGTGGAATTATAACCCACGGACTTCGTAGTTTTTTTTTTTTTTTTTACCCTGGCTCGGCAAAGTGACTACGCTACACCTGATGGTAAGTGTAACGCAATCCAAGAATAGTGTCGACCAACGATAAACAATGTGTCCATCGTTGGTCGGCAAGATCATGTCGGCCTGCCAAAGGGCCAAGGGGGAGGGGAAAAAGAGATGGGAAAAGGGTGAGGATCAGGGGGCAAGCCCCCTGGGGAGAACCGGATATACACTGGCTGACCTTGGAACGCGACCCACACAAGGTGGGCCACTATGGCAGGTTTTAGCACCAGTGTACGGTGGTCGCTATCCGATCGGATACAAGTATCCTCCCACCAGCATACACATTGCAAAAGCCTAAAATCCATATATTCTTCTTATGAATTCTGAATGTTGGTGACATTCACTAACGAGCATCAGTTCAGTGTGATGGACTAAGTCCTAGCATTAGTAGAGGTCCGTGTCCAGCAGTAGTATACTATAATACAGAGCTCATATATATTAATTTAAATTATATTTGGCTTAATCACAGGAGTCATTACACGCAGACAACGCAAACATATCTTAACTAAACATTCTCCCCTCGGAATCGAACCCGTATGAAATAAAACAGCGGGCGGTAATCCGGTAAGCCGAATCTCCCTGTACTGTGTCGATAAGTTTCTTACGGGATAGTTAAGTAGTTATATAAATAGGGAGGCGGGTATGCTATATTTTTGGTGTGATTATGTAAGTATACATTGTTAATAGTTGACTTTTTTTATTATTTTAATCAATAAGTTACGTTACGTAGAACCTATCGCAGAAAGAATTTCATTAACCCATCCACAAAAAAATAAATTAGAATTCATTCAAATCTGATGGAGGAGGCACTTGTCAAATAACAGACAACGCCAACTTTTATGTCACCATGGCAAATGGCCGTTACGTTGCACGCGTGCGAGCGAGATAGTGAGATGTCCCCACTACGTGCTCACCTTTGCTCATACGAATATTTAAAATCATAATTGCGGGCTCATTTTTGAACCAATTTTGATTATGAACTGAGAAACTAAGGTTCCATGTTCAGATGATATTTTTGGAATAAACTGTGTTTGAGTTTTTGATTCGATACATTTGTTTCTTATTTTTTTTGTATTTGATGAATGATGAGACGAGCAAGGCGCTCGCCTGATGGTAAGCGCCTGTAGAGATAAATGTTTCTACATATACGCGTTTCGGGTCTGGGTGTTGTGGGACCGAAAGTTTCTCATAGTTCCTGATGCCAACGATACAGGTATAACCTAGTGTGAGGTCAGGACTATATATGTGACTGTTGGGTGTATTAATTCATATATAATTAAACCTATTCCACAAATAAATGTATGTCCGTAAAAAATCTATTTCCACCGCAATCATTACATTTAATTACGTTTTCTCATGTCGGGCTGTACGTGGGCGCGTAATCAATCTTACACGCCCCCCTCCCGACGCCCCCTACCTCGGTGGAGGGCGCCGCAAAAACAACTAATAACTAAGAAGAGAAATCTAACCGAATGTTTTGTAAGCGATGTGAATTGTGTTTATAAATAACATCTGATTTAGATTCTAGGAAAATTATTTTTAACTTCATTGTCTTCCAAAATGATATACCTATGCTTTAGAGGTTGTCATGCTTAATTATAAGTACAGTACAATGTCATTATAATGTCGGACGGCGAGGAGCTTGAGTCCCTCGACGGTCGGTACACTTTTTTTATAGCATAGGCCGGCAAACGAGCAAGTGGGTCACGTCTAATATACCAGAAGTATCATGGGCGCGTTACCGACTTTAAAGGAAAGGAATAATTAGGGATTGGGAAAGGAAGGGGGATTTGAGCCTCCGGATATCTCACTCACCGTACGAAACGCAGCAGCAAGCCGCTTCTTTACGTCGGTTTTCTGTGAGATAGTGATAACGACCCGGTCGAGCCGGCCCATTCATGCTGTAGACAAATTGTCTTATAATTATTTAATTTGTTGTTCTATATTAATTTTATTTAATTCTATTTTATTAAATTACGTAACTGACCAGTATTGGTGCGAAGTAATCGCACGGGTCATCTAGTTACCTTATAATAATTCAAACATACATAGGCCTTAACGCCTGTAATCCCCGAAGGGGTAGACAGCGGTGTAACCAGTACGCCCACATTTCGCCAAGCGTATTTTCGCCCCATGATGTGATAGGGGACGAGCCTATCGCCATACCGGGCACAATTCCAGACGCCGATACTGAGCATTTCGTGATAGAAAAACCCAATATCACTTTACCCGACCCTAGGATCGAACCCGGGAACTCAGCCGCCTCATACCGCGTACGCAATACAACTGCACCACCGAGGCAGTTTTGTATAATAATACAATTAAATATAAAGATTCTTCAATGTCATCTTTAAAGCACTCCAACCCCGTTCTTTCCATCCATCGAAATCCATTCAAAGACATCTCAAGATACATTTGTCAACCCGTGACGTCGTATTTGGTTAATGTGCAAAGGTTTCGGGGTGGCATCAAGCCATGCTTTATAAATGAAACTTATAACGCTGTAGGAGAACCTGATTTTCTTAAAATAATTGAAGACAGGATTTCAATTTCAGAAACTTTTTTGCGAAAAATCTCTGTTTCTTATACGGTTGTAACATACATTGAGCGGGTCTTAATTAATAATAATAACATAATATAAAAATACTCCCCTGTATTATATAAGTCTCACTGCTGGGCACGGGCCTCCTCTACTAAATGAGAGGGATTAGGCCTTAGTCCACCACGCTGGATTAAGCGGGTTGGCAGACTTCACATACGTTCGAAAAATCCTATCGAGTTCTCAGGTATGCAGATTTCCTTCATCGTTAAAGCAACCGATAATTAACAAATATACACGTAACTTAGAAAAGTCAGAGTTGTTTGCTCTTGGGGCTGGCTTCAAACCTGTGACTTTCGTTTTTTTTTTATGGAAATAAGGAGGCAACGGGCAGGAGGCTCACCGCATGGAAAGTGATCACCGCCGCCCATGAACACCTGCAACACCGGAGGGCTTGCAAATGCGTTGCCGGCCTTTCAGGAAAGAATATGCTGTCTACTTGAAGGTTCCCAAGTCGTAACGGTTCAGAAAGACCGCCGGCGACAGCTAGTTCCACAGAGTGGTTGTGCGAGGTAGCAGGTGCCTTACAAATCGCGCTGTTGTGGAACACTGGACATCGAGGTGGTGTAGGTGAAATTTTATGTTTAGGTGCGATGTCCGATGGTGAAATTCAGCGGCCGGGATCAATCCAAACAATTCCTCAGAACACGTCAAAAGAAGTTTTGTCTCGAAAAGCTAGTATTAAATAAATATTTTGATTTGATGTTGTAGAGTCATGCTGTAGAAAGTTGTCGGATTATTAAGTCTAAATTATAAATGTCTTAGATAACACATTTCATTATCAAAAATATCAAAACTACATTGTTACCGCAGCCTACCGTATAGATATACCTTTAATTTACGACGATACCCTTAAAATGGCGTCGGATCGTGTCATTAGCATTTTCTACAATGGATCCGCTCTTCCTATAGTCGTTAGTGATGGCAAATCCTTTTATATAATCGATTTTGTGATTTTTATCGATAGTATTCATCGTTATTTTACGAAATGTTATAGGCGTTGTTTGAAGAGAAATGGCGCATGATCATAATATCTTTAGATATTCTTTTTAACCGGAAGAGTTTTGTCAATTCGACGCGTATAATTTTTATCTTTTGTTGATGTGGGACCACGAATATTTTTAGACAGTAATCCGATTTTGATGATGCTTTTCTTTCAATATGTCGTAAGTTGAAGCTAGTCTCATTTAAGCTGTAAGTAAATCTCCATTCGTGAGAAGGTCAAATTGGGGATGAGAGTCTAAAATTTCGGCATCTAAGCATTGCTTTTGATCATTCTATTTAAATTAAGTTTTTGATACAAATAAAATTGACAAAAAGAATGTTAAAATATTTTTTTTTATTTTAGATTAATTAATAATTTACGAAATTTACTGTTTGCTATTTCCAAATATAAAACCTTTATATACTAATTAAAGTTGTTCCACTGAAAACAATGAGTGGTTGAATTTAATAAAACCGATTTTATTTATGATTTAATTAATTAATAATGTTATCGATAAACTAACATCGTCATCCCTAGTCCCCAGACCCCGCGTCCGTAATTGCGCGTCCACAATTCGGGGGTGAAAGTACATAAATTAGACCTTCTATTAATACCCGATAGCCGGGTATTTAACTACAGACGGCGAGGTTTAGTTTTTTTTAGTAAATAAAATTATATTATTTTCCTTTGTCTTGGGCTATCACAGTTTGCTGTCAGGGTCAATTTCTACTTAGACGGTTTCAGTTCACGCAGTCCTGACACCGAGCAATAACATGCATAGTGGTGACCCTCAATAAGGTACGATTATCTTGCGTATTGTATGATTTATCTTAACATTCGTCTTCGGAATCAAACCTACGACCGCTTGTTTCACAGCCGCTTATCTATGTCTTGAGTATCATTCATTCCACATCTTATGAGTGGTAGAGCCACGCTGTAGACAGTTTTGTCTACAGCATGAATAGGCCGGCTCGATCGGGTCGTTACCACTGTCTCACAGCAAGCCGACGTAAAAAACGGCTTGCTGCTGCGTTTTGTACGGTGAGTGAGATATCCGGAGGCCCTTCTCTCCTTCCTAATCTCTGATTATCCATTTCCTTTAAGGTTGGCAACGCGCCCATAATTCTTTCGGTATTTCGATCTATGTCATAAAAAAAATAAACTAACAAATTGAAGAGGCCAAATTTTAAGACTCCTCACAGGTCAAGATTTTGTTAACGTGAAATCTCAGTCTGGTAAACCACCAGGGTTGTAATAGAATACGTTTAGTGGATATTATGGTGCTTTTATACTTGCAGTAAAATGTAATAGCCAACGTTAAGGTTATGTTGGGATGGAAAACCGACACGTGTCAAATAGCGTCTAGGTATCCAATACTCCTAATTAATCCAAATTATGATCCTAATGTGTCTCCACGCGCGATCCTCGATTTTTTTTTTATTAGCCCCTTATTATATTACACATCCCACTGCTGGGCACGGGCCTCCTCTACTGAATGAGAGGGATTAGGCTATAGTCCACCACGCTGGCCTAATGCGGGTTGGCAGACTTCACATACCTTCGAAAAATCTTATTGAGTTCTCAGGTATGCAGGTTTCCTCACGATATTTCCTTCACCGTTAAAGCAAGCGATAATTAACAATTAATATACACTTAACTTAGAAAAGTCAGTGGTGTAGGCTCTTGGGGCTGGTTTCGAACCTGCGACTTTCGTCTCGACAGTCCATACCACTCCCCGCTGAGCTATCGCTGTTGTTCCTGCTGTGATCCTCGACTAACAATTTTTTTATTTATTAATTCGGTTAATTCTCAGACAGCTTATTAAATTTACTAATTGATTAATTTTATAATGATTTCTTACGTTTACGCGAATGTTACTCAATGAAATAAAACTAGTTTAAACGGATTTTATCGAGGTTTTTCATTTTAATTCTTCTTTTTATTATACAATTGAGTGACGATACAGCCTCTGTGGCGAAGTGTGCGGGTTGCTGATTGTGAAGCGTTAGGTAATTGGTTCGAATCCCGCACCGAGACAAGTGTTTGTGTGATGCAAAAATATTTGTCTCGGGTTTGGGTGAGCTTTATTCTCAGAGGGGCTGACGTCAAACAGGCGGCTGGTCATAAAAAATAAATATAAATTGATATATTTCTACCTCAAAGCAGTATTTAAGCACTGTTTTGTTTTGAAGGACATCTGCAGAATGACTGGGTATTATGAGACTTAAAGTAGAAGTGTCTTGAAATGACGAGCACAGTCCAATGTCATACAGTGCTTTGTAATTCAAGGTTATGTGTGGTATTGCTTCTGTTTATAAGCAGTCGAGACACTTACCATCAGACGAGCAATCTCCTTGTTTCATCATTTAGATTATCTAATAAAAAAAATAACACACAAACAAAAACAAATCTTAACAAATCAATCGTCAGACAAGAGGGCTATACGCACGATCAAACATCAGTGCTTGGAGGTTAACGAGCCGTGCTACGAGCGCGCGGCCGGAGGTTCATGATGTTTTTATTGTCACATCCATCATCGCACGTGTGGGCAATAACATGTTGTTTTATTGCTTACAACTCAAATGATGTAGCATTATATTTCATTTTACTGATTTTAACGGATGGTTATGTTTTAAAGCCCTGGAAAAATAAGGATGTTCCGTTTTTTATTTTTATATCGCATAGGCCGGCAATGCAAGTAGGTCACCTGATGGCGAGATCTCCACCGCCCATGTACGCCCACAATACGAGAAGAATCATAGGCGCATGTATATTTGCTACACATCATTTTGCATCTTTGCAGGCGCTTATAAGTTACAGATGTTAGAATACTTTAATAGTTAAGTATATTTAATAGCCAAGGAGAACAACAAACGAACAAGTGGGTCACCTGAAAGTAAGTGAATGGGTCTCCAATAAACTCACTCACTGTACGAAATGCAGTAGCGAGCTGTCCCTTCACGTCGGTTTTGTATGACACAGTGGTAATAACCCGGTTGAGATGGCCTTAATACACTAATTTTTCTACAGCAAGGCTTTTCTGAAATGATTAACGACCCTAATTATCTACCTTATCGCATCTGACAAAGGTTATGTTTTTAGAATCTTTTTTTTACCTGTGAGCACTTTACTGGTTATCATTGGAGTCATTTTGTAAAATGGGGTAAAATTACTCTTAGCCTTTTTTGGAGTTTGCCTTTCAACAAAATTAGTTTTGGATATATTGCGCTCAGCCTACTCCTTTGAGGATACGGGTGAGAGCTTATTTATGCGTTATCATTAATTTTTTGTTGAAATATAGAATTGATTGAGTTGTTTAATTCGTACCCCAACAGCCATTAATGAGTCGTTAAGTTTAATGGGCATTTATTACTTAAATATTTTTCATTACTCAAGATATTTTTATCTTAATAGCCATTTAAAACGTAAAATTATTGTATCGTTTAAGAAACATAAGTCCATACCTTTTGGTTCAGTATTGAATTCACCACTTTTTTAAGTCAAAACATGTGTTGTTTATTAGAACATGGGACAGAGTGTAAGTGGTAGAGCCGCGCTGTAAATAGTTTTGTCTGTGGCATGAATGGGCCGGCGCGACCGGGTCTTTACCACTGTCTCACAGAAAACTGACGTAAAATATCGGCGTGCATTTCGTATGGTAAACGAGATATCTGGAGGCCCAAATCTCTTAATTGTCCCTTTCCTTTAAGGTCGGCAACGAGCCAATGATTGGCGTTCATGGGCGGTGGGGATCATTTACCATCAGATGACCCACTTGCCGGCCTATGCTATATATAAAAAACAGCATCTAAAGTTGCAATAAATCTATATGAAGTAAAACTTTGTTACATTCTCCCGCGAACGATTTATACTGTTTTCATTGGATACAATGGTTATCGACGAGGGGGGATTCCTTTAAAATTTAATGACGCCATTACAGCTGCACTACAAGCTACTAATAGCATGACGATTTTAATTCATTGCTTCTTTTCATTTACATTATGATGAGTATTTTCAATGCACGCATCTATAACGATGTTATATTGTAGACATCATAATATGGCGCTTTTGAATCGATTTTTTTTATTTATTATTGGAACGAAGTTCCTTACGGCAGGCTTGGAGGGGATAGGGATTTCGCTGCGTGACCGAACTGAAAAAAATGTGATAGTAAAACCGTAAGAAATATGCGTGGAAAATATGCGTGGAAAAAATGCGTGGAAAAAATGCGTGGAATAAAACCGTTAAATGAGACTTTTTTTAAACTTAATTTGATATCTAGCACACAAAGTTAAAGTCAAAATTCCGTTAATAAAACAGATAGATAACTTATGACATTTGGAAATGTAGACGTGGTTTGAAATTTGAATTTGAATTTTTGATTTTAGAACACGGCCGTCCACCGTTTAGTAGCCAGTCTAAGTCTAAATTAATAAGTTTTTATTTATAATTACATAAGTTGATAAAAATGCTATACAATAGCTTTACCGCGGCAGTCTCCGAGTGCTACACGTCTTTTTTTTATTTCTATTTTTCTATTCTATTTCTATGTAATTTTATGTTGTCAAACAAAAATAAAGAGACATATTTTGTTATTTTAGTTGATAATTTGTATTTTTTACAATTTGTGTCGATTCTACATTAGCCGAAGGAACTTCGTTCCTACCTGGTGTCCCACGACACACACCAATTTTTTAATTATACGACGAGATAAGCAAGTCGCTCGCTTGATGGTAAGCGCCACGCCACACGCCATAAACAAAAGCAATACTACACAGAACTTTGGGTTATAAAGCACTGCATGGCACTGAACTGTGCTCGTCACCCCAATACATAAGATGTTCAGCGTCACAATGCCCAGTAATTTCACTGACTTCAATGATCTTCAAACCGAAACACAACAGTGCTCACACACTGTTGCACACAAATAAACAAAGCGATGGTACTCTTTTTTGATATTAGTTTTTTTGGAACGAAGTTCCTTACGGCAGGCTTGGAGGGGATAGGGATTTCGCTGCGTGACCGAACTGAAAAAAATGTGATAGTAAAACCGTAAGAAAAATGCGTGGAAAAAATGCGTGGAAAAAATGCGTGGGAAAAAATGCGTGGAATAAAAGCGTTAAATGAGACGTGTTGCTTTTTTAAAATGAAATTCATTCAGCCAGTTATTGAAGTATTTTTATATCTCCTTCGATTTTACAAAAGATTACGCTAGCTCGTTATTATTTATAATTACATAAGTTGATAAAAAATGCTATACAATAGCTTTACCGCGGCAGTCTCCGAGTGCCACACGTCTTTTTTTTATTTCTATTTTTCTATTCTATTTCTATGTAATTTTATGTTGTCAAACAAAAATAAAGAGACATATTTTGTTATTTTAGTTGATAATTTGAATTTTTTGCAATTTGTGTCGATTCTACATTAGCCGAAGGAACTTCGTTTCTACCTGGTGTCCCACGACACACACCAATTTTTTTTATTCACCTGAATTATTAAATGGAAGCAGTCCAGTGTCAGTGCATTGTAATTTAAAATTCAATAAGCTTCTGTGTGGTGTTGCCTCTGCTTATGGGCAGGCGTGGCGTTAACCATCAAGCGAGCAACTTGTTTCGTCATTCAACTAGTGAAAAAACTCATTCACTTCACAAATCGTATGGTCTAAGATCCCGGGAAACATTGACCTTCACCCATCTGTTTACCGGATGAAAATAATATCTTAGGGTATAAAATGTGTTTTTAGGCAACCCTATTGGTATGTGTTCAGCAACACATTTTATATCCTAAAATATTATTTTCATCCGGTAAACAGATGGGTGAAGGTCAATGTTCCCCGGGATCTTATACTAGTACGTCATAATAAAATACGTAAACTACACCTCTGATTGGTGTTGTCGATGCTCTGCGGTACCCGGCTGAGTAATATGATCATGTCGCGCCACTGGATCGCAATTAGCACCCGAACCTGGGGGCATGCATCGCTCTGTGGCATATCTGAGACGTCGAAAGCAATACTAGTAGGAGTTTTGGCGGGAATTCTGACAGTGCAGTACATCGTTTATTTTAATTTATTTCATAAACTAGTTTAGAGTTGTGTTTGTTGTATAAAGGTGGTGTGGATTTGTTCAATAAACATTGACGGTGATGAACAGTGTATGGAAACATTGAAATAAGTGAATTAAGAATCGTACTGAAAGGAGTTAACACCAAAACTCCGACAAGACCTTGAAATCGTCCGCACCCGTGTTTCATCGTTCTTGCAAAAATAACTTGAGAATGAATTATACTTGACACTGGCTAAATGCATATTACTGCGAAAGCCATAACTAAAAAAGAAGAAGCAATACTAGTGGCACACACTTAACTAATTGCAATGTTTGTCTATGGATCACTCATGCTATGCTGTTTTCGCCGTATAATTATATTTAACCTTACCGACCGACCGGCCGACCTTTAATTATATTTTGTTGATGCAAGAAATCAGTGAAAAAAGTAAGAAGCATAAGAACAATGTCTAACAAATTTTTGACGGTTCCTATGCCAGTGTTATTTTTAAGAAAATCTATGATGTATAATCATGGTTAGACTTTTTTAATTCGAGCACGGCAAAGTGACTGCACTACACTTGGTGATCCAAAAAGAGAAGAGAGAAGTAACCAAATTAAAACTGGATGACTAGATAGAAGTTTAACGGGGTTTAAAGACAGGAGGGTCTAGTACACTAAATTGTAAAGCCACGCTGTAGATAGTGTTATCTAGTTTTCCGGACCGACCGAGTTATTACCGCAGTCTTACATAGAACCGATCTAAAATTACAAGTTAATATTGCGTTTGCGAGTGAGAATTCAATGAGATTTCCGTTGGATCCTATTTCACCCTTCCCTCAATCCACATTTCATACCTAAAGAGAGCAAAATCCAGTATATAATATGTGCTGAATAAACACAGCCTGATTATAATAACAAAATTTAATAAACCGTATTATAAACAAATAGCAACACAAAACAGTGTCGTGTTCCAGTAAAGACCACATCGCTGGGGCCAATTTGCGGCGCGTGCATTGTCGCTCAGCCCACTGCGCAATAGATTGCAATCTGTACAAACAACGCCACAAATTAATCGTTTTAGAACGTTCATATATGAATGTTGGTCGTGATTGTGCCTCTATTACAGCACTACGCAGAAAATATAGCAGGACATTAGCACTATCAGTAAAGCAGAATTCATACTCTGCTTTCCTGATAGTGCTGCTTCTACATTTAAATACCGAAGTCAGCAATTCGGTAGCATCAATGGGCATGATAACGATTTTGTTTCAGCTGTATTGGGAATTATTTTAGGACGAAAGCCTCTAGTGGCAGTTTTCTGTAGGATATTCATTCATGCCATAGTGACTCACACATCTTGTGCGGATCGGGTTCTAGGATCACCCAGTGTATAACCGGTTCTCAAAGTTCAAAGTGGTCGACATGGTATTCTTGTATCCCTGTGCCTACATCGGTCATCCGCCTGTCCTGTCACAGACACCTCGATTTACTTCTACCCTCTTCGGAGTGTAACGAGGCATTTTTTTCAACTGAGTATTGGTAGTTGCTGGTTTCTTTAACTGCACTGCGCTTACTATAAGGTATAGTGCATACATACATAAGTTATATTTGTCTCACTGGAGAGCCCATCGTCATCTTATTATTTAAGGAAAAGAAGTCCAGCAACTTCAGACCGGCATAATTCTGCCCATCATCGAAGGACCCAGTGTCTCTTGGTAGCCGATATTATTTTAGTGCTGTACTTCACATCAGGCCAATGTAGTAATATAGGTAAGTTGTAGTACCAGGATAAAAGAAATTAAAGACAACTTTTAATTTCATAAAAGTCATGGAAACCGTATCCTGGGTTAGTTAATCGTGTTACACGATATAAACTGGCCATTATGTTGAACGTCTGGCTCCCTAATTAGCTGCGGGTTCGCAAGTTCCGTTTCAAAATCGACAAGTGCAACTGCCAGTGTAATTTTAAATATTTAAAAAATACTTGTGCTATGCTTGCATACCTATGCTATGTGGTGAAGTGTGTTTTTGGCCTAGACCAGTTTTTAAATAAAGTTTTTTTTAATGAAGTGGAAACATGCACCTCAGCTTGTTGTTAGTAGTAAGACTCCTTTAAAGATTTAATTTAATTTCAGTGAGTTTGATTCCCGTACCGAGACTAAAAATGTTTGTGTGATCCACAAATATTTGTTTCGGGTCTATTATACGGGGTTAACGTCAGGCAGGCGGCCGGTCATAAAAACTACAAGCCAAATCTCTCTCTAACATTTAATATATGTTCATTAATATTATTAAAGAACATGTTTTGCCGACCCCACTGCGAGTGGGATAAGGGCAGGTGAAAGAAAGAAGGGATGCCATGTCGTAGTCAATATCATTTATAGAGTGAACCACCTGTCCCATCTAGGAAAATACCACTGTCTCCCCTAAAACTTGAGATGGGGGATTAGGGCTTCCAATAATCTCATTCACCGTACGAACTGCAACGACAGGCTGTATTATAACAATTCAGTTTTTTGTGTAACAGTAAAAACCCCGTGGAGCCGGCCCATTCATGCTGTAGACAAAAGTGTCTTTAACGCGTCTCAGCCATTTCCTTCTCTGGCTTCTTAGTCATAGCACACATTTCTTTTTTATCCGAAGACGGGAGAGTGACGGGAAGCGCCGTACCGTACAAGACCACCGACAACTAAAGAGTTTATCGGTTATTACTAGAATTATGCCGGCCTGTATAAATACTACATTAGGCCAATGAAGCGATAGTGTTATAATTCACATCAAAGCCAGAATACATAACAATACTGTCAGATTAAGTGGTTCTGAGCGTTTGACGCCATTAAAGCCTGCCACTGTCCCAGTCACAACACTTAGCAAATAACCCTCTAAACAACACATGTGCTCAAACCATCGATCAATTATAAACTCTACATACTCTCAAAAAGGTTCAGAATCGAATAAACTGTTCACTTGATATGTGCTAAAATTGTTGTGAACTTTCGCATCTGTGATTAAGAGTTTATGACGCGTGATTGAGTGTAGACTCTATTATGTTAGTAATAGGGTTTCAAATCGATACGTTCCGATTGATTTATGTTGAAAAGGGAGTTAGTGGAGACAAGCGAGCGTGTGCACAAAGAGTGACAATATTGTGTGAAATCCACGTTGGCTTTACTCTACGGTTAGCTAGCTAATTATTTTAGATCGTATCTTTACGCCACTTCATCAGAGTAAACAGACATGCTTTTGCTTTATATTGTAGAATAGCGTTGAAGTTCTCAGGTACTTTATGCTGCTTATAGGCCTTCAATTTAAACACGAGGTGTGTGTATCGAATGAATAAAATAGAGTGCTGTTTGTAGAAAGCTGATTTATTCGCGATGGTTTCTGGCTAGGTTTGAAGCAAGACTGATCATTGAAATAAAAATTCCAGACTTTTTTCTAATTGCTTTCGTGAGGATTTTGTCAAAGACCTTTTTTTTCTATCCAATCACGGCAAAGAGACTGCACTACACCTGATAGTAAGCACAGTGCTGTGCAAAAACTAGCGACCACCGACAAACAATGAGTTTATCGGTGGTCACCAGAATTATGTCGGCTTGTGTAAATATACTTCTTCACAGACAGACCTGCGACAGGACAGGTGGGTGACCGATGCAAGCACAGGGATACAAGGACGTAACCCTGTAGGCTATACCCGCCCCAACCAACTATCAAGTCATGTCGCAAGCCTCGCGAGAGAACCCGATATACACTAGCTGATCCGGGAACGCGATCCACACAAGGTGTGTGGGTCACTATGACAGGTTTTAACTTCATGGGTACAGTGGTCGCTATCCAGGCGGATATGAATATCCTACCACTAGCCATATATGATAATGACCTTAAAGTAAATGACTTTCCTAACTCGCGACTTACTGTCAACCTGAAAAAGGGGTAAAATCACTCTACCCCTATGAGAACGCAAAAAACACAGTGAGTGAAACCCCAGACACCGCCCATTTTTCGTTTGTTACCCTCGTGTTTTTTGTTAAGGCAAAAAAACACAGAATGTCCCCGTCGGAGGTAAATTGCCCGATTTTGTCTCACTGTAGGGTTGAATTCATTTTGTTTCGGGTTACAAAAAGGGGTACGCATGATACGTTTGCTCGAGTTTAATTAATGTATGTGATAGTTACATTATATGAACTTTACATGGTAATGTTAGTTGGCGGATTATGATTAATCTGATGGTGGTATTCATATCGGCCCGGATAGCGACCACCGTACACATGACGTTAAAACCTGCAATAGTGACCCACACACCTTGTGTGGATCACTATGGCAGGATGAAAAGTTAATCACATTTTATTTTGCTATTTTAAGTGAAAAGATCATAAAAGTCGATGCATAAATGGCGTAGTTTTCAATTTTTAACCTCTTTTTCACCCCATATAATAAATAATGGTCTCAATCGATCCACTTGGAGTGATATTAAGCGAATTTATCACCTCCCTCCGTTTTTTTGTCGGC
Organism: Amorpha juglandis; assembly: GCA_949126905.1. Classification (NCBI taxonomy): domain Eukaryota; kingdom Metazoa; phylum Arthropoda; class Insecta; order Lepidoptera; family Sphingidae; genus Amorpha; species Amorpha juglandis. Next base: position 15,421,290 of record OX421381.1, on the reverse strand, counting down.
TAAAATCGAATAGTTTACAATATACTCAAATCAAAAGCAACAATGGCGGATTTGTTCCATTGTCACTACAACATAAATAAAGCAATAACCAACCCTCACGTCAAACAAGCCATAACATGCCACCCTTAAAAACCGCCCGGAATCAAACCCGCACCCCAGGCGCTAGGTAATTCACTTACGCCCACCCGCGTCTGCAGACTTTCGCCAACATTATGCCATTGTATGCACAAAATTAGATATTCTCATTAATATGGTACTCTGAGATTGTGTTTGTTTTTTTGGGGGTTTTTTTCTGGGGAATTACGATTGGGAGGGTATCTGATATTTTTGTACCCAACTAGATAGCGACTGTAGAGACTATCTCGCCCACACACCCGCTACTGTAACTCCTGTGCACCAGGATCAACAGTGGCACGCATTTTTGTCGACACCGAGCAGTGAAGCTCGGCGAGTCTCTGGGAATGCCTAAATCTCTTTGTCCCGCAACAAAATTAATCAGATAGAAGGTTAAGCAGGAGTTCGAAATATTAATTGACCACTATATAGCGACTGTATACATATTGAAAAACCAGCCATAGTGGCTTGTTCAGAAGACCAGCGTTCCGGAATCAGCCAGTGTATAATATCTAGTAACTTCAAGACGGCATGATTCTGCCGACTGTCGAGGGACCCAATGCCTCTTGACAGTCCACATATACTTCCGCATACGAGGCGTGGGTCGACGCCAGAAAGCGTCAGGATCCGAATACCAAAGAGGAGCAGCGGAAATATAATGCTGCTTCTAGGTTCAACAAGAGGGCTATAGTCAAGGCCAAGGCGGAACACATTGGCAGAATTGGCGAGCGACTGAAGAGCTACCCCTCTGGAAGCCGTGCTTTCTGGTCGCTTGCCAAAGCTGTCCAAGGTAACTTCTGCCAGTCCAGTCTCCCGCCACTGCGTAAGTCTGATGACAGTCTGGCCCATAGTGCAAAGGATAAGGCCGATCTTTTGGCTCAATCCTTTGCATCGAACTCGACTCTGGATGATCGAGGAGCCACGCCGCCGAACATCCCCCGGTGCGAGTCCTCCCTGGCCAAAATTCGCATAAGTCAGCGTGCGGTCAGGAGAGAATTGAGGCTTCTCGACATACGTAAGTCGAGTGGACCAGACTGCATCCCCGCGGTGGTTCTTAAAACGTGCGCCCCTGAGTTGACCCCCGTTCTCACGCGCCTATACCGTCTTTCCTATTATACCAACAAGGTCCCCACTTCGTGGAAGGTAGCTCATGTCCATCCGATACCTAAAAAAGGTGAACGGTCGGACCCTTCAAACTATAGACCGATAGCGGTCACATCCCTGCTCTCCAAAGTCATGGAACGAGTAATTAATGCCCAGTTATTGCGGTACCTTGAAGAGCACCAGCTGATCAGTGATCGACAGTACGGTTTCCGTCACGGTCGGTCAGCTGGTGATCTTCTTGTATTACTCACACACCGCTGGGCTGAGGCTTTGGAGGGCAGGGGTGAGGCTATGGCTGTCGGCCTAGATATCGCGAAGGCGTTCGATCGAGTATGGCATAGAGCCCTTCTATCGAAGTTACCATCTTACGGGATCCCCGAGGGACTCTGCAAGTGGATCGCTAGCTTCCTGGATGGTCGGAGCATCAAAGTCGTCGTAGACGGCTGTTACTCCGAGACTCTGTCGGTTAATGCTGGCGTTCCACAAGGCTCGGTGTTGTCGCCGACTCTCTTCATCTTGCATATCAATGATATGCTGTCTATTGACGGCATACATTGCTATGCAGATGACAGTACGAGTGACGCGCGATACATCGGCCATCAGAATGTTCCTCGGAGTACTATGGAGGAAAGACGGTCTCAACTTGTGTCTGAAATCGAGAGCTCTCTGGGGCGGGCCTCGGAATGGGGGGAAAAGAACTTAGTTCAATTCAACCCCATGAAGACACAAGTTTGCGCGTTCACTGCAAAGAAGGACCGTTTTGTCATGGCGCCACAGTTCCAAGGAGTACCTCTCCGGGTTTCCGAGAGTATTGGGATTCTCGGCGTCGAAATATCGAGTAAAGTTCAGTACAGGAGTCATTTGGAGGACAAAGCCAAATTGGCTGGCAAAAAGCTGGGTATCCTGAACAGAGCGAGGCGATACTTCACGCCGGGCCATAGACTTGCGCTCTACAAAGCTCAGGTACGGCCCCACGTGGAGTACTGCTCTCATCTCTGGGCAGGAGCCCCCAAATACCTGCTTGACCCACTTGACTCCTTACAAAGGCGGGCTATTCGAATCGTCGGGGACCCCAGTCTCACGGATAACCTGGAACCTTTGGGAGCGCGGAGAGACTTTGGTTCTCTCTGCGTATTCTATCGTTTGTTCCACGGGGAGTGCTCTGAGGAACTGTTTAAGATGGTTCCAACATCACCTTTTTACCATCGCACTACCCGGCACCGCAGTAGAGTTCATCCATACCACCTGGAAACGATACGGTCTAGTACCGTACGTTTCCAGCGCTCATTTATACCACGCACGTGTAAGCTCTGGAATGAACTCCCTGCCTCGGTGTTTCCCGAGCGCTATGACATGTCCTTCTTTAAACGAGGCTTAAAAAGAGTATTCCTTCAACGGTAGGCAGCGGCTTGGCTGTGCCCCTGGCATTGCCGATGTCCATGAGCGGCGGTAACCGCTTACCATCAGGTGGGACCGCTTGCTCGTCTGCCTATTATGGCAATAAAAAAAAAAAAAAAAAAAAAAAACATAATGTTTGGACTAAGACTATGTCTGGATAAGGAAAACTTACAGAATTAGTATTACATTTCCATGCTTCAGTGGCACAGTTGTAATGAGTGCGTACTGGTTAAGGTACAAGATACAATTTGAAATATATACATCTATACAAATAAATAAAATTGGAGTGTCTGTTTGTAATATTAAAATAACCGCTTTTTACAAAGTGCATTTATACACGGTACATATACCAAAACAACATTATTGTCTGTCTATTTTTTTTTTTTTTTTATCTTGGCTCGGCAAAATGACTACGCCACACCTGATGGTAAGTGTAGCGCAATCCAGGAATAGTGGCGACCAACGACAAACAGTGTGTCTATCGTTGGTCGGCACGATCATGCCGGCCTGCCGGTCTATCTGTTTGTATCGGTTAATCTCTGAAATGGCGAGACCGATTTTGACGGGACTTTCACTGGCAGATAGCTGATGTAACAAGGAATAACTTAGGCTACTTTCATTGTAGAAAAAAAAATGCTTAAAAAAAAGACGTGTGGCACTCGGAGACTGCCGCGGTAAAGCTATTGTATAGCATTTTTTATCAACTTATGTAATTATAATTATTTATTTATTTTATTTATGCATTATTTTTTTCTTGTTTTTAATTTTAACTTTGAGGGTCAAGGTCGGGGTAAAGGTTAAGGTCGGGGTCAAGGTCGGGGTCAAGGTCAAGGTCGGAATCTAGGTAAAAATAGGGGTCAAGGTCGGGGTGAAGGTCAAGGTCGGAATCTAGGTAAAAATCGGGGTCAAGGTTAAGGTCGGAGTCAAGGTAAAAATCGGGGTCAAGGTCAAGGTCGGGGTTAAGGTCAAGCTCGCAGTCAAGGTAAAAATCGGGGTCAAGGTCGGGATCAAGGTCAAGCTCGGAATCTAGGTAAAAATCGGGGTCAAGGTCAGGGTCAAGGTCAAGGTCGGAGTCAAGGTAAAAATCGGGGCCAAGGTCAAGGTCGGGGTCAAGGTCAAGGTCACGGTCGGGGTTCAAGGTCAAAGTCTTGTGAAAGTCCGGTCCAAGTTGACTGATCACTGTGTGACGCCACCTGGGACTTCGAAATTATCGATGTTCCAGGGAGGTCAGCTAACGCTGGCTGGTCGGAGGGGGGGGTGTTAGGTTTTTTCGTTACGAAATTTCTGGATTCGGTCTCGCCGCAAGGCCCGCGATAAAATCTATACAATAGCTTAAAAATAGGATCACACGAAAAAAAATCGAACCAATGACAAATTTAATGATATTCGATTTAAATATTTTGTTAAATACCACGCAGACGAGGTCGCGGGTAACAGCTAGTATAGAATAAAAAATCTCGCTATTAAAAAAACAATACTGCACAAATTCATTCTAATCCAATAACAACTGTCATTTGTGGCTCCCCATCAACAAATTGTGACAGAGACGTCACACAATGGAATATAATCGAGTCAGTCGATTATCAAATTAGTTTTATATACATTGCGGTCTTTGTGGGCCCTTTGTTGAATGAATATGTAAAAGGAACAGCATTAGTACAGCAACCCTTTGATGCGTGCCACTTAAATCGAATTATTCGGTGCATTTTTAAACTTTTAATGCCATTTTTCAACATGACATGATTGGGGATATATTTAGAAGGGATAGGTCTCCCTTCGTGTTCTAAAAAGGATTAAATGTAGTTTACTTTATACTTCAAAGCAAGGCTGCTAAAGTGTATCATTCGAAGATACCGAAAATTAAGTTACAACTTCACCATCTGAAGTAAATACTTAAACAATGAATAAATGTGAAACCAAGAGATAAAATAAGTGAAAGCTGTTTTAATGCGTCGCAACAATGACTCCCTCAGACGTCTCACTGGCAGACTGTTTGTAAAATGGAAAACGCTGCCCACATTAAACTGAGTTAAAACTTGGTACTTCCCTTAGCTCGGCACGTCTCCTCGCTATTCTTCTCGGATAATTTGGATGCTGCTTTACAATTTTATCGGAGTTTTTAACTTACAAACTTCGCTCAACGTTTTGTTTGCATTTAAGTGAAGATGGTTAGGAGTACTATAATTCTTAACTATTACATGGGCTGAGGGAGTAGTGAGGTCACCGATTTAATTTCATAGTAGGACAATCACAATTTGTGTTTGCGTTTTTCGATAACAAAATTAATTAAGTCTGAAATGTGTATCCGATGCGGTTATAGTCTCATCATTTTGTAAACTAGTACTAAAATAACATCGGTGAACCATGGGTACGTTAATTGCACTGTTTACCCTATTGGGATACATGCGTGAGCTTATATATGTATAAATAGCAGTAATAGGTTAGCCGTAACTGGTACGAACTGCCGAGACGAAAGTTCGGGATTCCTCACGATGTTTTCCATCTAAAATGCAAACAATATTTTAACAATGAATACGTAACTTAACAAGGTACATAACTTTGTGAATGGTTTCGAACCTGCGACTTTCACGACAGCGCATGACACTACTTTCATTACACTGTTGTTTATTAGCATGAATGACGATTCAATTTGTATAGGCACTAAGATGCTAAGCGCCACGCCTGCCCATAAAAAGAAGCAACATCACAAAGAATCTTGAATTAAGTCTCATAATGCCGTGATTTTACTGACTTCACTGTCCTTCGAACTGACTGACAAAGTGGTGCTACCAAGACAGCCTCTCGCATACGAGATACCTACCAACGAGTAAAAATAGAAAGTAGATATAAGTATTATTTTTCCGTCAGCCTGAATTAGTCCACTTCTGGACATAGGCTTTTCCAAGTCCTCACCACCCATGGCAGTCCTTCTCCTTCATCATACAACCGCCTCCCACCACGACGATATAGATATCTTTACATAGTATAAAATGAAGTCGCTTCCGCTGTCTGTTCGCTTAGATCTTTAAAACTATTCAACGGATATTAATGCAGTTTTCAGCAATAGATAGTAATAAATACGAGAAATTAGTTATTATAATAAACCATTTTATTTCAAGTCTATCAAAGAATGACAAGTGACATATCTATATTTAAATAATTCTCTTCTTTGACGTGACATACACTATGCTATTAACAAAGGAAGAGGTAAATATCCAATAGGTCTCCGCCCTTAATTATTGCGTTATAGCTCCGTCGATTGAGGTGCTTAACATTTGGTTAATGTGCCTTCTCCACGTCGCACCAGAATCCGTTAAAACCTCATAATGTAGCTGGCCCAAGCGTTTGACCACTGTGCCAAATTCCCATTTCTTCTTCCCACTATAATTTCGTAGTTGAACTCTCTGCCCTGAACGGAATGTTCTTAGATCGCGTCCAGTCTGGTTAGTGGGTGAGACGGACTGTGCTATCTGCGCTTGTGGTTTCTGGAACATGGCGTGGAACAACGTTCTCACCAACCGCCCACTAAACATTTGTTCGTAAGGACTTTCCCCAGTTTGTCTAGAGGGCGTTCTTCGCAGTTGGTATTTGATTTTTAAAATTTTCTCATATATTGAGCCAGATTCGTTATCCATACTATGCAAAGCTTTCTTTACTGTCTGGACGAATCGTTCAGCTTGCCCGTTCGTGGCTGGGTGATATGGAGCCGAAGTTTTGTGAGACACTCCGTTCTCACGTAAGAATGACTCAAATTCTTGAGATGTAAACTGCCTGGCGTTGTCCGAAACAAGAACGTACGGTAAGCCAAAATCAACGAATAAATTTCTAAGTTTTGAGATACACCACTTACTTGTGGTTGTTTGAGTTGGGATTATTTCAACCCATTTTGACATTGCATCAACTATTACGAAGAGATAATAGCCGCGTACTGGACCCGCGAAATCAATATGTATACGCTGCCAGGGCGCTGTCGGTGCTTCCCAGTGGTGTAATGGGGCTTTCTCTGGTTCGTTTTGTTTGAGACGACATTCACGACATCTGCTGACCAATTCCTCGATATCTTTGTCAATATTTTTCCAATATACATAACTCCGCGCTAAAAGTTTCATTTTTAGTATACCAGTATGGCTTGTATGTAATTCCTTCAATATATTGTGTCGGAGATTTTGAGGAATCATAACTCTAGTTCCCTTAAGAAGACAGTCGTCTTCAATTGTTATTTCATTGTCACCGTAGCCCAATGTTCTTAGACTCTGACCATTCCTTAGTTTATATATTATATTTCTGTATTCTGGATCTTTCATTGTTTCCTTCGCTATTATTTTGCGGTTAATTGTAAGTACATTAAGTTGGTTCTGCTGAAATATACTGTGTTGGTCTATATGGTGTTCCGAAATTCGTTCCACTGGAAATCTTGAGAGATAATCTGCATTACTGTTATTCGCTGAATTTCTGTATTCAATGTTGTAGTCGAATCCCGAAAGAAAGTGTGCATAGTGAAACAACCGCATCGTGCTCATTGCAGGTAAGGTTTTGTGTGGGTGAAATATGGACGTTAAAGGCTTATGATCCGTAATAAGCGTGAATTTCCTTCCGTAACAATAATGAAAGAACTTCTTTACTCCCCAGTAAATTGCTGTTGCTTCTTTATCTATTTGGCTGTACTTCTTTTCGCTAGATGTTAGTGAACGTGATGCAAACGCAATTGGTCTGTCGGTCCCATCAGCCAATCTATGTGAGAGCACGGCACCCAGGCCGGTCGGTGAAGCATCTGTAGCGAGGACCAGGGCCTTCTTTTGGTCGAAATGCAGTAGGACTCGTTCACTAATTATTTCTTCTTTAATTTTCTTGAAACTATTTTCGCAAGCTTCTGACCATATAAATTTCGTGTTTTTCTGTAATAATTTGTTGAGCGGATTAGTAATCGTTGCAAGATTAGGTATGAATTTGTTATAGTAATTACTCATACCCAAAAATGTTCTTAGTTCATTTACATCGTTGGGTTTCTTTGCTTCAAGTATGGCTCGAATTTTATCTTTATTTTTGTGTAGTCCGTGCTTGTCTATTGTATGGCCTAAATAATTTATACTAGTTTTGAAGAAATGGCATTTATCTTTATTCAATTTGAGATTGTGTTCTTGTAATCTTCCTAACACTGTTTCTAATCTTTGTTGTAATTGTAGTTCTGTCGATCCTTGTATAATAATATCATCAAAAAAACATTTCACACCCTGTATATCTTGAAGAATTTTATCCATAAATTTTTGCCACAAGCTTGGGGCCACCTTTACCCCAAACATCAAACGATTCACCTTAAATGTGCCCTTGTGAGTGCTAAGTGTCTGTAAAATAGAGCTTTCTTCATCCATTTGCATATTAAGGTAGGCTCGACAAATGTCTAATGTGCAGTAAAATTCACCACCGTTCATCTCTGAAAAGATATCTTCTATGATAGGAATCGGGTATTGTTCATCTTTAATTACTTTATTTAGGGTGACTTTATAATCGGCACATAGACGTATGCTTCCGTCAGGTTTCACGATCGGTACGACTGGAGTTCCCCATTCTGAGCTATCTATTTTCGTTATCACTCCTTCTTGACACAGACGATCTATTTCTTTATCAACCTTTTCTTTCAATGCGTAGGGAATACGTCTGGGCTTAATGTAAATTGGTGTAGTGTTTTCCTTTAAAGTTAAATGCCCTTTGTAATTTGGAATGCATCCCAGTTTGCCATCAAAGACTGGTGAAAATTTTGAAATGATATTGTCCAATCGTGAGTTGTCGGCCCTTTCTAATGATATTTTCTTCATGTCTGCTATATTAATATTGATTTCTCTAATCCAAGCTCTTCCGAATATGGCGTCGACGTTTTGTCTGAGAATAAAGAGTTTTCCATAGAAAGATTGCTTTTCATAGTTGCACTTGACGTATATAACTCCAACTGGCGTAATAAGTTCACCTGTGTATGTTCTCATTCTTACTGTTGTTTTAAATATCTGTTTGTTTAATTGGAACCGTCTGTAGTCTCTCAACGAAATGGATGAAAGTGCTGCACCTGTATCTAGTTCCATCTGTACCTTTTTGCCTTCAATAGTTACGTCAACCATAAACTTGTCTGAACCAATAGTGTTGACGACATTGATATCACCAATGTTTTCATCGTCAACTGAGTTCAGTTCTTCCACCTGGTGTGCTGTATTGTGTTTTAATGTCTGTAGACAAACACGAGCTAAATGTCCTGTCTTTCCGCATTTAATGCAATTGGAGTTGATGTGTTTGCATTTATTGGCTCTGTGATTAACATCCCCACAGCGAAAACATCTTCCTTGCATATCTTTGAATGAAGTGATTTGGTTTGGTAGTGGTTTCACCACGGGTTTGCCTTTATTCTGAACTGAATGTACTGGTACTTCGTTGTTTGGATCATGTTTGTTTATCATGAAGTCATTGTCAGCTTTAGCTATTTCTCTTGCTGTCGCCATCTGTACTATTTCTTTAAATGTACCTATTTTGTTGTCTTGCAGTATTTTCGTTCTAATTTCGCCATCTCGAACGCCTCTGATAAATTGTAGTGATAAAAAATTCTCATTTAGCGACTTTTTGCAATGTTCACAGCTAAACTCACAATCGTGTGCTAGATGTTTCAATTCTGTACTGAAATTGGTTACGGTTTCATTCTCAGCTTGTATACGCGTTATAAACTTATGACGTCGTGCCCAAATGCTGGGTTTAGGGTCTATGTATTGTTCCAGCAAATCTACTAGTATCTGAAACTTAATTTGTGATGGATCTTCCGGTGCACATAAGTCGCATGCCCGTTCATGTAACTCTGGGCTTAAGGAACTGAGTAGTACGCAAGTCATCATATGATCTTCATTGCAATTTGTCATTTTTAAATACGTTTTCAATCGTTTTACGAAATTTTTGAAACTTTCCTTTTCTTGGAATGGTTGAAAGTTAACCTTAGGTACCTGGTACCGTGCGTTGCTCTCTGTAGTGCTCGCACTTGCTATCGGAGCAGGTGGAGTTGCGTCATGAGTGCATGCTGTTGAAGTTCTTGGTGGCCGTAGATTGTGTAACAATATCTTTAAGTTTATGATTTCTTGTGTTACCTCAAAGTGAAGGTCAATCTCTTCTTGGGGGTTTTGAGTGATAATTTCGATTTTCTCTTGTAAAGTGTCGAATTTTTCCTCATTTTTTTGAAGTGACGTAAGTCGTGAATTGTATTCGACATCCGAAATTTCTCTCAAGGTTTGTAAGTAGTTGGATAGTTTTGCTAATTGACCTTTAATAACACTCCTTGAACATTTGAGTGTACTCAAATCTTCTTCCATTGTCGCCATTAATAAATACGAGAAATTAGTTATTATAATAAACCATTTTATTTCAAGTCTATCAAAGAATGACAAGTGACATATCTATATTTAAATAATTCTCTTCTTTGACGTGACATACACTATGCTATTAACAAAGGAAGAGGTAAATATCCAATAGATAGATTTATATGAGGAAGGTTTATATGTATAATACATACATATTATACTACAGAAAAGCCGAAAATTCAAAGATTTGTAATGCAATGTCGTAACAAACATATTTTTACCCGTACGAAGCCGGCCTGGGTCGCTAGTAGATTTATAAATATTGTCTCCTGGTGTTAGAGAATTTATTTTATAATTTTTCGTCCTTGAATTTAGTGGTTAGAAGTGTCGGTTGTTCTGAGAAATTTCATTAAAAATCTTAATTTGGGACAAGATAAGGCTCGTAAACTGAATGAATTCTGTTTTATTTAGTAAATGTAAGGCTACGTTTAAGACTTTGAGCGACTAATTTACTTTTTTGTTAAAATCTGGACGGTAATTATTTTAATTAATTGTTTGTCAAGGATTGATTGAGGAGTTCTAAATATTTGTTTAATATTCCGACTAGAGTGCTATTTAATTATTTTATTTGAATTGCTAGTGGAATGCTAGTGGAATTGCGCCACGCCTACCCTTGAATAGAAGCTGCAGGTGGTTTTGCTGGTGGTAGTATATTCAGCTGATGGTAGGATATTCATATCCGCCCGGATAGCGACCACCGTACACATGGTGTTAAAACCTGCCATAGTGATCCACATACCTTGGGTGGATTGCGTTCCAGGATCAGCCAGTGTATATCCGGTTCTCCCGAGGGGCTTGCGTCATGATTTGATGGTTGGTTGGAATGGGTTATAGGCGTATATCCTTATCCCTGTGCTTGCATCGGTAATCCGCCTGTTCTGACGCAGGCCCCTCAATTTGCTTCTTCCCTCTCCGAGGAAGGAAGAAGCATTTATACAGGCCGGCATAACTCTGGTAACCACCGGTAAACTCATTGTTTGTCGGTGGTCGCTGATTTTTTGGACTGCACAATGCTAACCATCAGGTGTAGTGCAATCACTTTGCCGTGCACGAATAAAAAAATCTGTTTGTGTGTATATTTTAATTTTAAATAATTCCAACAAATGCGTAATATGATTGCGTAAATAAGTTTTGTCCCATGTGTAACACTTGCCCCACTACTATCGCACTGTGTGTTATGAAACTACAAAAGTTTTTATTTGACAGCCACCGTGCACAGTGGGCATATGATATTTTTTGTGCGGACAAAATATAAGGCTTTAAATCATGCGACGAGCTCGGTGGCGTACCAACAAAAGGTTTACGGTCTGTAATTAGTTTTTGCAACCCCCAGAGCCATAACTCACGCTCAACCGCATCCGTTATAAATTAACAATTAAAAAATTTATACTTTTTTATTGTTTTCTATTTGATGATAGGTTGGAATGACTGTTGTTTGGGTGGATTCTCTGTCGTGGATTAAAGCTCAGAAACTTAGAACAAGTTAAAAAAAACCATATCACCCTAACTCGTATTTTATTTGGGAATGGATCCTGCGTTCCTTAACTGACTTAAGCCCCGCTGCTGGAGTATTTCTCCATATATGTGATAATATAACAGAAATCCATCATCAGCCGATGAAAACACGGGAGCATTTTAGAATTTGATGCATATATTTGTTATTTTTTGCTGGTGGGAGGATACTTGTATCCGACCGGATAGCGACCACCGTACACTGGTGCTAAAACCTGCCATAGTGGCCCACCTTGTTTGGGTCGTGTTCCAGGGTCAGCCAGTGTATATGCGGTTCTTCCCAAGGGGCTTGCCCCCTGATCCTAACCCTTTTCCCATCCCTTTTTCCTTCCCTTCCCCTTTGCCCCTTTGGCAGGCCGGCATGATCTTGCCGACCTACGATGGACACACTGTTTATCGGTGGTCGACACTATTCTTGGATTGCGCTACACTTACCATCAGGTGTATCGTAGTCACTTTGCCGAGCCAGGAGAAAAAAAAGTAACAACTCAAAAAAAACGATCTGATTTTGATGATTGTTTTTAGATCCAAAAAGTATAGCTTAAAGTTAATCCCTTTTAAAATCACGAAGAAATTCGACTCTTAAAGAAAGAAAAATCACTTACGCACTGATTTTGACGATTAATAAAAATTATAAAACAAAAACTTTTTAACAAAACTAATATTTTGAAAATAACAATTTGTTTCGATGCTTCGTTAGATTACAATAGAACCAACCCAAAATACTGAGCCGATTTTTCACGGGGCCACGACATGCGTTTCTTTTTTTCAACCCTATGATTCTGCCTCATGAGTCATGTAGAATTTTAGGCGACTATCAATAATTATCAGAAAATATAAATTATTAATGTAACAAAATGATTAGATACAGGTATTTGGCTCAAATGACAATTTTCTGTATTATTCTCGCTTCAGAGTTGCTATATTTATAGCAACCTCCCCGTGTAAACGATGCTTTATAATCCACAATATTATCAGAATGAAAAAAAAATGCAACGGCTTTAAGCATTTTTAACTATCTGAGAAAATGCAGACCGTTTACATAATAGAATAGAAAAAACCTGTACCAACCTGTATCCATAAATAGTGATAAAATGAAAAGCGCTTTATAACACGCACATACGTTGCGGTGTCTGTGTCGGACACGTGTGTCTAACCGCAGCCTTGTACTAGGTATGTATACACTGTGCTAGGTACAAATGGTGTAGGAATACTATGGGTTGTAAAAAGGTTTTATTTATCAATATTATAGCTCTAGTTGGTAGTTTTGTGTAAGATTTAGAATCTTGTTACCAAACAAATAGCAATGTCTGAAGCATGCGATTGTTAAATTAAGTCAGAAATTCAAGGAAATATTTAAAAATAAGATGTAATAATAAAAACCGACGAAGTGCGTGTCAAACTACGCACAGTGAAGATTCCGTAGTCAAGATGAAAATTTTTAGTTTTAAACAATAAAAAAATAAGGAACCGCAAAAATAAGATTTTATTTCTTAAAGACACTATAAAAAACAATTATAAGGTTTACGGTCGTTAAACTAAAATATCGTGTAACTGAAAATATCCCATATCTTCAAAAATATACAACGTAGCTTATTAAAGCTAATTTCTGTTGGAAGCAAGCACCTGAGCTTGGTTATTTCAGAGTTTTCCACCTATTTTTTTAGTAGATCAAAAATTAAATGGGAGGATAAATTTTACATTTTACTTCGAGTAAAATTGTTGTCCGTTACGGACGAATGTATATCCGATTAAAAAGATAAAAATATGTAAAAAAGATTTTTACTTAATTAGCTCGTTATCACACAAACGTCATCAAAGACAGCCTCTGTGGCGCAGCGGGCGAGTGAAGGCTGTGAAGCGAGAGGCCGCGGGTTCGATCCCTGCACCGAGACAAATATTTGTGTGATCCACAAATATTTGGTTCGGGGTCTGGATGTTGTGAGACCGAAAGTCTCTCGTAGTTCCTGATACCCACGACACAAGACTCGTATCTTACTGTGGGGTCAGGACTATGTATGTGACTGTTGGGTGTATTTGTTTATTTATCAAAGAAATATATACATTCATACTTTCTTCATCAATCAGTTTACAATATCAATAATACGCTTTAATTAAGCAATTTTGTAAAATAAAATAGTAATTACTATTTCCAGTACTAATAACAAAAAAAAATCAATAAGAATCAACAAACTAATCTATTTGGAAATACATTTGTTCGAATGGAACAATAAATAACACCACTGCGCAATCTATATAATTTTATTGGCCTCTTAAACTTAAATTAAAGCACTCACCGGCAACAACGTTGCCACACTCTAGAACATATTAAAGTTTTATTCAGCGTGTGGTGGATCGAGTTAAAAGTTTCGTTTCGTTTGTCCGCGTCGCCGTGCTCGGGGCCCACTGTGCGCTCAGTTTATTGTTAAAGAATTACTGTAATTGCTTTAAAATTCTCTAGTGTAGTACGTGCACAGTGTGTCAATTTTCAATTTAAGTGATACAGAATTTATGGCTGAGAATAAAGGGGTTGTAAGTGACCAGAGTGTTATTACACTCCACAATGTGGTAGGTCCCTCGTATGCGAGAGGCCGTCTGGGTTAGTACTACCTCTTTGTTTATTTCTTTTATAGCATAGACCGGCAAACGAGCGAGTGGGTCACCGGAAAGAAAGTGATCTCCACCGCCCATGTACGCCTACAATACTAGAAGAATCATAGGCGCGTTGCCGACCTTAATGGGAAGGGTTAATTAAGGAGTTGGGGACCCCTCAATTTGGGTCTCCGGATATCTCACTCACCGTATAAACGCAGCAGCAAGCCGCTACTTTACGTCGGTTTTCTGTGAGACAGTGATAACGACCCATTTACCACTTATGCTTTAAGCCGGCCCATTTATGCTGTACACAAAACTGTCTACAGCGTGGCTCTACCACTCATAATTGATATAACAAGTAGGTTTTTATACATCTGAACGACAAAATGAGCAAGTGACTTGCATGGTAGGCAAAACGCCTGCCCTTAAACAGAACCAAAACTACTCAGAATTGTTGATTACAAAATAATACAGGGCACTGTACTTGACGGCAGAAATAAACAAAGCGATTGTAACTACCCAGACAGCCTTTTTTAATTAATGTAATGACGAGACGCATAATTCGCTCGCCTGATGGTAAGCGCCACGCTGTTTATGGGTAGGCACCCATAAACAAAAGCAACACCACACAGAACTTTCAATTATAAAGCACTGCATGGCACTGAACTGATAATGCCCAGTAATTTCACTGGCTTCAATGTCCTTCAAACCGAAACACAACAGTGTTTACACACTGCTGCTACCCACGCTTTGGTGTTACTTTTCACTGTTGTTACCCAGACTGCCTTTCGCATGCGAAGGATCTTCCACCTGGTTTCAAGAAAAATATCCACTCAGCCAGATTCCAAGCATATCCAAGCAGTATGCAAAGTAAACACAACTTATCCAACGCCAATAAATATCTGTTCCTGTTGAAATTAACATCTGTCCGGCGACCGCAGCGTTCCTGTTATTTTCAATTAAGCGAAACTTGTTGCCGCTCCAGAAAGGGTTGCCAACTTTGCTTTAAAAGTATCCCTTTGTTTAGTTTCGTGGAAAATCAAAGCGTTACGTCATAGTGTGGGGTGAGTTGGGTTACAGGAAGAATGTACCTGGTGTAGTTGGAATAGTCATATTTTGTAAAGTGTTTTTTATAGCGTAGGCCTGCAAACGAGCAAGTGGGTCACCTGATGATAAGTGATCTCCACCGCCTATATACGCTCACAATACCAGAAGAATCACAGGCACGATGCCGAACTTAAAGGAAAAGGATAATTATCTTCGCCACATACATAATATAATATATGAAATAAAATTATCATCTTTAAAAAATGTGTAGTTTTTTATCCAAATAAATACAAAATGGCGAATAAATGGTTTAAATGGTAATTCAAAGTTCTGTGTGGTGTTGCTTTTGTTAATGGGCAGGCGCGCTTACTATCAGGCGAACGCCTTGTTCGTCTCTTCGTTGAATTATACAAAAAAGGTACTTATACTAGACACTCAACAAACATTTTCCTGCGATGTATTAAACCTTCGCGCCTAATAATTTTCAAAGTACATAAGCTATTAAGCCGAAAAGTGCATGGATTAAAAAAAATTACACTTGAATGAGATTCACCAGCGTCCATTAAAAATAATTGGGCAAAAAGATTTATTGTAGGTAGATCAGTAAGTTTTTCGAGTGGTAAAGCCACGCTGCTCACTTATCGTACGAAACGCAGCAGCAAGCCGCTACTTTTCGTAGGTTTTCTGTGAGACAGTGGTAACGACCAGGTAGAGTCGACCCATTCATGCCGTAGACAAAACTGTGTACAACGTGTATCTAATAATAATATAATAATAAAAGCCTTTATTCACTGACCAGAGTACAGTACAGTTTTACCTTATATATTGTAATATTAAATCTAGTTTGGTGAAATAAAAAATATGTAAATCTATTTGGTAGTATAAATTTTTCAGCAACCAGTTTGTTGGTCAGGTTGTCCTTCGACATAGGCCTCCCCTAGTTTCTTCCACTCTTCTCTATCACGAGCTAATCTTCTCCATCCTTTTGGTAAGTCGTCTTCCCATCTCTTAATTTTTTTTTTTTTTTAATAATATCGTTTACTCTTGTCTTTTTTCTTATTTTTGAAGTCGTCCATGTGTATCTACTACAACGTGTATCTACTCATAAATAAATATATACATATGAATTAATCTACAGATAAAATCACGAATATATTTTTGATTTATCATCCACATTCATATCTTTCCATGCATATATGATTTTACAAATACTACCCTTATCTACTACTGGAGCTCAGGATATTATTAACTATACATGACACTTAAAATGAAGTGCAATCTACCTCATTTTGCATTTAAGCCCCCAAAGCAAAACCGTGTAGTGTAACCACTACTACTGTAACTCTTCCTTTTTGAAGTGTGTAAAAAGGAGGCTATCAATATATAACAATATATCTAAGTAAACATTTTGCTGGTGGTAGGATATTCATATCCGCCCGGATAGCGACCTCCGTACATAGGGTGTTAAAACCTCTGATAGTGATCCACACGCCTATGAGCCAGTGTATATATTTCCGGTTCTTTCGAGTGACTCGTAATTTGACTTGATGGCTGATTGGGGCAGGTATAGGAGTACATCCTTGTATCAATGTGCCTGCATCGGTCATCCGCCTGTCCTGTCGCAGGCCACTCGATTTGCTTCTTCCTTCTCCGAAGAGGGACGAAGCATTTATACAGGCCCGCATGACTCTGGTGACCACCAATAAACTCATTGTTTATTGGTGGTCACTGGTTTTTTGGATTGCAAGATGCTTACCATTAGGTGTAGTACAGTCACTTTGCCATGCTCGGATATAAAAAAAACAACTGATCCCCTAACTTCGTAAATCAGAAGTATCCACTCAATTACAGCAATCATAATTCTAAGCTCGCTCTCGTACTTACGTTAAAATATGCGTCCCCTAACCTTGAACTGCCACAGCAAATTAAGTTGCCAAAATTACAATTCTTCCAGAAAGTTTATACTTTTCTCGAGAATGCTCAGCGTAATACATTCCGCGAGAAATACTGGGCAAAGTTAATAAAATAAATTAAGCTCAGGCCACAAATGGCTTGCTACAAGAAGCAATCTAATTATCACGCCGTGCTATAGGGGGTGAGCTGCGATGTTCGCTGTCTAACCACATGACAATTTATGGCGCTGAGCGATTTTTCGAACAGTGATAATTTTATATAATAATTTGATGTGGAAGATTCTTAGCAGCTAGGAGTTAGAAAATGAATTATTCTATCTCGGTACTGCAAACTGACTACACTGGACTTGTTAGGTATAATGCAGTTCAAACATAAAATCAACTGTCAAGAGACATTATGTCCCTCAACGGTTGGCAGAATTATACTTGACTGAAGTAACTAAGTAACGTCCTGGCAAGCGCAGCGTTGGACATCCGCCTACAAGGTGGACAGACGACCTGATAAAGTTCGCAGGAAGTCGCTGGATGCAGGCCGCTTCCAACAGGTCGGTCTGGAAATCTGTGAGGGAGGCCTATGTTGAGCAGTGGACATCCTGTGGCTGATCATGATGATGATGATGAAGTAACTGGATATACGCTGGCTGACACCGGAATACGACTCGCTGCCATTACAGCAAGTTTTTTAACCCTTGTCCATCTCGAGAGGAAAAAGTAAGAATTATTAATTTAATAACAAATCTGAGAAACCTTTCTCGTTTATAATGTGTGTAAATATTTGTCAATTTACAGTTTAAGCAAAATTATTTTCATTTTTCATTAACATTGAAGCAATTTTGTAACCCAAATAAATACAAACATGTATAAACTCTTATATATACTCATGTATGATATTATTCAAGTGTTATTTAATCACAAATTAAATGGCAGGTGTCGGTTTCCAAGTAGAAAGCGTTCCCTCGTCCTTATGTATATTTAATGAAGCCTTCAAGATTACAGAAAAACCCACTCCGGAGACATCCTGTGGGAACATCCACAATACGTGTTTATTGTATTCATACATTATTAATGAATATTGTTTGAAATTCATTTCATTATGCCACTCTTTATTGTTTAACTTTAATTCTGTTTGAAATTATTTTTTTATATTGCCGTTGCTTCTGTTTTCTTTATCTATACTAATAATAAAGCTGTAGAGTTTGATTGTTTGATTGTTTGTTTGTTTGTTTGTTTGTTTGTTTGTTTGTTTGAACGCGCTAATCTCAGGAATTACTGGTTCGAATTAAAAAATTCTTTTTGTGTTGGATAGTCCATTTATCGAGGAAGGCTTTAGGATATATAACATTACGCTGCGACCATTAGAAGCGAAGCATCAGTGAAAAATGTTGCAAAAACGGGGAAAATTATTCATATTTGAAGGCTTCCGTTGCTAAGCTACCAAAATAATATTATTTGAAGGCTTCCGTTGTCAAATCAAAATCAAATCTATACTAATATTATAAAGCTGTAGAGTTTGATTGTTTGTTTGTTTATTTGATCACGTGGGCGGAGCCGCGAGCAAAAGCTAGTTTATTATATTCATTTCATGATATTTAACATCTACTTCATCAACATCATCATTCACTTTGTAAAAACAATAATTTAGGTTGATCGAATTAATTGGATTGAATTTTTCTTATTATCATGTCTAATGGTGTCATTTTTCCGTGCCAAAAAAAAACAATTTTTAATTAAACTCTGCTTTAGAATTTTAAAAAGTAAGTAAAATATTTCGGATTTTTTATATAATGTCGTGGGAATTGCCATCATATTCAGCAGAAATCATTTATAACCTAAAATTTCGGATCACATTAATAATAAATTGTAAGAGGCTTTTTCCTTGTCCAGAGCACCGTGAAAAGATATAACTTGGGGTAGAATGCGAATGGTTAATCCCGTACCCGTTTATTGCAATGCCTTGTCGAACTGGATCCGACGAGATTTTGAGGGATCGAAATCCTCTTTGTCTCAAATCAGTTTCGGTGGCGGATTTTTTACTTAATCTTATTACGATAAGGATATTATGACCGACAATTTGTAGAACAAGAGATATTTGTAGAAGAAGTCCTCAATTAATCGACCCTGAGTTTCCAAAAAGAAATTAAACAGTTTCTGCTTATTCGACTGTTTTATTAAATGGTAGAGCCGCGCTATAGACAGTTTTGTTTATAACATAAGTATGCCAGCTCAATTGTGCTGTTACTACAGTTTTACAGAATAACGTAAACTAACAATTTACTTTTACGCTTCGTACGGTGAGTGAGATATTCAACGCCTAGCCTCCCCTCCCAAACCCCCTAATTCTTCCTTTTCTGATAAGCAACGCGTCTATGATTCTTCTGGTATTGTGTTCGTTCATGGCCGATGAACATAATTTACTATTACGTGAGAGTTTACCATATTCTGCTACAAAAAAGACTAAAAGTTAACGAGTATTTATTTCCGTTACTCATGGAGATGATGTGATCGGCATGCCTACGCCACTCAACTCCACCATCTAAACCTACTCCGGAAGAGACGGGCCTTATTATTTTAATAATTTTGGCTTCAGCCCACTTATCTCCATACATTAGTCAACTATTTTACATAACTAACTTATCGATACCAGAGAAAAATAAAAAACGCTCCGATTCAATAACGAGAACTTTAAAACTTGGAACTCCAGCATTGGAGTTGAAAATAATCAGAGTTGGAAATACTTTTTCAATTAGATATATATTCAACAGTATTATGGAAGAAATAACGAGATTGAGTCGTGAAACGGACGTGTTCTCCGCTTTGAGAGATTTCGCATGGCTGCATGACGAAACGGTGTTCT
Organism: Amorpha juglandis; assembly: GCA_949126905.1. NCBI lineage: Eukaryota > Metazoa > Arthropoda > Insecta > Lepidoptera > Sphingidae > Amorpha > Amorpha juglandis. The sequence continues at coordinate 15,401,368 of OX421381.1, read as the reverse complement.
TAAGGAGCTTTGGTATTGCTAGCTGTTGCTATCGGAGTGATTTAAATGTTCAGATGTATGTATGTTATGATGATAGTTTGTGATTTGAGTGGTAAAGCCACGCTATTGACAATAGGGTAGTTTCCTATGTTGGATATTATACATTATATTATATGCAACACAGAATAATATAAAAAATAAACGCTTTTGTTAAAACACAATCAAAATCGTTTCAAAAATCTGCCCGCAATTATGATTTTAAATATTGGTATGAGCAAAGGTGGGCGCGTAGTGGGGAAATGGATAATTAAAGAATTGGGAAGGGGGGCATTTGGGCCTTGGATATCTCATCCAACGTACGAAACGCAGCAGTAAGCCGCTACTTCACGTCGGTTTATGTGAGATAGTGGCAACGACCCGGTCGTGCCGGCCATTCGGGCTGTAGAAAAACCATCTACAGTTTGGCTCTACCAGTCAAAAAAGCTTAATATAAAAGTCTAATAATATTTTCTCTACTTTAAACACAATCATAATGACAAAAATAATCTACCGTACATTCTATCGATTTGAAACAACTTACAAAAAAGACTTGTTTGACGATGGCCCAGAGCAGCCAATCCGTCTCAGATGTCAGTGGAGAGAAAAAGCTCATTGGTTGCAGTTGCACTAGACTATACAGTTTTTGTTATTCGCCAATCTATCTATCGGGGCGTCGAGACTGGTATAAAATGTTTTTACTATGAAGAAATGCATTGGTAAATGGTGATTGATAAATTAGACCTTCAAGAACAGGAACCAACCCACAGCAAGTTCAAATGGAGATACTGATTTTGTTTTACTAAATTTAATAATTTAAACTAATTTTTCTCGTAGTTTTTTTGGAAAATAGGGCATGAAATATATTCCATGTACTATTTAGCAAAAAAATACAGTACTAAAATCAATTTAAATTAATGAATTTAGCAAAACAAAATCAGTATTTTCCATTTGAACTTGCTGTGGATTGGTTAGCGTTAGGTAAGCGCCACGCCTGCCTATAAACAGAAGCAACACCACATAGAACTTTGAGTTACAAAGCACTACATAACAACTGCGCTCGTCCGAGATATAAGATCTTAAGTCTCATAATGCCCATAATTTCACTGGTTTCAATGTCCTTCAAACTGAAAAACAATAGTGCTTACACACTGTTGCTTTAAATTAACGTTTGCCAATCTTGTCGAGTTGAGTGCAGTCACCAAAACACTATAATATTTAAAGGTTTTTAAACAAACTCAACGGTTCACGGGTTGAGTCAACCCATGGCCACGGCCCATGCAACTCGATCGAAACGTTAGATAAATAAATAAATTGGTATCTATATTACTATACTACAGGTATACCTTTAAAAACAAATTTAAGAGGCCGTCTGGGTTAGTACCACCGCTTTGAGTATTTCTGCTGTATAACAGCAGTATGTAAGTACTGCTATGGGTCGGTTTTAAGGACACTGACGCCAGCTAAATTACTGGGCATTATGGGATTAAACATCGTATATCTCGAGATTTCTAGCGCAGTCCAATACCATGCAGTGCTTGATAATTTAAGGAAGTGTGGTGTTGTTTATATTTATGGGTACACGTGGTGCTTTGGTCACCATCAGGGGAGCGACCAGCTAATTTCGTCATATAAGCTAATAAAGAAATATACAGCGTTTGGCAGCAGCTTGGCTGCCCCTTGCATTGCCGATGTCCATGAGCAGCGGTGACCGCTTACCATCAGGCGGGTCGCTTGCTCGTCTACCTATCAAGGCAATGAAAAAAACGGGATTAAGGTTCATTTTAAATATACTACGTATACAAATCGCGAATATCTTTAATCAATAATTTACTAAAATAACACCATCTCAGTAACATAGTGTTACTCGTATTAATATTAAGTACTAGCTTTTGCTCGCGGCTCCGCCCACGTGATCAAACAAACAAACAAACAATCAAACTTTACAGCTTTATAATATTAGTATAGATTTGGGTAGCTTAGCAACGGAAGCCTTCAAATCACAGAGTACATTATTATATAACTGAAACTTCAAATAATATTATTTGGGTAGCTTAGCAACGGAAGCCTTCAAATATGAATAATTTTCTCCGTTTTTGCAACATTTTTCACTGATGCTTCGCTTCTAATGGTCGCAGCGTAATGTTATATATCCTAAAGCCTTCCTCGATAAATGGACTATCCAACACAAAAAGAATTTTTCAATTCGAACCAGTAGTTCCTGAGATTAGCGCGTTCAAACAAACAAACAAACAATCAAACTCTACAGCTTTATTATTAGTATAGATATAATACTGCTAGATCTTATTTCATTACTTGACAGAAGATGTAATTCGCCCGCCGACACGAAGCGTCGTAAATCTCTACCTAAAATACAAAATTAGCCCCGATTATATTCCCGGGGTGCTATTAATCTCTACTAACATCGGATGTACGGTAATTTCATTATTTTGCTTCATGTATGAAAAAAAATCGTGACTGTCGACGAATGTGGCGTGTGGAATAGAATATATTTTTTGTGATAATATATGGTGATATTTGGCTTTCGTTAATAAATTGTGAGTCTAAGCCTCTTAACTTATCACGTCAGTATCCTCGAAGGAGTAGGCAGAGTTATTAGTGCTCTGATGGTTCGGTAAGCTTATATAAGCGGTAGAATCATGCTCTAGACATTTTTATCTACAACAGGAATGGGATGATTCGACCGGGTTGTTACCATTGTCTCTTAGAAGTACAGCATAAAGTAGCAGCTGCTTTATAAAGAACTATGAGATATGGATACCCGGACGGCAAAACCTTCTTGCGACATGACTTGATGGTTGGTTGGGGCGGATATATAGGTACATCCTTGTATCTCTGTGCATCGGTAGTCCGCCTGGACTGTCGCAGGCCCTTCGATTTGCTTTTAAGTTTCTGCAAGCCGAGATGATTATGGTGGCCACCGATAAGTTCATTGTTTGACTGCACTGCGCTTACCATCACGTGCAGTGCAGGCACTTTGCTGAACTCGGACGAAAAATCCCTTAATATCCCTTCTCTGGTCGCGTGCATGATTGGCGGTAATGATCGCTTATATAAAGTGACTCACTTGCTCGCTTCTTAAAAAAAAAACAAGTTTCTATCATTTCCTACTTAGCCAGTCAGGATTTTGTCTTCTATATATACAGATAAAGTTTAATTTATCACGTTATAGCCCCTCTCCCCCCTCCAGTACCTTCCACATCGCAAATTCAATTTATGAACCGTCTCAGATACACACATCGGTTGATTTATGTAAACCGAGTAACGCGTTAATACCAGCTATCATTGCCCTATTAGGAGATAAAGTGATTTATGGGAATTTGGTCTGGATTGGCCACTGCCTACATCCATTATTGGGTTTGTGTACACGATATGCATTATAGTATATGTAGGTATAAGGATAGGGTTACGAATAGAATTCTAGGAATAGGCTTAATCTTTTTAAAGAGACCACGACCTTGGAATGGAGTTTTCTGCTGGAGGTAGGATATTAGTGATAGTGTTAAAACCTGCCATAATGACCCACACACCTTGTGAAGATAACGTTTTAGGATCAGCCAGTGTATATCAGCCGGTTCTCCCTTGGGGCTTTCGACATGACTTGATAGTTGGTTGGGGCGGATATAGGGGTACATCCTTGTATCTCTGTGCTTGCATCTGTCACCCGCCCATCCTGTCGCAGGCCCCTCGATTTGCTTCTTCCCTCTTCAGAGTGTGAAGAAGTATATTTACACAGGCCGGCATGATTCTAATAAAATGATAAACTCATTGTTCGTTGGTGGTCGCTAGTTTGTTGACTGCACTACGCTTACCATCAGTTTTAATGCGGTCACTTTGTCGTGATCACATAAAAAAACACAAACACAAGTACGTCAAAAATTCGCACATCTGTGCCAAATTGGATTATACCGGTCCTTCTGTCAAGCTACCGACAGAGACCTTCCCGCGTCGCTCCCTTTAATGAAGCCGCGTCTATTGTCGGAATTTGATTGAGTTTCATACAAATCATTCTGTAATCTCATACGCATTCACTATTCTTCAGAGAGTATTCTGATAGAGTCTGTGGCAGTAGCATGGCATACCAGAACATAAACTTATGGAAATAAATATTTGTGTGATGCAGAAATAGTTGTTTCCTTTCTGGATGTCGTGAGTAAGTCCCACGTAGTTCCTAATACCCAGGATACAGGTTGATCTAGTGTAGAATCTAGAGCTATTCTTAAAGTTGATTCCGCGGAACCCAAGGCTGTTTTTTTATTTGATTGAATGACGAAACGAGCAAGGTACTCGTCTGATGGCAAGCGCCTGTCCATAAACAGAAGTAACACCACACAGAAATTTGAATTACACAGCACTGCATGGCACTGAACTGCGCCCGTCACCCCGAGACATAAGATGTTAAGTATCACAATATTCAGTAATTTCACTGGCTTCAGCGTCCTTCAAACCGAAACACAACAGTGCTTACACACTGTTTCTTGGCGGCAGAAATAGACAAAACGGTGGTACCAACCCAGACGGACTCTCGCATACGAGGGACCTACCACCTTGTAAACTACAAGCCAAATCTTTCTGTAACATGTGTTAAAAAGCATGTTACGCCGACTCACTGTGAATGGGATGAAAGGGCAGGTGGAAGAGAAAAAGGAGTTGAATAATTAAAAAAACGATTCGATTGCACAATAAAGCCGGTTTCATTCAAATCTTTAAAATATTTTTAGACGAAATTAATCAAACGAACGTTAATAAAAGTAAATATTACTTACAGTATTCGCAAAAAAAATTAAAAGAATCCAAGATCAGGAAAATTTCAAATTAAGAACACGCAATCATGCGAAAATAATTTACAAGCGATTTTCAATTACCAAAAGCGAACAAAAATACTTGCCGACAACGCTTATTTGACCAGAAAAAAATCGCGCCTCGCCACACCGGAACATCGATAGCTTCGTTATGTGTCTGTCAGCGAAATTTTCGCGCAAACAAGATCGTCCAATTAAAATGGCCGGACTTTTTCAAGTCTGAAAGGCTGGTGGCAGTCGGGTCAGCGGAAAGCATGAACGAAGTTTTAGCTCTTTGAAAAAACGGGTAAAAGGGCTCCTTTGGGATGATGCGTATTTAATAAAAGGTGAGCGGAAATGTGTTGAGAGTATTTCCAAGGTGACTAGCTTAGGCTAGTAGACTAGCTTAGACTAGTATTGACAAGCGACAAAGCGCTACAGACTGCGGTGGATTTGATAGTTGGCATTATATGGTTGACGCCGTTTGCGATTGCCGTAATGTTGATAAGTAAATCCAACCAAATATTATCATGCTTAACTGTCGTTTAAAACTAGTGAATGTAGTGTTATTGCGGTTTGCTACTGAAGTAGTATTCGGAATTGTACCTATAAGATACAGATTTGCCAAGGAGTTAGATAGCATACGATGATCAAAAGAAATGTAAACTCTTTACTGAGATTTCTGTTAAAACGATTACGTAAATAAACTGATATTGGGATTTACGGAACTTTTTCACTAGTTTCTGCGTCTGCAGCAATTTGAAGATGTATACCGCTATTTTTTTATTTCACTTTTCAAATTTATCGCCAGGTGATTTCTTTTTTTAAATAATAAAGTATTAATATCTGCTACTCATGCTTTGTATCATTTCTGCATAAAATCATATCTATCGGTGAATCAATGTGGTGGCAAATTGTCATATTAGCTATTTCGTATTTTTCACATACAATAAATTATTATTCGATTATTTGCCTCCTATTCCGTTCTGATAACGACTATAATTAATATTTAAAAACATAATAATAACAAATAAATAAAATATCATTAAATCTCTCACATCTTATACCTCACCCCACACGTCAACCGTTAATTCTCCTTGATTTTAAAAAGTACCGTTGGACCCTTAAATCATTAGGAATAATTAAATAAAACATTTACTAGACTGGAGACCTCCTCGTTGAAATAACCACCGATATTCTCTTTATCTCGTTATATTTTGTTCCCAACAATTTGTGAATAATTTTCAAAATAAACCCGTTCGTGCCGCGAGTGTATGAAAATTGAATTGCCACTTTATACCGCGTGGAATTTAAATGAATTTTGTATCGTATTACCTGTTTTCATGTGATTTATTTAATAATAAATTTACAAGGTAAGTTCCTCGTATGCGAGAGGCCGTCTGGGTTGGCCCCACCGCTTTATCTATTTCTGCCGCCGACCAACAGTGTTTAAGCATTGTTGTGTTTCGTTTTGAAGGACATTGAAGCCAGTGAAATTACTGGGCATTATGAGACTTAACATTTTATATCTTAACATTAATATCTTGCTTCTGTTTATGGGCAGCCGTGGCGCTTACCATCAGGCGACTTACTCGTCTCGTCATTCAATCAAATAAAAAAGAACTGTAACATGTGCGAGAAAATTTTATTGCAATGCAAATGTTATTCGATGATCTCGTCGTTTAGCATCCAAATGTCCAAAATTTGCAAATTGCTACAATAAAAAACCCAATAATCCCGATTTATGTTAATTACACCGCATTGTTACCGAATCAATAGCAGTCATTACCGCTGCCAACGCCCATTAGTGTTTCTGGAACGGAGGATTGGAAAGTAATTTGAAAATGAAGACTGAATACTGAAGTCTTGAGGAAACCACAAGAGTAACTTAGTCGCAAATGTGCCAGATTGTACTAGGGATACTATCCAGCGGACGGTCCAAAATATGCTGGTCTGATGTATTAGAGGAAGAAATGAAAGCTTATGGTCTCACTATGATATCGAACACCCCATTATATTTTTCCGTAGACTTTTTTTTTATTTGACCACCTCCATCAGATTTAAATGACTTCTAATTTATTTTTCTGTAGACGGATTAATAAAAAAAATCTGCATTAGGTTTTGCATAACGTAACTTATTAATTAAAATACTAAAAAAATCAAGTCAACAACCCTATTGCCTACATAATTAAATAAACTATTTCATTTTATTTCATGAAGGATGCTTAAGATCGGGTGATCTGGAAGCGTTTAAATAGGAACCACAAACCGGGTTAACGCTAAGCAAATAATAAAACGATAACATATAACTACACCCAACAATCACAGATATACTCTTGACCCAATCTAGGATAACCTATATATTGTAGTTATCAGGAACTACGAGGGACTTGCGGTCCCATATCACCCAGATCCGAAACAATTACTTGTGGATCATACATCTGATCATCGATTTTTTTTTATAGCTGTTTCGATGTGGAAATTGAACCCACAAATCTCGTGTCACAGCCGGCTACTCGCCCACTGCGACTCTGAGGCTGTGTAATATAAATATTTATGTTTTCGTCATAATATTTAAAAATTCTATCGGAGAGTTTGTTGTCGAATATGTAATTCAATCTGAATACTCGTAGCAGACTAAATAAAGTCTAGAACATTTTGTGCCGTTTATTTTCAAGACTCAGTGTTTCAATTTGATGAAACCATTATAGATAAGGTTAGAGACATAAAGAGTGGATTATTTGATTAAATATAAGGCGATCATCAGTCTAATGGCTTCGTGAATGAATATGCTGTGAACCAGTGAAACCGGTTCTAGGTTTAAATCTCGAATAGGACAATCACAATTTAAGTTTGCTGATTTTAAAAAACACTAAATTGACTGTAAGCTATCTATCCCACCATAAGACAGAAACTTTCCGCCTCTTCGGGATGCTAGCATAATTTTTGCAGTTAAGTTTTATAACTATAAAATCTTGCACAAACTCATGTGGCTTACAAAAATGCGCTCATCTAGAATTGCATATTGTCCCTATACGCAGTACTACAGTAAAAATAAGTACTTTTTCTTTCATGTCGTTCACATATTCCATCCACTTTTTCTTTGACTTTCCTTTATCTTTCCATTCATCAACATTCATATTTATAACTTTCTTACTTACATATGTTTCTACTCTTCTGATAACATGCCCATACCAAGAAAGATTGTTTCTTTTCACCTTATCCACCACAGGTGCTGCTTTCACCTGCTTTCCACCAAGTACCTCTAACGTGCTCATTCCTCTCCGTCCTTGTCGCTCCACGCATCCATCTCAACATTCTCATGTCTAATGTATGCAATAGTTTCTAATCTATTATCTTAGTAGCCCAGCATTCCGATTCATACAGTCATCATCATGTTAAGTCATCAATCATCATCACATGTATTCTTGAAATATTCGAAGATTCCCGAAAAGCAATATCCTTATCATAGTACTTATATCAACAAAATCATGGCCCTAAAAACTGTTCCACCCATTGCATCCCCTGCCGAATTCTTTTTGTCGAATGTAACCTTCGAATTCAAAGGGAGAGGGTCATTCGAATCCGTTATTAAATTTGGGAGACAATCACAAGAACCGTGGGCTCGAGTGCGGCTAGCAATCGTCTGCAATCGCCTATTATGAATGGCGTGTCATCCAATTCGAACGTAATGATTTCTTTTTCGGGGAACAATTGATAATAAAAAGTAAAGGCTGTCTTCATTGTATTTCTATTCTTTGGTGAGCGAATTGAATATGGTTTGAATTCTTGACTTGTCTTCTTAAATTATTTTATATTAATATAATAAATTATTCTAGCCTATAATGTTGAATTATAATATATTATGTCGCATATTATATAGATCGCAAGAAGTCGCTGGATGCAGGCCGCTTCCAACAGGTCGGTCTGCAAATCTTTGGGGGAGGCCTATGTGCAGCAGTGGACGTCTTGTGGCTGATGATGATGATGATAATATTCAACATTCTTGCAGGTAGGATGTTCATTTGCGCCCGGATAGCGACAACCGTACACATGGTGTTAAAACCTGCCATAGTGATCCACACGCCTTGTGTGGATCGCGTGCCAGGATCAGCCAGTGTATATCCGGTTCTCTCGAAGGGCTGGCGACATGACCTAATGGTTGGTTGGGGCGAGTGTACATGCTTGTATCACTGTGCCTGCATCGGTGATCCGTCTCTCAGTCTTTTCAGGCCTCTCTATCTTCGGAGTGCGAAGAAGCATCTATCCAGACCAGCGTGATTCTAGTGGCCACCAATAAACTCATTATTTGTTGGTGGTCGATGGTTATTTTGGACTACACTGCGCTTACCATCAGGTGTAGTGCAGTCACTTTGCCAGCTTGGATAAAAACCCTAAGTAGTTGTGGTAAGACGGAGAGCACTAGCTAGAAACTAACTTCCATCATCAACTACAGATGCATATTTGTACAAGCTATTAATGCCTTATCACCAACAACATCGATGTGGACACGTCACGCCATAAGCACGTCATAATCTGCTAAACAGTCAGATGGTGTCTCTGTCCAAATAGCGTTGTTAGACATGAAGCCATTCGGTTTAAGTTTTCGCCTCATGAATATGCACGTGGTTGGTCGAGCAGTTAAGCCTATGGGCTTTATGTTGAAACTAGTGTTGAAGGTATATACAAGACTATATCAGAGGCAGTGGCTTCGATCCCACACTGAGACAATAAAGTACTTTCTTAAATTGAATATTATTTATTACTTTATATGCAACAAAAAATAATACGAAAAAGAAATCCTTCGGCGTGTCGACCGGGTTGTTACTTCTATTTCACAGAAAATGACTTGAATTAGTTGCTTGATGTTTTGCATTTCGTACATTGAGTGACATATCCGGAGGCCTAAATTCTCCTACCCTTCCGAATCCCTTAGTTATTCCTTTCCTTTAAGGTCAGCAAGGCATCCATGATTACTCAAATATTGTAGATGTTCATCGGCGGTGGATATCACTTACCATCAGGTAATCCACTTGATCGTTGAAGCCAATTAAAAGTTGTAGATGTTTTTGTCTAGTTGACGTCTAGATCTTTTAAGATAAGACTTATGTAGCAGTAGATTCACGACAAAAGCCCGCAATAAATTACAAAACCAAATGAAACACGTACGCGACTTACAATATTACATCCGCCTCCGCATAAGCTACGAAGAATTGTTATTATAAAACAAAACATGACAAAAAGACAAACAACCTCCCTAACCCTTATTTTTCCATCAGGCTTATATAAACCGATTTAAATAAACAAAAGCGTCGTACTTAAACACGGCGTGTGTTAGCAAAATCGAACTGTACCGACATTCGACAACTTTTCGAACAAACGCCGAACAAACTTGTTTGTACTGAAACATAATTGAAATTAATCTATACATACATGTTTTAATGGAAATTGATTTATTCCTAGATTTAAAGTATTAATTAAATAGTGTCTGGTTGTGTTAAGAGGGTGTGGAGTCGATCCGCGCGCTGAGAAAAATGTTTGTGTGATCTGCAAATATTTGTTTCCGGTTTGCATGTCGTGAGACGGAAAGTTTCTCGCAGTTCTTGACACCCACGACATAAGACTTGTATCGTTTTATATAGCATAGGCCGGTAAACGATCAAGTGGGTCACCAGATGGTAAGTGATCTCCACCGCCCATGTACGCCCACAATACCAGAAGAATCATGGGTGCCTTGTCGACCTTAAAGAGAAGGAATAATTTAGGGAGTGGCAGGGGGATTTAGGCCATCGGATATCTCACTCACCGTACGAAACGCAGCAACAAGCTGCTACTTGACATCGGTTTTCTGTGAGACAGTGGTACCGACCCGGTCGAGCCGGCCCATTAATGCTGTAGACAAAATTGTCTACAGTGTGTACACACAACCTTTCTGGGATACAGGTGTGCCTATTCCAAACGTGGTTTATTTTTCCAAGTATTCAATGACAAGTAAAGTACGCTTCTGTACTTTGTGTTACACAGAATATTCCTAAGTCACTCACTTACTTTAGTTAAAACATCTTCCAACCAGATGGATTACGTGAACTACATAAAAATGAAACGTTGCTTCACAGTGCTCTACATTTTTAATACAAATTGTTTCACGTGAAAGTGCTATTTATTTTTAAGGAAATAAGTACTCCGTTATTTGATGTATAAAGCAATACACTCATCGAATTAAGATAAAACTCATGCATATACGCAATAACATATTTGCATCAATTAGTAGTAGGTCAATAAGGTTGTAGGTCTCTCGTATGCGAGAGGCCGTCTGAGTTGGTGCCACCGCTTTGTCAATGTCTGCCGCCAAGCAACATTGTGTAGGCACTACTGTGCGGTTTCATTTTCGGTCAGTGAAATTACTGGGAATTATGAGACTTAATATCTTATGACTCGGGGTGACAAGTGTAGTTCAGTCCTATGCAGTGCGTTGTAATTCAAAGTTCTGTGTAGTGTTGCTTCTGTTTATGGGCAGGTGTGGCGCTTACCATCGAGCGAGCGCCTTGCTCATCGAGACGAGTCAATCAAATAAAAAACAAGAATGCGAAAATTTCGGCACTCAGTGACTGAAATAAGTTTAGTTTTCAATTAGGCATTTATAAGTGTTAAATTGGACTCCAGAGACATTAATTAAGAGAAAGTAAATAATCTAATTCTAATATGTGATAAATTTCCATTTCAAGTTAATTAACGTCTCTAATATCAGGGTTAGAACTTTCTAGGCAACGTCGGAAAAATGTAGTAACTATCCCAGATGACATTAAATAATTCCTTAACATATCTTATCCTCCCTTCTATTAGGGAGCCAACACACAGTCCAAGGTTCCCTGATCAATCAGACAGGACATCGTAAACAATACACGCATGAGTGCAGAGTATTGATATCATGTTACTATCTAATGCTTCCCTCGGATTATATTTGCGGGATAATGGACATTATATATTGACCATCTAGCGGTCATATCTATCTGACTACATATAATTCTCTTTCTCATGCTTTAAAAGACAAGGCGGCAGGTCCCTCGTATGCGAGAGGCCGTCTGGGTTTGTACCACCGGTTTGTCTATTCTGCCGCCAAGCAACAGTGTGTAAGCACTGTTGTGTTTCGGTTTAAAGAATATTGAAGCGAGTAAAAATACTGGGCATTACAAGACTTAAAACCTTCTACAGTGGCGCAATGGGCGATAAGCCGACTGCGAAGCGAGAGACCGTGGGTTCGATTCCCGCATCGAGACAAACGTAATTTAACATACGGCTGAGTTTCTTAGTTCTTCTGCTCAGACCAGTGGTGGTTTGCAAAGCACTAGTAGATTCATAAATGACATTGAACTTGAATTTGAAAAACAATAAATAAAGCATATATATAAATAAATACAGCCAACAGTGACACACATATCAGGAACTACGAGAGACTTGCGGGCCCACCACACCCAGACCCGAAACCAACATTTGCGGATTACACAAACATTTGTCTCAGTATGAGAATCTAACCCACGACCTCTCGCTTCGTAATTAGCTACTCGCCCACTGCGCTACAGACGCTGTCGTTTACTCTTAGCGGAATAAGTAATAAATTCTACACCGTTTTATTTTATCACCGGATAAAGGCACGCAGAGTGTTCTTCAAATTATATTGCTATAGTTTAAGCCTTATAGCGTGAACTAGGTCTCTAAAATTTGCATTTTATAGCTGTTCCAAACTGTTGTTATGTAATTCCAAGCTTAGTGGCTATTTAAGTCAGTTTACTGCGTTTAAGGTTGCATTTTTTCATAGCACGCAAGTGTACAATATCGTAAATGTGAATTTGGTAGAGGCCTAACAAATACTATCTTCTCCCCTCCCTTTTGAAATCGCAATTTCTTGTTTTAAAGGTTGGCAACGCATGATGACATAGATGTATGTATCTATTTCTGCCACCAACCAACAGTATATAAGCAATGTTGTGTTTCGGTTTGAGGGACATTGAAGCCAGTGAAACTACTGGGAATTGTGAGACTTAACATTTTATGTCTCGGAGTGACGAGCCCAGTTCAGTGCCATGCAGTGTTTTGTAATTCAAAGTTCTGTGTGCTGTTACTTCTGTTTATGGGCAGGCGTGGCGTTAACTATCGGGCGAGATAATAAATAATGATAAAAATAACAATACTATTTTGCTGCAGAAATGAACAAAATATAGGCAAACATATAGGCAAACAGCACTTATGATAAGCAAGTTCAAGAAAATAAATAAGAGAAAGTTCAAGTATCAGAAATCATGGTAATACCTATAAAATAGTACAATAATACAGCTCCCATTTCACAGATCTCCGTACACAATACCCACACAACAAAACCTAATAGTTTATTTGCAGTCACGGTCCTCGGTAAGTGGACAGGGCCTCGACGTCGGACCTCGATTAAGATCGATGACCGACGATGGAAAATAAATTGCCTTGCCTATTGATTCCCTGCTAATGTATTGCCTAATTGTTGTTAGACACGCTTAACTTGACAACGGCATGGATTCGTAGTTCTGGTGATTTAAGGTTTTGGAGAGCTATGTTAATGTAATGAGATTTAGAGGGCTTTTTAACCGATGAAAAATACGAAGGTGGCTTTCAATTCGACAACATAGCCACAGATATCTTTTTCACAGAGTGAACTGGTTTTCATAATTTGTTGTTTATTCGATTTGGTATGCCTTAAAGTTGGTCTCATTTAATATTGAAGAAAATCCATACCCTCATGGGGGTGAAATCGGATTGAAAGAATAAAACTCCGACAATTGTGCATAGATTTTGATGATTCTTTCTCAAAAAATAACAAAAAAACTTTTTAAAAATACATAAATGTAATCAATTTTGAGTACGTGGTATCATTGGCTAATTATACTGCAGTACCATCAACTCAAAAAATTAAGCTTATTAGTTTTTGAAGTGAAACTTCTTTAGAAACGTTGTAATTTCAAAATTCGATGAAACGAAAAAGCAAGAGTAAAATGAGATAAACATATTCATAAATAGGATTTAGTCTACGAGAGAATGAGATAGATTACAAGTATACAGTGTTTTCTGTAATCTTCGTCTCCTCTTTTGTTTTTATTTTATTGGGAAGGCAAATGACTGCACATTATACAGCATCATTGTCTTACAAAGCCGTCGTATATGCCGAATACATGCTTCGGCCCAAGCACTCTACGTATATATGTTTGTACGTATGCTATCACGTATCTTTATATCTTTGTTTGTTGCAGGCGTACAACGAAGCCTTCGGAAAATGTGTCATAAACTGTAAAATGATGAAAATGTATCATTCACGTCTTTTATTTTTTGCTTTTGCATATTAAAATTCTTTGGTTAATTAATTTATGCTAATTATGCTGAAGTTTCACTTCTGCCGTGTGTGAAATGCACACACACACTTTTTTTAAGGTTTTATTTTTGATATAATGTTTTGTTTTATTTTACTATTTCATCCTTCAATCTGTAAACTCTACCATTTATTTTCTCTTAATACGCGAACGAGTGACGTCATTCGTACAATTTCCCTGCGAAATATCTAAGTATGTTTATAAAGAAAACAGCGGCACGGTTGGGCGCGAACTCAGCCAATTCGCTTTGTCGCGAGTGCATTGTCAATATTGACGTTTGCCCTTCTTGTCGAAACGGCTGGGCCTGAATCAAGAGTGAGAGCGATTGATGTAAGACAGAGATGAAACTCTTTTCTAATCGACTTCATTTATGTAAATTATTAAAGTGAAACTTCTTTAGAATCGTTGTGATTTGAAACTCGATGAAACGAAAATGCGTCACGACAAAGACAAACATATTCATAAATAGGATTTAGCCTGCGAGAGAATTAGATAGATTACAAATATGCTATCACGTGTCTTTGCGCCTGCGTATAACTAAGCCTTCGGAAATATCTCATAAACAACGTCGTGGAATAAATTCACGTATTTCATTTCTTTGCATTTGCATATTAAACTTATTGTGTAAGGAGCAGCCCCCCAAAGTTTTACTAAACCCAACCATATGAGCGATGCTGCGAATAAAAGTTAATTTAAAGTTAGTTTATTTAATTTAAGTAAGTTAATTTTTAAAAGTATTTAATAAATAATTGAAAAATCGCTGCCGCTCTCTACTTGGGTCGTAGAAAACGTTCTAAAGCCATTGGAATTCCAAAGCATCTTCGTTAAAGACCTATTTAAAGTTAAAATTGCCAAAAAGTTTGTTTGGAACCTGAATCGGAGGATGGACGTCGCATGGACGTATTGTGCTGAATTATAATAAGTTAACAAATTAATGTGACATTTGCGGTTGATTTACATATTACAGATAATAAATAGCTGAGGAAATGATATTTATATTACAGAATATAGTTTTTTATATTTTTTTTACCTGCCTTAGTGATGAATCGAGTAGTTCACTCGTGTTTTGGTAAGCGCCCATAAATAGAAAAAAACACCACCCCATATAAAACTTTTAATTACAAAGTACCCTACTGCTTGGCATTGGACTGAACGTGAAGTTAAATAAAAAGAAAATAAATTTTAACAAAACTTAAACCCCAACTTCAAAACAAAATACACTGATAAGTCAAAAATAACAATTTCCACAAGTCTCTGGGATCGGTGCCAGTGTCTCTGCCGGTCAACTAAAATTGCATCGACTTCAAACAGACCTATAGAAATTGTTATTTTTTACTATTCGGTGCTAATTTTCAGGTGGGTTTTTATATTTTTTTAAAGGTTTTTTATTCTTCAATTTTCAGCATTAATTACATACGCAAATTCCAACATAATACACACGACGAGTGTGCTGTTGTCCGTTGAAGAGTTTGACCGTCCGTTTTTGACTCCGTACTATACGTATACGTACAAACATATACTTGTAATCTGTCTCGTTCTCTCGCAGGCTAAATCCTATTTATGAATATGTTTGTCTCTTTTTACTGTCGCTTTTTCGTTTGATCGAATTTTTTAATCACAACGGTGCTAAAGAAGTTTCACTTCAAAACGCAAATTCATATTTTTGAAGTCGATTAAAATTAAATCCCCGTGGGATATAAGTTATGTCTACAAATAATCATTGCTATTTTTCTCTAATTTTTGTTGTATCTCTTAGGTTTACGCGAATGTTACACATACAGACACGAAGGCTGAAAAGTCTTCGAAACGTCGGGATCAAAATTAAAATAAAAAACTACGATAAAATCCGTTTAAATTAGTTTTATTTCAATTTAGTTGTATAATTTTTTCTTCCTTAAAGATGGCATAAATAACTTTCATTTGGTAAAGTCAAGACAAGAGACAGTGTTTCATTCACAATGTTCATTACGACTGCACCAAAACACCTGATGCCAAGGATGGAGTCACCCTCCGCCCTCGTTCTTCTCATATTTGGATAACATGTACTTCTTATAAGAAAGGGTTGGTTAAATACTTGTGTCAGTGAATCCGCTACTATTAAATTTATTAGTTTTGGGGCAAGTTTCACGACATCTAATTAAATGTCAACAGCAGATTACGCATTACCCAGCTAATTTGCGAAGTACCAGTTTGACATACTAACCAGCGTGACAATTTTGTATTTTTAACCGGCGAAAAATATGGAGGAGGTTCTCAATTTGACACGTATTTGTTTCTTTACTCATAACATTTTCTGTCGAAAGTATAAAGCTTAAAATCATTATCATCTAGCCAAGATAGCCACTATAAATCTCCAGAGGAAATTCTATATATTTACGTACTCACGCCGGTCACCCCCGAAGGGGTAGGTAGAGGTTATAACCAGTATACGCACATTTCGCCGACAATATTTTCTTCCCATGATGTGATAGGAGCAAGCCTATCGCTATACCAGGCACAATTCCAGACTCCATGCTGATACTGAACAATATCACTTTACCCGACCTGGGGATCTAATCCGAGACCTCAGCACAGCAGTCGTTCTACGTACGCAAAACAACTTCGTCATCGAGGCAGTCTCCTGGGTTAAAATACAATTTAAACATATCGAGTTGACTTATTAACATTTTCTTTTTTCATCGATTTAAAAAGCACATTAAATATACCTTAGTCACTACATCTTTACATACACTCCTTTGCAAAAAAAACGGGCGGGTTTGATTTTTTAACATTATTGGTAATAATTTAGTTCTTCAGAGGTTTTAATAGCCAAACTATGTTACTGGCACTTAATAAAGAGTCTGGGTATGAAAAAAAGTTCATTCCAAATTCAAAACTTTTGTTTTTTAAATTATTAATCCCTTTTTCATTTTGTGACACTTTTCGCGGGTTTGCGGTTAAAAGGTTATCAAGCAACTAAAAGTAACTTTTCGTTATTTTTAGTACAACAATTTATGTTTATCGCATAATTCTGCCTTATTGTGACTTAAAACAGATATCTTTGTGTCTATCGTAATGGCAGAAAAAGCAATGAGAGCTAGTAAAATTATAGCGCTGCTGGAAGAGGGGTGTAGCCAATGTTACGTCTCACAGCGGTTAAACGTGAGTCGTTCAACCGTACAAAGAACCTGGACTCGATACCAAGAGACAGGTTCCGTTCAGAGAAGGCAAGGTTCTGGGAGAAAACGTTGCACACAGCCGCGAGACGATCGCTTTTTAGTGACTCAGGCGCTGAGGAACCGCAAATGCAGTTACATAGACCTCAAAAGAAACCTTGAAGAGGTACGAGGAGCACAAGTTAGCCTATGGACTGTGAGGAGAAGACTTTTAGCTGCTGATATACGTAGTCGACGACCAGCGCGGGCCCCCAAGTTACTCCGTGAGCACCGGATTGCGCGGTTGAGGTTCGCTAGAAATTGCCTATCTTGGACACCAGGTAACTGGAGTAGCGTACTCTTCTCCGATGAGGCTCGAATTTGTCTGCATGGTGAGGACCGACGTCGGCGAGTGTTACGAAGACCAGGGGAACGCTATGCCGATGTGTGTTTTGAAGAAATCACCCCTTATGGTGGAGGGTCCGTTATGTTTTGGGCGGGCGTAACTTCCAACTATCGTACCGAGATAGTATTCATAGAAAATGGCTCACTAAATGCGCATAGGTACATAACAGAAATCCTTTCTCAAAATGCACAACCCGCACTGACTGTAATTGGTGAAGATGCCATTTACATGGACGATAATGCTCGGGCCCACCGTTCTGGCGACGTAGATGCTTATATGCAAGAGGTCGGTATTCGTCGTTTGGATTGGCCAGCGCGGAGCCCCGACCTTAACCCCATTGAGCACGTTTGGGACCTCCTAAAAAGGCGAGTACGATCTGTCCAACCACCTCCACAAAACATCAGAGAGCTTAAACGTGTAATCTCGACTGAGTGGGAACACATTCCACAGGACACCATCAAAAGCCTGGTGGGAAGCATGCCAAGACGATTACATGCCGTAATCGCTGCAAGAGGAGGTCATACTCGTTATTAATTTTTATTTTTTAATGTCTCTTTTATTAAAATACCATAAAAATACTCGTAGTCTTAATTTCATTATACCCATAAAAATGTCCATTTTAACACGGCTCTCTGTTTACATTGACTAAAACACCGATACCAGGATAAAAGTGTTAAAAAACTAGATTCTCATTGATAATAAGAAATTTCTAGTCATCCAAGCTAATGACATACTAAAAATATAATAATATTTACCCATAGAAAAGCTAAGGTAAAGTGTGTGTGTAAGGTGCCCGTTTTTTTTGCAAAGGAGTTTAGTATAAAATGAAGTCGCTTCCGCTGTTCTGTTCGCTTAGATTTTATAACTATTAAACGGATTTTAAGCAATAGATAGATTCATGAGGAAGGTTTATATATAATACATACATATTATAGTACAAAAAAGCCGAAAAATTCAAATATTTGTAATGTGATGTCGTATCAAACATATTTTTACCCGTGCGAAGCCAGCACGGGCCGCTATTCAGTACATAAAGGCAACTGCATATTCACTTTCTCATTTAACAAAATAATAATACACAAAAGAGTTAAGGTAATTTCCCTCGAACCCTCTCTGTAAAACGAAGACCCTGCAACCATTTATCCAGCCCCTCAGCGCAGGTCCGAGCCTCCAACGCACCTGGCGCAATCAGCCCCATGTCAACGTGACGCAGGTTGCGGTCCGATCAAAAATATCATTAGCTTTTTTTGTTGTTCATTGTATAGTTCAAGTAAGTCATCAATCAGTGTCTTATGGCCAGTTTAACAGTTCACTGACTTGCACCTAATTTTAATTGACCGCTAAATTCAAATACTCATCAAAGTAGTCTGACTCGTGGTCCTTTTTAAAAAACAAACTACTTGTACTGCTAAATTATTTATTCTAAACTGACTGGACAATTATGAATAATTTAGTACGGATAATGCGTAAGTGCCCAGCGGCATTAGAGACACACCCTAGTTGTCGTACGTGGTCTAAAGGGGCATATTGCATACAGTGCACTTTTTAATGGAAAATTTGGTTATAACAGTACAGTGAATGAGATATCCGGAGGCCCAAATCCCCCTCCCCTTCCCAATCCCCTAATTATCCCTTCCTTTTAAGGTCGGCAACACACCTATGATTCTTCTAGTATTGCGAGCGTACATTGCCGGTGGAGATCACTTACTATCAGGTGATCCACTTGCTCGATGCCGTTTTATATTAACATAATAATTTCATTGCTTTAATCATGTTATGGTTATCGGAACACAATAGTAGATATCTAATCCGTAGTAAAATCGGCTTGTAAGTGTTGTACTAATGGCGGGAAACCACGCGACTGAACTTTGACCGATGCCCGTTCGCGTAATACGCAGTTATAAATAAAGGAACTTCTGTATTGTGGTGTAAATGTATGAATAGTTTGGCTATTACGAGCTAAGTGGACCATTAAACTGAGTGGAACGGGCTATAATAATATCGTAGATTCGATTTCAGTCGCAGGATTTACACCTCGAATTTTTCTTTACATACATATATACAACTGAATCTAGGTGAAATTTTGTATAGCATAGGTCGGCAAATGAGCAATTGGGTCACCTGATGGTAAGTGATCTCCACTCATCTCATTTACGCACACAATACCAAAATAATCATGGGCGCGCTGCCGACCTTAAAGTAAAGGGATAATTAGGGATTTAGCCCTCCGGATATCTCACTCAGTACGAAACGCAGCAGCAAGGCGCGACTTTACGTTGGTTTTCTATGAGACAGTGGTAATGACACGGTCGAGCCAGCCATTTATGCTGCAGATTAAACTGTCTATACCGCGGCTCTACGACTCTTCAAATGGAACATAAATATGTGTCGTAAATGGCCATATCATTTGCTACAAGCTACAATTTCACATCCAAGACTTCATGGACCTTTGTAAAAACACACGCTAATTTTTTTTAATACTGGTCCTGTCAGAATCCTTATTTTGCTCCTAATATAATTTTCGTACCGCCAACTATCGGACATAGAACAAACATCCTTACAAAAAACAAGCGCATATTTTTTGGACACAAGACATTAAGATAACATTGTACGTACATTTTTCTCGCAATCCAAATACATTCAACAAAGTGGCGGTTTATCTTTCGACCTGAGCGCGCTACGGGGTGTTCACTGTCGTGTGAACTACGATACAGGGTGCGATGATTTACCTTTAGTGCGGGCGTGGGTACCTAAAGGGCTGGAATGTTTTTAGGGTACTGTACTTAAAATAGAAAAAAAGGAAACTTTATAGGAACACTGCAATAGACTCATGTAGGCAATCAAACTCTTATGACATATTAATACAATAATTTGATACAAGATACTTAGTTCTACATTACAATATTATGTATATAAATAATTCTTCTATACGCGTTCAACTGAACTCCTCCCAAACGACTTCGCAGAAACCCCTTGTGCGCGCTTCGAGGTCGGGCTTCAGGATATTTTTCTAGGCTTCTACACGCTTGCTGCGCCGGATAGCAGATAATCCCACGCCACATTTCGAGTTACAGGATCGGGGTAGCAACACTAACACAGGTGAAGCCGCGAGAGACAGCCAGTTTATAAGTATAATAATTATCAACTGTCCGCGGTATTTAAAAGTATATTTAGTGTAATATAATTACAATATTGCATTTAAATTATTTGTTAAATATAAAAAAAATATTTCGGTAATTCCAAATGAAAATATTTTTTAAACATGTAAAGTAACGGAACCCTCACAGCGCGAGTCCTCTTCGCACTTGACAGTCTTTTATAGTTTCCGAAATTTATTTGCACAGTAAAATTGTTGTTTAGCGGACGTAAATGGCGCTGCGTCAGTAACTACTATAGAACGACTAGTGACGACTATAGAAAGTCTTTTGGTTGACGCGACTACTTAAATTCTGCCTTATCACTTTTTTTATCAGAGCACGGCAAAGTGACTGCACTACACCTGATGCTAAGGATAGTGTAGTCCAAAAAACCAACAACCACCGACAAAAGCCTCTCGGGAGAACCGAACTCGTACCACCATGTTGTACCCGTCTCACCAACCCGCGAAATCGGTATCCGCAAACCGTTCCACTCGTCTGCTAGGCAGCTGTTTCAATAACAAAGTATTGCAGGAAAATAACACTAAATTTTAAGACTTCATTAAAGCAAACTCAACAATTTAGCAAGACGATAACGTACCATACAAATCCGTAGCTATAAAACAATACACTTGGCTGTAATCGGTAAATATTTGCGCCGCGACGCTATCTCCGAGTATTGGACCAGCTTAGCCCTCTAAGACCCTCTTAAACCCTCTTGACTTAACATCATTTGCTTAAACTTCCATTTGTTCGGAACTGTATTGAAATTTGCGTATTTTTGGGGATGGTAAAATTTAAATGACGTTGTAAATTGTTTGAATTACTTAGACAGTAATTGTAATTAATTTGGTATATACGTTCAAGAGATCTGATAATTTTACATAATATATAAACGTAAGCACACGCCGTTATCCCTGAAGGTGTAGGCAGAGGTTTAAGTAGTTCGGTAAATACGTTTCGCAGAGCTTATTCCGCCCTATGATGTGATAGGGGGCGAGTCAATCGCCATGCATGGATGCGTTGCCGGTCTTAAAGGAAAGGGGATATGTATGAATTGGGAAAGAGAGGGAAATTTGGGACTATGGGTATCTCACTCGATATACGAAACGCAATAGCAGGCTCCTACTTTACGCTGAGTGTCTGTGGGACATTGGTAACAATCCGGTCGATCCGGGCCATATGATGTTGAAAAAATATCGTTAATTTTTCTGCCATAGTTACATCGACAATTTCGGTGATATATTTGGATTCGATTTATGGACATATAAATTTTTTATCAAGTTGATAAATCATATCTAAATTGAAAATAGGATGCCATGTGAAAATAGGATGCCATGTAATGTAGTCTAAATATCAAATCGATATATCGATATTTTTTCTCCATTAATCGATACATTTTTGGAATTGAAAGCGTAGGCTGTACTACCTTCTTAACAAACCACTCGATTATTGTCGTAAACATTTAAAATGAGGCGAACAAAACGTGACGCCATTACCTACCAACGGGTGCCTTATTAGAAACTTGGATGAGATTTTTCAACGCCACCAGCTTTGAATGCTAATTTGAGGAGGAGCTTGGCGTTTTTTGTGCCGGGATCAGAGGCGCGGGGAGGTCGGGGAATTTTGATGAGCTTGCTTAATGAGTAGGTTGATTTATGATGCAGGTTAATAGTTGCGGTAGGTTGCCTAGGTGGCTTATTATGTATTGATTTACTAAGTTGAGAGGTAGCAGTATTAATCATTTAACGTAAGTATATATTACTGGGTTTTTCTATCCCAAAATGCTCAGTATCAGCGTGGAGTCTGGAATTGTGCCCGGTATGGAGATAGGTTCGCCCCGTATTCATCAAGGGAAATGTGGGTGTTCTGGTTACAAATCTGCTTATCCCTTCGTAGAAATAGGTAAATATAATATAACAAATGATGGCACTGTAAATTTTTCATCTTCATTGTTATTAAAACGTATGAATTTAAAACAAATGTAAAATGGTGTTAGAATCACTAAATTTGATGATCAAATAAGGAAGTTATAGTGTTTCGACTAAAACCTCTAAATATTGAACTTCACTCAAAAAAAAAACGTGGCGGCGCCCCTTATTATAGATCACACAAACTTTAATGATATTTTCCTACCCAAGAAACACTTTAGAGTAACCATTTTCAAACAAAAAACAGCATTAAAATCAGTCCATTCGTTCAGATGCTACGACAGCTATGCACCTAGAGACAGAAAAAAGGGTAAAATTTGTAACGCCCTTCTTTTTTTTCGGGGGTCAAGAGTTTCGCTTTGAAGAAAATTGAAGCCAGTGTAATTACTGGGTATTATGAGACTTAACATCTTATATCTCGTCACGAGCGCAGTTTAGTGCCATGCAGTACTTTGTAGTTCTGTGTGGTATTGCTTCTGTTTATGGGCAGGAGTGACGCTTACCATCAGACGAGCGCCTTGCTCGTTTGGTTATTCAATCAAATAAAAAAATATCGATATGTAAGTTTTCTATACTAACAAAATTCAAATATAGCAATACCGTTCGGCCGTTTAGGTGACCAAGATACTAAAAACAAATTGTGAAGAACCTTTCACAGTTGACCTTGAAATGTTTGTCTCCATTTTGTTTTATCTAAGCGCCCTAAGCTCACCTGTCTGCGGCCAAAAGGACGGATTTATTCTCTTGAATGGACATTACATAATTTAAAATACCAACATTTAAGCCATAATTAGACAGATGGTTATTAAATATGTTTTTATCCTACTGCAGTAACGCTGGACCTGATGTTAAGTACAGTGCTGTCCAAATACACTGAATTATGCCGGCCTAAAGCAACTGGAAATACACTGGCTGACCCTGGAACGCGACTTGTCTGATGGAGTCACTATAGCGGCTTTTTCACCATGTGTATGGTAGTCGATGTCCAGTTGAGTACAAAATGATGAAGTACCCTACCACCAGCAAATGCCTGTGCCATATTGTAACAGAACAACCTCGTGGACGAGCCGAAAAGCGCTGGTTATCGCATCAGTGTTAGAGGAAGATGTAAGAGCTAATGTTCTTACTATGAAAAATCCTCAATATTGAACGTAGTAGACACGTCTAAGTAAGAAGAAGCGATGGAAGGATGGCTTCCTCGAGGAAGCCAGTCGGTGCCAAGCTGGTTTAATTTGGCATAACTCAGGTGTATATCAAGACACTAAACCGATGTAATACCCGGTTCGACCGGGTTGTTACCACTGTCTCACAGAAAACCGACGTAAAGTAGCGGCTTGTTGCTGCGTTTCGTACGGTGACTGAGATATCCGGAGGCCCAAATTCCCCTCCCCTTCCCAATCCTCAATTATCCCTTTCCTTTAAGGTCGTTAACGCGCCCAAGATTCCTCTGGTATTGTGGGCGTACATGGGCAGTGGAGATCACTTACCATCAGGTGACCCACTTGCTCGTTTGCCGGCCTATGTTATAAAAAAAATAAAAAAAGGAAGACAGACCCTGGAACAAAGCCAGGAAAATGACAAAAAATTTCATCAAACTCAAACTCAAAATCTTATCACTTTACTTTGTAACTTTACCATTCAAATTTAAAAAAGAACAATCGACTATAACCCTCGAAACTTATTGTAAAATTAGATTTCCAAAAACAGGAATGATATTCGAAATGAGACGTAGTTACGGGCCGAAAAGTGCACGCGTCAGCGTTCAGCTACGGAGCGTATTAACCGGTAACGAACCGAGGGCCGAGGGGGCCCGACCAACCAGCTGCAATAAGAGGATTGCGCACCCTTTGTGAGGGTTGGGTTGGAGTTGAAGCGATGTGCTGCGACAGACATAAATACAAAACAATCGCGATTTTTCAAAACATTTTGTGATGCCTAGTGATTCCACTTTCTATGTCCTTCAAACCAGAACAATACCAGCACAACAGTTTCCAAGCGGCAGAAATAGAACCATTTTCTATTTCTGCGGCTTGTGACTATGCACAGGAATTGTCATTTACTCGTGTATTCAGTATTTCAAAAGGCATCCATGTAATAAAACTATTAAAAATCATGTAATTATAAAAACCATACAGATAAAAATAAAATCAATCTTCTTCCATATGCTCTTGTCCTACTTCCCCTTCAAACCGAAACGCAACAGTGCTTGTACACTGTTGCTTGGTGACAGAAATAGACAAAGCGGTAATACCAACCAAGACGGCCTCTCGCATACGAGGGAGCTACCACATTGTCATCTCACTTACCACCAGGTGATCCACTTGATCGTTAGCGTAATCTGCCATGAAGAAATATCACAACCCGCTACCGCTCCCTCTCATCACTCACGACACACAATAAAAGAGGAAATTGCATTAAATTATAAGTGTGCGAGCAATCACGTTTTGTTTCCCGGCCTCTGCCGGATTTAACGGCACCAAATCCCTATTCTTAATTAGTGCCGAATTTAAAAGCTTACTCCCATAAATGTTAAATGTCAGTTTCTAACGCGGCGTCATTCACGCGAGTGCACTTCGCTTGATGTTAATCAAGTTTGTATGTTTTGTTCAATTACATTTAAAGAGCCTTTTAGTTCAAATGGGTGGAAGAGAGAAAACTGTTTTATTGAATTGGTCAGCTAAGGAGCAGAAGTGTGAAGGAGATATACCTACGAGTCTGGAGTCGTGGGTATGAGGAACTACGTGAGACTTTTGTTCTCATAACATCCAGACCCCGAAACAAATATTTGTGGATCACACAAAATTTGTCACGGTGCGGGGATCGAACCCGCGGCCTCTCGCTACACAGCCAGCTACTCGCCTGTTGCGCCACAAGCAGCACACAGGCTATCAAATGTCGCTTATATTCGTATTATATTTATTTTAGGTATTATAATATTACACAGACTGCCTCGGTGGCGCAGTTGGTCTGAGATCTCGGGTTCGGTTCCCGGGTTGGGTAAAAGTTATATTGAGTTTTTTCTATCACGAATGGCCCTGCATCAGCCCGGGGTTTGCAATTGTGCCCGGTATGGCGATAGGCTTGCCCTATATTACATTATTTGACGGAAATAAGTTCAGCGAAATAATGTACTAGTTACACCCCTGTCTACTCTTTCTAGGATTAAAGGCGAGCATGTATCCATGTTACCAAATTTTCTAATATTCACTACATAACATGAATGTCTACTCATCAAAGTCTACTAAAACGCTCTTTCCGATAGAGTTTCCGTTGAAGCCAGTAACCGTCAGTACAGAATAAAGCTGCCACACGCAACACTATAACCCGGCGGGAAGTTTTTCATCAAAGTTGCGAAAGCGCGCGCGTCTTATAAGCAAAGTTACCTGCGTGATTAAACGTTCCTAGGTAACCAACGCTCTAATAAAATTAGTTTTAAGACCTTTGTATGTTTACGACTTTTTTGTGGCTGCGAGCAGGGAGACTCCGTGTAGAGTTCATGACGATATTGACCGTTATGTAACTCTATGTAGAGTAAAGCTTTCCAGTTAACTAAGTATGGTTAATATGGAGACGACAGATTGTGTTTCCTTTCATTTTTTTTATATAAAAGACAAATTGCACAGTTATACGAGTATGCATATAAGGATATGATGCTTGCTTGATTTGGTGCAAAATATATGAACTTTGGTTCCAAAGTTAGAACTGAAATATGATTATATGAATATTTTGAGTGATAGAGTCACGCTGTATACAGTTTGTCTACAGCATGAATGGGCCGGCAGGTCGTTACCGCTGTCTCATAGAAAGCCGGCGTGGTGACACCTAATAATCACACAAATGAGAGACTTTCAGTCTTTGCTGGTGGTAGGATATTCGTATCCGCCCAGATAGCGGCCACCATACACATGGCGTTAAAGCTATACTAACTATAGTCCCTCACACTTTGTGAGAAACCACGGGTTCGATTCCTGCACTGAGAGACATTTGTGTTGTCTTCCCAGAGAAGTTAACGGCCGGCAGGTAGACGGTCGTTAGAACTACAAACCAAATCTTTCTGTAAAATGTGTCAAAAGCATATTACGCTGAACCAACTGCGAGTGGTATAAGGTACAGATGGAAGTAGATCTAAGACACCTACATACATACGAACCAATAGCCCTACCATATCAGTACAAAATCCTATATACCTTTATTCACGTCGGAAGCGGCTGTTTAATACCGAATAGCAGACAACTGCGCAGACATCGTGGGCTATAAATTTGTGTTAGGGCCGACAGCGCGCCGAACAACTTGCTCTACCGACTTTATTCTATGTATGTTTATGTTTTTTATAAGTTTTACTAGCTGTCCCGCGCGGCTCCGCCCGCGTGATCTGTATTTTTCGGGATAAAAGTAGCCTAACAGTGGCGCCATCTGTCAGCAATGTGTCACGCACCGACGCCATCTACTTAAAATATTGGTTTGTAGTACATGCTATGTATCAGAGATGGCGCTGTATTTAAAAAATGATTTTCCCTATTTTCCCGCTTTTCTATTGAAATTTTTCCTAGATTTTCGTTGCTATAAACCTCACGGAGCCCGAGACCTTTCCAACGAATGCAAAACCGTGGAAATCGGTTCGTGCGTTCTGGAGTTATATCGTCAGGAAGGAAAACCCGACTTATTTTTATATAATAGACTAGATGACCCGGTGAACTTCGTATCACCTACATATATTTGTGTAAAATGTGTCCTGTTCTTGTCTTGTCCCCGTCCCGGTCTCCGTCCCTGTCCCTGTCCCTGTCCCTGTCCCTGTCCCTGTCCCTGTCCCTGTCCCTGTCCCTGTCCCTGTCCCTGTCCCTGTCCCTGTCCCTGTCCCTGTCCCTGTCCCTGTCCCTGTCCCTGTCCCTGTCCCTGTCCCTGTCCCTGTCCCTGTCCCTGTCCCTGTCCCTGTCCCTGTCCCTGTCCCTGTCCCTGTCCCTGTCCCTGTCCCTGTCCCTGTCCCTGTCCCTGTCCCTGTCCCTGTCCCTGTCCCTGTCCCTGTCCCTGTCCCTGTCCCTGTCCCTGTCCCTGTCCCTGTCCCTGTCCCTGTCCCTGTCCCTGTCCCTGTCCCTGTCCCTGTCCCTGTCCCTGTCCCTGTCCCTGTCCCTGTCCCTGTCCCTGTCCCTGTCCCTGTCCCTGTCCCTGTCCCTGTCCCTGTCCCTGTCCCTGTCCCTGTCCCTGTCCCTGTCCCTGTCCCTGTCCCTGTCCCTGTCCCTGTCCCTGTCCCTGTCCCTGTCCCTGTCCCTGTCCCTGTCCCTGTCCCTGTCCCTGTCCCTGTCCCTGTCCCTGTCCCTGTCCCTGTCCCTGTCCCTGTCCCTGTCCCTGTCCCTGTCCCTGTCCCTGTCCCTGTCCCTGTCCCTGTCCCTGTCCCTGTCCCTGTCCCTGTCCCTGTCCCTGTCCCTGTCCCTGTCCCTGTCCCTGTCCCTGTCCCTGTCCCTGTCCCTGTCCCTGTCCCTGTCCCTGTCCCTGTCCCTGTCCCTGTCCCTGTCCCTGTCCCTGTCCCTGTCCCTGTCCCTGTCCCTGTCCCTGTCCCTGTCCCTGTCCCTGTCCCTGTCCCTGTCCCTGTCCCTGTCCCTGTCCCTGTCCCTGTCCCTGTCCCTGTCCCTGTCCCTGTCCCTGTCCCTGTCCCTGTCCCTGTCCCTGTCCCTGTCCCTGTCCCTGTCCCTGTCCCTGTCCCTGTCCCTGTCCCTGTCCCTGTCCCTGTCCCTGTCCCTGTCCCTGTCCCTGTCCCTGTCCCTGTCCCTGTCCCTGTCCCTGTCCCTGTCCCTGTCCCTGTCCCTGTCCCTGTCCCTGTCCCTGTCCCTGTCCCTGTCCCTGTCCCTGTCCCTGTCCCTGTCCCTGTCCCTGTCCCTGTCCCTGTCCCTGTCCCTGTCCCTGTCCCTGTCCCTGTCCCTGTCCCTGTCCCTGTCCCTGTCCCTGTCCCTGTCCTGTCCCTGTCCTGGCTTGTCCCTGTCCTGTCTAGTATATATACCAACAAACCGGTTTATACCTGCGCTTATAGATGTTTCACATCAAAAAGACATCAAGTGTTTCATACCCAGGAACAGCAAAATCAACAACTACTAATAAATTAAAAATTAATAAAAAAAACATTGTCCAGCGGACAAAATTGTGAATCTAAACCATTCTCAGATCCCCTTGAACACACACAAAAAATTTCATCAAAATCGGTCCAGTCGTTTAAGAGAAGTTCAGGAACATACACACTCACAGAAGAATTATATATATAAAGATTAGATGCACATGGTTATATGTATATGCCTTAATTGAGAACTATTTGTTTAGTATTTTTTTGTGCCTGTAATAGATCATTTTTCATTCATTCAATAGAGGATGCCCGTGCCTAGCAGTGGGATATATATAATACAGGGCTAGTAAAAAAAACAGGACTAAATTAAATTCTAATAGCCAAATAACGTATTAGGCAAGCAATTGATAACTGACAGCCTCCGTGACACACTAAGCGAGTACAACAGATATTTGTGTGATCCACAAATATTTGTGTCCGATCTGGGTGTTGTGGGACCGCAAGTCCCACGTTGTTCCTGATAACCACGATATAGATTAACCTAGTGTGGGGTCAGGTCTATGTTGAGGTTGAAGCTAGTGAAATTACTGGGCATTATGAGACTTAGCATCTTATGTCTCGGGTGACAAGCGCAGTTCAGTGCCATGCAGTGCTTAGTAATTCAAAGGTCTGTGTGGTGTTGCTGCTGTTTATAGGTAGGCGTGGCGCTTACCATCAGGCAAGCGCCCTGCCCGTCTCATCATTTAATCAAATAAAAAAAGACTTCTGATATGTTTTTGAAATTTCTTTTTCCTCATTACAATACTGCTTTTGTTACGATGCGAGATTTCAGTTAAAAAATACTTTCAGGCGGGTGGGGCAGCAATCAAATAGTATTGCACAAAAGGTTACCGTTAAATCATGGCAAAAAAACTTTTCATAAAGTCTAAAAACAAGAAAATTAACACAGATCGTGCGTTTGACATTTCATGAAAGTGAAAATTAGGTTATCGGGAAAAACTCAACTCCGTCTGCACGAAACTTTTCCAATTGAATATTTTTTTTTTGTTTTAATAACTTCGCACCCCGTGTTCGTTTATATGCCGCCATATTGAAATAATTTATGTACACACAATCAAGATCGCTGTATGTTTTTTTTATTTGATTGAATGATGAGACAGGCAAGGCGCTCACCTGATGGTAAGCACAACGCCTGCCCATAAACATAAGCAACACCATACAAAACTTTGAATTACAAAATACTGCATGGCACTGAACTGCGCCCGTCACGCTCAGACATAAGATGTTAAGTCTCATAATGCCCAGTTATTTCATTGGCTTCAATATCCTTCAAACCAAAATACAACAGTGCTTACACACTGTTGCTTGGCAGCAGAAATAGACAAAGCGGTGGTATCAACCCAGACGGCCTCGCGCATACGAGGGACCAACCACGTTGTGTAATTTCTCTACACATAGTCAAGATCGCTATATGTATAGTACTGTTAACACCCGTTAGGTATGAGTCGTAAAAAACACACTTTAAAAAAAATTCAACACAAAACCCAAATCCAAAAGTACGAAGGTGTCCATCACAATAGATAATTAACGAAACCGGCAAATTACTTTCACACAAAGTTGGGAACCCAATAGGACCCACAAAAGTTGTATTTAAACTGAACGGATTTGCAAAAGTCCTAGTACAGAGTTTCACCGCAGCACGTATGAAACGATCTATAGCACAAAAATACTCTTTTAAATGGAAGTGGTATTAGCAGTAAATAAATAAAATAAATAAATAACACCCAACAGTCACACACATAGGCCTGACCCCACAGTAAGATACAAGTCTTGTGTCGTGGGTATCAGGAACTACGAGAGACTTTTGGTCTCACAACACCCAGACCCCGAAACAAATATTTGTGGATCAGACAAATATTTGCTCGGTGCGGTAATCGAACCCACGGCCTCACGTTTCACAGTCGGCTACTCGCCCACTGCGCCACTGAGGCTGTGCAGTGAGTACACTGAGCAGTGTAGTCGCTGAGGACGTTTTGAAGAAGGACAGACAGTGCATAGAAAACGAATCATGGGCGCGTTGCAGACCTTAAAGGAAAGTTATAATTAAAGTATTGGGAAGGGCAGAGGGATTTGGGCCTCTGGATATCTTTTCTTTTTATTTCATTGAATGAGGAGACGAACAAGGCGCTCGCCTTAAGTGCAACGCCCGCCCATAAACAGAAGCAACACCACGCAGAACTTTGATTTAGAAAGCATGCACTGAACTGCGCTTGTCACCCTGAGACATAAGATGTTAAGTCTCATAATGCCAAGTGATTTCACTGGCCTCAATGCCCTTCAAACCGAAACACAACAGTGCTTACACACTATTACTTGGCGGCAGAAATAGACAAAGCGGTGGTACCAACCTAGACGGCCTATCGCATACGAGGGACTATATAAATATCTCACTCACCATAAGAAATGCAGCAGCAAGCCGCTACTATACATCGGTCCTGTGAAACAGTGATAACGACCCGGTCGAGCGTGGCTCTACCATTAAATAAAGTTTACAATAAGACACTTCTCTTGTAAGTTATTCTGTGGCGCAAACGGCTAGGCCTGGTGTCTCAGTAATCAGCGACTCGACCAAACAATAGCCCGTCGGCGCCGGATTAAAAGTTTAACGTTACGGTGTAAGTTATGAGATATATACTATCTGTTTATAGACAGTTTTGTTTACAGCATGAATGGTCCGGCTCGACCGGCTCGTTACCACTGTGTCACAGAAAACCGACGTAAAGTATCGGCTTGCTACTGCGCTTCGTACGATGAGATATCCGGAGGCCTAAATCCCCCTCTCCTTCCCAATCCCTTAATTATCTCCTCCTTTTAAGGTCGGCAACGCGCCTATGATTGTTCTAGTATTGTGGATTTACATGAGCGGTGGAGATCACTCACCATTAGGTGACCCACTTGCTCGTTTGCCGGTCTATTCAATAAAACAAATGGGGTACGGAAGTATTCTGTGGATGATTGACGATTTGTTGGATTCTATGAGTAATAAGTTTATTCCTTTAATTGGAAGAAAACAATGCTTAACCACCGCTGCCATAGGGTAAAAATATACTAAATAGTTGTATCTACTGACACAGCCAGCGTTGACTGCGTGAATCTAATGATGCATGCAGCTTGGCAAATAACAATTTTCTTCTATATACTCTATAAATCGAGCTTAGTCTTTATAAAACGTGTTGGATATTCCTAGGAATCAAAATCAAAAATGGTCTGTTTAAAAGTAAGTCCTACTGATATTTAAAATGTGGAAGTTTGGGTGATATGCGAGTTTATGGATTTGGATGCTGATGAAGTTGGTGAAGTTAGATGATCAATCACGCATCAACGGCTGAATGGATTTGGATGGAAGTACGCAAAATTCTCACGGCCGTAGTTGCCAGCAAAATCTAGTCATAAATAAAACATGTTTATTTAAAACCTCTCCGCCATCACCTTTAACTCAGATCGTGGCCAGACATAAACCCAGTACAATGTCAAGTTTGAAATTTTCACGACTCCTCTCTCGAGAGCTTCTTATGCAAACCATTCCATAATACACTTCTGTAATTTTATGTCAACACACGTCAATTCATCTTGATCAAATATTTGTACCAATAAAAATGATATGAAATTATACAACAGATTTTATTTCTTTGTATGAATGGCAGTATCTGAATAAATTATGTTCGAGGTATTCAAAGCTTGTAAATGGATCTTGGATATATTCATGCTTGCATGCCTTGAAGAAGTAGTATGCAATGTCGGGAAATTTTAAAATAATTTGGCTATGGGGGTCTGACGTATTAGTTCATTTCGAAATAGGGGTCTCTTGCCCAAAATAGTTGGGAATCCTTAGTCTATAGCTCAACTGAGCCGGCTCGACCGGGTCGTTACTAGAGTCTCATAGAAAATCGACATAAATAGCAGCTTGATGCTGCGTTTCCTATGGTTTATGAAATATCCGGAGCCTCAACTCCATCTTCCAATCATAATCCCTTAATTATCCCATTCTTTTACGACCGGCAATGTGCCTATTATTCTATAGTATTGTGAACGTACATGGTCGGTGGAGGTCACTTACCATCAGCTGACCCACTTGCTCATTTGCTGGCCTATGCTAAACCAGAAATCCGCCGCCTTCCTGACATCAAATTCTTTGGACACACCACCACAAAAATATATTCTAAAATAACAAATCGCTGCTCGCTTACTCTAAAACCATATTCCACCATTCATCACCTAATGCATCTACTAAACAGTCAAACAAAACTTCCAATAGGCATTAAAACAAAGCGTCAAAGAAATCATTGACGGACGGCGGACTGGCTGACAATGGGGCGCCGATTTTCTTAATTAAAAATGTCTCACTATTGGCACAATGGTAAGGGGTGGAAGTGAAACGATGGGATAAGCAGGCCGCTTTGCATTCTACGACTTGTAAGGAGTTGTTTCTACGAATTGTGAGGGAAACGACTTCAAAATAAAGTATCTGAATCATTCATTCTCTTCATTATTATTATTTCAATTAAGCTACGTTTCCCGACATATTATAGATAGAATTATATAAATAAAGTCAATAATAAATAAGTTTAAAGCCATTTAAATGTGCTGAGAGGTTTACATAATATTGTATTGGTATATTGGTCGGTATATTGTCATCGGTCCTTGATAAGTATGCCAAAATTTAATTTAATCCGAGGTTTTGAAGTGGGTCAAAATCATGATCGAAATTTCTGTTACATACAAACATATTAACAACGTATGAAGCTAATAAAAGCGTGTAAATCTAATTTATTTTTCAAGTTTTGATCTCCGTACATCGCCTGTGTTCGTTGCATTTAATTTGATTAATACTAACCAAGTCATGGGATCTGTATATGAATGACCAAGCATTTTCCGTCATCTATGTTGCGATATTTTTGAATAATCGGATTTTTTGTAAAAGCTTATTTAAAAAAAAAAGGTTATTAACGCAGTTTATTAAAGAAAAAGTTATTTAAAAGAAGTTTATTAAAGAAATTAAACAAATTTAAACGGACTCATCGCGGTTTTATTCCAATGTTCAGCCTCCGTAGCGCAGCGGGCGAGTAGCCGGCTGTGAAGCGAGAGGCCGCGGGTTTGATCCCCACACCGAGACAAATGTTTGTGTGATCCACAAATATTTGTTTCGGCGTCTGGGTGTTGTGAGACCGAAAGTCTCTCGTAGTTCCTGATACCCACGACACAAGACTCGTATCTTACTGTGCGTTCAGGACTATGTACGTGACTGTTGGGTGTATTTATTTATTTATTTATTAATGTTGGTCCTGACGTTTTGAGAGCTTTTCAGCCTTCATAATCGCGAGGTGGACTGACCTGATCTGCGGGCCAATTCTCGTATTTAACATTAACTGAGACTGAACTTTAACCAAACTGAGATTAGACTACGAATTGAATAAAATGTGGCATTCTGCTCCGCTTATAGTTCCAATATCATTTCAGTAGCATTATGATATCAATTCGATATCATTTTAATTCCGAACTAATGTCAGCCACCACAGACTAAATTATAAAAAATGTAAAGCGAATGTTATAATAAAGTTGCCAGCGGAAAAAATATATTGGCATTGTGAGTAATTTTGGCGATTTGAATTGGATGGAAAATTTATTACTTTAGCACGAAGTTATTAATTTAAAATTTGATTAATAGATTTTATAATTTATTAATTGATTAGGTAATTTCTCATGTTTCCCCTAAATTGAAAACCCGTTTTTTTCGGATTTCTGTAAATTGTGAGTGAAAACA
Source organism: Amorpha juglandis (assembly GCA_949126905.1). NCBI lineage: Eukaryota > Metazoa > Arthropoda > Insecta > Lepidoptera > Sphingidae > Amorpha > Amorpha juglandis. The sequence continues at coordinate 15,366,681 of OX421381.1, read as the reverse complement.
TATGCGTTAATTTATTGTCATGGTGGGTCACCCAGTGATTACATCTTTGTTATTGCAGGCTCAAAGTACTAAGATCGAGAGCCGTAAAATTTGTATTAAAAAAGAATGTCTATTGTTATTGTTCCGTGATTTAATATTGCTGTGTATTTTATTTAAGTACGTATCTTTCAATTTCTATAATAAGTTAATTATGATTAAAGTTGAAACAATATCGTGAGTTAATTATTAGTGGACTGTTAGTAAAGTGTTAGTGAAACAATGACTAAACAATTAGAACTGTTTCTGGATTTCACTGAAGCAATTCGGATCACCAATTCTAGGCCTTGAGCCGACTCTGAAGGAGGAAGGACAGTGTATTATCTAAAAGGTTATGTTCACACAGTGCAAAAAACATGGATTCAGCTGCAATGTGTAAGATGTGTGTGTATGTAATAGTGTATTGTATTTTTATTGTTAATATATAATGTTTCCTTACGACTTTGTGATTTGATTGTTACGTATTTACATGGAATATTACCCATGCATATATACAAATATCCATATGATTGACTATATTTCAGTTAATTCATAATATCATTTCAGTTACATTTCGATGTCAATTTAGTCAACTTTCAATATACTTTTGATTGCATTACAGTTTTAATGGTTTACGGAATGCCACTTGCAACTTTCTTGGCACCGAAACTAGATCGGAATGATATTTTGAACATTTTTAATTACCAGAATTGGCCCGCAGATTTATCGCATCGTAATCGTATCGTGTCTTTAGTAGTAAAAGGCACAACAAATGTTTTGTGTTTATGTTTTTTAATTAAAATGTGGCCGTTGTGCTCTAACGTTGGGGATTGTATTCGGCTCTGTCCCGCGGGTGTCGGTGCACTGCGTAACAAAACTTTTATTTTAATATTAAAATATTACGCTTTGCTACGAAGCCCTGTGATTGTGTAACTATAAGTAAAGGGATATATTTTTTGAAGTGAAACTTCTTTAGAATCGTGATTTTAAAATTTGATGAAACGAATAAGCGTCATTAAAGAGGTTGGAAAGAAACAAGATCTTAAGTATGTAAATATATGAAATGTAATATTTCGCATTAAAATTTTAAATAATTTTGTAGCTTGGTAAAAGTATTATAAAAATAATAAACATTTTAATTATCCTAATACCACTGATACTCTATTTTTATCTCATTCTCTTGTAGGCTACTGTTGCGGCCAAATACAACAGTTTACAATAAACACTATATCACAATAAAACATTAAACACAACAGTTTACAATAAATATTATATCACAATAAAAAACATTACAAATAGACATGTACTGTCTTGGTGTTCCTTTTTTTTTTTTCCTTCTTTTTTGTAACGACCACACCAGCGGGGGAGAGGAAAACGTGCGGGGCAACGGCCCTCGGTATATATATGAATTCAAAAGTTCAACGGTCTCTCTCTCTCAGTCGACTACAAGCTCAATAACAAAGACATTCGCGCGCGCGAGTCTTTTCCCGCCAAAAAGCCGGGCCCGGTAGCGAAAAAACCGCTTTAGCAGTGCACTGCCATCAAACAACCATCAAACAACCATCAAGCATCCAGCAAACAAACCGAAGAAAGAACTTTACATGGTGTGTGGTATCCTCGGGGAAGAAAGTGTACCAGTTTTGGTGAGTCCTTTTGCCTATCCTTAAAACCAAGACAGTGACATCACGTATCACACGCTACACCACATCAGAAAACATAAAAAACCGCATAGAACCACCTCGCGGAATCGTAAGCCCGCAATCCCGCACACAATAAAAATCCCAGATACCGAATTAAGGGCACGTTTGCATCCACATAAGTGTTTGGTCCTTTTCGAGTCGGATAGCTCTTAATTCGGTATACATTTATATCGCTTAAATAAATGATTATATTCCCGCATTAAATAGGTTCATATACCTACCGCTAACATAAATAAATGATTATATTCCCGCATTAAATAGGTTATATACCTACCGCTAATATAAATACATGATTATATTCCCGCATTAAATAGGTTCATATACCTACCGCTAATATAAAGTTTACTATAAATTTACGATTCCGCGTGGTTCCGCCATTTTGTTAACGTTAAAGTCAGAAAGCACTAGGCACTAATTACCTCGTGCTGATCTACAATAAAATTATTGATAGCTTGTGTATTCTGCTACAATCATAATTACAATATTCGTACATATAAATTACGTTATTTATATTAGTAAGCTACGCCCGCGCATAGAACATTCTACTTGGTTCTACGTAGGTAGTTACGTAAATCAAATTTAACTGTTTCATTTTAATATAAATACATTCGAATTATTATAATGGAAAATTTGGAATTTAAAATAAATATTTTAACAGCCAAAAATGAGGCAATATTCCAACGCTTGTCATCTTTATATGAATTATCGAAAAAAGTATCTTTAACAACTGAGCTTCGTTCAACTGATAATTTTCTGGCAGAAACGGAAACTTTACCTACAATTCGCCAGGAATTTAGCGACAATTTAGATTCGATTAATTTATTCACTAGCCAAATAAAGCCCAATTATAAATTGAATTATTCACAACTAACTGCGTTTGAAGATATTTACACCCGTATACAACGTGTTCGTAGTATTGTCGGGGCGAACTCGAAGCAGCCTGCTACATCTCAAAACACGACAAAAAGTGTAGTGAAATTGCCAGCGATCCGTATCCCATCATTTGATGGAAATATAGAAAACTGGCCTCTATTTTACGCGTCATTCAAGGCTAATGTACATTCTAATTTGAATCTTACCGATTCGCAAAGAATACAATATCTGATAGGTAGTTTGTCGGGTAACGCGTTAAAAATAACGGCTGGTATCATACCCTCAGAGGAAAATTATAACTCAATATGGGATAGCCTTGTAGAGAAGTACCAGGACACGAGGGCATTAGGTGCGCATTATATGTCAAATTTACTGGATGTAAAACCCGCTTTAAATAATGCTGAATCGCTAGGTTCTTTTATCGAAACATTTCATGCTTCGGTTTCAGCTTTAGAAAGTCTAAAAATTCCTGATTTGAAGGATTTCATGTTCTTGCATTTGGCTATGAGGAAATTAGATTCGTCTACGTCGCAATTGTTCGAAAGATCCGTAAATCATGGTGATATACCATCTTATAAAGAGTGCGTAACATTTATCAGAGCTCAAGTAAAAATTTTTGAACGAACCGTACCGGGTTCGGTTCCCGGTCGAGGCACGACAGCTAATACGCGCAGTGGTTCAAAAAACAATTCGGTTGTGTGTAACCAACCGCGATTTAATAAAACTCAACAATCATTTGTTACCTACGGCAATAGTTCTAATAAAAATAAAACATCAACTTGTTTATATTGTAACAAGTCTGACCACTCTTATATTTATCATTGTCCGTTATTTAAAACAATTAACAGTAAATCGCGTTTGGATTTCATTAAAGGCAATAGAGGATGTGTGAATTGTCTTAGTTTTACTCATAAAGTATCGCACTGTAAGTCATCACACAACTGCAAAAATTGTAACCAACGTCATCATTCTCTTCTGCATATAACAACTGAACCAACGCAGCCGCCTCGTACTGCGCCGTCCGATAATTTTAAAACGCCAACACAGTCGCCTGCGCCGGTTAGTGCGATCGCCGCGGACACTCGTGTTTCACTTTGTGCGCGAGCAGATACCCACAACATAAAAATAAAAAATGACTTGGCAAAAACTACAGTTTTGTTATCAACCGCTCAAGTATACGTTAATAGTAACAATAATCATTATATTTCGGTTAGATGTCTTATTGATAACGCTTCACAGAATAATATTATTACTTCTGCTTGTTGTAAAAAACTTGGTTTAAAAATTATACCGCTTACGAACTCATTTATTAAAGGAGTAGGTTCAATTTCGCGACGTATTATAGGTTACGTAAAGATAAAAGTGTCTTCAAAGATTAATCATAACTCATATGACGTACTCGCTTTAGTAGTCGATTGTATTACAGATAAATTACCAACAGAAAATGTTGACATTTCCGTAGTGCAGCATTTATCGAATGTACCACTCGCGGACCCGCTCTGGTATGAACCCGGGGAAGTGGAGTTACTTCTCGGGGCACAGATATTTCCATTTTTGCTATTAGGTGGTAAAGTTATTGCACCTCCCGCACCTTCCGCTATTGAAACAGTATTCGGTTATATCCTTATGGGCGAAGTTACCGCTTTATCGATTGCGCAGAGCACTGCACCCGAATATGTTAATTCCGCAACACTTCTTACAGTGGACTTAAATTCTAGGCACAATTATTCGGTGGCACTAGATGAGTCATTACATAAATTTTGGAATTTAGAAGAAATACCAGAACAAAAGTTTCTTAGTCCGGAAGAAAAAGATTGCGAGAAGCAATATTCCGCAAATGTTACACGTGAACCAACCGGTAGATACTGCGTTGCATTACCGTTTTGTAGGGAACCGGAAGTACTCGGAAATTCCCGTTCTGTAGCTTATCGGCGTTTACTTGCATTAGAACATACTAAATTAAAAGATCCGGAACTCCGTGCAAGTTACAACAATGTGATCCAGGAATATTTAGATAAAAACTATTTATCGGAAATAAACTTGGATGATAAAAAATTTGATGACGGTTATTACATCCCACATCACCCAGTCGTTAGACAAGACAAGGATACGACTAAAGTACGTATCGTTCTAGACGCGAGCGCGAAGTGCCATAACGGTGTGTCACTTAATGACATTTTGCACACAGGGCGTAATTTACAAGCAGGCTTATTTTTATTATTATTAAATTTTCGATTATTTCCGATTGCTATTACGGCCGATATAAAACAAATGTATCTCCAGATACTTGTTACTGGGGAACATAGAAAATATCAGAAAATATTATTTCGTTTCAATACTGCTGAACCTGTTCGAGAATTTCAATTTAACCGCGTTGCATTCGGTTTGAAGTCTAGTCCATTTTTAGCGATGCGCACCGTGACTCAGCTCGCAGCTGATGAAAGTGAGCGCTATCCTCGCGCTGCTTCGGTCGCCTCCCGTGAATTGTACATGGACGACTTGGCTACATCGGTACCTTCACTCGATGAAGCCAAAGTATTATCCAGCGAGCTTATAAGTTTGTTCAAAGCTGGCGGGTTCGACCTTACAAAATGGGCGAGTAACTCACAGGAGTTGTTAGCCTCTGTGCCGCAGTCAAACCGTGCAGATATAAATTTCTCGGATAAGGATAGTTTAAAAATTTTAGGCCTCAAATGGATTCCTTCAGAAGATAACTTTACTTTCACTACGTCTAACATAAATAATAGTTGTACTAAACGATGCATTCTCTCAGCCATAGCCCGGTTGTGGGATGTGTTGGGATTCGCTGCTCCCGTAGTCTTATTTGCTAAATTACTTATAAAAGAATTGTGGAATCTTCATATCGACTGGGATGATACACCGCCAAAGGAAATTATTTCACTTTTTCATAAATTTCAAGAGCAATTACCGCTTCTTTCGTCATTAAAAATACCGCGCCATGTAGCAGTCACTAATGGTTGTGTGACAAATATTATTGGTTTCGCGGACGCCAGTCTTAAAGCTTATGGTTGCGTCATATATTTACACGTTACGGACGCAGTCAATGAAACGCACGTACGTTTGGTGTGCGCAAAATCTAAAGTTGCTCCGGTAAAGGTTGAGTCATTAGCCAGGTTGGAATTATGTGCCGCTCTGCTAATGTCTAAGGTCATAAAATTAGTTGTTGAAACTTACCGCGAGCGTATCACCATAAATAATATATTCGCTTTCTCCGACTCTAAAATAACTTTATCATGGATAAATTCTTCTCCACACAGGTGGAACGTTTTTGTAAGTAACCGCGTAGCTAAATGTCAGGAAAATCTTGATCCAAAATTTTTCTATCACGTCAATGGTAAGGAAAATCCAAGTGATTGTCTGTCTAGAGGCCTTCTGCCGGAACAGCTGTTGTCCCATCAATTGTGGTGGCATGGACCATCTTGGCTTAAATATCCAATACAGGACTGGCCTATTACGCCGTTTGTAACATTAAAGTGCGAAGAACTACCGGAATTCAAAAATAAAACGCTTACATATATTTCATCCGCTTCCGTAAATATTAATATAATATATGAACTATCTCAAAAATTTTCATCTTGGAACAAAATTTTACATATAATTGTTTATGTACTAAGATTTTTACGCGTTATTCCTATGGAAAAATGGCATCGATATGTAACAGCTTCGCAACTTTACTTAGCGGAAATCTATTTAATCCGTGCTGTACAACAAACTCATTTCTCTGAAATTATAGGGGATATTGAGAACGGCAGGTTACGTTCACCTCTTAAAAAACTTGATATTTTTCTTGATGAAAATAAAATAATTAGGATTGGAGGTAGGCTCTCTAACGCTAATCTTCCTTATGAAGCAAAGCATCCTGCTTTGCTGCCTAAACGCGAACATATAACTAATGTCATAATAGATTATTATCACAGAATTCATTGTCACAGTGGTGCCAATCTTTTGAGTTCTATACTCCACCAGAGATATTGGATATTGGCATCCAGGAGTATTATTCGGCAAAGAATACATGCTTGTAATTATTGCTTTAGAGCTTCTCCCTCGCATCCTAGCCCAAAAATGGCGGATTTACCGTCTTGCCGCGTCCAGGAGACCAAGGCGTTTGTTCATACGGGTGTGGACTATGCGGGCCCGATTAGAGTAACTTTATGTAGACGTCGTGGGCAACGAAGTCAAAAGGCATATATTTGCTTATTCATCTGCTTTATAACTAAAGCAGTTCATATCGAATTGGCAACGGATGTGTCAGCGGACACATTTATTTCTGCCTTTAAAAGATTTATTTCTCGCAGAGGGCCTGTATCGTACCTTTACTCCGATAACGGAACTAACTTTGTGGGAGCTAAAGCCCAATTACACGAACTACTGACTAACGACTATCGTATTGAATGGAAGATGAATCCACCACGAAGCCCACACTTCGGCGGATTGTGGGAAAGGAACATCAAATCAATAAAAACTCACTTATACCGCGTCATCGGTTTACAGCTCCTTACGTACGAGGAGCTTCTAACTGTTCTCACACAAATTGAGGCAGTTTTGAACTCTAGACCTCTGTGCGTTTTATCGGCAGATCCGTACCCAGAGCCTCTTACACCTGCACACTTTATAATGGCTTCACCTTTGGCGACTTTACCTGTTCGACAGATAGACAGCCAAAATACGACTTTAAATTGTCGCAAACAATTATTAGATCAAATGGTGTGTAGTTATTGGAAAAGATGGCGCGTTGAATATTTACATAGCCTTCAAGTTAGGCAGAAGTGGCTTGCTGATGTAACTAACGTTAAAATAGGTACAGTGGTCCTTATTCAAGAGGATAATATTCCTCCCTTGCGTTGGCCAATGGGCATAATAACCGAAGTATATCCTGGGAAGGACAAAGTTATTCGGGTTGCTTCTGTTAAAACGGTAACTGGTACATTTAAAAGACCCATTGTCAAGTTATGTCCGTTACCTTCTCAATAACCTTAATACAACAATATATCAATAATAAATAAATATAGTTACATATTCGTTAATATTTAATACTTTTCAACTTTATGCATAGTTAACCTTTTGAAAACCCTTCGGGTTCTCAAGAGGGCGGAGGATGTTGCGGCCAAATACAACAGTTTACAATAAACACTATATCACAATAAAACATTAAACACAACAGTTTACAATAAATATTATATCACAATAAAAAACATTACAAATAGACATGTACTGTCTTGGTGTTCCTTTTTTTTTTTTCCTTCTTTTTTGTAACGACCACACCAGCGGGGGAGAGGAAAACGTGCGGGGCAACGGCCCTCGGTATATATATGAATTCAAAAGTTCAACGGTCTCTCTCTCTCAGTCGACTACAAGCTCAATAACAAAGACATTCGCGCGCGCGAGTCTTTTCCCGCCAAAAAGCCGGGCCCGGTAGCGAAAAAACCGCTTTAGCAGTGCACTGCCATCAAACAACCATCAAACAACCATCAAGCATCCAGCAAACAAACCGAAGAAAGAACTTTACATGGTGTGTGGTATCCTCGGGGAAGAAAGTGTACCAGTTTTGGTGAGTCCTTTTGCCTATCCTTAAAACCAAGACAGTGACATCACGTATCACACGCTACACCACATCAGAAAACATAAAAAACCGCATAGAACCACCTCGCGGAATCGTAAGCCCGCAATCCCGCACACAATAAAAATCCCAGATACCGAATTAAGGGCACGTTTGCATCCACAGCTACTTTTCTGAAGTTTCACTCGTATGCGAGAGGTCGTCTGGGTTGGTACCACCGCGATGTCTATTTCTGCCGTCAAGCAATAATATGTAAGCACTGTTGTATTTCGGTTTAAAGGAAATTGAAGGCAGTGAAATTACTGGGTATTATGAGTTAACATCTTATGTCTCGGGGTGACGAGTGCAGTACCCGCGGCTACTCGGTCTACCCTTTATATGGGCCGGTCTAGCTGACTTACGTTTCGTACTGTCAAATTTCTGGACGTATAATTAAGAACCTTCAACTTTTTTCAATCGGTTAAGAAAATACTTGCGATCTCTTTTAAAACTCGCAATTCCTTAAAATCCCCCTAACATTTTCGCAATTACAACAATACTTGCACCGCTTTTGTCCAAAGACAGATCATTGTAATCGACGAACAAAAAGTGCGCGGGTAGCAGCGACGGCGCGAAATTGGAAAATTCCCGAAGTGTCCACCCTATTGATTTCACTGCGACAATGGTACTTGGTAGTGCACTAATCTTTTCATTAAAAAGCGATTATTCTGTGCACGGGCGGTTGCACTAATAGGAGTAAAGCGGATCTCTTCTTGAGTTTTATTCCTTGAGTGGTAAGGTTCAAAATAATGGAATGTAATCTAGGACCCGTGCAATATGCCACACAGCACGGCACCAACGCGACGACATTTCAATTTGAATTCTTATAGCGTGAAATCTGCCGATGTTATTAAAAAGACCTTTATTTCCGGAATGCATTCATTAATTCATTTTATTCCCGTCGTGTCGAATGATATTGGGTTTTTCTATCACGAAATGCTCAATATCAGCCCGGAGTCTGGCATTATGCCCGGTATGGCGATGGGCTCGCCTCCTATCACATCATGGGATGGAAATACGCCCGGCGAAATGTGGGTGTACTGGTTACAACTATGCCTACCCCTTCGGAGATTACAGGTATAGATATTTTAAAATCCCTAACCCCGGCTCGATACTGAGCATTTCGTGAAAGAAAAACCCAATATCATTTGACCTGGGCATCGAACCCGAGACCTCAGCACAGCAGTCGTACCGCGTACACAATACAACTACGCCACCGAGGCTGTCTTTTTGTGTAATACAATAACATTGAATACTCTCAGATCAGAGTATATTTACAAGAAATATGTGACATATATTATTTCTCAAAGGTGTATTTATGGGAAATCTTTATAAATATATAAAAATTCGTGTCAAGTTGTTTGTCCGCGATGAACTCGTAAACTATTGAACCGATTTTAATCAAATTATGCAAACTGTGTGCAGTTTGATCTTAACTTGAAATTTAAACAGCTGATGCTTTTTATGTTGTAAGCATCCACTATATTTATATTTTAAAAGTTTTTCCGCTGATGGGGTAATAAAGGATCAGGGGTTTTATTATAGCTGGTGGTAGCATATTTATATCCACCCAGATAGCGACCACCGTACACATGGTGTTCAAACCTGCCATACACTTCGTGTGGATCGCATTCCAGGATCAGCCATGTATATCCGGTTTTCCCAAGGGGTTGATGGTTGGTTGAGGCGAGTATAACGGTACATCCTGCCTGCATCGGTCATCTGCTAGTCCTGTCGCAGACCCTCGATTTGCTGCACGACGCTTACCATCAGGTTTAGTGCAGTCACTTTGCTGAGCCCGGATAAAAAAAATGGTATCACACAAGCATTTACCCCAATACGTAAACACGTATCTTCTAAACTAGAGACATGTCTATAAAATTACACCAGTTCATAAAATAAACTTCACGCAACACTCCATATCTCCCCCACCCCCCACTCTATCCCGTAGAGTAGTACGATAACAATCAGTAGACATTTTCGCCACAAATTGACAAATAATTGCCGGCGCGTGGTAATAAACCCGAATTAGACCAACAGCCCGAGTGTGTGGAGACAGCTGTATATTACGTGGATGATAATTATATGAGGAGTTGAATATGATATTGAGGGTATATTTTGAAAGCCTCCGTGGTTTAGCGGGGGAGTAGCTATGAAATAAGAGGCCGTGGGTTCGATCCCCGCACCGAGACAAATGTTTGTGTGATCCACAAATATTTGTTTCGTGTCTGGGTGTGACACCGAAAGAGTTTCCTAGTTTCTGATACCGATGACACAAGACGCGTATCTTAATGTGGGGTCAGGGTTATGTGTGTGACTGTTAGATTTATTTATTTAAACAGGGTTCCTTTTAAAACACCAGCAACCTCGCGGGACTAGATAGCTGATCCCATAAGGAACAACGTTTGTTTTCGCCAGGATTAAAAGTGGTTCTGCTGGTTTGCTAGTGGGAGGGTACTTGATATTTTTGTACTTGATGGGATGGCGACCACCATACACATGGTGAAAAACCCACCATAGTGACTCGTTCAGGCGAGTCGCGTTCCGGGATCAGCCAGTGAATATCCAATAACTCCAGGCCGGCATAATTCTGCCGGCCGTCGAGGGATTCAGTGTCTTTTGACGACATTGTGTTTGACTGCACTGTGTAGTCACTTAGCCGTGCTAGGATAAAAAAATTATGCATCAGTAAAAAGTTATCAATAGAGTTACTGTTATATTATTAGTTATTTATTATAATATCGACAATGGAAAGGTGAAATAGTACTAAAGCGCCAATACGTGAACTTTATGGTAGAGCATTTTAAAGTTGTTTTTTTTTACAATAAATGTAATTCAAAGTTCTGTTCTTCAGGCGAGCGACTTCAATCATGTCGTCATTCAATTAAATAAATAAATTTACCGAGCAAGACAAATTTTCCGAACAAACAATAAAGAAATATATCAAGATAGGTCCCCGATTCATGCACTACAACCGTAAAACTATTTACCCAACAGAAACGACCGCGACAACATGTATTTTCCACCCAAATAATAACCCATTTGTAGAGAAAGTTGGCTCATTGTGTCGAACGATTGCAAACCACTTGCGATCTCTGAGAGCGTCATTGAAAGCCCTCAAGTAGATTCCAAACGAATGAATTCCGTACTCCGCGACAATGTCGATCTATTTCCCAAATATTGGAACGGATATTTAATGCATAGGAATTTGTATGTTATTAATAAATAAATACACCCAACAGTCACATAGTCCTGACCCCACAATAGATTAATCCGTGTAAGGAACTTATGGCCTCACAACACCCAGACACAAAACAAATATTTGTGGATCACACAAACATTTGTCTCGGTGCGGGAATCGAACCCACGGCCTCTCGCTTCGCAGCCGGCTACTTGCCTACTGCGCCACGAAGGCTATTTGGCTGGCACATGAGACGTGAAACGTTCATTGTTCGAAAATTTTTCTTTCTTTATTTTATTCCAGCTTTTTAAGAGTGATAGAGCCACGCTGTAGACAGTTTTGTCTACAGTATGAATGGGCCGGCTCGACCAGGCCATTACCACTGTCTCACAAAAAAGCGACGTAAATTAGCAGCTTCCTTCATTTTGTACGGAGAGTGAGATATCCGGAGGCCCAAATCTCGCTCCCCTACCTAACCCTTAATTATCCCTTCCTTATAAAATCGGCAAAGCGCCTATCATTTTTCTGGTATTGTAGGCGTACATGGGTGGTGGAGATCACTTACCATCAGGTGGCCTTCCTCGTTTGCCGGTCTATGCTATAAAAAAATCTTATATCCATTACAAACACCAATCCAAACATGATCAATTAATTTGATAATCAAATAGACATTCACAAACGCCATACGGCAGGCGTGCTTGATATTTCGCAGACCACAGCAAATATCATCTAGTTTTTTCGACCCGTCCAATTTTATAGGAGCCCTTACACACATAATTGTTGGCATCACATAAATTAAAACAAGGGTGCTGGGTTGCAAGGGGTGTCAAATTATGTTGGATTATCGTCGTGATTTATAACTTTGGTGCCATATGGTTCCTTACTTAGAGAAGTTACGAATCTTAGATGTGTGTTTTGGGATAGGACATTGATATACATAATAATATAACGATTCCTGAAGAGGTGCAATGGATTGATATGGTTATTTGGACATATTGATATTATGTGTCTAGTTTTGAGGATATAGCAACACTGTTTTTCCTTCTTGAATGACTAGACCAGCAGGTCGCTTGTCTAATGGTAAGCTCAACACCTGCCCATAAACAGAAGCAACATCACACAGAACTTTGAATTACAAAGCACTGCATGACACGACTGCACTCGTCACCCCGAGACATAAGATGTTAAGTCTCATAATGCCCAGTAATTTCACTGGCTTCAATGTCCTTCAAACCGAAACACAACAGTGCTTACACACTGTTGATTGGCGGCAGAAGTAGACAAAGCGGTAGTACCAACCCAGACGGACTCTCGCATACGAGGGACCTACCGCCTTGCTATCACACAAAACTTTGAATTACAAAGCACTGCATGACACGACGAGGTGACGAGCGCAGTTCAGTGCCGGTCACGTAAGCCGGATGCATCCGGAAAGGTGGGCCAGGACTGTCACTCAATGGGTTCCCGAAGATGGAAGACGGTAACGGGGAAGACCCCGAAAGAGATGGCGCGACGACCTTGACCACTTCGATAAAGACTGGCCGACAACAGCCATAAATAGGGAACGTTGAAAGGAGTGAAGGGAGAGCTTTGCCCAGCAGTACGACAATATCAGTTAATTAAAAAAAACATTAATAAAATTCTATATTCTAAAAAAATTCAAAGTTTCATTAAGTTAACGTGTATACTTCCAATTTATTTACAACAAACGCTGTATAAAGCTCTAGAAATTCCTCCAACATTTTCTCTTAACAATTTTCTTAGAATCATTAGTGAATTTCCACTGCTGGACCGTTTTCAGAATCCAGGCCAGCAAGTTAACGCTTACCTAATTACAAAGGATCTAATGGCATCAGGCACTCTGCGTTTTCTTCGTTAAAATGCCTAATGTTTCCAAGAAATAAACTTTTATTCGTACCTCGGTACGGACTGAGAATTTTGAATCGGTTCAAACAAGATAATTAAAAACCAGTGTCATGAGTAATAGAGCCACGCTGTAGATGGTTTTGTCTACAACATAATTGTGCCGGCTCGACCGGGTCGTTACCACTGTTTTACAGAAAACCGGCGTAAAGTGACGGTGGGCTGCTGCGTTTACACCGAAACTTTTGGTCCTTCGAACCGGATATCAATTTCAGCAAGTCACAATTATTACGCATTCACTCAACCACGATGTCCATTTACCCGCAATTACTATGGGTAAACTGTTCGAATTACTGTAACTATATAATTGGTTTAATCAACATGCAAGTTAACTAGTTTGTATTGTTATAAGACAGTTTTCGATAGGTCTCGCCTTGCTAAATTTAGTAGATATTCATAGATAATGGTATAAATTAGAAGATATGGCGTTTTTTTAAATGAGCCATATGTTATCATATAATGTTTGCGTGTCAAAGTAAAAGAAATTTTATTTATTTAGCACTCATTTATAAGGTATTTATTAGCTGTTACCCGCGTAAATGTGTAAAATATGTCATTATTTTTAATAATCAATATTAGTAATCTTCAATTTCACAGCCGTATTTCATTGCTTAAAAATATAGATCATAGATTGGAATTCATGATAATTTGATAAAGACCTTATGTTAAAATGAAGGATGAGAGTGGCAGAGCCACGAGCCACGCCGTAGATAATTTTATCTATACCATTATTGGGCCGGCTCTACCCGGTGGTTACCATTGTCTCGCAGAAAACACTACGTAACATATCAGCTCGCTATTGCATTTCATACGCCGAGTGAGAGACGCCGCGGATTCGCCTCTAACTCTGAGACAAATGTTTGTGTGTTTCACAAATATTTGGTTCGGATTTCGATGGGTTTTCTATCCAGAAGGGTTGACGCCAGGTAGGTTGCCGGTCGTAAAAAGTACAAGCCAGATATTTCGGAACATCTGTCAAAAAGCATAATGCGCCGACCCCACTGCGAGTGGGATAAGGGCAGGTGGAACGATTTATTAAAAAACATTTCACTTCTAAATAACATTTAACAGATTTATTCTCGCGGTCATCTCAACACTTCCACCACATCAAAACTATTAAATTAGGTGGACCAAAGTCGGCACCCTGTGAACTTGAGCTAAGCTATGCCAGTTAAGTTAGTTAGGAGCCTCTGTTAACCCAACTGCCGTTACCGCCGGTTACTGATCCACCTTTCAGTTGAAAATTATATGTTATCTAACTACCCACTAACTTCTGTATGCAAATATGGAGTTTGTAGACAATACTGCTTGTTTGTTTCGGATATATAGTTTTGCTAGATGGCAGGCCTCTTGTATGCGAGGGTCTGTTTGTGTAGGTGCCACACTTTGTCTATTCTTGTCGCTAAGCAGCAATGGGTAAGCTCAGTTGTGTACCAACAACAACAAAAAATAAAATTAATGGTATTAATGCCCCCCTAAAACCTCCTGACCGTCCCAATCCCTCAATTATCCCTTCCCTTTAAGGTCGGCAACGCGCCTATGATATTTCTAGTATTGTGGGCGTACATGGGCGGTGTAGATCAATTACCATCAGGTGACCCACCTGGTCGTTTGCCGGCCGATGATACAAAAAAAAGCATAGGCTGGTAAACGAGCAAGTAGGGTTACCTGATGGTAAGTGATCTCCACTGCCCATGTTCGCCCAAGATACAGAGAGAATCATGGGCGTATTGCCGATCTTAAAGGAAAGAGATAATTAAGGGATTTTTACGAGACAGCGGTAACAACCCGGTCGAGCCGGTCCATACATACTGTAGATAAACTGTCTATACCGTGGCTCTGCCACTCAAAAATACAAATTTAATTATTAAATTTCATTACAAATGCATAAATTCATCATCAAACGGAATTAACTGCACGATCCTAGAATACACCATATCAACATAACACGTTCAAGATAATATACCACAGAATCTTCAGCGGAAGGTGTGTCACAATGGTTTCATTACAACAATAGTCCTGTGTTCCCAACGAGGGCGACAAACCTCAGCAATGATTACTCTTCCGCTCTGTTTCGTACCAAAGCAAGTGCCAAAATAGTGTTTGAGTGGAATCCTGGTTGTAATTTACTTGGGTAGACTCTTTCCCGCCTTACTTCTACATCTTTCAATTGACAGCCTCCGTGGCGCAGCGGGCGAGTAGGCTGTGAAGTGAGAGGCCGCGGGTTCAATCCCCGCACCGAGACAATTGTTTGTGTGATCCGCAAATATTCGTTTCGGGATCTGAGTGTTGTGAGACTGAAAGTCTCTCGTAGTTTCTGATACCCACGACACAAGACTCGTGTCTTACTGAGGGGTCAGGACTATGTATGTGACTGTTGGTGGTGGTGGTGTGGGTTTACTTATTATTTTAATTGGTGCTTTTTACGGTCTGAAATAAACGGATAAAGGTTTTTTTAACTCTTCGGGATAAATCGTAGGGGTCTCTGCTAATGGAATACTGGCGACTCTTTCATCTCAGAGTTGAGGGATTTGGGAAGGGTGGGATTTAGGGAAGGGAAAGGTAAAGGGAAAGGGTGCAAACCCCTTGGAAGAACCGGATATACACTGGCTGATCCTGGAACGCGATCTATACAAGATGTGTACATGTGATTGTACAGTGGTCGCTATCCGGACGGATATGAATATCCTACCACCAGCAACGGAGGAAGGTTTCCAATTCGTCTGTGTATAAATTCACGCCTAATGTGAACTATGAACATGAATAATGTGAAATGTGAACTGATTTGGTCGTTCCTTTTTTTATTCGATAGGAATTACGCCCAGGGCAATGCCTTTTAAATTTAAAAGCGAAGGGTGAATCTTAAGCGGATTTAATCGAGGACGCAAAACTAAAACCTGTGACATTTAAGCACCAAATATTCACTTAAATAGTACAATAAAAACTATTTAATTTTCGAGAGTTAGAGCCATGCTGTAGATAGTTTTGTCTACAGCACTTAAGGAGGGACCTACCACCTTGTTTAATTGAGCAGTGTCTTTCAGTACTTATAGCCATACTGGAAAGTATCCAATATAGATATAACGCCAGTGAATTTTCCAACAAGGCCTAAACTTTACGCCTTGTAAAATATGTTTTTTTTGTGTAAAATATTTTTGCTTGCAACATCTAAAGGTTGACAGGTAGAAAATACCTCTGGTTTTATACCTTTGTACAAAGTATGTTCAAAAAGTGTAAATAAACAAAACAGGAACAGTGCAGTAATAGAATATCTCTATACAAGTGATATTAAAATAAGGTGAACAATTGCCTACAAACAGGCGTTTATTTGATCACATTGTAAAGAGTTGTCTGTTCTGCATCTTTATAGGAAAAACCTAGTGCTTGGGCAAGAATGAATTATTATTTAAAAATGGGCGCACAAAAATTAATTTGACAACGCAATGTAAAAATATATTATATTGTCATTGAATATAACTGTAGCAAAGGATTAAAAAGTACACCAGCAATGAGTGTGTAGAGAATTGTACACACATTCATCGCATTGTGAAGAGGTGTAAGTTACAGACGAGCGGGAAAAAACACGCTGCAAATATTTTAACTATTACACCACAACTCAGTGCATTGCGTATGTACATACAAAGAAAAGTTTTAGTATTCGGTCGGTTTACTGTTATTTAAACAAATTATATTAGTTATTTGCACAGTGTGTTAACTTACTTACAATCATAAAAAGTAGAAACTTACCTGAAACAAAAATAAATAAAATTAGTAAATAGAACTATAGAAAACTAAATATTACAAATTAACATGCAGGTATATATGACCACTGATAAATGGAGAAAAGTTTTTGGGACTAGCAAGGCCTTTTATAAGTTAAGGATTCTCTACAAAGACCCAATTCCTTATAAAAAGCGAAGATGGTTATTGTTATTTTTATCTTAGCGAAAATAAGTTGATCACTTGATCCCTTACCCTATTGATAAATCGAATATCCCATTGACTTATTCTTTTCAAGCAACTCACTAGGCTACAAAACTATAATAAAATAAACTTATCGAAATATGCATCTTTGTAATCTTTTGAAGGAACAAGACCATCAAATTGTACTTTTTTTTATCCGAGCACAGCAAAGTGACTGCACTACCTGATGGTAAGCGTAATGCAGTCCAAAAAATCAGCGACCGCGGACAAACAATGAGTTTATCGGTGATCACCAGAGCCATGCCGGCCTGTATAAATGCTTCTTCCCTCTTCCGAAAGGGACTTGTCCTAATGGCGAGCCAGGTATACTGAATGCGCTAAAAACGCCAATAATAAACGCTCGTGTACTACGCCAGGATGCGAGAGTATTTCGGAGCGCACTCGCGGCGTCCCTCGTTTGTTTTACCACTCGCAATTAAACCGGCTGAGTGACGGGGATTGTCGCCTCGCCTCGTGTGGAAAAAAAATCATAAACCGTTGGCTCCGAAGAGAAAACACGTCTACTGAGCTGACTGATGAACTAATCTGTAGGTCTTAATTATCTCTGAAAAAAGTCTTATTTTACTTAAGTCTCTAACAAACTTTACAAAAAACAATTTACAAAAAAAAACTGTGCTTAAATCATGCCTTCACATAACTTTATTTTATGAAGTATTTTAAGTGTGATCCCACACTAGGTAAAACCTGTATCGTGGGTATCAAGGATTACAAGTGACTTGCATTCCTACAAACAGTCAGACCCGAAACAAATATCCGTGGATCCACAAATATTTGGCTCGATGCGGGAACCACGGACGCTGTCAATTTTATTAACATGAATAACAATACGAGCAAACTCTTCGCCTAATGGTAAGCACAACGGCTTCCCATAAACAGAAGAAACATCACACAGAACTTTGAATTACAAACCACTGCATGGCACAGAACTGCGCTCGTCACCCCGAGACCAAAGATGTTAAGACTCACAAATCCCAGTAATTTCACTGACTTGAATATCTTTAAATCGAAATACAACAGTGTTTACACACTGCTGCTTGTCGGCATAAGAAGACAAAGCGGTGGACCATCTAAGTCGACCTTTCGCATACGAAAACCTAGTTCACATTGTTAATCTAATTTTTAATTAAAACTAATTAAAAACGAAAAGGCGAAAACACAGTAGTTGTATAGCTTTTATACTACCTTCAAAGAACATACATACTGCGTTATGTTTTTTTTTATAGCATAGGCCGGCAAACGAGCAAGTGGGTCACCTGATGTTAAGTGATCTCCACCGCCCATGTACGCCCACCACCAGAAGAATCATGGGCGCGTTGCTGACCTTAAAGGAAAGGGATAATTAGGAATTAGGAAGGGGAGGGGATTTGGACTTCCGGATATCTCACTCACCGTACGAAACGCAGCAGCAAGCCGCTACTTTACGTCGGTTTTCTGTGAGACAGTGGTAACGACCCGGTCGAGCCAGCCCATTCATGCTGTAGACAAAACTGTCTACATCGTGGCTCTACCACTCTAAAAATAATACTAGCCCTGTATTATATATCTCCCGCTGCTGGGCACGGACCTCATCTACTGAATGAGAGGGGTGAGGCCTTAGTCCACCACGCTGGCCTAATGCGGGTTGGCAGACTTCACATATCTTCGAAAAACCTTATGAGTTCTCAGGTATGCAGGTTTTCTCACGATGTTTCCTGCACCGTTAAAGCAACCTATAATTAACAATTGATATACACGTAAGTTAGAAAAGTCAAAGATGTAGGCTTTTGGGACTGGTTTCGAACCTGCGACTTTCGTCTCTACATTCCGTACCAATCCCCGCTCACGTTATGTAAAATAGGTAAATTTAATTATGAAAGTTTGGAGTTGAAACGTCATATGGTGACAATAAATCTAATGCACGTCGACTCACACTTTGTGACGAATTGGCGTAAACTTTTCCTACTTGTGTTCCTTGTTTGAGAATAATTAGAGTTATTAAGACTTTATATGTACGCACGTATTATGCAGAGTCATATGCGACCATAAAAATAAACAAATCAAATGAAATTGTTTATTAATCATGTAGGAAATTAAAATAGCGCTTATGACAAGTCAGTACAAAAATAAAAGAAGCCTATAGAAGTTAGTATCAACTAATGTATCCATGGCACCATTTATATATTTTTACTATGAAATAGTCCAGAATTGTTAAATATTTGGGGGGGAGGGTCGATATGGACCACAGGCATTACCGCAATGACACGTGTTTTAAAACTAACACCAGATACAAAACGACCTATCTTAAGGAAGATCTGGCGAAACAAACTCAAGTGCGCTTCCAATACCACTGGATTCATCTTTTTTTGATTTTTTTTTATTTTATCCTGTCTCGGCAAAATGACTACGCCACACCTGATGGTAAGTGTAGCGCAATCCAGGAATAGTATCGACCAACGACAAACAGTGTGTCTATCGTTGGTCGGCACGATCATGCCGGCCTGCCTAACTGCTTCTTCACACTCCGTTTAAGGGACCCTATATTATAGGAAGGAAAATAAAATATATACACATGCACCGGCAAACTGTTCCACAGCTTAATGGTCCGGCAGAAGTAAGTAAGTACTATAAAAGTCACTCAAGTCAATAATAAATTAAACCGACTCATACAAAAACTAAAAATATAATGGAACTGTGAGGTCTGATGATAAAAACATTACGGCTCTAAAAATAATCAATACTTAGAAAGTTTCTCCCGAGAACCGCTATAATTATGCCTGCCTAGACGACCCGTCCGTCAGCGACGATTTGACGCGCAAATCCGATTATAAACTTGATAGGCAGAGGACAGGCACTCTACCCCACCAACACTTTGTAAACGGCTGCTCGTTTTAGATCATTATGAATGAATCAATAGAATTGCTCAAATTACCACAATAAGGTTTTTTTATAGCATAGAGCGGCTAACCAGTAAGTGGGTAAAAGTGATCTCCACCATGTACACTCAGAAGAATCATAGGCGCGTTACTGTCCTTAAATGAAAGGGAAAATTAGGGATTGGAAAAGGGAGGGGGATTTATGCCTCCGGATATCTCACTCACCATACTTAACGGTGGTTTTCTGTGAGATAGTGGCAACGACCCGGTCGAGCCGGCCCATTCATGCTGTAAATAATACTACAGCGTAGCTCTACCACTCAAAAAACTTAATTAACTGTGCGCAAATGCGTACAATAAAAATATTTAATCAATTCTTAAAGCACATTTTTTGAGGTTATAAATTTTTGGTCGTTTCTCAAACGTTATTTATTATGTTTGAGTTCCTATTTAACTTGATGTAGTGACGGGTGTCGAATAATAATGAAATTATGGAAATGTTTTAGAGAAACTCAATTGTTTTAGACCTTTACTAACTGAGAATAATTTATTCAAGGTAAGGTTGTTATTGTAACTTTTTGCTTTTAATCATGATACTATTTTAGGTTTATTTACCCTGATACCTCAAAGTGACCACACTGGACCTGGCCATATGTGCAAGGCAGCCCAAGAGATATTAAGCCTCTCAACGATTGGCAGAATTATGCCGGCCTGAACTTACTGGATATACACTGGCTGATCCCAGAACGCGACTCCCCTGAACAAGCCACTATGGTGGATTTTTCACCATGTGTACTATACCTATTTAGTTAGGTACAAAAATATCAGGTACCCTCCCACTTTCTGAAAGTAGATTCTTATTAATAGGTAAGATGGATAACTCTTCGCACCCAGATGGTAGAGATGGCTGTCCATTTTCTGGCAAAGTGTCCAATGGATTCTCTACCAAGGTGGGAGTTACTGGGGATAGACAGAATAGCCAAGATCAACTACAGTATGTAAAACTGGAGAGCAAAACTGTTTGTTGGCTACAACAGAACATACTGTAGAAGCACCATTAAAATCAGTGCTTCAGTGTCGAGGCTACCAACATAGTTTTCTGAGTAGTAGAACCACGCTATACACAGTTTTGTCTTCAGCGTGAATGTGCCAGCTGCAGAGGGTTGTTATTTCTATCTACAGGGTAGCTCTAACACTTTAAAAACTTACTTTTGTGCATACGTTCACGACATTACATGGATAAAAAATAACCGCACTGATGAAAAATTTCTATTCACCCGATCCCACTTCAATTTAAACCCATCTACAGCCCAACTAAAAAACGAATATGAAATGTGAATTAAAAAATAAGGATCAATGTTCGTTCATAAATTTAATTATCACCAGCGTTCTCCTGCAATGTGTTTTGTTGCTGAACGATGTGTTTTCGAATAGCTACTATAATTGCTACTGGCGACTTAATTAAATGAAGACTACACGGTAATTGTTTTTACTGTAAAGGTTATTGCGTGTAGGGTTCGATATGCAATTGAAATTTCCTGAAAATAATAGTAAAAATAATGATCGTTCAAAATAAAACGAATTTAAACGGATTTTATCGCGGTTTATTTTAACTTTTGGACCCGACGTTTTGGTCTTTTCTTTTCTTGTGCTCGCGAGGCTGATCAATTTGTAGCACAAAATATTAAGCCAGAGCTTAACTTAAACTGACTTTGAGTCATTCATTACAGAGATCTAATAAAAATGGTTCCTGTAGTTCCCTGTAGACAGTTAATTGCCAACTGTGCCACGGAGATTTGCTCTTTAAACGATCTATGCAGAGAATCAATCCAAGATTAATTATTGAAATCAACCATTAGAGATATCTAACTATAATGGTCTTTCCTGTAGACACATTTTAGTATAAAGCCTAGTAATAAATAAACAAAACAAACGACAATCAATTACGAAAAACCCAAAAGCCATCCAAAATTTACGGCACACGTTACGAAAAATCCAAAAAATATTGAATCTCATTAACACACATGTAGCGGAGCGCAGTCCCGCTCGGATATTTCCCGCGCAATATTCGGATACGCGGATATTAGCGCCATATTGTCGACGGAGCGGCGGCTGAGGGGGCCATCATTCAACCATCACGTCGGTAATTAGCTTTCGGATAAATCCTATTCAATATTTTCTCGTATAAAGGAGGGTTCTCTAACTGGCCCGTGAGGGATATGTGTTATGAACATTTATTTTAAATACGTTTGATTTGGTTTAAACTTTGCTAGGGGAATTTAATGAAAAAAAGAATAAAACTAAATGCCTGTGATTTTCGCGCACCAAAAAAAGTTTGTTAATAGATAACTTCATTATAAGATTAATTATATTTATATTGGTTCATTAATTAACATATTATGTTAATCGATTCTTTATTGTATTTTAAAAAGTACTTTCCTGGCTGCAAATTAGACAGTGGTCGTTTTCCTTTTGTGTGATCCAATAAAGTAACTCTCCAAAGATTTTAAATCGCTAACCAGTAATACTAGACCTTCTGAAGTAAGCTTAGGGAAACGTGGGTGACAATACTACTTGCACCTTTACCTAACCTTTCGGGCATAAAGACGTGGACTTGTTATATTTATTGATAAAAAAATGAATATTAAAAGTAGAATATCAAATCAAAACGACCATTCGGCAACGTACGCAGTCGTAATTTTCATCAAACAAAACGTTCGGCGAGCCGTGTGCCGGCACAAAACATCACTTGAGGTCGGCCCACTCTTTGTTGCAATTGTCATTTCGGACCTCGGCACCGGCTTTTATATTCAGCACATTCTATTGTCATTTTATACATAAACGGCATCGGCGGATATTGGACTTTATATATGAAGGATAAAATATACAATCCCATGGCGAATAAATCTTTTAAATCTCCCAACAATATGTAGAGAAGCAATGAAAATGAAGTGTTCCTGACCGTTTGATGCATTGGTGGTTTCGCAAAGGATTTTCCCCGTATTGTGAGTGTTATATTAATTTTGCGTTTTGATGTAGGTCGTGTTGACGTGTCAACGGGTATTGTTCATTCTGTATTTTAACAATATGAAGATTTCTCATTGTTATGTTAGATACGGTGATATGTTTATATTTATGATAGCTTTGCAACTCAATATAGTGATATAAGAGAATTCACGCTTGTTAAAGAAAACACACTTATAGGTTTCGCAGCGCGTTTGTTTTGTCCGGAGCTCACTGACCAGCATCAAGAGTGTTTAAAAGAAGATAACATAAGAATCTAAAGCATATATCCTTGAATGGGTAGGCAGAGTTGAATCTAGCGAAATCACGGTTCTTCGAGTTTATTTATGTTCCATGATGTGATCACCATATCGGATACAATGCTGATTCCGGGTAACTCTAACTAACTGAAAGAGAATCGCCGGTTTCGCAGCGCTTAAGTATATTATCACTAGACGAACAAAGTACATAGGTACTCACGCCTGTAATCCCCGAAAGGGTAGGCAGGGATGTAACCAGTACACCCACATTTTGCCGAGTGTATTTCCATCCCATGTTGTGATAGGGAGCAATCACATCGCCATAACAGGCACAATTATAGACTCCGGGCCGATACTAAGTATCTCGTGATAGAAAAACCCAATAACATTTGATCCGGCCCGAAAATCGAACTCGAGACCTCAGCACAGTAATCGTACCACGTACGCAATAAAACTACGATACCGAGCAAGTCTCACAAAGAAGGTGATGAATAAACACCACAAATTAAATACAGAATATTCGCGAAAGTATTGAAAAATAAAATTGCCGTTAAAAAATCGACAAGCGGGAACGTAAAAATAACATTTTTGAATGAAAATTACATAGTCGCTCAGATTTAATGGTGCCCAATTTGAATGTATTAAGTCAGTTATTTCGGGATATTCGCTGAAAATTACACACGTTGTGCATAATTCATGGTTAAACATTGTATAACTGTACTCGTATTTTTAACACGCGATATTAAACTATCGATTCACGGCTTTAACAAACCCGCACTGTAAGTGAGTTGCAAATCACCACTGTGGTCACGACTGATGGTCGTTTTACTAAACTACTTTAAACATTGAGATAATTAATTTGCACGCACGACCTTCAAACTGTATTCTGAGTATTTTGTGCGATCTATTCAGAAAATTAATCTAAGATCGGTTATTTAAATCGGCCATTAGAAACATCTAACTATAATTTCAAGGTGGTAGGTCCCCCGTATGCAAGAGACCGTCTGAGTTGGTACCACCGCTATGTCTATTTCTGCCGCCAAGCAACAATGTGTAAGCACTGTTGTATTTCGGTTTGAACGAGATTGAAGCCAGTGAAATTACTGGGCATTGTGAGACTTAACATCTTATGTCTAGGGGTGACGAGTGCAGTTCAGTGATATGCAGTGCTTTGTAATTCAAAGGTCTGTGTGATGTTGTTTCTGTTTATGGGCAGGCGTGGCGATTAGCATTAGGCGAGCACCTTGCTCGTCTCGTCATTCAATCAAATAAGAAAAAAAAAAAAATCTAAGATCGGTTATGAAATCGGTCATTTGAGAGACCTAACTATAACGGTCTTTCCTGTAGACAAATCGATTTCCTTAAAAAACTTAGAAAACAAATTTAACAAAACCTTTGTTTTGTTAATTTGGTAAATAAACACCACACAACACTGGACCTGATGTTAAGTACAATGCAGTCTAAATATAATGTTGACCGTCAAGAGACATCGGGATCCTCGATGGTTGGCAGAATTTTGCCAGCCTAAAGTTGCTGACTATACCCTGGCAAATTCCAGAACACGATTCACCTGAACGATATATGGCAGGTTTTTCACCATCTGTTCGGTAGTCGCTATCCAGTCGGATAAAAATATCAGGTTCCCTGCTACCACTACATCTCATGTCTTTCACTATATTTTCTCCACGAAAATATAAATTATATAAAGATTCAACGTCTGTAGGTGTCGCAAGACCGATTTCTTCATATAAATGTTAATGTATGGGGGTAGGACCACCCTACCGCTTACAATGGGGTTTGATTCCGCGCGGGCGTCTCGTGGAATTTTTATAGGCTTTTTTGATCCCTTGGATGAGACGGAAGAGTTTGAATGTAAGATGATGTCTACATTGATAACTTTAGTTATTAGATTTTAGCTAAATATCAGCTTTGGGCAGTGTTTCAATTAAATATTGTAAAAACTTTATGCTCTCAATATTTATTGTAAACTAGTATTAAAAGACCAACTCTAGGGTTTCTTGCCCATTCTTCCCTAGCGAAACAGCCTTCAGATCTGGTGGTAATGTATTAATGGTATTTAAATAATGGATATTTAACATTTTATGGATTCAATAAATACTCTGAATTTAATTTATTGTTTGAATTGAAAAATTTGGTTTTAGATGTCGCTGATAAAAAAGAGGGAGTGAATTCCTTATGAGTATAGATTGAAGCAGAAAAGAGGAGTGAACGAACTCAGTGCTGTGAGAAAGATACTGAAGAAGGATATTTGAATATGGGAGATTTTTGTCGTAGTTTGAACCCAAATACTGAAAGAAGGGAGTTAAATAAGATGGTGCAATAGGAGACTTAACTATAATAAAGAAAGCAGTAAGTGCATGAAGACTACAGCGTTGAGGAATAGATAATGACAGGAGTTAGAAATATGATTAAACTTATGAAGATTGAAAATTAATTGAATGCAGAAAGTCATCTTATTTCCTTTGATGGTGAATAACAAAACAAATCGTAAAAAAATATTGAAAGAAAGAAAGAAAATCCTCATTTAAAATTCAAATTGTATTGCAATTTTTGTCCACGTAATGCATGGCACTACCTAAATCTCAAGAAAGCGACTCCCCACCCCAACAACAAATGCTACAAAATCTAACATTGGGGTCCACTATTTTAATCATTACCAACCCCATCGAATGGGGATGACGAAATTATTCCAATATAACAACCCCAAACTGTTGTCGGAAATAATTTCGTTGGAAATTAGAGGTTTTTAATGCCAGTTCGATAATAGTCTTTGATGATGGAATTGTCCGTGATGAGCCATTGTGGTGTACTGGATTGGAATAAATTCTGTAATAACATATTATTAAAATACTAATGACCCGCCTCGGGATTGAATGATAATCTTGGATAATTTACTTGTACATACATTGATGTCTGTCACGATGTTTCCTTTGCCATAAAACCAAACGATAATTTACAATTAATAAACACATAATGTAAGAAAGTCCAATGTATGCTATTAGGGCTGGTTTCAAACCTGCGACTTTCGTCTCGGCAGTCCGCACAACTCCCGCTGAGCTAAGCCTAAACGTTCTATTAATTACTATAAAAATCAATTTTCATCATCATTCACCGTTGTCGTCCGGGTTGCAGGCACAAAAGAACATTTGAATTAAAACCAAATTTTAGAGACCTCTTATCACATACAATTTCTTCACAACCACATATGAAGTTACAATGGTTTGTTTACGTATACAAATCAAATGAGACCAGATTTACATAAATCATGGTGTATTAGAACAACTTTCTGTGGACATTGCAAAGTGGATTCTAATTCTTTACCTAAAGGTTTATATTTAAATGTACTTTATTTTATTGAAGAGGGAATCACTGTGACATGTGATACCAGACTAAACAATTATATTCTAAAGAAATAAATGTATTAAGTGACGTAATTAAAATATAAAGTAGAGCTAGGAATGAGTGGTAGAGCCACGCTGTAGACAGTTTTTTCTATAACATGAATGAGCCGGCTCGACCGGGTTGTTACCACTGCCTCTCAGAAAACCGACGTAAAGTAGAGGCTTACTGTTTCATTTCGCACGGTTAGATATTCGGAGGCCATATAGGGAGGGGCCCTATGATTCTTCGCGTATTGTAGACGTACATAGGCGGTGGAGATCACTTACCATCAGGTAAACCACATGCTCTTTTGCCGGCCTATGCTTTAAAATAATGTATGTTTGAGTATGTTGATGAAATGGAAAGCTTAGTTAAATTTCAGGTTCAGTTGTGAATGATAGAGCTACACTTTAAACAGTATTGTCTCCAGCGGCCAATTCGTGCTGTAGACAAAACTATCTACAGAGTGGTTCTACCACTCAAAAGACGTGACTAAATGTGTGTGTGTGTGTGTAAACGTTAATCCAATTAACTGTTAGTTTGTCTAAGCTGAACTGTCTCTGAACTGAAGCGACCGCAGATGAATAGAAGGATTGTTAACTAGTTACAAACTTTGCCCAAAAAGACACTGTAACAGTAAGCTTTGGAAAACACAATAACTAACTGTAAATGGAAAAGATTTAAATTGTTGTTTAGCTTGAAGTGAGAAAATACAACTTAATTATGACTGAATGTGTATGCATACAAGGTTTTAGAACGAGTCAGTTATTGCGCAATAAGGGTAGAGCCACGCTGTAGACAGTTTTGCTTACAGTATGAATAGGCCGGTTCGACTGGGTCGTTACCAATATCTCAAAGAAAACTGACGTAAGATAGCGGCTTGCTGCTGCGTTTCGTACGGTGAGTGAGATATCCGGAGACCAAAATCCCCTTCCCTTCCCAAATCCCTTAATTATCCTTTAAGGTCGGCAACGTGTCTATGATTCTTCTAGTATTGTAAGCGTACGTGAGCGATGGAGATCACTTACCATTAGGTGACACACTTGCTTGTATGGCGGTCTATTATAAAAAAATCTAGAACTACCGAACTACTCATTAGATATTGAAAAATGTGCAAGCTACATTATCCCTACCTGATGGTAACTGATTACTGTCGCCCATGGACATCAGCAAAACTAGGGCCACTAATGTCTGCCAAGTAGTCTAGAATAGGCTGACCGCCTGCTTTTAAACTAAACACACACTAACACACTGGCTAAAAATAAAACAAAAAGGCCTCGCTTAATCCTCCATTGGCATCAGTCAGTATCCGCCAATACCGAGGGTCCATGCTTAGCTAGCGGATAAATCTTCTGAAGCCGTGCAGTGTGGAGACAGGCTCGGACTAAGTGCCTTGTTAAGTGGGCATTATTCAAATAATTAAATGAGTATAATAATTATTATAATATGCTAATTATAGAGAAAACATAAAAAAATATGACAACTTTCGTGGCGCAGTGGGCGAGTGGTCGGTTGTAAATTAAGAGGCCGTGTATTCGATTCCCGTACTAAGACAAATGTTTGTGTGATCCACAAATATTTGTTTCGGATCTGGGTGTTGTGAAATCTCAAGTCCGCCGTAGTTCCTGATACCCACGATACAGGTTAACCTAGTGTGGGTTCAGTATTATGTGTGTGATTGTTGTGTTCATTATTATTTGTAGCAGAAGCCGTCAAAGAGCAAGTGGGTCAGCTGACGGTGATGATGTAAAAGTTTATTTTGCATAATAACTGAAAACATCAAACTCATAAGTATACGTAATCCATGATGGTAGTGGGCAACACATGAAACACTTTTTTAACATAGGAGGCAAATAATCATAGGGATCACGTGAGTGTTGACTGACAATAGACAACCATAGTAACTAGATAAAAATTACGCGGGAGCGCCATGAGGTTTTTAAATAAAAAATGTAGAGTCCAACTCTTCACGATGAAGATTTATTAGAGACTGAATTAAAATTAACAATAATCCTTATTTATACTCTTAACTTATTTACAAGGCGTATTCAGTTCTAGGAATTTTTATCAAGGCCACAACAAGGCCACCTTCCAGACACCAGGTCAGCACTTTAACTGTCAACATGTTTTCATATAGTTCCAAGAACTTTAATCTAAACAAAAACACCTGCAAAATTCATTGGTCAGCGAAATATGATCATGTTATCAACGGATAGAGTTACATAAAGTCCTTACGATCGAAAAAAGCTTATTTGAATGGTCAGCAACTATTTATCATGTTATGCACAGGTGCAGGATACATAACTAACTATGTAGTAAACAGCAGGGAAGAGATATTTATCACTGATGAACTACGATACCACAATAGGATAAGCCCATGTTTAAATAATACATATATTTTAATCCACAAAGCAACACGAGCTATGCAAATAGATAATTAAAACTCCATCAAAATGAATTTAGCGCATATTGACTTTTAATTCTAGGCATATTAAGGATTTGAATACAACAGATCCTAGAATCAAACCAAAACCTAGACGCGACATTTTCCGACTACCAATATACTAAATAGAACACGTAGTTATCTTAAACTATTTCGGCATCGAGGACCCACGTTCCCCAATTCAAAATCCAACTCCTGCCCCGTCTCTCCTAGTGACCCAGTAAAAAGTGAAACATGCGTGAAATGGAACGCATCGGCCGCCTGTGACGTAGATGAAGCACGGGTCTACCACGTACAGATTTTAAACTGATTTTGTTGGGCAATTCGGTTTTTAATTTGTTTTTGGTTCTACCACTCAAAAAATTAAGCCATTTGAAAGTTAATCTTATTCTAAATGAAGTCGAGGACAGCTAGATTATTTTATATTTAGGCACCCTCCGTAGCGTAGTAGAAGAAGCAAGAAGTCGTGGATTTGATTCCCGCACTGAGACAAACGTTTGTTTCGGGTCTGGGTTTTGTGGGACCGCTAGTCCCTTGTAGAACCTGATACGGCTAACCTAGTGATGGTTCTGGGCTATTGAGTATTTTTTATTTATTGTTTTATTTATATGTTCAGTACTCTTTATTCCAAAACATATTTTTTTAATTTTTTAAATATAACATTAATTGTAAAAAATAAAACATTGTAAAATATAAAAAAATATCGAGGCATCAGCTATAGCTCAGCGGGGAGTGGACTGGTCTGTCGAGACAAAAGTCGCAGGTTCGAAACCTCCCCCAAGAGCATACACCACTGACTTTTCTAAGTTACGTGTATATTAATTGTTAATTATCGCTTGCTTTAACGGCGAAGGAAACATCGTGAGGAAACCTGCATACCTGCGAACTCGATAAGATTTTCGAAGGTATGTGAAGTCTGCCAACCCGCATTAGGCCAGCGTCGTGAACTAAGGCCTGACCCATCTCATTAAGTAGAGGAGGCCCGTGCCCAGCAGTGGGACATGTATAATACAGGGCTAGCAAAAAAAAAATCGGGGCATATGCCTCGGAAGCGCCCGAACCACCGCCAAACATTTCTTTACTCAGAACTAAACACAGACATCACAAAACGCAGTCCGTTGATGAGATGGGTAGCCTGGGTAAGCACAATCAAATTGTTATTACTAACCGAAACAATGCACGTGTTCATGAATGTTTCGCTCCCCAGTGTCCCCCGGGATTGCCCGTCACCCGCCAATTGACTTATAAATCCTTGCGTATAGCAGACATAACGTGATAGTGTGGGATATAAACCCACTGTTTTTGACCACCGATAAAAAAGTGTCATTTTTTATAACATAGGTCGGCAAACAAGCAAGTAGGTTTCCTGATGGTAAGTGATCTCCACCGCCCATGTACGCCCAAAATACTAGAAGTTGCCGTTTTGAAGACACGTTGCCAACCTTAAAGGAAACGGATAATTAAGAAATTAAGAATGGGAGGGGGATATGGGCCTTCGAATATCTCACTCACCGTAATGGTGCTGCCACACCGCTGTTATAAAATGTTTACAAACTTTATTAAACATTTGTTAACAAACATTTTGATACATTTTATCACAATGTTAGATAATATTAGTAAATGTTTAATGTTAGAAAATGTTTGTAAACATTTTATAAGACCGGTGTGGCAGCACCATAAGAAACGCAGCAGCAAGCCGCTACTTTGCGTGGTTTGCTGTGAGACAACGGTAACAAACCAGTCAAGCTGGCCCATTAATACTGTAGACAAAACTGTCTACAGTTTGGCTCTACCACTCATAGCTACTCTGCCATCATACGCCTAGCTTGCGTCATGCAGCAGTCTTTCTAACTCCGCCGCGTACCTTAAAACATACCTTAATAATACGCGGTAAAAAAATCAACAATATAACATCTTCAAAGGTATAACCCTCCAATAATCATCTAAAATTTTTCATCCAACTCCAATATCAAGTTGGATTGGCCATTGGTTATTGGGCCCTGAGATATATGTGTCCGAATGGGCAGACATGGCCGACGACATCCCAAATTGCCCGCATTTGTACCGGGCCTGCTAAATGTATGCGATTATTCACCGAGGACGGTGCGTTTGTCTGTCCGTTGTTGTGTGGACAGTTTAGGATCTAATAGGAGAGGGGAGCTTTGTCCTTAAATTGTAGATAAATGAACGTAAATTGTGTACTTACTTGGAATCTAGGCTATATAATGTATAGTGTGTGTTTGGATTGCCTCGGTGGCGCAGATGTATTGTGTACGCGGTACTACTGCTGAGCTGAGGGCGCGAGTTCGATCCCCGGGTCGGGCAAAGTAATATTGGGTTTTTCTATCACGAAATGCTTAGTATCACCCCGGAGTTTAGAATTGTGTTGGGTAAGGGGGTAGGCTGGCCTCCTACCACATTCGGCAAATATGGATGTACTGGTTCAAATAAAATCATTTATTCTTTAAGTTGGATCATAAATATCAATTTTAAATGTCAATATTCTTTTAAACTAGATTATATTTTCATCGGTATTTCGTGGGCATTTTCATACATACAGGCGGCACTTAGATACTTCTTGCCTTCATCCGTTGTGTAGAGACTAAACAGAAGGTACTTAGTATATATAATAAACAAAATAAGAGTATAATTTAGTTACGACCGGGTTGGTGAAGTGCGAGTTTCATGAGGAAACGCTTGCGCCTATTACTTTGATGTTTGGCTAGTGATGGGATATGTGTCGAGATTTTAATTCATGTAAAATTTCTGTTATATATCTTTTAATTCTTAATCTTATATTTATGTATAGACTCTATGGGTTATACTATTTACTTAAATGTACGGAAGTGAAAGTTGGGGGTGGCAGAAGAAAAGTATTAATGCTGTTGAAATGATAGCTTTGAGAAGTGTGTGTGGTGTGACTATGAGAGATAGAGTAAGAAATAATGAGGTAAGAAAGAGGTGTGGTGTGCGAGAAGATATAGTGACGAAGATCGAGAAAGGAACACTGAGATGGTTTGGTCATATAGAGAGGATGGATGAAAGAAGATTGACGAAACAAATATACATGGCGAGTATGAATGGTACAGTTAGGAGGAGAAGATCTCGGTGAACTTACTTAGATCAAGTCAGAGATATTCTAGAGAAAGGCCGTGTCAGAAGTACCCTAAATCGACATATATGCATGAAGAATTTAATGAGAGTGAAGGAAGCGAAAGAGGTGTATAAGGATCATAAAAGGTGGAAGTACGGTGTCTCTGCCTATCCCTATGGGAAACAGGCGTGAGTTTACGTATATGTAAACACTATATAGATCTATATCGTTTTATATTACACTATTAATAATAAATAAAAACAGAAAACAATTTCAGAAGTATCCATGCTTCAGAATCTTTTACTAAGTGTAGTTTCAAATGTTTTCTAGCAGGGATTGAAATGTTAACTATAAATGCATGAGCGATCTTAAATTTAACAACCCGCGAGTCATGTATATACTGGTTGCATATCTACCTATCTTTGAAGATACCACAATGAACTTATATTAGGGCCACCAACAAGGTGGTAGGTCCCCCGTATACGGGAGGCAGTCTGGGTTGTACCGTCGCTTTGTCTATTTCTGCAGCTAAGCAACAGTGTGTAAGCACTGTTGTGTTTCAGTTTGAAGGACATTGAACCCAGTAAAATTACCGGGTATTATGATATTTAATATCTTATGTCTTGGAGTGACGAGCGCAGTTGAGTGCCATGCAGTGCTTTAAAATTCAAAGTTCTATATGGTGTTGTTTCTTTTTATGGGCATTCGCTTACCATCAGGCGAGCGACTTGCTCGTCTCGTCATTCAATTAAATAAAAAAAGTCAACTTTACAAAGATAAAATCTTTAATCGATATAAACCAACCGACATACACCCATCCCTACGCTCACGAGTTGAAAGCCCTTAGCCCAGTTGCGGAGGCGCTCTTGTCGCGCCTCCTGATACTTTTATTCCTGCAGGTACGAGTCCTTACAACCCTGGAGGACACTACTGCCGTGGACCTGTTATACTTGCCCTATTTTAACTACTATCGATTTTCTGGCTTGAGTTTTTGTAATCCGGGATTGATGTAACGCGGTAGTTTTTTTTTTATTTGATTAAATGACGAGACGAGCAAAACGCTCGTGGCTCGCCTGCCCATTAACAGAAGCAACATCACACAGAACTTTGAATTACAAAGCACTGCATGGCACCGAACTGCGCTCGTCGCTCCGAGACATAAGATGTTAAGTCTCATAATGCCCAGTAATTTCACTGGCTTCAATGTCCTTCAAATCGAAACAAAACAGTGTTTACACACTGTTGCTTAGCGGCATAAATAGACAAAGCAACCAAACCAGACGACCTCTCGCATACGAGGGACCTACCACCTTGTAATAAATTTAATATACCATGTACTCAGACTTCTCTATTTATTTTGGCATTCACATTTTCCGTTTACCAACCTGACTGACAATAATTATTCCATCGTATTTATACCTTTCTACAAATGTTTCAAATTGGTATTATCAAAGGTTAATTGCCCTAATGTATCTCACACAATTGTCTAGTTATAATTCAAGAGGGCTTTGACAATAGCTAGCATTGTGTAAATCACCTACATACAATATCGTACTTGGTACGGCGGTTAAAGGGGACTTCCATGACGATCCTAAAACGTGTTTTATTAAAAAACTGTTTAATTAACGACGAATCTAATCATTTCACATATGTAAACCAGTTCAGTGGTTAAACACGGCTTAGCATTGTCGTGGAAGTGGGCTTAAATGAATACCAGATAATAAGGTAAACTAAAATAATAATACAGGTCAAGTGCGAATCAAATTTGAGGACTTTGTGTCCTGATTGACCGCCCTTAATTTTTTTATTTTATTTCTTATATTGTTTGTGATAAAGATAAAGATCGCAGGAAGTCGCTGGATGCAGGCTGCTTCCAACAGGTCGGTCTGGAAATCTTTGGGGGAGGCCTATGTTCAGCAGTGGACGTCTTGTGGCTGATGATGATGATATTGTTTGTGGGAATAACCAACATAATAGCACGACTGTCTCCGTGGCGCAGTGAGTAAGTAGCCGGTTGTAAAGCAAGAGGCCGCGGGTTCGATTCGGACCGAGGCAAAAATGTTTGTGTGATTCACAAGTATTTATTTCGAGTCTGGGTGATTCTCCTCAAAGTGCGTCGACCCCACTGCAGGGTAGGTGGAAGAAGAACAGCCATAATAACATGAAAATTTTAGACGCTACCTATTACGGTTTAAATATTCTTTAAATGTAGGAAATACAGAAGGTATAAAATGTAGAAATAACGAACCGTTACTTTTTTTTGTACGGAACTCTAAAAGTAATTGCTTTGATATTAAATGGTATGAAAATTTGTTAGTTAATAAGGTTACCGGAGTCAATTTTAGCAACCATTAAGAAAAAATTACTCTTCTTAGCGGCTATTGCTGGGCTATCTTGTTAGAATATACTTTTTATTTGTTTTATTGGTTTATCAGTAGTTGTTATAATATTACATAAATAAATACACCCTACAGTGACACACATAGTCCTTACCCCATACTAGGTTAACCTGTATTGTGGGTATCAGGAACGACGAGGGACTTGCATTCCCACAACACCCAGACTCGAAACAAATATCTGTAGATCACAAAAACATATGTCTCGATGCGGGAATCGAACCTACGGCCTCCTGCTTTGCAGCCGACTCCTCGCTCACTGCGCCACGAAGGCTGTCATGTTTATGATAAATAATGCTAGTTAAATAATACAACTTGCTAAAAGTGTAGAGATATGTTTAAATACATAAGAAAAAGGAAATTTTGTACAAGATTATACATACACGCCTCTACATCTATATGCATACATGTATATACAGATTAAAAGAACCAAAAATTTTAAAAAACTTACCCTCTTATTGTCTCGAAACTTCAACCAGCCGCTGATGACACTATTATCCACTTCACAACCTTCTACCTCATCCTCCATCTTCCTGGAAGGTAGAGGAGACCCTCCAGGACTGTCCAGGACCTCTCGTCTTCTCATCACGGGAGTGCATTGCTGTGACAACCTTCCCTCGTTGACAGCATCACTCTTTCGCCCCAGGACTGGAGTGGCATGAGCCGATACTCCACCCAGAAGACCACGCCTGGCGAGGAAAGGGCTCCCTTCCCACATTTGCCTTTTTGGGCTCTTGCATTCAGCATGGACGCAGAGGGCGTCGAAGTTCGCAAGTTCCACTGACACCCTGGTCTGCAGGCCACTTGGGTGGGTGGTGAGTATGGTCTGCTTGGCGATGCTGCACCCATGCCGATGAAGTTCTTCGCGCCTCTCCATTTTGCTGCTTATTTGGGAGACAGCTGGAGGGTGCTCGCCATTTGCTAGAGCTGCATCTGTAAACAAGCATTAAATATTTAGTTTTTAGTTTATTTAATACGAGCTTTTCCTCGTGGCTCCACCCGCGTGATCTGCTTTTTCCGGGATAAAAAGTACCCGGGGATCGAACCTGAGACCTCAGCAAAGCAATACACAATACAACTGCGCCACCGAGGCAGTCATATCACAAATTTCATACATATTTTTCGGGTAGCTTGAACCGTGTACACAGCGCACGCAACGGCAGCCTTTAATATGAATAATTTTCCCCGTTTTTGCAACATTTTTCACTGATGCTTCGCTCCTAGTGGTCGCAGCGTAATATAATATAGCCTAAAGCCTTTCTCGATAAATGGATTATCCAACAAAAAAAAAATTCAATTCGAACCAGTAGTTCCTGAAATTAGCGCGTTCAAACAAACATACTCTTCGGCTTTATAATATTAGTATAGATTTCTTCACTCTTAATATATATTTTTTTTATTAGCTGTATGATGCGACGAACAGGTCACTCGGTAATCGCTACGCCTGTCCATATACATCAACAATACCATATCGAATAACCAATAACGCCCAGTACCAGTGCTTATACCTCATAATGCCTAGTTATTTTACTGGCATCAATGTCCTTCAAACTGAAACAGTACACAATGACATTTATCTTTAAGCAGAAAGAGATAAACCGGAGGTCTTTACCCAGAGAGCCTCTCGCAACCGAATTACCTACCTAGTGATTAGATTATTTTAGGGACTCTAAATATTGTTTGTATAAAGCAAGTGAAAACACGTCATCAATGTTATAAGAATACAAGTATTAATAAACAACTCTTCAAATTTCTATAGAATTTCATCTTCAGCACAAATTGCTTTACTTTTAGCGAATAACTAATCCGAAGTATGCATGGCAGCCGAACCCGTTGGCGGGCGAAAAAACGAACAGAATTTATTACGTTATCTTAGTTCGAACGGTATGGAAGTCCATGCCAAAAAACTTTTTCGGCGGAGGGAAATCTAATCACCATAGATTATCGTGGAGTGTCGATAGGGCAGAATAGAAGAGCGAATTTAAATTGAACATCGACAGTGTGCGCTGCTTTTTTAAGTGGATTGTCTTGAGATGGGTAAGGAAATAGCGGTAGAATGGCAATAGCCATATGATGAAAAAATCGAATTAATTATAATTAAATGGTGAGGAAGAAATAGATTAGTTAGAATACGGTGGTACAAGGTGGTAGGTCCCTCGTATGCGAGAGGCCTTCTGGGTTGGTACTACCGCTTTGTCTATTTCTGTCTCCAAGCAACAGTACGTAAGCACTGTTGTGTTTCAGTTTGAAGGACATTGAAGCCAGTGAAATTACTAGGCATTATGAGACTTAACATCTTATGTCTCGGGGTGACAAACGTAGTTCAGTGTCATGCAATACTTTATAACTCAAAGTTCTGTGGGGTGTTGCTTCTGTTTATGAGCAGGCGTGGCGCTTACCATCAGGCGAGCTACTTGCTTGTCTCGTTATTCAGTTAAATAAAAAATAACGTTATTTATAGGGTTCATGGCTTCACTCAAGAAGTACTGCATTATGGCAACTAGGAACGAAGATCATTCTCCGCAATATGGAGGACGAGAACACATTTACCCTCGACAAAAAGAGGGATTTATACTGCCACTGAAAATGCAAAATATACTTATGCTCCAATACGTGAACTTTCTGATAAAGCATTACTTAGATTCAAAATTTAATTTCAGATCCACCGACTGACCCTTTGAATTGAAAGCTATAACAGCCCAATTAAAGATGTTCAGACTTCGTTAGACCCTGAAAGGGGACCAAAAGTAACGTCGTAATGGTTCCAAAGTCTTTTATTGTTACATTAAGAAAAGTCATAGATATCTGTTCAGTTAGGAAGGCAACCCTTAATCCCTCTAATATTGGGGTGAAAATGTTATTTTCGACGGAGAATTGCCCCTTTAATGAAGTTAAGGACTGTTGTTAATACAGGGCGGTTTAAATTTTATGACGGGTTCATTTATTATTTGCATTAAAGGGATTTATCTTTGAATATGCAGTTGCTGGGGAATGAGATGCCTGAGTTGAGAGTTAAATGTGGACGGTTAGTTTTGAAAATTACCAATAACACGATAGCCATTTTTTACCGACTTAAAAAAGGAGTTGTTCTCAATTAAGCGCGTTTTTTATTTTTATATTTTTTTTGCTTTTTTATGTATCTACATCGATTATCCGCCTATTGTGGACCGATTTCGTATAAAATAATCATTCGATAGAGTTTGGCTGCAATGTGGTCCTATATTCCCATTCACAAGGTGGTGGGTCCCTCGTATGCGAGAGGCCATCTGGGTTGGTACCACGGCTTTGTGTATTTCTGCCGCCAAGCAACAGTGTGTAAGCACTGTTGTGTTTCGGTTTGAAGGACATTGAAGCCAGTGAAATTTCTGGGCATTATGAGACTTAACATCTAATGTCTCGGAGTGACGAGCGCAGTTCCGAGCCATGCAGTGCTTTGTAAATCAAAATTCTGTGTGGATTTGCTTCTGTTTATGGGAGGCGTAGCGTTTACCATCGGGCGAATCCCTTGCTCCTCTCGTCATTCAATAAAATTGAATAAAAAAGATTTAACATCTTAGATCTCGGGGTGCCGAGAACATTCGTGCCATGCAGTACACAATTCAAGGTTTTTAGTAGTGCTTATTTAATTTGTGAACATGATTAGTGCTTGCCATCAAGCGACCGATCTGCTAGTTTCGTCATTCAAACAAATAAAAAAAACAGTGTACCAAAATTTTATTTAGTGTGCAAGACAACAAATCCCAAAAACCACATTTCAAATCCTGTCTGTAAAGTTAAACACCGATCAATTTAGAAGTCAACTCGTTGGACAAACTTAGTTCAATCGATCCATTAAATAATGCAAGAGTTTGGACGTAAATTACGCCTAAGGCCTTTGGTGTACCATCAGTGTCATTACAAATAATGACAGTTAAAAAGAACACTTTTCATAAGTGAGAAGGGGTGTCGAGTTCTCGGGCGACTCCCTGTTTCTATAAGGATAAGGAGGTTTTAAAAGTCTACTTGTCTCTGAAATGAAAACAGCGAGCAATTGCGTGTTTTTATTAAGCATTTTTTCATTCAATAATGATTTCTTATGTTTACGCGAATATTACTCATTGAATTAAAACGGATTATATCGCGGTTATTTATTCATTTTGATCATTTGATTAATAAAAAACCGCGATAAAATCCGTTTAATTTTGTTTTATTTCAATTATTCGATGATGTTAAGGACTCAGCATCATAAGAGGGTTATTACAAGAAAGTGATCAATATTGGTCTAGTAATAATATAGTGTTGAATAAAAATATACATCGTCACTGGAAATACAAAATACTTAAGCTTCAATACGTGAACTTTACGTTAGAGCACTTTAAAGTTATTTTTCATTATTTTTGGTTTTTGTTTTATTATTTATTTATTTATCCGAGCATGGCCAAGTAACATTTCACATGATGGTAAGCACAGTGTAGTCTAAACAAACCAGTGACTACCGACAAACAAACATTTTAAGTTTCTCGGTGGTTACTAGAATCACACCGGCCTGTATAAATGCTTCTTCACACTCCCGAAGAGGAAAGAAGCAAAGGGAGGACAGGACAGGCGGATGATCTATGCAGGTACAGGGATACAAGGATGTACCCTTATACCCGCCCCAAACAACCATCAAGTTCTGTCTCAAGCTGGATATACACTGGCTGATCCTGGAACGCGATCCACACATAGTGCGTGGATCACTTTGCCAGATTTTAACACCATATGTACGGTGGTCGCTATCCGGGCGGATATAAATATCCTCAGCAAAATAAGAAAACAAACCAACTATTAAGAAAATAATAAATTTCAGTTGCACGTATATTTTAGATGCAACTGATACTGCAGAAACGTAGTAGAAGATTAAATGGGTGAATTCTGCAGCGCTGTACTACAGTATAATCCGATAGGCCCGGTTTTAATTACCGGCCGAGCCGTGACGAGATTTCGGCACATATTTACATGGGATGTTTATTAAACGTTACACATGTAGTAGAGCCTGACCGAGTCTCGCTAGTGGATAAATTGCTTAGATCACTGAAAGAGATTGCCTCGGTGGCGCAGTTTTGCGTACGCGGTATGACTGTTGTGCTGAGGTGTAGGGTTCGATCCCCGTGTCGGGTAGTTATATTAGGTTTTTCTATCACGAAATGCTCAGTATTAGCACGGAGTCTGGAATTGTGTCTGGTATGGTGATAGGCTCCCTTATCACATCTTGGGACGGATATACGCACGGTGAAATATAGGTGTACTGGTTACACCTCTGCCTGCCCCCGGAATTACAAACGTGAGTGCGTATGTATGAATCATGAATGACTGAAGATGTTTTAAAATGACAGCCTCCGTGGCACGATGGACGAGTAGCCGACTATGAAACGTGAGGTCGCCGGTTCGTTCCCAACACAAATATTTGTTTCGAGTCTGGAGAGACAGACCAAAAGTGTCTTGTAGTTCCTGATACTCACGACACAAGACTCGTCCCTTACTGTGGGGTCGGGGCTATATGTGTGACTGTTGAGTGTGTTTATTATTATTTATATGCAAACATTTTACGTATAGTTGTAGAGCTACACTGTAGACAGTTTTATCTACACCATGAATGGGCCTAAACGAAAAAAAAGTACGAAAATCGTGTTACTGTAATCCTATATTAATTAACTAGGTCATTATGTCACAGCCACACATTTTTCTCGGTTAAATAAACATTGCGTATTCACCACGTTGGGTCTAATGAACCTTTATAGCCAATAAGTAGGTCCAATCAAAAAAGAAAAGATAATTGAAAAGATAAGGGCAGGAATTATGCGGTCCTCATTCACTGGCCGTCGAAAGAATTGGGATCGGCGGTAATAAAAACTGGACCGGGTCGGCTATGCCGAGAATCGAAACGAATTTAGAAAATATATAGGTTATAGCGATCTGAATTTAACCAATATAAAATAACTTCCAAGATCAAAATGCTGGGAAATAATTTTAGTATTTTCACGAACCAAATCTAAAACCCTCTACACAAAGGACGTATTTGTACCTTTGTACCTATTTCGGTGAAAAATGTAAACGAAAGCAACATTAATTGTAATAAGATACATCACAATTGTCTAAATCGATCGGCTTTTGATGTAAAATTGCAGCATATTTTTATGTAAAAATCTGTTTTTTTTTGTAATTAGCTTACGGGTTGCTGAAACACTTCAGGTGCAGTCCGACGAGCACGGCTCTAACTTTTTTCGTTTTTTCATTCTAGTACGTTAGTATCCGCGGATAGTAACTTGACTGATTTAAAATTGGCCATGATGAGCAACGAAGCAGCTATTTTTTCAAGAATTTAGAGTAAATTAAGCAACCAATTTCGGCACCGTCAATTTATTTAGCGCGCAGTGTTTTTCTATGACGTTTCCTGCGACAACAATATTTCAGTAGTAGATCCACAGTAGACAGTTTTGTCTGAATGGGCCGACTCGACCCAGTCATTACTACTATCGTACAGAAAGTTGACGTAAAATAGTGGCATGCTGCTGCGTTTTGTATGGTGAGTGCGATTTTCAGAGGTCCATATCCCCCACATCTTCCCAATCCCTTAATTATCCCTTTCCTTTAAGGCCGGCAACGTGCCCGTACTTCTTCTGGTATTGTGGGTGTACATGGGCGGTGGAGATCAATTATCACCCAGTGACCCACTTACCCGTTTGCCGACCTGTGCTATAAAAAACATAGTAGTAATTCATATCAATTATATCTTATGATGGCCATACTATACTGTCTACCTTTTCGATCATCGTTTCGATATTTGACATAGGTACTTGGATTGTGCCGAATTGGAAAGATTAGACAGTGATTAAATATGATTCGGTGGAATCGATTTGGTAATAACCCGTTATGGTTGAGTGGATATCTCTTTAGTTTGGCTGTTAGTTGTCAACCGTAAGATCTTAAGTTCGATTCCAGTGTCATGTATTCCTTCAATGAAAAATGAAGTTTTGATTTTACAAAGTCAAATGATATCTCTAATTATAATCTGGCGATGTTCATTAATATTAAATTAAATATTTTTTTCCTATTCGAAAACTGGATGATGAAGGCGGAGGACCGTCAAGAGTGGCGCGATCTTGGAAAGGCCTATGTCCAGCAGTGGACGAATACAGGCTGATGGATGGATGGATGATGGATTCGAAAACTTAAACAAAACTTTAGCTTAAAATGTTTACGCTCTCCATCCGATCCGAATTTAAATTGGAAGACAGATTTCTGATGTAATACACAATCTCTGATACAAATAATACACAGTCTACTTCGGATCAACATCATTCGGATTCAGTTCGGATACGGTACGTAAATACACTTAGAACCAAACCCGAGACTCTCCAGTCATAAACTAGCCAATGTAACCGAGGCTTTCTCAATCGATATCGTAAGAATAATTTATAATTCCGGTATTAGAGCACGTATGCGGAATGATGGCTTGACCCAACCCTCTATGGCATGCAGAAACCCATAAACCCGATGCAGGCTTCGTGAATGTTGCACGAACTAACGCATGTGTTTTCAAACATCGCTCCTTGTAAATCGATACGAGAGCGTAAGGGTTTGTCGTCTATGGAGTTCCGATATTTCCCGGATTTCTGTTAAAACCGGAAAGTAATTTTCCGGTATTTTTTTTTCTATCCCTGTATTATATATATCCCACTGCTGGGCACGGACCTCCTCTACTGAATGAGAGGGGTTAGGCCTTAGTCCATCACGCTGGCCTAATAAGGGTTGGCAGACTTCACATACCTTAAAAAATCTTATCGAGTTCTCAGGTATGCAGGTTTCCTCACGATGTTTCCTTCACCGTTAAAGCAAGCGATAATTAACAATTAATATACACGTAACTTAGAAAAGTCAGAGGTGTATGCTCTTGAGGCTGGTTTCGAACCTGCGACTTTCGTCTCGACAGTCCGTACCACTTCCCGCTGAGCTAACGCTTTTTTTCCCGTACATAGTTGTTTGCGTCGTATCTTAATATACCTAATGCTTTCATAATGGCAGCACCACGCCTGCCCGTAAACGCTAGCAATAGTGTCCAGTACTTTAAATCACAAAGTAATACAGGGCACTGTAATATAGGGTCACCTCGACCCACTTGATATTTAAACCCTTATTATTACTGCCTGCACTGCACCTGATGGTAAGCGCAGTGTAGTCCAAAAAGATTAGTGACGACCCATTAACAATGAGGTAACCAGAATCATGGCGGCTTATATAAGTACTTCTTCATATTCCAAAGAGGGAAGAAGCAAATTAAGGGTTTGCGACAGGACAGGTGTAGGGTTACATCCTTGAATCCCTATGCCCTCATTGGTCATCCGGCTGTCCTGTCGCAGGCCCCTCGTTTTGCTCCTTCCCTCTCCGGAGTGTGAGGAAGCATTTATACAGGCCGGCATGATTCTGGTGACCACTCAACTCGTTGTTTATCGGTGGTCGCTGGTTTATGACTGCACTGCGCTTACCATCAGGTGCAGTGCAGTCACTTTGCCGTGTTTAGATACAAAAAAATAAATAATAAAACTTCTCGATTTTATTTCCACATTATTTTCCGGTAAATTGGCAACCCTGAAACGATCGTCTGGTGGTTAACTATGGGTGATTGCGTTTTATAGTTTGTTTTATACGATACTGAAGCCGCGGTGACGCAGTTCTGATGCGTTGTCTCAGGTTCGATTTCCGGATCGGGTAACTTATATGGGCTTGTTCTATCTCGAAATTCTTAGTATGGCGTAGTAGGCTCGCCCCTTATCATATCATGAGACGGAGGTTATTGCACTGACTTCAATATCCTTCAAATCGAAACACAAATAGTGCTTACACACTGTTGCTTGGCGGCAGAAATAGACTAAGCGGTGGTACCTACCAACGCAGACGGCCTCTCGCATACGAGGGACCTACCAACTTGTAAAATCGATTATGTACTTTAATAAATTGCTATCCCATACGTTACCACCCACCACGTCATCCTACAGTTAACCATCGGCTAAATCTTATTCAATCATAAACAAACCCTTAATAAAGCATATTATCTATTCCCGTACCAGTGTTTTACAAAACGCCTAACAAGAGTTGTCCCATCTAATCCCGAAGGTGTAGGTAGAGAGTCACGGTTGAACAGGCACGGGGTTCGATGCCCGCACGTCTCTATCCTAAACCAATAAGTGATCGGGCTCGGTTCATTTGACACAGCCAAACATTGTTTTGTCGATATATCAGTATTTAGTGTTGTGCTATTTATATAAATCAAGACTCAAGAGTCACACATAGTCCTGACCCAACACTAGTTTAACCTGTATCGCGGGTATCAGGAACTATGAAAGATTTGCGGTCACACAACACCCAGACCTGAAACAAATATTTGTGAATCTCACAAAAGGCGGGAGTCAAACTCACGGCCTCTCGTTTCGCAGGCGGCTACTCGCCCACTGCGCCACGGACACTGTCA
Organism: Amorpha juglandis; assembly: GCA_949126905.1. Classification (NCBI taxonomy): domain Eukaryota; kingdom Metazoa; phylum Arthropoda; class Insecta; order Lepidoptera; family Sphingidae; genus Amorpha; species Amorpha juglandis. Next base: position 15,322,451 of record OX421381.1, on the reverse strand, counting down.
AGCTATTACAGTTGAAGAGTTATTCGTTTGCTAAGAAGTTCGCGAATCTATAAATATAAGCACTTATAATGTTATGGTTTCAGTTATGCGCTTCGGCAATCATCGTCAAACTCAGAAAGGACGAATAGCTATGAAGATGATCTAATAATATAGAAAGTCAAAACATGACTTAATGGTTGGTTGGGGTTACACGGGTATATCCTTGTATCCCTATGCCTGCACCGGTCATCCGCCTGTCCTGTCACAGGCCCCTCGATCTTGAGTGGGAAGAATCATTTATACAGGCCGGCATGATTCTGGTGACCACCGATGAACTCATTGTCTGTCGGTGGTCGCTAGTTTTTTGGACTGCACTACGCTTACTATCAGGTGTAGTGCAGTCACTTTGCCGTGCACGGATAAAAAAAAAATCCGTAACAAACTTAAAATAATAAAACAGTAAATGACATGTCACAGCGAAATGTCCACACTTAACGAGTTTGTCACAGTCACGCCTCTCGGTGCGGTGAATTGTCACAATTGGAGACGCACTTTAAGATTTAATATTATACGAGACAAAGATACATAATTCCTTAGACCAGTGTTTCCCAACCTTTTTTTGGCCCCACCTTAACACTTTTTTGTTAAATTTGTCACCGATATCAAGCATTTCATTTAAATAACCCAAGGCGAAAGGGTTAAAGTCGTGTCGAGTCCATTTTTAAATTGCCCTCCTTAAGTATCAAATTGCCCCCCTGTGGGGCGTGGGCCCCACGTTGAGAAGCACTGCCTTAGAATATATACTTCAGTGGAAACACGTGTCGTTAAAATTGTGAACTGCGTGGCAACTTAGGCGTCAAGTTTGGACGTTAAACGCGCTCTCGTTGGTTAACTGTGCGAGTTAATTTTAAACTGCTCTTGTACTCGCTGATACTTCACTTGTAACCGCTGTGAAGAAACGGTTTATATCACGAGACGGAATTTGGGGAATTTATAACGTAACTAACTTTTGCTCGCGGATCCGCACGCATGAATATTTTTTATTTATATCTTAATTTGACTGCCTCGGTGGCGCAGTTGTATTGCGTTCGCGACACGACTGCTGTGCTGAGGTCTCGGGTTCGAGCTCCGGGTCGAGTGAAAGTGATATTGAGTTTTCGAAAAACGTCAAATCAATTTAAATTAATAAATTTAGCAAAACAAAATCAGTATTTCCATTTGAACTTGCTGTGGGTTGGTTCCTATTTGCGTAAGTAGGTCCAATTAACTACGGCACTCTTTTTGATAGTAATTTTTTTGCAGTATAGTCTTTGACAAGCCATAGCAATAAAGCTGAATAACGGGAAAAACTCTTTATCGCTCTTTCACCATTAAAGGAACTTTGCTATTCCGCTTATAATTCATAATTAAAATACAAGTTCCTTACTAGTTTAATGGAAATATTAAAATGAACGAAGCGATCACCTCAATATCATATCTGATTTGTATGCATAACATCGTGTTTGACACTCGTTGGTAAAACTGTCCAAGTTATGGGACTAGCGTTCAATTAAGTCTCATAGTAGACATAGAATTAAAGGCATTAAAAAAATCTTTAATAAAATGTCCAACGACAATGAGAAGCCCCAGACGAACTTTACGTAAATTATCTCTCGTCACATTAATTATTTAAGTCGGGGGTTTTTTAAATGATTTCATCCTTTCTCAATAACATTTTAACCGTCGTGGGTTTTTTTCAATTTTGCCTTTTTACATCAACTAGAGCAACCTCATTCTTTGATCCATAATTTGGGCTAAACCCTAAAGTCAGACTCAGACATTGTCTGGCCCATAAAAACTTATCTATGATTTGATTGTCCTGGCGTCATGAGAAATAAAGAATTCCTCAACAATAAGCTATTTCTATATCAGATCTAATGACCAAAATATGTAAATAAAGTCAAGGTTTTTTTATTGCTTCTGAAAACTTGCCAACTCCTTTATTAATCAAATACAGCTATACAAGTTTTTGAGTGGTGGAGCCACGCTGTAGACAGTTTTGTCTACAGCATAAATGGGCCGGCTCGATCGGATCGTTACGACTGTTTCACAGAATACCAACGTAAAGTAGCGACTTGCTACTGCGTTTTGTACGGAAAGTGAGATATCTGGAGGCCCAAATCCCCCCTCCATTTCCAATTCCTTAATTATCCCTGCCCTTAGAGCTGGGTAATCCGCCTATGATTCTTCTATTGTTGTGGGCGTGCATCGTGGAGATCACTTACTACCATGTGACCCACTTGCTCATTTTCCGGTATATACTATACACCTGCTACTGCTGGCTGAGTATTTTCAAGACATGTTAAATTGAAATAAACCTAATTTAAACTATTTTAAATCCCGGTTTTTATTTTAATTTTGGTTCCGACGTTTTGAAAGTTTTTCAGACTTCATAGTCACGGGGGGATATTCTACAATAAAGTTAAATAAAAACCGCGATAAAATCTGTTTAAATTAGTTTTATTTCTATGTGTAATATTCGCGTAAACCAAAAAAAACATTACATTTCAAATAGGTAATCCTAAAGTGTTTGTTTAACCACGTTATTTCGAGGATATTTTAATATACATTGTGAAACAAGCCTTTACAGTTCTAGACTTGCGCCACACCATCAGGCATCATAGTAATAAAATCTCTAATCACATAGTTGACACGAAATAGCAGTTGTCTCCAGGTACTAGCTGGCGCCTGCATTATTCATGATCTCTACGAACCCCTTGATTGCCGAAGATTCATCTTCAGACGGACTTGAGACAAGGTATGAACAGACGTACCCTTAAAAGTATGATTAGATGTAAGTAAAATACACCATATAATTAATATTATAGATAGGATAGTCTATAGCCCTTATTACACACGTTCCACTGTCAGGGTACGAGCCTCCTATGCTGAATGAGAGGGGTTAGGCCTTAGTCCTAATAAGCTTACAATTCAGGTAGTACTACTCCAATAGCTGTAGAAATCTCAGGTGGTGTCTAATGGGAAAATACTTTTTAACCCTTATTTAAAGAAAGTATCATTACTGTAAGGAAACACCGCGGAGAAAACAACAAAAAAATTGCAGAGCATCGTATCCTAGACTTGACGATTCATAAGCGATCTGCTGCAATTAACACGAAAAATATAGGCGTTCGAAACAAATATCCCCAGTTTAATTATTTATAGCCAAAACAGTCAGTACATCCATTAGCGTTAATGCAAAAATTGATTGGAAAACACTTTCAATTAAATATAATGTAATGGATTATCATCTCGATGGTCGCCATTCGGCCGGAAGCGGATGTAATAAGTCCGCCCGGCGGACCGGAAACTATTACAGCTAACCCTCCCGCGACTTTGTCACCGCACGGTTTACGGGACCGGATTTTGCTGTACAGGGGCTTATGAGACCAATCTTGTTATTTCTTATCTTTTGAAGGGTTATGAACTCATTTTGAAAGGTAAAGCGACGACGGACTGTCGAGATGGAATCCGCAGTTTCGATCCCAGAGCACAGACATGACTTTTCGATTGTGATATCCACCGCCCATGTACGCCCACAATACCAGAAAAATCATGAACTCGTTACCGACCTTAAAGGAATGGGATAATTCAGGAACTTAGGAGAGGACGGGGGAGGGGAGGGGTAGGTTCTCCGGGTACCTCACTCACCGTACTAAATGCAGCAGCAAGCCAATGTAATTTATAAATTATTTTTTAAGTATAAAATATTAACAACAAAATATACATGTAACTTAGAAAAGTTAGAGATGTATGCTTTTGGGGCTGGCTTCGAAACTGCAACTTTCGTCTCGACAGTCCGTACCACTCCCCGCTGAGCTATCGCTGCTTATCATATTATATCATCAAACAAATATTATTGGAACGAAGTTCCTTACGGCAGGCTTGGAGGGGATAGGGATTTCGCTGCGTGACCGAACTGAAAAAAATGTGATAGTAAAACCGTAAGAAATATGCGTGGAAAAAATGCGTGGAAAAAATGCGGGGAATAAAACCGTTAAATGAGACTTTTTTTAAACTTAATTTGATATCTAGCATACAAAGTTAAAGTCGAAATTCCGTTAATAAAACAGATAGATAACTTATGACATTTGGAAATGTAGACGCGGTTTGAAATTTGAATTTGAATTTTTGATTATAGAACACGGCCGTCCACCGTTTAGTAGCCAGTCTAAGTCTAAATTAATAAGTTTTTATTTATAATTACATAAGTTGATAAAAAATGCTATACAATAGCTTTACCGCGGCAGTCTCCGAGTGCTACACGTCTTTTTTTTATTTCTATTTTTCTATTCTATTTCTATTTGTATTTTTTACAATTTGTGTCGATTCTACATTAGCCGAAGGAACTTCGTTCCTACCTGGTGTCCCACGACACACACCAATTTTTTTTTTAATAATTTTACACACTTATTATGTTTTGCTTCATTTCTGATATATACAGGTAAGGTGTTAAGAGGGAATGGGTAATTTTTTCCAATGTTCTGTCTTTTCTTTTTTATCCTGGCTCGGCAAAGTGACTACGCTACACTTGATGGTAAGTGTAGCGTAATCCAAGAATAGTGGCGACCAACGATAAACAACGTGTCCATCGTAGGTCGACAAGATCATGCCGGCCTGCCAAAGGGCCAAGAGAGAGGGGAAGGAAAAAGGGATGGGAAAAGGGTTGGGATCAGGGGGCAAGCCCCTGGGGAGAACCGGATATACACTGGCTGACCCTGGAACGCGACCCACACAAGGTGGGCCACTATGGCAGGTTTTAGCACCAGTGTACGGTGGTCGCTATCCGGTCGGATACAAGTATCCTTCCACCAGCTACAAGTATCCTCCCACCAGCAAGAAGTCTCCAAAGTATTATTAAGTATAATGAACTTTTGGTACATCAAATTTACCAATATAAAAAATCACGTTCGGTTAAATACAATTGCGACCGGTCAGCTTCCGTCATTTCACATTTCATGTATAAATTGTGCCGTTAAAATAAATAATAGCGGTCATCTGTACCCAGCCACCCTCGTCACCGCTGAATATGAATTAATGTGTGTTTTTTATTTATTTACTTAGGATTATTTATATGTTATGCATTTAACCCCTAATTTGCTGGTGGCTCTTCTCCTATCACGTCATGGGACGGAAATATATGGGTATATGGGTTACACCTCTGCCTATCCTTTCCGGGATTACAAACGTGAGTGAGTTCGTAAGTTTTACTCGCGATTTCGGGATAGAATTTGCCTCAAGGTGGTAGGTCCCTCGTATGCGAGAGGCCGTCAAGGTTGGTACCACCGCTATGTCTATTTCTGCCGCCAAGCAACAGTGTCTAAACACTTTTGTGTTTCGGTTTGAAGGACATCGAAGCAAGTGGAATTACTGGGCATTATGAGATTTAACATCTCGTGCCTTGGGGTAGCGAGCGCAGCTCAGTGCCATGTAGTGCTTTGTGATCCAAAGTTCTGTATGGTATTGCTTCTGTTTATGGGCAGGCGTGGCGCTTACCATCAGACGAGCGCCTTGCTCGTCTCGTTATTCAATCAAATAAAAAAAATATAACATAACCCTTAAACCAATCTGGAACCTAGTCTCTACCAGAGATCCAATATCAACAATATATTACAACTCAAAAGACGAAAACACGACCTCAATTACGAAGAGAAAGGGGAAAAAACACACGAATATTCCGAGTGGATAATCGATATTATTAATATAGGCAGCCGAAATATTCGGGTGGGTTCCGTGGGATTATGAATACGCATTCCTAACCCTACGCGGCTGTAAATAACTATTCGGAAGATAAGTAAAGGTAATGGAACATATTAATAGTTTAGTAGTGTCATCTATAATTCTCGATACAAAATTATTTTCTCTCAAGAAGAGTGGTAAAGCAGTAGGCTGTTTTGTCAGCATGAATGGGCCGGTTCGACCGGTTCGCTACCACTGTCTCACAGAAAACTGATGTTAACTAGCGGCTGCCTGCTGCGTTTCGTACGGTGATTGAGTTGTCCGGAGGCCCTTCCACCTCCTATCCATAATTACTGAATTATCCTGTTCATTTAAAGTCGGTAACGCGCTCATGATTCTTCTGGTATTATGAGTATATATGGGCGGTGAAGATTACATTCACAAGGTGGTGGGTCCCTCGTATGCGAGAGGCCACATATATATACATAAATACGTAATACATAAATATATAAATACACCCAACAGTCACACACATAGTCCTAACCCCACAGTAAGATACGAGTCTTGTGGGGGGGTATCAGGAACTACGAGAGACTTTCGGTCTCATAAAACCCAGAACCCGAAACAAATATTTGTGCATCACACAAACATTTGTCTCGGTGCGGGGATCGAACCCGCGGCCTCTCGCTTCATTATTATAAACTTTATAATCTCTTCCAGATGAGGAAGGTTAACATTAAGCTACACACGGGCAAAGGCCAAGTGTATAGCTATAAAAATTGGTCAATTATTAAATAGTCAGAAATGTTCGGACTAAGCGACATGTGTTCAGAATAACTGCTTTTTGGAGTAGTATGTATACACGTGTATATACGTGAATATTTAATGTTTTTAGGCTTGTATGGAGGGATTTGAGCATGACTCCAGTAGTTGATACGATTATAGGAATAGTTTTAGTGTAGTTTTATATTATTATTATTTGGGTGATCTATTTGTCTATCAGTCGTACTTTAGATCTAAACAAACATATGTAGACAATATTTTCGATGAGGCCATTGACTACTTTTACCCCAGAAAAAGACAGGCGGAGCCGCGAGCAAAACCTAGTACTAAGTAAATACAATACAGTTCGATACTCCACATGGTTACTAAACCGCCGAATGTCACTACACAATTTATGACACACAAAGCATATAAAAGTATCACATTAGCATATATTACCAAACGAAAACCGAACCTACATACCTATAAAACCATATAAACCAATCGATACATCAATAACGACGCGTGCAGCTAATCGCCTTGGAATCGAACCTGAGTCGGTGCGTGACTTACCCGCCTCATGTTAAAATGAAAGGCAATTTACTTTGATTATTTTATTAGTTTTGAGTGTCCTAAATTATCGGATAAAATGTTTTACGCAATTATCGATTCCATATTATAATATTTTATAGCATAGACCGGCAAACGAGCAAGTGGGTCATCTGATGGTAAATGACACAATGTTTTCCTTCATTAAATCAAAGGTTTTATATTTTATAAACACGTAACATCAGACAGTCAGAGGCAAATTCCCTGGAGTCGCGACCTTAAGAACTTCTCTTTTGTTCGTACTATAATTACATAGACAAAAGTTACTCGGGAGCGCCAGGAGGTTTTTAAATCAAAATGTGTGAGTCTAACTCTTCTCGATGAAGATTTATTTCAGACTGAATACAATTTAACAAATATCCTTATTTATACCGTTCATCTGTTGACAATGGGTGCTTAATTCTAAGAATTATGATCATAATAAGAATACCTGCAAAACTCAGTGGTCAGCTAATATATCGTCAATATATTGTTTTGATTTGGTACCAAAAACTTTAGTCAAAACAAGAATATCATATATCTAATGGATAGAGTTACTAAGAGTCCTTACTTTAGTAAATAAGGTCATTTGAATGGTAAGCAAATTGTTATCATATGAATGCAGGGTGCATAACTAAATAGCCAATATTGATTGGTCGATATTGATCGGCCAATATTGCTATAATCACTTGCGCTACTTATCTCTACACAGAGACAGAAACAGTCTGGGTCTATGGCTTCCGTATCGGGTGGCAAGGTTCCCTTCCCCGTTTGGTAACAAACCCTCACTTATATAACATCCTATTAATATTACGTACTTGAACGGTGTCGCGTTGTGGTAGAGTTAAAATGACCTAGAATAATCTTTATGTACTTTGTGATATTATAGTCATCTTGCAACTTTAATAAGTTGGTGTAGACTTCAAGGACGTCAAATAACCCAATTTTAAATACGCATTGATGTGATTTTTTGCATAGGCCGGCAAACGAGCAAGTGGGTCACCTGATGGTACGTGATCTCACCATTTACGCCCATAATACCAGTAGAATCATGGGTGCGTTGCCGACCTGAAAGGAAAGGGATAATTAGGGATTGGAAAGGGGAGGGGATTTGAGCCTCCGGATATCTCACTCACAGTACGAAACAAGCCGCTACTTTACAAGGGTTTTCTGTGAGACAGTGGTAACGGCCCGGTCGAGCCGGTCCATACATTATGTAAACAAATCTGTCTATAGCGTGGCTCTACAACTCAAAAAAATATACAACATCATATAAATATATATAACTAGCCAAGTATGAAGGGAAACGGGTGTATGTTCCTTTATTCACAATATCAATAAAATATATTGGAAGATCATAACCTCAAAGTTTATTGATAACATAATACAATATTCTATCCTGTCTTCCCCAGAGTGGCTGAGGTCAGGTAGGTAGCCGGTCATAAAACTACAATCCAAATATTTCTGTAACATGTGTATAAAGGTATATTGCGCCGACTTCACTGTAAGCGGGACAAGCACAGGTGGATGGAAAATGAATGAATGCTATTTATTTTGGAGTGAAATTACTGGGCATTATAAGACTTAACACCTTATGTCTCAGGGTGCCGAGATAATTCAATGTTCCGTGTGGTGTTGCTTCTGCTTATGGGCGAGTGCTTGCAATCAGGCGAGCGCCTTGCTCGTCTCGTCATTCAATCAAATAAAAAAAGGTGTGTCAAATCAAAAGTGTTGACCACGCTTCCAGCAACTCAATTTCGACTTGACTGAAATTTGACCGATCGTTAATTAATTTATACATTGAACAGCCTTTCAGAAACCAGCGTTCAGTCTGCTAAGATATCAAGTAATCATATTTCGAAGGATACTCGTCAGCTCTTACAAAGTTAAGTAGAGCGCGTCAACTCGTAAAATCTTTAGTAGAGTCGATTTATTACGACAACTTCTACAGCTTGCCTGATGATAAGGATATATTGGGAGCAGACGCCTTGACCTTATTAAGTTAGCGAGCATATATAACTGAAACTTGAAGTAGTTATGAGGGCAAATATTAGGAACGAAGTTTATGGAGTTGATAAGACTAAATCGTTGCAAATGTTGACTATTTTATTTATGAGTGGTAGAGCTAAGCTGTTTTGTCTATAGCATGAACAGGTCGGCTCGACCGGGTCGTTACCATTGTCTCACAGTAAACCGATGTAAACGGTTTGCTGCTGCGTACGGTTGAGTGAGATATGCGGAAGACCACCCCTCCCCTTCCCAATCCCTAATTATCCCTTTCCTTTAACATCGGCAATGCGCCTATAATTCTTCTCGTATTGTGGGCGTATATGGGCGGTGGAGATCACTTACCATCAGGTGACCCACTTGCGCATTTGCCGGTTTATAGTAGCCGGCCTAACATATAAGTATAGCCAATAATGGCTTTACTTATTTTTTAATGTAAAAAGTTTATATAAAATTATCCCTTAGCTGCTGTGATTTATCAAGTTATTTGAAGCTCTATTTAAATGGGGATTTCTCAAATAACTCTACTTTCACCTATGTTTATCTCGAATAATTAAAACGGAAAACCATCTCACATTGGCAAATAAGTACACTGACTGGGAAAGCTTCAAGCTTGATTTAGATTCTGTAATTGATCTAAAAGTTCCTCTTAAAAATCCGGAGCAACTCGAACATGACTTGAGACAGTTTATAGTGAACATTCAACAATGTGCTTGGCGAAATACACCGGTGGTGAAGACTAGAGCCAGAGGCAATTCTTACCCCGTAGAAATCAGGGACCTTATAGCTGAAAAAAGGAAACAGAGAAAAAAATGGCAAACAAACAGGTATCCACAAGACAAACAAATTTTTAACACACTCGCTAAAAGGCTCACAAGAGAAATAAAAATCTTCAAAGAAGAATCGATGGATGCTTACCTTCGTGGACTAACTAGCGACCGCATGTCAGATTATTCGCTCTGGAAAGCTACCAGAAACATTAAAAAACCAATTATGCAGGTCCCTCCCATTAAAACACCGAATGGAAGCTGGGCCATAAACAACGAACAAAAGGCAAATATTTTTGCAAACCATCTGGAGCATATATTTAAACCAAATCAAGGTACCGCATTGGACATCAACCTAGACAATATATTGCAAGACTACCAGGCAATAAAATTCGTTACTCCTAGAGAAGTAATACGTGAAATAAAAAGAAATCACCAAAAGAAATCTCCTGGTTATGACCTGATTACAGGAGAAATTCTGAACAACCTTCCGCGCAAAGCAGTAGTTAAACTGACTACTTTGATAAACGCCTCGTTCAAACTCAAACATGTCCCTGACGTCTGGAAATTTGCTGAAGTAATTATGATACTCAAGCCTGGTAAACCTCCTCATGAAGTGAAATCTTACAGGCCAATATCCTTGTTGCCAATAATGGCCAAAATATATGAAAAAATATTTTTGAAAAGGCTTAAACCTGTCATAGAAGAGCGCAAATTAATCCCCGACCACCAATTTGGATTTAGGGAAAAACATTCAACTATAGATCAAGTCCACCGGATTACAAATTTAATCGAAAGAGGTCTAGAAGAGAAAAAAGTTTGTTCGACGGTATTCCTGGACGTGGCACAAGCATTTGACAAGGTATGGCACCAAGGCCTCATTTACAAACTAAGGAAAATGCTGCCTAAGCAATTTTCAGACATTTTGGAATCTTATATTTCTGAAAGAATGTTTCGTATAAAACATGAAGATTCTTATTCTAAAATTAAGCCTATAGAAGCTGGAGTACCACAGGGTAGTGTACTAGGTCCGGTCCTGTACTTATTATACACCTGTGATATTCCTAAAATGGAAAACAACGCCATTGCAACTTTCGCAGACGATACAGCAATTATAGCTACGGGTTCGACTCACAAAGAAGCAGTGGAGAAAGTTCAATCAGCTGTTAATGTCATCTCAAACTGGACTGAAAAATGGCGGTTGAAAATAAATGAATCGAAATCTGTGCATGTTGATTTCACGAACAAAAGGCCAAAGTACGAGCCTGTGTTCATAAACGGTAAAACCATACCATATGAAAATACAGCCAAATACCTAGGCATGACTCTGGACGCAAAGCTTCGCTGGAAGGCACACGTCAAAAAGAAACGAGACGAGCTGGAAATTCGCTACAGGAAGATGTATTGGTTACTTGGCAAATACTCCTCGTTGTCAATACACAACAAAGTACTTTTGTACAAACAAGTCCTGATGCCAGTATGGACTTATGGTATACAGTTGTGGGGATGTACCAAACCAAGCAATATACAAATAATACAGCGATTCCAGAACAAAGTACTGAGGGGTATAGTAAACGCCCCATGGTACGTAAGAAATGAAGATCTTCATCGGGACCTCAAAGTGGACTTCGTTAGAAACACAGTAAAAAAGTACGCCGAAGCTCATGAACATAGACTTCATCATCATGTGAACGTCGAGGCAATCCAGCTCCTCGACAACACGGACTTAGTGAGAAGACTGAAAAGGACAAAACCTTTCGAGTTAGTGTAATGACCATTTAGTGCAACATAGTGCAGTGAGTGCTAGTGAATAAGAACACGCGAACATTGTGTCTTCCCCTTAATAGAGACAATAAGAAAAGTGTTATTGGACATATTCTTAGCCATAGTCTCTTTAGAAGTTTAGGTTAAATGTAAATAACTTATTAGTCATAAGGCTAGATTGTTATAAAAATGATGTATTATATTTTAATACATCATATTAAAAAAAAAAAAAAAAAAAAAAAAAAACCTATGTTTATTCTCAATCGCAAAGAGGTCAGCGCAACATGCTTTTCTAACACATGTTACAAAAACATTTGCCTTGTAGTTTTTACTACCGCCCGTCAACTCCTCTGGGAAGAACCGAGAGAATTCTATAAATAATACAGATGAGAATGTCAGAGGCAACTGTCACTTCTGAGGACGGGTCATAATATTCTTAAATTCAAATCTCATAACGCGGCCTCTTAAATGACAGTTTTCTGTTAATCCTTGCTTCAGTCGTAATATAAACTCTATCCGTATAAATAAGGCTATAAATTGGAAATATAAATTCGTATCTCGAACATAGAGCTTCGATAAAGTAAGCTCAATTACTACTTCTACATAAAGCGATTTGTATAGCCTAACCAGAACTGTTTAAATAATTCAGTGCGCAAACACTACCAGTGTTAAATTTAATGAAAATGCATTTGATAAATTAATGATGAAAGCATATCGACGCTTGAAAGCTAAAAATATTTAAGTGACATTGAGTAAACTTTACAGGAGAGCGACTTAAAGTTCAAACTTTTAGAAAAAAATTCACTGTTTTTTTAGATTGCACTTCCCTTATAATTAAGTGCTGTGCATTCACTTTGCCGTGCCCGAAAAAACAAAGGAGCAACAGAAACCCTCAAATCCTTTTTTAAATCCATTCAATATACAACAAACACTACGCCAACTGAATCTGTCGTTTAAAAGCAAGTACACGCTTTTACGCATATTTTCCTCTATTTACTTGCCAAAAACTTTCAATTTCCTGAACAATTATCGTAAAGTGGCTCATTAAATTGAGCTGAACATGTATTAAGTGTTTCATAAATGCTCTACCTTTTTGGTCCTTGAGGGACTTTCTGCGTACTTAGTTTAAGCTGTTTGAAGTTTATAGGACAACTATAAATAAAATAAGCAAATTGTTTATATTCATTACGGCTATAAATAAGAATATGTTCACGCCTTGGCCAAATGGGTAGGTAAAGGTGCAAATAGTGTGCACCCACGTTTCGCTGGGATTATTTCCATCCCATGACGTGATAAGAGGCGAGCCTATCATCATATCGGGTACCAACTCCAACCTCATTTATTTTAAGAATCGAAAACTTAAATACAAATTGTAAACGCCCGTCCTGGGAATTAAACCCAGGATCTCACCGTTCTCAGTCATAATACGCTGCCACTAGAATGAGGCGATTAAATACAATGTAAATATACGCATTAAAATATGTACATTGTGTAAAACATATTTTAATGCCTAATATTAAACAACCTGTTATAAATAATAAATAAATCTACATTAATCATTTTCATTAAGTTTTATATTGCCAACTGAGTAACATATTTAAATCTTTGTACTCCATTAATACTCTTAAAATCTAATCAACTACATACTCTATCGACACATGTTTATAAACTTACCAAAAAACGATAAACAAACCAATCACACACACATGTCACTATACACTCGTTTTATAATCACCGCACAAACTTCAAGCACTCAAAGTTACCTTAAGTTAAAAAATCACTCGCGATCCGCTTCGGAGAAAGAAAATCACAATAATTCACACGTCCATCCGTCGCAGCCGCGCGACGTAAACTGACTCCGATAGTAACATCACTGGCGGTTTTCCGACTGAGTGAAATAGGTATAGTTGGGAGTGTATGGTTGGTCGGTGAGGGAGAGGGATAGAAGAAGGATGCCGTGATGCGCTGCGGCGGTCATTGCCACACTTCGATGCAACCAAGGGCTGTAAGTTAACCCCTTGAGCGAATGACACTCTGGGCCCACCTGCATGGTGCATGTGATAGCTGACGTTTGAAACAAAATACACAGTATTTGGGATTTTCGATACAATAATAGACGTTAATAAGCTAAGTGATAAGTTACTGTTATGCGATAAGACATGTGGGTAGACACCACCGCTTTCTATTTCTGTCGCTCAGCTACAGGAATTAATGATATATTTCGGTTTGAAGGACACTCAAGCCTGTGAAATTACTGAACATGAAATTATGAGACTTGACATCTTACGTCTCGGAGTGACGAGCGCAGTCCGGACTATACATCATCATCATCAGCCACAAGACGTCCACTGCTGAACATAGGCCTCTCCCAAAGATTTCCAGACCGACCTGTTGGAAGCGGCCTATACACTACTTCATAATTGGAAGTTCTGCTTCTGTTTATGGGTAGGCGAGCGACCTGTTTAATTCTTTTAATAAAAGTTAGTGCAATAAAATAAAATAGCTGTAAGTACATTGTAAGCATTGAAAGAACGCGTTTGTGTGAAGGTTGAGATTTCCTGGCAATGTTACTGGTCGTATGAAATGCAACGTCGAATCTGCCATTCCACGTCAGTTTTCGATAAGACGAACGAGCAAGAACTTTTAAAAGATAAACAATAAACTCGCCATTCTTTACTTAAACTTCCTGCAACATCGATGTTAAACTTTCATCGGCACTTTAAAAGAAATATACCTAACAATAGTGAGACGCATTGTTAGGAAAACTAACACAAAGTTTCAATAAAGAGGAGCGCTTTTTTCTCAAACATAGTCTTTAGTATTACATTGATTGACCACTTCCAACGAGCACTTAATAAACTTTAACGTAGAAGAAAGCTAGAGAATGTACATTAGATATTATGAGTTGAAATTAGTAAAGATATATTTTAACAAGATCGAATTAATCAACGAAATAGTTGATATTAATTAGGCAAAATGAGTTTATATAAAGGTGACACTGTGAAATCTTATATATTTTTATTTAAGTGAACGACGATACGAATAGATCGGTCACCTGATGATAAGCGCCATTCCTACCCATAAACAGACACAATACCACATAGAGCTTTGAATTACAAAGCACTGTATGGCACTGGAATGCGTTTCTATCCGAAAACAGACAAAACATCACACAGAACTTTGAATTACAAAGAACCGTATGGCACTGGACTGCGTTTTTCGAGACGTAAGTTGTTAAGTCTCATAATACCTAGTGATAAGGTTTAAAGTGACTAAAATCTCGTATAACAAAAAATAACCGGTTTTAAAAAAACGTCTACATAATTTTTGTTGCTTTATGCGACAATCTTCACAAATACACATCAAACTGAAGCTTCATTTTATCCGCCTATCCTCTAAAGTACAGACCATTACTTCAGATAAGACTAATAATTATCTAATAGTATTCCCGAAGGATGAAATAAGTAAACCCTCTGAAGGGTCGTTACGCTACAAATTCCGTAGCGTGAGTGCTACGAGCTACGACGCTACGGAGCTACGCGCTACGATGGAGTTCTTTTAAATCGCCCGAGGCTGTTTAATTTTTCAGTCGATTACGTTGCTTTCAGTTGTATGATGGGGTCTATAGCTTGGTAGTTAACGAGATTGATGGGATGTTGGGTGTTGAAGTTCGAATGCTGTGGAAAAATTATGTGAATTATTTTTCCGGCTTCTGCGAATGAAGGAAGCAATGTAAAACAGTAATTTGTATTACATTTTTAAGGATATTAAAGAGCTTACAAATAATGTAAAAGATGAAGATTTAAGACCCATTGTTTTTAACATTTTTCATAAATGAACATTATTTAACAAAATCTCTTCATAAAAGTATGCCCAAAACGAACCAATCACAATTAAGTGTGCTCTTTTTTTTGTTAAATGACAATACAAGCCAAGCGTTCGCCTGATGGTAAGTGCCACGACTGCCCATAAACAGAAGCAACACCACACAAAAAACTGAATTACAAAGCACTGCATGTCACTGAACTGCGCTCGTCACCCTGACACATAAGATGTTAAGACTCATAATGTCCAATAATTTGACTGGCTTCAATGCCCTTCAAACCGAAACACAACACTACTTACACACTATTGCTTGGCGGCAGAAATAGACAAAGTGGTTGTACCAACCCAGACGGCCTCTCGCATACGACGGACCTAACACCTTGTAAATAATATAATCAAATTAATAATAGTAATCAAAGTCTCAAAAATAGGTTAATTGACGCCTCTTAGTAGGGCAGGCAGTAAGTCAAGTCTGTGTCTTACACAGACGTCCTTAGACGTCCTCTCAATATCGTTTAATGAGGCTTCCAAATACAACGATCGGCTAGAACGCAGTATAAGCACGATTTGAGAAGGGCTTGCGAGGACAGCGGAAGCTCTTTTGATCGGCCGACCGTAAGGTACTGGACGTGTAGTGACGTACTGGTATAGACATTTATTTATTAACTACCATTGGTACGCGACTATGTCTAAGAAAAAAAAATTATAAAAAAATCTAAATTAAATTTTATCAATATATTGTTTTTTATTTTTTTTCTCGGCTAATGTAGATCTAATAATGAGAAAAAAGATTCACTTTATTATAAAAACTGGCGTTTTAGTAAACTCCTTGCATAATCAAATAGCAAATATTTTTAAACGTAACATTTTACTTTAAAATATTTACTAGAAATCTGACGATTTCATATTTTGGAGTTACCACCTTGGCGTTGTGTTTTATTTAAATAGTAGTTTTACTTTGTTCCTTAAGTTTTTGATAACCTTTTTTTTATTTTACACTTTGTACCAAAGTAATTTACAGAAGGACAATGCCACAGGTATTTTCTACCAGTCAACGTGAGGTTGTGGAGAAATATAGGACTTTACTGTTATATCTGCTCATAGCCAGTTACACCCACTGATCGGTAAACGTAAAATTGACGTCTTTCACTGCGGCAAGAAAATCATCTCACAAAATGATAAATAATTAAAATTGAAAGATCAAAACATAAACAAATCCTATCCCAACACTAGTAGACGTGACCCTATTAGTGAGAGATACCAATTCCCACCATTATCCCACGTGGAGTGGGGCGGGTCATTCTGTTTGACGGCACATTGAGCACGTTGATGCAGACTTTATTTCTGTTCACTGATGGATGCGATTTAAGACATACTGGTCAGGGATTCCTCAGCCATTTTTCCACTTGATTACTATCAAGCTAATTTTCCGTGAGTAGCTTCGTTTCGATGAGACGCCCAACAATTCCCTATGCGAAAATTCTCTATTGTGGTAGCCTACAAAGGTAGCAAGGATAGAATATTTCGATTTGATGATACTCAAAAATTATTATTGTATTTGTAGGACAATATGACTGTTAAATTATATAAATATTAACTAAGTAAAAACAAAAAAATCTGCTGGTTAGTAATCATACCTATTGGAAGGAGGGTCCAATAGGTGTAATTACTAACCAGCAAAGCTACTTTGATAGTAATCAAGTGGAAAAATGGCTGAGGGATCCCTGACCATACGCCATTGTAGAGTACAGCTAATATTAATTTTTAAAATTGTGTATATAAAAATCCTAATAAAAATGTTATTATTAAAGGTAAATTTGATATTAACGAATTAAAAGCAGCATGATTTTTTTATGATTTAAAATCACACAAATAAATAATAGAATGTTAATCATATTGCATTACTGGTTATCGAAGTCTCAAACTTATATACATATCGTCAGTGGCATGGCAAAAACGCTAAAGCGCCAACACGAGAACCTTACGAGCATTTAATAGTTATTTTTTCCATAAATGTTTTATTTCCATAAGGCATTTTTACCTTTCCACTTTCGTTATAATAAACAATATGTATTTCTTTCAAATCTTGCAAAACATAGAAACCACAAACAAACCATCACAAAAAACACTGATAAAACATTATTAATCCTTTTCTTACGAAAACAAAACTTTAGCAATCTACTCATAAAGTTTTCAAAGTTTGGTCCGACAACACCCGTCAAAACTTACCGCTACTCTTTCAAATAAAGCTTAAGGAACTTTCTATACGATTTTAAAATGGGACATCTGTTTGTGGTGGGCCGTCAGCCGCACGCGTGACTTCTGGACTGTATTATAATTTATTTAAATGGGGAAATTAGGCATTCGCGGTGCGTAGAGCTGTTGCATAAGAACGATAGAGACGGTAGAACAAGTCGACAAATATATCGTCACTGAAAAGGCCAAATATAATTGAACTTTCCTCTGTCCTTAGCACTGTCTTAGAGAAAACCGACGTAAAGTAGAGGCTTGCTGCTGCTTTTTCATACGGTGCGTGAGATATGGAGGCCCAAATCCCCCTCCCCTTCCCAATCCCTTAATTATGCCTTCCTTTAAGGTCGGCAACGCGCTTATGATTCTTCTAGTATTGTGAGCGTACATGGGCGGTGGATATCACTTACCATTAGGTGACCCACTCGCTCGTTTGTCGACCTATGATATAAAAAATAATACTTAGAGGTGGTGAAAAAATCCCTTCTGAAAACTCATGACTTAGTCATCCAATCTCATGTGTTCGATTATTTATTGAATTGTTGCAGATATGCCTAGGGTATATAATCAGGTGACCCACTTATTCGTTTGCCGGTTAATGCTATAAAAAAATATTGTAATAGCCTGCTTATACATAACTAAACTTAGGTGGATATTCCTGAAAAGGTAAGCAGAGGCACAACCATTGCACCTTCTATTTACGGAACAAATCATCTCATAACATGATACGGGGCGAGGCTATCCTATTCTAAGCATAAATTTCATTTAAGTCCTCCAAAATTTCAAGGTCATTGACATATTACCGAATAATTACGAGCATGACAAGCCTATAAAATTCTCCTTACAACAAAACACATAGATGCAGAAAAACTTCCGGCCCACTCCACCGACCAAATGGAGAGATCGCGTGTCAGGCACCCATTGCTCAATATCAGCAAATGCCCTTGTGTATACAGGACGTGCCTTCGACTCCGGGCTCTGGGTTTATGGCTATGTAATGGTGGATATAAAATCTTCTATGGTTATGTAGGTTTGATATGGGGCTTTGCTGATTCAGTTTTATGGAATATTTTCATTGATTTGTTATGAGACAGGACTTACCCTAGTAGAGAATTAATATTATTTTCAACAAAAGTGGTAGATCCCTCATATGCGAGGGTTGGTACCACCACTTTGTCAATTTCTGCCGTCAAGCACAGTGTGTAAACAATGTTGTGATTCGGTTTGAAGGACATTGAAGCCAGTGAAATTACTGAGCATTATGAGACTTAACATTTTATGCCCCGAGGCGACGAGCGCAGTTCAGTGCCACGTAGTGCTTTGTAATTCAAAATTTTGTGTGGTGTTGCTTCTGTTTATGGGCAGGTGTGGCGCTTACCATCAGGCGAGCGCCTTGCTCGTCTCGTCATTCAATTAAATAAAAAACAATGATCGATGAAAATATGCGACTTATGCCTACATTATCCCTGATGAACATAAGCTACTTTTTATCCCGGAAAAAGCAGATCAGGCAAAGCTAGTATTTAATAAAAAAACATACTAACTACAAGCCACCTTGTATACCCGCGCCCAGGCTAAATTGCAGCAGGTACGCGAGCCGATGACGTGCGACGGTTAAAAACGAATTATAAAGGAGCACCCTGTAGCTGGCCATTTGTCATAGCGGGGCGTGCAACTCTAGGAGACAGTGTGTTAATCATAAACAGAATCCATGGGAAATTGATTTATCGATACCAATATGAACAATCAATCATGATGGGATAATTAAGTGGGTTGTCTGATATCTTATGTAGGGGAATCAAGACCGCTCAAGACGTTATGGTTGAGAAAATATATATAAAATTGTATATGTAAACACCTCGATAATGCAATTACATTGTTATGATGAACCTAATTGATCAAGTTTTCGTATACTTTGTCGTTTTTAAAGAAATGACGACCTTCAAAAGGTGTTTTCTTAATAATAAAGTTTAGTAAATAAATACACCCAACAGTCACACATAGTCCTGACCCTACAGTAAAATACGAGACTTGTGTCGTGGGTATCAGGTACTACGAGAGTTTTGGTCTCACAACACCCAGACCCTGAAACAAATATTTTTAGATCACACAAATCTCGGTACGGCGATCGAACCCGCGGCATCTCGCTTCACAGCTGGCGACTCGCCCGCTGCGCCACGCCGGTTGTGACAAGACCGCCCATTGTATCATATTTCACTGATATAATGGGCGGTCATATTTCACTATATATTCCTGATTTTAAGTTACTTTATTTGGTGTGCAATAAATATTTTTTAATCTATCTTTCTAATAACACCTTAAGAATACATTCACAAGCTCACGCTTTTATCCCTGAAGGAGTAGGCAGCGTCGCTCTACCACCTACTTAATTCTAAAGAATGTTATATTTAAAAAACGAAATTGTGTTTGAATATCCTGTTTTTCTTTACTCTGTACTACTACTAGTTAAATTTATAATTTAATTTATTAGCAACATGTTTTCAAGCCAGCTATTAAATATCATACCTGCGGGTAGAAACTTTATTGAAAAATCAAGGAGGCACGCTGCCAACTGTGGCGCAAGTTTCGAACTACGCCGCGGCACACCGTCCCATCTCTTTCATTAATGCAAATTAAAAAACTGCATGTTTAGAACTGGCCGTGTTTTAGCAATTTAAAAGTGCCATTAACTATTACAGATGTATAGCAACGATAGGTCGTGAACGGTGCTGTTGTGTGGACTGGTCTACTCGCACTGTTACTGCTTGTTATAATTAATTAATTAGCAATACTCTTGATGCAGCGATAGTTCAGCTGGGATTGGTACGGACTGTCGAGACGAAAGTCGCAGGTTCGAAACCAGCCCCAAGAGCATACATCTCTGACATTTCTAACTTGCTTATCGGTGAAGGAAACATCGTGAGAAAACCTGCATACCTGAGAACTCGAAAGATTTTTCGAAGGTATGTGAAGTTTACCAACCCGCATTAGGCCAGCGTGGTGGACTAAGGCCTAACCCCTCATTCATTAGAGGAGGCCCGTGCCCAGCAGTGGGACATGTATAATACAGGGCAACTAAAAAAAAAAGTACTCTTGAGGGTCACGCATAAAAAAAAATAAGAATTTCATTATTTTACTTTATAACTTTCCTCGTTTAAATTGAGCTGCTCTAAATAAAATAAAGAATAATTCAATCAATTAGTAAATCGATTTAGAAAAGAGCAACGTCAGAGTTTCTTGCCCGTTCTTCTTTAACGATACAGCATTTCGAACTGGCGAATACTTTTCTGAAGTTTTCCTTCTACCGTGTGCGAATTGCACACGTTTTTTTTTATTTTTCAATATAATGCCGTAACCGCAGCCTATCTCCTAAACTACAATGTAATCTAGATGTTTTTTCCAGGTGTAGTATTTTATTTGGCGCGTTGTTTTTATAAACAAATCATAAGGCCGCTATCGGCATTCATATCAGCTAACTCATATTTAATTACAACTTTCATTGGTTTTTCGGTAATATTTATTATTTTCACACCGAAAAGTTGACCTGATTTGATAAACCGCCATGGTATGTTTATAAAGAAATTATTATATTTCAAGGCAATACTTTAATTCATGGGGCGCAAATAACCTCTTGTTGTTTTTATCCGAGCACGGCAAAGTGACTGCACTACACCTGATGGTAACCGTAGTGCAGTCCAAAAAACCAGCAACCACCGACGAACAATGAGTTTATCGGTGGTTACCAGGTCATGCCGGCGTGTATAAAAGCAAATCAAAGGGCCTACAACAGGACAGACGGATGACCGATACAGGCACAGTGATACAAGGATGCACCCCTACACCCGTCCCAACCATCAAGTCATGTCGCAAGCCCCTCGGGAGAATCAGATATGCACTGGCTGATCCTGGAACGCAATCCACACAAGGCGTGTGGATCACTATGGCTGGTTTTAACACCATGTGTACAGTGGTTGCTATCCGAGTGGATATGAATATGCTACCACCAGCAAATTTGTATCGAGTTTAAGACCACTAGAATTGTCGTGTTTAATAAGAGTTTTCACCTAAAATGATCATTACGGTTATTATGCAAAAAATCGCTTCATAACTAATTCTTCTATACTCTATACAAATAAATGAAATTTTAGTGTCTGTTTGTAATATTAAAATAACCTTACAAACAGACAACGCTTTTTACTAAGTGCATTTTGATGTATACACGGTATATATATCAATACAACATTTTTTTAAAATATTGTCTGTCTGTCTGTTTGTTCCGGCTAATCTCTGAAATGGCTGGACCGATTTTGACGGGACTTTCACTGGCAGGTAGCTGATGTAACAAGGAGTAACTTAGACTACTTTTATTTTAGAAAATGTTGTAGAACCATCCATCACCATTTAGATCCATCTCACGAAAAAAAATAAACTTAAAAAGTAAACCCTGCAAACTGAATAATAACCACGCGGACGAAGTCGCGGGTAACAGCTAGTCTACAATAATCTAATAAATTCTTCTGTAAATAAATAATAATATACCAATACGGTAATATTCGAAACGGTTATGTTGTAAAATAAAATAAAACCTATAACCCATTCGGTCAGTAAATCTCAATACAATCGAATCCCGTCGCTGGCTGACGGCCAAGACCAGGATTGGAGTAATTCTGGATAAGTTGTTGTATATTAACTCATTAGATTTCTTAACTAGTTTTTTATCATTTTTATTTAATTATGAGACGAGCAAGCCGGTCGCCTGATGATAAGAGCCACGCCTGCCCATAAACTACATGGTACTAAACTGCGCTCGTCACCCCGAGACATAAGATGTTAAGTCTCATAATGCCCAGTAATTTCACTGGTTTCAATGTCCTACAAACCGAAACACAACAGTACTTGCAGACGGCCTCTCGCATACGAAGGACCTACCACCTTGTAAGTCTTTTTATTATTTATAATTGAATAAGGATAAATTGGGTGGTGGTTGGATTTATATCCGCCCGGATAGCGAACACCATACACATAGTGTTAGAAACCGTAGTGTCACACACCTTATGTGGATCGCGTTCCAGGATCAGCCAGTGTATATCCGGTTTTCGCAAGGGGCTTGCGACGACAGGACTTGGTGGTTGGTTAGCGGTACATCCTTGTATCCCTGTGCCTGCAGGGCCTTCGATTTGCTTCTTTCCTTTTCGGAGTGTGAAGAAGCATTTATACAGGCCGGCAAAATTCTGCTGACTATTTATAATTCTTTGTTTATTGGTGGTTGCTTTTTTTGGACCGCACTGCGCTTAACATCAGGTGTAGTGCAGTTACTTTGCAGTGTTCGCATAAAAATAAACCCAATCCATTCTTACATTATTCCGCGTAAATACTTAAGTCGAAGCTCAACCAACGTTGAAATTGTTACACCACCGCGAATGGCCAATGGCGCGGTGCTTTACACTTCATCAACTACGAAAATGAACTTTAAACACCACACATAAAGTGCACAATCGCTTACCTGTTTCGATAGTGCTGAGAAATTTTACGAAGTCAATCACAAGAATCGATTTACTTGTCGATAGTTAGATGCAACAGAGCAGATATTGTTTCGAATAAATTACTTTTATGAATACCAATTTGACGGCGGACTTTATAGTTAATTTGTGTATAACTTGATGGATTAATATCGTTATTTGCTGATTTTAAGTGCGGAAATAAATTCGTTTTCTTTCTTTCTGTTTTGTCTCGGATGGACAAAATTAAGGTTTTTTGTAGGGTGTGAAGCATTATTTGGAAATCGCGAGATGCGTCCTTTTGACCTCTAGTACCCGTTGCCGTGGTAACTTTTCTTCGTATCCAATGTTTTTAGATTGTCCTGTCACGGACGCCAATGTTTTGTATCGGATGGACAAAATGAAGGTTTTTTAGGAGTAGCAATAACAAAACCTTGAGATTTCCTTGAAATCAACACTAATTTTAACTTTGCTACATATTTTGCTCTCGAGTCTAGCGCGAACAACGATCAAGTGAAGCGAATAAAAATTACATCAATTGTCGGTGGGTGGTAAAAATAACGGAATTCATTTGGTTCTAGATTATGCCGGTATGCAATAACGTACGAAATGAACATGTTGCTTTAACATTCTATGAGGCTTTAACACTTTCCTCTTCTATTTATATTATTATTGAGTCTATCTTAGTTATAAATCATACAATCAAAGCACTGCGATAGCATGAATTTAATTCTGGAATTGGACAAGACCATATGTTGGGTTATGTGTACCCCATCACTTAACATATGGTACAGGCCAACATGAGGACTAAGAAAAAAGGACTTAAAAAGTTATAGAATAGTACCCTAGAAACGGTAAAAGACGTAGAGGATGGCAGATAAAAAGATGGGAAGACGACCTCCCATAAGGACGGTTATCATTTGATCGTAACAATTGGAGGCAGTTAGAGAAGGCCTATATAATAAGACAGCCTAATCTGGAAGCTTAGAAAATAAAGATTTGTAATATTATAGTATGGTGTATAGATAGATATAAATGCAAATAGTGATGAACAAGCATATAAATACTTAAACTTTATAATGTAACTAAATGCAGTTAAGAAATCACAAATACAATAATAATATTGAAATCATAAGTTAATCTTAAGAAAGGTCAAAGAAAATAAAGGCTATCTATTATTATTATTATATGCTGAGTACAATAAGATTGTCTCCAGAATTTCGATATCAATTTATCAACCCGGGGATCGAACCCGAAACCTTAACACAGCAGTCGTACCGCGTACGCAATATGCGCCACCGAGGCAGTCTATTATTATTTTAATACCTAAACGTAACAAATCAAGCTTCCTACTTCAATTGGGATCCATACTAACCCTCAACACCCCATCTACCGCTGAAGAATTTAATAACAGCCAATAGTGACAGTGCGGTGGGAGGGGAGCGCCCCCGGACCACACGTCAGTCATCATTCGTCACGCGAGCGGAACGCACGTTACATAGCTCTGATTAAAATTTTAGCTACAGTGGCGTTATTCGAGTTTACAGATTTATTGTTTGGTTTTTGGTGATTGAATTTTTCATTCGAGATATGATATGTCTGAAATTTTTTTTAATGAATTAAATTTCAAGATTCAATCAACAATAATAATATTAAAAATGTTTAATATTATACAGATCTTTTTTATAGCAGGTGCCAATAAACGTGGGTGACATGGGTCAGCTGATGATAAACGGTCTCCACCGCTCATGAATACTCACAATACCATAGAACCGTAGATCCGATGCCGATCTTAAAGGGAATAGGGATTGATAATTTTAAGAGTGGTAGAGCCACGTTGTAGACAGTATTGACTATAGCATGAATGGGCGGCTCGACAGGGTCGTTACCTCTGTCTCACAGATAACCGACGTAAAGTAGCGGCTTGCTGCTGCATTTCGTAATCCACAAATATTTGTTACGGGGTCTGGGTGTTATAAGACCGAAAGTGTCTCGTAGTTCCTGAAACCCACGATACAAGACTCGTATCTTACTGTGGGGTCAGGACTATGTGTGACTGTTGGGTGTATTTATAAAAAAAGGCTCAACCCCTCTCATTTCATCATCATGAGTAGGTCCGTCTCCAAGAGTGGAGCGCGTGTAATACAGGACTGGTATTATTAACCATCGCAAGATCACGTATAATTTTGCGTATCACAAAAATCATTTAAAGCCCTTTTTTACTTTAACAATAAAAATTATTCCCTCTAAATGAGACACTATTATTCCAATACCTTCAAACACGAAAACCGCAAAACTTCAGCATAATTTACTTGAGTATAAATTTTCAATAACCATTACAAAATCGATATTAAAGTTAAACAAACTCGACCAGACTGCTCCCTCAAAAGGGAGGCTTGATTATACAGATCTTTTGCGGGCAATTTCCTAATTGAAAATCTTCGAGAATTCACTGGTGGAAATGTTAAAATTTTATCATTCCTATTTACATTCGCTTTTGAAATATAAGTTTTCTCTTATGTTCCTCCCACGACTTTTCTGGAGAGTAAACATTGAATAATTTAAAACAATGTTTTCTGGATTGTTGCCAGTACGTGATAGCGAAAAATTCTCGTGTTTCTACCGTATTTGATACTAATCACATAAAACACTTAAGGGTAGATTGCTTATGAGTGTTAAAGCGACGCTGTAAATGGTTTTGTCTACAGTATGAATAGGCCGGCTCGACCGGGTCGTTACTACTGTCTCTCAGAAAACCGACGTAGCGGCTTGTTGCTGCGTTTCGTACGGTCGTTTGCCGGTCTATGCTTTGTACGGTTTATACAGTTTTAATGGGCTAGTTTGACCAGGTTGTTCCCACTATCTTACAGAAAACCGACGTAAAGAAGCAGCTTTCTGTTGCATTTCCTATGGTGACATATTCGGACGGAGGGTCCTTGATAATTCCTTAATTATCCCTTTCCTTTAAAATAATCAACCCAATCGACCATCTTGCTCGTTTTCTAAAAAGACGCCCGAAATTCTTTCAATCGATTGTTGCTAATAAATATATGTACAAAAAAGTCTTCCACATAATTTCGCCATAAACCAGCCGACCTATATTCACCCCGCAATTTTCACGCGGTGTAGGAAGCGACGGTGCGGCGCGGCGTCGCGTCGAGGCGTCGCGTCGGCAACAAATCGACGCATCTGTCATCCGTCACCGCAAACGCTTAAATAACTAGCGATAAAAAATCACATGACTGCCTCGGCGGCGCAGTTGTATTGCTTATGCGGTAGGATTGTGTACTGTCTCGGGTTCGATCCCCGGGTCGGATAAAGTGATGTTTGTTTTTTTCTATCACAAAATTCTCAGTATGATTCAGCTGATTTTACATATTTATGCATATTTATGCTGGTGGGAGGATTCTTGTATCCGACCGAATAGCGACCACCTTGTGTGGGTCGCGTTCCAGGGTCAACTAGTGTATATCCGGTTCTCCCCAGGGGACTTGCCCCCTGATCCTAACCCTTTTCCCATCCCTTTTCCTTCCCCTCCCCCTTGACCCTTTGGCAGGCCGGCATGATCTTGCCAATCTACGATGGACATATTGTTTATCGTTGGTCGACACTATTCCTGGATTGCACGACACTTACCATCAGGTGTAGCGTAAACACTTTGCCGAGCCAGGATAAAAAAAATAGTTTAAAAGTCATGTTACATAACAGGTGTGTCAAATAAAAGCATTTACCACGCTTCTAACAACACAATTTTGACATGACATAATACAGGCCATGAGAACCATAGTGGCCTAACTCACTTTTTTACGATATTGAGTTTATGATTTTTTCCAGTTCAAATTGGTCATTTTGATAGAACCAGAGTGGCTTAAAAGTGATACAACGAATATTCATTAGATGGCACCATAATCACTGTTACTGTTTTTAGTCTGTGATTAAAATTTGAAGTGCCATACTGGCCTAAATAAGATAGGCCACTATGGTTTAAGCCCTCTAAAACTTCACTGCTGATGCCATGCCATGATGACATTAGTTAGGCTACTTTTTGACAGTCTGTTGATGACAAACGTCATTATTTTCGCGGCCATATGTGCTTGCTTAATCGTTCAGTAAAATATTATTTGTGAGTAAGTGGGTATTTGGCAATATGGAAAACGACCAACAAGAAAATAATGTGGATAGCGAACTTCGAGGTATGTATTACAATATTCCATTATATTGCAATAAATATGACGTGTTATTTGTTAATAGTCTTCTAAGAGTTTTCATTGTTTACATCTTTGAGTTTGAAGCAGAAGGCAATCCATTTGAAGACTCTGGTTCAGACTACCAGCCATCTGGACGTAATTCGACAGCATCTACTACTGATTTAATTGAGATTTTGGGTGACAAAAACCAATACCCAAATAATATAATTTTTGAAACTACTCCAGTTCAATTTAAACCTAGAAAAAGAGTGAGACAACCTAGCAAATGTAAGAAGAATGTGAGAAAGGAAAAGCGTTCAAGAGGTGCGGAATATATTAATGTTAAAGGTGTTCTAGTGCCACCAAAACAAATTGATACTGCTAGTAAGTGTAATTGCCAACGTGTGTCATGAAAAGATTCTGCCTGCTCAGCAAATAATTCTGTACAGCAGCTTTTATGCTTTAGGAAATTATAAGATACAGACATCTTACTTTCTTCTTTTTTTCTTTCTTCTTTTTTTTCTTGAATTAAGGTGATGCCAAAAAAGACATGTCGCACTGCTTCTGTTGAATCTAGGCGTTCAAATTCAATTCAATTCAATGTATCCATTTACAATTTCTTTAAATATTCTAATAATGAAGATGTTTTATTTGAAAATGTAGATTTAAAGAAAAGCACCTCTACAGAGATGACTGGTATTAAGCTGGATCGTTTATACCCTGATGGAAAACCCATCAGTTGTGAGAAAAAAAGGACTTTTGCCTTTTATACCTCCAGTGCATCACAGCTTTTATACCAGTATCAAAGATAATGTGTCAGTAAGAAATTACATAGATGTTGAGGATGACATTGATAGTGACAAAGTATAGTTATATTGTTAAGTGCCCTTGCTGTTAATGTTTTTTTATTTAAGTGTTTGATAAACAATTGGCCTAATAACAGATTTTTTTCTAACCTATTTCTAAAAGCCTACTGCCAAAGTGGCCTATCTGTGTATAAAATGTAGAAAAATAGCAAGAAAGCTATTTTCTTACTACTAAAATCATAAATTGGAACATTAATAGGTCAAATAAAACATAAAAGTAATAAAAAGTACGTATTCTGAAGAGTGCTAGTTGATTAAAAAAATACTGTTTTTATTTTCTATAGTACTTAAAAGCTTGTCCATTGAATTAGGCTACTATGGTTCTCATGGCCTCTTATTTGATAGATGATTAGTTAACTTTTACATTGATCAGCCATGCAGACACCAGGCAGAAACAGAAATATATAGTACTAGCACACCCGGCGAACTCCGTTTCGCCACCAGATGGCTTCGTTTTATGTAACATTTCTCTACTTAAAATATTGGTTTGTAGTACATGCTATGTATCAGAGATGGCGCTGTATTTAAAAAATGATTTTCCCTATTTTCCCGCTTTTCTATTGAAATTTTTCCTAGATTTTCGTTGCTATAAACCTCACGGAGCCCGAGACCTTTCCAACGAATGCAAAACCGTGGAAATCGGTTCGTGCGTTCTGGAGTTATATCGTCAGGAAGGAAAACCCGACTTATTTTTATATAGTAGAGAGATATCAGAAACGTCACAAAACAAAATCCGAATGTAAAAAAAGGTATCAAACACAACAGTGCGTATTTGAGAGGTACGAGAGGCGTTTCAAAATGGAAACAAACGGAACAATCCTTTCAAGTCACATCATATTATATACGCCGGTGGCAGATTTCGCACAATTCAATAAATAATCGGACGCGTAAGACTCGGTCGTAAGTTATGAACTTATAGAGGGATCTTTTAACTGACTTACCGCCATTTTCACCACCTCTAAGAATTATTTTTTTATAACATAAGCCGCTAAATAAGCAAGTCTTCACCGTCAATGTATGCTCACAATACCAAAAGAACCATGGGCGTATTGCCGACCTTAAAGGAAAGGTAATTAAGGGATCGGGAAGGGGAATGCGATTTGGTCCTCCAGATATCTCACTCACCGTACAAAACGCACCAGTAAGCCGCTACTTTACATCGGTTTTCTGTGAGACAGTGGCCCCGGTCAAGCTGGTCCATTCATGATGTAGACAAAAGTGTCAATAGCATGGGTCTACCACTCTTTTGTTTTCGCTATAGTATTAAAAATGTATTGTATTAATTGATAATTTATTTTATTATTAAGATTTATTGTAAATAAATATACCCAACAGTTACACACATAGTCCTGAACCCACACTAGGTTAACCTGTATCATGGATATCAGAATATAAATCAGGATAATGATTAAAGTTTTGCATACATACATATGCTCATGGCTTTATCCCCGAAGGGACGACAGAGGTGCAACAACCACCCACCCACTTGCTTGGTTTCCCGACAAGCAGTAAAAAAAACACTTCCACGAAATATCCACACGCCCTCGCTCATAACCTGCCCGTCCCAAAAACTTTTCTATATAAATGTGTAGCGCGTGTCGGACTTGTATTCAATATCCGTCTGTCTGTCCGTCCGAGGATCGGCGCCAACTGCAAACGACGTGCCAACGTTTGATTATTTTTCAAACACATAACGCTGTTTACCTGTTTGATGCGGTTAAAGATACAAAGCAGTATTTTGTTTTTAATTTGCTTATAGCGAAAGAAAGAAAGTATTTATTTGTACAGCCGACAACGCGTATACGAGTTATCATTTATAAAATTTAAGTCAACATTAAAAAAACTACAATTGCGCAGCAGAGTACTGCAGTATTATAGTGCTTACCACACCATAGCCCAGATTTTTAGTGGTCACCTGATGTGATGTACGGACGCCAGCCATATTTTTATCGGAAATAGTATATTTTCACTCACGCGAGCGTAGCCGCTAGCAAAGCTAGTGCATTTTTATATAATTATGTTTTAATAATCTTATAGATGGAAAAATATAACAAAATCCACACTACATTTCAAACCCGCATCATGCGTCAGAGAATAAAAAATCCTGTGCAAATCGCATATTTTTTAATACATGCATATGTAATGAGTTATACAGCCGATGAGTCAAACGTGTTAAGTCTAATAACACTATTCCCCACTGATGTTTCACTGTAATTATTATGGAAGCCATATTTACACTGAGCATGGTGGATGCACTCGGATTTGTGTGTCTAATTCCTCGTATTCTTTTATACAAAAACTACTGGTTTTGCATAAAAAGAATATCCAAAACAGGCTGCTGCTGCTGGTGGTAGGATATTAATATCAGTCAGGATAGTGACCGTATACATGGTCTTAAAACCTGACATAGTGCTCCACACGCCTTGTGTGGATCAGTCAGTGTATATCCGGTTCTCCAGTTCTGTTGGCAGAACTTGATGGTTGGTTGGACTGGGTATAAGTGTACACCCCTGTGCTTGTATCGGTCATCCGCATCTCATGTTGCAGGCCCCTCAACTTGCTTCTTCCCTCTTCGGAATGTAAAGATGCATTTATACAGACCGGCATGATTCTGGTGATCAGCAATAACTTATTTGTTGTCGCTGTTTTTTTTTACTGGATTGCGCTTACCACCATGTAGTGTAGAGATTTTGTCATGAAAAAGAAAGATTTGAAGTACCAGCTTGCTGTTCTTGTGCAGTAGATATCATAACACCAGGTATAGCATAGGTCACCTGATGGTAAGTGATCTCTACTGCCCATGTACGCCCACAATAGTAAAAGAATCATAGGCGCGTTGCTGACCTTAAAGGGAAGGGATAATTAAGGGATCGGGAAGGAGGAGGGGGATTGGAGCCTCCGGATATCTCACTGACCATACAAAACGCAGCACTCAGCTGCTAATTTACGTCAGTTTTCTGTAAGATAGTTGTATCGAGACGGCCCATTCAAGCGTTAGACAAAACTGTCTACAGCTTGGTTCTACCACTCAAAAACCATTTGCTCTTTTACGGGTTTACTTATAGAGAAGATGGCACAGCCAATGTCCCTATGCAGACGTCAGGTTGCTTTCCAAAATGTTCTCCAACGTCCCTCAGCACCACAAATACAAACCAACAATATTACATAAACCGCAAAACCAATATTCCAAAGCCTTTTCTAGATAAAAACATGTTATGCACCCCATAGGATAAAAAGATGATTGTCTAAATAAAGTATTCCCCTTACAAAATACATGACAACTGACAGCCGACCACACCGCTGAAGCATAATTATGCACCCCGTACTGGATGCAATTTTAAACATCACGACTTCTTCAGAGGGGCTGACTGAATGTGTGAGTAGGCGCGCCTGTTACACGCTGCCTGTTATTATGAAAATTATGCTTTTTGAGGTATGGAATAGTAAAATCGTCAGTAAGTGTAAATGTTAGTGCTAAGGATGTGCGAGTACGAATAATCTGCCTAATCGATTAATTTACAACTAATAGCCATATTCTATAATATATAGCAGCGATAGCTCAGCGGGGAATGGTACGGACTGTCGAGACGAAAGTCGCAGGTTCGAAACCAGCCCCAAGAGCACACCACTGACTTTTCTAAATTACGTGTATATTAATTGTTAATTATCGCTGCTTTAACGGTGAAGGAAACATCGTGACCTGCATACCTGAGAACTCGATAAGATTTTTCAAAGGTATGTGAAGTCTGCCAACCCGCATTAGGCCAGCGTGGTGGACATGTATAATACAGGGCCAGTAAAAAAAACATATTCGACTTGAATATTAGTAATACTATCATTCGTATTCGAATTACTAATTAGTAATTTAGTTTGCTGGTTGGAGGATATTCATATCTGACCGGATAGCGAATACCGTACATATGGTGTTAAAACCTGACATAGTGATCCACACACCTTGTAAGGACCGCGTTCCAGGTTCAGCCAAAGTATCCGGTTGTCCCGAGGGACTTGCGACATGGCTTAATAGTTGGTTGGGTCAAGTACAGGGCTACATCCTTGAATCCCTGTGCCTGCATCAGTCATCTACCTGGCCTGTCGCAGGCCCATCGATTTGTTTCTTCCCTCTTCGGATAGCGAAGAAGCATTTATACAGGCCGGCATGATTTTGGTGACCACCGATAACGTCATTGTTTATCATAAAAAAATTAAATAGACCACATTCTGCAATAAACAGAATTTTCAAAATCCTAAATGAAATAAAGCTGTCGTGGGACGCTTCAGCTATCTCCGTCAATATTTTTTGACCAGAACGAACCAGTACGACCTCAGTGCAGGGCATTCACAGACTATTCCGCACTGTCACAAAACCGATTGCCTGCAATGACTAGCATGTGGGAATATTAAAGCACGGTCGTGGTTGGATGCGGTTAATGTTGATTTAATATTGTAGTGCTATGATTAAAAAAATGGACCTCGAAAATCTTTGTTTTTACCAATATCAGAGAGAGATATGCAATCTATTTACGGCTATTTCAATCAGATTTATATTAATGAGCTGCCATTCGTTTACTAAAAAACCGTTTATCACTCAACCAAAGTTTGAGTAATAATAGTTGGGAAATAATGTAACATAAACATAAATTTAACATACATTTTTAGGGAATTCGCTGTCCACTTTTTCTTGTATAAAACATAAAGTTCATTAAAAAACTTTTTTACTAATAAAAATTTTATTTATTCACTAACTAGCCTTTTAGTAAACGGACGTCAGCGTGAGTTTCAGTTTATTTAAAAAAAAAAATACCTCCTTAACCGACCGTTGTTTCCCAGCTCGGTGACGATGCAGCGGTACATCATACATCGTTCATATCACAGTGCCTATACCGAGCGACACGGCCGAGCTGGTCGCATGAACCACACGCGGTCAACGCGGTTCCGTAAAATATATAAATAAAGAAACAGAAAAAGAAAAGGAAAGAAAAGAACAGAAGAGAAGAGAAGAGAAAAGGAAAGAAAGAAAAGTAAAGAAAAGAAATGAAAAGAAAGGAAAAGAAAAGAAAAGAAAAGCAAAGAAAAGCAAAGAAACGAAAAGAAAGGAAAAGAAAAGAAAAGAAAAGAAAAGAAAAGAAAAGAAAAGAAAAGAAAAGAAAAGAAAAGAAAAGAAAAGAAAAGAAAAGAAAAGAAAAGAAAAGAAAAGAAAATAAATAATTTATTTAAACACTAACTTGAGACATGAAAAGTAAATAACACCAGACAATCACACACATAGCCCATAGTAAGATACGAGTCTTGTGTCGTGGGTATCAGGAACTACGAGAGACTTTCGGTCTCACAGCACCCAGACCCCGAGACAAATATTTATGAATCAGATAAATATTTGCTTGGTGCAGGAATCAAACCCACGGTCTCACGTTTCACAGTCGGCTACTTACCCACTGCGCCACGGAGGCTGTCAATTAATAAAATATTATATTCATATTAACAAATTGCCTATAATAATATATTAACGACTGTCGGTGGCACCATTGTCTTATGTACGCGGTACGCCTACTGTGCTGAGGTCTCGGGTTCTCTCACGAAATGCTCAATATCTTAATCTATACTTATAAAATAACATGTCCTGACTGACTGATTCATCATCGCCGAGCGCAAACTATCAAGGCTACAAGCATGAAATTCGGACTGTATATTCATTTTGTTATGTAGGCACCCACTAAGGATTTTAGAAAATTCCACCCCAAAGGGGTGAAAATAGGGGATGATAATATGTATGAAATGACGGATCATTTTGAAAGTTACATAAACAAAATTTTGTATTTCGGTTATTGACGTAAAACAAATAAATACGTGTTTCAGGAATTTTGGAAATCTTATTTATTAAGGGATGAAAGAGGGAGTGAAAGTAAATGCGAAAGTGAGTTTGTTTATTATGCTTTCACGCCTAAATCACTGAACCGATTTTGATGAATTTATCTACAGAGACAGATGGGACCCTGGAGACGGTTACAGGCTACTTTTATCCCGGAAAATACAGCACACGCGGGCGGAGCCGCGAGCAATAGCTAGTTAGTTATAGATTAATTAGTTACATTTATTATAATAAGTTATTCCCAAGCCTTTAACAAAATTCAAAACTTCAAAACAGTCCAGTCCATTTCCGAGCCATCTCTAAAAACGCAAAAACGGACTAAAATATGACGTCAGTTAGATTCGAACGGACGTATGGAGAGGGCAAATTGAATGAACGGTGTCGCTCTGTGCAGTTCCATCTCCATACTTCATGCTGCCCTGCGGCGTACGACGTGACGTGACGTGTCTGGGACCGCAATGCAGATGCAACTCATATCTAATAAAAAATACAACTCATACAATCCGGTGTATACGTTTATTAAAAAGATCATAATTAGTACTATGGGTCTAGTTTAGTCCGTCCTTTTTTTATAGCATATGCCGGCATACGAGCAAGTGGGTCAACTGATGGTAAGTGATCTCTACCGCCAATATACGCCCTATACTAGAAAAATCATAGGCGTGTTGCCGATCTTAAAGGGAATGGATAATGAAGGGATTGAGAAGGGGGGAATTGAGGCTCCGGATATCTCACTCATCATACTAAACGCAGCAGCAAGCCGCTACTTTACGTCGGTTTTCTGTAACACAGTGGTAACGACCCGGTCGAGATTAAGGTGACCACCGATGAACTCATTGTTTGTCGGTGGTCGCTAGTTTTTTGGACTGCACTACGCTTACTATCAGGTTTAGTGCAGTCACTTTGCCATACTAGGAAAAAAAAATAGTAAACAGCGTCGATATTATTATTATAAATACATTTTTTATTCACAATCTTTCACCGCTCTTTATTACATGCTATACTGAAGCCAAACTATCTAATTACCCTAGGGCTAATTGCTATCACATTTATTCTAATTATCGTCTCTACTTGGCCGCTTGCCTGCTTACAGAGGCCTGGCCCAGTGCAGCTGGAAAAAACCTTTTTACATTAATTATTTCTTTTTACGTTTTAAGCCGGGTCAAATGCGCTTGAAATAGTAGAATAAAGCGCACAATTTGGGGAACCAGATTTAAGTTAAATTAAAGTCTAAATTCTAAAAATCTTTTCCTTTACCTTTCCTAAATCCCTCCCTTCCCAAATCCCTTAACCCTGGGATAAGATACTGCAGAGGTCGTCAGTATTCCATTAGCAGGGACCTCCTGCAGTTTATCCCAAAGGATTAAAAATAGCTTTTAAAAATATCCGAAGAAAATTAGAAGAACTTGTGTAACTTACAACCTCAGCAGCTTAACGGCTGAGTAGCCGGCTGTGAAATGAGTCGCCGCGGTTCGATTACCGCGCCAAGACAAATTTTTGTGTGATCCACATTTATTTGTTTCGTTTCTGGGTGTTGTGAGGCCGAAAGTCTCTCGCTTCCTGATACCTACGTCACAAGACGTACGTATCTTACTGCGGGTCAGTACTATGTGTGTGACTGTTGAGTGTATCTTTTTCTTTTTATACTTTCAAGTGACGCAGCTTTAAAAAAACCGCATTAAAATCAGTCCATTCATTTTGTGCGTTACGTGGGCATTGACAATTAATACAAACGCCGACAGACAAATGGTTCAAACTATACCACTCTTTGAAAAGGTGGGATTTGTACATGGGACCTGTATGCGAGAGGCCGTCTGGTTCGGTACCACCACTTTGTCTATTTCTACCCCCAAACAGCAGTGTGTAAGCGCTGTTGTGTTTCGGTTTAAAGGACAATAAGCCAGTGAAATTACTGGGCACTATGAGGCTTAATATGTTTCAGGTGACGAGCGCAGTCCATTGCCGTGCAGTGCTTTGTAATTCAAAGTTCTGTGTGATGTTATTGCTTTTGTTTATAGATAGGCGTGGCGCTTACCATTAGGCAAGCGACGTCCCGTCATTAAAAAAAAACAACCTTATTTTTTGGCGGGAATTTACAACATCTACCACATAATTGTAATATCTAAACTCAAATACAATATTACTTACAAAACAACGCACAACAATCGTTATAAAATTTATAAACCGATTTAAAACGTTCCCTCCTGAAAATGTAAAGTGTCCCAGGGGTTGGGGGACAAGTAATTTTTCATATTTCTCAGTATTAATAATTGCGAGATCATATAATAAAGCAGGTAGATTTTAACGCAGATTACGTGTAATAACACCGTAATAAATATCCCGAAGCCACTCCGGGCAGGCCCTTGAGTTAGTGCCCGAAACGGTAGGTGGGGTAAGGTGAGAGAGAACAGAGGTGTAAAAAAATAAACGACGGAGTATTCGCTGGTGGTAGGATATTCAAATCCGCCCGGATAGCGACCACCGTGCACATGGTGTTAAAACTTGCCATAGTGACCCACAAACCTTGTGTGGATCACGTTCCAAGATCAGCCAGTTTATATGCGGTTGTCCCGAGGGGCTTGCGACATGACTTGATGGTTAATAGGGGCGGGTATAGGGGTACATCCTTTTATTACTGTGCCTGGATCGGTCATCCGCCTGTCCTGTTGCAGGCCACTCGATGTGCTTCTTCCCTCTCCGTAGAGTGCAGAAGCATTTATATAGGCAGGCTTAACATCCGGTGTAGTGCAGTCACTTTGCCGTGTTTGGGTAAAAAAATAATAATATCTAGATCAGTCGTCATCAAACTGCGGCTTGTGGACGATATTTGTGCGGCCTATGTTTGAAGTTTAGTTCAGGCGTTCATACGTTACAAATTTAAGGTTTTTTAACGGATAAGTTGTAGTAATACCAAATCTTAGTTCGCTGCCGCTCACTCCTTGCACCACAGGTTCACCTCCTCAGTCCGGGCCAACACGATAATTTACCTCGTAATTAGCACTCCTCGTATTCCAACAAAAATGTCCGCATTATACCTAATGTTAAAGTAATCTTTTTTATTTTTTATTTATAGCAAACCCGCCACTTTGTCTGAATAAGGATCTCTTGAACCGTTTAATTTCAAGAATTTTCTAGATAATATCTGGAAATGTGAAATTAAACTTTTAGTTAAAATTGGAGATCGAAACAATGTATGGGACTATACACCCACAATATCATAACAAATTATTTATTTATATTGCTTCATTGTACATTAAAGTGATTTACAGTGGCAGAAAAACTAAGCGTTTACACTTATGTATAGCATTATAAGCAGCCTTATCGCTCAAGGCAATTTTACAGGCAACCATGGGATTGAGATAAAGGTAGGATAAGAAGGGTAATCGCAGAGTGCATCAGAATAACATAGATAATTACTTACTTTCATTTTTTTGGTACGGCATTCATATTTTTCCCTCGTATGATGATTATCATATCATCTTAAACTTTACAAGGTGGTAAGTCCCTCGTCCACGAGAAGCTGTCTAAGTTGGTTTCACCGCTTTGTCTATTTCTGCAGCCAAGCAACAGTGTGTAAGCATTGCTGTGTTTCGGTTTGAAGGGCATTGAAGCCAGTGTAAGCACTGGGCTTTATGAGACTTAACATCTTATGTGTCGGGGTGACGAGCGTAGTTCAGTGCCATGCAGTGCTTTATAACTCAAAGTTCTATGTGATATTGTTTCTGTTTATGGGCAGGCCTTACCATCAGGCGAGCGACTTACTAGTCTCGTCAAACAAATTAAAAAAATACATCTCAACTAAAAACAACCGCATAACTTTTCAAAACTAATTTACCGTTAAAGAATTGCTTAAAAATACATTATACTGGTTTAAATTGTGGACAGACTGAACGTAACCTGATAAAGTTTGTTTTTAAAGTATAATTAATGAACAACGCTCGGAATATTACCGAAGTGGGTTGTATTGCTTACATTAAACTATATCCACTTCACGACCTGGCCGTGGAGCGTGGACAGGAGTATTATAAAATAATGTTTTACACTGTAAAACTACATAACATTAACATTTTTTAAACTTTCATCTTTCACAACTCACTTAGCACAATGTGGATTGTGTTCCTTTTCATTAAATTAAGTTGTCGAATAGTTTGCCGGCACACGTGTTCCCTCATTCCCATAATATGGGGTCTTTTAAACGGAGTGTGAAGAAACAGTAAGGCAGGCATGATCTTGACGACCTACGATAGACATACTGTTTGTCGTTGGTCGACACTATTCCTGTATTGCGCTACACTTGCGATCAGGTGTAGCGTAGTCACTTTGCCGAGCCAGGATAAATAAATAGCATCCAATAGTACGATAAAAAAATTAAATTGTCTGTATTAAATCTTGGAATGTGACTTAAAATAAACTTGAACGCATCTGATAAGCAGATAGCAATAAGATAATTAATCAAATCAAATCAAAAGATTTATGTATTCAAATCTGATATTGTATTAATTTCTTTTATAATTTTTATATACCCACATTGTCTCGTCTCTGCATCACCCGTAGGTTGACTGTTAGAGAATGCCCCTGGCATTAAGTCCGCCTTTATACGTTTTGTATATAAAGTTTAAATAAATAATGAATCCTTCTAAATAGAAATTAAATATTGTTCGGGCTTGTGCCCTGGACCGAATTGGCATTTTTTTTTATTTGTCCGTGATAATCCGAATAAGGTTTGTATGAAAAATTGTAAAAGTTGCACAGAAAATATTAACATTCGTAAAAAAGGTAAAAGTGTTTTATTTAGGGATTTTTTTATGAATTGCAAATAAAAGTCGGGAAATTCGAAATAACTGTAATAATCATAATGTTTGTGTGCGTTATCGTGTATAATAAGGAGATACATGTTTCACCTTTTTGTAAATTTCCTCTACATAAAAAGGGTTGGGGGCTGTGTTGAACTTTGTAGTCTAGGTCTTACCAGTTTTGAATAACTTAACCTGAA
This sequence comes from Amorpha juglandis, assembly GCA_949126905.1. NCBI lineage: Eukaryota > Metazoa > Arthropoda > Insecta > Lepidoptera > Sphingidae > Amorpha > Amorpha juglandis. The sequence goes on along the minus strand of OX421381.1, from coordinate 15,283,378 downwards.
GGTTATATTCACACCATATAATATAATTCAAATACTGTACATAATTAATGTAGTGATGAATTTAACCAGTTTATAAAAAAAAACGTTAGAGTTTCTTGCCAATGCTTCTCTAACAAAACGGCTTTCTGAACTGGCGGTAGAGTTAAAACTTTACCGAAACTACATGTTGCAAATGATGTATAACATTTTATAGATTCAATAAGTATTTTGATTTGATTTAATATATTTGTTTCATGGAGACGATGGTTTATAGGTATATATCATCCATTACGACCCACAGGATCTGAGCAGTAATATGGAAGCGTTAAAACCGTACGGGACGGCTAGGAAAAATACAATCTGAACAGATAAATAATAATATATTAATTTAAATATAAATATAACTTACATAGAAACAGATCAAAGTAACCAAAAGAGTCCAATACACTTAGAAACTGGTCTTGCCGAAGATGAAATTTCCGGGCGCGTTCGAATCTTCAGTAGAGAAGTACTCCTTGAAGAGGGCCTGGAACTCCGCCCAGGAGACGGAAGACTTGCCTGAAGCCATCTTTTGGAAGGCAGTAACAGCCTCACTCTTGTTCAGGCCAAAGGAGGCGTATACAGAAGAGAATTCCTCGCTGTCAATGGATCCATCATTACTGGCATCTTCAAGTTGGAAGATGAACTTGCAGTACACGTTCTGCCAATCTGACGGACTAGTTGAATAGTTGTCCCACATTGCAATCCATTCATCTTTGGAAACCTCACCATCATTATCGGTATCAGCTTTGCTTAATCCTTCCCAAACATTATTGAGAGCATCTTCTACTTCTTTGTATTTAGCGTCGCCAGCCTTCCAGCCTCGTAACTGACTTATCCTTGCAATAGCCAGTTCGAAGTCCTTCTTATCAATGTTACCACTTCCATTGGTGTCGAAGAACGACGTGAAGACGTGGAGGAGCTTCTTCTTTCTGAAATCGGAGACCATGGTTGCTGTTTCTAGTTTGACTGATGGTCTGCCCGCTTGTTAGTTAGTTTATATAGTTCGGCAAGTGTGTAGATAGTGGTTATCAGTGATTTTCTGAGACACCACGGTAAATAATGACGCAGTCATGATATCAGATCTGACTGCAATGCAGACTTCTGCGGTATTATACATGTGTCATTTTCGAAATTGTCTACATTGTTTGCGTAAACTTAGATAGTAGAAATAAACCACACAAGGTAGTAAGGTCCCTCATATACGAGAGGCGGTCTGAGTTGGTACCACCACTTTATCTATTTCTGCCGGCAAGCAACAGTGTGTAAGTACTGTTGTGTATCGGTTTGAAGGACATTGAAGACAGTGAAATTACTGAGCATTATGAGAGTTAACATCTTATGTCTTGGAGTGACGAGCGCAGTTCAGTGCCATGCAGTGCTTTGTAATTCAAAGTTATGTGTGATGTTGCTTCTATTTATGGGTATCATTACTACATTATATCATTATTGCATATATTGCCATCATGCCAGGGCCTTGTTCGTCTCGTCATTCCATTAAATAAAAATAAATATGCCAGGCAGAATAATATTAAACATGGAGTCCTATACAAGTGTTGTGCAACAGTAAGTTGTGTATGTAAGTGATAATATTGCAGTACAAATTTATGTAATATTTGCGGTACAATATATGTTTACCTATTCATATACAAACTAGAGATGTTTCGGATCGTAGCCTCCGGTTTCGAAAGTTTGGAACTTCCGATAGATTGTATACCTCCGATTCTGACTTCGGCTCTAATAACTTTGAATCGGAGGTTATAACGAAGATCGAAACGCAGCAGCGTTTAAGATTTGACTTGTCGCCCGGGAAATCCTGCCCGAATCTCCGGTTTAGTTTTTTTTTTTATAAACAGTCACATACATAGTCCTGACCCCACATTAAGATACAAGTCTTGTGTCGTGGGTATCAAGCACTACGAGAGACTTTCGGTCTCACAACACCCAGAGCCCGCAACAAATATTTGTGGATCACACAAACATTTGTCTCGGTGCGGGGATTGAACCCGCGGCCCCTCGCTTCACAGCCGGCTATTCGCCCGTTGCGCCACGGAGGTTATCAGTTTATTTTGTTTGGTCATTTGTGTGTTAGACGTACTTCGGGCTTATATAGAACTTATGACTTGTAAATTGAAATGATAAGCAATGTAGTACTAATTATTAGAGTTATTGAAATTATTTCTAATAGTTAACTAACATATTTATCTTCTAATCTGCCTCCGACTCCGATACTCCGTTATTTCAAATTTGTAAACTCTGGCTCCGAGTCGGCTTTCGGTAAACGCACCTTCGTAACATCCCTATTACAAACATAAATACACTTACGGACGCAGTTATCTTTGACGCAACAAAAGTGTTTCTATTTACTGACTTGCGATCTAATAATAGTATAATACCTCTATACTTTGAAATAAAACTAATTTAAACGGATTTTATTACGATAAAAGCTTTCGAAACGTCTGAATTAAAATTAAAATAAAATACCGCGATAAAATCCCTTTAAATTAGTTTTATTTTAATACTTAACATTTCGCATAAACGTGAGAAATAATTAATTAATAAGCAATAGAAACCCTAGTAGCCAAATAGAAAAGCTACAGATGCTTTTTTTACTTTGAAATAACAGAATACTCTACACCTTAATAACAATACCTTCAAACAACTTTCGTTTAGGCTACCATGCCCTAGTCGCATAAACACTTAGATATAAGGGTCAAATTAAAAAATACCTCTTTTTGTAAGAGGTTTAAAAGAAAACTTAGCTAACTATTCCATAACCTATTTACCTATGCCGTAATGTGATTTAGCGCATCTTTTTGAATGAATCTCCTCATTTATTGAAGGCAGTATAACACTATGTAGTTGACAGCTCACAGCCTCAGAAAAGCCCTAAATAAGTATAAAAAAGGGACTGGCTTTAATTTCACGACCGGCCACATAACATCAACCATTTAGAAGATGTAAATCGTTTTAAAATTTTGCTTAACCTAGAAATCGATGTCTTAATTCTCACAATATTCAATTACTAGTACCAGTCAGTGTTGTAAGGCTGTATACTGAGCATGAGTATCGTCGATAGATAAGACATGTGGGGGAAGTCGGAACTCGCAACCCTCCAGTAACAGCGTGACAGATCGCCCACATCTGTCACACTCGTAGCACTACGCACACCAACATACGAACATGTAGATGTGGTATATATAGGTGGCAGGATTCACATCCCCGCGGTTAGCCACCACTCTACACATGGTGTTAAAGCCTGCCATAGTGACCGCGTTCCAGGATCAGCCGGTCCGGGTCATCCGCCTATCCTGTCGCAGGGCCCTCGTTTTGCTTCTTCCCTCTTCGGAGTGTGAAGAAGCATTTATACAGGCCGCATGATTCTGTGACCACCGATAAACTCATTGTTCGTTGTTGGTCGCTGTTTTTTGGACTGCATTACACTGTCAGGTGTAGTGCAGTCACTTTGCCTATGATAAAAAATAAATATTTTGAGTCGGTGCTATAATAATTTAATAGTCAATGAGATAGACAGAACTGACACAATATTTGTCTGATTGTTTTGGATTAGAATGCAAAAACCCAGTACATTAGATAAAAGAAAGTAAATCTACATGTAAGTCGCTAATATTAAAAACATTTTTTGTATATATCTGCTGTACACACATAAACATTGGCGTAGTTTTTAGATAAATTATGATCTAGACTTCACCTTGAATTGCTTGTCAGATGACCTAATCTGCAAACTTGCAAACTAAAGGATTAAAAATTAATCTAATAACTAAATATTGCAAACTTCCTATGATCGTGTACCGCTGCGCTATGCCATGGATTATACTGTAAAGTGAATAATAAAACTGCGTCGCAGCGGATTCTTTTTTATTTAATTGAATGACGAGACGAGCAAGTCGCTTGCCTGATGATAAGCCTGCCCATAAACAGAAGCAACACCACCCAAAACTTTGAATTATAAAGCACTGCATGGCACTGAACTGCGTTCGTCGCCCCCGAGGTATAAGACGTTAAGTTTCATAATGCCCAGTAAACCCATTAGCTTCTCCTTTCGCTATTCCCAAAATTTCAAAAGCCTTATCTGTCCCTTCATAGTTCCCCACTAATGTGGTAAAATAAAGTCAGTAATGGCGGAAAGGACCACGCTGGCCACACACCCACTCGTTTGCCAAACTGTCCGAGACCATAGAATTTTTTACTTCCATCCCACTTGGGGCAGATGTCTCGATAACCAAACACTCTGATCTTATATTTACTCAATATAAATCTGTTCAACTTGCACACCTTCCTCTGTGTGTGTAAGTAGATTATACACTAACCAATAACACCCTCCCCTACTCACACAGAGAGAGACAGACGAAAAGGACAAATTTATAAAGTCTATTTTTATCGGAGATAAAAAGTAAATAATTAAACAACTATGATTTAAATTATGCGCTGATAATAAGTAACGCGTCAGTCGTCATCCGATACCATTAAGTCAGTACTGATAAACACACTTTGAACACCTACACACTTACAAACACAGCAGGACGCGCAAGAATGAGTTAAATTATCCATATCAAGTTGGCCCTATTTTTTTATCGATCAACTGGCAGAGCTACTCTTGAATCTTCTGCAATTTTTGCCTGATAACCGACGTGAAACGGCAGCTTTGCTCGACCATTTCATATATGGGTGAATTATCCGAAGGCCCAAACCTCTCCCTCCCCTTCCCATTCCCTAAGGTCGGTGACACATCATTACTTTTGTATGTGTGTGTTCAAGAGCTGTACATGTCTCTCCAGGATATCTCATTCACCGTATGAAACGCATCAGGACGATGGTATTTCATGTCGATTTTCTGGATGATACTGGAAAACCCGGTCGAGTTAGCCCACTAATGCTGTAGACAAAACTATGCACAGCGTGGCTCTACCACTTATTTCTTTTCTAAAAGTCAACTGTATTGCAAGTGGTATATTGCTTTTTTATCCGAGCACGACATAGTGACTATACTACACTTGACGGTAAGCGCAGTGCAGTCCAAAAAAACTAGCCACCACTGACAAACAATGAGTTTATCAGTGGTTACCAGAATCAAACCGGCCTGTATAAATGCTTGTTCACACTCCGAATAGGGAAGAAGCAAATTGAGGGACAGGATAGGCGGATGACGGACATAGGGTTGGAAGGATGTACCCCTAGACTCGTACCAACCAGCAGTAATATCAAGTCATGTCAAAAGCCCCTCAGGAGAACCAAATATACACTGGCTGATTCTGGATCGCGATCCACACCCCCACTCTCCTTGTGTGAGTCACTATGATAATTTTTAACACCATGTGTACGGTGATCGCTATCCGGGCGGATTTGTAAAAATGTTATTCATCGAATCAATCTAGAACATTGTTTTCATTTTAGGTGCAATTTATGCGTTTTATCACTTAGTCGGATTAATTATGATAAAAAATATCTTCGTGCGTGCGTCATTACGGGAATACTTTATATCACGGTGTACTTATTAGTAGATAACGAATTATATCATTATAAAATAATCTGTTGTAAATAATGTAATAGATAACAATAGCAATATAACTGTAGCACGTATACAATGTAATAAAAACTCTGTTGGGCCTTTTAACTTTGATATCAGAATTGATATTCAAACCTAAGGAAAGCATACGAATTTTGTGTTATAAAAATAAATGTATTTCTTTTTTTTAACTTTAATTGATTGTTTGGAAATCGGATTTCGATTCGACCTTTGCACGAGCGATGATGCAGAGACAGAGCGAGATAACAAATTGCGTCCGCGTAGTATGTAGGCATCTATAATGATAATTAGGGGTTGTGAAGGGGAGGGGGATTTAGGCCTCAGGATATCTCACTCATCCTACGAAACGCAGCAGCAGACCGCTACTTTACATCGGTTTTCTGTGGGACAGTGATAACGACCTGATTTAGCCGGCCCATTCATAGACAAAACTGTCTATAGCGTGGCTCTACCACTCATGGTTATTTCAATACCTTTAATATTAACCGACTTATAGTTCAACTCATAACTGTTTACTTCCTAATGTGGCAAAGATAAATTTTTACGATAAATAAAATTAAATAAATAAAGCGATACAACACCACGTACAGCGGATTATGCGTATTTGCTGTCTTAGATAATTTCAAATTAGTAAAATTATGTAACTAAGACCTGCACTGTAACAACTGTTGTTCTATTGAAATATAACTAATTTAAATGGATTTTATCCGACCGATAACCACCGATTTCTACCTAGGATGATTCATGAGGCTATTGAAATTAAAAAATATCCGAATTTCAATATAGAAGCAGCTAGCACAAGCCTGGGATCCGATTATACACTTAATAAAATCGGAACCCAAAAGACCAACTGCCAGACTTCAAGACACTGTGATCTCCTTCTGCGTAGATCGGACCATCAACAAACCTTACTAATTTTATACTGAACGTAGATAATATAACATTTACATTTTGGGACAACCAATCAATCAATCGTCAATCCACCCCATGACCACGAAGGCTGAAAAATTTTCGAAACGTCGCATCGGGACCAAAATTAAAATTAAAAAACTGCGATAAAATCCATTTAAATTAGTTTTATTTCAATGTTTTAATTCAAATTCAATTCAACATTTGTTTGAGTGGTAGAGTCACACTGTAGACAGTTTTTTCTACAGGATGAATAGGCCGGTCGCTTCCACTGTCTCACAGAAAACTGACGTAAAGTAGTGGCTTACTGCTGAGTTTCATACAATAAGTGTGATATCCGGAGGCCATAATCCCCTCCCCACCCCATCTCTAAATTATCCCTTTCATTTAAGATTGGCAATGCGCCCATGACTTTAGTATTGTGGGCGTTCAAGGCCAGTAGAGGTCACCTATCATCGGATGACCCACTGGCTCGTTCACTAGCCTATGCTATAAAAAAGGTAGGGTTCGATGCTACCCTATAGACACAGAACCCTAAAAATTAAACGAGGACATTTTTAGTTCCACATTTTATTATCAATAAATACGAACAAACTTAACAATTACATAAAACAGTAAAAATGGCAATATAACAAAATTACATGATAAACATTGCTATTTGAAGAGTCAAAGATAACATTTATCTATTCAACTGATATTAGCATAATCGTATTAACGTCAATTGATTTATCAGTTATTCCAATAGGCTTTCTTCGAAATCAACCATAATTTATGGTCAACTAAAGAAGCACGTTCCATCCTAAAAAATCTTAGTTTAAAAAGTGACTCACTCAACCGATATTTGCAATCAATGACTATGCTTATTCAAACTGCACATGTAGCATCCGAAAATGAAATTTCCAGGAGCGTCTTTGTCCTCCGTTGTAAAGTACTCTTTCCATAACACCTGGAATTCATCCCAAGTTATGCTCTCTTTGCCATTAGCCATCTTTTTGAAGGCACCAATGCTCTCCTCTAAATCGAGGCCGAATGAGGCGTAGACCGTCGAGAACTCATTGCAGTCGATGGAGCCATCGTTGCTAGAATCTTCAATCTGGAAGATGCAGCGGCAAAGGAGGGCCTGCCATTCCTTGTTACCTTCAGGGTTCTTGGCGAACTCGTCCCACAGCTCTATCCACTCCTCTTGTGTTACCTTGCCGTCGTTATCTTTGTCAGCATGGCTCTGAAGACCATCCCAGACTGCGACCAAGGTCTCCTCGAGGAGGGTGTAGGTGGTATCGCCAGGTTTCCAGCCTCTCAACGTGGCGATGTTGGCTGCAGCGACTTGGAAGTCGTTCTTATCGACGTGACCATTTCTGTCGATGTCGAAGAAGGCGTTGAATACATGGAGGAGTTTCGCCTTTCTGAAGTCGGACACCATTTTGCTTGATTACTGATAGTACTAAACGGACAGGCTTGTCTGCCCTTTATATAGATTTTGCTGTACCGTACTTATCAAGTTGAATTTAATCAGTTTTCATTGCGATCAGTCGATTATCTTTTTAATCACCTTGAAGTTGGCAACAAGTAATCTGGTATTATTAGACTATACGTATTATTGATAGATTATCGTTATTAATTTTTTATTACGTGAACCCGTGTATTACTTGTATATTGCGGGATATAAATCCGCTTGCCTAAAAGTTTCAGACATTTTAATCATAATACTTTCAACGGATCTGGGGGTTGTGGGACCTCAAGTCTCGTAATTCCCGATATCCGCGATATAGGTTAACCTAGTGTAAGGTAAGGACTGTTTGTGTTAATGTTGAACCAAGAGCATATATCCTGGTGGATATATCGCGAAGGTTGACGGAGTGAAGTGTTAATTCATCAGGCACGTCCGTCCAGCCCGTGCAATACATCAAGCGGTTTGAAACAAAGCACCACGTTGTTAGATGCCTCAGGGCTTAGGATGTTGTGTTCGCGCTCCGACACGTATGAAAATATGTTTTTTCCTTCAATTTCAGGGGTTTTACTCGGGCGTAGAAACTATTCTAAATTGTAAAGGTATTACGATAAACTGGTATTGGTTATGGACTATTTGCAGCGACATTTGGAAGTGCTTGAGCTTCACTCTCTTAATAATGAATGGGCCGGCTCGACCGGGTTGTTACCAATGTCTCACAGAAAACCAAGAAGTAGCTTGCTGTTGAATTAGGGTAGTGGGTGTGAGAGAGATATTTAGAACCTAAACCGGCTACTCTAAACAACAAGCCTCACATTTCACGTATCAACTAAGGCGTAATCCAAATATAAATATTAAATAGTCACATCACGAATCATATTTTTATCACCGGACTCGGACATTACGAACTTTTGTACAAAATAATAACACCAATTTGCCAAACAGTAATAAATAAAGTGATCGTATATTTCTGGCCAATATGTTGTGTAAACATAAAATTTATTCATAAACACTAAGTATAAAAAAAATACATAGAACACAATGTATCTATTATACTTTAGTAATACGATAAAACTTCAATTGAATTTATACTTCCTGACACTACTTTTTTATCTATTTCAAGGCGAGGCAACAACGTAAGAAGCATAGAATATTTAAAGAATATTACAATAAAATACAAATGAAATACTATTAAGTCTTAAAACAACAGTGTTTTGAACGTGGTGGAATGTGATTGGCTAATTACATTTATCAGCTCACTCGATCTAAGTACTTAAGCCACCCGGTGTGTCTATTCTAGTGTGAAAAAACAATGATTAATTTATTTATAATCAAATTATATATTATAAGCTCACTTGGTAACAGGACTAAATTAAAAACTACACGTATTTCTTCTTCGAATAAACAACTGATAAATACTAAGGAAATAATATTCTCGATTTATTTTGAATGATTGATTGATTTTACCATTAGGGAAGGTACGTTCGACCATGTGAATTTATCATCGTGTATTCAAAAGGTCAAGTCCAATTTCGCAATCCTTTTTTTGAACCTCAGGGATAACCTGCAGGGACCCCTGCTAATGGAACACTGGCGACCCCTACAGTATCTCATCCCAGGATCAAGGGATTTGGGGAGGGTATTCTCCCAACGGAGAGAGGGGGGGTGTAAGGAGGAAAGGAAGGGAAAGGATTAGACAGAAAGGAAGAAAGGGTGTACATGTGGGTAAAGGGCATCAGATATCTAAGTGCGAGACCCCGCTATACCCAAAATTTCGCAATATTGAAATATATTTTTTACTAAGTACAAACAACAAAAACGGCGCGAGGTCAGTCCCCAGCAGTGGGACGTTTATAATTCAGGGCTAGTAAAAAAACAGCACACCATTATTGGTGAACACCGTAACCCTTAAATAACCTCAACTTCAGATTAATCATCCATACTTATAAGATACTTATAGCGTGAAATTAGCGTCTTAAAATTTGCAATGCCTAATAAAGATCACTAAATATATGCACATAATATAACTTAATAACAATTTTTTACACTTTTTACACAATTTTTTATAGGAATAAAATATAAATTTGACTACTCCGCCGACTAGTTCTTGGTTTCCTGACAATCCCACTGCCCCCCAAAAACAACATCTCACGTGCAACATCTTATTGATATTCAATCATACAGAATGCCCCGATGGATCTTATTGTTGCGGTGAAAACTGTCTACAGAATCTACAAGTGAATCCAAAAAGTTGTTTGTATTAAATATTCATCTGAGTCGCATGACACTGAAACTTTTGGCCGCTACTGCATAATGGTTTTTCGATGGCTATATGAGATAGCGGATAGGATTTATGAGAAAATTTAAACATGTGCCCGCGGCAGTACCTCTAAATCAAACCTTGGCAAATTAGTTTTTACGTTTCATTGTTGCTATTTTGCTTATTTGTATGAAGAGATGGTAATTTCTTATACCTATTATTAATCACATACATACATGATTTACAAGGTGGTAGATCCCTCGTGTGCTAGAGGCCGCCTGGGATGGTACCACCGCTTTGTCTATTTCTGCCGCAAGCAACAGTGTGTAAGCAGTGTTGTGTTTCGGTTTAAAGGACATTAAAGTCAGTGAAATTACTGGGCATTATGTGACTTAACGTCTTATGTCCCGGAATGACGAGCGCAGTTCGGTGCCATGCAGTGCTTTGTAATTCAAAGTTCCGTATGGTGTAGCTTCTGTCTATGGGCAGGCTTTAACCATCAGGCGAGCGCCTTGCTCGTCTCGTCATTCAATCAAATAAAAAAATGAAAAATTATCAGCAAACAACAAACAAATACTAAGGTTAGGGTTTAGATGTCTTTTTCTAAAACTAGCCCCTCGTTAGAACCGGATCTCGAACCGGCTGATCCTAGAACGCGATCCACATTGTGAGGATCACTATGGCATGTTTTAACACCATGTGTACGGTGGTCGCTTTTCGGGTGAATATGAATATCTTACCACCAACTAGTGCTCTTGGATTATTTAATATGATTATCATACCTTTAACGTTCAGGACTCTATTTCTATTTTTCTAACACGATGTATCCATATATAAAATATCTCTTAAAAAGAACAGTCGTTAAAATAGCCTGTGTTAAACTTTACAGGGCCTCTGCCCGGGTGTTACGAGCCAATTATTGTATTTTTTATTAGTGCGTTGTAAATTATAGCGCATCAGTTTACTGCCCGGGTAATGGCGGAGGCTTGTTTATGGCGTCGGGATATAATGAATGAAAACGATGGTGATATGCACTATTGGCGCATTATTATCTACTATTAAAGGCAACGTTGATATTTTTAATATAAAAAAAAAAAAAAAAAAAAAATATTTTTCATATGTGTGCGAGTGCGATATTCAGGTCTCGGGTTCAATCCACGGGTTGACTCAAATTATATTGGGTTTTTCTATCATGAAATGCTCAGTATCGGCCCGGAGTCTGAAATTATGCCCGGTATGGCGATAAGATCGGCCCGTATCGTATGTTGGACGGAAATTCACGCGGTGAATGTGGGTGTACTGGTTACACATCTGCCTACCCCTTTGGGGCTTACAGGCGTGTGTGCGTATGTATGTATGTTAACTATTCCGTCATGTCAATATACCACCTGATTGTTTTTCGGTAGGATATTCATACCCGCCCGGATAGCAACCACCGTACACATGGTATTAAAACCAGCGATAGTGACCCACACACCTTGTGTGGACCGCGATCCAGGATCAGCCAGTGTATATCCGGTTTTTCCGGGGTGTTGTGATATGACTCGATGGTTGTTCGGGGCGGGTATAGGGGTACATCCTTGTATCACTGTGCCTGCATCAGTCATCCGCCTGTCTTGTAGCAGGCGCCTCTATTTGCTTTTTCCCTCTTTGGAGTGTGAATAAGCATTTATATAGGCCGGCATGATTCTGGCGACCACCAATAAACTCATTATTTCTTGGTGGTCATTGGTTTTTTGGACTGCAGTGCGTTTCCCATCAGGTATAGTGCAGTCACTTTGCCGTGCCCGGATAAAAAAAATACGACCCAATCAAACAATTCAATTCAATCGCAAATTATTCATCCAATATATTAAAACCCTTCTACAAAACATATGAATGAAAAACTTTAATTTACCTCCTTATCTGCGTTTACAGAAATACAAGCCGAGAGTGAATTGAAATTTCATATGAAACTTTTACAATAGCCTTTACAAATGGGTCCGCAGTACCGAGTACCTGCCAATAGAATATCTCCGTACGTTAAACTTACTGCTTCTTTCATTCCGTATTTGTTTTCCCAATGATATAGGTATTTTGTTTTTGTAGTTTCTAGAAATGTCAGGTAAATCTGGTAGAGTAAAAAACAAACTTATGAGTCAAATTGAGAACCTCTTTAATTTTTCTCGTTGGTTAAATCAGGCGGTTAGATAAGACACGTTCACTCTTGCTGGCCTTCTCAGCGTAAAATAGTTAGCATATGTTAGAGGGTGGATACTTTTTACTTATACTGTATCTCTAGTACGGATTCAAATGCGGTCAGTTTCCGAATTCGTAAAAAATACTATTGACGAAGTGTCATATTGTAGTGATCGGTCATCCGGCTGTCCTGTCGCAGGCCCCTCGATTTGATTCTTGCCCCTTTGGAATTTGAAGAAGCATTTATACAGGCCGGCATGATTCTGGTGACCACCGATAAACTAACCGTTTATCGATGGTCGCTGGTCTTTTCGGACTGCACTACGCTTACCATCATATGCAGTGTAGTCACTTTGCCGGGCTTGGACAAAAAAATCATCATAGGTCCCACTAGTGGCTACTGATGCTTGATGTATGGAGAGTAAACGAAAACTGTCGTTGTTTTAGAAACTACCAAAACTTGTACTTGGCCTACTGGTCGTACAAAACGACAGCAATTGCGAGCGACACATACTGTGCTCTAATAGTAGAGATAAGAATTTAGGAAACCGAGTAGAAAATGTAATATTATGTTGGCAATGCAATAAAAAAAGGACAATAATCACTGACCTTGCAAATCCAAGTAACAGTTTTAAAGTATCTTTATTCTAACAACATTTTCCGCTATTTTCAACAGTATGAACAAACTAAACCTCGCATAAAATTGCACTACAGCGCTACGTGCTTTATGTCAAAGCGTTCACACAATCTCGTCGGGAACGTGTTAAAAATCAATTGCTGGCGGGCGTGTGTCGCATCTTGCGGTCTAGCTCTGCGTTTTGTATTATTTTTAATCCGCGATACAATAGTCTGGAGGCACAGGGCCGACCCCGTTGCACACGGCTAATCCGAGAACGTTGTGGGTACAGACTCCATTGTTGTACGATATAGCGCTGGCTTATGTAATGGAAGTTTGGGAAGACGGGATTTGTTTTCTACTAGAATTAAGTGAAAATTTTTCTCAGAGATAGATTTGAATGGTAAAGCCACGCTGTAGACAGTTTGACAGTTTTGTCTACAGCATGAATGGCCCGGCTCGACCGAGTCGTTGCCACTGTCTCACAGAAAACCGACGTAAAGTAGCGGCTGGCTGCTACGTTTCGTACGGTGAGTATGATATCCGGAGGCTCAAATCCCCCTCCCCTTCCCAATCTCTTAATCATCCCTCCCCTTTAAGGTGCGCAACGCGCCTATAATGCTTCTAGTATTGTGGGCGTACATGGGATGGAGATCACTTACTATCAAGTGACCCACTTGCTCGTTTGCCGTTCTATGCTATAAAAAAGGCCCATTTGTTCAGTGGTAACTTACTTTAGCTGTGAATCAAGTGAGTTCCTGGGAGCAATGCCCAGGTCGGCAACATCTTAATACATAATTTGTATTGATTTTTTGGATATAACATTATTTGGATATAAACATACCAACACGATTTGTACCCAGACGATAATTTCTCCACCTATTACATAACACAATTGCAAAGAAGACTACTTGTCAGTCATTTCTATTCTCTACGTCTACACAGTTTTTAATAATTCTTTGAAAAATGCAAACTCGTTACTTGTTGAAAGATTTCGCAGTCTTTGTGTTAAAAATTCCTACACATTGTAATAACAGACCATACTACATACTGTCTGTATTTCACTATAACTAATTCATTTTTAAATTATGCTGGTTGTAATCCCGCAGTACAATGGAAATGGTCGGTGCCGCGCGGTTCACCACGATCGCTACGTCTCCTTCGCGATGCATCGCGGCGGAACAATGCATATCCCAACATATATTACTTTTCATTGCTCACCTTATATTTTATACAATGTATTCATCGGTCTACGTAACTCCGCGATGGGTGGTGTTGTATTAACTTGTTCGTTTTATCAGCTATGTGGGTATCTTTGGAAAACTTGCAGCTGAAACCCAGCTAATGGGAGTTTGGGTTGGTAATTATAGTTGCAACGGACATGTGCAATTATTATGTATTTATCCACTGTCACTTCTACGACTGCCGTGGGAGCAGTCTTCGACTTCCACCTGCTCTTATCCCACTCGCAGTGGGATCGGCGCAACATTCTTTTTAACTCATTCATTTCCCAAAAAAATCCTTATTTTTCGAATCTGTCTAAAAGGACAATAATTATTATGATAACTGCATCATACTGTCGTACTTCAAATTTAAACGCTGATGCCTTTCCGAAGTACCTTGACTATTAAACGCGTTCTTCCTACCGAGAAAAAAATCCTCTCGACAAAGTTTAAAATATAAACGCGCCATTATCGGTGCTTCGAGGCTTGCGCTTTTGCTATAATTACTGGGAAATCCCGCTGACGGCTGGAACATTTCCGTGAGTGCTGCAGCGGCTGGATGGTAATAGCAGCTACTTATCCTTATATATTTTTTAAGATCTTGAGTGTGTTTGTGTAAGTAGGTTTTTTTGTAAGCGTAATATTTTTTTTTACTGTAAGCCACGCTGTTAACACTAATGCCTATAGCATGTATAATATTGGGTCCTTTAAACGGAGTGTGAAGAAGCAGTTAGGCAGGCCGGCATGATCTTGCCGACCTACGATGCACATTGTTTGTCGTTGGTCGACACTATTCCTGGATTGCGCTACACTTACCATCAGGTGTGGAGTAGTCACTTTGCCGAGCCCATAAAAATGTAAAAATGTATGGGGCTAGCTCAACTGGGTTATTTATACTATTATTTATAAACTGATTATCGACTACAACTTGAAGGTAAATTAGTGATACCGAGCTATTATAATCTTTTCTGGTGGTAGGATATTCATATCCAGCCAGATAGCGACCACCGTACACATGGTGTTAAAACATGCCATAGGCATACAGACGCCTTGTGTCGATCGCGTTCCAGGTTCAGCCAGTGTATATCCGGTTCTCCGGAGGGGCTTGCGACATGACTTGATGGTTTTTTGGAGCAGGTATAGTGATCTGTCAACCGCCTGTCCTGTCGCAGGCCCCTCAATTTGCTTCTTCCCTCTTCGGAATGTGAAGAAGCATTTATGCAGACAGGCTTGATTCAGGTGACCACCGATTAACTCAGTGTTTCCCAACCTTTTTTGGGTCATGCCCCACCTTAACGTTTGTTTGTTAAATTTGTCACCGATATCTAGCATTGCATTTAAATAACCCAAAGCGAAAGGATTAAAGTCGTGTCGAGTCCATTTTTAAGTTGCCCCCCTTAACTATCAAATTGCCCCCCTGTATCCCTGGGCGTGGGCCCCACGTTGGGAAACACTGGATTAACTCATTATTTGTCGGTGGTCGCTGGTTTTTATGGACTGCACTGCGCTTACCATCAGATGTAGTGAAGTCACTTTGCTGTGCTTGGATAAAAAAAAAGATGTCGTGCCCCTTTAATCCTTGTGCCATTCGTTTTTCTTTGCTGTATCGAAATTGAGTTGCACGGCGCGTCATTTTTGATTGGGAAAAAGTATCAAATAAAAAGCGAACCATACGTGTATAGTTTGCAGTATTTGATAGCGAGCTCGGAATTCAGTATCGATTTAATAAAACCACACAATAATTTCTAAAAAATTATATTTTATTTAGTTTATTATACATTACTTATGTAGTATTATTATATATTAAATATATAGCTCTCGCGAAGTTAGTAATTTAGTAATACACCAACTTCCTAGCATACCTATATAAAAAGTACTGAAAACGTAGGATTGCTACGAAATGTACTTGAATAACCTTAAATAATATCAGCCCTGATATATACTGTCCCACTGCTGGGCACTGGCCTCTACTGACAAGGCCGTAGTCCATAACGCTGGCCTAATGCGGGTTGGCTTTATATTCGAAGCTCTTATTACAAGATAACTTTGTCAAAAAAGATTCTTTAATACATTAAGGAGTTGGTGTCGTTTTCTTTGGAAATGTAAAGGAATATGATTTTAAAGCCGCCCTGAATAAAAAACTCTAATGGCAAGTCATACTTAAATTGCCACCTATAATTTTATTCCAATTACTAATGGTGCTGCCACACCGGTGTTAGAAAATGTTATATAACATTTTATAACAGCGGTGTGGCAGCAACATTTAGTAAACATTTCTTAACAATTTGTAACATTTTGTAACATTTTTGAACATTTTTTAACAGCGGGCGGCGGTACTTTTGAGAGCGGCGTCGTCAAAGAAGCCGTCAAAGAAGAAGGGCCGATGTCATGTTTTCAAATGTTATAAAATGTTATACAATGTTAGAAAATGTTAAGAAATGTTATAAAATGTTAGATTTAATGTTAGAAAATGTTTGTAAACATTTTATAACATCGGTGTGGCAGCACCATAAGAAACTACCTACATAAGCTCACTGTATCCCAGGAGTAGGCAGAGAGTTAAAGTGATATTGGGTTTTTCAATCATATAATGCTTAATATCAGCCTGGAGCCTGGAATTGCGTCCGATATAACGATAGGCTCGCCCCCTATCACATCATGGGACGGAAATACGAAATGTAGGTGTACTGATTACACATCTGCGTATATATAATAATATCTTCAGTTAATAATACAACAATAATTTCATATAATACCTAATTTAATATAATAATTTGAAACATAATATTACATGTAGATAAATATAATTTTGCAAGCCTCTATGGCGCAGTAGTGCGGTGTAAAACGAGGGGATATGAGTTCGAGGTCTGACGAGGGCAACGTCTGTGTGAGCAAATACTCATTTTGGGTCTGTGTTGAGACCAAAAGTCTCTCGTAGTTCCTGATACCTACGACACAGGACTCGTATCTTATTGTGGAGTCAGAGCTATGTGTGTGACTGTTAGGTGTTATAAAATCATATAATTTATTTTTTATTTTACTGATGCACTCAGATAAGTCAATAAATTTTAGATTTTAGAATTTTATATTTCACACTCATAGGCAGTTAATCTTTTTTAACGTCTCTGAAGAATAATAGAATACTAAGAAATGACTTAATGACGATTAAAGTTGAATGACGTCGTGTAATACGCCAGTTAGGCATATTTAAAACTTAATTTGACAACTTTAAAATCTCATCCTTTCATGAATTCATCCAAGTCAACATTAAATCTAATTAAATAATTTTATTCTATGAAATAATAATGAATAATAATGAAGCGACGTGCTCACGAGTTTATATAAATGTATAAAAGTGTAATTCTAGAATACATGAGACAAATTTATTTTAATTGCATTAACTTTATTATGCATCTTTTATTATAAATGTACACTAGCTAATGGTACTATTTTAACCGACGCAGAAATATGGGAACCGCAATTCGAATCCTACATATATTTTTCAGTTATCACTTTGCTGATGCATAGCTACTGTATAATATTGTATAAAAAAATAGTAAGAAAAGTTTATGAAGTGAAACTTCTTTAGAATTGTTGTGATTTGAAACTCGATGAAAGGAAAATGCGTCACGACAAAAACAAACATATTCATAAATAGGATTTAGTCTGCGAGAGAATGAGATAGATTACAAGTATGCTATCATGTGTCTCTGCGCCTGCGTACAACGAAGCCTTTGGAAAATGCGTCATAAACAACGTGGTGTATTATTGACGAGTTTTATTTTTTGCATTTGCGTATTAAAATTCGTCGGTTAATTAATTTATTTTAATAATTCTGAAGTTTCACTTCTACCATGTATGAATTGCGCACACACACACACTTTTTTTTCAAATATACAGGGGATACTGCAAAAAGCTAGTTATGCCACGGAACATAGATAACTAATAGTTTACGCGAGTACTACAATCTGTATGGAAACTGGCATAAGTACGGTCAGTTTTTATTATTACGTACCTGTGTACGTAACAATTACTTCACGTACGTAATAATTACGTACCTGTGTACGTAATAATAGCTTTACGTACGTAATAATTACGTACCTGTGTACGTAATAATAGCTTTACGTACGTAATAATTACGTACCTGTGTACGTAATAATAGCTTTACGTACGTAATAATTACGTACCTGTGTACGTAATAATAGCTTTACGTACGTAATAATTACGTGCGTATGTACGTAATAACTTTACGTACGTGTACGTAATAATAAAAATAAGTACAATTGGTTTCTAACCGTACCTATTTTTTATAAAATTATTATAACTTACACGCACGTACGTGTGTACGTACATATGGGCGCACTTTCATACCGCCCTGTATTGATGTTAAATAAAAATAAAATTGTTATAGCCGGAAGTATTGATTTAATTTTGTAATTAAAGCAATTTCAGTAATCATTTCAAATTATTTGGCAATTTATCAACATGTTTTCATATTTTTAACTGTTTATACTGCTATGTTACAAAGTTAATATCAACTACCGGAAATGTGTTGAAATTACGAATTGTTTAATGATTAATTAACTATCTTAAACTTATGTTCAAATACTCTGATGTGATTTAAATATTTGTTTGATTTTAATATTTCGTGCACAGTACAAAACAACAGTTTTATTATATTGTTACCACCTATTGTAAAATAGTGTTTGTGAACATCCGCTACTTTTTAATGAATGTGATAAAACTGTTGTAATTGATTTGTGATTTATAATAATTATCCAATTAATTATGTAAAGAGCTCTTAATTTTTATAATATTTATTTGTTTTGTTTCAAACTAGTTTCAAATTAAAATTAGATATATGTTTGATTGTCAATAATATTGAAGGGATTTCTATTGTAAGAATTGCTATTTAAACCATTGGTGATCAGCAGCAGGGGGCAGTAATTTTCTATAACTCGTGTTGTAACAAATAAAAGTACTTTAAAAGGACAAGTGTTTTCCATTTTACCATGGATCTGGGAGGTACCTCTGATATGGCGCCGACATACACGATGCGTGTGCGTTATACTATTAATAATTGTCAACACGCGATGTTTTAAACATATAACATCTATTAGGCCATGATCTGTGTACACTACAATGACTATCGCGAGACAAATGTTTACGTGATCCATAAATATTTTACGGATGCCGATGTTGTGGGACCGTAAGTCGCTCATAGTCCCCAGTTCCCACTTTCCACGATACATGGTATAGGTTACCCAGCGTCAGATGTTGGTATTTATTTATTTTGAATATATTACAATTAAGAATGATCGTCGTAAGCACATCGGTCGCTGTGTAGTTGCGTGTAGTTGCATCATCGCTGCAGTTGTTGTGTGAGTTGCAGCAGAGTTTTGAGTCCGGGCTGGAAGGTGGCGGCGGACGCGAAGTCTGTGCCGGACGCTAGCGCCGCCACGGTACCACTCGCGGACGGTAAGTCCCCGGCTTGGATCTGCTGAGTACAACTGTGCAGGGCGGATAGCGTGCTCTCCGATAACTGAAACAATACATACAACTTTACAAATAAATAAACGTTCAATAATTATAATAAATATACCCAACAGTCACCTACATAGTCCTGACCCCACAGTAAGATACGAGTCTTGTGTCATGGGTATCAAGAACTACGAGAGACTTTCGGTCTCACAACATTAATTTGTGGATCACACAAACATTTGTTTCGGTGCGGGGATCGAACCCGCGGCCTCTCACTTCACAGCCGGCTACTCGCCCGCTGCGCCACGGAGGCTGTCCAATAAATGAAATCAAGACACATGCAATGTAAGACATAAAAGCCAGTAAAATTACTGGGTACTGCTTAGTTAAACTGTTTTCGTCTCTTTCTAGCCACTTTATAAATCGCGCTGACAGAGAAAGACAAAAGAGTGTTTAACTAATCAATAATAAAAAGGACTGCAAATATTACTGAATAATATCCATTCTCCAAAATTGATAACACCTCAATTAAACGTACTTACGCAAACAGGAACCAAACCGCAGCAAGTTCAAATGGAGATACTGATTTTGTTTTGCAAAATTCAATAATTTAAACTTTTTTTATCTCGTATTTTTTTTGTAACATCGGGCACTAATCATATTCCATTTACGATTTTTCAAAAAAATACAGTATTAAAATTAATTTAAATTAATGAATTTAGCAAAATTTTGTAGTCATAGACCACAGTGATTAGTCAAAATCAGGTGACCCAGTTATACGTTTACCGACCCCTTTATACAATACATAGAAGAACTCACCCTGTACTCTCTCAACAAGTCGTAAAGTGCCTCCAACCTTCTCTGTACATCTTCTAACTTCCTCTTCATTTGCTACAAATATAATATACAGTATTATGTCACTGAAATGAATATTCACTTGAATACAAATTCAATTAAAAAGATTTGGTATAGTAGAATAATTCAACAAATTTATTTTTACTCCAGATTTTTACGCAATCTACTTTTTCCGGGATAAAAAGTAACCTATGTTAGTGTAACCTATGTCAGTGATAATGTATCTTTTTAACGGCAAAAGAATTTGTGAAATCCGTCCGGTAGTTTTTAAGTTTATTCGTTACATACAAAAACACAAATCCTTCTTTATAATATTAGTGTAGATAGATAAAAAATTGGTCCTTCGAGCTGGATGTTATAATTTAAAAGATATATTTTTAATATTTCAAAGCAAATGTACATATTAGTATAATAATAATCACCGCATTAGCAGCTTTGCTCGCGCAGTCTGCCCTGAGTGAGTCGAACACTTGTTGTAACACAACATGTTCGTCCGGGATGGGCGGTTTTTGGACAGGCGCCGGCTCTGGGGGCAACGTACTCTCCGTCTGTAACAATGTGGACAATAACCCTCAAATAATATCTGCAACAATATTTATTACTATAAAAATTACCAAATGGGAGGACCAAGCTGTACTGTCTACAGCATGAATGAGCCGGTTCGACCGGGTTGTATCACTGTCTCAAAGAAAATCAACGTGAAGTAGCAACTTGCTGTTACAACTCGTATGATAAGTGAAACATCTGTCCCCCTCCCATCCTTGCCATCCCCCTCCAACCCTAAACTCCTTATTAATTACCCTTTAACGTCGACAACACGTCCATGATGCTATAACAAAAAACGCAAATTCCAAAATATCAATACACACTTAGACTACACAACAAATATAAGAAAATAAATATTTAAAACAAAAAATATTAGTGAGATTGAGAGTTGAAATACCCGGACTGCATTAAAAAAGTGGCACCTTTGCTTACTGAATTGGAAGGATTTTCTTATCTGTGCGTCAGTTTATAACAACTTACATGCTGAGGGTAAGCAGGTTGCATGGCCGATGCGTACTGTTGATACTGTTGCTCTTGATACTGTTGACCAGGGTACTGTTGCCCTTGATACTGTTGACCTTGGTACTGTTGGCCCTGATACTGTTGGCCCTGATACTGTTGGCCCTGATACTGTTGGCCCGGGTATTGTGCGGGTGTGGGCACCAATGGCACATGTTGTGGTGGTTCCACGCCAAACAACGGGTGAGTGATTGGAGCTTGAGAGGTGGGGACGTCTTGTTTGGGCTGGAAATTAGAAATAAGTAAGTTCTGTTTAGTAAATTTTACAAATTTCGGTAACCTAGCGGGCAATGGTACAGACGCCAGATAAGAATATCTAGGATCCGATTTTTCCGATCCTTCCGATCCTAAGGTCTTCCTAGGGTCTACCAAGAGCGCACACAAAAACACACAGACTCTGCAATGTAAAATAAAAACGATGAAGGATAATATTTTGAGAAAACCCGCACGACTGAAAATTCTTCAATAAGAATTTCGAATGTAAGTGAAGTTCACCCACCCATATTGGACCATGTGGTGGAATATAGTCCAAACCATCTAATTAGAAGAGGTGGCCCGTGCCCACAAGGCATAAAATATAGGCATACAATGACTGACCCCGGAACGCAATTCGTCGGAATGACCCATGGCCAATTTTTACCATATAAACCTGATAAGGTATCCTCCCAGTTCTTCTCTAACGGATCAATTCAAAACTGGCAGTAAATTTAGTAATTGACGACTCTATACATGATACATCGTGCACTAATGAAGAATGTAATTTAAAAAAATAGTCGAAAATCACTCAAACTCACACGTCAAAAGTTATAAATACGAAAGTCTCAATATGTCTTGCTATGAGACTACAATAGGTGCAAAATAACTTCGCCGGCCCGAAGTTAGTCACTTCACCCGCGTCGTTATTTTGCGCGTATTGTTATGTATTCAGAGCTCATGCTATTACGCACAATGGATGAAAATAATGTAAACAACGCGATTAAATTTACGATATATCGATACCACACATCACTCAAAGTATCGACCGTAATGTCTACCTCACTGGACTGCTGTCTGTTGCGTATCACATTGGCCCACTTGCGCGTGCCAGCGTGTAGCGCTGACATATCCTCCGTACCAAAGTTCTGAATAATGTCGATGTTTTACTATCGAATAGTTCGCATCACTATAGACAATTATCGGTAATTTTAGGATAGACATAAGAGCGTGTTAATACATTAAATTCGGTTTTAAAATACGTTTATTAACTTTTACATTTCTAGTTTTGCCACTATTTTAAATTATCGATAAAGGTGGCTTAGGTTACGAATTCATTTTTATACTATGGTCGAGATATACTAATATAGAGATAATCACAAAAATATTAGAAGTTAAAAACTTAATATTTTTTATAGAAATAGACTTATTTAAGTTCGATAAAGTGTAACGATATAAATAAATCTAAACCATTACATAAATTAACAAAACCAGAAATAAATAATGTTACCTTAGGCTTAGAAGTAACCATCGGTGGGTCGTTCCATCCTGCCTGGGCCGGCTTGGGATGGGGATGTGGTGGGGGGTCCACCGCCTGCTGGCCCCCGTAGTACCCCCCATTCACTGCTGGATTCATCGGCGCAGGATTTAACGGGTTCATTGTATTTAAAGGTGCTGGATTCATCGAGTTCATTGGATTTAACGGCGCTGGATTTAATGGGGTCATTGGATTTAACGGCGCTGGATTTAACGGGTTAATTGGATTTAACGGCGCTGGATTAGGGTTCATGGCTGGGTTTATGGGTGTGAACGTGTTAGGGACACCAGGGACACTAGCATTGCTATATTGGTCGGGTAAAGGACTGTTGAAACCACCGTAAGGTTGTTGAGTCGGGTTGTTAAAATTGTATTGGTTGTAAAGTGGGGCGGCTTGTACCGATGGATCCACTTTGTACTTGGAACGACTGGGGAGCCCACCTGGAAATAAAGTATTTTTTATTTTGTAAATAAAATTATACTTACACAACTTTCACAGAATTTCTAAAATATTTTTTTAATCGTTTATGCAATCTGTAAACTGGCAGCAGCATTTGTGCGTCAACAGAACGAATATAAACGCATGTCGTGAGTTATCTATATTTATCACTTTGGTATATATCTACCGGACGGCTAAAGATTTCCGCAGGTAAGACAATTTCCCAAAATTTTAAGGTTGTTCTTGAAGTAACTTTGCCCAAGGAATTAAATGATGACTTTTATTTTGACCTTGGTGATGTCCTTCAAGGTTATTTCAAGATCAACTTTTGTTTTTAAATGGGAACCCCCTTTTTTGACATCGGCCAGTCACCAGTCCTCTTTGACCTTGAAGATGACTGTAACTATGCTCCCATTTTACCATTAAGGCGACTATAATAGCAGATAATGTAAAATGTTGACAACTCACCATGAGGTCCGACGCTGCCCGGTCTGGACGGTTGCTGCGGTTGTGGCGGTTGCGGTAGTTGTGGTTGCATCGGTTGTGGTGGGGGTGGTTGTGGTTGTTGCGGTTGTTGGTACGGTCGCTGCTGGTACGGCACGCCCGGTACTGATGCTTGTTGCCAGGGCGATTGTTCGAACGGTGCTGCTAGAGACAATGTAGGTGTAAATAAAAAAATTGTCATAAAAACTTCATCATGTGCATCTTGCCCGTCTTAACCTACGGTGCCCAAACATGGTCATAACAGAGTCCCAGATGCTCAGACTTAAAGTGTGCCAACGAGCGATGGATCGCAATACAGGATTAATTTTAAAACACCAGCAACCTCGCAGGACCAGATAGCTGACCCCATACGGAACAACTTTTGTTCTACGAGTTTGGATATAACTCAATATATTAAAAAAAAAATGATTTTACAAGTTTTTGTTGTGTCGTGTTTTTCTTCGTAGAGTGCGGCGCGGCGCGGCGTGCGCGCGCGACATCAAACGCGCCGCTCAGCTGCTCGGGCGTTGACCTTCAAAGGAGCTAGCCCGGTTCCCCACGCTTCGCGTATTTGTTTACGTAATCTGCGATGCGCGTTGTAACGTTCAAGACGGAAATTAAATGAATACTTATTTTTGTATGAAAATAAAATCTAACAAATTATCAAAAGTCGTAGAACAAAAGTAGTAGCTTATAACCTTAGGAATCTACTCCTGCGAGGTTGCTGGTGTTTTAAAAATAACCCTGTATACTCGCATCGTGGACGTAGGGAGAAAGTCCGTCTCATTGAAGTGGTAATGGGCGGGGCATTTGCTTCGAATTAATCCTACCACCAGCGTAAGATATTTAACTGGAGCCTTGAGCAAAAGCCTGTATTTAATATGGCACAAAGAATGAACTGTAGTAATGAATGATTAGCTAGTAGTATTTGTATAAAACTCACCTGGTTGGTTGAAGGGGTTGTTGTCGTTCCGTAGATGCGCTCGTTTCTGCGAGTGAGTGCTGGTAGTGCGAGTGCGGGACTGGAACTGTTGTGTTTGCTGTTGATGCTGGAAAACATTTCGAAATGAAAACTTCTTTACACGCGTTGAGCACTTTTTGGTGGAGGGTAAACTTGTGGTTTCGCGTCGGCGACATGCTAATGTTAATTCAGACTATACGCGTATAACACATCGTATACCTATACCTGAACGTGTGCTGTACTCGTTACATGCTTTTTGGATGGGTGAAATCTTGTGAACTCGTGAGTATCAGTTAGTCGTCAGTCAGTTAGTTATTTAGTTAGTCTATCGTCAGTCAGTTAGTCATTTAATCAGTCAGTCGTCAGTCAGTTAGTCCGAGTACTAAAAGAAACATGGGCGCGTTGCCGACCTTAAAGGGAAAGGGTTAATTAAGGGATTGGGAAGGGGAGGGGTATTTGGGTCTCCGGATATCTTACCGTACGAAATGCAGCAGTAAGACACTAGTTTACGTCGGTTTTTTGTGAGGCAATGGTAACGATCCGATCGAGGCGGCCCATTCACGCTGCAGACAAAATTATCTACAGCGTGGCTCTACCACTTTGAAATAAAAATTGATATTTAAATACCAAATATTTTATTATTTATGTTTTAAACACGTAGAGCATCGATAAATCATGTCGAGATTAAAAGTCGCGGGTTTGAAACCAGTCCCAAGAGCATACATCTCTGACTTTTTTAAGTCACGTGTATATTTATAGTTTATTATCGCTTGCTTTAACGGTGAAGGAAACATCGGGAGGAAACCTGCATACCTGAGAACTCGATAAGATTTTTCGAAGGTGTGTGAAGTCTGCCAATCCGCATTAGGCCAGTGTGGTGGACTAAGGCCATAGTAGAGGAGGCCCGTGTATCATACAGGGCTAGTATTGTTTGAATCGGTCAGGAGTGTTGTGTGTACAAACCTGTTGTTTGATGTGGAGTGCCCCCTCCAGCCTGTCCCGCAGCGGGTGCGCGGCCACGTCGGACAGGGCTAGTACTGTTTGAATCGACCAGGAGTGTTGTGTGTACAAACCTGTTGTTTGATGTGCAGTGCCCCCTCCAGCCTGTCCCGCAGCGGGTGCGCGGCCACGTCGGACAGCGCCAGTAGTGCACTGTGCAGGCAACCTTGTGCCGCCAGACGACTTGCGTACTCGCACACTGCCGGGTCAAGGCTGTCCGACTGAAATACGACGGTCGTTATAAAATTATAGTTTTTTTTATAACATAGGTCGGCAAACCAGCGAGTGGATCACCTGCTGGAAAGTGGTCTCAATGCTCATGTATGTCCACAATACCAGAAGAGTTATGAACGCGTTGCCGACCTTAATGGAAAGAGATAATTCAGGGATTGGGAAGGATAAGGGATTTGGGCTTTTTAATATCTCACTCACCGTATGAGAAACAGAACTAAGTCGCTATTTTATGCCGGTTTTCTGTGAGGTTGTGGTAATAATCTAGTGGAGCTAGATTATTCAAACCGTAGACAAATTTGTTTACAGCGTGGTTCTATCATTTAAATCTTACTTGTAGACAGATATCCATTTTTTTGAAGTTATACTTCTTTAGGCGCGTTATGAAAAAATGATGAGAGTGAAATTTTAAGATGCGCGCGCACCTGTGACACAAAATTAACAGTATGAAGCCGTCTGTAGGGGTGCTCGATATACACTCCTTTGCAAAAAAAACGGGCGGGTTTGATTTTTTAACATTATTGGTAATAATTTAGTTCTTCAGAGGTTTTAATAGCCAAACTATGTTACTGGCACTTAATAAAGAGTCTGGGTATGAAAAAAAGTTCATTCCAAATTCAAAACTTTTGTTTTTTAAATTATTAATCCCTTTTTCATTTTGTGACACTTTTCGCGGGTTTGCGGTTAAAAGGTTATCAAGCAACTAAAAGTAACTTTTCGTTATTTTTAGTACAACAATTTATGTTTATCGCATAATTCTGCCTTATTGTGACTTAAAACAGATATCTTTGTGTCTATCGTAATGGCAGAAAAAGCAATGAGAGCTAGTAAAATTATAGCGCTGCTGGAAGAGGGGTGTAGCCAATGTTACGTCTCACAGCGGTTAAACGTGAGTCGTTCAACCGTACAAAGAACCTGGACTCGATACCAAGAGACAGGTTCCGTTCAGAGAAGGCAAGGTTCTGGGAGAAAACGTTGCACACAGCCGCGAGACGATCGCTTTTTAGTGACTCAGGCGCTGAGGAACCGCAAATGCAGTTACATAGACCTCAAAAGAAACCTTGAAGAGGTACGAGGAGCACAAGTTAGCCTATGGACTGTGAGGAGAAGACTTTTAGCTGCTGATATACGTAGTCGACGACCAGCGCGGGCCCCCAAGTTACTCCGTGAGCACCGGATTGCGCGGTTGAGGTTCGCTAGAAATTGCCTATCTTGGACACCAGGTAACTGGAGTAGCGTACTCTTCTCCGATGAGGCTCGAATTTGTCTGCATGGTGAGGACCGACGTCGGCGAGTGTTACGAAGACCAGGGGAACGCTATGCCGATGTGTGTTTTGAAGAAATCACCCCTTATGGTGGAGGGTCCGTTATGTTTTGGGCGGGCGTAACTTCCAACTATCGTACCGAGATAGTATTCATAGAAAATGGCTCACTAAATGCGCATAGGTACATAACAGAAATCCTTTCTCAAAATGCACAACCCGCACTGACTGTAATTGGTGAAGATGCCATTTACATGGACGATAATGCTCGGGCCCACCGTTCTGGCGACGTAGATGCTTATATGCAAGAGGTCGGTATTCGTCGTTTGGATTGGCCAGCGCGGAGCCCCGACCTTAACCCCATTGAGCACGTTTGGGACCTCCTAAAAAGGCGAGTACGATCTGTCCAACCACCCCCACAAAACATCAGAGAGCTTAAACGTGTAATCTCGACTGAGTGGGAACACATTCCACAGGACACCATCAAAAGCCTGGTGGGAAGCATGCCAAGACGATTACATGCCGTAATCGCTGCAAGAGGAGGTCATACTCGTTATTAATTTTTATTTTTTAATGTCTCTTTTATTAAAATACCATAAAAATACTCGTAGTCTTAATTTCATTATACCCATAAAAATGTCCATTTTAACACGGCTCTCTGTTTACATTGACTAAAACACCGATACCAGGATAAAAGTGTTAAAAAACTAGATTCTCATTGATAATAAGAAATTTCTAGTCATCCAAGCTAATGACATACTAAAAATATAATAATATTTACCCATAGAAAAGCTAAGGTAAAGTGTGTGTGTAAGGTGCCCGTTTTTTTTGCAAAGGAGTTTATATCGATATGTGACAAAATATCGATACATTTGTTCGATATATCGAATCAATGCGATATTATCGCATCATTGAAGTCGATATATAATATCGATATATTTTTTTTTTTTTTAGCTCTTCGATATTATTTTTGTTAATCATTTACTAAGAAAGTCTTTTCCTTCCTACAATTCGATATATCGAAAATATCGATATTTTTGACCGATATATCGCTATATATCGATACAATATTTCGATATATTATATCGGAAAAAATATCGATATTTTTTGTACACGATATATTATATCGGAAAAAATATCGATGTTTTTTGTACATGAACATCACTAGCCGTCTGCTTAACCGCTCATTAAGTCTCGAAAAAAAAGCTACCAACAAAATAGGAATTGAACCTCGATATTAGTCGCGCATGTTGGTACGCTCGTCACCTCTGATCACTGTTTTCATATTTATAATATTTATCAACATGTCTCTAGTTTATATTTTAATGATGCCAAAGAAGTATAACTTCTCACGCGCGTACATAAGTACACGCACCCATTTTTTTTATTAAATAAAAGGTGTGTGTGTACAATTCACATGCGATGGAAGTGAAACTTCGGAAAAATTGTCTACAACAGAATAAGATGAACAAAGACGAGACGGAAATTTCAGAAAACATTAAATAGGTATTTGTAATCTTTTTCTTGTAGGTTAAATCTTATATATGAATATTTTTATCTCTTTTTACTGTCACTTTATCGTTTCATCGAATTTTCAAATCACAATGATACTGAAGAAGTTTCACTAAAAACAGAATTGATAAAAAAGCGGTTGTGGATACAAATATCCGCAACATCATTCTTTTACTACAGTGTAACTGTAGTTAATGACAGGTATAATAGGGTATTTGACTAGATTTTTTTTATTATTTTAACCAATAAGTTACGTTTCCCGAAATCTATTAATGAAAGAATTATATAAATTAAGTAAAAAATAAATAAGTTACAATCCATTTCAATTTGCTGGAAGGGTTAGTTATCGCATGACGGAAAAAGGATACACGACATTGCATGTGATGTCACAAGCAAGGTCTCGCCATTACGATGCACGCGTGCGAGGGAGATAGTGAGATTTTCCCACTACACGCCCACTTTTGCTCATACCAATATTTAAAACATGAACAACAACCTCATTTTTTAACCAATTTCAATTCTGTTTTCGCAAAATAGTTTATAATTGGTATTATTATCCAATAAATACAAAATAATGTATAAAATTAAACATAGTCAAATACCCTATTATATGGAGGTTGTGGTCAATGATCCCTGTGGAGAGGATGTATGTATAGTGTATAGCTACCGGCGCTGTCTTCCCTCTGAGTGCGGCCGCCCTCCTCAGTAAGAGCGCGAGTGTGGCGCCCCCCACGCCCCCCACGCCCCCCACGCCCCCTGCACCGGCGCCCCCCGCGCCCCCCGCCCGCGCCGCTCGCCCCGGAGCCGCGCCGCAAACGTAGCATAGTGTCGCCGCAGACAACAGGGACGGATCCGACTCCGACGACAACTTGTCGCCGAGCATCTCTGGGGACAAATTAACAACAAGTCACGACCACACATACTACCGATCTTGCATTAGGTTACCTGTATCGTGGTTAACGGAAACTATGAAGAAGTGACTAGACCGATATTTGTATATCGCACATTTTTGAAGTTATACTTCTTTAGGCGCGTTATGAAAAAATGATGAGAGTGAAATTTTAAGATGCGCGCGCACCTGTGACAAAATAAAAATAACAGTATGAAGTTAGGCGCGAGAGCAGTATGAAGTTAGGCGCGAGAGCAGTATGAAGTTAGGCGCGTTATGAAAAAATGATGAGAGTGAAATAAAAAAATAAAAAAAAATATGGGTGCGTGTACTTATGTACGCGCGTGAGAAGTTATACTTCTTTGGCATCATTAAATAACCAATAATAAGTATTTAACATTAATAATTTAATAATATTTAGTGTTAATTATATTAAATAAAAGTATTTTAATTTATATCAACATATCCACTCGACATGATAGAAGTACATTCTACTCTCTTCGCGTTTATGCGAGCCTGGTACTTGTTACGGCAACATGTTCCGAATAAGAAAAAACCTAAAGAGTTTTTCTTTGTCCAAATCGTCATTTGTTTATTAATTACGGCTACTCGCCATGAAAAATGGACATTCTACTCTCTTCGCGTTTATGCGAACCTGGTACTTTTTTTACGGCACCATGTTCCAAATTATAAAATAAAAACCGCATCTATATATAATTATATATATACATATATATATATATATATATATATATATATATATATATATATATATATATATATATATATATATATATATATATTTATATTTATTTATTTATTTTTTTATTTCACTCTCATCATTTTTTCATAACGCGCCTAACTTCATACTGCTCTCATCATTTTTTCTTAACGCGCCTAACTTCATACTGTTAATTTTTTGTGTCACAGGTGCGCGCGCATCTTAAAATTTCACTCTCATCATTTTTTCATAACGCGCCTAAAGAAGTATAACTTCAATAAATAAATATAAATAAATAAATATAAATATATATATATACTAGATGACCCGGTGAACTTCGTATCACCTACATATTATATTTGTGTAAAATGTGGTCAAAACTTAATACAAATGTTTCATTTACATTAAATGCAATTAAGTGAGGTACTGCACCATTGCACGTGAGCTAGCCCGTCGCACATTTAATTGACTTCGACGACCTAAGTCAGGTCGTCTTCCACCTCCCCCCCGGTGGGACAGTCCCGTCCCTGTCCCTGTCCTGTCCTGTCCTGTCCCTGTCCTGTCCCAGCCCTGTACTGTCCCTGTCCCTGTCCTGTCCTGTCCCTGTCCTGCCCCTGTCCTGTCCGGACCTGTCCTTGTCCTGTCCTGTCCTGTCCTGTCCCTGTCCTGTCCTGTCCCTGCCCTGTACTGTCCCGTTCCGTCCCGTCCCGTCCCGTCCGGTCGCGTCCTGTCCTGTCCTGCTCCTGTCCTGCCCTCTCCCCCTGTCACTGTCCTGTCACTGTCTGGTCACTGTCCTGTCACTGTCCTGTCACTGTCCTGTCCTGTCCTGTCCTGTCCTGTCCTGTCCTGTCCTGTCCTGTCCTGTCCTGTCCTGTCCTGCTCCTGTCCTGCTCCTGTCCTGTCCTCTCCCCCTGTCACTGTCCTGTCACTGTCCGGTCACTGTCCTGGCACTGTCCTGTCACTGTCCTGCCCTGTCCTGCCCTGTCCTGCCCTGTCCTGCCCTGTCCCTTTCCCTGTCCCTGTCACTGTCCTGTCACTGTCTTGTCACTGTCCTGTCACTGTCCTGTCCTCTCCCTGTCCTGTCCTGCCCCTGTCCTGTCCTGTCCTGTCCTGTCCTGCTCCTGTCCTGCTCCTGTCCTGCTCCTGTCCTGTCCTCTCCCCCTGTCACTGTCCTGTCACTGTCCGGTCACTGTCCTGTCACTGTCCGGTCACTGTCCTGGCACTGTCCTGTCACTGTCCTGGCACTGTCCTGTCACTGTCCTGCCCTGTCCAGCCCTGTCCTGCCCTGTCCCTGTCCTGCCCTGTCCCTTTCCCTGTCCCTGTCACTGTCCTGTCACTGTCCTGTCCTCTCCCTGTCCTGTCCTGCCCCTGTCCTGTCCTGTCCTGTCCTGTCCTTCTCCTGTCCTGCTCCTGTCCTGTCCTCTCCCCCTGTCACTGTCCTGTCACTGTCCGGTCACTGTCCTGTCACTGTCCGGTCACTGTCCTGGCACTGTCCTGTCACTGTCCTGCCCTGTCCTGCCCTGTCCTGCCCTGTCCTGCCCTGTCACTGTCCCTGTCCCTGTCCCTGTCCCTGTCCTGTCACTGTCTTGTCACTGTCTTGTCACTGTCCTGTCACTGTCCTGTCACTGTCCTGTCACTGTCCTGTCCTCTCCCTGTCCTGTCCTGCCCCTGTCCTGTCCTGCTCCTGTCCTGCTCCTGTCCTGTCCTCTCCCCCTGTCACTGTCCTGTCACTGTCCGGTCACTGTCCTGGCACTGTCCTGTCACTGTCCTGGCACTGTCCTGTCACTGTCCTGCCCTGTCCAGCCCTGTCCTGCCCTGTCCCTGTCCTGCCCTGTCCCTTTCCCTGTCCCTGTCACTGTCCTGTCACTGTCCTGTCCTCTCCCTGTCCTGTCCTGCCCCTGTCCTGTCCTGTCCTGTCCTGTCCTTCTCCTGTCCTGCTCCTGTCCTGTCCTCTCCCCCTGTCACTGTCCTGTCACTGTCCGGTCACTGTCCTGTCACTGTCCGGTCACTGTCCTGGCACTGTCCTGTCACTGTCCTGCCCTGTCCTGCCCTGTCCTGCCCTGTCCTGCCCTGTCACTGTCCCTGTCCCTGTCCCTGTCCCTGTCCTGTCACTGTCTTGTCACTGTCTTGTCACTGTCCTGTCACTGTCCTGTCACTGTCCTGTCACTGTCCTGTCCTCTCCCTGTCCTGTCCTGCCCCTGTCCTGTCCTGCTCCTGTCCTGTCCTGCTCCTGTCCTGTCCTCTCCCCCTGTCACTGTCCTGTCACTGTCCGGTCACTGTCCTGTCACTGTCCTGTCACTGTCCTGCCCTGTCCTGTCCTGCCCTGTCCCTGTCACTGTCCTGTCACTGTCCTGTCACGGTCCTGTCACTGTCCTGTCACTGTCCTGTCACTGTCCGGTCACTGTCCTGTCACTGTCCTGTCACTGTCCTGCCCTGTCCCTGTCACCGTCCTGTCACTGTCCTGTCACTGTCCCTGTCACCACGGTTGTCGCTCGTTGACGGTCAACAATCCGGATCATACCTGCGCTAATAGATGTTTCACATCAAAAAGACATCAAGTGCTTCATAGCCAGGAACAGTTTGTACTGGAAAATTAAGTTGTCGTTTTTATTGTTTTCCTTTACTTATTATTTATGTTACTCATTTTTTATCACCGGGTAAACCTTCCCTGAACTTCCACAAATATTTCAAGATCAGAATTAGCCAAATCGGTACAGCCAGTCTCGAGTTTTTGCGAGACACACGCACAGCGATTCATTTTTATATATATAGATATATATATATATATATATATATATATATGTATATATATAATTATATATAGATGCGGTTTTTATTTTATAATTTGGAACATGGTGCCGTAAAAAAAGTACCAGGTTCGCATAAACGCGAAGAGAGTAGAATGTCCATTTTTCATGGCGAGTAGCCGTAATTAATAAACAAATGACGATTTGGACAAAGAAAAACTCTTTAGGTTTTTTCTTATTCGGAACATGTTGCCGTAAAAAGTACCAGGCTCGCATAAACGCGAAGAGAGTAGAATGTACTTCTATCATGTCGAGTGGATATGTTGATATAAATTAAAATACTTTTATTTAATATAATTAACACTAAATATTATTAAATTATTAATGTTAAATACTTATTATTGGTTATTTAATGATGCCAAAGAAGTATAACTTCTCACGCGCGTACATAAGTACACGCACCCATATTTTTGTTTTTTATCTATCTATATATATAAAAATTAATCGCTGTGCGTGTGTCTCGCAAAAACTCGATACTGGCTGTACCGATTTGGCTAATTCTGATCTTGAAATATTTGTGGAAGTTCAGGGAAGGTTTACCCGGTGAGAAAAAATGAGTAACATAAATAATAAGTAAAGGAAAACACTAAAAACGACAACTTAATTTTCCAATACAAACTGTTCCTGGGTATGAAACACTTGATGTCTTTTTGATGTCAAACATCTATAAGCGCAGGTATAAACCGGATTATAGGCGTTGCGAAGCTTGCCGTGATGACGGGTCGCCACGCTATACTAGACGGGACAGGGACAGGGACAGGGACAGGGACAGGGACAGGGACAGGGACAGGGACAGGGACAGGGACAGGGACAGGGACAGGGACAGGGACAGGGACAGGGACAGGGACAGGGACAGGGACAGGGACAGGGACAGGGACAGGGACAGGGACAGGGACAGGGACAGGGACAGGGACAGGGACAGGGACAGGGACAGGGACAGGGACAGGGACAGGGACAGGGACAGGGACAGGGACAGGGACAGGGACAGGGACAGGGACAGGGACAGGGACAGGGACAGGGACAGGGACAGGGACAGGGACAGGGACAGGGACAGGGACAGGGACAGGGACAGGGACAGGGACAGGGACAGGGACAGGGACAGGGACAGGGACAGGGACAGGGACAGGGACAGGGACAGGGACAGGGACAGGGACAGGGACAGGGACAGGGACAGGGACAGGGACAGGGACAGGGACAGGGACAGGGACAGGGACAGGGACAGGGACAGGGACAGGGACAGGGACAGGGACAGGGACAGGGACAGGGACAGGGACAGGGACAGGGACAGGGACAGGGACAGGGACAGGGACAGGGACAGGGACAGGGACAGGGACAGGGACAGGGACAGGGACAGGACAGGGACAGGACTGTCCCATCGGGGGGAGGTGGAAGACGACCTGACTTAAGTCGTCGAAGTCAATTAAATGTGCGACGGGCTACCTCACGTGCAATGGTGCAGTACCTCAATTAATTGCATTAATTAATGTAAATGAAACATTTGTATTAAGTTTTGACCACATTTTACACAAATATATATATATATGTAGGTGATACGAAGTTCACCGGGTCATCTAGTATTCAATAAAAATCGTTCGTCTGATGATATACGCCACGCCTGCCCATAAACAGAAGCAACACCACACAGAACTTTGAATTACAAAGCACTGCGTGGCACTGAACTACGCTCGTTACCCCTAGACATAAGATATTAAGTTTCACAATGCCCTGTAATATCACTGTCTTCAATGTTCTTCATACCAAAACACAACAGTGCTTACACACTGTTGCTTCACGACAAAAAGAGACAAAGCAGTGGTACCAACCCGGACGACCTTTCGGATACGAGGGACCTATAAAATATATAAGATTGGATATATAAAAAAATCGGCTCGGAAATCAAACCACCACAGACAATATTTCAAATGTTTCTTAGAACATTACACATAAATACGATGAAAACCTGTACTCTGATATACCCGGGGTAAGCCATCTTAATCTAAGTTCTTTTGCATTTGAATATATTCAAGATATATTAGCTCACATAATCGCGCGTCAACGCACAATACCAACACGTTGAAAAAAAATTGGTTGTCTGTAAAGTCGGTTTACTGACGATAGTTGAACGTGACAACGTCTTAAGAAAATACTGATGGAATGGTAGCATTTTTCAAAAGAAAATTTTAATTTCATTTGTTTAATAGATTTGTATGTAAATAGAGAAGGAGGTAATTGGAAATCACAATGAAATTGATCAAGTTAGATTTATTTGTACGCATAAATACAATTATGTCAATTTTTGTTGTGCTTCTTTGTCACTCGTTCCGCGCTCACGCTTGCACTTCAAGCCTTACACGGAACGCCTCAGAGCGAGGTAACGCTGCATGAGTCATGTTTTTTCGTGCGTGCAGCCGGCTCTATCGAATTATAAGACGTTGTCACGTCAAAATCTTTAAACACTAGTTTTCTTTTTATTGGCTTGATAGGCAGACGAGCAAGCGGCCCGCCTAATGGTAAGCGGTCACCGCTGCTCATGGACATCGGCAATGCCATGGCCACAGTCAAGCCGCTACCTACCCGGTTTAGAAGTACAAACATCACCACGTACCACAGTAATGTTCCAGCATGTCTCCATCGCAGTGTGTGAGCAGGGTGGCCAGCGTGTCCTTCCAGCAGGAGGGCGCAGCACCCGCCACCAGCTGGTCCCAGCGCGACTGCAGCAGGGCGCCGGACAGGAGAGATACTGGGTCGCCGTTTGTAGCGTTCAAGTGGTACTTTTGCACCTTGTATACTAACTCTTGACTGCCTGCAAACAAATGCTAGTTGAATTTTTAATTGGCACTATAAGATCATGGTAGCGAATCTTGCTAAGAATGGTACGGAATGCAAAAATGATGTCGAGGGTACAAAACTAGCCTTTAGAGCGCATACCGATATATTGAAGTTACGTATGTTTTCTTCCACCTTTTATAGCAGAGCCCGACAAACTACCAAGTGGGTCACCTGATGGTAATTGATTTCCACCGCCCGTGTACAATACTAGAATTATAAGCGCGTTGCCGACCTTAAACGAAAGGGATAATTAAGGATTGGGAAGGGGAGGGGGATTTGCGTCTCTGGATATCTTACTCACCGTACGAAACGCAGCAGCAAGCCGCTACTTTACGTCAGTTTACAGTAAAACAGTAATAACAATCCAGTAAAACCGGCCCATTCATGCCATAGAAAAAACTGTATACAGCGTGGCTCTAACGCTCATAAAATGTATAATACAAGGCGATATTAATATTCGATAGCACTTACCAAGCGATGCGACGATCATAGCGTCTGAAACTCTTCCCGCGTCGAGACACAACTCGACAGCCTCCTCCAGATTGCCGCACACCAGCGCGCGACATATCAAACTTGTGGTATCTGTTCACAAATAAATAATAATTACTTTTAATAATAAAAAAAAATTACAATTTGAGTTTTCAGTATATACGGGATAGTGAGATGTCCCCACTACGCACCCAACTTAGATTATACCAATATTTAAAACATAAACTGTATGTTTTCGCAAAATTGATTCTATTTGGTATTATGATGTGATGCATATAAAATCTTTATATATAAAAAATTCGCGTCACGTTGTTTGGCCGCAATGAACTCTTGAACTACTGAACGGATTTTAATCAAATTTTGCAAACTGTTTGTTCCAACTTGAGAGATAGCATATAGTTTATACCTAAATCTATATTCGAAATATTTTTTTATTGCAAATTATTTGTTGATTATGTGACAGAGTTTTATAAAAGTTCCATAAGATTCTAACAGATGGCAGTCTAAGGTTATCGAGTAAGTATCTAATAGATGGCGAATACTGTATTGAATAGTTTACTATAATATAATTTACCATATACCTTAGCCACAGCAACGCGCGGCCGGGTCTGTTAGTAATGTATAAAATTAGACGTAGCCAACTACCATATTGTAATATAAGTCAACGACCCACCTTCACCATTCGGTATGGTCACATTGTTCGCCGACGGATTAATTTCGATGTTCGCCAGCTTTCTCTCGATCAACGTGTGAGCGTCCTGTAAACAAACACAACAAGGTAAACACTTTAGTTACATGCGATAATTTAGCATCTGGGAAGTTGAACCGACTACGAATATAAGTTAAATATATTCTACAAACTTCTGAAAATATTCATCTTGGTATAATGATGTTCCTATGTTTGAAAGTAGCAAAATCGGATGTCAGCAGTAATTTAAAAACATTCCTGTTTCTTGCGTTGGATGAACAGATAGAAATCGAACTATTTCAGCAGACTACGATAGTTTTACACAATTCTGATGAATGTATAAAAATAATACACAGATAAGCCGATAGATGACATTAAAAGGTCAGTTTCACAAAAAAAGTGGCATTCATTGTTTTTCCCGTGGAGTCTTCAAATACTTTCTAAAAACGGTATAATTATGTTAAAAAGGCAGCTTAATAGCAATCGAATTGAAAAGTTAAAGAATAAAATATTATAGGCTATTTACACAAAGTGCAACATGTGACACGTGTCACCGTCAGCTGTCACAGTGACAGTGACAGTTGTCAGACTCACCGATAGATCAGTGCTGGTGTCAGTGGACAGTTCCGCCTCCGTCTCGGTGCTCTCGCCCTGTGTCGGCATGTTCAAGCCACGCGTTACTCACACACATTAGCCAATAGCGGGTTACAGACAGATTAGTATTATATCACAGATAATAAATAAAATCATAAAGCCAAAATCCATTATAGAAGTAGTATCAAGTCAAATATTGAATGTGAATAAAATGTGATCTAACACGGACCAAAGATTGAAATAGACGCCGTATACGATATTCCACGTGCCGATATCTTGCACAATTTAGGCCATCAGTTCCCAAGGTGGTCCAGGTGGGACCCCCAGGGGTCCACGGGAGACTTGACAAGGGTCTACGTTGGCAAAAAAATGGGGGTTCACAATTCGAAAACGGGGGACCACGAAAATGTATCTGCTGTCGATAGTGAAGAACTAAAATGTTGGCTTGACTTCACCTATCAATATAGGCAGATTATATTTTAAGAAGGTAAGCGAATGTCACTTGTAAAAACTTGCATATTACATGCATTTTTGCCCAGTTTTAGGAATATGGTAGATAATATAGCTGCATGGGGTCCACCGGAACCAGCTAAATTTTGAAAGTGGGTCTATGAGAAAAAAGTCTGGGTACCTCTGATTTAGGTAAACACACTTGTAACACTATACATATAGTGTCCATATTAGTGACAACGTCAAAGTACATAGTAAAAGATGGCACGCTTGGTTACCACACCGATTTAATCATTTACGGCATTTATAGAAATCTTTGGTCCGTGTCGTAAAAACGAAACTTATCGATAGTTTAAGGGTGAATACATAATATTATATGGTTCTATTGAAGATGTTGAATTAAGGTATAGTATACACAAAGAACACGCTTGAAAATGCCACTTAGCTAGAAAGTACTATGTTTATATGTCAAGCCTAGCTTCGGCTAAAATCCATAATCTCTTATGTCGCACACAGGCTTAGTGATAACATAAATATTAATGCTGTAGAAAGTTTTGTCTACAGCATTAATGTGCAGGGTCGACCGGGTTGTTATCATTGTCTGACAGAAAACCGTCACGCTTAATACGGTGATTGAGGAATCCAGAGACCCAAACCCGAAGGTACTGATCCCTTCCGCGTCCTTTCATCATCCCTTTATTTTAAGGTCGGCAACGCGTCCATTTCTTTAAATATTCTGGATGTTCATGGGCAGTGGGGATCACTTACCATCGGTGACCCAGTCGCTAATTCTCCGGCCTTTGCTATAAAAAGCCTGTTCTTCTATTCACACACTAATCTGACACTTGCAAATGTCATGTCAAAGGGTTTTGGAGTCTTTATAGAGCACGAAATGTGCAAAATGTTGGCCAGAAAAACCAGAAATAATATTTGAAACCACAATAGCCACAATAATAATCATAAATCTTATAAAAAAAAACAGAAACAATATTTGAAACCACAATAGCCACAATAATAATCATAAATCTTATAAATATAAAAAAACCAGAAATAATATTTGAAGCCACAATAGCCACAATAATAATCATAAATCTTATAAAAAAAAACAGAAACAATATTTGAAACCACAATAGCCACAATAATAATCATAAATCTTATAAATATAAAAAAACCAGAAATAATATTTGAAGCCACAATAGTGTATGTCTTTGTAATCATAAATCTTATAAAACCTTCAAACGCTTTATTCCCTCGAAAAATATACATATATAGTAGCCGCGTTATGCATTAGATATTGAAGTATACCACGAGATTATTTTCGTGTAAATATTATAAGTTATAGATTTGTGAAGCCAGTTATCCGCGCGGTGTTTATGTGCCTGTTGTATTTGTGTATGCACCAATGACTGTGTGCGTATCAATCGGCTCACCACGACGGCTGACGCGTCACTGCCACAGTCCTAACTTAATAATATTTATAAGCTAAAGCACACAAAGACGTGCATAAATGAGCCGATATATCCATTAAAGTCGCAATCATATTATACATAAGCATTCCAGCACAAGTCACCGCAAGTTTGTAAGATTTAGCATAGTTAGAAGATACAATATAATTCGAAGTGTATACTCACTCTACTGAGGGCTGCGAGATCAGGCTGCGTTGCGTCGCCTGCGTTGTTTGTACTTTTGAATTTTGACGGGATTTCGTCTTGTTTGAAACCTGGAAATACATACATACATAGAGTCACGCCTGTTTCCCATAGGGGTAGGCAGAGACAACGGACTACCACCTGCTAAGATCCTTACACACCTCTTTGAATGGGCTGGCTCGACTGGATCGTTACCACTGTCTCACAGAAAACCGACGTAAAGTAGCGGCTTGCTGCTGCGTTTCGTACGGTGAGTGAGATATCCGGAAGCCCAAATCCCCTCCCCTTCCCAATCCCTAATTATCCATTTCCTTTAAGATCGGCAACGCGCCCATGATTCTTCTGCTGGTGGGCGTATATGGGCAATGGAGATCACTTACCATCAGGTGAACCACTTGCTCGTTTGCCGGCCTATGCTATAAAAAAAAACCTATTTGACTTTCATTATCATTAAATTCACGCATGCACGTGAAAAAACATGTTGCGCCGACCCCATTGCAAGTCGCCTCTATCTAATATAAACTTTAATATAATCTCACCCAATAAATTGAGCACCTCAGTACGGAATGTGGGCAGGAAGTTGGCCCGCAAGAAGAACCACACGTATCGCTCGTTTTGATCCATTGCTGCGTCGCCTTTCTTTAGACAGTATCTGAAAATACACAATAGGTTCAATACAATTATCATTCATGTGTGTTATCAATCATGATCCAGTTCGAAGGACCAAACTAAATATCGAATAAAACACTAGTGTTTTCATTCGGTACGGTACGAATACCGCAGTGGGCGAGTAGGCTACTGTAAAACGAGAGACGGCATGACTCAAGATTCGTATCTCAATATGGGCACAGGATTATATGTGTGAATGTTGTGTATTATTTGTTTATCGACTCTATGGTATGCACTCACTCTGCAAGCTTCTCCGTGGATCCAGGTTCTTGGCTGATACTGGAACCCAAAACGGCGTCCAACTCCGCCGCTTGCTCCACAATCTCTGGCTCGCTGACCACCTAACAACAGGGTACAATATATTTTTATATAATCAATCGACAAATCCTTTTTTCTTTTGGAGTTAACAAAATTAGATGCAACGGTTGAGGAAATAAGATAAGAGCAGAGAAGATCGACTATATTTTATCACCATCGACACAACCAACAGCCTCCGCGGCAGCGGCTTACAACACCCAGACCCCGAAACAAATATTTGTGGATCAGACAAAATATTGTCTCGGTGTGGGGATCGAACCCGCGGCCTCTCGCTTCACAACCAGCTACTCGCCGAGGCTGTCTAAAAACTAAACACTAACTGTTACACAGATCGTCGTGATCGTAGAACAGTGACGGATGTGACATTTGATCAATTTTACAGGGCAGCCATTTCAAATATTTATTACATATTTATTCAAATGTTTTTTTATCATAACTTTTTTAATACTTAATATAAAATGTTGAAAATTTAAACTTATCTTATTGATGGGGTTCTTTTTAAAATGTAATAGAAATAACAAGTAATAATTTAATGGTTTTCTGGAAAAATCACTCGCTTCATTTTACTTCGGAGTCAACGCCGCCACATAATACCATCCAATGTTATTCTTCGAACAAAAAAGTTTAGTGGATTGACGGATGTTACTTTACGATCA
The DNA here is from genome assembly GCA_949126905.1 of Amorpha juglandis. Classification (NCBI taxonomy): domain Eukaryota; kingdom Metazoa; phylum Arthropoda; class Insecta; order Lepidoptera; family Sphingidae; genus Amorpha; species Amorpha juglandis. Next base: position 15,241,623 of record OX421381.1, on the reverse strand, counting down.
TTATCTATCGACTTACGAATTTTTTTTTGACGGTTTTGTTATGTTATACTTAAGTTTTTTTTAAATAATGGTCATATTATTAGGATGTAACCATTTTAATTAATAAGAATAACGTATTAGACACATAACAAAAATTAAGTAGATTTTAGTTATACTATTGGTCTAAGATCCCGGGTAACATTGACCTTCACCCATCAGTTTACCGGATGAAAAATATATCTTAGGGTATGAAATGTGTTGCTGAACACATACCAGTAGGGTTGCCTATAAAAATATGGTCAAGGATTACGATTAATTAACATTTAATAAATATATTTTTTTTTAAATGTTAATTTTATCCCCTAAAATATTATTTTCATCCGGGTAAACAGATGGATGAAGGTCAATGTTACCCGGGATCTTATACTATATATGCTTATGTTTACGTTACTTAAGACCTTCTACTTTAGCCCACCGTGCCAGTAATTTGCATTCATCTAGAACGTAAATAATGCAGCCCTTTCAATAATACTATGGACATAGTAACCTTGTTTGTCAGCCATGTGATATGTGTAAAATATAACAAGGATTTTTTTCTTATAATACACTCATTTGCCCATATTAAGAACACGATAAAACCTTATGGAAATCAAATGTAGTAGAATTAACACGTCCATTGGAAGCAATGGCGTCATTTTCATTATTTTTCTTCAAGCTCCTGTATTTGCTATTTTGGAAATATTAATTTCTAAGTACAAAAACAGTGAATTAATTAAATATATCAATGAGAACGTCGAATGGGGTTTCTGTTTGTTTAAAACTGTGACTTTGATCACAATCATCTTTTTGGGTATATGAATACTGAAATTAAAGTGAGTATTTACAATGTTTATATATTGTCTAAGACTCAAAGCTTTAATGAGTAATTATTAAGTTCAGGCCATTCTTTATATAAGTTAAACATCCGAGCTATGTTTAGGTCAGCATATAAATACAGTATTTTGGAAACTGCTCTGTTATAATGAGGCTCTACCGGAATTAATGCATTTACACAGGCACAGACCGATATAACTATTTTTCGTCAACAACCTTCTTATGACTGTTATGTTTCCCCATTAAATATTTTTTTTACAGAAGTGCTTCCACCGTACTTCTCCCAAACCATCCGTACGTATTTTTCACTAATCATGCATAGTTTTGCATACATGTAGAGTGTAGGCCTAGTACAAGTTCTGAGTTTTCTAAAACGATGACAGTTCTCGTTTTATCTCCATGCTCTCCATACTCTCGAAACTATGATGAATTACAGTCGAAGTTTGACACTTCGACAATAGTAATTTTATACAAATTTGAAAACTATGAACGTATTTATAAATGGTACTAGACCTACGGTATTATCGACGAGTTTCTGCGTTTCTTGTCACAAGCATAATTTCTTTCTTCAAATGACAATAATGTCCCACATTTATTTCTGCATGTGCAAACTCTACACATAGTTATTGCTAGAACAGTTATACCCTTTTTGGATGAATATTCTTTTTATTAATTTTTAGGCGGTGTTCTTCACTTCTTCCCAGTTTTCTTAATTGCAGACCCATATTTTACCCCGATAAAGAACAGTTGGACCTGGACACGACTGGCATGAAGACGCAGCTGCGTTGGTTGATGAACAGTTGATATAATCGTTCGAATCGTGAACAGGACAAAAAATCTTTACATATCTTGTCATGGCTTTTGCGGTGATAGCATAGATGTTTTTCTTTCAAGGGCTGAGTAAATTGATTGAGGGAAAGGTGACAAATCTGAGATCAAAATGGATATGTGAGATCAAAGTGGTATCTAATAGTGTTGGAGCTGAGCTGATATTTATGCAGGAAGCGACAGTTTACTGATAGTTTAATAGGACTAAACATTAGGATGAGTTCTTATCCACGGACATAAAAGTACCTTCTCTAAGAATGAATGCGGGTGATGGTATATTAGGCTTCATATTTTCCTCACATGTTCATTTTACGACCTCACTCAATGTACCGTCATCCTCTGAAAAATATCCCTATAAATAGCGTCTATTTTTTTAAATTGTTACGCGTACTCCTGAGGATAATGGTGAATGGCTTTCTTAAAAAAGACCTTGTAAAATACTTTAAATATTATTATTTTTCTATTTTAGTTAAAAAATAAGCATATTATTTTTAGCGGTGGTTCGATAGTATCAATAACGCTCACCGTATATATATATCAAAACATCATAAAATATTGAAAGTTTATTTATTTCAATTCACTTACACAACTATTACGTTAACTACTTTAATGTTTTAATTGTAAAAAACTGAAATCAATAATAGCAAACTTTTTTTTGAAAAGAATAAAGACTGAAGTGAATTTAGTTGCTAGAATAAAATCGGATTGGCATATATGACACTTAGATAGAACAACGTGTACGCAGAATATAGTCGGTACTGATCTTCCGTCAGTATCATGTCCATATAACAATGTAGTATAGTTACGTACACCTCCAAAATTGTATCCCCGTTAAATACACTATTTAAACTCAATAATTTAATTTTATAATCGGTTACTTAATATTTTAGGAAAATAAATAAAAAAAATTATCGATAGTATTCCGTAGAAAATTGACGGATAATAAATACCGCCCTTTCAAAGTTTTACCTTTCTTAGTTTTGCATATAAACAGGTTATAAGTGTAAAAAAATGTATAAACCTCATGCACTATCTTATCCGGAGTCTCTGGTATGTAGTCCTCATCACTGTTCTCTTGGTGAACGAATTTCGTTAATTTTGCATATTTATTTAATTCCTTCAAAAGTTTCGATATAAGTTTTGATCTTCCTCATTTTATTGTAGTACATAGTATGTCAAATACTAGCCACGAAAGCAATATTTATAACCTGATTTTAATTAGTGTAATTGAATAATAGGGATTAAACCAAATCAGATGCAACACGGGAATAAATTCAACGAACAGTGACGGTTGCGCATATCCGTCGGTGGTGGAAAAGGACGGCGGGGCAATCCCGCGCATCGTAGACAGACGCAAATATTCAACCGTCATTTTTCTATGAGCGAATATCAAATCCGTCAGTATATTGACTGAGTAATTTCAAATTCTTTACGAAAAAAAAATATTTTTTTATGTACCAATAAAGATCTGATGATGTACTATCCAAATATACTAAAAAGTGATTTTCGTATTTTTTTCACAACCGACACTATTCTACGATCACGACGAGATGATCTTTTATTTCAGCGTTGTTATAGCTTACGCACTTCACTTAATTTATAGGGATGCGATCTTATCGATCGTAATAAACTGAAAATTAAAGTTATCGTAGAGTTTTAGGTTGCGTCAATTTTGATAAGTTCCGGTAGATAACAATTCACTTGTCAGACCCTTAAATATGACTACATCTTTCTGTAATACGTTGTATATAGCTAAAAATCTAGAAACTATTAATAGTTACCTGACTGATGTAGACGAGTTTCTGTGGTCCTTCCTCTTGAGGACATTTCTCAAACGTCACCAATTTGCCGCCGAACTGTGGATGAAATTAAAAATTAACATCGAAATTCGATAGTATTCATTAAGAGTCGATTTAAACCTTTATAATAAAAAAAATCGTGTCACGTTGTTTGTCCGCGTTGAACTCCAAAGTACTGAACCGATTTTAATCAAATTTTGAAATCTGTGTGCAGTTTGGTCCAACTTGAGAGATAGCATAGTTTATATCTCAATTTGTATTTGCAATATTTTTTATTGCAAATTATCTGTGAGTTCCATAAGATTCTAACAGATGGCGATGTAAGGTAATTTATCGGCTGGATTGATTAAGAACCCAATAGATGGCGCATAATGTATTGAGTAGTTTATTACAATATAATTTGACATAATACCTTAGCCACACCAACGCGTGGCCGGGTCTGCTAGTTGTAGATACATTTTACTTATCTGGCGCCGCTTGGATTAAATGGAGTGATTTGCTGATGAGAGTTAATAAAACTTCTTAACAAAAAATAAAACCGATCCGAAAAGAGCTCACAATTAAACAATTTTGCGCCGGATGTAATATCACTAGCTCAAAATAGTCAATGATTGCAATCACTAAGTCAGTATTGCTAAGTTTTCTGTTAGATTTTATAAGGCGGTATTTTTTGTTAAAGTCTTATTTACTTAAGCTCATAGGCTCGTGCTTTAATCCCCAGAGGTGTAGACAAAAGTGAAACTATTGTTGCTCTCACGTTTCCCCGACCTTATTTCCGTCTCATGATGTGATTGGGGGGAACCTATCGAAATACCGGGCACAAATCACAATTCCTGGCAATTCATGTGTAATTTTTAGAATCGAAAACTTAATCTCAAGATTGCCCGACCTAGGTAATAAACCCAAGACTTCACGATTAGCTCTAGTACGTTGCTTCTAGGACCAAAGGAGCGGCTATGTTTTGAAACTTGTTTGTAATGATGTTTATATACTCACCGCAAACTTAGCAGCTGTGGGTCTCTTGAGCCACGCCGGCGGAGTGGGCGGCTGGTGGTGGGCCGAGGTGGCGGGGGCTGGTGCTCGAGCCACCGCGGGCAGCTGGCTGAATGACGCCGCGCCGCCAAATGACTCCACTATACTGTTTGTAGCTGGACTCTGCACAAATAATCATCATAATAAGTGATTGTTAATATAACAAGGTGGTAGGTCCCTCGTATGGAGGAGGCCGTCTTGGTTGGTGCCACCGCGCCGTCTATTTTTGCCGTCAAGCAACAGTGTGTCAGCATTGTTGTGTTTTAGTTTATAGGACATTGCAGCTAGTGAAATTACTGGGCATTGTGAAACGTAACATTTTATGTCTCAGGGTGATGAGCGCAGTTTAGTGCAGTGCAGGCGTGGCACTTACAGGCGAGCTCCTTGCTCGTCTCGTCATCGTTCATTTCTGCCGCCCAGCAACAATGTGTAAGCATTATTGTGTTTTGGTTTGAAAGACATTGCAGCCAGTGTAATTACTGAATATTAAGATAAATCTGATGTCTCGGAATAATAAACACAGTGCAGTGCCATATAGTGCGTTATTCAAAGTAGTGGTATTTTTATGAACGTACCATCAGGCGAGCGACATGCTCATCTCGTTGAGTTGCATAAAAAAATGTAATGTACATAAAACACTCACAACATCGGGCCTCGCACCACCCAACAAACAGTGCACGGCCACGTGCTGGTCGAACGATGCCGCGGATAGCAGGTTCGGATCCCGGGGGCACCAGGACACGTCGAACACCCACTGCTGCTGCTCGCTGATCTCAGATAACACCTCGCCACCCTGGAATGGATATAATAATTGTATATGAACCAAGAAATAATAAGATTTGTACGGACGAACTGTGGGTTTTTTTTTATCAGAGAACGACAAAGTGACCGCACTAAACCTGATGGTAAATGCAGTGCAGTCCAAAAAGAAAACAGCGACGACAGACAAACAATGAGTTTATCGGTGGTTACCAGTATTATGCCGGTCTGTTAAAATGCTTTTTCACATTCCATACACACTGGCTGATCCTGTAACGCGATCCTCACAAGGCGTGTGGATCACTATGACAGGTTTTAACACCACGTGTACGGTGATCGCTATCCGATCGGACATGAAAATCCAACCACCAACAGAAATGCTCTAGTTGCACGTCTGCCTACCTCTTCACATAACCTTTATATGGGTTCGCAGAGGTGGTGATATATAAATATAATATGAGAGTAATATAATTACAAAATCAAGTACGTAAGCAAAATAATAGTTATAAAATCTTATAATAGGTTAAATCTTAGCCCGCTCTTACATTACTACAGGAAATTTACAATAAATTATTTTTGCCAACCTTCAAAATTTGTAGTTGTGAGGATTTTTTGCAACCTTTATCACTATAAACCTATATTATGGACCGACACATGCTTCGAGAAAATAACCAATTCAAATTGACCATGTATATCTCACAATAAACTCACCGGTTTAGTATTATTAGGGTTCCAACAAAGGACTCTGCCATCCTTGCCACCAGACAGCATCATGTCAGGATCCTGTTTACACCACGACACAGACATCACGCCTTTGTGGTGACCCTCCAGGGTCGCCAGCGGAGACGCTGCCAACCTGAAATTAATCATTTAAGTGAAGGAATATTTTGTATGTAACAATCAATAATATCCAATTTAAATATCTTATCAAATAATCAACATATAAATTCAAAATTACTTGACTTATTTAATTTTATTTTCCTTTTATATGAATGGCGAGACGAGCAAGTCACTCGACTAATATATATCGATACATAAACAGCAACTTCCTATTTTGAACATTATACATTATTTTATATGCAACAGGGAATAATAGGTACGAAAAGAAACCCTTTTATTAAAACACAATCAAAATCGGTTAAAGAACAAGCCCACAAATATGATTTTAAATATTGGTATGAGCAAAGGTGGGCGCGTAGTGGGGACATCTCACTATCTCGCTCGCACAAGTGCACCATAATGGTTAAGTAGTTTAGTAGTCGCGTGAAAGCGTAACAAACAAACTTACATTCACATTTATATGATATGATATCAGTAGATACATAAAGTTTTAGTCACCTCAAATCCCAGAGTTGTATGACAGGCACTTGGTCGTCTTCTGAGGCGACGCACAGCTGCGTGGCGACTGACGGGTGCCACGCCAGAGAACGCCATCTTGTTCTCGATTGTGAGTCACTGGGGAATGGAGAAAAGTTGTAAATAATTGGTATTTTGGTTGGTATACTAAGTAACTTACACATAAGCTAGGTATTTAAAAAAAAATGGGTGCGTGTACTTATGTACGCGCGTGAGAAGTTATACTTCTTTGGCATCATTAAAATATAAACTAGAGACATGTTGATAAATATTATAAATATGAAAACAGTGATCAGAGGTGACGAGCGTACCAACATGCGCGACTAATATCGAGGTTCAATTCCTATTTTGTTGGTAGCTTTTTTTTCGAGACTTAATGAGCGGTTAAGCAGACGGCTAGTGATGTTCATGTACAAAAAACATCGATATTTTTTCCGATATAATATATCGTGTACAAAAAATATCGATATTTTTTCCGATATAATATATCGAAATATTGTATCGATATATAGCGATATATCGGTCAAAAATATCGATATTTTCGATATATCGAATTGTAGGAAGGAAAAGACTTTCTTAGTAAATGATTAACAAAAATAATATCGAAGAGCTAAAAAAAAAATATATCGATATTATATATCGACTTCAATGATGCGATAATATCGCATTGATTCGATATATCGAACAAATGTATCGATATTTTATCACATATCGATATATATCGAGCACCCCTACAGACGGCTTCATACTGTTAATTTTGTGTCACAGGTGCGCGCGCATCTTAAAATTTCACTCTCATCATTTTTTCATAACGCGCCTAAAGAAGTATAACTTCAAAAATCCGGTAATAAAAAACAATACGAGCAATCTTATATTAGTTTTTCAAATTATATTACAATTAGCATTTATACAGGCCAACATGGCTCTAGTGACTCTAGTGGTCGCTGGTTTTTTGGACTGCACTACGCTTACCATCGGGTGTAGTACAGTCACTTTGCCGTGCTCGGATAAAAAAAAAACTTCCGACCGAAATCCGACCTACGATGGACACATTGTTTGTCGTTGGTCGACACTATTCCTGGATTGCGCTACACTTACCATCAGGTTTGGCGTAGTAACTTTTCCGAGCCAAGATAAAAAAAACTTGGCGAATATGTAGAATGATTCATTACCTTAATTTCATAATAGGTTCGTTCTTCCTCAAATCCCACACGACACATCTTGTTGCAAATGTGGATCCAAGTATGTGTTGTACCTGGAACAGATATGTTTAGGTTAAAACCGGAATGGCTGACAATATCAGTTCAGCATTCAACAGTGTTTGAAGTCTATTCTCTTAAAACGATTTATGATATTACCAGGGTTGGCTCTTCAGTTTTGCTTAATTGCTGTCTATATTTATAAGCATTAGTTATAATTGGTTCTATGATATCTAACTACCTCAATTAAAACAGCTATCAAATAACACAAACAGAAATCAAATTGGTCCATTTTCACACACAGATATACAAAGCAGTACAGTTTAGAAGGCCTGACCTGTTGGTTCCATGCGAGTCCCTGCACATGGTCGTACGGTTGGTTCCTGGTGCCGGGTGCCATCGGTTGGCTCGTGTTGTTAAGGTCCCAGATGAAGATCTCACTCTCCGACGCGCCAGACGCGAGCAAGTTCTTTTGGTACGGGTTGATGTCCAAGGCTGATACGTGACCTGGATTTAGATAAATAGTGCTTAGTTTAAACATGCATATATACGCACTCATGCGTGTAATCCCCGAAGGGATAGGCAGAAGTATAACCAGTATACGTTACAGCGAGTGTATCTCTGTCCCATGCAATAGGAGGTCAGCCCATCGCCATACCGGGCACAAATTCCAGACTCCGGGCTGATACTGAGTATTTCATGATAGAAAAACCCAATATTACTTTTACCCAACCTATAGATCGAACTCGAGCCCTCAGCATAGCAGTAGAACCGCGTGCGCAATACAACTGCGCCACCGAGGGAGTCGTTTCAGTTCATTTTAGGATTAAACTAAATAATAAATTCAGTGCTTTTATTACGACTGGGTGGTAGGTGTATCATCTTCGAGAATCTGTCTGGATAATGTACTGTGCACTGTTTCGTTTATTTCTGCCAACCAGCAACAACTATGTTTCAGTTTGAAGTGAATGGAATTCTAGCACAGTAGCTATGAACTATAGACCGATGATTATCCTTTTTGAAACATAAACAAATTATAGTAGAATGAAACCCATTGTAAAAGGAAGAGAATACAACAAAATTGATAGGAAAAATAAATTACGGGCGATCTGAGGTCGGGAAATGGGAAGGGGGGGGGCTTTTAAGGATAAAAAACGGTTTATCTCGATTTCCGGAAAAACTACAAGTCCTATGGAAAAAGTTAAATCGCAAAGTTGTAGGTAATAAAAAGATCTACAACTTTTGTATACACACTTTCTTCACATAACCTCAAAATATATGTGAAAAATTCAAATAACCAAGTTTTTTGTTTTTATTTTTATCTATTATAATAAATCATTTTTTTCACGAAATTTGGTGAAAACTTATCTTTTTGTATCCCAAATACACTGTAATTTTTTTTATTTAAAATATTTATTTTTGCCCCTTATTTTGACTTAATATCGAAAAAGCAGTCTAATTTTCAAACGAAAATTCTCACGTCAAAACATCAGCTTTTTTTAAAAAGTCTGTTAGTTTCTAGTTCGTTGAAATCTCTACTTTCTGATGGTGTAAAAAAATATATACATTACTATGGTAAATGTAAAGGGGGGGGGCCCTTCCCACTTCCCGACCTCAGATCGCCCGTAATTTATTTTTCCTATCAATTTTGTTGTATTCTCTTCCTTTTACAATGGGTTTCATTCTACTATAAATTTGTTTCTATTTTTACCATTTTCAACCGGATAATCATCCGTCTACTAGCACCAGGTGTTCATTAGGGCGCGTTTATATGACATGGAATGTCACGGCGTTGCGGCCGCGCGGCGACAGTACGGCGACCGCGCGGTCGCCGTACGGGCGCGTTTATACGACCGCGCAGTCGCGGCGTGGTTGGGGCGTTCCGAAGAATTAAACATTATGGCTTAGTCAATAGAGTTTACATTAGTTTTGAATGAACACAACCGCGCAGGACGCGGGCGCGCGGATTACATCGAGAACATTCGAGTGATTCGAGCGAGGCGGCCGCGCGGCCGCCGTGTGATCGAGGAGCGGACGCCGCGCGGCCGCCGCGCAGTTAGTTACTCACAAAGAATTTCAACGTTAAGTTAATAAAACATACATTTGCTATGCCTGAACAGTTAGTACGCGGTCACCGCGCGGTCGCCGCGCAGCGGCCGCATGAAATTTGTCACGTCGTCTAACCGCAGCCTTCCAAGGGCGTTAATTATGGGAAGGCGCAACCAACGAATTATTTTCATATCCTTATGACCTTTTCAACCATCAGAGACTTAGAGGCTCAGAGGTAGGCCTCACGCCTGCCCATAAATAGAAGCAACACCAAACAGAAATTTGAATTACAAAGCACTGAATAGCACTGAAAACCTGCTAACCTGCGCTACGCGCTACACTAGATGTTAAGTCTCATAATGCCCAGTAATTTCACTGGTTTCAAGGCCCTTCAAACCGCAACACAACAGTGCTTACACACTGTTGCTTGGCGGCAGAAATAGACAAAGCGATGGTACCAACCCAGACGGCCTCTCGCATACAACCTACCACCTTGTAAACCAACTGAAATTGCACCGACTTTATTTCAATTAAAAAGGCTAATTTAAAACTAGATAGGGCAACTCTGATCATTACAGACTAGAATGACTTTTAAAACTAATTAATTTGAGTTACTTTTTAACTGACTTCAGAGTAGCGTTATTTATATAAAATATTTGACCTCATTATAATAATGTATGACTGATAACAATGAATATCAACAGTTGCACATAATTAGTTCATTAGTCAGTCGTCTCTTTCACTTTGATAATACAGATGTTTTTTATGGAAGAGGTGACAACCAAGATAGAGTGTCACCTGATAGTAATTAATCACCACTGCCTATGATCAGTATCAATACCAGAGAATTGTCAAGATGTTGTGGTGTTATAAATTGAACCCGACTACCGAATATACTGCTTCTTATATCAGCAGCCATATATATACTGCCACTGAAAGACACCTTGTTTTGATGTAAAATGTTTTTTTTTTGTATCCGAGCACAGCAAAGTGGCTTCACTACACCTGATACCCACCATACCACCTACATGCCGGCCTTTATAAATACAAAATATAACAAATCGAAGGGCCTGTGACAGGTCAGGCGGACGACCATTGCAGGCTCAGTTATAGACGGTTGTACCCAATATACCCATAGCTGTAAGTTTTCCATGCTGTAAATAAATTAAACAAGCATTACCATTATGTTTAGTGCTACTCCCGAGTAGGCAGTCACTAGCATTGTTAATCAGTTTGTCTGCACTGTAAAACTGTAACAGTCCACCGTCACATCCACCTACTATGACCCCTGCTCCGGACCATACTAGCTTTTGAAATCTGAAATTAAATTTTATACTGTAAAATCCTGATTTTACATAATTGGCTTTTCCAGAAAAAAAAAATATGTAAGATCAGAGATCAGAACTTGTGCATTCACACAAACTAAACTTTGCAAATGATGTTTACATAAATGTACAAAAATATATTATGTCAGTAATGGGATTATTCATTATTTTATAACACATTTTCAAAAAATATTTTAACTTCCACATAAATCACTCAGTAACACAATGTTATTTAGCTGTGTGGTTGTTAAAGATTTATATCTAAATTAAATGCTTACCAAATATAACATAATAACTAGATGGGGATAACAAATAAGTGAAAGACAACCTCTGTAGATCTCACAAATGTTATCCAAGGTAAAAAGCTTATGTACTCTATAATAATATTACAGAAAAATATCATACACGCCATATCCATGGTAATTTGCTATCTATGACTTGACACCAATTTCAACCCCCACCCTAAAGAACAAAAACATTAAATCATAACTAATTAAATTAAGTACTTACTTATGCTGCGTTTGCAATGAAGATTTCAGTTCCAAATCTAGCCCAGGGTCGTCCAAATTCAAACTGTAAAGCTCCAAATGAGAACTTGAGCTGAACGACGCGTCTACTTGCTGCGCCGCCGAGCCGGCCGCTAGCGTTATAGGATAATAATCCGCCGGCGACCAGCACACGTTCACCGTCCTCTTCAGCTCTTTTATCCTCATCTTCACGACACTGTCTCACTAAAACAACACACTAAATCGCTACAAAACTTGTTGTATTTGCAAAATTATGTCACAATTTTGGAACGCTTCCCACTAATTGTTTTGGTGTTTTACGAACATTTTGACTGTTGGGAGAGTTGATGAAAGGTTTAAAATTGTCTTAAAAACATAAATGAACAATATTTCAATAAAAGAATATAAAATTTACCATAAAAACACCAACTTGGCACTTCCAACGTGGCTGACGTAAATACATCCGATTTGACAGCTGTGGGTGCGTTTGAAACCTGGCATCATTATGCGACACGTCATTTGCTTATATTAATGTATTCGCAAATCACAACTTATTCGAACTTTTAAATAAAATCCAATGCAAATTATTTTTTTCTAAACAAAATTTATATGTACCCATAATTTCTTTTATTGACCAATCAGTAACCATTTGTAACATGTTTATTTTACCTTTTTGGTAGTGGTTTCAAAAACCATCACATGATTAGGTATACTATTGTACTGCACTAAAATTAGATTAATAGTACATAAGCAAACAAATTTATTACTTTTGTCCCTATGACAACACAATCGAATTTGTTTGTCGCTAATAGCTTTTGCTAACGTATTTAAAGATATTTTTCAATTTTTAGAGTCTTTTGTAAAAAATATAGGTACTCAAATGTGAAAGTTCTTATAAAAAATATTTTGTAGCCAAATTCTGGCATGAAGCATCATAAAAGATTTCTTCTGGATTTAAAAGTAAAATGAAATATGAATGACCCAGGAATGACAAAGGCAGACAGTTTAGTCGTAAAATAAAAGTCTTTGAATTAATTAATCAAACAAATAATTTAACACCAAGGGACAACGGTATAATGTTTTAATTTTAAATTTAAACGTTAAGTTTAGCTCTTGCAAAAAATATCAAGTAAAGAAAGCTTTTATTTTTTATTAAGACTACACATACAGTTTCATCATGCCCATTGTGATGAGCAAGGATGAATGGGCGCGCATCACGAGATGGGCGGACACAAACCAGGAGGATCCAGAGGTGTTGCGCAGGCGGGAGTACGTCAAATATCTGGATGCCACCAGCAAAGAAATGACCAAACACTGGCCTAATTCTGTGGAGGTAAAGTACCTAATAACCAATTTTCTTCAATGATTAAGTTCCAGCTGATAACCGTTGGAATTTTAAAAAATATTTTAAATTGGTAATGCGAAACCTAAAGGAAATTCACATCGGATATACATAAGGGTCCGCCGTACAATTCCCTTATGAGATAATTTGTATGATTATTTCCGTAAGAGAAACTTATTTGCGCTGATCTGGATTTACCACACTGAATATCAGTTAGAAGGGCTAATTGTATAAATTTGAATAAAACACAGCATCAATTTTTTTATAGTACCTAAGACAATTCATATTAATGAATATAATGCCTTTAATGCCTTTTTTTTTATTCAATGACGAGACGAGCAAGGTGTTCGCCTGATGGCAAGCGCCACGCCTGCCCATGAACAGAAGCAACACAACACAGAACTTTGAACTACAAAGCACTACATGGCACTGAACTGCGCTCGTCACCCCGAGACATAAGATTTTAAGTCTCATACTGCCCAGTAACTTGATTGGCTAGCTTTTGACGCTGGCACCGCCCGCGTGGAAGTCTTTTCGCAAGAACTAAGCCGATAAACGGTCGGACAGACACGAATAGCGACTTTGTTATTAACTATCTATTATGATTGACTGCCTCGGTGGTGTAGTTTTATTGCGTACGCGGTACGACTGCTGTACTGAGGTTTCAGGTTCGATCCTCGGGGCGACTCAAATTATACTGGGTTTTTCTATCATGAAATGCTCAGTATCGGCCTGGAGTCTGGAATTGTGCCTGTTATGGCGATAGGCTCTCCCCTATCACATTATGGGACAGAAATACGCTCCTCGAAATGTGGTTGTACTGGTTACACCTCTGCCTACAAGCATGAGTGCGTAGGTATTTATTATGATTGTTTCAGAATGTAAACAAACGCAACGAAGAACTTCGTCGCGAGAGGATCGCCGAGGCGGAGGAAGCGAACAATCGGTTTTACAAGCGCTACGTGAAGAGGCAAAAGGAGAAACAACAGCAACTGATGCACAACGCCAGAGACATTGTGTTTCAGAACAAGGACGCGCCTAAACTTCTACTCAGGTCAGTTTGAAGGACTTAACAACTAAGTTTGAGGACTAGCACTAAGTTCTAAAGCGCTACGCGAACGAGAGAAGGAGAAACAGCTTCAGCTTGAGGACAGTGCCAGGGATATGGTGTTTCAGAATAACACGACCTAAACGTTTAGGCAGCATACATATCAACCGAGCACTTTCAATAATTATAAAGCACTCCTGTAATATGTTTGAAGGAAATAGCAGTCCTTATAAAGTTTCACTAATCTTATGTATACGAGGTCTTGGTATGTGGTTTTGGGTTCAATTCGCTTTTACCAGCCATTTTATTTTACACAAAATAAATAGGAAACGATAGTCAGAATGAGTGATAAGATAGGTAATAGGTACTTATTTACATTCAATTATAATAATATGGCCTTAAGATTACGAAGAATTATAATTAAAATTACGTGAAAATTCAATTCATAATGCATGTACCATACAATTAGTAAACATTACGCAGTGCCGTCATTGAAACAGTAATCCAGAAGGAGCGCATGGAACAGCTCAAGTTCCTCGAAGAACAGAGACGTCTTCAAGCAGAACAGAAGCGAAGAGATGATGACGACATAATCCAGAAAGCCAACGAATGGAACCAACTGATGGCAGATCGTAAGAAAAAACGATTTCAAGTCAACAAAGAGCATCAGAACGAGATCGTTGAACAGTGAGTTTACATATATTGACTAAGCAGGGCTTCCAGACCATAAAAAGCCGTCTGAATCCTCGTTAGAATGTAATGTGAGGACTAAACATAGAAATAACTGAAACGTGTCTATCTTCAGGGCCAACGAGATCGCAGAACGTAACAGGAAGGAGTACGAGACAGAATTAAATCTGCAAAATATCGACAATATCAAAGCTAACGAGCAGATGGACGCTCTCAAAGAGTTTGAAGAAAGTTTTGTAAGTTTACCTATAGGGATAGTATCGTAAAAGTAAATATTTATAGAATATTTTCTAAGGTAAATATCAAACGATGATGGTGAAAATTTTATAATCTTAGGTCAAAACATTCTACAGTTTTTGCTCAAATTATTTATGACCTCTCTCTCTCTCTCTGAAATGTTTAAAATCGAGTGTTCCTTTCTTTCTTAGAAAGCAGCAGAAAAAGCTCGCATCTGGGCAGACATGGACAAATCTAAGCAAGAGAACGAGCAGCGGCGCAGAGAACAAGAAGCCAGGGATCGCATGGACGACAAACTAATGGAAGTGCTACTTAGGTCTAAAGCCAGGATCGACAGGAGACGGAAGCAGACTGAGATCGATGTGAGTGCTGATTACATCCTAGGGGTATAGTGGTTATTAGATAGGGTAGTAAATCAAAAGAATATGGGTATTTCAGCAACCGTTTGCTTTCCATTCGATTTAACCTAAATCTCTCTAAGCTTTATTGGTTTAAATAATCCATTAACATGTCCGCAGTTGAAGAATGAAAAGTTACGCATCCTAGAAAATATTAGCCAGAAACTGGAGTCAGGAGACGCGGCGCGCGACGAGAAAGAACAGGCCATCTTACAAAAGGCTATTGAAGAGAAGGAAGCCATGTGAGTCTATTTTGGACTTATTTCTAGCAGAAGAACATATTCAATATTAATTACAAATACTTGAAAATCAAATCTAGTTTAGCTAAACAAAAGTAAAGAATTGGAAGGTTTACAAGGTGGAAGGTCCCTCGTATGCGAGAGGCCGTCTGGGTTGGTACCACCGCTTTGTCTATTTCTAAGCATTAGTATGTATGCACTGTTGTGTTTCGATTTGAAGGGCATTGAAGCCAGTGAAATTACTGGGCATTATGAGACTTAACACCTTATGTCTCGGGGTGACAAGTGCAGTTCAGTTCTTTGTAATTCAAAGTTCTGTGTGATGTTGCTTCTGTTTATGGGCAGGTAAGCGCTACTTACCATCACGCAAGCGTCTTGCTCGTCTCGTCATTTAATCAAATAAAAAAAAATAGAAGGACGACTTTGAAACCTGGCATTTGTGTAACAGCTGATGTAGATGGGTCAGTGTAACATTGCTAACGTAAAATCTAGGTTACTAGTAAGAACTAATAAAAATGATGACATACTATGCCACTTATGTCGTTAGTTATACCTACCTATCAAAATATGTGTGTCAAACATGTGCATTAGGTACTTACGTCATCAACTAGTTTAACATGACTGTTATTTTGAGTACTAAACTCAGTAAAAACTACGTTTTACGAAAACACACGTTTACAAAACTTTATATGGAATCAAATCTGGGAACAATTTCACATCAGCCAAACACTCTATAAAAGGTATAACACTCTAAAGGTAATTTTGATTATATGGTCATTATTCTCTTGCTCAAGTACTAATTCGTTTTGAGGTTGGCATAGCATGTCTCACTTCATTCCGACCAGTAGTTATCTAATGATCCACTTCCATAATATTCATATCTTTCCTCACTCAACCAATTCCTCTTCTTTGACGTTTTTCTTCTTTCTCCCTCCATTCATGGCGGTAGAGTACATCTTATCTATAATTACGAGAGCTGTTATTAATTCTTAATACTCCACACGAAATAGAATGGTGATTAATAGAGCACGACAGTTTAAATTGCAAAAGGAAATATATTCACTGTTACTAATGCGATGCAATGTATGTTTTAATGTAGTAATGAGGCGCGCAGACAAGCAGATATTCACAAACAGGAAGAGTTCAAGCGACAGCGCGTCGCTGATAGACAACAGTTCCTACGGGATGAGCAGAGACGCGTCAGGGACTTCAACACGATGCGTCAATGGGAAATCATGAACAGGTATAACCACACTTTTATAGTACTAATTCTGTAAGTGATAGAGCTACTCTGTGGACAGTCTTCTATACAACACGAACGGGCCAGCTCCTACGCTCTGGTAACATTTTGCACAGAAAATTGACTTGAAGTGGCAGCTTGATTTTTCGTTTCGTACGATGAGTGTAATCCACCAAATTCGCATTTCATTTCCTCAAAAGTTGGCAGCTGGTAAATATTCTGGTGTATATTCTAGTAAGTATCGTGGATGATCATGACAGGAGACCGGTTACCGTCAGCTTTCCCACTTGTTAGTTTGTCAGCCTCTAGAAATCTATTTAAGTGTCTCTAGAAAATGATGATTGGATGAGTTATAGGTTCAAGAATGCAGAGATTCACGACGAATTCAAAGAGAAGCTTCGTTTGGAGAAAGAAGGGAAGATAAAGCAGTTTAGAGAAGATATACTCAAACAGTGGGTGAGTAACGTTGTAAAATACTTTAGATACTATTATTGAAGATAATTTAACCTTACAAGATTTTGTACATATTGCTAAAAGAGATTTAACCCTATATTTCATAGCAATGGTTGAAGTCGTAAACAACTAGTTTGAATTACTGTACAGCCAAAATATCCAATGTCTTTCAAATTACACTTTTTTGTGTCCCATATTAGTAGCTTTTAATCCATCTCGAATGACTTCGTGTTTGTAGAAAGAGCGGAATGATCGCGAAGCTCAGGAGCGTGCGGAGACTCGGTACTTCTACGGAGAATTAGCGGAGAAGAAATTAAGGGATGCGGATAATAGGCTGTTGACGCACGCCAACCAACTTCTAGAGGAAGCTACACAACATGGGAGACCAGACTTCGCACTACACAAGGCTATTGATGTAAGAATATCAAACTGTTTGATGTAATATAAACGGCAATGAAACGCAGAAATATCGATATTGAACCGCTTTAACTTATTAGTCAACAGGTGGTCTCCTAAGGAAAAGTTGAATGACTAAACATATGATAGCCTAACTAAGAGGCCGCGAGTTCGATCCTTGCATCGAGATAAATATTTGTGTAACCCACAAATATCTGTGTCGGGTCTGAGTGTTGTGAAACCGAAAGTGTCTCGTAGTTCCTGATCCCACGACACAAGACTCGTATCTTACTGTGGGGTCAGGACTATGTGTATATGTGACTGTTGGGTCTATTTAATTATTGATTAATTTAAATTTGATTATTTTTCGGATTCAGCGCTACTGCAAGCTGCACCGCTTGTACCCAATGCCGGCGCTGCCAGCTTCACTACACGAGCACAACAAACATTACGCTCCACGTGACGGCTCGTCTCCCGACACCTGGTACAGCGAGCCTCCCGCACCTGACGCGGCACCCGATGATGACGTCAGCTCCAAGAGAGACGGCATGAAGGTGCCAGTTCCGTCCTCCTTCATCATAGGGGTACTTCATCGCGAGAGTAGGTCCCTCGTGTGCGAGGCCATCTGGGTTGGTACCACCGCGCCGTCTATTTCTGAACCTAAGCAACAGTGTGTAAGCACTTTTGTGTTTCGGTTTGAAGGACATTGAAGCCCGTGAAATTACTGGACATTATGAGACTTAACATTATGATTCGGGATGACGAGCGCAGTTCAGTGCAGTGCAGGCGTGGGACTTACCATCAGGCGAGCGCCTTGCTCGTCTCGTCATTAAAAGAAATATAAAATAAAAGAAAAATCATAAAGTTCTTAAGCACTCAGTTTTGAATCTCACTGCACACAGTTGAGTGGTGTGATGATTAATGGAGTGTGATTTTATATCAGAACTAATATTAATTAGCTAAAGAGCTCGCCCCTGGTATCCATATTCGCTATAGCCCATAAAATCAACTTTACTCATAATGTGAAATATCTATTAGCGTAGTGGGAATCTTTCAGTGAAGATCTACTGTAGGAATAGATCTTATAGACGCGTGACGCTCTTCGCCAGACTGTGGTCTCGATTGCTCTCTCATTTTTTATAGCATAGGTTTAATGTTATAAAAAAATAGCCGTACATACATATATGGTATACATATATGGTATAACATTACAGCCGACGGCATTGAGGCCCGTCCCAAAACCTCTCAAGGAAAGTAAGCCAGAAGAAAACGTTGCTGACTACAAAAGAATGGGACCAGCTAATGGCTTACAGCGACGCAATAACGCACAGGTTAGTAGTGTAGTCAGATTGCTGTATATGATAAACTAGCTTTTGCTCGCGGTTCCGCCCGCGTGAACAGCATTTTCCGGGATAAAAGTAGCCTGTAACCGTCTCCAGGGTCTGTCTCTGTAGATAAAATCATCAAAATCGGTTCAGTGATTTAGGCGTGAAAGCGTAACAAACAAACTCACTTTGGCATTTACTTTCACACCCTTTTTCATCCCTTATTAAATAAAATTTCCAAATTTTCTGAAACATGTATTTATTTACGTCAATAACCGAAATACAAAATTTTGTTTATGTAACTTTCAAAATGACGGACTTTCATACATATTATCATCCCCTATTTTGACCCCTTTGGGGTGGGATTTTCTAAAATTCTTTATTAATGGGTGCCTACATAACAAAATGAATATACAGTTCGAATTTCATGCTTGTAGCCTTGATAGTTTGCGCTCGGCGATGATGAATCAGTCAGACAGTCAGGACATGTTATTTTATAAGTATAGATAACGTATCATATCCGTGAGCTGTGATACCTAAGCTTACGAGACCAGGAATACTTTGTAATGTAGCGTTTTATAAGTTTCTTTTGTGACTATATTAAGAAAAATACGTTCTTAATTATGACAGCCTCCGTGGCGCAGCGGGCGAGTAGCCGGCTGTGAAACGAGAGGCCGCGGGTTGGATCCCCGCACCGAGACAAACATTTGTGTGATCCACAGATATTTGTCTCGGGGTCTGGGTGTTATGAGACCGAAAGTCTCTCGTAGTTCCTGATACCCACGACACAAGACTCGTATCTTAGTGTGGGGTCAGGCCTATGTATGTGACTGTTGGGTGTATTTATTTATTATTATTTATTCGAAAAAAATGTCATTGTATTTAATGGTCTAAACCAGGGATTCCAAAAATATTTCGGGCAAGAGACCCCTCTGCCAAAATGAACTGATACCTCAGACCTTCAAATTACTTTAAAAACCTCTAGTTTTTTTCCTACACATACTCAAACTACTTACCAATCTAAAAATTTTACGATTTCCATTTATGTCGACCCCGACAACTTTGGGAATACCTGGTCTGAACAATCCTATGCGTGAAGAAATAAAATAGATATATTTCGCGATTATTAGTGGTATTATGTGTGTAATCACTAGCACTATCATCTGTCTTCTTTTCGGAACCATTTTTCCTTTACACTCATTATGTTCTTTTAGAAGTTATTTTTTTTACAGAATGACCTCACCTTACCTCCGATCGTCACCATTCCGTGCAAGACGGAGCAATGTCGCTGCGAGCACAAACAGAAATGAAACTACAACTTCACAAAATATTGCTTTTTTTAATCATTTATTCATGGTCAACTTTAGAATTTTTGTCTATTACAGAGAGCGTTTACATGGCACTTGCATGTGTGTGTGTGACTAGAAAATGGTGGTATTTAATGTCAAAATGTTTGTGTAACAATATAAAACGGGTTTTAACTTAAAAATACATTTTTTTATATCTAACGCTTAATTAAATTCTTTGGTCGTCGTGAGTGTAGATACGTGCGTATCCCCGAAGGGATTTACAAAATTTAATAAACTAAGTTAAAAAATTACATACATTACTCTTCTAATTCATAATCAACAAAATATACATCGAATTTTCAAAGCAATGAAAAACGTACATTTGATAACATTTTTGCAAGAATTTAAACTATTCATCTATTGTGCGAAATTGTGCCTTATCACTCTGTACATAGCGACTGGAATCTATTAACACAGCTTATGTAATACTTTCCGTTTGCTTTGGCTTTACTCGGTGTTTATTGTCTATGGTTTATTGGAACAGACACGCTGTTGACGACAATTTAATGAGCCTAGTTTTGCTTCTTTATTTGTACATTTTCATATATTTTACAGCAATTTTTCTCGATATCAGAGGCTAATCACATGATCACGACAAGCGATTTGATTGTAACCTATCTTCTCTTAAAGACAATTTTAAGCTGACGTGTTCGTCGACAATAGCGTGTTGCGTTAAAAACATCAGGAAACTTATACAAAAATATACACTCTTACATTTTTAAGACACATACATAAGTCACAAACGGTACAAGTGGCGTTGAATTGATTCAAAACATTTCAAATTTATGGTCTAAGTCTAAAGTCTCAGATATGTAATGAAAACTTCATCATTTTTAATAGATCATAAAGAAAAAGAACGAATGGGACATTTTGATATATTATAATAATATTAGTTTTTCTCATGCTTGAATCAATCCGAAACAACTCTGCAATTTACGGAACGTTCGAATGTATCGGTCGAGACTAGTCGTGATGTCGCTTACTTTAATTACGTGCGTGGAATGGAACGTGTTCAAACGTCGTCTGAAACATTTAGACCATCTAATGCTTAGATTATTTAATTATTTTTTAGTGTGATTGGCAGATAAAAATTTAACACATGAGAATAAAAAGTAATTGTTAGATTTTGTAATTTATTGCTAAAATGCTTGATGAAAATTTTATTTTACGAAAAAATATAAAAATTACATTACCAACCAAACACAAAATACGTATATTATATTTCTGGGTTTGTAAACTTAAAATATCCGTTTTAAATCATTATGGTATAAATAAAAATGTGACATTGTGACATGCCGAAATCATCAAGAGTGATCGAATAATATTTAAAACGTGAGATCACGTTCCATTTCACGCAAACCAGACTTACACTAACTTGTACTTTCGTCAATAAAATAATCAAAACAACTCTAAACTAATCTAGTATTATGCTAACATGGCATGAATTTGCGCTGGCATTGGCTCCACCTACACTAACCTAATATTTACAACTATTCTTTATAAACGTTCATTTTAAACATATTTCCTGAATCATAGAAAAATACATTTTCTGTAACATTAAATACATCCATATATCCTAATATATTACTATTTAAAAGAACCTTTTTGTTAATGTAACTATATTTTCCAAAGGTGGTACGTTTTAAAGCAATTTCTGAATTGTGACGCATTAACATTTCTAAAAATAAACTACAAGTAATCGTTCGAATGCTTTCGTCAGAATAATTTAACGGTCAATAATATACCTAAATATATACAAAAATGGGTATATGAACTACGACTTATATAACTAAAAATATGACACGTGGATTAGCCGGGCATCCATTCGGCCACACTTTAAATTTCCAACCTCCAGATCAGTATAAGCATATAATGAAAATAAAGAAATGTGTAAAAGTTCTGAAATAATCATGGAAACATAAATGGCAACACAGCTAACAAATAAAAATGAATAACAAAAAGTCTCAGCTCATCGTAATTGCTTTGTCGAGCCAATTACGAATCTTTAATTGACCCACAAGACTCATATTGATAAACTTTTCAAAATAAGAAAATTCACTACAAAATATACTAACAAAGTCAAAACTTCAAAACGGCAGCGAAATTTAAATTGTGGCTGAATGTATAACCCAATGAATTAATTCTGAATTAATGAAATCAATGGTTTCAACATGTCAAATACATGACTTAATACATTAGAGTTATGTAATTAAGATACGGAGGGAAAACATCTTTGGGGGATATTAAATGATGTAAAGGAAAAAAAGATTTTTAAATTCAGAATGTGACCTTATATCTATTAAAATGTACAACTACCAAAACAATTAGGCGGAGTTATAAAAACGAATACAAACATGGAATTGTACATCTCCGACTTAAATGAAAAAAAAAACTCTTATAAAACTCTAACAAATAAATTAAGTAACACCAGAATACAAAGTTCCGTTTGGCACTAATCTAATACTTGAGATAAACTTCTGTTTGTTACGGAAATGCATTGACATAAAAAAAAATCATTGGACGTTTTCATACAAAATATTTTTTTTGAGATTTATGCATTTATGGCAGGAATATCCTCAGTGTTATTATTTCATATATTTGAAATATAGATGAGATATAGCATCAGATGTTTTATTAAGTTTGTTTTGATAACATATGGACATTTATAAAAAGTGTGACTATAGACTGCACTGTGATAAATTACTTAATCAATTTTAATTTGAATCAACAACACAATTAAATATTTCATAATTGAATTAGTTTAGTAAAAATATGATGAGATTGGCTATTTAAACTAGCAAAAAATATAGGTTATTTTGTATGAAAACGCGATCACAATATTTGTAAACCAATATAACAAGATTGAAGCCAGGTGTTGGCCAGTGTGACGTCAGACTCCCATGAATATCCAGGGTCATCATCTGCCCCGTCCGTGGAACTGTGTGTTGTGTAGTGTGAGGTCAGGGCACGTCCCGGGAATGTACCGCGCGCTGTAGACATCGACCCACGAGCTCCAGCTTACTGAGGTACGCGCCCGCCGCCTCGCCGCGCGGGGAACTGTGGCTGGGGGACACGGACAAAGCAAACAATCATTTCTTGAGTGGTAGAACTATGCTGTAGACAGTTTTGTCTACAGCATGAATGGGCCGGCTCGATCGGGTCGTTACCACTGTCTCGCACAAAACCGATGTAAAGTAGCGGCTTGCTGCTGCGGTTCGTACGGTGAGTGATATATCCGGAAGCCCAAATACCTCTCCCCTTCCCAATCCCTAACTATCCCTTTCCTTTAAGGTCGGCAACGCGCCCGTGATTCTTTTGGTATTGAGGGCGTACATGGGTGGTAGAGATCACTTACCATCAGGTGACCCACTTGCTCGTGTACCGGCTTATGATATAACAAAAAAAAATGTGGTATACATGTAACACCTCTGCCTACCCCTTAGGGGGTAATAGGCATGGGTGCGTATGTACTAATTAATACAACATATTGTATGTGCACTTACCTCAATATGAACGGATCATCTCGCGGCGAGCTAGGATACGGTGAACGACGGTGATAGTCTACTGCGAAAATAAAAATAGTTAAAGATTTTTTAATATTTTTCATTTTTATTTTTTTATTTAAGTTTTCTAGCAGACAACACTAATATTAGAATAGTACTTAAGTTGTAATGCAAGTCCAATTTCTTTTTTTGTCTTTCTATGTAGTTGAATAGTTTAATAGTTTTAATAGTTTTGGTTAAAACCGTTTTTTTTCTCATTTTGGGTAACGAACTTATAATAAATCGATACAAATATGTACCGCATCATGATAACTTACAATGTGGAGAGGCAGAGGCGGAGGCTGGAGTGCCGAGCGCGAGTGCGAGCGCGAGGTCCCTCCGCAGTGAACCTCGTGGCCCCGACACGGTGGCATTGCTCACGTCCAGCTTCTGTGGTGTTTGAAACCCTTGGCCTTGCCCCATGCCTTGTCCGCTACTGTCATTAACATTTTTCAAATATTCAATTTAAAGTGATACAACCACGCTGTAGACATTCTTATCTATACTATGAATGGACCGGGTCGACTGGGTTGTTACCATCTCACAGAAAACTGATAAGTAGCAGTTTGTTGTTGTGTTTTGTACGGTAAGTGAAATATCCGTCCATTTTTAACTCCCGACAAACAAAGTGTTACAAGTTTAACCTGATTGTTTGTTTGTGTAGTGTTTATTCGTTTAAAAGGCAATTTAAGAAGGTAATCGAGAAGGTTGATAACTGTTTGAATATCTGTTGAACTATTATTAATTATTTTACTACACATTAATTGGAATAAATAAATAACATTTATCCGCATGTTACAAGTGCCTCAGTATGAGTGTGAGTGTATGGATGTGTACATGTGTACGTGTGTACGTGTGCTTACGTGTTCGTGCGCTGGTTGTTCTTCAGCAGCGCATTGGCGGAGAGCGCGCGCACGTGCAGGCGGCGCCGCACCAGGAACCGCGCGCGCAGTATGAGTGTGAGTGTATGGGTGTGTACATGTGTACGTGTGTACGTGTGCTTACGTGTTCGTGCGCTGGTTGTTCTTCAGCAGCGCATTGGCGGAGAGCGCGCGCACGTGCAGGCGGCGCCGCACCAGGAACCGCGCGCGCAGTATGAGTGTGAGTGTATGGGTGTGTACATGTGTACGTGTGTACGTGTGCTTACGTGTTCGTGCGCTGGTTGTTCTTCAGCAGCGCATTGGCGGAGAGCGCGCGCACGTGCAGGCGGCGCCGCACCAGGAACCGCGCGCGCAGTATGAGTGTGAGTGTATGGGTGTGTACATGTGTACGTGTGTACGTGTGCTTACGTGTTCGTGCGCTGGTTGTTCTTCAGCAGCGCATTGGCGGAGAGCGCGCGCACGTGCAGGCGGCGCCGCACCAGGAACCGCGCGCGCAGTATGAGTGTGAGTGTATGGGTGTGTACATGTGTACGTGTGTACGTGTGCTTACGTGTTCGTGCGCTGGTTGTTCTTCAGCAGCGCATTGGCGGAGAGCGCGCGCACGTGCAGGCGGCGCCGCACCAGGAACCGCGCGCGCAGTATGAGTGTGAGTGTATGGGTGTGTACATGTGTACGTGTGTACGTGTGCTTACGTGTTCGTGCGCTGGTTGTTCTTCAGCAGCGCATTGGCGGAGAGCGCGCGCACGTGCAGGCGGCGCCGCACCAGGAACCGCGCGCGCAGTATGAGTGTGAGTGTATGGGTGTGTACATGTGTACGTGTGTACGTGTGCTTACGTGTTCGTGCGCTGGTTGTTCTTCAGCAGCGCATTGGCGGAGAGCGCGCGCACGTGCAGGCGGCGCCGCACCAGGAACCGCGCGCGCAGTATGAGTGTGAGTGTATGGGTGTGTACATGTGTACGTGTGTACGTGTGCTTACGTGTTCGTGCGCTGGTTGTTCTTCAGCAGCGCATTGGCGGAGAGCGCGCGCACGTGCAGGCGGCGCCGCACCAGGAACCGCGCGCGCAGTATGAGTGTGAGTGTATGGGTGTGTACATGTGTACGTGTGTACGTGTGCTTACGTGTTCGTGCGCTGGTTGTTCTTCAGCAGCGCATTGGCGGAGAGCGCGCGCACGTGCAGGCGGCGCCGCACCAGGAACCGCGCGCGCAGTATGAGTGTGAGTGTATGGGTGTGTACATGTGTACGTGTGTACGTGTGCTTACGTGTTCGTGCGCTGGTTGTTCTTCAGCAGCGCATTGGCGGAGAGCGCGCGCACGTGCAGGCGGCGCCGCACCAGGAACCGCGCGCGCAGTATGAGTGTGAGTGTATGGGTGTGTACATGTGTACGTGTGTACGTGTGCTTACGTGTTCGTGCGCTGGTTGTTCTTCAGCAGCGCATTGGCGGAGAGCGCGCGCACGTGCAGGCGGCGCCGCACCAGGAACCGCGCGCGCAGTATGAGTGTGAGTGTATGGGTGTGTACATGTGTACGTGTGTACGTGTGCTTACGTGTTCGTGCGCTGGTTGTTCTTCAGCAGCGCATTGGCGGAGAGCGCGCGCACGTGCAGGCGGCGCCGCACCAGGAACCGCGCGCGCAGTATGAGTGTGAGTGTATGGGTGTGTACATGTGTACGTGTGTACGTGTGCTTACGTGTTCGTGCGCTGGTTGTTCTTCAGCAGCGCATTGGCGGAGAGCGCGCGCACGTGCAGGCGGCGCCGCACCAGGAACCGCGCGCGCAGTATGAGTGTGAGTGTATGGGTGTGTACATGTGTACGTGTGTACGTGTGCTTACGTGTTCGTGCGCTGGTTGTTCTTCAGCAGCGCATTGGCGGAGAGCGCGCGCACGTGCAGGCGGCGCCGCACCAGGAACCGCGCGCGCAGTATGAGTGTGAGTGTATGGGTGTGTACATGTGTACGTGTGTACGTGTGCTTACGTGTTCGTGCGCTGGTTGTTCTTCAGCAGCGCATTGGCGGAGAGCGCGCGCACGTGCAGGCGGCGCCGCACCAGGAACCGCGCGCGCAGTATGAGTGTGAGTGTATGGGTGTGTACATGTGTACGTGTGTACGTGTGCTTACGTGTTCGTGCGCTGGTTGTTCTTCAGCAGCGCATTGGCGGAGAGCGCGCGCACGTGCAGGCGGCGCCGCACCAGGAACCGCGCGCGCAGTATGAGTGTGAGTGTATGGGTGTGTACATGTGTACGTGTGTACGTGTGCTTACGTGTTCGTGCGCTGGTTGTTCTTCAGCAGCGCATTGGCGGAGAGCGCGCGCACGTGCAGGCGGCGCCGCACCAGGAACCGCGCGCGCAGTATGAGTGTGAGTGTATGGGTGTGTACATGTGTACGTGTGTACGTGTGCTTACGTGTTCGTGCGCTGGTTGTTCTTCAGCAGCGCATTGGCGGAGAGCGCGCGCACGTGCAGGCGGCGCCGCACCAGGAACCGCGCGCGCAGTATGAGTGTGAGTGTATGGGTGTGTACATGTGTACGTGTGTACGTGTGCTTACGTGTTCGTGCGCTGGTTGTTCTTCAGCAGCGCATTGGCGGAGAGCGCGCGCACGTGCAGGCGGCGCCGCACCAGGAACCGCGCGCGCAGTATGAGTGTGAGTGTATGGGTGTGTACATGTGTACGTGTGTACGTGTGCTTACGTGTTCGTGCGCTGGTTGTTCTTCAGCAGCGCATTGGCGGAGAGCGCGCGCACGTGCAGGCGGCGCCGCACCAGGAACCGCGCGCGCAGTATGAGTGTGAGTGTATGGGTGTGTACATGTGTACGTGTGTACGTGTGCTTACGTGTTCGTGCGCTGGTTGTTCTTCAGCAGCGCATTGGCGGAGAGCGCGCGCACGTGCAGGCGGCGCCGCACCAGGAACCGCGCGCGCAGTATGAGTGTGAGTGTATGGGTGTGTACATGTGTACGTGTGTACGTGTGCTTACGTGTTCGTGCGCTGGTTGTTCTTCAGCAGCGCATTGGCGGAGAGCGCGCGCACGTGCAGGCGGCGCCGCACCAGGAACCGCGCGCGCAGTATGAGTGTGAGTGTATGGGTGTGTACATGTGTACGTGTGTACGTGTGCTTACGTGTTCGTGCGCTGGTTGTTCTTCAGCAGCGCATTGGCGGAGAGCGCGCGCACGTGCAGGCGGCGCCGCACCAGGAACCGCGCGCGCAGTATGAGTGTGAGTGTATGGGTGTGTACATGTGTACGTGTGTACGTGTGCTTACGTGTTCGTGCGCTGGTTGTTCTTCAGCAGCGCATTGGCGGAGAGCGCGCGCACGTGCAGGCGGCGCCGCACCAGGAACCGCGCGCGCAGTATGAGTGTGAGTGTATGGGTGTGTACATGTGTACGTGTGTACGTGTGCTTACGTGTTCGTGCGCTGGTTGTTCTTCAGCAGCGCATTGGCGGAGAGCGCGCGCACGTGCAGGCGGCGCCGCACCAGGAACCGCGCGCGCAGTATGAGTGTGAGTGTATGGGTGTGTACATGTGTACGTGTGTACGTGTGCTTACGTGTTCGTGCGCTGGTTGTTCTTCAGCAGCGCATTGGCGGAGAGCGCGCGCACGTGCAGGCGGCGCCGCACCAGGAACCGCGCGCGCAGTATGAGTGTGAGTGTATGGGTGTGTACATGTGTACGTGTGTACGTGTGCTTACGTGTTCGTGCGCTGGTTGTTCTTCAGCAGCGCATTGGCGGAGAGCGCGCGCACGTGCAGGCGGCGCCGCACCAGGAACCGCGCGCGCAGTATGAGTGTGAGTGTATGGGTGTGTACATGTGTACGTGTGTACGTGTGCTTACGTGTTCGTGCGCTGGTTGTTCTTCAGCAGCGCATTGGCGGAGAGCGCGCGCACGTGCAGGCGGCGCCGCACCAGGAACCGCGCGCGCAGTATGAGTGTGAGTGTATGGGTGTGTACATGTGTACGTGTGTACGTGTGCTTACGTGTTCGTGCGCTGGTTGTTCTTCAGCAGCGCATTGGCGGAGAGCGCGCGCACGTGCAGGCGGCGCCGCACCAGGAACCGCGCGCGCAGTATGAGTGTGAGTGTATGGGTGTGTACATGTGTACGTGTGTACGTGTGCTTACGTGTTCGTGCGCTGGTTGTTCTTCAGCAGCGCATTGGCGGAGAGCGCGCGCACGTGCAGGCGGCGCCGCACCAGGAACCGCGCGCGCAGTATGAGTGTGAGTGTATGGGTGTGTACATGTGTACGTGTGTACGTGTGCTTACGTGTTCGTGCGCTGGTTGTTCTTCAGCAGCGCATTGGCGGAGAGCGCGCGCACGTGCAGGCGGCGCCGCACCAGGAACCGCGCGCGCAGTATGAGTGTGAGTGTATGGGTGTGTACATGTGTACGTGTGTACGTGTGCTTACGTGTTCGTGCGCTGGTTGTTCTTCAGCAGCGCATTGGCGGAGAGCGCGCGCACGTGCAGGCGGCGCCGCACCAGGAACCGCGCGCGCAGTATGAGTGTGAGTGTATGGGTGTGTACATGTGTACGTGTGTACGTGTGCTTACGTGTTCGTGCGCTGGTTGTTCTTCAGCAGCGCATTGGCGGAGAGCGCGCGCACGTGCAGGCGGCGCCGCACCAGGAACCGCGCGCGCAGTATGAGTGTGAGTGTATGGGTGTGTACATGTGTACGTGTGTACGTGTGCTTACGTGTTCGTGCGCTGGTTGTTCTTCAGCAGCGCATTGGCGGAGAGCGCGCGCACGTGCAGGCGGCGCCGCACCAGGAACCGCGCGCGCAGTATGAGTGTGAGTGTATGGGTGTGTACATGTGTACGTGTGTACGTGTGCTTACGTGTTCGTGCGCTGGTTGTTCTTCAGCAGCGCATTGGCGGAGAGCGCGCGCACGTGCAGGCGGCGCCGCACCAGGAACCGCGCGCGCAGTATGAGTGTGAGTGTATGGGTGTGTACATGTGTACGTGTGTACGTGTGCTTACGTGTTCGTGCGCTGGTTGTTCTTCAGCAGCGCATTGGCGGAGAGCGCGCGCACGTGCAGGCGGCGCCGCACCAGGAACCGCGCGCGCAGTATGAGTGTGAGTGTATGGGTGTGTACATGTGTACGTGTGTACGTGTGCTTACGTGTTCGTGCGCTGGTTGTTCTTCAGCAGCGCATTGGCGGAGAGCGCGCGCACGTGCAGGCGGCGCCGCACCAGGAACCGCGCGCGCAGTATGAGTGTGAGTGTATGGGTGTGTACATGTGTACGTGTGTACGTGTGCTTACGTGTTCGTGCGCTGGTTGTTCTTCAGCAGCGCATTGGCGGAGAGCGCGCGCACGTGCAGGCGGCGCCGCACCAGGAACCGCGCGCGCAGTATGAGTGTGAGTGTATGGGTGTGTACATGTGTACGTGTGTACGTGTGCTTACGTGTTCGTGCGCTGGTTGTTCTTCAGCAGCGCATTGGCGGAGAGCGCGCGCACGTGCAGGCGGCGCCGCACCAGGAACCGCGCGCGCAGTATGAGTGTGAGTGTATGGGTGTGTACATGTGTACGTGTGTACGTGTGCTTACGTGTTCGTGCGCTGGTTGTTCTTCAGCAGCGCATTGGCGGAGAGCGCGCGCACGTGCAGGCGGCGCCGCACCAGGAACCGCGCGCGCAGTATGAGTGTGAGTGTATGGGTGTGTACATGTGTACGTGTGTACGTGTGCTTACGTGTTCGTGCGCTGGTTGTTCTTCAGCAGCGCATTGGCGGAGAGCGCGCGCACGTGCAGGCGGCGCCGCACCAGGAACCGCGCGCGCAGTATGAGTGTGAGTGTATGGGTGTGTACATGTGTACGTGTGTACGTGTGCTTACGTGTTCGTGCGCTGGTTGTTCTTCAGCAGCGCATTGGCGGAGAGCGCGCGCACGTGCAGGCGGCGCCGCACCAGGAACCGCGCGCGCAGTATGAGTGTGAGTGTATGGGTGTGTACATGTGTACGTGTGTACGTGTGCTTACGTGTTCGTGCGCTGGTTGTTCTTCAGCAGCGCATTGGCGGAGAGCGCGCGCACGTGCAGGCGGCGCCGCACCAGGAACCGCGCGCGCAGTATGAGTGTGAGTGTATGGGTGTGTACATGTGTACGTGTGTACGTGTGCTTACGTGTTCGTGCGCTGGTTGTTCTTCAGCAGCGCATTGGCGGAGAGCGCGCGCACGTGCAGGCGGCGCCGCACCAGGAACCGCGCGCGCAGTATGAGTGTGAGTGTATGGGTGTGTACATGTGTACGTGTGTACGTGTGCTTACGTGTTCGTGCGCTGGTTGTTCTTCAGCAGCGCATTGGCGGAGAGCGCGCGCACGTGCAGGCGGCGCCGCACCAGGAACCGCGCGCGCAGTATGAGTGTGAGTGTATGGGTGTGTACATGTGTACGTGTGTACGTGTGCTTACGTGTTCGTGCGCTGGTTGTTCTTCAGCAGCGCATTGGCGGAGAGCGCGCGCACGTGCAGGCGGCGCCGCACCAGGAACCGCGCGCGCAGTATGAGTGTGAGTGTATGGGTGTGTACATGTGTACGTGTGTACGTGTGCTTACGTGTTCGTGCGCTGGTTGTTCTTCAGCAGCGCATTGGCGGAGAGCGCGCGCACGTGCAGGCGGCGCCGCACCAGGAACCGCGCGCGCAGTATGAGTGTGAGTGTATGGGTGTGTACATGTGTACGTGTGTACGTGTGCTTACGTGTTCGTGCGCTGGTTGTTCTTCAGCAGCGCATTGGCGGAGAGCGCGCGCACGTGCAGGCGGCGCCGCACCAGGAACCGCGCGCGCAGTATGAGTGTGAGTGTATGGGTGTGTACATGTGTACGTGTGTACGTGTGCTTACGTGTTCGTGCGCTGGTTGTTCTTCAGCAGCGCATTGGCGGAGAGCGCGCGCACGTGCAGGCGGCGCCGCACCAGGAACCGCGCGCGCAGTATGAGTGTGAGTGTATGGGTGTGTACATGTGTACGTGTGTACGTGTGCTTACGTGTTCGTGCGCTGGTTGTTCTTCAGCAGCGCATTGGCGGAGAGCGCGCGCACGTGCAGGCGGCGCCGCACCAGGAACCGCGCGCGCAGTATGAGTGTGAGTGTATGGGTGTGTACATGTGTACGTGTGTACGTGTGCTTACGTGTTCGTGCGCTGGTTGTTCTTCAGCAGCGCATTGGCGGAGAGCGCGCGCACGTGCAGGCGGCGCCGCACCAGGAACCGCGCGCGCAGTATGAGTGTGAGTGTATGGGTGTGTACATGTGTACGTGTGTACGTGTGCTTACGTGTTCGTGCGCTGGTTGTTCTTCAGCAGCGCATTGGCGGAGAGCGCGCGCACGTGCAGGCGGCGCCGCACCAGGAACCGCGCGCGCAGTATGAGTGTGAGTGTATGGGTGTGTACATGTGTACGTGTGTACGTGTGCTTACGTGTTCGTGCGCTGGTTGTTCTTCAGCAGCGCATTGGCGGAGAGCGCGCGCACGTGCAGGCGGCGCCGCACCAGGAACCGCGCGCGCAGTATGAGTGTGAGTGTATGGGTGTGTACATGTGTACGTGTGTACGTGTGCTTACGTGTTCGTGCGCTGGTTGTTCTTCAGCAGCGCATTGGCGGAGAGCGCGCGCACGTGCAGGCGGCGCCGCACCAGGAACCGCGCGCGCAGTATGAGTGTGAGTGTATGGGTGTGTACATGTGTACGTGTGTACGTGTGCTTACGTGTTCGTGCGCTGGTTGTTCTTCAGCAGCGCATTGGCGGAGAGCGCGCGCACGTGCAGGCGGCGCCGCACCAGGAACCGCGCGCGCAGCGCAGCCATCACAGCGCGCGCCACGCATCTACACGCACGCACCATACAATACAATACAATGCAATACAATACAATGCAATACAATACAATACAATATAATACAATGCAATACAATACATATTTAATGTATTACTAATTAAACCTAATTGAACATTTATATAAATAAACTATTTAAGATTTATAATGGGCTAAAAACGATATTTTCCTAACAACCTTTGCATGGACAAATAGACAGAAAACATACTTATAAATGACCTACGATCTGACCACACAGATAACACAGAACATCTTACCAAGCATACTATAACATTATTTTAATAAAACTATTCCTGACCCACAGCTGATATATCCAATAGAATTATATCAAAAACTATTTTGAAGTTAACATAATGGTTATATTATATGCTTTAATTTCAAAATGTGTAATTGAAAAGATCAAAAATATAAAATCTCCTATATTACTTCTTTTTATAAATAAAAATCAACAACAGCATAGATTCGAATAAAAAAAATAATAATCATGAAATGAAAACATAACATAGCAAACATCACAAAAAATATTTAACTAAGCTAAATACAAAAATATATATTTCACCTGAATCGATTCTTGCCGCGACTCCTGGGTGGTGTTTCGGAGGAGGGTAGACACAAGTTCTTCTCGAGCTGCGTGTAGCCATCCACCACGCGCTGCAGGTAACGCTTCTGCCACACCAGCGCCTTGCGGTAGCTCTCAAGTCTCAAGCACCGACCGTGAAGGTAGCGGATCTGTGCCCAAAATGCATCAGTTAGCAACTGACTCTAGGGTGCAGGTATGTGGCAAAGAATCTCAGCAAAAAAAAAATGAGTTGTAAAATATCTAACACAACATTATTTTCTCATATTTTTTTTATAACACCAATCTGTCCTAACATAAATAAAATAAAACGTAAGTTTAAAGTTCACCATAGCTGAACTAATTTTGATGGAGATACCTACATATTAATAATGTATTAATAGTAATAAGCTTGAGCTAACATTAGAGTTTGATTTATTTAAAAAATTTGACAAAAAAGATAATACTTATACCAATTATAAATGGGGCCTTGTATGTTGGTCTTCATAGTACATACGCATAGCCTTATACCAAATAAAAATCTCTAGCCATCCGACGTTAAACTCAAGTAGAGCTAGGATAACTATTCGTAATTTCAAACCTCCAAAATCAACACAAAACTTCTTAGTAACCAAACTTTATTATCACAAAGAATGTTGGCATAAAACTCTACTCAAAATTAGAACACAACTGATATTTACAGAAGAATGTCACATCGCGTCAACGCGACAGCACATAGCTTTTCACTCCGCGAACAATACGCAAATACAATAATACAAACGGTGGGCAAATTTGACGATATCATGAGAGTGTAGACACGAGGGTTGGGGAAACATGGAGCCGATTAAAAGCGACGCGGTGAAATTGCCAGATATGATGTAAGAATTTTGTAATTTACGATTCGTTAGATTTGTTTAATGGTCATACTGCCGTGGTAGTGCATGAAGTATGTCATTTCAGACGCCCTTTATGCCCTTTAGTTTGAAGAAGCATTTACACAAGCCGGCATGATTCTGGTGACAACCGATTAACTCATTGTTTGTCGGTGGTCGCTGGTTTTTTTTTTGGACTGCATTGCGCTTACCATCAGGTGTAGTGGAGTTACTTTGCCGTGCTCGGATGAAAAAAAAACCCTGAAAGCCACAACATCGCCCGTGACTAATAATTACAGAGCTGTCATTCTTGCACGTAGGCCTGATAACGCTGTATTTAAAATCTAAAGTCTACTACAATTTTAATGACTTAGAATATTTGTATAATATAGAAGTAAACAGTGTAGTAGTATGTACGTAGTAGCCGATAGTCTTTTTCCTAGCAGCGTCTGTCTGTCTATCTGCTTATTTCTGCTAAACTACGCAACGGATTTGGACGCCCTTTTCACAATAATATTTATATTACGCTATAACACATGAGAGTAGGACAGTAATATTCCTGCGATGAAACCACGAGGGACAGATAGTGTTCTATAATATATTGTCCATGCTATCCAAAAACACAAATGTGAGAAGTTGTTTTTAAAGCAAATCTAATCTCTGTTGATACAGCATGTGCGGCGACCACCCGTCGTTCACAAAGACGGAGCTGAACGTGAAAGAGTCCAAGATGGAAGCCAACAAGGACAAGGACAAGGAGAAGATAACTATGTCTCGCACGAGGATATCTCCTACGGTATTCTATTTACATATTAGTGCAAAATTTCAGAAATAAAATTATCAGTACACCTACATGTTTAATATAGGTTTAGCCTGTCATAATATTGCCAGGTATTCTTAAGTTACGTGTATATTAACTATTATTAACCGCTCGCTTTAACGGTGAAGGACATATCGTGAGGAAACCTGCAAACCTGAGAACTAGATAGGATTTTTCGAAGGTATGTGAGGCTTGCCAACCCGCATTAGGCCAGCGTGGTGGACTAAGGCCTAACCCGTCTCATTCAATAGGGGAGGTCCGTACCCAGCAGGAATGTATATAATACAGGGTTAGTATATCTAAACTAATATTATAAAGAGGACATATTTGATTGTTTGCATTGAATAGGCTCTGAAACTACTAGACCGATTAGAAAAATTCTTTCATCATTAGAATCCTACATTATCCCTGATAAACAGACGATATCGATAACATAACGGTGCAGAATTTTACGCGGGCGGAGCCGCGAGCGAATGCTAGTTATACTATATAAATAAATTTGTTAATGCTGATGGCTCGCTAATTAAACGACGATTAGTTTTTGGATATAGCATCAAGCTAGTTAAATTAGAGGGATTTGAATTTACTTTAAATTAGATTTCAATAACGCCCTTTTTGAAAATCTGGTTTTAATTAGGAGTTTTCATCCATTATGGACATGCCAACCCAATCATACCTTATTAAAATACAAAAAACAACAACTATTTTTACTCATAATAAAATTGCATTATAATTGTAGTCATCCCGCACCGAACCGTCCGAGTTCCGCGGCCGCGCTACATCCGAGCACGCGCTGCGCATGTCGGAGACGCGGCGACGCGTGCGCTCGTTGGAACTCGTGCAGCGACCTGACGTCAACATCGCTACTGCGGCGGGGAATAGGACGCTAGTACAAGGTAATTGACGACGATTATAACTATTTCGAATTAAATTTATAAGTGCGACATAAAATCTATCGACTTGAGCTATGGAACCGATGGGATCTGCTCCCTTAGAATGCAAACATTAAATAAAAAAAAAGTGTGCGTCCTGGGACGCTCGACAGAAGTGATAACTTAAACTAATGTGGGTTAAAGTGAGAGCGGAGAAGCCTGCATACTCCTACCGTATGCGTGAGAGAAAGGGAAGCCAGACAAAGTGGCGCCGTAAAGCGTTACGTTACGGTGCCACTCTGTCTGGCTTCCTTTGACGCGTTACGTTACGAAGTCCGGTCAAAGCCGTGTCAAAGTCGTGTCAAAGCCGTGTCAAAGTCTTGTCAAAGTCGTGTCAATGTCGTGGCAAAGTCGTGTCAAAGTCGTGTCACAGTCGTGTCAAAGCCGTGTCAAAGCCGTGTCAAACCCGTCTCAAAGTCGTCTCAAAGTCGTGTCAAAGCCGTGTCAAAGTCGTCTCAAAGTCGTGTCAAAGCCGTGTCAAAGCCGTGTCAAAGTCGTGTCAAAGCCGTGTCAAAGTCGTGTCAAAGCCGTGTCAAAGTCGTGTCAAAGCCGTGTCAAAGTCGTGTCAAAGCCGTGTCAAAGTCGTGTCACAGTCGTGTCAAAGCCGTGTCAAAGTCGTGTCAAAGCCGTGTCAAAGCCGTGTCAAAGCCGTGTCAAAGCCGTGGCAAAGTCGTGGCAAAGTCGTGGCAAAGTCGTGTCAAAGTCGTTTCAAAGTCCGATCCAAGCCGACTGGTCACTGTGTGGCGCCACCTGGGACTTCGAATGATCTTGATTGATGATTATCGATGTTCCAGGGAGGTCGGCTAACGCTGGCTGGTCGATGGACCGCTCGCGTTACGGAACGTTTCGGTTCACCCTCCCATAAGAAGTTATCACTTCAAAAACGAAACGTTCCATTGCGTCGTCTTAGATTTGTATTGGAAAAGGTCGCATGTTGGTGTCTAGACCAATCACAATCAAACGGCACGAACTTTTGTCTCGTGTTTTTACGCCACATTTTAACCGAGTGATTCTCTGTGACTTACTGCTTGGGCTTGGAATTTCTGCCCTGTTTGACAGGTTCGCCACCGTCCACCGCCATTGTGAGCTTATTATCGATGAACCGTGGCTACATGAGATAAGCCTCCGCCTATCCTTTTCGGTGTAAGCTTTGATGTTGGCCGGTGAATACGGGAATTTCAAGTCAAATAAACGATGAATGTTTTTCGGTCTCTTTTTCGGTTTTGGAGAAATATTAATATCACTCACAGAATGTTGGAGCCACGATAATTGGACCTACTTACGCAAACAGGAACCAGCCCACAACAAGTTCAAATGGAGATACTGATTTTGTTTTGCGAAACTCGTTAATTTAAATTGATATTAATACTGCATTTTTTTGCAAAATCGTACATGGAATACTATATTTCATGCCCGATTTTCCCAAAACCTACAAAAAAAAAAAATTAGTTCAAATTATTGAATTTCGTAAAACAATATTAGTATCTCCATTTGAACTTGCTGTGGGTTGGTTCCTTTTTGCGTAAGTAGGTTCATTTCTCCCCGAGTCCCAGTGTAATTACTTGACGCGAATCAATTAATTTATATCCTAGTATTACGATATAACAATTTATTTGTAGCTGCACTGGGCTCGTTCCGGTGGCCGCCATACCTGTTAGCGGTGTGGGTGTTGGTGTTAGTGCTTACCCACGTGCTGCACTGCCTCGTGGGACTGCTCGAAAGAGCATTACCTGGCCTCAGGTACATTATTATGGCCTGCGGGCTTAACATATGCGCCTCTTGATAATTTTGTCTTTTCGATTTTTTTCCTCGTTTATCTTTGAGTCTATCAAAACTAACATCCCAGCCCAGTATTCAAGCGACTTGAAAAAATATTGTCATCTCGCTTTCTCCTGCTATCTCTGTCTGTTATCACTCGTTTTCTCTATGTCGTTGCGGTACACCACGAATCTTGTTGGAATTGACAAACTCGAGTGGCACTTGACTTAACAATAGTCAGATGAGAAAATCTAAAATCCATTTTCCAAACAAATGTAATACTTTTTTTACAGAAATTTCTGTCAATACTTCCGAACGTGGGCTGAAGACTCGTGGAAAGCTGAAACTGACCTCAACCACCGTCTGTACCCGATGGCAGTGGCCTGTCTCACCGGCCTACTCTACACCATTTACTTTGGACTCTATGCTTTGTACTGCATCGTCGTGTGGACCATAGAGCCACTGTGCACCGAGGTGGAAGACAAAAGGAGTTCCGCTTTGATTGAAGAGCCGAAAGTCACTAATTATATTGAGGAGGTGAACAGTAAAGTAAATTCTAGCGTGAAACAATAACCGTGTTGAAAATGATAAGCGATACGTGCTGTGGTTTGGTATAATATTTATGAAAGGAAATTTATAATGTTTTACAATGTTACGACAAATATAATAACTTCTAAAACAGAGGTTTTAATTTTTTGCTATATACATAACTAGCGGTATTTACTTTCGTTAATAATCGGTAAAAGTTACAAACATCCTCTCTTTTATTGTTTTCAGTGGTTAAAGATTGATGAGGCGTATAGGGCGGGTGTAGTGACTAATTACAGCTCAGGTTAGTAAAAACAACCATCTTGAAGTCGAAGCAAATCTCGTTGTTAGTACACCCAATCCTTCCTTCCTTCCACCTGCCCTTATCCCACTCGCAGTGGTGTCGGCGCAACATGATTTTTTTATTTTTTTTTATTTCATGTTACAGAAAGATTTGGCATGTAATTATTACGACCGGTCGCCTGTCCAATCAAAACCAAAATCTTTATTCATCATGTAGCCTAAGAAAGCGCTTATGACAGGTCAAGTACAGAACATTTGTCATTAATAAAACTTAAAATTAAGGGAACTTTGGAATAACCGCCGAATAACCTGCCGCCAACCCCTCTGGGGAGAAAACACCCAGATATGAAACAAATATTTGTGGATTACACAAACTTTTGGCGCGGTGCGGGAATCGAGCCCATGGCCTCTCGCTTCACAGCCGGCTCCTCGTCCGTTGTGAGAGCCAGCCACGTAGGCTGTCACACCACTTTATACCTGCCAATCTTTCTTAATCACTTTCAACAAACAACAGAAGGTCTATAGAACACAATACTCACAGCCTGCTCCTTCTCATCCGTGGTCCTGGCCTGCAGCTCCGCCTCCAGTTTCTCCACCTTGGCTGTGAGCTGCTGCTTCTCACTCCTGAGGGTCTGCAGCTCAGGATTAGCCGTGTCGGCGAGACATCGCTTCAGTGTCGCTATCTCACGTGCCAGTTCAGTTTTATGGCTTTGGATTTCAGTCTAAAGAATAGAAGTACATTATTGATAAGAGAAACCGCGAGATCAGAAATCCCTCGTCCCTTTCCGACTCTTTAATTGTCCTCTTTTCCTCTATGGTAGGCAACGTATCCATAATTTAAAAGGTGGTAGGTCCTTCGTATGCGAGAGGCCGTCTGGGTCGGTACCACCGCTTTGTCTATTTTTGCCGCCAAATAACAGTGTGTAAGCACTGTTGTGTTTCGATTTGAAGGACACTGAAGCGAATGAAATTACTGGGCATTATGAGACTTAACATCTTATATCTCGGGGTGACGAGCGCACTTCAGTGCCATGCAGTGCTTTATAATTCAAAGTTCTGTATGGTGTTGCTTCTGTTTATGGACAGGCGTGGCGATCGCCTTGCGCCATCAAGCGATCGCCTTGCTCGTTTGGTCATTCAATAAAAAAAAGGAGTATCACCGTGCAATAAAACATAAGCTTACATAACCTAAACATATACGACATGTATTGACAGGCGAAAAATAATGCTCTGACCTAAAATTAAAATTTTAATTTTTTTGCCAAGAACAAAAAAAGAGGAACATGTTTATCAACAACAATCATTTCAATTCGAATTGTGTTATACTCACCAGTGCGTCATTAATAGGTTTCTGTCGAGTAGTGGAAGTGAGTTTCCTCTCCAATTCAGCGATAGTAGTGCTCTGCGTGCTCAGCAGTTCTTTAGCTCGGACCAACTCCAAGCTTGTGTCATGTTTTTGTCTACAACAAGTAATATTGTAAATGATACAGTGGCAGTTCTGTAACAACTCATTTGGACTAATATAAAAAAGAAATATTGATTTTATTTTATGTAGAGATAAACACTGCAAATACTGAATTATAACATTTCTATTCACTACACTACGCCTGTATAACATAGGCTATACTTCATAGCAATAAGTGACCTTGGTGCCCGCCAGATATCAATTTAAAGTTAGTTTGTATTAAGTTAGAATTACTAAACATTCCTTCCTTTTCTAATAATTCTTTCTTTTCTCTTTTCTTTCTTTTTCCTTTTCTAAGCAATCATTACCCATAAAATTCTTTCACTAAAAGAAACCCACAAGTAAAATAGTGACTCACAGACTACGGTGACTACGGTGACTCACAGATATCGATTTTATAGTCACACAACCTTAAAACATGTAAAAATAAAACGGCGGTCACTTTTTTTCAATTTAGACATCGGATCTATCATTTGTAACCTTGGGGCGTCCCAAATATCGTTTTTAATTCAACCGGTTTTAAAATAATAAAAATACCGGCCACTTTTTATCATTGGTAACTACTTGTAGGGTGCAAGGATACGCCGGGGCCGCCCCACATGCGCCGAAGAAGGTCACCGCGGGGTTTTTAGTTGGTATTTGTCGTCATAGGGTGTACATAGTGTAGGGGCTCGGCCCAGCGGTCGCCCGGATGTTTTCCATCTCTCCCGGGCGGCTCAACGCTGGGACTTAAGGCCGGCAAAGCCCAACATAACCATCCTGCCTCCCCCTGGGCGGGACGGTAGCAATAAAAAGCTTTAATAAAAAAATATCGTACCTGTTGAGTTGCGCGAGTTGTTCAGTGAGCTTGTTGCAGGCGTCCGTCCTTGCGTCGAGTTCTCTCTG
Organism: Amorpha juglandis; assembly: GCA_949126905.1. Classification (NCBI taxonomy): domain Eukaryota; kingdom Metazoa; phylum Arthropoda; class Insecta; order Lepidoptera; family Sphingidae; genus Amorpha; species Amorpha juglandis. Next base: position 15,200,884 of record OX421381.1, on the reverse strand, counting down.
CGCGTGCAACTTGGTGTGGTCCAGCATGGCCTGCAGGTCTAGATAACGGCTGCGCTCCACTTCCAGCTTCGACTTCAGGAGTGACACCTCGCCTTTCAGACGCTCCATCATTTCGATCTGTTGACAAATAGCAGCAAAATTGTGTTAAGAATGTGGTATCCTGGTTTTCTGGTGGTAGGATATCCATATCCGCCCGGATAGCGACCACTGTACACATGCTGTTAAAACCTGCCTCAGTGATCCACACGCCTTGTGTGGATCGCGTTCTAGGATCAGCCAGTGTATATCCGGTTCTCCCGAGGGGTTTGCGACATGACTTGATTGGGGCGGATATAGGGGTACATATTTGTATCCCTGTGCTTGCATTGGTCATCGGCTTGTCCTGTCGAAGGCCCCTCGATTTGCTTCTTCCCTCTCCAAAGAGGGACTCTGGCTGGCATGACTGGTGTCCACCGATAAATACATTGTTTGTCGGTGGTCACTGGTTTTTTGAACTGCATTACGCTTACCATCAGGTGTAGTGCAGTCACTTTACCGTGCTCGGATAAAAAATAACAAAAAAAAAGTGTGCGTCTCGGGACGCTCGACAGAAGTGATAACTTAAAAACTAATATGGGTTAAAGTAAGATAAGAGGAGTCTGCCTGCTGCTGCCGTATGCATGAGAGAAAGGGAAGCCAGACAGAGTGGCGCCGTAACGCGTTACGTTACGGCGCCACTCTGTCTGGCTTCCCTTTAACGCGTTACGATACGAAGTCTGGTCAAAGTCCTGATAAATTTCGGTCGAAGTCCGGTCAAAGTTCAGTCAAAGTCCGGTCAAAGTCCAGTCAAAGTCTGATCACTGTGTGACCTGGGATTTCGAAATTATCGATGTTCCAAGGAGGTCGGCTAATGCTGGCTGGTCGATGGACCGCTCGCGTTACGGAATGTTTCGGTTCATCCTCCCATAAGAAGTTATCACTTAGATGAAGATTATAATTGTCTGGAATAGTATGAGCTTTCACATACCTCGTTAGCATGACAGTCGGTCCTCTGGCCGGTGCTGGCGAGCTGATGCTCGAGCGCTGCGAGGCGGGCGCGCTGCTGCTGCAGCTGCTGCTGCGACTGCACCTCCGACTGCATCGCACTCTCCAGCCGGCGCTTCAGGATCTGGATCATGTTCGAGTCCTGGTTCTGGACACAAAATAAACATTTACGACTCTTGTTCTTTATTATTATTCAATGTGTTACTTAATTTGGTATTTGTGATGAAAATCGATAATATTCTTTAAAAGACATCAATCATTTGAGAGAAGGGGAACGAACAGTTTTTGGGAATCTGCAAATGTGTTCCCTCCTTCCTATAATATGGGGTCTTTTAAACGGAGTGCGAAGAAGCAGTTAGGCAGGCCGACATAATCGTGCCGACCAACGATAGACACACTGTTTGTCGTTGGTCGACACTATTCCTGGATCGCACTACACTTACCATCAGGTGTGGCGTAGTCATTTAATCGTAAAAACTTTGTTGTAAAAAAACAATACAATTTCTGTATTATGGTATCAAAATCGATCTATAAAAGTACATACTATAAAATGATTGAAAGACAACTAGTATTAGTTGTAGAAGGTTATCGCTGTGTACCTGCAGCGTGTCGGAGGTGTCCTTGTGTGCGTGCAGCAACAGTCGCAGCCTCCCCGCGTTGTCGCGCTCCGCCTCGTAGCGCAGGCGATTCGTCTCGCTCTCTGTCGACAGCTTCTCACGAACCCTGGGACAAAATAGTTTTACACGTGTTTTCAATACACGCATATAGATCGACACCAACAGAACTTGTTTATATGAAATATTCTGAACGCAGCATCAATGCTATTTATTAAAAGCTTTCTATTTGTGTTGTAATGTTATCATACTTTTTGGTAAAACTGTTAAGAAAAGAAAATAAGGTGACGTTTGTCATTACATAAAATATACTCATGGAAGTTTGCCTCTGATTATTTTATAAACGTAACATTGGCGACGAGGACCCACGAATTTGATGCGAAATGGCGCTACATGGCGTTTTAAGTTTGTTTGACCATAATAGTCAATTATGGCAAACGTTTAAATCAAAGGTAGCGCAGTACTTTATCGCAAATGACGTGGTTGACGACACCAAGAAACGAGCAATACTATTGAGTGCGCTAAGCGATGGCTCATATAAGCTCGCTGCAGATTTAGCGTTACCCAAAGTGCTGGAGGATATGTTATATGGTGAAATTTTGGGAATTCTTGACAAGCATTTCACTCGTTCAAGATGTGGTTTTGCTGAGCGGTATAACTTTTATGCAGCAAGTCAGAAGCAAGACGAAACTTTTTCTCAATGGGCAGCTAGACTGCGCGGGTTAACTGAATTTTGCGCGTTTAAAAACGTAGAAGAGGCACTGAGAGATCGGTTCATCATGGGGTTATTGCCTGGAAAGGAACGAGTCAAGCTATTTGCAAGTAATATAAATGATTTGACCCTTAAACAGGCGGTTGATTTGGCGGAAAGCGTGCGAGCGGCACGTTTGGGCGCAGCAGCAGCAGCAACAGCGACGGTGCAGGAGCCGCAACACCAGCTATTTAAGATGACGCACCACTCCACAAGCTGCACTAAGGATTCTAACGGCAACACCAGAGACTCTACAAGGAATAATGATTCCAAAGGCATGTGCTCTGTATGCGGATATAGGAATCATACATCTGCTCGATGCCGATACGCAAATTATAAATGTAAAAAGTGCAACAATAAGGGTCATTTACAACGAATGTGCCAGAAAATTAATTTAATGCAAAAAGAGTTGGCTAGCGAGAGTGACGACGATGGTGAGTTATATTATATTCAATCAGTAAATGGTAAACCCATGACGGAAGAAGTTTATATCCAGGGGGTACCGTTAAAGTTTCAAATCGATACAGGTTCGGCAGTCACAGCGATTTCTGAACACACTTTTAATAGATATTTTAAAGAATCGCCATTATCACTAACCAGGACTCGACTGTTATCATATACAGGAAAGAGTATTGAATGTGCAGGAATAGCTACACTTCCGGTTTCTTACATGAATAAAACACATACTCTCGATGTTTATGTGATTCGTAACGGCGGTCCACCCCTGCTGGGTCGAGATTTCATATCTCTTTTTAAATTAGAGATTGCGCCTATTAATTTTTGTGAAAAGGGCAATAGTATTTTAAATACCTTGCAATCTCGTTATCCGTCAGTTTTTTCGAACAAATTGGGCACTTTTAATAAGTATAAAATAAAATTACATTTTAAAGAAAATATTAAGCCCGTTTTTGTCAAAGCACGTCCACTAGCTTTTGCTCTCAGAGAAAAGGTAGACAAAGAATTAGACAGGTTACTATCTTTAGGCATAATTGTTCAAACGCAACATTCTGAATATGCTTCACCTATTGTACCGGTTTTAAAACGTGACGGTTCGCTTAGGTTATGTGCAGATTATTCGGTAGCGGTGAATAAACATTTGGTTGTGGAAAAGTATCCATTGCCTACAGCTCGCGAACTATTTGCAAAATTGCATGGTGGTCAGCAATTTAGCAAGTTAGATTTATCGCAAGCTTACAATCAATTTGTTCTCGATGTGGAGTCTCAGAAAGTAACATGTATTAATACTCACCGTGGTCTTTTTAATTATACAAGGTTAGTGTTCGGACTCGCTAGTGCACCAGCTATTTTTCAACGAGCGATGGATTGCTTGTTATCTGGTATGGAAGGTGTTTTATGCATGCTTGATGATGTTTTAGTGACTGGCGTAGATGATAGCCAACACTTTACAAGACTTATCGCGGTGTTACAGAGATTTGAAGACGCGGGTTTGACTTTGCGCCAGGATAAATGTGAGTTCTTTAAAGACGAAGTTGAATATTTAGGCTATACAATCAACAAGCATGGGTTAAAGAAATCGCAAAAAAAGGTTAAAGCTATTACTGATGCATCTGTTCCAACGAATGTTAATAAATTACAATCGTTTTTAGGTCTTGTGAATTATTATCGTAGTTTCGTACCAAACGCGTCTGCTATATTAAGTCCTCTTTACAACTTATTGCAAAAGGGTAATAAATGGAATTGGGGACCGGAACATCAGTATGCTTTTAATAAAATTAAAAAATATTTATCATCTGACCAAGTTTTAGCTCATTTTGATTCCGATGCAAAGTTGATTCTAACTGTTGACGCTTCACCGTGTGGTTTAGGAGCTATTTTATCGCAAATTGGGGTAGATCAAGTAGAGCGTCCAGTGGCATATGCTTCCCGTACACTAAATTCGGCTGAGAAAAAGTATTCACAAATACAAAAGGAAGCAACAGCGATTATTTTTGGTGTGCGAAGGTTTCATCAGTATTTATATGGTCGGTCGGTACCATTTGTACTTCGCACGGACCATAAACCTTTACTGTCTATTTTCGGCCCCTATCGAGGTGTACCTGAAGTATCGGCCAATAGGTTGCAACGATATGCTATGTTTCTAGGCGGGTATAATTACACCATTGAATACATTAAAAGCGCTGATAATGCAGCAGACTATCTATCGCGGGCAAGCCTACCGGATCAAGAGGAATCTCCGATGGGGGATCTCGGATTAAATCGTAAGGATGACCGAAATAATGAATTAGACGCCGTAGAGGATCGCGCCTCATACGTAAATTTCGTTGTTGATGGTAGTTTACCGGTCACTCTTCACGATATTAGAGCCGAAACAATTAAAGATAATATTTTAAGTAACGTTATTAAGCATATTCGAAATGGTTGGCCGAAGAAAATGGTAGTTCCTGATTTGAAACCATATTTTTTATGCAAGACAGATTTGTCGTTTGAGAATGGATGTGTTATGCGAGGCCATAAGTTAGTCGTTCCTACAAGGTTAAGAAGCAAAATTTTAGAAGATTTACATAAATCTCATTTTGGCATAGTTAAGACTAAAGCTGAAGCGCGTAGTCGGTTCTGGTTCCCAGGCATGGACAGCGTTTTAGAGAATATGATTGGTAATTGTCCAGTTTGCATTCAGCTTAGGCAGTCACCATCACGCGCCCCATTAGCATGGTGGCCTTATCCGCCACAGCCATTTTTCAGAATACACATTGATCTTTTAGGTCCTCTTAATAATCGTTCTTACCTTATAATTGTAGACGCCTATTCTAAATGGGTAGAGGCCTATGAGTTAAACAACACGTCTTCATCGGTAGTTATAGGAAAGCTTTATGAATTTATGTCACGATTCGGGTTACCACATACATTGGTTAGCGATAATGGCACACAGTTTGTATCATCAGAATTTTCTAGATTTTGTATTTCAAATGGGATATCGCATGTAACGTCCCCAGCTTACCATCCGGCCAGTAATGGTCAGGCGGAAAGTTACGTAAAGATAGTCAAAAAGGGAATCAAGTCTTGTATTATGAGTAGCAGCGATAGTACACAATTAAACAATAACTATTCAAATATTTATTTGATTATCGCAATTCTGTGCATTCCACTACAGGCACTTCGCCTGCCGAATTAGTTTTCGGTCGGAAGCTTCGGTCTCGCCTGGATATAGTCAATGTAGAGAGTACGAGTAAAACAACGTCATCGCCTACTCTCGCTAAACATGTGGAAAACCAACAGTCTTTGCAGAGTAAACAATACGGAGGAAAGAATTTACAATCCTTTTCGTGTGGAGATGAAGTGTATTATAAGAAGATACTAATAAATGGTAAAAAAACATGGAATAAGGGAATTGTACTTAAAAAAAAAGGAAAAGTGACTTATTTGATAAAAGACTGTATTACTTCCGAAGAGATTAAAAAACATAAGAACCAGTTAATAGCATGTAAAGGGTTAAGTCAGAAAACGAAATCTTCGGAATCTCTTATAGACTTAAGTGATTTCTCCAGCGCTGAACCTTCCGTAAGTTCTACGTCGCAAACTACTTCCGGCAGCCCTGCGTTAGAAGTTACTTCTAGCGATCGCCAACCATCGCAGGACCAAGAAGAAGAAGCGTGGGAAGAAGCGTTAGAAGAGCAACCGCGTTCTGTAGTAAGGTCGCTTAGGGAAATACCACGGGTGAATTATAAGCCATTTTTGTGATATTTTAATATGTGCAATGGGGAAGGAAATGTTGTAATGTTATCATACTTTTTGGTAAAACTGTTAAGAAAAGAAAATAAGGTGACGTTTGTCATTACATAAAATATACTCATGGAAGTTTGCCTCTGATTATTTTATAAACGTAACAATTTGTTACTTTATTCCAAAGGTTCCCAGACCACTTTCAAAATTTAGCTGGTTCCGGTGGACCCCCTGCGGCTACATTTGTACCATATTCCCAAAACTTACGCTTACGAATTGTGAGCCCCCATTTTTTGTCACGCCAACGTAGACCTCCGTTGAGTCTCCCATGGACCCTTGGGGATCCACCTGGACCACTTTGGGAACTAAAGGTTTATTCGCATATCATAATTGCAGCTAACGAATTTCGATGGAGATTTCAGTATTAAAAAAACCGACTTGAGAATTTCTATCTTTTTTTTTATCCTGGCTCGACAAGGTGACTACGCTACACCTGATGGTAAGTGTAGTGCAATCCAAGAATAGTGTCAACCAACAATAAACAATGTGTCCATCATAGGTCGGCAAGATCATGCCGGCCTGCCAAAGGGCCAAGGAGAAGGGGAAGGAAAAAGGGATGGGAAAAGGGTTAGGATCAGGGGGCAAGCCCCCTGGGGAAAATCGGATATACACTGGCTGATCCTGGAACGCGACCCACACAAGGTGGGCCACTATGGTAGGTTTTAGCACCAGTGTACGGTGGTCGCTATCCGGTCGGATACAAGTATCCTCCCACCAGCCACCATCTGTTTTAAGTCAGTTAAAATTGCAAAGAGCGTGCTGTAATTTGTTTTTTCAAATAAACTCTTACATCTAAAGGACATAATATATTTTCCCTGATATCACTTAAAGCGTTTTTGCAGCAGCTTAACATAAATGTTATTTATAGCAAACACATTTATAAACATTTATACACGCCATTTCTTTGCCCCCATGCTTTTACTAACAAAAACAAACACTGTTAATGGTTTATTTATGGATGCATGAATCACGACATGATTCGCATCGTTGTTGTTTCAACATTTTTGCGTATGTTGTAAATCTTGTTTATGGTTTCTAGTTACTGCACGTGTATCATATAATATCACATTAAATTTATAATACTAACTCTGTATTATACAGCCATATGCTTGGTTCTCTGCTAATGAAGATCTAGGCATTACCTAATGCGGGTTAGTAGACTTCGCATAGCTTCGAAATTATTTTAAGACATTTTTTTTCTCTCATACGAGGGACCTACCACCTTGTTTGTTTTTTACTTCTTTTGTTTTCTCGAGTAGACACTACCCAGATATTGCCAATTTACCTGTTTAATTCAGTGATGAGGGCATCTTTATCATTTAGCCTTGATTCCAAGTTATCAACTTGCATTTGTAATTTTTCATTATCAGTTTTCAACCTATTGATGCGATCTGAGGATGTTGAGTGGATGGAACTTGTCGACCTGGATAGAAGAAAAAAAAACATTACATATCGTGTCATATAAATTGACGTGCACTGCCAATCAATTTTGAGTCTTATTGCACAAGAAATTGAGTGGTAGGAGGATTTATGGACCATATTTGAGTGGTAGAGCCATGCTGTATAGTTTTGTCTACAGCATGAATGAGTCGGCTTGTTGGTGGTTACCACTGTCTCACAGAAAACCGACGTAAAATAGCGGCTTGCTGCTGCTTTTGCTTTCATTTAAAGTCGGCAACGCGCCCATGATTCTTCTGGTATTATGGGTAGTGGAGATCACTTACCATCAGGTGACCCATTTGCGCGTTTGTAAAATATGCAAAAAAAACATAATGCCACAGACGGATTACACAAAAAAAGCAAAAGTGAAAAGTAAATTTTATCCTTTCTGCATGTAGAGTATGTTATATCGATTCTATGTTGCACAGGAATGAGATAAGAATGTTGATTATGACTATGTACTGCTTGAAAATAAGATAATGAGGAACTTACTTGGATGTATTCAACGCGAGAGGTGGTATATCTTCGTGTTCGTCGCTACTGGCCGACAATATCTACACAAACAAATAAACTTGTGTTAATTCAACTACAATTAAATAATGAATGAGGATTGCTCTTTTAGACATTCTACTAATATTATAAACGCGAAAGTTTGTAAGTATGGATGAATGGATGGATGGATGTATGTTTGTTACTCTTTCACGTAAAAACTACTGAATGGATTTTAATGAAACTTTACAATAGCTTATACATTAGGATAAGACATAGGCTATTTTTTATCCCGGAAAAAGCAGACCACGCGGGCGGAGCCGCGAGCAAAAGCTAGTTTAAAATAAAATTAATATCTAAATTTTTACTTGATATGCGTTGAAATGTTATTGAATATTTTCATCCAAACATGAGCACAATTGCATCTAAATATGAGCATAATATTCTGTAACAGGTTGTATATAGTAATAAGAGCTTGGTGTGAGTGACCTGGTCGACGAGCGTGTCGTCTAGTTGATGCGAGTAGTGCAGCTGGTCCCGGACGGCGCGCTCCAGCTCGGCGGTGGGCGAGCGAGCCGCGACGCGCCCCACTGCTTCTCGATCACACACCTCCAGTCTAACGATAATATATTATATCTCATGTTAAAATTGACAGTATAAAGCAGTCTTTCCCAAAGTGGTGAAGTAGCTTTACAAGGTATACAAGTAGTAGGTCCCTCGTATGCGAGAGGCCGTCTGGGTTGGTACCACCCGCACCCTCTATTTCTGCCGCCCAACAACAGTGTGTAAGCAATGTTGTATTTCGATTTTACTGGGCATTATGAGACTTAACATCTTATGTGTCGGCGTGACGAACACAGTTCAGTGGCATGCAGTGCTTTGTAATTCAAAGTTCTGTGTGGTGTTGCTTCTTTTCATGGGTAGGGGCCTTGCTCGTCTCGTCATTTAACCAAAAAAAAAGTGGGCGCTGGAGGCTTTCAGAGAGATGGTAATGAGTCTAAGAATATAAGCTATAACTCAGAAAAAAATACTCATATGACAAACTAAGTATATTTAAGTATAGGCTTTTTATCCGAGCACGGCAAAGTAACTATTATACCTGATCAGTCACCACCGACAAACAATAAGTTTATCGGTGGTGACTATATAAATGCATCTTCACACTCCGAAGAGTGAAGAAGCAAATCGAAGGCCTGCGATAGGACAGTATTATGATCTAGTGCGTACCGCAGTATTAGTAATAACTTTTTTGAAGCTGTATGCATAATTACTTACATGGGTCATTGTCAAATTTTGCGCAGGTAACCGTGACTAAAAATAATAAGCTTATAAAAAAAAAAATACTCAAACATGACTTTTAGTTACATCGATGCCCGTTAAAACAACTTGTCTTTTTGCTGTTATAGTTGGCCGCGAACTTTAACTAATGATTTGTGATTTATTTCAGATTTTGTGAGTTAGGGTGTAAAAAAATACAACTCTGTTACCATAACGTTTTAGTTTTTATTGTGAAATGAAACAAATTAGTCTTAAATATTTTGGCATTAATGTTAATCACAGTCTTTTATCTTACAATCACAGTTACAATCACAAGTTTTTTTTTAAAGTTTAACGATTATTTGTTAAATTCTAAACAACTCTGTTACTTCTTGAATTTTAATAATATTAAATTCTATGTAATCACTCTAAATATTTATATATTATCTGCTAACAATAACATATGACTGTATAAATAGGTAACAAACTAACATTTTGTTAAATTATCATATTATATTATTAGCTTTTCATAAAAATCTGAAGAATGTCCTTTATATCCTTGGGACAGCAGTAACAGAGTTGTAACACAGTAACGTAGTTGTTCTTTTTTGTATCTTATTTGACTAAATTGCACTCAGTAGAGCTTGTGATCTTAAATTAACGTAAATGTAAGCTTCAATATTAATAACAATAAACTTTGTGACTAGTAATCAATAATTAAAAAAAAAAAAAAAAAAACTATAATTTAAATTTATAAAGAGAATATCAAATATTCTTGAAAGGGTAACTGGAAAATGTAAATTACTATTTTTTTAAATATGTCTAAAGCCTTATCAAAATGGTAGTATATTCTTTTACCTGTAATTTGATTTTTTGGTAACAGAGTTGTACGGTAACAGAGTTGTAAATTTAACATGCCATAACACATAAATGATAAAGTAAAGCGTAAATTACACTTTTTCTTTCTTATTTAGATTATTACCCTCTTTGACAACATATTGACTCCAAAATAATGAAAAATACGTTGTTTACTTACGTAAATAGGTAGGTAACAGAGTGGACAAACAATAAAAATACGCAGCATATTGAACGCCTCGCGGCCGCCTGACGCCTCCTATATCCCTCCCCCCGCTCTATCGGTCAACACATAATAATACAGACATCCCACCCAAACTAGTACAAAGTCTAAACAACGTCATCTTACATTTGAAGTTGCGATTTACCCAGTAACAGAGTATTCCTGACAGATTCACACAAAGTCAGTCAGTACGCGGGACAAAGTTTAAAAAAATAGTTATTAAGTTAATTTAGATACCTACCGCTTTTACGGCATATTATATGAATATTAACAATACTCTTTTTATGGTAATAATTTATTTAAGGTAGGTTGATATAGTATAAAATGAAATTATTTGATGTTTATTATAACGTAGTGGTGCCGGGGACATATAGAGTTTGTATGGAAAACCCCTCTGTTACCAAACATTACCACTATGTTACTATTAAAAAAAACTAAAATAATCAAAAATATCTCTTTATTTTTGTTTTGAATGTTTATTAATGTGATGTATATTGTATTTAATATAAATTTTGAAAGAGGTTATATAATTATTACTAATAAAAAAATAATCACAGTTGAGGGACAAACTTACCTGCCCGAAATTTGACAATGACCCATATGTCCTTTGACATAACATCACCAATACACAATGTCTATTATTTCACAATTACACAAGCATTTCACTTACCTCTCGACAAGTTCCTTCAAATCCTGCAACTCGTTCTCAAGGTCTTCGCATCTCTCCGACTTCTGTCTCAACTTAGCTCTCAGTTCCGAAACGTCACACTCCTCTCTCAACCTATAGGATTATAGTGCGTATGATAGTGTTGTGAATTAAGAAGCAGTGGCGGTGGTGCATACATTTATACGTTGCTTACACGAACACAAATATATGATCAAACATAAAAAGTAGAGAACTAAAAATGAAATAGATCAACGCTTCGATGATTCGAACATTTTGGTTGGTGGTAAAAAGCAATCCGATCACTCACCTAGCCGTCACATACTCGAGCTGCCCTTCCAATCTCTGTTTCTCCTCCGTCAACTCTTGCATCTCTCTCTGCATACTCTCCATCTGCTGTCGAAGCTCCAGGTTGGCAGACTCCTTGTCTGCAGTCTGTTTCGTCGCCTGACTCATTGCGTTCTTCAGTTCCGTCACGTCCAGTTTCGCTTTTGCTAATTCGAAAGCCTAAAATTTATACATTATTAAATGTCAAGCCAAAATCAATAAATGATTATGCAAGACTTCTCTTACTCATTAAACTTGAACTATTAAAAGATTTGCTAACGACCTCCTTTTTTAAAGGCATTCAAATAATTTCATGATAATGTTTTATTTTGCATTACTGATGATTTTTTTTACCTAATGATATACTTATTGTAAAAACTGTAAAAGAACAATGTGCGACTTAGCCTACCTTATCGTTTAATTCTTTTTTATTGAAATCTAGTTCGTGTTGCAGCAGCGAAATCTGCTTCCTGATCTTGACTAGCTGTTTTTTGTCACTGCTCGCCTGTCTATCCACCTTCTTCTCATCTCCACTCTTCTTCGGTGACGGACTTCTTGAAGCCATCTTCAGTTGCTCTTTTAAGGTTGCTATTTCTTCATGAAAAGCGTTTATGTCCTCATTCAGTATCTCTATTTCTGTTTCTTTATCTTTAAGTTGGTTAGTCAGGAGTTTGAGTTCTTGTATTTTCAAATTCATCTCCTCATTCAGTGAATTAACTCTTTCTAACTCACTCTCATTGTTTTGTAACTTCAGTGATGCGTTCTCTTGCTCTTTTTCAAGCTTTGTCAGTTGTATTTTCAGTTCCTTGTTGCTGACATTCAGTTTGTCATTTTCGTCGTTAAGCCTTCCTACGTCACGTTTCAGTGATTCCACTGTATTGTGTAAAAGGAAGACTTCATTGTTTTTTTCATGTATTGCTTGATTCAGATTGTTTAGTTCTTCGGTTTTGTCATTCAGACAACGCTGTAGATCGTCTAGTCTATCGAGGTGCTGATTTAAACTGTCAATTTGTTGGTTTTTCTCCGACACCAGGTGCTCCAACTTTTGCAATTCAACCATTTTCTCTTTAATTTGATGGTTTTCTGTTTCAAACTTCTCTAGTGCAGAATTTCTGCTTTGCAATTCATCAATCCTTACTTCTAGTTCAGCGATTCTGTTGGTCAAGTTGCGCTTTTCTTTAGCCAGTTCTAAGATCATGTTTTCTCTTCTTAAAATGTCCTCTTTAAGTAAATGCAAGTTTTTAGAACCCTCGGTAACTTCATTTGTAAGTTCCGAAACGCGCTGTTCTAGTAATTTCTTGTTTGACACGAAATTTTCAAGTTGATTTTCGTAAAACTTTTTATCATTCTCCATTGTTGCCATTGTGTTCTCCAAGAGCCCTTTTAATTCTTCAACCTCTTCTTTCAATGCGGGGAACTCACACAATTGCTCCTCAGCATTTTTAAGTTCAGACTTACAAACCTCCAACTCATTCTTAGCTTTTTTGATTTCATGTTTCAATTGTGTTAAAATATCTGGGAAATTTTCTTGTTTTATATCCAAAGTAATTCCCAATTCTCTTAAAGAAGTAAATTCTTCTTTGTCACTCGTTGCTTCTAAAGAGAAATTAATTTTCTTTGGTTCAACACTAATATTTTTCGTTTCATCTATTTCCCTGTTTGGATACATTGAGCAATTATCAGTTATTTTTTGAGCAGTTGAATGAATCTCACCTACACCGGTACCAGTACCAAATAAGGTGACTTCGTTTACATTTCTCTTATATAGTTTATCAATATCTTTATTTTGTGTGGATGTGAGGTGGGCTGGTAACGAATCAGCTCTTGGAGTGTAACTAGGCAATTCAAAATGGTCTGTACATTCGATGTTCAAGGAGCTCATGTTAGGTCTTTGCATTTCTGGGGGCAATGTCCTATTTAACGCTTTGTCTCTAAGCTCTGTAGGATACGGCGCGTCTGTTAAACTAACATTATGAGCTTTAATTTCAGCTCTTCTCATTTGTAAGTCTTGTTCGTCGAACTCAGATATAGAAACGATGTCGCTGAGAGTTCGAGCAGATGTTTTGCCTTCAACTTCGTTTTCATCCTTATGGTCGTCTTCGTCCAGTTTCAATGCTGTAATTGAGACTTTTATGAATCATATTGCTACATGAAGACATACTGCCGACGTTAACCTAAATATGCGCAAGGAAGTTGGATTAAATCCAAAACATTTGTTTAGTTAGCAAAGTCTAGACCGGTCTCGTAAGTTAAATTGGAGGAAACACGAATATGTAATAAAAATAAACATGACGCCACGAACTATATTGTATGTGTTCTGAATGAAAAGTATTTAAGTATTGAAAACTATTAGCCGCGCAATTAAAACTTTAATCCAATAATTTAAATTTAGGTTTCCTCGATCTATAAAACAAACAGTGCAAAGCTCGGTTCAACAACATTCTAACTAAAACAAATAACATCTATTCTCGCTAATGCGTTCGTTAAGATTTCAAATCTGTTTCTTGACCTATTTACTATATGTTTCAGAATCAGTTAATCGCTTTAAAATAACGTAAACCTCTAAATGGTATTCTTACAGCCTCCGTGGCGCAGTAAAACACTAGCTAGTTATGTAAAAAGCCACACGTTCGATACTCGCACGGAGATATATGTTTATTGATCCCTACATATTGTCAGAATTGGGTGTTGTAGGCCCGTAAGTCTAGACCGTAAGTGATACGGTTTATTTATCGAATATCTTACCTAACAGCTCCTGGAGCTGTTCATCCTTCTCAGCCAATGTTCGTTGGTGATCCCTGATGGTGGTCTGAAGGTCTTCCTTATCTTTCTCTAGACTTCTAGCGAGCAACTCGAGCTGAGCGATTCGGGTCTGAGCTGATGACAGCTCTCTTTCTAGGATCATTACTTTGTCTTTGGGATTGCCTGAGATAAAAATGATAACATTAGAAAAACTACAACCTTCGCTTTAGCAAATCAAATCGAACTTAATGAACTGTGGAAGAAAAACTTATTGTCTGACCATAAATAAAAAATATTGTGTGAATGTGAACTAAAATGACCTAGACTTATTTAGCACGGAAAATCTATCAATGGCATTGAGCAAAACAAAGAAAAATCAAAGATTCTTTTATAGATTCGACAAATATTTTCAGACAAATAAACGATGCAGATGGTTTATTCCAACGCGTTGTGTACATACATGAGTTTCCATACAACGAGTGATGTTGTTCTTGAAGCCGGTCTCTCTCTTCCAAGTGCTGTTTCAATCGGGTCAGTTGCTTATCCTTCGATTCTAGTTCCTCTTTTAATCTCTGTACCTATAGAGTGAATAATATTTTTATGGAACCAAAAATTATCAGTATTTTTTAAACACACAAAAGTTTATTAGCTTTTAGTGGCCTTATTTATAAACTTTCTTAGCACTGCTTAGTTAAAAAAACAATATTTTCGTCTACTTCTCGCTTTTCTATAATTTTGCGTTGCCAGAGAAAGACAAAAGAGTGTTTAACTAATCAATGTTTGAGTAACATTTATAATTAAGACTAGAATCTTTTAAAGGTGAATACCGAGGCTTAACTAGAGTGGTAGAACTGTGACATCAAAATACGACATGAAGCGACAGCTTTGCTGATGGACTTCGTGCGTTAAGATTATCGGAGAACCAAAGAATAACTCAGCGCACCGTCGATTTGCCGTAAGACAGGTTGGCTCAATCAAGCAGACTCATTAATACCATACACAAACGTGGTTGCAGCGTCTACGTATTAGATCTAAGGCCGCGGACTCGAAGTCAGCGGCAAGCGGCGGCGCGGCGGCGCGGCAGCGGCGCGTTCAAATGCATAGATTTAAATGGACCCGGTCTCGAAAGCAGCGGCGCGGCGCGGGCGCGAGGAGCGACGTACGAGCGGCGCGCGACAAATGAGCGGCAACTGCGCGTCTGCATTGACGTAGTGTTGTGTATTTTCAAAAATGCCCACCGACGTGGTGGAGCAAGTTATTTCAATGATTTTTTATATGGAACATCATATTCACATCAATTTCGTTCGCGAACAGATACTAATTTCTCATAGTACAACACTACGCTGCTCTAGCGCCGCCCCGCACCCGCTGACTTCGAGTCCGCGGCCTAAAGCACATCTTTTACTTATAACTCGTGACACATACCTCAGCTAACGCGTCATGCAGCTGCACGGAGAGGTGGCTGGTGGCCTGATGCGATAGCGCCTCCGCGTCATTGCGCTGTTGCTGCAGACGGGCAGACAGAGATGAGATCTTAAGCGCCTGCTCCGACATGCGCGCTTGAAGTACATCGCGTTCTGCGCGCACCTCCTGTAACAACCATCAACTTAGTATCAGCCTCCTCGGCGCTATGGAAGACACAAACAATGGAACGAGAAAGCAACGAGACGTGCAGATTCAATACATAACCGAAAATATTTATGGTATAATATATGAGTAGTAGAGCCAAGCTGTGGACAGTTTTGTCTACGGCATGAATGGACCAGCTCGACCGGATCGTTACCACTCTCTCACGTGGAACCGACGTAAAATAGCGGCTTGCTGCTGCGTATCGTACGGTGAGTGAGATATCCCGTGGCCCAAATCCCCCTCCCCTTCCCAATTCCTTTATTATACCTTCGCTTTAAGGTCGGCAACGCGGCAATGATTCTTCTAGTATTGTGGGCGTACATGAGCGGTGGAGATCACTTACCATCAGGTGACCCACTTGCTCGTTTAACGATCTATGCTATAAAAAAATGTGGACCGTAAATGTTGTTTCGGATATGGGTGTTGTGATATAGTAAGGCCTTCATAGTTCTCGAACCCAACTAAACATGACATGCATCTGAGAGCAAGGTGAGGACTGAGTTTGTGGTGTATTAATTTATTTAACAAGAACTAGGGAAATGGTTCAACCTTATGGATTGCTGGCGTAAGAGACGAATAACAGAATTTACCAACATACCGCACTACGCGATGATATTGACAGAGAACTTTAACTTTATCGAACAATTGACAAAAAAAGGTTTCCATAATTAAACTAAGTAGGTACATAGTATATTGACAATATTAGGTAAAAGTATGTACGACAATCAATTGTTTTCAACAACATGTGGCAAAGATAAGTTTTGGTGACCACCAAACTAAGCAAAAACCTGCATCTTGAGCACTATTGAAGCAACTGTTGAATTCAACGGCCCAAAACATTTCGATACTGTCCTCGATACGTTAAAGCGCCTTCTTGCTATTGTGGTTAACGAGTTAAAATGGCACACAATACAGAGTCCAGAGTTCACATCAGTGGTGTCTGTGCACAACAAATAAATGCAACTAGAAACATTTAGTATTCTGTAATGAGTTGGCAACAAGGGACTGGCCACACAATTTTACTTCACTACTACATCACTTGCAAGTGTTACTGAATGAAGTTACGGAAACTGACTGTGGAGTTTAGGCTCGCGCCAGGCAACGAAGTATCGGACGCCGAAGACTTACCATTTTTTTTTATTATAGACCCATACAACGCTTGAAAAACAGAACATCGTCGGGGTCTATCACGCCGCGTCGTAGTCGCGATTCTTCATCAACAATAATGTTGGTATCGTCATTCAAGATACATTTTTATGCACTATTTTTATAAAAGAGGAGGAGAGGAAAGTTCGGGCGGGTACATCCTTGTATCCCTGTGCCTGCATCGGTCATCCGCCTGTCGCAGGCTCCTCGATTTAATTCTTCCCTCTTCGTTATACAGGCATTTATACAGGCCAGCATAACACACCGATAAACTCAATGTTTGTCGGTGGTCGCTAGTTTTTTGTACTGCACTAGATGCTTACCAGTATGTAGTCACTTTGCCGTACTCGGATTAAAAAAAAGTCTACATGTTTACAAACGTAACTCGCTTGACCCAACCGTCCATCAAACCGTCCCGAACTAGTAGACGGCAAAGTTCACGCCGCGCCAGTTAGTCATCATCACTAATAATATTAACGCGACCTCATTCACGCTCGGGTCCAGTTCCGCTGATATCACCGCACCACCGCTATCATCCTTGAATCTAATTTGTACAGTTTAAGGTTCTACAGGTTTAATAAAATAAGTATCCTTAAAACGCTTAGCTGTTAGCTCATATTACGATTCATTATTAGGGTCGCATCATGCACAGCTTTTATTTATTATTAGGCCCCTCGATCGTAGGTTATATTCATTAGGCCCCTCGGTATGCTTTTCCCATCTCCGAAGGGGGAAGCATATAATAATAATAATAAACACCCACAGTCACACACATAGTCCTGACCCCACAGTAAGATGCGAGTCTTGTGTCGTGGGTATCAGGAACTACGAGAGACTTTCGGTAACACCCAGAATATTTGTAGATCACACAAACGTTTGTCTCGGTGCGGGGATCGAACCCGCGGCCTCTCGCTTCACAGCCGGCTACTCGCCCGCTGCGCCACGGAGGCTGTCAAATATAGGCCGGCATGATTCTTGTGACCAACTATAAACTCATTGTTGTTGATGGTCGATGGTTTTTTTGGACTTCACTGCGTTTACCATCAGGTATAGTGAAGTCACTATGCCGTGCTCGGATAAAAAAATAGTTTTACTTAATGAGACGCCGCTAATAAACCATTGTTTACAATAGTGTTTTGAAATCGTTCATTATTTCCGTCGCGTTCTACTTTCTCAACTGGCATGGTAATTAATGGCGTCTATTCCCATCATAGGTGTGATAAATAAACCAAACGATTGTATCCGAGTCGAGTAATAGTGAATCATTTTTTAACAATATTTGATATACAAACGGTATTAGAATCTTATATACCACAGCAGTGTAAAGAAAAACATGCATTTTTTATGCATAGACCGGCAAACGGTGTCACCCGATGGTAAGTGATAAAGCCCTTGTTTTTAATCATTCATCATACTAAGTGGTAGATCCCTCGTTATCGAGAGGCTTTGTCTATTTCTGTCATCAAACAACATTATGTAACAACTTTTGTGTTTCGGTTTGAAGGACATTAAATCCAGTGAAATTACTGGGTATTATGAGACTTAACATCTTTATCTCGGGGTGACGAGCGCAGTCCAATGCCATGCAGGGCTTCGTAAATCAAATTTCTGTGTGGTGTTGCTGGGAAGAAGCATTTATACAGGCCGGCATGATTCTGGTGACCACCGATAAACATATTTGTCGGTAGTCGCTAGATTTTTTTGGACTGCACTACGCTTACCATCTGGTGTAGTGCAGTCACTTTGAGGTGCTTAGATTAAAATAAATGAAGTACATTTTTTCGTACGGCTATGATATCATGCAAATGAAGCCAAATGAATCAGTCATGTGCTGATGATATCATCACATATCAGTATACTGTTGTCTATCACACACAGGTCTTTAAAATCATCAGCCACAGTCAGTCCAATTTGTGTTTTAGATAACGTTGTTTATATTTTGGTACTGATTACACTGTACCTTTTTTTATAGCATAGGCCGGCAAACGAGCAAGTGAGTCACCCGATGGCTTTAGTACAGAGGATGCTTAAGATTGTGCAAATTAGAAGCATTTAAATAGGAAGGCGGTCCCTGGCATTAAGGCGGGAAAATTCAGAAAAAGGGAGTGTATTTAAGAGCGAGTCACAAAACCTGCCCGATTCTCAACGAGGTCATCGTTCCCACTAACCAGAAAGCGTTGCACTACAATTGCCAAAACATGCAGTTTTCACTCAATAAACAATCTAACTAGGTATATACCTAAGTGCTCTCTGTATATGTGATTACGAGTTTATAAACACAAAAACTTGTGCCAAAATCAACTTTGTATATAAATCACTGCGTGTTGTGTCTTTCTTTAGAAGTAAACGAGTTTGCCAAATAATATTTTTTAAACGGGACGCAGCTGCATTATGTTACGTAACTTGTTTATATAATATTTATTAACACTTTATATTCAATAGCTTTTCCTCGCGGCTCCGCACGCGTGATCTGCTTTTTCCGGCATAAAAAGTAGCCTATGTTTATCAGGGATAATGTAGGATTCTAATGGTGGAAAATTTTTCAAATCGGTCCAGTAGTTTTTAAGTTAATTCGTTACATACAAAAATACGAATATTTCTTCTTTATAAATTATTGTTTACAATGAAATACTCTTAATCAACAGTACATTTATTTGGAAAAGGAATAATATTATGTTGATAACACTTTGGAAAATAATTGACAATAATGCATTAATTCCGACCATATTTGATTACCATAGCAACGAAAGCCTTCAAATATAAATAATTTTCCCCGTTTTTGCAACATTTTTCACTCATGCTTCGCTCCTAATAGTCGCAGCGTAATGTTATATAGCCTAAAGCCTTCCTCGATAAATGGACTATCCAACACAAAAAGATTTTTTCAATTCGAACCAGTAGTTTCTGAGATTAGCGCGTTCAAACAAACAATCAAACTCTACAGCTTTATAATATTAGTATAGATGTATAAAGGCGGACTTAATGACAAAGGCATTCTTTCCCAGTCAACCTTAGGGTAATGCAGAGATGAACAAAGTAGGTGCAGAAAAAAAAAGAAAAGAAGAAGATAAATATCAAATGCTGCATTTAAACGACGGATTTATCGACCACGTTTTTGATTATAACTATCATCAGTCGATACCCCGCATGCGGGGATTACCCGCATGCTGTATATCAACAGAGTTATCGAGCAATGAAAATTATAGACGGGGAAAATTATAGCCAATATAGACGGGGCGCGCTGCCTCGCAAAAGTGTCAAAGTTTATGATAAGCCACCACGAATAAACCGTTTGTGCGGCCGATAATCCAATCCGTCAATTCAGCCGATAAATTACCTTACACCGCCATCTGTTAGAGTCTTATGGAAAATATTGCGACTATAAAGTAAGATATAAACTATCCTACATCTCAAGTTGGATCACACTGCACACAGTTTGCAAAATGTGATAAATTTTAAATTAAATCGGTTCACTAGTTTAGGAGTTCATCGCGGACAAACAACGTGACACGGAATTTGTACATAATTAAAGACTACACATCCTCGCACACCATACACCTCTCCCCACTGTACGCACCCCAGAGCAGTATAATGCGAAAGGCCTTCACTAATACGGTGCGTATTACGCGTACGATGCTGACAAACATGCGATCATCGTTACTCATCGAATCATCAATCTGGCAAAGAACTGAACATTACCAGAAGAACTAAACGTAATTGTGAATGACGATTCACAGAAGGCGGCTGGCAACAATTAAACATACAAGCCGAAAGATTTCAGCTCCGTACCCTTTGAAATAATAATGTTAGGTGAATTAAAGTAGAGTGTTAATTAAAGAACATAGGCCGAATGTAAAGTTCAATTTCTAGACTCACTTATTTTAGTTACGTGCCACATGCCAGCATGCATGTGTTTTTCTATACACATTGACATATAATCTCTTTTTTTTATCCAAGCACAGCAAAGTGATTGCACTACAACTGATGGTAAGCGTAGTGCAGTCCAAAAAAACCAGCGACCACCGACAAACAATAAGTTTATCGGTGATCACCAGAAACATGCTAGCCTATATAAAAGCTTCACACTCCATAGAGAGAAGCAATTCGAGGGGTCTGCGACAGGACAGGCGGGTGACCGATGCAAGCAAAAGGGTACAAGGATGCACCCCTATACCCGCCCCAACCAACCATCAAGTCCCTCGGGAGAACCGGACACACACCTGGAACGCGATCCACACAAAGTGTGTGGATCACTACGGCAGGTTTTAACATCATGTGTACGGTGGTCGCTATCCGGGCGGATATAAATCCTACCACCAGCATATTGGTTTAAAGAATGCCACACGCCGCTGATTAGGCCAAGTTGTCGTTGGTGTACACGGTTATGGGTAATAAGGACCCTGCTTTCACGTAATTAACGTTACACGTCCGAGATTGTGCGGACAAAAAGAATAATACCTAAGGTGTAACAGCTTCTGACGTAAGACTATTGATGGTGTCAATCAAGTCAAATGCGTTCAATTTATACAATTGATATCTCGTGTTAAAAGTTCAATGGAAGATCAATTCATGCGACAAAATAATAAATAACAATCACAATTATTAATTCGCAATAATTGAAGTTTAATAATGATTAAATGAACAAATTGCCGCCTATTTGGTCTTTCGACAGCTATGTAGGCTTAGAAACCGGGTCGTCTTGCGTTCAAAAATCAAATCTCATGTCAGGAAATCACAATTTGTGTTTGAGTTTTCGATTACAAAATAAACATGAGTTGTTCTTCTTTCTTTCTCTCAAATGCCATAGAAAAATATCCGGAGACCCAAATCCTCCCTTCTCAATCCATTAATTATCCCTTTCCTTTAAGGTCGGCAACGCGCCCATGATTCTCTTGGTATTGTGAGCGTACATGTGCGGGCAGTGGAGATCAGTTAACATCAAGTGACACATTTGCTCATTTGCCGGCCTATGCTATAGAAAAAATATTTAACAAAGGGCTAAAACTTACACCCCCCTTTTTGGCAGGGGTTAACAAACTTATACTGGACCGTTTGTTGATTTGATATTGTTTCACATTTTACACATTGTTTGTTAATTCATATCTCGGCCTCTCACAAAAACACATCCTCGTGTCAAGGAATTCAACCAACTTCTAGATGCTCGTCATCAATCATTATGATAGGTCCATAACCTTTTTATAACATAGGCCCGCAAACGAGCAAGTTGGTCACCAGGTAAGTGATCTATATTGCCCTTGTTGACCGACAATACCAGAGGAATCATCAACGTGTTGCCGACCAGAATGAAAGGCATTGGAAAGGGGAGGCGGGTTTGGGTCTCCGGATATCTCACAGCAGCAGCAAGCCGCTACTTTACGTTGGTTTTCTATGAGACAATGATAACGACCAGGTCGAACTGGCCCATTCATGCTTTAGTTTTTGTCTACAGCATGGCTCTAAACAAATATCTTTACAAAGTGTACTGATAATAAATCTGAGGACGTGAGTACGACGTGTTCACAAGTTCACATTTGGCGCAGTTGGCACGCGTCAACCAATGACAGATCAATGGCATTAACGAAGTTGAAAAGTGAACCTTATTCTTATAGCAATAAAAAAGAATTCAGAGGTAATATCACTGGACGGAGCGTACACGGCTGACGGAGATCAATTAAAGTTGTTTTGTTTTTCGCAGTGTTCAAACAAAACCATTGTTTGATCTCTATTGTTTTTATTTTATTATTATAAACAATTTTTAGTACGAGTAGTACTAGTACTGCTAGTGGTAGTAACTAGTAGTACTAATACAGCAGTTCAACAGCAGCAGCTGCCGCAGTTAGTTCGTGGGAACCCATCTTCCTCTATTACAATATAGAAAACACTACGCTCTCTTACACTGATTACAATAGAACAAACAAAACAATAGATGTACTTTAACAAAACAATAGACAAGATTATTGTTATAATAGAGGAATATACAAATAGTCACACACCCTGACTGATAAAAATACTGTGCCCTGACCTAACATTAACATGGAAGTTATGTCCGTAACTACTTAAGATCTCACAACACCCAGTCACGAAACAAAAAATCTCTGAACGCACCAGGAAAAAGTGTGGTAAAATGAAATTTGAATTTGGAATTGTGGAATAAAAGAGAAAATAGACAACCTTAGAGCTAACAATAACAGTCATGTCTTCTTTACAAAAAGGTCATCTAATTTTTTTTGTTGCACACATATCACTTCTAGTATTTACCACAAGGTTTCAGATTCGTATATTTAGAATATTTTTAAATAAACGCGAATATGTTTTGAGTTTTTATTTATAGAATTGGATAGTATTTTGATGTGTATGGAGCCAACTTTCTACTGTCAGAAAATAATGAACATGTATACATGATATCGTAAAATTCTACAGACTTAAACGACTTCCAATAACTATAAAAAAGCACTCCGATTTAAAAATAAGTCGTACTTAAAGAAATGTACCCGTCAACTCACCGTCAGATCTGGCAACCCCATACCAACGTATTTTCTAATGTAATTCAACAAAAACATCACACACAAACACTTGCACAACTACATGGCGATGGTGGCGGTATGGTGATATGACGATATGGCGATAGAACGATACAACGATACGCGAGCAGAGACCTTCCGACAACAGAACACGCTGTGAAGCATCGGCAACGACTGACCGAAGAGACAGACGCGTTGGGTTCACGCTGATCAATGAAAAGCGGAGGCGGTTGTAATTATTTTTCTCTCAATGTATCTATGATAATATATTAAGTTTTGAATACTGTTAATTTTAAAGTACGTTTACGATTAAAGTTTACTTTTGTCAATAAAACACTACAAATTAGTGGAAATTCGATGTCGTGTAAAATTAATAAGATGTGTCTGTTGTTGGATTTTTAATACTAACCCTATATTATAATATACGTTTCAATGCTGGGCAGCATCCTCTATGGATGAGAGGGGTTAGGCCTTAGTCTCTAGATTTAAATAAATAATAATGGTAAATTATCGTTTTATTTTTATTTTTATTTTTATGGAATGACGAGATAAGCAAGTCGCTCGCCTGATGCTTAGCGCTTTGCCTACCCATAAACAGTAGCAACAACATACAGAACTTTGAATTATGAAGCACTGCATGGCACTGAACTGCGTTCGTCACCCCAAGACAAGATGTTAAGTCTCATAATGCCTAGTAGTTTCACTGGGTTCAATGTCCTTCAAACAGAAACACAACAGTGCTTACACATTGTTGCTTGGCGGCAGAAATAGACAAAGCGATGGTATCAACCCAGACAGCCTCTCGCATACAAGGGACCTACTACTACCTTGTATTTTTATTCCATAATTCCACTAATCATAGCATAGGTGTGATTCCTGATATAGAATATACAATTGAAGAAAGTTGAGAGGGTTCAGTAATAAAGACAATGTTAAAATATCTATTCACTCAGGCTATTCTTTCGACGACACAGACGAGGCAGTGTGTTCTCTTTATTTTCGGTGTGTTATAGCTTTATTAGATAGCGATCGAGGAATCAGCCCTTAGATGTAGGAATGATAGTAGCCACATATTTTAGGTGAGGATTGGCTAGGTTTGGTGAGTGGTATAATGGAGTCGACATCACTGTTGTGACATGAATATTGTAAGTGCCTTGTATTGTTGTTTTCTACTCTTTTTTACTGTTGTTCATTAGTTGTTGTGCATTAAATATTTTTTCTTTTTTAATTTTTTCTATTGGAAATTCGACGCAAAAAGAATAAAAAATGTAAACACAGTCATCTAAAACAACCTTGAATACATTGACGTAGAAACTTCCTGTGAAATCGTACAAGAATGTGTGTGAACGGCAAACGCCAACAAATATCGTAAAAGTCATAAATATGATGATATATAAAGTTCTCACTTACTCTACAATCCGCGGGAGAAGCTATATTGGTTAATAAAATGAATCTACACACATGAAAACTTTGAATGTTTAGGAGGAATGGTATTTGGGCCTCCGGATATCTCACTAACCGTACGAAACGCAGCAGCAAGCCGCTAATTAACGTCGGTTGTGTGTGAGACAGTGTTAACAACTCGGTCGAGCTGGCCCATTCATGCTGTAGACAAAACTATCTACAGCGTGGCTCTACCACTCTACAAGTGTAAGCGTGTAAATTATTGTGGTTGCCTGTTTACGGGAGAGCACTGGATTTTGTTCTATAATGTATGTTTTTTTTATGCTTATTTAGTGTACCTCTTTCTAGTAATTCTAAAATAAATAAATACTAACTTATCATCCTCCAACATCGATATTTTTAACAAAAACTACATTACCGTATACAGCAGTAGATTTGTAAATATAAATGAAAAATAACTTCAAAAAAGCTATGAACGTGCTCAAATAGTAATATGTACCACATCCACAGCATCCGACATCTGCGCACGCGCATCTAAATATATCACGCTCCGAGTCGCGCATGCGACAGGGTTGCCGTCTAAACTCACGCAGCACGCTACGTCGTTGTGTTTATGTTCCTTGTGTAACACACGGTTAAATGGGTCGCCATTGTAATGGCATATTGATAGCTTCCCTAATCATAATACATCAACACGGGCGTACCATTAGAGAGTTCGTGTCGTGTTTTTACGTTACGTCTTTTAGTGTTAGAGCCAAGCTGTAGACAGTTTTGTCTCGCAGAAAACCGACGTTAAGTAGCGGCTTGCTGCTGCGTTTAGTACGGTGAGTGAGATATCCAGTGGCCCAAATCCCCCTCCCCTTCCTAATTCCTAATTACATATCCCTTTCCTTTAAGGTCGGCAACGCGCCCATGATTCTTCTGGTATTGTGGGCGTACATTGGCGTTGGAGATTACTTACTATCAGGTGACCTACTTGCTCGTTTGCCGGCCTATGCTATAAAAAAAATCTAACTGCTGTTTCGCACCACCTGACAACCTCGCACACTGACAATAGCGTGGTCAAACTTATTAAGTAACACGTCTTGCGCCATAAATATCTTTATATATATAATTCTTCTGTGAGTGTGTATGTCACTGAACTTCTCTTAAACTACTGGACCGATTTTGATGAAATTTTTTGTGTGTGTTCAAGGGGATCTGAGAATGGTTTAGATTCACAATTTTGTCCGCTGGACAATGTTTTTTTAATTAATTTTTAATTTATTAGTAGTTGTTGATTTTGGAATGTTTTAGTATAAACCGGATGGTTGTCGTTGCGAAGCTTGCCGTGATGACGGGTCGTATAGCGTCTAGACTGGACAGGGACAGGACAGGGACAGGACAGTGAGACAGGACAGTGAGACAGGAAAGTGAGACAGGACAGGACAGGGACAGGAGGCGGGACGGGGACAGGACGGGGACGGGACGCGGACAGGACGGGGACAGGACGGGGACGGGACGGGGACAGGACTGTCCAACCGGAGGGAGGTGGGAGACGACCTGACTTAGGTCGTCGAAGTCAATTAAATGTGCGACGGGCTACCTCACGTGCAATGGCGCAGTACCTCACTTAATTGCATTTAATGTAAATAAAACATTTGTATTAAGTTTTGACCACATTTTACACAAATATATTATGTAGGTGATACGAAGTTCACCGGGTCATCTAGTTATTTATAAAATTGCAATATACTCGTGCGAATACCCAAAGCTACAAGATTGTGTGTTTACACCGTAGTGTTTATATTGCTTGTGTAGCACTAAGTGGGGCACTGTTGTGACTACAAACTCATAACACGTTACTTTTGACAAATAATGTGAAATGGCAAACCGGCAGTGAAACACGGTTATTTCGTGGATATTTCAAATTTCTAATCATTCGTGACATCTGCAATATCTATTGAAAGACACTGGACTAACTAAACTAGACTTTAGAATACTTTAGATAATCGACTCAGCTAATTCCCATGTGCTGAACGTAGACCTAAATTAACCATTCTGGTTTTGAGAAGCCTGCATCCATTCATATGCTTTAGAAAAGAATTTAAATAAACTCATAACTGTCAACCCTACTGTAAATTTCAGTGTTCTTGATACAAAATTTCGAACAGTGAGAGGTTACGTGGTATTCTGGGGTCAGCGCCAATTACTGCAATTGTAATAATGAGCGGAGAGGTCAAATGATAGTGATATCTGCAACGACACTAAAATCGAAAAGACAAACACAACATTAATTTACACAATAAAAAAAACCCGTGGCGCAGCGGGCGAGTAGCCGGCTGTGAAGTGGGAGGCCGCGGGTTCGATCCCCGTACCGAGACAAACATTTGTGTGATCCATATACAGGGTTATTTTTAAAACACCAGCAACCTCGCAGGGGCACATAGCTGTCCCCATACGGAACAACTTTTGTTCTACGAGTTTGGATATAACTCAATATATTAAAAAAAAAATGATTTTACAAGTTTTTGTTGTGTCGTATTTTTCTTCGTAGTATGCGGCGTGCGCGCGCGACTCAAAGGCGCCGCTCAGCTGAGCGGCGCGTTGACCTTCAAAGGAGCTAGCCCGGTTCCCCACGCTTCGCGTATTTGTTTACGTAATCTGCGATGCGCGTTGTAACAATCAAGACGGAAATTAAATGAATACTTATTTTTGTATGAAAATAAAATCTAACAAATTATCAAAAGTTGTAGAACAAAAGTAGTAGCTTATAACCTTAGGAATCTACCCCTGCGAGGTTGCTGGTGTTTTAAAAATAACCCTGTATATGTGTCTCGGGGTCTGGGTGTTGTGAGGTCACGTAGTTCCTGATACCCACGACACAGACCCGTATCTTACTGTGGGGTCAGGGCTATGTGTGTGTGTAACTTTTGAATGTATTTATTTATTTATTATTTATTCGTGATTGTCAACCCTAATGTTAATTTCAATAAGTGTTCACAATACAAATTGGAGAGTAGTGAGAGTTCACGTGGGGTTTTGGGGTCAGAGCGAATTACTGCTGCGGTAATGATGGAGAGGTCGAGCGGGGCTGACATCCGCGACACTGGCGGATGGCAGAAACTAACGTGTTATTAGGCTTAATTTGACACTAACAACTTTTTTTATTCGCCTAGATGTTGGGACGGCCAACTCTTTTGGATTAAATGTAATTTTCAATCTCACGTTTTAGTACTAAAACTAAGACGGAATATGTAAACAAGGATTGATTGAGTTGTATAGCCACGCTGTAGACAGTTTTTTTTTTATCCTGGCTCGGCAAAATGACTACGCCACACCTGATGGTAAGTGTAGCGCAATCCAGGAATAGTGTCGAACAACGATAAACAATGTGTCTACCGTTGGTCGGTACGAAACTAGTACGATGCCTAACTGCTTCTTCACACTCCGTTTAAAGGAGCCCCATATTATACGAAGGAGGGAACACGTGTGATGGCAAACTATTCCACAGCATAATGGTCCGGCAGAAGTATGATTTTGCAAACTTTTTAGTTCGAGCCGAGATGGAGGAGACCCCGAAGTTGTGGCTCCGCAAGCCAGCACGCGTGGTTCTGTTAAGGAAAGGTGTTTACAGCATGAATGGGCCGGCTCGACCGGGTCGTTACCACTGTCTCACAGAAAACCGACGTAAAGTAGCGGCTTGCTGCTGCGTTTCTTACGGTGAGTGAGATAGCCGGAGGACCAAAACCCCCCCTTCCGAATCCCTTAATTATCCCTTCGCTTTAAGGTCGGCAACGCGTCTATGATTTTTCTAGTATTGTGGGCGTACATGGGCGGTGGAGATCACTTACCATCAGGTCACCCTTACTGGTTTGCGGTAATAAAAAAATAAGGTTGGTAGTTACCATGATTTTGAATAGATATGATTCACTTGAAACTGAATCACTACTTTTTAATCTGTTTACAGACTTGTAGGTATTAAGAGCAGTCTATGTAAGCTTTCAAAAACACCATGTGTTTTTCTCTTCGCCCACAGACACGTCAGAGTATTGAATCATGAAGCTATGTCGGTAACTCTGACCAAAACTCTTCCAAACCAGACACCATTCAAGATAAAAAAAACGTAAAAACTACGTTTCCCAGGTTCGATAAAAATGTTGGAATAAAATCATCAGTGACCCTGGTGGAAACTAATAAAAAGCTTCGAAAATCCTGAAAAGTCACTAAACCTTACAGCTGGTGGTAGGACATTCATATCCGCCCGGATAGCGACCACCGTACACATGGTGTTAAAACCTGACGTAGTGACCCACACACCATGCGTCGATCGCGTTCCAAAATCAACCAGTTTATATCCAGTTCTCCCGAGGGGCTTGCGACATGACTTGCTGGTTGTTTGGGCCGGATATAGCGGTACAATAATAATTAATATTATTTTTTTCAAAAGTTTTAAAAGTCAACGTTGCCTTATTAGGCCGGTGATTATCCGGTTGAAAATGGTAAAAATAGAAACAAATTTATAGTAGAATCAAACCCATTGTAAAAGGAAGAGAATACAACAAAATTGATAGGAAAAATAAATTAACGGCGATCTGAGGTCGGGAAGTGGGAAGGGGGGGGCTTTTAAGGGTAAAAAACGGTTTATCTCGATTTCCGGAAAAACTACAAGTCCTATGGAAAAAAGTTAAATCGCAAAGTTGTAGGTAATAAAAAGATCTACAACTGTTGTATACACACTCTCTTCACATAACCTCAAAATATATGTGAAAAATTCAAATAACCAAGTTTTTTGTTTTTATTTTTATCTATTATAATAAATCATTTTTTTTCCACGAAATTTCGTGAAAACTTACCTTTTTATATCCCAAATACACTGTAATTTTTTTGATCTAAAATATTCATTGTTTCACCTTATTTTGACTTAATATCGAAAAAGCAGCCTAATTTTCAAACGAAAAATCTCACGTCAAAATATCGGCTTTTTAAAAAAAGTCTGTTGGTTTCTTGTTCATTGAATTCTCTACTTTCTGATAGTGTTAAAAAATATATACATTACTATGGTAAATGTGCTCAGAAAATGTAAAGTTATAAGTTAATATTTAATAAGACATATCTACAATATTTTGAGAAAGTTGTAGAATCTTCTTTAAATTATATGCGTAGATGCCCCTTTATTGTTATTTTAATATAACTTATATACCTGAGTGATCTCCGGAAATTTTAGCCCATCATAAAGAAGTGGGGAAGGGGCTAGGTGGGTCTGGGCCTTACTACTTGTTATTTAGTAGTTCGTTTCTTTGCATTTTCTGAGCACATTTACCATAGTAATGTATATATTTTTTTACACCATCAGAAAGTAGAGAATTCAATGAACAAGAAACCAACAGACTTTTTTAAAAAAGCTGATATTTTGACGTGAGATTTTTCGTTTGAAAATTAGGCTGCTTTTTCGATATTAAGTCAAAATAAGATGAAACAATGAATATTTTAGATCAAAAAAATTACAGTGTATTTGGGATATAAAAAGGTAAGTTTTCACGAAATTTCGTCAAAAAAAATTATGTTTTCTAAAAGATAAAAATAAAAAACTAAAAACTTGGTTTTTTGAATTTTTAACATAAATTTTGAGGTTATGTGAAAAAGTATGTATACAAAAGTTGTAGATCTTTTTATTACCTACAACTTTGCGATTTAAATTTTTTCCATAGGACTTGTAGTTTTTCCGGAAATCGAGATAAACCGTTTTTTACCCTTAAAAGCCCCCCCCTTCCCACTTCCCGACCTCAGATCGCCGTTAATTTATTTTTCCTATCAATTTTGTTGTATTCTCTTCCTTTTACAATGGGTTTAATTCTACTATAATTTATTTATGTTTCAAAATGGATAATCACAGGTCTATATATACCGATTATAATAAAGTACGCATTATTATCAAATACACCGCTATATGATGACATCATCTCTAGTCTAGATTTCGCTAAAAAATATCGACCCGCAGACGATAAAGCTATTTCCATCGCTAACGCTTTCGCTCCCTGACAATGAAAATGTAGGCGTCGCGTACTAGAAATACACAATGAATAAGCGGTGAAAATTCACTTTATATTTTCTTTTCGTATTTTTTACTTTTTGTTTTGATTGATAGTAATTACGTATAGAGATGATGAAGTCAGATATGTTTTTACGTCGATTATGGCAAGTCTGCATTTAGTCAAAATTAAAAAGGATTTATCACCCTGTATAATTAGAACACAAATGACAACACTAATGATTAGTGTTTCCATAGTAGTCAAGTGTACGCAGAGAAGCAATTATTGCTCTTCTTTGTTCTTCTTCGGGTACTTATTGAGGCGAGCTTAACTACACTAATATCATAAAGAGGAAAGGTTGGTGTTTTTGTATGTAACGAATAAACTTAAAAACTACTGGGCCGATTTGAAAAATTCTTTCACCATTAAAATCCTACATTATCCCTGATGAACATAGGCTACTTTTTATCCCGGAAAAAGCAGATCACGCGGTCGGACCCGCGAAGAAAACTAGTGATATACAACGAAACCCATTCAAACTGGCAACTATTGACAAGTGTTAGAAGTGATTATTTATTAATATCTACAAGGTGGTAGGTCCCTCGTATGCGTGAGGCCGTCTGGGTTGGTACCACCGCTTTGTCTATTGCTGCCGCCAAGCAACAATATGTAAGTATTGTGTTTCGGTTTGAAGGACATTGAAGCCAGTGAAATTACTGGGCGTTATGAGACTTAACATATTATAATATATCGGGGAGACGAACGCAGTTCAGTGCCTATAGTGCTTTGTAGTTCTGTGTGGTGTTGCTTCTGTTTATGGGCAGGCGTGGCGCTTACCATCAGGCGAGCGCCTTGCTCGTACGTTCTACCTTAGTAGAACAAAGTTCGTGTGAGCCGTATAGATTGTGCAAGCGAGCGAGCGGCGGCGACGTTGTTGCCGAGCGAGTCGAAATAGAGATCTGGAACTGCGCCAACCATCAATGGACGCCAAGACACTCACTGAATCACGGAAATATGATATACTGACACGCGAACTGATGTTAACTATCGCGAATCTAGAATTTACTATAAGGAAGATACTTATATTTTTTTTATTATCCCAGACTTTTCTCTTATAGACCACTTTCCAAATTTAGCTAGTTCCGGTGGACCCCCCGCGGCACTTTGCAAGTCTCGAAACATTGTACTGAATATGGAATATGCAAGTTTTTACAAGTATCAGTCGCTGAGTTTCTTAAAATATTATCTGCCTACATTGATAGGTGAAGTCATGCCAACATTTTAGTTCTTCACTATCGAAAGCAGATACATTTTCGTTGTCCCCCGCTTTTGCGAATTGTAAACCCCCATTTTTTTTGTCGCGCCAACGTAGACCCCCGTCAAGTCTCCCGTGGACCCCTGGGGGTTCACCTGGACCACATTAGGAACTAAGGATCTAGGTGTAGTCAAATTTAAGCAATGTTACTATAATATATTAAACGATAAAGTATTTCATCTCCTTTAGTATCAAATCAGATTGCATGGCTAGCACATAAATAAAAAAAAACTCTATCGAATGACGGAGATGTCCATATTCGACTTTCAACTTTGAACATCACTACATGATAAACATCTGCGCTTTTGTCTCACTCCAGCATTGTTATTTATTTAGTAAAGTATATAAGTATACGATAAAAGTATTTCACCCCCCTTAGTACATAATACGACTGCACTGCTAGGACATAAATAAAGCATTTTCTTTTTTCTCAAGACAAAGTAATATGTCGATATTCGACCTGCATGATAACAACTGAGCTTTTGTCCTACTCCAGCATCGTTATTCTCGCTCACGTACTTCGATTAATTTATAGTGATGTGATCGATCTTATCGATTGTAATAAACAAGTGATTAATCGTGGCGTGAAATTTTAGAATGTTTAGACTTTGATAAGATCCGGTACATAAACACTCACTTTTAGGTGTGACCTTTAAACAACACTGTAACACGTTATACATTTTTTTACAGCATAGGGGGGGGGGGGGGGCTAATGAGCAAGTTGGTGGACAGGTATAGGCGGTGGAGATCACTTACCATTAGGTGACCCATTTGCTCGTTTGGCGGTCTATGTTATAAAAAAAGGGTGTGTGTGTATGCAATTCACACACGGCAGAAGTGAAACTTCAGAATTACTAAAATAATTAACCAACGAATTTTAATACACAAATGAAAAAAAAAACACGTGAATGATACACCACGTTGTTTATGACACATTTCCCGAAGGTTTTAATGTACGCAGGCACAAAGATAGCATACTTGTAATCTATCTCATTCTCTCGCAGGCTAAACCCTATTCATGAATATGTTTGTCTCTTTTTATTGTCGCTTTTTCGTTTCAAAGACGTTTCATATCACAATGGTGTCAACTAACCTGTGCGAGGTCTTTGAGCTTGTTCCTCTGCATCTCGAGGTCGGCGAGCCGTTTGAGCGTGGCGTCCTCCGCGCGTGAGAGACCAGCCAGCGCCTCCCATAATAATAACAACTCGCCGGAACTGACGCGCGGCGTCACGCTCTCCTCGCACTTCGACTGCCGCAACAAACAAACAAGATAAAGATAAATACACCCAACAGTCACACACATAGACCTGACCCCACAGTAAGATACGAGTCTTGTGTCGCCGGTATCGGGAACTACGATACTTTCTGTCTTACAACACCCAAACGCCGAAACAAATATTTGTGGATCACACACATTTGTCTCGGTGCGGGGATCGAACCTGCGGCCTCTCGCTTTACAGCCAGCTACCCACCCGCTGCGTCACGGAGACTGTCAACATTGTATCGACTTAATATATTGTAAGCGAATAAAGATTAATAGTACCTAAGTGGTAATGTTGAAATGTAGTCAGTATTGTCTACAGAATGAAAGGGTTCAACGGGCGATTTTAACAAAATAACCAATAGCACCACTGGTATATGGTATGGTACTGGTATATGGTACTATATACCTGTAGATGCAAGTTCTTCTGGTCCCGCAGCGAGACGTCCTCGCTGGGTTCGCTGCAGCTGGTGGAGCACACCTCGTGCAGCTGCTCCAGCGTGCGCGTGCGCCGGTGCATCGCCTCTTCTAGCCAACGACACTGTTACAAACAACCACTAGTATACTGTATACCTGTAGATGCAAGTTCTTCTGGTCCCGCAGCGAGACGTCCTCGCTGGGTTCGCTGCAGCTGGTGGAGCACACCTCGTGCAGCTGCTCCAGCGTGCGCGTGCGCCGGTGCATCGCCTCTTCTAGCCAACGACACTGTTACAAACAACGTTTGTTACTACTTGAACACGCTTGAAATTGGAATTAAAACATTTAAATTTACAAACATTAACATAATATACAATATTAGCAGTAGGTAACCATCGTGTACATTTTATTATCACGCGCATTTAAAATATAGAAAAACTATATGGCACAGATTGTGTATATACTTTTTCGTAAAAACAGTCAATTTCGTCATTGTATAACTAGTATTGTTAAAAACGTCTTTTTTATCTCAGCACAGCAAAGTGACTGTACTAAACTTCGTCCATCTGCATAGATCATTACTTATTCCATAACACTTTTGTGGTATTTTTCTTATTTTCGCGTTTGCCAAAATTTACGCACAGCATAAAGATCAGTGAATTCCAGAATAAGTGTGTTACCATATTTAGGAACTAAGATGCACCAACCTGTTCCTTGATCCTCTGCTGCAGATCACCGTACCGTTCCTCTTCCAGTCCACACTTGGAGCAGACCACCTCGCTCTGATCCGCCTTCTCACTCCTCAACGACTCCAGCTCAGATACCAACACCCTCATCCTCCCATCTCTCTCGTCTATAGTCCTTTTCATCTCCTCTAACTCTTGCAAGATCTGTTTCTCTTTAGATGCCTTCTGCTCCAACTGTCCTTCGAGGTTAGCTATGATGTCTCTGAGCAGGACTATCTTCTCCTCGTTTGCTTTTAATTCATCGTCACTTTGGACTCTACGTGTTTCCAGTTCGTTTATTATTTGATTCATTTCTCTGGTTTGGGCTTCGAGTTGCTCAACCTGTATGGAATTAGGACGGTCTAATTATGTCGAAATTATTTAACGGTCGATTTCAATAAATGATCTCAATATTCTCTCAAATTTGAATTCTCCAAATAGATCCAATAAAGGATCTTCCACCTGCCCTAATCCCACTAGCAGTGGAGTCGGCGCCACATGATTTTTAACTCATGATACTGAAAGCTTTGATTTGAAGTTTTTACGACCGGGCCCCTGCCTGACGTCAACTCCTCTGGGGAGAAAAGACAGCCAGATCCAAAACAAATATTTGTGGATCACACAAACATTTGTTACGGCGTGGGAATCGAACCAATGGCCTCTCGCTTCACAACTGGCTACTCGCCCACTTCGTTACGGAGACTGTTTAAATGAAGTCAAGATTCTAGAAATCAAACTATGTATTTAATACATGTGACTTAAAAACCGTATTCTTGGCTCATTTATGGATCAATCCGGAGACTCAACTAACATCGTTTATTGAAACCAGCAGTAAATTCACACGTTTTATCTAGCAGTTGAAGTGAAACTAACTATTTAACAGAATAAAAAAGCATATCGTGTTCCGCAAATATCAAAGAATTATAACTATACTACCATTTATAATTTTACGAATTCAATACGATAAATCAGGACTATAATTTATCGATACGAAATTTCTTGTTTATTCTACTTGGCTTACTTATAACTTCAACAATGAGGGTGAGATATTACAATGTAATTATTCTTATATTTTTCTAATCTACTGACATTTAAATTAGAACTTAATTAAAAAATATATACTACTTGGAAACCAAACTATTAGTACTGTTATACTACGTTAATACTACACACTCAACAATAAATAAACGTGATGAAGAAGATAAAATAAAGCTGGTGTTATTGCTAGTAGCAATAATAAATCAAACAGTTTTAGTAGTAACGATAAATAAAGCGGAGCTATTTATTACCAAGTAAATGTTATAATGGCGTCTTCCAACTTTTTCACTTTGATAAAACGAGCCTTTTAATGACAGAGAGGAATAAATAATAAAGTTAAATATTGGATTTAGCATTTTATGAATATACGTTATTTTATTAAAGCCCGACAGAAAGATGACATGATGTTACAAGATTGACCTCTTTGTCCGTTGGTTTAGTGGAGATGGCCCTTGTTGTTTTAAAAAAACTTTTTAGCTGTTTAGAAACACTAGAGTTTTTTTGCAAATTATGTAGGAGGTTTTTCTATTATTAATATTATAGATAATGTAATACAAAAGTGGGGAGACGCCTTAACGCTAGTGCTAGTGGGTGCGCAGGACACTTACATGTGCGTCGTGCTCGCGACAGTGGCATTTGGTAAGGCGCAGGCAGTGCATCTACACACCATACACCACACACAGTTAGTATTACACACACATTATTATTATGTTATTAAACAAGGAAATTAATTTTGAAAGCACAAGTTTAATATCAGTTCATCTATGTACTTTTTTCTATGTTTGCGTGGTATGTTTAGTATTAGTATTAGTTACTAGTAGTTTAGTATAGACAAAGTATGTGTACTATTGTTTTAAATGTGCAATATTGCAGATAAATTATCATAATATATTTATAAGTTCACGCAGGCGTAGTTAAAAAATTACAAAGATGAATAAAGATAGAATGAAAATTATTAAAACGTTTACTTGTGCTTTCAGAATTAAAATATCAACAGATTAAGTGAAAAATAATTATTAAGGTTTACCACATATTTTTATATCTGTGAGTAAATTAATATAATAAGTAAGAAAGAAATGTTTTATAGTTGAAGAATTGGGTAATGGGTATTTGTATCGATATAAAAGCAAATAAAATAGATAAACAGTATATTAAAAATACGTGACAAACCTTGTTACATATAAGTGTTAAACAGAAAAAAAACATAAACCAATTGAGTTGACAACAGTGAGAATCGACATTAAAGAACGTTAATAGTGAAGAGCCAGCACCTTCATTGTAAGTATTTAGTGTACTGGTGCTGCCACACCGGTGTTATAAAATGTATACAAACATTTTCTAACATTATCTAACATTGTGTTAAAATGTATAAAATTTTTGTTAACAAATGTTTAATAATGTTTTGTAAACATTTTATAACAGCGGTGTGGCAGCACCGTACCGCACCTCGTTAAGTATCCGTGCGTTGTTGTGCAGGCGCGCGTGCAACCTCGCGTTCTCGTCGCGCATGTCGGCGAGCGCGCGCGCGAACTCGTCGCGCTCCGCCTCGCGCTCGCCCGCCTGCTCCTCCACGAACTGGCGCGTCGAACGCAGCTGTCGGTTCGCCGCCTCCAACTACACACAGATGAGAGTTTTGGCGGGAATTCTGACAGTGCAGCTCATCGCTTATTTTAATTTATGTCATAAACTAGTTTACAGTTATGTTTGTTGTATAAAAGTGGTGGGATTTGTTCAATAAACATTGACGGTGATGAACAGTGTATGGAAACATTGAAATAAGTAAATTAAGAATCGTACTGAAAGGAGTTAACACCAAAACTCCGGCAAGACCTTGAAATCGACCGCACCCGTGTTTCATCGTTCTTGTAAAAATAACTTGAGAATGAATTGTACTTGACACTGGCTAAATGCATAGTACTGCAAGAGCCATAAATAAAATAAAATAAACTACACACAGTTGTGTTATGGCATGAGTTCATGTGTAACTATCGATATGACTCAGCCCACACCTTACACACTATACGTACGTGATCCTATGCACATGTTTTGTCTATTGTTAGGTATAGTTCTTAGTAATCTAGCATATAATAATACACAAGCAGTTCGGAATTCTCAATACGCGCGTCGTTGTGAATGTACACAATTTATCAGTGGCATTGCTGCAATGTTTTTTTTTTGAAGTGATAACTTCTTATGGGAGGGTGAACCGAAACGTTCCGTAACGTGAGCGGCGGCGAGCGGAAGGTTCCAGAATATTCGAGAACCTTCCGTGAGACGTCACGCGGGCCAGTTGACCAGCCAGCGCTAGCCGACTTCGAAATTATCGAAGTCCCAGGTGGTGTCACACAGCGACCAGTCGGATTGGACCGGACTTTGACCGGACTTTCACAGGACTTTGACAGGACTTTGACCGGACTGTGTTCGTTTTTTTTAATGGCGAATAGACATGTTACCGTAATTTTGTTTTTGATATTGATCATAAAATGACGATATTTTACTTATTTTATAATTTGGAAAAAAAAGTACCAGGTTCGCATAAACGCGATGAGAGTTGAATGTCCATTTTTCATGGCGAGTAGCCGTAATTAATAAACAAATGACGATTTGGACAAAGAAAAACTTTTAGGTTTTTTCTTATTTGGAACATGTTGCCGTAAAAAGTACCAGGCTCGCATAAACGCGAAGAGAGTAGAATGTACTTTTATCATGTCGAGTGGACATGTTGCCGTAATTTTGTATTCCCACATGTTGTTTGGTAAGTTTTCACTTCTGTCGGCACTCCCAGAGTGCAACCCGTATTTTTTTATCCTGGCTCGACAAAGTGACTACGCTACACCTGATGGTAAGTGTAGCGCAATCCAAGAATAGTGTCAACCAACGATAAACAATGTGTCCATCGTAGGTCGGCAAGATCATGCCGGCCTGCTAAAAGGCCAATGGGGAAGAAAAAGGAAAAAGGGATACAAAAAGGGTTAGGATCAGTACGTACCTTCTGCCTTTATGACGTCATCTCACAGGTCGATAGGCATTTCTGACAGGCATTTGTATGTGACTTTTTAGAGCATAAAACTTGGAGAAATTATTCATTACCAATCTATATATATCGAAGAGCTAGTGGATACCGAGGCGTGACGAGTTTTCAAGCCGCCCATAGGCCTCTGACCTGACTTAACAACTGCTATCAGTTGATAACAGCCGTGGCCGACTTTTTACGTGCCCTCCAAAGCACGGACACGCTCAGTCAATACCAATCAGAGTAGCAGCTGGCTATGAGCGCCTCAAATTAATACCTATTATTCTCTTTTAATCCGACTTATGCAATGTATAATAAGATGCAAACAAGCATGAGTTCTATGTATATTGTAGTTTAAAGCGTAATACAAATAAAACGTTGTTAAGTGTGGGTGTTTAATCTACTATAGCTACGTAAATAATTAAAAACAAAATTCCTAAAAATCTGCTGAAACCCTGATCAATATATGTACCAATGTAATGATTGTACTCTGTTTTGCATCTTAATTAAAAGAAATAAATAAACAAAAATAAATTTTTGGTGAAATATATTTTACTCGTCATATTCGATGTACAATGCCAAAAATAAATAACATCCATGAAATGTCAAAAACTGTCTCCCACCAAATATCATCCAAATCGGTTCAGCAGATTGATAAACGAAGAGACACGAGTATTTTGATGATCCTGACTATAATCGTACACATAAAGCCATGCACATACCCGCAAACGACATCGATATAATATTATGAGACTGAGTGAATGTGCGCGTTTACCTTGTCGCAGCATATCTTATGTACAGGCGACTCTGTCATCCGTATAACCTGCGTGCGTACGCGTGTGCGTGCGTGTGGTAAACAATAATACATATTTATATACACATATACAATTATACAATAATAATATTATATTAAGCGCCTGTTTCACCATCTTTGAGTAAACGTATTTACCAAATATAAGTTGACACGTTCACACAAATCACACTCTGACGTATATACCGGAATAAAGATTTCTACTAGATACTTTCGATAATAGATGTCTAATAAATTAATGTGTCGTTAAATCTTACTTTAATGTTGTGAAATAGGCCCCTTAATATTAGTATTGCCAGGTCGGACAATCAAAATTTGGATTTCAATTTTCGATTGGAAAAATTATACATAAATTGCCCCATATAAGAATTCGTGCCCGATATAGAGATACGCTCGCCTCCTATCACATCATATGACAGAAATAACCTCAACCAACTGTGGGTGTACTAATCGCACCTATGTTTACTTCTTCAAGGATACGGGCCTGAACTCATTATGTATTAAATATTTATGTCTAACCGCTACGAAATTCGTTGTTATCCAGAAGATTATTGTCAATAGTCAATATAAGTAGTCAATATAATTATTGACTACGCAGAAGCTGCAGTCCATCGTAAAGAGACTTATATCTTCCGATTAGTGGTAAAGTGTCAATGAGTTTTATCTAGAATATTCTAGAACATGTGACATTAGGCTAATAGCTCTTTTTGAAATGGATACGATACAATGGCACTTAAAATGTTACTTATACTGTTTCTACTATAAATTATAAATGTTTTGACTATATTATTTAAAATGATCGGATATTAATATGCCAGTGTTGCGATTTGATTATGATGCACTGTGATAATAGCGGTGCTTTGCGAAGTGAAGGTGGCAATTTGTCATGAACTGATGATTTCATATTATAGATAAGTTAAAGAGTTTACACACTGCATCCGAAGCGATTCCGAGATTACGATTCGAATTGGAGGTATTATCGATTTTGGAAAACGGGATTCGGATTCTGTGTGCATCCCTATAAACAAATAGTAGTACGTTTGTTTACTTCAGACTGAGATTTTTTAAATTTGGATCGGATGCAGTGCGTACTCATCCATAGTTATAAATTTTAGATATATTTAACAAGCTTATTTTGTAGGAAAGTTTGGAGTATGGATTAGGTCCGTTAGTACGACTTTTATTTTAAATTATGGGTTAGTAATTTATGTTACACATATGGATATGTTACATTTAGTAGATGGTCGATAAATATCACACATAGAAACAGGCACGTTACTGTAAGATTTTCCGAGAAATTAATTAATTAGAGTCTGTTTTTATAATATACAGGGTTAATTTTAAAACACCAGCAACCTCGCAGGACCAGATAGCTGACCCCATACGGAACAACTTTTGTTCTACGAGTTTGGGTATAACTCAATATATTTAAAAAAATGATTTTACAAGTTTTTGTTGTGTCGTGTTTTTCTTCGTAGATTGCGGCGCGGCGCGGCGTGCGCGCGCGACATCAAAGGGCGGTCAGCTGCTCAGCGGTCAAGGTCGTAGGCGCTAGCCCGGTTCCCCACGCTTCGCGTGTTTGTTTACGTAACCTGCGATGCGCGTTGTATTTAACATTCAAGACGAAAATTAAATGAATACTTATTTTTGTATGAAAATAAAATCTAACAAATTATCAAAAGTCGTAGAACAAAAGTAGTAGCTTATAACCTTAGGAATCTACCCCTGCGAGGTTGCTGCTGTTTTAAAAATAACCCTGTATAAATATAAATATCTATTCATTTTGGAAAAGCTCTAGTCAGCTTCTGTTATAAGAAAAAAATTACATCTCTGAAACTGCCTTGGAGTATGGTTATTAATCGTCATAATGCAAAAGGTGGTATATCTATAGTAAGTTATAGGGGTGGTATGTACCTGTTGATGCAGGTCGTCCCTCTCCCGATGCAGCGCGTCCAGTTCTGTGAAGTCGGGTCCGGTGGAGTGCGTGCTGTGGGTGCTGAGTGTGGACGCGCCGTGCGGCGAGTCTGCACGGGCACGACGAGACGCTGCCGGAGACTGGACTTGACCGCCCGTGCCGTAACTGAACACAAACAACTCATACATTGCTTCGTTCACAGCTGTGGATCCAACGCTTGTTACATATTGGTAACCCATAAGGGTTGCTGACGCGACCTAACCCTAATGTTTTTTTTTTATAGCATAGATCAGCAAACGAGCAAGTGGGTCACGCAGCAAGTGGTGGGAAGTGATCTCCACCGCCCATGTATGCCCACAATATCAGAAGAATTATGGGCACGTTGCCTACCTTAAAAGAAAGGGATAATTAGAGCTTGGGAAGGGGAATATTTAGGCCTCCGGATATCGCACTCACCGTACGAAACGCAGCAGCAAGCCGCTACTTTACGTCGATTTTCTGTGAGACAGTAGCAATGACCCGGTCGAGCCAGCCCATTCATGCTGTAGACAGAACTGTCTACAGCATGGCTCTACCACTCAACGCTTGTTACATATTGGTAACCCATAAGGGTTGCTGACGCGACCTAACCCTAATTATTGCACATCGCGTCAGCAACCCATAAGAACGTCGACGCAGCGGAACGTGCCGCCAATGACGTCATCAACTGCAAACACCACCGCCGTGGG
This sequence comes from Amorpha juglandis, assembly GCA_949126905.1. Lineage (NCBI taxonomy): Eukaryota > Metazoa > Arthropoda > Insecta > Lepidoptera > Sphingidae > Amorpha > Amorpha juglandis. The sequence goes on along the minus strand of OX421381.1, from coordinate 15,158,824 downwards.
CACTCGGACCGCGGCCACTTCTGGTTCGTACATCGACAACTAGACGCATACGTTATAATTGTAAAAGAAAAAGAGACACACATATAGTCCTGACCCCACTGTAAGATACGAGTCTTGTGTCGTGGATATCAGGAACTACGAGAGACTTTCGATTTCACAACACTCAGACCCCCATACAAATATTTGTGGATCACGCAAACATTTGTCTCGGTGCGAGGATCCAACCTGTGGCCTCTCGCTTCACAGCTACTCGCCCGACAAGCCACGGAGGTTGTCAAATTTTTAATGTCTAATTTCCACTCACCCCTCTGCTATAACATCAGCGCTGGTCATTAACTGAGCAATCTTGATCATGGCAGCTTCGAGATCCGAACGTAGCAGATTCTCGCGTTGAAGACATTCCGCCATTGCTTCTTCCATGTTCTGTAGAATAAGGATATAGACTACGAATCACGGATAATACAAAAGATACATATGTATACGCCTAGAATCTCCAAAGGGCAAGGGCATTATTTTTATTGTAGTGCTTATTACCGTTTCAACTTACTTACACTACACCCTATATAATACAGGGCTGATGTTATTATTATTAATGTAAATATATCTTTTTTTTTTATCCGTGCTCGGCAAAGTGACTCCACCATACCTGATGTTAAGCGTAGTGCAATCCAAAAAACCAGCGACCACCGACAAACAGTAAGTTTATCGGTGGTCAATAGAGTCATGCCGGCCTGTATAAATGCTTCTTCCCTCTTCGGAGGGAAGAAGCGAATCGAGGGACCTGCGACAGAACAGACAGATAACCGATGTAGGCACAGTGAGACAAAGATTTGCCGCGATACCCGTCACAAACAACCATCAAGTTATGTCGTAAACCGCTCTGGAGAACCGAATATACACTGGCTGATCCTGGAACGTGATTCACACAAGGCGTGTGGGTCACTATGGCAGGTTTTAATACAAATAAATATCTGACCTTCTTATGCATTTCGCAGTTGTCACAAGTGTCGTCCTCTGTATCACGCGCCAGCTCGGTGACGCACACGCTTGACTCCAACATCTTCTGCTCCGGTTTACCTTCTGCAAATACAATAAAAATTAGTACAGGGACCTGCTACTTATATAATGGTTGGTGGACGTTTTAATTTCGAGAGGTTGTGCGAAAAGATATAGGTACCTATAAGACGAGTATAATAAGACACGTGTTAAGAGTGGTAGAGCCACACTTTAGACAGTTTTGTCTCCAGCATGAATGGGCCGGCTCGACCGGGTCGTTACCTTTGTGTCACTGGCGTAAAGTAGCGGCTTGCTGCTGTGTTTCGTACGGTGAGTGAGATATCCTGAGGCCCAAGTCCTCCTCCAATCCCTTAATTATCTTTAAGATCGGCAACGCGTCTATGATTCTTCTAGTATTATGGGTGTACATCGAGATCAATCACCATCAGGTGAACCACTTACTCGTTTGCCGGTCTACCCGTGTAACTTGAATGTAAAATAAACCCACCTCGGGTTCAGGTGTTGAATTCAAACATGTCAATTGTTACTATTTATTACGTGCTGCACGTGCACTTACTATGAGCCCATGAGATATCTCACGCGCGAGACGGAAAATATCGATATCGATTAGTGCACCCTGAAGTGCACCCAATATGTAGTATGTTAAGAAATATTTCGGGAAAACCAATCAATATTTTTCGATAGACATTATACAGATAGCACGAGAAAACAAGTCGATAAAATTTTCTCGAGGCGTTATGTTAAGGGCGCTAAACGTCCATATGGTCAATGAGTGTGCAGCCTCGACAGGGCCCCGATTCTTAATAGCCCAATTAATAAAGTTATTCAGACTAATAATAAAAAATGATATACTCACTGGTAGCGAGTTTGGCAGACAAGTCGAGTAGTGAATGCGCCTCATGCCGCAGCCTTTTCAGTGAGTTCTCGAGTTCGCGCTTGATGTCTGCACTCAGGTCACGCTGCTGTTGTAGGAAACCGACGATGCACTCCTACACACAAACATACATGTACATGCATATATGTTTAGCTGGTAGGAAGGTACCTTATCATTATTATACCCTGACTGTACTGTACAGGACTGTATAGCGACCACGGTACACATTGTAAAAAATCAAACATAATGGCTAGTTCATGCGACTCGCGTTCCGTGGTAAGCCGATGTTTATCTGTAACTTTGGACCGCCATAATTCTAGCGACCGATGGGGGACGCAATAGCTCTTGAAGGTCGAAATTATATTTAGACTGAACAGTAGTTACAAGTCCAGTTTAGTCACTGTGCTGTAGAAAATTACAAAACCACATCAACACAATCCCCTCCCCGCACCGCTTTACTACCGCAAGAACCGAGTCGGTACTATATTACGCCTGTAGTTTTTTATCCGAGCACGGCAAAGTGACTGCACTACACCTGATAGTAAGCGCAGTGCAGTCCAAAAAAACCAGCGACCACCGACAAACAATGAGTTTATCAGTGGTCACCAGAATCATGCCGGTCTGTATAAATGCTTCTTCACACTCCGAAGAGGGAACAAGCGAATTGAGGGGCCTGTGACAGGACAGGGGGATGATCTATGCAGGCACAGAGATAGAAGGATTGACCCCTTTATCCGCCCCAACCAACCATCCACTCATGTCGCAAGCCCCTCTGGAGAACCGGATATACACTGGCTGACCCTGGAACGCGATCCACACACGGTAAGTAGCTCACTATGGCAGGTTTTAACAGCATGTGTACGGTGGTCGCTATCCGAGCGGATATGAATATCCAACCACTAGCAACAGTTTTCTTACTCTTTCTCCTTACCTCATCTAAGTCGGAGAGTATAGCGTTGAGATCAGGCGCGAAGTGGACATGTTTCCCGCCGCGCGACACCACGCTCGCGTTCAGTTCCCCGGACAGGTTCGGCGATGAAGGACGTAGACCCTCCTCTAATACACTCCTGGAAGTGAACATTAATAAATGAAATGAAATAGTTCATTAATCATTTAGGCAATTGAAATAGCGCTTATGACAAGTCAGTACAAAAGTAAAAGAAACTTATATATAGAAATCAGTATCAACTAATGTATACATACATACATAGCATCATCAAAATACACTCGGCAATTAAACTAAATCATTTATTATTATTATTTTTCCATATTTTGACTATGGAATAGTCCAGAATCATTATATATTTTGGGGGGTCGTCGATATGGACCATATGCATTATCGAAAACGGCACGTGTTTTAAAACTACCACCGAATCCAGAACGACTCACCTTAAGAAGACCCGGCGAAACAAGATCAAGTGGACAAACAAACTGAAATTGAATGCAATTTCAGGGGAAGAGACGTAGACGTTGGAGTAGTTTCGATAAATGTAGCGGTAGTGAAAGCGGGTCGCTCGCCTGCCCGTAAAGCCACGCTGTAGACAGTTTTGTCTACAGCATGAATGGGCCTGCTCGACCGGATCGTAACCTTTATCTCACAGAAAACCGACGTAAAGTAGCGGCTTACTGCTGCGTTTCATACGGTGAATGAGACATCCGGAGGCCCAAATCCCGCTCCCTTTACCAATCCCTTAATTATCCCTTCGATTTAAGGTCGGCAACGCGCCTATGATTCTTCTAGTATTGTAAGCGTACATGGGCGATGGAGATCACTTACGATCAGGTGACCCACTTGCTCGTTTGCCGGTCTATGCAATAAAAAAAAACTTTAAATTCAATAAATCTAACGTATGTTTACCAAGGCCATTAACACAAAGAGAAACAGCACTCCGACATCTAATAACATGTTAAAGGTGACAAATATAGATCAAGAGCGACGATGAGAAAATAATCAAAAATGAAAAGGGCAGAGGTGCTGGCCCCGAGCCAAACCAACTTCACACTACTGCTGTATTGCAAATGGACAGTTAACCACCCAAGAAACGATAAGAACAAAACAGTTTACGATATAATTAAGCGGTATAAATAAATACACCAAACAGTCACACACTAGTCCTGATCCCACACCAGGTTAACCTGTATCGTGGGTATCAGGGACTACGAGGGACTTGCAGTCCCACCATTCATGATTATTTCATATTTGTGGATCATACAAACATTCGTAGAACAGTTTTGTCTACAGCATGAATGGACCTGCTCGACTGAGTCGTTATCACTATCTTACAGAAAATCTAGTGAGTGATATCCGGCTCAAATCTCCGTTCTGTTCCCAGTCCCTTAATTATCCCTTTCCTTTAAGTCCCCGTGCATAAGCGAAGGAGATCACTAACAGGTGACACACTTGCTCGTTTTGCAGCCTAAGGTATAAAAACAAAGATAAAGGATCAATTGTTTTTGGAGCAGAAATATATTTTCAGTAAAGTGCTACTTATAATAATGTGTTGGATATAAAGAAGAAGAAGAAGAAATAGGTCTTTATCTTCTATTGTGGTATTAAAAGTAGTGTTATAAAGAATCTAAGTTCCCAAATATCTTAAAAAGTGTATTCAAACAACGAAAGTGACTCTGGCGGGTGCGGAGCGAACGGAAATGTCACAGGTGGATCTATAAACAGCGCTAACACATGTCTCCATGCTAATCTAAAGGGTGAATATTTGCGTACATCTGGTATTATATTCTATTCTAGTTTCAACAGCGACAGCAAGTCAGTCAAGCAAGCAATTAAGTCAACGTTTTAAACTCAGAGTATTCTATGTCTATGTTTAATTCCCGTTGTTATTTTTTTAAAAGCGACCATAAATAAATAACCATATATCTTTTAAATGGTACTCGTCAGGAAAATATACGAATATATTTGTAATCTGATGTCATTGTGAGTCGAACTCACGGGGCGATCGAGTCACCGCATTAATATACCGCATAACCGCATAACCAAAGTTTGTTCTAAAGATCTCAGCCAGTGTGTCATCAAACCACAACGTATTATTATTAGTTGTCTCCAATCTATATTAATGTATGTTACACAACATTCAACAAGAGTTGAACAAACTACTCACTCATCAGCATCTCCAGGGAGCAGCCTCGCCAGTAAATGTGCTAACACAGTTCGGTTGAGTTCATCCTCGGCACAGGCGCAATACGCCACCAGCTGGCCGACTACACGATGCAGGCTCACTGCCACACGTTTCAGATCGTCCCTGGAAATTATTGCACAGCATTATAGCCTTAACCAGGATTTACTTCAGACGGGATGACTCCTCCAAGTGGGACAAATCCAAGAAAAGTCATTTAAGCATCAGCCAGTCATGGAGCAGACACAAAGTTGTATGACCACAACGCACCACACAGCAGTACTTCGTGGTAATTAATTTATTAATCAGGAGTGGTAATTTTCGAAGTATAACAATTTATGGAAGATTTGTCGAAACAATATTGATGAAAGGCCAATCTATTGGGTACAGTTATTGGTCTCCTTGTCCAATTAGCTATTGATGAAAGCACTCACCTCTCCCTGGTGACCTCCTCGAGGTGTCTGTTCTGGTCGAAGCTGTGGTTGCGGCGCTGCTTCCACTTGTCCTCGCACGCAGACACCTCGTCCCGGAGGCTCGACACCTGGAGACAACGAATAAATAAGTAAAATTCATTCACATTCAAATGCATTGCTCAGTCCTATAAAAACACATGGGTTTCTTATAGCACCTCATTAGATGATGACCATTGAACATTTTTGTGACATAGCCAGGGAAACGAGCAATCGGGTCACCTGATGGTAAGAGGTCTCCACAGCTCATAAAGGCCCACAATCCCAGGGAAATTCAAATCCTTGTATCATCGGTCATTCACCTATACTGTCGCAGGCCCCTCGTTTTGCTACTCCCCTTTTCGCTAATGTGAAGAAGCATTTATACAGGCCGGTATGATTCTGGTGACCACCAATAAACTCGTTGTTTGTTGGTGGTCGTTAGTTTTGGACTGCACTGCGCTTACCATCAGGTGTATTGAAGTCACTTTGCTGAACTCGGATATAAAAAAAATTCTCAATTGCATGAATAATTTGGCTTTACAATTGCAGAAAGTGAATTCAGTCGTTAAAAATACGTTTATAAAAAATATTTCACATATTGCATTCCATATGTAGAATCATACATTCAGCGAACAGAATTGGGTCAATAGAATAGTTTAAAACAACAAATGATTTTATAACAATAACTCACATTTTATAAACGATACAATTTCATGGAACATTCAGAGTTAAAGTACTGAAATGACATCACGTTCAAATAAAATCTACAAGTGCAATGTATAACGTACCATGAATTTCCTTAACACCACCATTGCACTGACTGCCGTCACATTATAAGCACTAACACTGCACTACACTTTCGCACGAGGTTACATAGTAAGGTCCGATCATTTTTTATCACTTCCTAGACTTTTTTGTTATTCATTTGTTTATATTATCTTTATCATGATGCATTGTTGATCGTTTTGGATTCTATATAAGTAGATTGCGATTATGAAGTAAGGCCCTCATCACATTACTAGTTACTGACAGTAGTTACTTAGGCTGAGAAACCGTGTAGGGGGTTCTAATTCCAAGTTGGGCAATCACCATTTGTGTTTAATTTCGTAAAGTCACACACGAGTTGCCTGACAATGGAATTTGGGCCTCGTATGGCGATAGACTCGCCCCTTATCACTTCATAGAACGGAAATAATCTGGGTGAACGGTAGGTGCAAAATCAGTTGCACTTCTGCCTGCCACTTCGGGGAAAAAGACGTGAGAGTTGAGAATGCCCTAACTTCATACATTAAAATTAACTTTACGTAATTTAAAACTAATACTAACACAAAATACAGAGAAAAATGTAACACGATTCAAACTCCCAAACATATCCTTTTGAAGTTTTTTTTTTTTTTTTTTTTTTTTAATTTTAATTCACAAAACTGATGTACAATCTTTGATGCCATATATAAAAAGTTATAAATTAATCCGTTTGATTGACATCTACTAGATGTGAATCTATCATGCATAATATTTAGAGTTAGACAAACTAAATTAAAAATTATATTCTATATGTTAAACATTGGGTTTTGAATTAAGGTGAGAGATAATTTTTAATTAATTATCTCTTTGAGCTGGGATTTTATTGAGGCTACAGAACCTGTAAAGATATCTATATCGCTACGAACAGAGTTGGCAAGAGAAACCATGCGGGATATAGGTGAAGAAAGACCTATATTTGTGCGACTGTGAGGCAGTACAAATGTTTTTCTGTTAATTAGTCGACTACTAGGACGAGGAATACATATTTTCACGTTTTGTAAAAGCTCAGGAGAGTCTATGTAACCGTTAATTAGCTTAAACAGAAATATTAAATCTAACGTTTTTCTCCGTGCGCTTAGAGATTTTATTTTATAGTGACTCAACCTAGAGTCATATGAGTTCAAAATACGGCATTTGTGGTCCAAGTAACTTAGTTGGTACAAAAACCTTTTCTGAACGCGCTCAATCCTATCTGAATGCACTTGATAAAACGGGCTCCATACTGTACTACAATATTCCAGAATACTCCTTATGACGCTGTTGTAGATAGAAATAGTGAGGCGAGGTTCTTTAAAAATTTTCATTTCCCTGACGATGAAACCTGATAATTTTGACGCCTTATTTATAATTTGGTCGAAGTGGTTTCTAAAGTTTAAACTACTATCCAATAAAACACCTAGGTCCCTAATAGAATCAACCTCTTTGAGCGGACTATTGTTAAATAGGTAACAAGTTTCGCATGACTTCCTTTTCTTGGTGAATTTAATAAAATAACATTTATTTTGATTTAATTCCATATTATTCTGTATACACCAACTACATACAATGTTTATATCTAATTGAAGTTGGACTTTATCAAAATCAGTGTAAATAGTTCTAAATATTTTTAAATCGTCAGCAAAAAGTTTAAATTTTGAACTAATTTTTCTGCCTAAATCGTTTATGAAAACTAAAAAAAACAGTGGTCCCAGGTGTGACCCCTGAGGTACCCCTGATGATACAAAACATTGTTTTGATTTAAACCCCTTAACATAGACTAGTTGAGAACGGTTTCTCAAGTACGATTCGCACCAACGCAGCAACGACCCATGAACTCCCATGCTTTCCAACTTAGCAACTAATACGTGATGATCTACCAAATCGAAGGCTTTTTTAAAGTCTGTGTATATTGCATGAACTTCTCTTCCATTATCTAATGCTGATGATATATAAGAGACATACTCAATTAGATTAGTTGCTGTCGATTTTTTTGGGCGGAAACCGTGCTGGTTATCATCTAGCATATTATTGAAGTGAGAGAACATTTTCTTCTGAACAAGAGATTCAAGAATTTTACCACACGCGGAAAGAATTGATACTGGTCTATAATTTGCTACATTTTCAACACGGCCAGATTTAAAGATCGGTGTGATGTATGCGCTTTTCCACTGATCAGGGAATAGTCCCTGCGATAGAGAATTGTTGAATATTATAGTCAGTGGATTAGCTAGGTTAGCTGCACATTTTTTAAGAAAAAGTGGAGGAATTGAATCCGGCCCTGGTCCCTTTTCACAGTCTAGGGAAAACAAATAATCATAGACTTCTTTTATTTTAATTTTACAAATGCTGAATGTGTTGTTACAGCAATTGGATGCGACTGAACCTTTAAAACTTCTATTCATACTATAGACAGAGAGAAAATGATCGGAAAACAAGTCACAAATTTCTTGACCACCCCTGGCAAAATTAGTGTCATTTAATGTCATTTTATTTGGGATGTAGTTTTTACCGATTCGTTTATTTTTAAAATATTTCCAGACATATTTAGGATTATGACGCAAATGTATTGCTATATTCTTTTTAAATTTGGCATAACATTCTTTTATCAACAAGCTGCAACGCCTTCTCAGACATTCAAACGTTTGTTTATCCCTGGGGTTCCCATATTTTTTATGTAAATTGTGGTATTTCGCTTTTTCCGCAATAACATTAAGTAAAGCTCGACTGTACCAGACAGGGTAACATTCATCGCGTGGTTTGGTAGTTGGTGTATATTGTTTAATAATTGGCATAAGAACATCATAAAATCTCGACAACATTTCATTAATATTTGTAATAGAACTCCATTGATCAGACCAGTTAATTTTCGACAGCTCCTCGTTAACAGCTTCGTAATTGCAGAGATAAAAGTTTAAATAAGGAACTTTATTCTGCACTAGGGGATTATGTCGATTAATTGTAAGCGAGATTTCAAGCGCTGGATGATGCTGATCAATGGGTAAAAAAGGACTTGCAGCTTGAGATACCAACACTGTGCTGTTACCACTACTCAGAACTAAGTCTAACATACGATTTGAGATATTGACTACCGTATTGCATTGAAGGAGGTCATTAAATGCAAGCATGTCTAAGAAATTGTTTTCATCTTTATTAGTAGCGCCTTTGGGCGCTAGAAAACCTGAATCTGCGTTATATTCCCAACAAATATTACCCATATTGAAGTCACCTATCAGCAAGTTAATGGATTTATCTTTGCTTTTTTTATTAATTACCTCTGTAAAATTATTGAACAGTATATCGATATAGTCTTGTTTGATTGGAGGTGGGATGTAAACTGCACAAATATTAATATTTAAGCCATTGTCACATTTGATTGTGATCCACAATTCTTCACAATGCGACTCCCAAGTGTATCTCCGTAAAACCTCATATTTGGCTAGAATTGCAACGAACACTCCCCCACCATCTCTCTTAGTAACTGCAGATACCGTGGACGACCTGTCACGTCTGCACACTCTGTAACGCTTGTCTATAATTTCATGATCAAAAACTGTGTCGTTAAGCCAACTTTCAGTTGTAATAATTATATCATAATCAAAACTCAAAGCAGCAGTATAAAAATCCTCAGTCTTGGTTCTTAAGCCTCTTACATTCTGATAATAAATTTGAAAATTGAATTTTATTACTTAACTACAATAAATCATGCAAAATTAAATCTATACTAAAACTAATTACAACGAGTCCAAGCATTCTAAGTTTCTAACTAGCACAGAATTAGATGTTTCATTTTTTCTTACAAATATGCGGCTATTTCGAACCCACACATAGCTATATTTTTTCTCTTTTGCGGCGATTCTTGTTGCAGCGTGAAGTTTTTTATTTGCCAAAGACAAATTTTCGCTAACAAAAATCGGCTGCTTAACTCCACCGATACCAATATGGCTGCTATTTAATTTTTCAGATCCATTTTTCTTATTGTAATTTCTGATTGCAGCAAGCAGATTATCACGAATACGAGGACTGGACAACTTGACGACAATGTTACGAGGGCGATTTGTGTCTGCGTTTAATTTGGCAACTCTATGAAATGACTGAATTTCATTTTCATGAAGTTCACATCCCACAACTCTACCCAGCTGTTGTACAACCGTTTGCAAGTTTTCAGTTTTATGTTCAGGCACGCATTGTATTTCGATATTGCTCTCACGTGCTATTTGATCAAATTGATTCACTTTCGCGTTCAATTCCCTTACTTGATCGTTCAATTCCGCGTTTTTCTGTAAGATTGCCGAAATTAATTTGTTGTTTTTTGCATTCAGTTCAGCTTGTGTATCATGAGTGTCAGATAGAAATATAACTGTCTTCTTAAACTCTTCCAATTCTTTATGCATTGAGGTAAATTTTATGGATAAGTCATTAATATTCTTTTGGACCGCTGAAAGGGTAGTATCAAAATTAGCCAAGCTCGCCTGCTGACTATTAAACTTGTTATTCATGTCCTGGCGTAATTTGCGAAGTTCTAGTAGGATTGAATTCTGTAAGTTGACTTCTCTGTTAGCATCTGTTACCAAAGACGCCACTGTTGAAGAGTGCTCCTCTGATGTACCTCCCTGACCTATTATTGTTTTCATTTGATTAGACGGTCCCGACTTTGGAGAGACTATTTGAAATGGTTCGAGAGTTATCTGATCAGTTTGAGTAGTATGACCTTTGGTATGAACTGGAGTATTGGTGTTGTCAAGTTTAGGACGTCTAGAAATGCAGTTTGGACAATTCCATTTGGTCTTAGGTTGAGATGCTTCATCGTATGTTACGCATTCCAAGTGATATTGAAGGCTACATTTGCTAATACAACATTTAATTCTCTTTTGTGTCACGAGAATAGTAGCGTTACAACCAGCACAAATCATTTTGCAATTAAGAGAAAAAATAAATAAATAAAAAAAACAAAAAATAATCTTCCGGACGGGGATCGAACTTAGATGTTCGGAATCGACACTCGGGGCCAAACGCACGATGCTACCACAGCTCCGAAGTTTTGATTCGAAATTAAGTGATGTATTCGTTGCTACGATTTTAGTAACCAGTGTGGATTACTTTGCCAATAAATAAAAATTTCGAAACACCCGCAATACGAAACATACAAAATCACTTCTTAGTAATGTTTATTTTAGATTTTTACTGAAGCACAGTCACTGATCACTTTGCAAACGCTATCACATAAGTCCTGTACAGTTAGCTTTAACTTCCACACAATGATTCTACTAAAAGCAATGATTTAACAATTTTTAAACGTAATTATTCACGGAACGTCAAATGTATGTCTTTACTCTTTGAAGGTTGACATCGCCTCGTTCGAGAAAAATGCGTAAAATATTTCCCGAATGGACTTCCATATCCCGGAAACTGTGCCACTTCCTCTAATTAATTATAATGAACAACGCAGATGCGTATGCAAATTGATGTAACGCACATTTACTGGAGCGAAACACATAAACCTAAAGAATAAGTACAAAACATAAAAATGCGTTTTAAATATGGGTAGAAAATATTATGATTGGTGATGTCGAGAACAAGTCAATTAGCAACAGTCACCATGAGGCGCTCATAGCCACTTGCACTCAGTGATCGGTAAACGATCAGCGAGTTAAGCAGCCTTTGGCGCGGTCAAGCTATGGATGGGTGATCGCTTAGTGGTATTTCAACTGAGCGTCTCCGTGCTTCGGAGGGCGCGTAAAAGTCTGTCCCGGCTGTTATTAACTGATAGCAATCGTTAGCCGTCAAGTTGAAGGCATTCGGGCTACTTCAACACTTTGACACTAGGTTGGCCGTTAACCATTCGATATAGAATAGACCGTAAGTAAAATCATAATGTTTTAACGCAGTATAATAGCTTATAGTTCGTACTTCTATCTCTCGCTTAAAATATAAAACAGAGAACTGCGAAGAGAGTCTACGTCTCTTGTAGTCGAATGTTACGAGGAATTGTTTACATTTATATCAGCGGCCGAATCCCAACATCCAACGCGCTACGAGTTGGGATTCCGTCCCCACCATCTGGATAGACTGGTGTTTCTCTAAAAGGCAATTTACCAGGAGTTTCTTCTCCGTACGGCTGCCTTGTGGAATCAACTTTCGTTTGCGATGTTTAAAAACCAATGCGTCTACCTTTAAGAAAAAGGCCTGTCGCACCGAAGATTCCACTGGTAATGCAAATGTCCATGGGCAGCGGTGATCACTTACCATCAAGTGACACACTCGTCCGGTTACCTCTTGCATAAAAAAAACCACCGTACATTGCAAACTTGCCTACAAATCCGACTACAAAAAACAAATACATACTAACCATATTTTTCATCGCTACAGACCTTTTGAACTGTATCCTTTCACTCGGTAACAATCACAATCATTTGTTTTATTAATATTTATACAAGAGTTCAACAGAGCCGCGGATATCAAACAACGTTACACGATACACAACTACCCTCATAAAAACAAAGCCAGCTGCGTGTACAAATATAGAAAAATGTGGGTAACCAGCGAACGACCCGAGAGACGTATATTTCTGACTTTTTAAGTATTGTTGGAGTAACTTTTTTTAACACCGCGGAGATAAAATGATAATACCGTTACATTAGAACTGTTATACGCAAGCACGCCTGTAATCCCCGAAGGCGTAGGCAGACATGTAACCAGTACACCCACAATTCGCTGAGCGTAAGGGGGCGAGCTTTCGTGATAGGAAAACCCACTTTTATCCGACCTGGGGATCGAACCTGAGACCTCAGCATAGTAGTCGAACCGTGTGCGCAATACAACTGCGCCACCGAGGCAGTCGGTGAAATAATATACAGAAGATTGTGTTTTAGAATGGAGTTAAAGGTTTTACTGGCGGTACTATGCGTGATTCCTTGTGAATTAACAATGTTACCTGTGAGGAGAACATAAATTATTGTTCTGGAAATCCAGGTTCTCAGGATTCATAAAGGTTAAGTTGCCCGTAAACAAACCGTCTAATTGCCTATACCTACTAAGTTTGTGGCAAGTCTTATGCGAAAGTTCGTCTCGATAAATACCACCACAGCGTCTATTTATGTCCCCCAGTGGAAATCGGTAAGCATTATTGACTTCCAACTTGAAGGACATTGAAGCGAATTAAATTAATTATCATTAAAATACTTGTAGAAAACACATTTCACCAAAGTTTAACGAACGTATACACGATCAATCAATCAAAGATATTTACACAAAGCACCCGTCAAATAAAAATTAAATAAGTAAAATATAAACATATTTGTTGGGGAGCATAGCATTCTAATATCGTTCAAATCCGAACCAACTGTGGTCGGCCCCAATTATTCTTATTAATCCCAACCATGCAGACCACGTGTGCCCCACACACAATGTCATCTCACACAAGGGTTGTATCCGCGGCGGGACTGCTATATTGTATAATAGGGTAGTTTTCTATGTTGAATACTATACATTATTTTATATGTAACAGAAAATAATACGAAAAAGAAACCTTTTTTGTTGAAATACAATCAAAATCGGTTCAAAAATTAGCCCGCAATTACGATTTTAAATATTGGTATTAGTAAAGGTGGGCGCGTAGTGGGGGCATCTCACTATCTCACACGCACGCGTACATCTTAATGGTCGTGCCACGGTGACGTCAAAGTTTGAGTCGTCTGTTATTTGACAAGTGCCCCTCCATCAGATTGAATGACTTCTAATTTATAAATTTGTGGACGGATTAAGAGCATGCTGCCTAAAATATTTCGTGCGTTAGCTCCGCCCATCCACCCCGCTACCCTCTGCACTTGTACGCAACGCGTCGTTTCGCGCGTCGCTTGACGTTATAGTAGTGGGCATAAATACACGGAGACTTCTGTACATAAATATTTTTTTAATAATATATTTTGTTTTGAAAGACAAATGTTTTGTTGATATAATATAACAAAATTGTATCAGAGCTGTGTCTGTACATTTGATATGTTTAAAAAGTAATGATAAACATATTCGATTACAGAAATATATATTTTTAATTATCTTGTCTGTATGTTTGTGCGTGTATTGTACACGAAAACCCACTGAATGGAAATATGAACAGGATTATCGCAGTTTGTATGCATATTTCCAAACTTAGAATCTTTGATGCTTTTTTCACATTTTTTAACCAATGGAAAAACAGAGGAGGTATATATATATATACAGACGAATTGCGAACATACATTTACATTACATTTTGAGTGGTAGAGCCACGCTGAAGACAGTTTTGTCTACAGCATGCATGGGCTGGCTCGACCGGGTCGTTACCACTGTCTCACAGAAAACCGACGTAAAGTAGGGGCTTGCTGCTGCGTTTCGTACGGTGAGTGAAATATCCGGAAGCCCAAATCCCCTCCCCTTCCCTATCCCTAATTATCCCTTACCTTTCAGGTCGGCAACGCGCCCATGATTCATTCTTCTGGTGGTGGGCGTACTTGGGCGGTGGAGATCACTTACCATTAGGTGACACACTTGATCGTTTGCCGGCCTATGCTATAAAAAAAAAGTACAATATATTTGTTTATTATATGTTCACGCATAATGCCGCTAAATGTAGACTGGTTACAAAAACATACTCTAGTAGTTTCATGAAAGAAATTAATGTTATTTGCGCCTTTTGAGTGTTTTTTCTTTTTTTCTTCTTCAAAATTTAAATGAAATATATTTTCGTTTGAACAAATGTGTTGGTGCTATTTTAAAGAAAATTCATTTATTTTTTGTTTTATATACACATGGTCCGGGTTCCCTGGGCCAGCTGATCCACTTGATTACTATCAAGCTAATTTTCCGTGAGTAGCTTCGTTTCGATGAGACGCCCAACAATTCCCTATGCGAAAATTCTCTATTGTGGTAGCTAACAGAGGTAGCAAGGATAGAATATTTCGATTTGATGATACTCAAATTTTTTTTATTTTATTTGTAGGACAATATGACTGTTAAATTATATAAATATTAACTAAGTAAAAACAAAAAAATCAGCTGGTTAGTAATAATTTTTTATGACCTCGTTTGCGATACCTATTGGAAGCCCCTCCTTCCAATAGGTATGATTACTAACCAGCTGATTTTTTTGTTTTTACTTAGTTAATATTTATATAATTTAACAGTCATATTGTCCTACAAATAAAATTATAAATTTTTAGGTATCATCAAATCGAAATATTCTATCCTTGCTACGTCTGTTAGCTATCACAATAGAGAATTTTCGCATAGGGAATTATTGGGCGTCTCATCGAAACGAAGCTACTCACGGAAAATTAGCTTGATAGTAATCAAGTGGAAAAATGGCCCAGGGAACCCAGACCATGTGTATATAAAACAAAAAATAAATGAATTTTCTTTAAAATAGACTATAGTTTAATTTTCTTTTGTTTTTCAAAAAATGACTGTACGTCGATGATACGTCTACCCATTAGAACGTGTATTCAAAAGGAAATAACGAAAAGTGCAAAAAAGAAGGAATAAATACTGTGTATTTATTTATTAGGATGATACTCATGTGTCTATAGAATGGTTTAAGGTCGAAATAAAACAACAAAATCTTACATCTTCACCTTATATTTTGTACCTCGTAAGGATTTTTTCATGATCAACATCAATCTGAAAGACATCATAATAATATACATTTTGTTATATAAAAAAAAAATATCGTAAATTAAACAACATAACAGTACGTTCCATACAATGTCAGTTGCATCAAGTAAGGGCTATATATTGTCATATTTGCTTTCATGGAACAAATATTAGGTCCTTACATATGAAATTGGCGTTTTGTATGGGAGGAACAAAAAGTCGAATATTTTTTAATATAATATATTTAATTAATCAAAGTATGAACCATTATTTTCTATGCACTTTTGCCATCTCATAGGTAGTTCATTGATCCCTTTACTAAAAAAACCAGTCGGACGGGAATCAATAAAATCTTTGAAGGCGATTTGGACTGCCCCATCGGAGTTGAATTTTTTCCCTTGCAAGAAGTTATCCAAATTTCGAAAAAAAATGGTAATCTGTTGGAGCAAGGTCCGGGGAGTACGGAGGATGTCTTAGACTTTCCAATTGAAGCTCTTCTAATTTAGTAGCCGTCTGTTGCGCAGTGTGTGGTCTAGCGTTGTCGTGAAGCAGCAGTGGCGTGGAGCGATTGACCAGCCTAGGTTGTTTAGCCGCTAGCTTTGCCATCATGGTTTGCAATTGCTGACAATAGACATCAGCCGTAATAGTCTGGCCAGATTTGAGAAAACTGTAATGAACAATACCGGCACTAGTCCACCAAACGCTTACAAGTAACTTTTTTGGGGTTAATTTTCGCTTGGGGCAGGATTTGGCTGGCTGGCCAGGATCCAACCATTGCGCTGAGCGCTTCCGATTATCGTAAAGAACCCATTTTTAATCACAGGTAATGATTCGGTTTAAAATACCTTCATTATTGTGCCGGTTTAGTAATGTAACGCAGCAGTCGACGCGCGTTTGCCGGTTTGCTTCAGTCAATTCGTGAGGTACCCACCTTTCAAGCTTTTTAATCTTCCCAATTTGCTTCAAGTGAATTAAAACAGTTTTATCACTAACATCGCAGCCTGCAGCTAACTCGGACGAGGTTTGCGATGGATCCGCTTCCACAATAGCCTTCAACTCTTCATTATCAACTTGAGTCACAGGCCGTCCACGGGGCTTGTTCTGCAGGTCGAAATTTCCAGAACGAAAACGTTGGAACCAAAAACGAACTGTGTTTTCTTTTGCAACACGACCGCCATACACATCATTCACCCTTCGAGTTGTTTCCGCAGCACTAGTGCCACGGCGGAACTCGTACTCGTAAATAATGCGATATTTTAAGTTTTCCATTTTGTAAAATGAGTGACGCAAACAGAAGAAACAGAAGAAAAAAACAAATGAATGACGATCATCGAAGCACAAATACATGAGTCTATAGCTGTACAAATTTGAATTTGGAATTCCTTACCAAAGAGGAGAAATTTGTGATTAAAGTGGCCAGTACGAAAAACGCCAATTTCATATGTAAGGACCTAATATTATGAGAAATGTTCTCTTTGACATCGTATGGGAGGTTTGTCCCCGAGAGTTGATGGTGGCGAAATATATGCACGATGAATAGCTGTTATGTTTTCAGTGTTCTCGCTAGATTCAAGGTTTATCAAGTTTAGTCTGCAAAAACATCATCAACAATCATCATCATATAATCAAATCATATTTTTTAACATCACTAGAAGTTAGAGCTCAGGATCATCATCATTTTCATCCTTACCCATTTATGTAATCAATTGAGGAATTGGCTATTGGTAGGATATTCCTAACCGCTCGGATAGCGACAACCATACACACGGTGTAAGAACCCGTCATAATGATCCCACACACCTTGTGTGGATCGCATACCAGGATCAGCCAGTGTATAATTGGTTCTCCCGAGGAGTTTGCGACATGACTCGATGGTTGGTTGAGACGGGTATAGGGATACATCCTTGTATCCCTGTGCCTTCATCAGCCATCCGCCTATCCTGTCGCAGGCTCTTCGATTTGCCTCTTTCCTCTTCCAGAGTGTGAATAAGCATTATTTTAGGCCGGCATGATTCTGGTGACCACCGATAATCTCGTTGTTCATCGATGGTCGCTGGAGTTTTTGGTCTACACTGCGCTTACCATCAGGTATAGCGCAGTCATTTTGCCGTGCTAGGACAAAAAGTAGGTAAGCTGATGGTAAGTGATCTCCACTCATTGGTGATTTATGTAAATAGATTAAATAATAATGTAATAATGATTTAGGTAATTATGTAAATAAATCATCAATGAGTGGAGATCACTTAAGTATGAATAACAGTCGAGCCGGCTTATTCAGATTGTAGATAAATCACAAAAGTGTCTACAGCATGGTTCTTTACATAGCAAAATAATCGTCATTTTGTTTCTCCATGATAATAAAAAGAACATAGATTAGATTTAATGTAAATAATTACATACATAGTTAGTAGTTATTACCCATTATCATATAATAATGCCAATAAAATATGTAATAGTTTGTTTTATTAGCATGAATAACGTTTTGCTAGCCTGATGGTAAGCGCCACATCTGACCATAAACAGACAATATTACACAGAACTTTAGATTACAACGCACTGCGTGATATTGGATTGCGATATTTACTCCGAGACACAAATTTTGTAGTCTCATAATGCCCAGTAATGTCACTAGCTTCAAACCGAAACACAACAGTACTTACACACTGCTACATGGTAGGACAAATAAACGAAGCGGTGGTACCAACCTAGTTGGTCTCTCGCATACGAGGGACCGACCACCTAGTGAAGAAGAAGATAAAGTAAATATTACTTACAATATCAAGTTAGTAATTATACATGACGATTAGATGCATACTTGCTTATAATCTTATTATTAGTATAGTATAATATAATGTTAGAGTAACTCACTCTTCATGCATCACAAAAGTAGAAACTAAATCAAATAATTGCCGAGGCGACTCCACTGACTCTTTGTTCCGGATAACCATCATTCGATTTTCTTTATTTCTTTTTCTAAAAAAGATAGGGTATATAAGTCATTATAATGATTGTTTATACATACTCACGACTGTAATCCCCGAAGGGATAGGCAGAGATGTAACTAGTGCACCCACATTTCGCAAAGTGTATTTCCATCCCATGATGTGACAGCGGGCGATCCTATCGCCATACCGGGCACAATTCGGGATCAAACTCCGGACCGATACTGAGCATTTCATGATAGAAAAACCCAATATCATTTGACCCGACCCGGGGATCGAACCCGAGACCTCAGCATAGCAATACCGCGTACGAAATATAACTACGCGACCGAGGCATTATTATGTATGTAATAATGTAAATAGTTAAATTCTATTTTAGAAATAATATTATTAAAATATGTTATATTATATATAATAATACTTTTAATTTCAAAATGTACAAATAACATTCTAACAAAATACTTACGCTTTTGCTTCTCTCATAATCATTGCAAAGTTTTTGAAACGATTCACTTTCTTTCTTTTTTGCACAAATTATTTATTGTCTGTTTCGCATAGTTTGTCAAATATAATAAACTGATTCAACACTCGGGCAGAGCGTTTGCGCGGCATAAAACACGTAGTCTT
Source organism: Amorpha juglandis (assembly GCA_949126905.1). Taxonomy (NCBI): domain Eukaryota; kingdom Metazoa; phylum Arthropoda; class Insecta; order Lepidoptera; family Sphingidae; genus Amorpha; species Amorpha juglandis. The sequence continues at coordinate 15,139,374 of OX421381.1, read as the reverse complement.
TCCTTGAAGCACGGCGCTGTACTAACGATAAATAGCTTTAATTATTAGTTACCGTGCACTACTCAACACACTATAAGAAATGACATAAGGTTGAATATTGCGCACATCGTCGGACGTTTATCAATGCACAGAAGTAAATGACGTAAGTCGCAAATCTATTATAATTTATATTATGAGTTTTAATTGATCTAGGTAATTTATATCTTAGCAGTGGATAATAAACAATATTTACTAACTGTGAATATTTATTTTAGACATATAACTCAAGCCATTTATTAGAAACAGCAAAAATTCTACCAAAAATACATCGTTTTCGGAATAAAAATGTATCGAGGGAAAATAACACAATTGTGTAACTGTCTTATTAACGGAAAGAAATAGGACTGAAAAATCATATATTAAAGTTTTATATTCCTTGGATTTATAATTGACGCAGTATGGTCATCGAAACTAACGTACAATTTAGGGAGCCTCCTCTTAATCAAATTCTTTCTGCAATAGGTTTTGGGTAACTTAACTTATTGATTAAAATAATAAAAAAGTCAAGTCAACTACCCTATTGCCGTATCGATTGCATCCTCTATGGCAAAGGCAAAAATATATAATTTATTTATGTATTTGCATAGTAGAATATCATGTATAATTAATTACTTGAATAAGTAAAAACAAAAATAATATATCATGCGAAAGTGATAAAAATAATAATCATTGTGCCGACAGCCTCCGTGGCGTAGCGGACGAGTAGCCGGCTGTGAAGCGAGAGGCCGCGGGTTCGATTTCCGCACCGCGACAAATGTTTGTGTGATCCATAAAAAATTGTTTCGGGGTATGGGTGTCGTGAGACCGAAAGTCTCTTGTAGTTCCTGATACCCAGGACACGACTCGCATCTTACTGTGGGGTCAGGGATATGTGTGTGACTGTTGGGTGTATTTATTTATTGTTGTATTTGTTTCGACTTTATAACACTGTTTGTACATTTCAAATCAATGTTGTAAGTATTCAGAGGGCCAACGGTATAAAATAAGTTGGCTCTAGTAGCATCCACCCTTGATCGCCGCGACCTGCACGGTCCAGAACAAGCGATGAGTGGGACGAAGCAGTCTCTGATAATGGAGGCCAATGCACTGCACTCGGATGTTTCTGTTCCGTGTAGGGTAAATAATTGCTTTTGTTTTGTTAAAACTTTGTACCGGGGGTTTAATGTCGAGCTTATTGGGGCTCGTTTTAATTTATTCTGACTCAATTTTACTACTTAGATACATAAGGCGAAGTATGTAGCCTCAAAGGGGTAGGTAGAGACGCACATAGCATTACCACGATGCGTTGAATTTATTTCCGTCTTATGATATGATAGATGACGAGTCTAACACGATTAACGGTCAGTTTACATCAGCCGAAAAAAATTGCAACACAAGAAAACATTTTCAAAATCGCTTAAGATAAGCAAGAGCGGGCAACTTTAATAAGCATGGCCAGCACTCTAAAATAAATTGTGTTTTTGAAAACAAGACAGTTGCATTGAACTTCGACAGAATTAGTTATTCACAGCCAATTATAGCCAATTTAATACCTAAAGAATCATGAACGCATTGCCGACCTCATAGGCAAGGGATTGGAAAGGGAAATTTTCTTTGGGCCTCCGGGTATCTCACTAGCCGTACGAATCGCAACAGCAAGTCGCCACCTCACGTCGGTTATCTACCAAACTCTTGTAGCAATCTGGTCAAGTCGGCTCATTTATACTGTAGACAAAATGCTCTACAGCGTGGCTCTACCACTTATAAAAATAGCATATTCAAATGCCTCCGAGCATATATTTCCTTTAAAATAACCGCACGAACAATATGACGTAAACAATAAAGAAACAATCAACAACCAACTATAACGCTTTCCTTATAAAAACAAAACACATTCAATTAAAACAATACAAACGCCTAACAGTTAAAATATTATTGAACAATTAGAACACAGTCTAGACTCCATACAATAACCATCACAAAAGCAAAAGGAACATGTGTCCGCACTCACAAGTTCAGTCTGTGTAGAGCAAACATAACGCTTGTATCTGAAGGGGTAGGTAGGTACATATAACTACTGCACATGCCGCATATGGATGATTTTATGCATTCGCGATGTTTTTTCTTTGTATTTTTAATGTGAGTGAAGGAGGCCAAAGAGGTGTGTAAGCATCGTAGCAGATGGAAGTCCGGTGTCTCTGTCTACCCTTATGGGAAGCAGGCTGAGTCTATGTATGTATAATATTTATTTAAACGGGTCATAATTGCGTAGTATTTCTAACCTAATATAATTGATCGAATTCTAAGTCATAATATCTAATTAACAATAATTATTATTATTTAAAACATGTGATTTTATTTTGATCCTATTAACCATTATCACCTGTTAACGTTCTTTCACTATGTTTACTTTCCTTAGTTTAAACTGTTTGTTTTTCAGAACAAACAAACGCTCCCACCCTAGTTACATATTTATCTAGACCAAAAAGTGTTCTAAATGTAAATATTTTTTCATCCTATAGTCTGCTTTGCGTGGCCTATTGACCTAAAAAGAAATAACGACGTCTTCTCGGAAGTACTATTTTCCGCACCATATTGTAACACTGTTTTTGATAATTTTGCTTCAAGTTTTAGGGATGTTGAAAATATATCGATACCTATATCGTTTTTTTCAGTAATACTTCGTTATTTTTTGGCGATATATTTTGATTCGATATATCGATAATTTATTAAGTATTATAATCATATCTATATGGATGTTCTTTATAAATAGGTTGCGATGAAATGTCGATTTTAAATATCATCCAAATATCACGCTGATATATTGATAAATAGATATTTTTTCTCGATGTATCAATATCGCTATTGATGCATTTAAAATTTATCGATACGATATAAAATATTTTTTTTTCAGTTTCACACCTTTAGTATGAAGTAATTTTAGTTAGATATAAATTTCACGGAGAGAGGCTATCGTACGATATACGCCAGAATATGGTAGAATACTGTCATCTACGAGTTTGCATCGATGACTCCCTTTTTTCAAATAGTATTACGCGTCCTCGTAAAATACAATTTTTTGTTGTATTCTCGCCTCTGGCATGCGATAAAGTCATTCCTTATAAATTGGGTTTTAAAGTTGGGTTGTAAAGTTTAATAGTTTTAATTACATTAACACAATTAAATATTATTTTAGTAGTGGTGGTAATCTTACCAGAGAGGTTGACGTTAAGCAGGAGGTCAGTGGTAAAAACTACAAGCCAAATATTTCTGTAACATGTGTTAAAATGCATGTTGCGACCCCACTGCGAGAGGGATAAAGGCAGGTAGCAGAAGAAGAATACAATTACATCATATTGTAGTAAACTATCTGTCCCTCGCGGCTTAACCTGCAAATTACTGCCCCGCTCCCATGGGTCATAGCGTGATATACATATAAACCTTCTTCATGAATCACTCTATCTATTGGTGAAAACTGCATTAAAATCCGTTGAATAGTTTAAAAGATATAAGCGAACAGACAGCTGAAGCGACTTCATTTTATACTATGTAAAGATTATTCATGTTTAATTTACGGTTGGTAACCGATATCTTCACGTTTAGACCAGCGGTAGACCACTTAACTATAAAAACATAAGTCCCTCTCAAATGTATAATCATCAATACCTAAGCGTCGAAATATTCCCTTTCAACCACGAAGAGGGGACCCTCCACGCTCCCATTGATTGCATTCAACTGTAGGTACCACTTGATGTTTACGTTCAGCTTTTATTATGAATATTAACGAGACATTGAACTTCACAGTGCAGATGTTACTTTTGCTTTGTAATCACTTTGTGGTACTAATTGTTTAGATTATTTTTATTACTACATGCAGACAGAGTATATTTTTATAATCTGTAATTACTTAGCTACTTACTTAATATAGCATGGTTAATGCAGAAAATTTATCATTAGCAAGTCCGCAGCAAACTTGATACATTACTCACCTTTCTAATTCCATTTACTATTTCCAAAAAAAAGTTTTTTTTTTTATAAAGCAACAGCAGTAATCCAATATCGCAGAACCATATAGACTATAGACTAAAAAAAATCCCTAAAAATCTAATCAAATATGAAAATAAATTTTCATTTTTTTTTGTTTTTCTAAATTCATTGCGGGAGAAACTGCGAACAAGCTGATATCCATCAGTGATTTACTAGTGACGCACATGACGCATGACGTGTCAAATGGCGCATAAACGAGCACTATTGTGAGCTTACGAGGGGAGCACGTGGTATGCACACCAGGGCAGCTTGTTACACAATAAACTGTGACTAAGTTGTCACTCATGGGAACATCGGATTTATAGAGTTTTTTTTAGTATGGTCGAGGGTTTCGACTCTCTATCTCTCATTATTGGAATGTAGAAGAAAATATAATAACAAAGTACTACGCCATTTGCTAAGATCATACCATAATATCTTTACAAAGTATAAAATGAAGTCGCTTCCGATGTCTGTTCGCTTAGATGTTTTAAACTTTTCAACGGATTTTAGTGCAGTTTTCAGCAATAGATAGATTGATTCACGAGGAAGGTTTATATGTATAATACATACATATTATAGTACAGAAAACCAAAAAATTCAAAGATTTGTAATGTGATGTCATACCAAATATATTTTTACCGGTGCGTAGCTGGCGCGGGCCGATAGTAAGAGATAAAAAAAAACTCAATAAATGCTAGCAATAATTACTAGAAGTTTCTCAAAGCTCTAAGTAACTGCATGTGTTAATTTGCACGTGAAGCCTACCCATTAAATTAAAGATGTGTTGCATGTTTTGGACACGCCTATGTCATCTAAATTACTTCCGATATAACCATTATACCCATTTTAATAATCCTAGGCATACTACAAAGCTACTTAGAAATCATTGTTCATATTGCTTTTAAAAACTATAATCCTGTGACCCACGCCTCTATTGATAATATCAAAATAGTCTCTGCAGGAGACAATCGTCGCACTAAAATAATTCATCCCATTTAAAATCGTCAAAATGCAGCTGAATAATTCGGTCAAGGCCGGGCACCATACGAAGATTATTTCAATTAATACACTAACGACTATATTAAGATTTATACTATCGTCGTTAAAAGATTTGACAGTAAAGACTGCAAAAAAACAGTCAACACATAGATGACTATCAACTCCTTTACAGATTTTAGACTATTGTAAATTTACAAAAGCTCATATCGAAAACTCCATATAATTCCCAAAAATGGACGTATAAGAATAAAGTTTGATCGCCATCGACTTTGATTGTTTAATTTCGGATATCAATCTGGAGATTTGGATTAACATCTTTTATGTCTTTTGACTACGCATTTGAAAAAAAAGAAACAAAAACGTAAAAATATGTTTTATGAAAATTTCACACTAACAATTGCAATAATGAAAACCCAAGACCACACGGTTTTCACAGTCTAAGTACTACCAGTAGACAAAGAAGGCGATCTAGAACTCGATCTAAAAACTGTCAATCTCCAAAAATTACCACCCACCAAACAAACACATGCGAATAGCACCCCACTCCTTATTTATAGCAGTACAAATTGTTCCCAACTGTACCAACACAGCACACTTACTTTAACAACTGTGAAAGCTATATGCACAAATAGGTCACGACGTTGGAAGCGAATATTTTTAGACCACCAACGATTCGTTCATATTCTATATTGTTATTGTTTAAAAGGAACGAGGGAAATGTATCCAAACTACAGTGAAAGTTCTTTATTCAAGGATCAGAGCAGAACACGTGATACTGTAGCTGCATAGCCATAACTGATATAACATTGCAACTGCCTCTGTAGTTAAATAGGAGTGGGGAGTTAGGGTGTAGTCAGACAATCAAGAATGCAAGTTATTCGATTAGAAATATGTGAGTTACATGGAGTTTGAATTCTTGCCTCATGTCATGCTAAGCTCTCTATCACAGGTGGAAATAAACTTGGCAAATTGTAAGTGCACTAGTTGCACCACTGCCTATCCTCGTAGGGATACAGATGTGCTTATGATTATATAATTGCTTTTTGCTAGTATGAAGTATCTGAGAGTTCTAGAGGAACAATAGAAATCTGCTACAAAATCTTGGCTTGCCTTATAAGACGGTCTTTAGGAGTATTTTCAGAAGATATAGCATAAAACTAATCTTTAAAAGGTATTCTTGCTTTACCTAGTTCTTTTTTTACTTTTATTGATACTCTACACAATGTCTATCAAAGTGGAATGAACTATAATAAGAGTGGGCAAATATACTTCCCCAAACAAGATTTCATCGATGAATACGAATTTATAGATAAATAACGATCGAAATTACACATGAAGCTGGAAAAGCCAAGTGCAATCAATTACCATTTGCAATAACTTTCAGCTTCGTTCGACTTTCTTTGGAAAATGACAGACTTAGATCCGTCGCATGGATCGTTCAAATGGAAGTGACCTATGAATATTAACTTACTGTAATCAATCTTATTCAGGTTTAATTAGCAAACGAGCTAAGCAGGCGTCAACCTCTATCTAATATTTTTTTTTTTTCACCATCATGCAGCAGTGTGTGAGCACTCTTGTTTCCTTTTGAAGCTTACTGAAGCCAATAAATTCACTAAACACTGAGAACTAACTTCCTATAAAGTAGAATCCAGTGGTAAAGTAAGCCCACTGAGTTTGTTTCGCCAAGTCTTCCCAGGCTGCATCATTTTGGACCCGGTGGTAGTTTTTCACATGACAATTCAAGCGAGCCGCTTGCCTCGTCATTAAATTGTATAAACGAAACTTACACGGTTCGGAGTACGGACATGATATGTGGAAAAGTTTTAATTTCTTGCATTTAACATGTTTTCTTTTTTATTAATGGCTTTCGCAGTATTATGCATTTAGCCAGTGTCAAGTACAATTCATTCTCAAGTATCTTCACAAGAACGATGAAACACGGGTGCGGACGATTTCAAGGTCTTGTCGGAGTTATGGTGTTAACTCCTTTCAGTACGATTCTTAATTCACTTATTTCAATGTTTCCATATACTGTTCATCACCGTCAATGTTTATTGAACAAATCCACATCACTTTTAAACAACAAACACAACTCTAAACTAGTTTATGAAATAAATTAAAACAAGCGATGAACCGCACTGTCAGAATTCCCGCCAAAAACCATTTAACATGTTAATGGGTCATTGATAAGCCACTACAGATAAACTATTTAGTAGCTTAACAATTCTAGTTAAGAACTACTTACTGCTTTGTCTAAAATCCAATTGGCATTGACATAACAGGGTTGCCTTTGCCTTAAAGACTTATAAAAAAAGCTTTACTCTCCTTGCAACCAGCTCACTTTTAGATAAAATCGAATTCTTATAAGCATTATAAAAATCATTTGCGTTAAAATAATTTATTTTATTTTCGTTCATTATGTAATCTACGATGCGTAATTTTACGGGTTCGTTTACGTGACTGTTTAGAAACTCTATCGGGACATGTGTGTGACCCACATTCAAATGGATCGGGGTGATGTGACATCACAAACAGTATCCTAGTTTGCGACCAATGACATTACTTATCGTGTTACTAGTTATAGGGTTCTGTGCCCAATAAACAGCTCAATGGGGAGTGTTTCGGACTGTCGAGACGGAAGTCGCAGATTCGAAATCAGCTCCAAGAGCATGCACCTATGATTACTAAGTTACGTGTATATTAATTATAGCTTGCTTTAACTGTGAAGGAAACATCGTGAGGAAACCTGAGAAGTCCATAAGAATTTCGAAATTATGTAAAATCTGCCAACCCACATTAGGCCAGTGTGGTGGACTAAGGGCTAACCCCTCTCATTCAGAAGAGGAGGCCCGTGCCCAGCAGAGGGCCGTGTAGAATACAGGGCTAGTATTATTTTTTTACACAATGGGTGTCAATGGAATCCAATCTAAGCCAATAAGCCCTCTGACTGTCTACATGTACTATAATGAGCCTTTATCTTTTGAAACGTGATATGTAGCCGGCTGAAATGTTCACAGAATATGTGAATATGAATAATATAAAAATTATAAAATCGATAATTAAAAAGTTAAACAGGACGGTACGGAACCCCCGGTGCATGAGTGCGACTCACACATGGCCTATTTTCATTATCAATTTTGCACTAAACGTATCGTAATAATTTATATTATACCAAATTATACGTAAAGTCGCGTGAGAACCGCGTCAAACTAAAACGCACTGCAGATACGAAAAATAAACAAAAATAATACAAAATTACCACCGCCTGTTTATAACCAATGGGGTAAGCAGCGGTAACCAGTACACCTACATTTCGCCGAGCTTGTTAAATAAGCTTATGTTCGCCCCTATCACATCATGGAACGGACAGCTCACCGAAACGTGGGTGCAGCACTAGTTGCATCTTTACCTACTCTTTTGTTGATAAAGTAGTGAGCTTATGTTATGACGTAAGTAAGTAAGTAAGCCCAGTAAAGGCAATATGTATAATACTAATCATCTCAAACAAAAGGTGTAGAATGCAGTGCCATTCCATTCAGAACTTTACTGACAAATACCTACTTAGTGGGTCTATGAAAAGTTAAAAAAATATAATATGTTAAACAGCTGCCATACAATGAAAAGATTAAGAAACGCCGATCAAAATAAAGAATCGAAGTAAATTATTCAGCCCATACGAGCGAGGTCGCGGACATAGATAGTACACAATTAACTTATTCGCGATAGGTAAATGTGTACTTAGGACAAAGGACTACTAATTCAGCTATCGTCATTATTGAATGTGTTCCTATATCAAATAATACCTACAGTCAACAAAAACATGGTATATTATCTACTAAAATGGCTCTATGTAATAAATGTTCCTGATTCTACAACGCACAGTACAGCCAGCAAATATGATTTATTATTGTGTACCTAAAATCTCAACCAGTGCCCATAAATGTAGTGGTGAATATGGTCAGCAAATATGATTAATGGTAAGTTATAAAATGAGTAAGAGATAATATGAGTAAAACTGGCAAGTTTTGTCATCGGACGATATTTTCCTCATGAAATTACATTTTAATACTGATTTAAATATGTAATAACCGCTTAAAATTATTAAATTGTTCTCTGCTACAATACTAAAAATTTCGATTCGTTAAGTGGCAACAAATAAAGCCGAAGTTTGCACTCAACATCTTCAAAAATCAACACGTTCTAAGAACAAATCTTATTAAACAAATTTGAAATAATAATATTAGTTACAACACTATTCTCTAATCTCACTTTACACAGGGAAATGACACATTAATTTAATACACCACAATTGGCAACACAATTACACATGACAACACTACAAACGTCTAATGAGAAACGGTCATTTTTCAAATGTGGAATATAACGGTTTTCGTATTATAATTTGTTGAAACACATGCGCGGACGCGTCTATCTCGCACGCCATCCGACGTTGCACTGGCTGTGTTTACGGGTTCGTGTTGTTTTGTTTTAAGATAGATTTATAACAGCATTCAAGGAGCATAATTATACTTTCGCTGTAGTGTGTGCATTGTTATTCGTTTCAGGAGTGTTTCGTGTTTTATTGATAGTTTGATGGACGTGCGTAGCTTCGATGTAGTAAACGTTTTACTGTCTGTATCTAATTTTGTGAAATTACCGTGTTTATAACTCATTAATTCTGTCAGACTATTTTTAGATAGGTTTTTATTCCCGAAAGGATATAAAGATATCATATAAAGATAGAAAAATAATCAAATTAAAAGCTTCTTCGAGCTTTTGTGGATTCATGAGATGTTATCACTTGTTCCACTTGACCCACATGTTCGTTATCTGATCTTCTGTTTTAAAAAATAAAGCATTTTAAAATTCTTCCTTCAAGGTGGTAGGTCCCTCGTATGCGAGAGGCCGTCTGGGTTGGTACTACCGCTTTGTCTATTTCTGCCGCCAAGCAACAGTGTGTAAGCACTGCTGTGTTTCAGGTTGAAGGGCATTGAAGCCAGTGAAATTACTGGGAATTATGAGACTTAACAACCTATGTCTCGTGTGTGACGAGCGCAATTCAGTGCCATGCAATGCTTTGTAATACAAAATTCTGTGTGGTGTTACTTCTGTTTATGGGCAGGCGTGGCGCTTACCATAAGGCAAGCGCCCTGCTCGTCTCGTCATACAATCAAATAAAAAAAAATACATTCATTGTATATTACGAATGGCCTTGAATGCTGTGTGAAATGCCAATTTCAAGCGCTTCTGCGATAACAAAACCATGGTTTTAGCATGTTCAAGTATTACAATTTATTGTTATGTATTATGATACCAATTGTTATTAATGTTTAAATTATTTATTTAAAGTGTATGATTTTTCCATCCTGTCGTTCCATCAATGCTGAGGATCGGGGCCGAGGATATAAGGGCCCTCCAATTGGTTCTATCACCGGCGATGTGAATAAAAAAACTAAAGATACAATCTATAAATAATGCCTTCTTTAAATGAACTTCAACGCAAACAACTTGGATACTAATCATAACCAATTTGTAATGTATGTAATTCATATGTCGTACAGTCTAATAAATTACTGTAGAAAACAATTAATCATCAGACAAAGAGCTTTGTTACAGATGTGCAATGACGGTTAATTTTTACCGCAGCTGAAAACATGAACGCTTTGATCTTCATGACAGTGCATGTAAGGCAACAAAACTAAAAACTTGAACACCAGTGACACTCTCTAATAGCTGGTTCACACGCTTCAATTTTAGATAATGAAATGCTAAATCGATTCAAATTTGAACTGTCAGAACAGTCTTTCTGAAATTGATCATCAAAAACCATACAGCTTTTTTTTTAAATTTTGTGACATCACATTTTTCAAAATATAATATGTTGATTTTATTGAAAAAGAATTTAAATGGAAATAAAAATAATATCGAAACACTGCTGTTTTAAATTCATAAATTTCTAAATGTAAAATTGCAAAATATGTGACATCACACTAGGTAGGGGAGGGGTCTCACAAATGTGACCAGCTGTGACAAGGACGGGGGAGGGGTCAAAAAATCATGAAATTCGCGTGACGTAATTTATAGATGGCCCCTAAGACAAGGATATATCCTGGGAAAACGACGATTGGCAACCCTAATATACTATAAAGGCGTTCCATTCAAAAGCACCATATGCATGCTAATTTGCTTCGACATGGTCTGCGATAGCACCAACCATCATCTTCCGGAACAAATCCCAAGAAATGGATTAAAAAATCATAACCTCTAATTTTCAGACAGGATGTCACCGCTCTATATCGGGACACCCTTCACTCTGATGACGTGTGAATAAAAATAATGTACCACAGTGATCGCGGCATGTACTAAGGTTGTCTATTTTTGTGATATTATTTGTACCTGATTATTTATGGGATATTTATAAAACGTGCGGGTGTAAGTAGTATACGAATCTTCTGTCAGTTGTCAAGCTTGAAAATGAAAACTTGAAGGTTAATATTTTTTTTATCGCATAGGCCGGCAAACGCGCAAGTGGGGTCTAGCAATACTAGAAGAATTATAGGCACGTTGCCGACCGAAGGAAAGGGATAATTAAGAATTAAGAAGGGGAGGGGGATTTGGGCTTCCATATATCTCACTCACCGTAAGAAACGCAGGAGCAAGTCGCTCGCTACTTTACATCATTTTTCTGTGAGACAGTGGTTACGACCCGGTAGAGCCGGTCCATTCATGCAGTAGACAAAACTGTCTACTGTTTGGCTCTCTGGAGATCACTTATAAGGTGATACACTTGCTCGTTTACCGGTCTAAGTTAGAAAAAAAAAACACTTTACCACTAAAGAAAAATCGCTAGGAATACACAAATGACATAGTCGTTAATAAATCTCAATAAATTCACAACGTTCTTTCTCTAATCCTATAATACACACACATAGCAGATCCATTTGTAACAATTCCCAACTCCCCAACAAGCTACACTCAATTCTGCAACTTACAGCCAACAAATCGTTAAGTAAATTTTGAATTTCTCATTAGCATCCCAACGAGCAGTGACCCTAATTACATGCTTCTACACGGAAGACCGTCTAGGCGCATAACGCACTGCACCCGATTTTAACTGAAGGAATGCGTAAACATAGTAAACTATGAGTGAACTTTACGACTCATATAATAATAGTAACATTTTGACAGCCTTTATGGCACAGTGGGCCTGTGACAGCGGTTACGCACTACATCCGATCCGAACCCGTGAAAATAGGGTCCGGCGTAGGCGTAGAACTATTTCTATGGTAATTTACGCACTAGATCCGATTTCCGTCATCCGATTTTTCTAGAATCTCCATCCCGGAGATAATTTTGACGGACCGTTGACGGTCCGAAGTAGCCATAGTATTATTTTTATGGACGCTCGCGCACTGCGTCCGACTTGAATCCGAACTGCGTACGAGCAGAGAGGCAGCGGGGCGGGGGGTGTATGCGGCGGGGTGGGTGACGCGGCAGGCATCCATCTAGTGTGTATATCGGACTAGTGCGTAAGGGATATCCGAATTCGGTCCGAGTTTTCTAGATCCATATTTTTACGGGGTCGGATCGGATTCGAATCGGATGTAGTGCGTAACCGCTCTGAAGCGAGAGGGCGCGGGTTCGATTCTCTCGCCGAGACAAATGTTTGTGTGACCACAAATACGTGTTTCGGGTCTGGGTGTTGTGGGACCGCGAGTCCCTCGTAGTTCCTGATTACTATGATACAGGTTTTACCTATGGGGTCAGGACTATGTATGTGTGTGTTAGGTTTATTTATTTATTATTACTATTATTTTACATATAAATATTAGGAGTTGTCGTCCTTTATAATATGTATGTCCGAAGAATATTAAATTATTAGACTTTAATGCACTTTAAAAATGCATGTTATCTTTAAAATCAGAAGAGATTGGAAATCTGTACAAATTTAGAATACCGACGTAAAGAAGCGGCTTGCTATTGCGTTTCGTACGGTGAGTGAGATATGCGGAGGCCCAAAGCCTCCTTCACATCCCAATCCCTTAATTAACTCTTTCCTTTAAGGTCGGCAACGCGCCCATGATTCTTCTGGTATTGTGGGCGTACAAAGACGGTGGAAACCATTACCATCAGGTAACCCACTTGCTCATTTGCCGGCCTAGGCTATAAAAACCTAACTCCGAAATTTTTGACAACGTTTAATTTTATTTATTTATTAGAAACATCAGCAGTTTAAACACTACATACATCAATAAATTATGAAAGAGCAAGTATACTTCTTATATGTTCACTAAAAAAAAAGATGAACCCATCATTCGCACATACAAATATCAAACTATTTTAAAATCAAGTATTACCAATTGCAAAACATGCCACATACTAAATAATATTATGTGGGTCGCGCACACTTCACTAACTCTCGATATTTGAGAGTTCATATAAAAAGCTTTCAAATATTACATTTAGTTTCTGAGAGCCGGTGAGATCATAGCGAAAACGTCATAAGCTGAGTTTGTTTTATAGCTATACAATACACAAGGAGTTTTAAATATTTTTTTTTATCCGAGCACGGAATAGTGACTGCACTACATCTGATGGTAAGCGTAGTGCCATCCAAATAAAAAAAAAAAAGTGTGTGTCCCGGGACGCTCGACAGAAGTGATAATTTAAACTAATGTGGGTTAAAGTGAGAGCGGAGGAGCCTGCCTACTGCTACCGCTTGCGTGAGAGAAGGGGAAGCCAGACAGAGTGGCGCCGTAAAGCGTTACGTTACGAATTCCGGTCAAAGCTCTGTCAGAGTCGTGTCAGAGTCGTGTCAGTGTCGTGTCAGAGTCGTGTCAGAGTCGTATCAGTGTCGTGTCAGATTCGTGTCAAAGTCGTGTCAGAGTCGTGTCAAAGTCGTGTCAGAGTCGTGTCAGAGTCGTGTCAGAGTCGTGTCAGAGTCGTGTCAGAGTCGTGTCAGAGTCGTGTCAGAGTCGTGTCAGAGTCGTGTCAGAGTCGTGTCAGAGTCGTGTCGGAGTCGTGTCGGAGTCGTGTCAGAGTCGTGTCAGAGTCGTGTCAAAGCCGTGTCAAAGTCGTGTCAAAGTCGTGTCAAAGTCCGGTCCGGTGTGGCGCCACCTGGGACTTCGAACTTATCGATGTTCCAGGGAGGTCGGCTAACGCTGGCTGGTCGATGGACCGCTCGCGTTACGGAACGTTTCGGTTCACCCTCCCATAAGAAGTTATCACTTCAAAAACCAGCGACCACCGACAAACAATGAGTTTATCGATGGTCACCAGAGTCATGCCGGTCTGTATAAATGCTTATTCCCTCTTCGGAAGACAGGCGGATGACCGATGCATGCACAGTAATACAAGGATGTATCCCTACATCCGCCCCCAACAACCATTAAGCCACGTCGCAAGCCCCTCGGGAGAACCGGATATACACTGGCTGATCCTGGAAGGCGATCCACACAAGGCGTGTGGATCACTATGGAAGGTTTTTAACACCATATGTACGGTGGTCGCTATCCGCTAGTATCCTACCACCTGGTTATTTGGACTGCACTACGCTTACCATCAGGTGTGGTGCGGTGTGGTACACTTTGCCGTGCACTGATAACAAAAAGATTGCAGTCTAAGGACGAAATCTATAAACTTGGCTTAAGTTTTCTAGAAAGTGGCTTTGTGTAATAAACTTATTCATGAACTCACTAAAGGCAACTTTTCACGCAGTTATTTAAAAGAAAAACGATACTAGATTACAAACATTGTGAATATTAATTCTTCTTATTAATTCTAATTAAGGGAAGTAACGAACGTAAAAATAAAATCTAAAATATTTAAACTAATTTATCTTCGAGTTGTCGTATTTTTAATTCAGACCTGGCTATGTCATCTTAGTTCAAAATGTCTTAGACTAAGTAGTTTGAATGATAGAGCCTGAGTGCCCCAAGCGGCCTATTAGCAGAAACAAAACTCAGTCTTCAATTCATATGGCGCGAACTCCTTGTATGCATTGAGGTCAACGAGTGGAGTTTTTGCTTGGAAGATAACACGCACAATACTTATGTTAATATGCAATCCGTCTGTTTATTTTCTCGATAAGTACTGTGTTTTGTTGTTTTATGTGGCGTATGGTTTTGTATTGCGCAAGATTATATGATCACTCGGATAACATTTATAAATCATACATTTATTTACTGATATCATTCCTGTGCTTATGTTGTTCCACTGCTGGACACGGGCCGCTTAATAATGGGAAGGGTTAGACCTTACCTTACCTTTACAAGGTGGTAGGTCCCTTGTATGCGAGAGGCCGTCTGGGTTGGTACCACCGCGTTGTCTTTTTCTGCCGCCAAGCAACAGTGTATAGACACTATTGTATTTCGGTTTGAAGGACATTGAAGCCAGAGAATTTACTGGGCATTACGAGACTTTACATCTTATGTCTCAGAGTGATGAGTGTAGTTCATTAGCATGCAGTGCTTTATAATTCAAAGTTCTGTGTGGTGTTGCTTCTGTTCATAGTCGTATTTCGTCATTTAATTCGACGAGACGAGCAAGTCGCTTGCCTGCTGGTAAGCGCCACGCCTGCTCATAAACAAAAGCAACACCACACAGAACATTGAATTACAAAATACTGCATGGCACTGGACTGCGCGCGTCACTGAGATGTCAAGTCTCATAATGCCCAGTAATTTTACTGGCTTCAATGTCCTTCAAACCGGACCACAACAGTGCTCACACACTGTTGCTTGGCGGCAGAAATAAACAAATCGGTTGTACCAAACCAGACGGCTTCTCGCATACCAGGGACATACCACCTTGTAGACTTCAAATGTAACATAAGAATCTCAGACTATTTAGAACTAAAAGCTTCTATTTCTCTGCATTCCTACCGAATATCACATTCCAAACTAATTTAACAACCCTTACGCCTATAACAATAAGCATTACATTCCCGTGAACATTCCGCCCACTTCCTAAACATGTAAAGCGCATAGCACAGTTTATGCGCGTGCGCAGAAATGCGGTAACGACGTTCCTAACGCCTGATAAATTTGAACTGTTACCATACAATTATCACATAAATTCTTGAAGTATATTTGAATTCTAAACTTATAAAGTACATGATTGTGATGCTGATTGTAGGCCTACGATATGTGGAGACCAAGTATATGCATCGACAAACAACAAACATCAAAGTGGTAGAGCGACGCTGTAGACAGTTTTTTCTACAGCATGAATGGGCCGGCTCAACCTGGTTGTTACCACTGCTTCACAGAAAACGGACGTGAAGTAGCGGCTTGCTGCTGCGTTTCGTATGGTGAGTGAGATATCCGGAGGCCCAAATCCCCCTCCCCTTCCCAATCTCTAATTATTCCTTTCCTTTACCATCAGGTGACCCACTTGCTCATTTACCGGCCTATTTCATAAAATTAGGCAGTTTTGTCTACAGCATTAATGGGCCGGCTCAACCGGGTTGTTACCACTGCCTCACAGAAAACTGACGTAAAGTAGCAACTTGCTGCTGCGTTTGTACGGTGGTGTCTCCTTCTAAATCCCTTGATTATCCCATTCCTGTAAGCGCGGCAACGCTTCTATGATACTTTAGGTATTCTGGATGTTCATGGCCGATGAAGATCACTTACCATGAGTTGACCCTCTTGCTTCATTACCGATTATGCTATACAACAAAAATATGGCAATTTTATCTAAAACCGTTCAGCCTTTAAGGCGTGATTGACTAACAAACATCCGAATCCACAAACTCACAAATATCCAAACTTCCACATTTATAATGGTAGTAAAAAATACAGGTGAATATAAACAAATGGAAACACCAAACTTACGAACAGAACCAGTGATAGATATTAGGTCCTCGGCACTTCCTAGAACGCTGCAACCGAGGGGAGTGCATCTACGGATAGTGTAGCCATCTAGCGGAATTTCCCCGGATTTGTCTAACATTGCACTGCGTATGAGTTTATAAAAAGTATTCGGGTTAGGCTCAGCACATTCTTTGATACGGAGCAAACCCGGTTTTCTAATTATCACCCAATATAAGAAAAATCATTAAAGCGTCTATAAAAAAATAAATTACAAGCCATTCAAATCTGATGAAGGGGACACTTGTCAAATAACAGACGACGTGAACTTTGACGTCATTATGTATAATGTCCATTGAGGTGCAGTCGTGCGAGCGAGATAGTGACATGTACCTGCTACACGCTTCGTTCACACCAATATTTAAATTCATAATTGCGGGCTCATTTTTGAATTTATTGATTGTTTCAATGAAAGTATTTCTTTTCCGTACTATTTTCCGGCATATTTTTTTGTCCGGCAGTAATGGAAGCGATGCTGGTCCTGTCTATGCACCAATTGAACGGCCGACACGAGCGGGTGAGTGAACCTGCGCATCTAATTTTAATGGTTCACATTTATTCGACGCCCGCACCGTACTCTCCGTAGTCGCACATCGACTAATTAAATTTTACATCAAATTTAGATGAGACGGCGGCAGGGCAACGCTTCAGGGAATTAACTTACTCTGCTGTGAACTTTTAGGTCAGAGGTCGAGAGTTAGTTTATGTGGATTTCCAAATCCTTTAATGGTAACCGGTCATAAACTATGGATTTTACGTTGGATAATTTTGATGTAAGCCATTAGTTCCCAAATTGGTCCAGGTGGACCCCCATTACAACTAACAAGCAATTGTTCGCAAATTAAATAAGAAAATAATATTTTTTATCTAATTAACTCAAAAACAACAGGTCGGTCTGGAAATCTTTGGGAGAGGCCTATGTTCAGCAGTGGACGTCTTGTGGCTGATGATGATGATGATGAATTAACTCAAAAAATAAAATCGAATCAAATATTTAATGAATCTTTCAAATGTTGACATTTGATTCAGATCATTTCACATCATTTCGATTCAGTTAAAGTTTATATCTACCACCAGTTCAGAATACTGTTTCGTTAAAGAAGATCGGGTAAGAAACTCTAACGTTGCTCTTTTCTAAATCTATTTACAATATATATTTACACTACATACACTATTTATTTGAATTAGAGCAGCTCAATTTATGCCAATGAGGAACGTAATAAAGTAAAATAATGAAATTAAATTATTAATGACTTTCATGTCCATCAAAACAAATCCCCAGTTCACCTAACACAGTACGACTTTAAAACATTAAATTAGTCACAAAACAAGCAGCACCGATCACCCTCACAGCTCACACGATGGGAATCCGAGGGTGGTGCGTATTTATACACCGCCGTGATCATTTCTTTACCTTTTAGTATCGTCTACAGAAGCGAGCTGAAATATTTACAACTTTCATTACAATGTAGTGAGTAACGAGCGCTCTCTGGACGTTCGTTTGAGTTGTTTGTGTGAATCATGCCGTGGAATTGTGGAGAAAAACTTTCAGAGTTAATATACTGTCATAAGATACATCTGTGGCGCAGCGGGCTGGTAGCGTGAAAAGAGATGCAACGCGTTCGATCCCCGATACAGGATGTTTTTTTTTATTGAATGGCGAGATGAGCAAGGCGCTTGCCTGATGTAAAGTGCCACGCCTGCCCATAAACAGAAGCAACACCACACAGAACTTTGAATTACAAAGCACTGCATGGCACTGAACTACGGTCGTCACCCCGAGACATAAGATTTTAAATCTCATAATGCCCAGTAATTCCACTGGCTTCAATGTTCTTCAAACCGAAACAAAACAGTGCTTACACACTGTTGCTTGGTGGCAGAAAAAGACGGCGCGGTGGTACCAACCCAGACGGCCCCTCGCATACGAGGGACCTACCACCTAGGAAATGTAATGGTGAGCAAGTAATAATTCGAAAATCGAAAAATAAAAAGCGACTTTCATGTGAGAACAGACAACATTAATCCCGAAGTTCCACAATCCGATACAAGTTTAAAACGAACCAACAAGTCCATAAATAAAAATCCATTGTAAGCACATTCCTCAGAAATCCGATATAAGCTGTTGTTTTTGGATGTATTGTGTAAGCGTGTCCTACATTCTTACACGGTAATTTTTACACTGAAACAACTAAATCAAGCCTAGCATGATTTGTTACTTTTGCTTAGAAAAAATAATGTCAGATTTCTTTTGTTTTACTGCCGTATTATATGGCGCTAAGTCCGTAATTATAGCTAAATGTTTTTTTTTTATCCGAGCACGGTAAAGTGACTGCACTACACCAGATGGTAAGCGTAGTAAAAAACCAGCGACCACTGACAAATAATGAGTTTATCGGTGGTGGTGGCACATTTTCAATAGTTAGAATGTTTTAAAAATAAATAATACGGGGTGTTTTTATATAGTTTACCAGGATTATTTTAGTTTAAGATTCATGTGAATCGATATGTGGGTTCACTAGTATTTTTCCGTCGAAGATAAAAAATAGCAAAAGTTTTTTACATAAGTTGAAAGCTCATTTAAGCTGTATTAATTACATCATATAGGGTCTTAATTATAAACTTTCTTAAGCACTGCTTAGTTAAGCATTGTTTCCCTATCCGAAGAGGGAAGACGCATTTAAACAGGCCGGCATGATCCTGGTGACCACCGATAAACCTCATTGTTTGTCGGTGGACGCTGGTTTTTTTGGACTGCACTGCGCTTACAATGAGGTGCAGTACAGTCACTTTGCCGTGTTCGGATTAACATAAAGTTATACATTTACTTATGATTTAAAGTCCGCGAGAGGGGAGAATGTTAGTGGGTCAAAGGAGACACATCCGGTGGTCGTTAATAGATAATATGACGGAGGAGAGACGAAGGGCTCTTGCGTAACTTTACCTATTATTATAAGGGTCATGCGGAAGTTACTTCATTAAATCTATTTATGGATAATTCTAATAATTCGCGCGTTGCTTATAAATAAATTGGGTTCTACAGAAACATTGTTAGTAATAGAACAGTTTAGACTAGTTTCCCAACGTGGGGCCCACGACCCCCAGGGGAGCAATTTGATAGTTAAGGGGGGAAATTTAAAAATGGACTCGACACGACTTTAACCCTTTCGCTTTGGGTTTTTTAAATGCAATGCTAGATATCGGTGATAAATTTAACAAAAAAATATTAACGTGGGGCATGGCTCAAAAAAGGTTGGGAAACATTGGTTTAGACTTTTAAGCAATATAGATTTAGGCGCGATTTACACAAAAAAAGTTTTTGAAGTGAAACTTCTGTAGATTCGTTGTGATTTGAAACTCGATGAAACGAAAATGCATCACGACAAAGACAAACATAATTGGTTCATTAATTTATTTTAATAATTCTGAAGTCTTACTTCTGCCATGAGTGAATTGCACACACACACTTTTTTTTATACATACTTATTTATATAATAGATAACACTCGTTTACGATGCCGCATTTTTTTATTAGCTTCCATGACTATATGTGCAAGTCGCCCACCTGATGGTAAGCGCCACGCCTGCCCATAAACAACACATTTTTTTGTCGTGTGAAACGCTTGAATTCGCTATCAAAAAGTGTACGAATGTGTTCACTGACCTCTCTCTCGTCGCGTGACTTGCAGTCTCCCTGTATGCGGTCCCGTAACGCGACCAATTCGAGAGGCCAGCTGGACACCTCAGCATCAGGGTCTGATAGCAGCACCTGTAAACAAAACTTTACGGTAATGTTTCTTAGAAAACGATGTATTAGAAAATATAGGTACCCAAGATCTAAGGTTGCCAAAAAATGTTGTAAATTGATTAGTGCCATCTAGTAGCAGCATCGGTTGTTTTTTTTATATACAAATTTGAGTTTTTTTTTTAATAGTTCCAGAGTGCTTTATATAAGTTTTGTTGAAGCTTGTAACAGGTACGATGGGGTTGACGTATCCTTTTGAATGGAAACCCCTAATTAAATAAAGAAAAAAAAAAAGAGAAAATAGATTTTTTTATGACATAGACCGGCAAACGAGCAAGTATGTCACCTGATGATAAGTGATCTCCACCGCCCATATTATATCTTTATATATATAATTCTTCTGTGAGTGTGTATGTTCCTGAACTTCTCTTAAACGACTGGACCGATTTTGATGAAATTTTTTGTGTGTGTTCAAGGGGATCTGAGAATGGTTTAGATTCACAATTTTGTCCGCTGGACAATGTTTTTTTAATTAATTTTTAATTTATTAGTAGTTGTTGATATTGGTTGTAACCGGATGGTTGTCGTTGCGAAGCTTGCCGTGATGACGGGTCATATAGCGTCTAGACTGGACAGGGACAGGACAGGGACAGGACAGTGAGACAGGACAGTGAGACAGGGAAGTGAGACAGGACAGTGAGACAGGACAGTGAGACAGGACAGTGAGACAGGACAGTGAGACAGGACAGTGAGACAGGACAGTGAAACAGGACAGTGAGACAGGACAGTGAGACAGGACAGTGAGACAGGACAGTGAGACAGGACAGTGAGACAGGACAGTGAGACAGGACAGTGAAACAGGACAGAGAGACATGACAGAGAGACAGGGCAGTGAGACAGGACAGTGAGACAGGACAGTGAGACAGGACAGTGAGACAGGACAGTGAGACAGGACAGTGAGACAGGACAGTGAGACAGGACAGTGAGACAGGACAGTGAGACAGGACAGTGAGACAGGACAGTGAGACAGGACAGTGAGACAGGACAGTGAGACAGGACAGTGAGACAGGACAGTGAGACAGGACAGTGAGACAGGACAGTGAGACAGGACAGTGAGACAGGACAGTGAGACAGGACAGTGAGACAGGACAGTGAGAGGACAGTGAGACAGGACAGTGAGACCGGACAGTGAGACAGGACAGTGAGACAGGACAGTGAGACAGGACAGTGAGACAGGACATTGAGACAGGACAGTGAGACAGGACAGTGAGACAGGGCAGTGAGACAGGCCAGTGAGACAGGATAGTGAGACAGGACAGTGAGACAGGACAGTGAGACAGGACAGTGAGACAGGACAGTGAGACAGGACAGTGAGATAGGCCAGTGAGACAGGATAGTGAGACAGGACAGTGAGACAGGACAGTGAGACAGGACAGTGAGACAGGACAGTGAGACAGGACAGTGAGACAGGACAGTGAGACAGGACAGTGAGACAGGACAGGACAGGGACAGGACAAGACGGGGACAGGACGGGGACGGGGACGGGACGCGGACAGGACGGGGACAGGACGGGGACAGGACTGTCCAACCGGAGGGAGGTGGGAGACGACCTGACTTAGGTCGTCGAAGTCAATTAAATGTGCGACGGGCTACCTCACGTGCAATGGCGCAGTACCTCACTTAATCGCATTTAATGTAAATAAAACATTTGTATTAAGTTTTGACCACATTTTACACAAATATATTATGTAGGTGATACGAAGTTCACCGGGTCATCTAGTGTTTAAATAATATTTCTATAGTATATAACAATTTTAGTGCTTTCATTGTAATTATACCCCGTCTAATGTTTTCTTGATAAATCTCTCCATCCAATGGTTGCCTGGAAGAGATCGCTTTTAGTGATAAGGCCGCCACTTGTGGCACATTGATTTATTTGCTGTATTTTGTCTAGTATTGTTTTCTGATTTTTATGTATGTGTCTACAATAAAGAGTTACTATCTATCTATCTAGCCCATGTATGCCCACAATACTAGAAGAATCATAGCTGAAAAGCTTTCGAGACGTCGGGATACTAATTAATAAAAACCGCGATAAAATCCATTTAAATTAGTTTCATTTCATTCACTATTTCCCTCCCACGCGTACGCCGTAATACGCGTGACCTGTCTTGTGACGTAACATGCCATGTCGTGCATCTTTTTGCCATTTGACAACCTCTTCCAGTAAATTTAAATAGCTTTTAACTTTTTTTTTATGGCATAGCCGGCAAACGAGCAAGTGGGTCACCTGATGGTAAGTAATCTCCACCGCCCATGTACGCACACCACCAGAAGAGTCATGGGCGCGTTGCCGACCTTAAAGGAAAGGGATAATTAGGGATTGGGAAGGGGAGGGGATTTGGGCTTCCGGTTATCTCACTCACCGTACGAAACGCAGCAGCAAGCCACTACTTTACGTCGGTTTACTGTGAGACAGTGGTAACGATCCGGTCGAGCCAGCCCATTCATGCTGTAGACAAAACTGTCTACAGCGTGGCTCTACCACTCTCACTTCTTTATTTTTGACTTGATTTATTTGATTATTTCGTAAATAGAATAAAACGAGTCAAAAACCCAATAACGCCAGCGGAACGCCCAATAAACACTTCATCAGCAATAAATCTCACCATCGTTATCAATATAATTTCTAATGGTATTGACCTTTGACTTTAGACCGCGATAGCGTCGCCATGTTTGAAGCACAGCAACAATAATATAACGTGACTCATATTCTGAGACAATTTCGTAGAATTTGCATCGACAACCTTCGTGGCGCAGCGGGCGAGTAGCCGGCTGTGAAACGCGAGGCCGCGGGTTAGATCCCCGCACCGAGATATATTGGTGTTAACCACAAATTTGTTTGTTTCATGTTTCCGGTGTTGTGGATCACTATGATCACACTATGATGAAACATACATATAATACATTAATACACTCTCGCATACGTAAATATTCATACAAATATCTATTACAATTCGTAACACTAGTTGTTGTATTTGTGAATGTTTCTTAAAAATAATTTGCATAGCATTCTAGCCTTTTCAGAAAAAGCAGACGCTAAGATGCTGTTGCAAACTCCAAGATTCATCCCACTCCCCATCGCTTCTCTTTCATATGCATTCATCCATCCATTAACACATGATATAGATCATCAATACCAGTATAGCTTGTATTCACAAAACAATACTTACAATAACATCACCCATATTAAAATCCTGTTCAAAATACATCACAACACAATCACTGCACACGTTCAGTAACACGCACAGGTTATAAATCGTTTATTTTCTTCCTTTCATATAACTTTACTCTGACGTACACAGTACAACTGAGCTGGAAGAACGGGTACATATGACCCCGAAGTGATAATACACTGATTATTAAACATACATAATATTGTAAACAATATCGTTAATAGTGGAGGGGAGAGTTAAAATATGATTGTTTATTTCAAAAGACGAAAGGTAATTAGCAACGGGTTAATTAGCTATCTTCGTGTAATTAAAAAATATAGATAATTACTATTTATTTAATAACATTGTTTGTGCTTCATTTTTTTGGGATTTGTTTTTAACCCCCGACAAACAAATGGTGTGTTGCCCAAAGCCCGTCGGGGGCCGGGGCGACAAATATATTTGGGGGGCCCAGTGAGCTAATTGATTTTTTCAACATAGGATTTACATTGAATGAGATTTCAAGATTTGGGGGCAGCCTAGGATTGGGGGCTCGGGCACACCGCGAACCCCCTAAGTACACTCACTACTGCCTACCCCATTGGGGCTAAAGGCGTGAGCTTACGTAAGTATGCCCAAAGCATAAACGAAACCCTTTCTAGTAGCAGACAGACAAGCAAAAAGACTAGACAGCGTGATCGTAGAATTAGGTCAACAGCGCGAAAAATGTTCCTAACGCTGGCAACCCTCCAACGGTCGCCGCGACACTTGGAAATGCCGCTGACCGGGCCGTAGATATCCAGCACACGAGGTGAACCGAAGTTACCTACAAAGGCGGGGAGGGGGGCGTCGATACCACTCAAAAGATTCGGTTCACAAACTTTCTTCAGAGAATAATCTTTAGGGGATAAATGCGTAACACATTTCAAAGCGGTAACGGACTATTTGTAACCAATACACATAAGCTCAATAGTCTGTATGTAAAGTCTGTATAATGAATGGGTAGGCAGGGGTGCTACTATTTCAATCACGATTCACCGATTATATTGTATTAGGTGGCAAACTTACCACCCTATTTGATTGGGTTTTACTTTACTGTGAATATTTACTAAAAAACCTATCGTGCTATTAATGTTTATGAGTTAGGATATTATTTTGTGAGTTTGTGAATTGGGATGTTTGTTAATCAATCACGCCTTAACGGCTGAACGGTTTTGAATGAAATTTGGTATACAAATAAACCATTATCTGGATTAGAACATAGGCCACATTTTATTCTAGAAAATACTATTCACGCGGGTGGCGCTGCGAGCTAAAGCTAGTTAAGCCATAAAAAGAGAAAGAGAGATATTAATAAGTGAGGGCATCTTTGTGTATGTATGTATCACTTTGTTATGCATTGTTTTGTTTTTATAATGGGCTAAAAGTCATCCCTATTCGACCCCCGGTATCGATAGTCTGTGTAAGTCACCGCGTGAGATGTGTTATTCTCGCGCCCTCGACATTTATGTCACATAGATAAATCTATTTCTGTATTCAGATATAAACGATACAGACGCGCTACACATGTTTTGTCTTGCTCGAGATAATGGGACGATATTTGGTATTCTAACGAACTTGACGCACACATGTTTTAATCTCATCAATGGAGAACAGAAAGAATTTTTTCGGAACTTTGGAAACGTTATTTGGTATTTCAAAAGCGTCGATACAATATTACTTCAATTTAAGTAGATACGAATTTAGTACGATATATTGCATGACTCAGTGGCAAGTGGTACGGACTACCGAGACGAAATTCGCAGGTTCGAAACCAGGCCCAGGAGCCTCTGACTTTTCTAAGTTGTGTGTTTTAATTGTTCATTATCGCTTGCTTTAACGGTGAAATAAACATAGTGAGAAAACCTGCATATCTGAGAAGTTGTCCACAAGACTTTCGAGGGTATGTGAAGTCTGCCATCCCGCATTAGGCCAGCGTGATCGACTAAGTTAACGTTAACTAAGTTAACTTATCACTGACGCTACTTCTAATATCTTAGCGGGCCTAATATAATCAACTGAGTTAATTTTGTAGACTAGTATTGTCGTGAAAAACAGCTTTATCTGGTTATCTCTAACTAACATGCCGATTCATGCTACGAGGAAATGTTGATATCTCGTTTTCTTTTTTTATCTCTATAAATCTTAGATTGTTTTCTCTCTCTAAGGCATTATGGTACAAATGCAAACCTGATCGATATACGCATAAAAAAAATCTCGCGCGCGCGACTATTCGTAGGATTATACTAAGCGGCATGGCCACTATATGCATACCGACATTTGTCGTAAGCGACATTTTAGCGACGAGAATAGAAGATATATTAAAAGAGGATGACTGTACATAAAATTATACCCAATGAGTAATTTTTGTATATTTGTTTCGACCTATTTATAGTGCAGGTACGTGACACGCGAATTATTTGTTCTTCAATGAGATTATTGAATCAGAAGTGTTTGGAGATAATGTACTTGTTTACGTTTTTATATTTACTTTAATATGAAACAGATGTTTTATTTTTAGCAACATAATTCTACTTGTTACTGAGTAATTTAACTAAGTAGATAGGTAATCACAGTGCAATATAGTAAGCACATTTCGATGCCAAAGTAATACCAACAGCAGATACTCCTAGCAAATAAATATTCATCAATAATTTTTTTTTTTTTTATCCGAGCACGGCAAAGTGACTGCACTACACCTGATAATAAAAAAACTAGCGACCACCGACAAACAATAAGTTTATCGGTGGTCACCAGAGTCATGCCGGCATGTATAAATGCTTCTTCTCGGAGAGGAAATGCATGTCGCAAGACCCTCAGGAGAACCGGATATACACTGGCTGATCTTGAAACGCGATCCACACAAGGTGTATGGGTCACTATGGCAAGTTTTAACTCCATGTGTACGGTGGTCGCTATCCGGGCGGATATGAATATACCATACCACTGGGCCTAATATACCACTGAGTTAATTTTGTAGACTAGTATTGTCGTGAAAAACAGCTTTATCTGGTTATCTCTAGCTAACATGCCGATTCATGTTACGAGAAAATGTGGATATCTCGTTTTCTTTTTCTATCTCTATAAATCTTAGATTGTTTTCTCTCTCTAAGTCATTACGGTACAAATGCAAACCTGATCGATATGGGCAAAAAAATCTCTCGCGCGTGCGACAATTCGTAGAATATACTAAGCAGCATGTCCACTATATTCAAACCGACATTTGTCGTAAGCGACATTTTAGCGACGAGAATAGAAGATATATTAAAAGAGGATGACTGTACATAAAATTACACCCAATGAGTAATATTTGTATATTTGTTTCGACCTATTTATAATGCAGGTACGTGACACGCGAATTATTCGCTCTTCAGTATTATTCATTGAGTTTATTGCATCAGAAGTGTTTGGAGATAATGTAGTTGTATACTAGGGTGGGTCAAAAAAATCGACTATTTTTTTTTTACAAGTGCAACGGAAAAATGGGTTCCTAGACACCTTAAAAAAATTCCCACCAAATATGAGCTCTTAATTTTGAAAGGAACATCCTCCGCATCGCAGTTTTTTATTTTTTTTTCAGTCCAATAGAAAAAAATTCATACCTCTCTATTAATTGACTGTACAAAAAAATGTTTCGAATAAATTTTGTAGGAAATTTGATGCTCTACAAAAAAGATCTCTTATATTTTTTTCGTAAACCTCGCCATTTGAAAGATATAAAGTATTTAATTTTGATTATTTTATGATAAATTTCATTTTTGTTTATGAATTTTATAACTCGACAATAAATGACTTTTACGAAATGCGAAATACCAATTTTTGTTGGAAATTAACTGCTCTATAAAAATGGTTTCTTATGTTTTGGCGATAAAATTAACCGTTTAAAAGATATTCATCATCAAACTTTCATGTGTACGGATCTTAAAAGTTTTTGATTAGATATTCGAAAAATTTCAATTTAATTTATGATTTTTAAGAAAATTTACACGAAATTTGTTGTTATCGATTGAGAAACGTCAAAATATTTTTTAAGTTTTTATTTATGTTTAAGTATATTTGTCTCGATTTAAAAAATAAATTGGATATTATTTATCGCTCGGTTAAATATATATTGATAAAAAAAGCAAAGTTTTCATTATACATATATTATGATATTTTTCAGTATCAGAGAAAAACAATGTCCAACTAGTTATAAATAAGTATTTTATTTCAATTTTCAAACAAGTTTTTGCACAAGTTTTCCGATCAAATGAATTTCTTTATCCATATTTTCGATAAATATCAAGTTAATTCACGTAGTAACCACAATATTTGTAAATAATTAATCGTTCGATCACATATACAAGACCATAAATTTTGGAAACACTAAAAATGCTGTAGAAATAAATGTATACAAACCAACGACAACATAACGATGAAATAAAAAGTAGGTGTTGCTAGTTCACAATTCAAACAGATTAAATAAAATACGAAACAAAAATTCTCTAGAGATGAAATTTTCCCTAGGATCGTGATTTCTAATGATTAAAACTAAAATGTTTAGAATAATTGAAGAAAAATTTTGATAATTTTGAAAATAAAACTCAAATAATACTTATATTAATGACAAGCAATGAAATTTATAAATTAAATTGAAATTTTTCGAATATCTAATCAAAAACTTTTAAAATCCGTACACATGAAAGTTTGATGATGAATATCTTTTGAACGGTTAATTTTATCGCCAAAACATAGGAAACCATTTTTATAGAGCAGTTAATTTCCAACGAAAATTAGTATTTCGCATTTCGTAAAAGTCATTTATTGTCGAGTTATAAAATTCATAAACTAAAATGAAATTTATCATAAAGTAATCAAAATTAAATCCTTTATATCTTTCAAATGGCGAGGTTTACGAAAAAAACATAAGATACCTTTTTTGTAGAGCATCAAATTTCCTACAAAATTTATTCGAAACATTTTTTTGTACAGTCAATTAATAGAGAGATATGAATTTTTTTCTATTGGACTGAAAAAAAAATAAAAAACTGCGATGCGGAGGATGTTCCTTTCAAAATTAAGAGCTCATATTTGGTGGGAATTTTTTAAGGTGTCTAGGAACCCATTTTTCCGTTGCACTTGTAAAAAAAAAATAGTCGATTTTTTTGACCCACCCTATTGTATACGTTTTTATATTTACATTCATTTAAACAGATGTTTTATTTTTTAGCAACATAACTCGTTACTGAATAAATTAACTCAGTAGATAGGCAATCACACTGCAATATAGTAAGCATATTTCGATGCCAAAGTAATACAAACACTGATAACAGCAGACAATCCTAACAAATAAATTTTCATCAATAATTTAATATGATTATAAAACATGTCAAAAACACATTCAAAATTAAATACCAATTCCTAACACTCGACAAACCAAACCAATAGAGAAGCTGATAATAAAAAAAACATTAAACTTACGCGTTGTTTACACAATATTTGTTGATTACGATCCGGCATTGCACGTAACATAGATTTTACTTCCCAAAAAGATAATATACATCGCACACTAAAGTAATAGTCTATGTTTGTTTATCAAAACAAGCGAGGAAAGTCATTCTAAAAACTCACAACAAAAAACTAAAAAAAAAACAATATCATTATCATAAATAAATCTAATAAACAAATCACTGAATTACATGCATCCAGTCTTGATGTCACTAAAAGCAGTTTGACTGCCGATTGTATACTCTATCATCACTCAAAACCTTTCACCCATATTGTCTATGAAACAACTCGGCATCTTCAAACACCATGTTAATAAGAAGTTAAAACCACAGTTTCAGATGACGTTATCGATAAAGACATCAACAATCACTGCGATGTTAAATAAAAAACACTAAACAATCAAGAATTCATTCTTAAAGCACTTGAAATTCCGAAAATTGTAGTAGAACGGATTCTAAAACACGCAATGAAAATTGCAGTAAAAAATGACGTGTTTCCAGAAACTGGTTGTCACCGTGAGACGGCGTATGGAACTGTGGAAATTCCCTGCTCTATTTCAACCCAGCATTGGGTACATAGTGCGTCAGACAGTCGTACTCACATGGCGCGAAGCCAACGATGAATGGAACGAGTTGAATGTATCGTGGACATTGGGTTTGTGATATCGTAACAAGAGTTCGGTTCCCGGATTCTTTTATATTGTGTATTGAATTGATTGGTATACAGATATGAAAAAGTCAGGAGGACGTGTGTTGGATGTATTTATTTATTTGCATGTTGAGGCTAATAAACTTATTTATAATATGTTCCTCGGCTGCCTAAAATTGCTTGTCATAAACCGGTATCGCTGTTTTTTTCTTGATGCGCGAAATTCATAAATATATCGAATCAGGGTTTGTTACACCCTTCCCTATCAAGTCCATCCAGCTTTCTTTTGATTCCACCCTTTCCCTCCCTATCTATCTCTTGATTACCTCCGTGTGTTGCCTTGCCT
This sequence comes from Amorpha juglandis, assembly GCA_949126905.1. NCBI lineage: Eukaryota > Metazoa > Arthropoda > Insecta > Lepidoptera > Sphingidae > Amorpha > Amorpha juglandis. The sequence goes on along the minus strand of OX421381.1, from coordinate 15,108,973 downwards.
GCCTGATGTTCTTGTCTCATCTCTTATTCTACAATACGATCACCTTTCTTTTTTCTTTCTTTCTTTCTTATTTTTCCTACCTCCCACCCTGTGACGGTTGTTCCGAAGTTTCCATATTTGATTATTTTCTCTATTTTTATGAGTGACTAAATTTACACACGCAAGTTGGTAGGTCCCTCGTATGCGAGAGGCCGTCTGGGTTGTTACCACCGCTTTGTCTATTTCTATCGCCAAGCAACAGTGTGCAAGCACTGTTGTTTCGGTTTAAAGGACATTGAAGCCAGTGAAATTACTGGGCAATACGAGACTTAACATCTTATGTCTCGGGATGACGAACGAAGTTCAGTGCCATGCAGTGCTTTGTAATTCAACGTTCTGTATGGTGTTGCTTTTGTTTATGGGCAGGCGTGGCGCTTACCATCAGGCGAGCAACTTGCTCGTCTCGTCCTTCAATAAAAAAGATGCAGTTGAGTAATACGTGGATTAATGAAGCACGTCGTTCCAGATTAGTATAACTACATGTGTATTCATTGAAATAAAACTAATTTTTATTTTATCGCGGTTTTTTAATAAAAAACCGCAATAAAATCCTTTTAAATTAGTTTTATTTCAATGAGTAACATTCGCGTAAACGTAAGAAATCATTACATGTGTATTATCCTCATAAACCTTGATAGATTACTTAGTGAATGATATCGATTTACGAACGCTATCGTGTTAGTTAACTACCTCGTAAAACGGTTATATCTGTCTTATTACCTACTTAATGTTACATCAGCTGCGTTAAATTAAGATTTTATTACATTTAGATGTATCGTTAGAGTATGACCACCTATAGCTATAGAAATTTAAAGTAATCTAGAGACAACCACACTTCTATTAAATTCCCTTCCCCGTTTCTAATTGGGATAATATAAAAGAAATACAAATATCCACTAATATTATAAAGAGGAAAGATTTGTATTTTGTATGTAACAAATAAACTTAAAAACTACTGGACCGATTTAAAAAAATATTCACCATTAGAATCCTACATTATCCCTGATGAACATAGGCTACTTTTTCTCCCGGAAAAAGCAGATCACGCGGGGGGAGCAGTGAGGAAAAGCTAGTATTCAATAAACCGAATTACAAAAACTACTCAAATTCGAATGTCCTATACCTGTAAAGTCAATATAATAAATACACCCAACAGTCAAATAAATAGTTCTGCTCCACAGTAAGGTACGAGTCTTGTGTCGTGGGTATCAGGAACTACGAGAGACTTTCGGTCTCACAACACCCAAACCCCGATACAAATATTTGTGGATCACACAAATATTTGTCTCGGTGCGGGGATCGAACCCGAGGCCTCTCGCTTCACAGCCGGCTACTCGCCCGTTGCGCCACGGAGGCTGTCATATATAAATTCTAACCATTATTATCGCTGCCCAAAATAAAATAATTTTTAATCGATTTAAAAAAAAACAGGAGGTTCTCAATTCAGAGTTTTTTTTTATGTTTTTTCTTTGATGGACATCGATTGCTTTACCAATTGTGGAGCGATTTTATTGAAAATATTTTATTCGATAGAGTTTAGCTGCGATGCGGTCCCATAAAAATTTGCTTAAGATTTGACGATGGAGTATGGACCAAAAATTTAAACTTCCTTAACAGCTCAGTCGTCGCGATTGAGTTAATGAGTTGGAATTTACATACTGTTAGGTGTCAATTTTTATTAATTTATGCGAACGGTGTTTATAAAATGGTCGTCGGGTAGATCCGCCTAAAATAATGTATAAAAGAGTGGCGCACGACTTGACAGGGACGCACAAAAAAAAAAAAAAAAAAATTGACGGACAGTTCGCATTCAGTCGTCGCGTAGTAAGGACCTTAGTACCAGTCGTAGTCGTTATTATAGTAGCCAGCCTTCTGCTTGGCTGACCGTTACAGTAGTGGTAATTCCGTCGTGGTTAATCATACTACGCGCATATACTAGTGCAGTTAAAGTAAAGCCTACAATTGGTTACTCCTGACACGGGTTTGTTCTCTGTGAATAGAATAAATTGGTTTGAAAGTGGTCATGTTATTTGTGTCCTATTATTTTTATTATTCATCTCACATTAAATTCCTAACAATACATTTATTAAAAAATAAAAATAGGATTTAACAAAAATTCAAAACCGACTACAAAAAATTTACACTGAAAAGCCAAAAATAACAATTTGCCTGAGTCGCTACTGGTCAACTGAAATTGCACCGACTCCAATAATACCTATAGAAATTGTTATTTTTGACTATTCAGTGTTATTGTTTTGAAATCGGTTAAGTTTTATTAAAACATATTTTAATTGTCAGAGTACTGTTGTCAGTTTATCGATACATACACTACGTTTAAAATCATATTATCGATCTATATCTAATCGATACGTAACTATTCCATATCGATATAACCCGTACCTGCAGTTGTTCCTCCAGCTGCGTGACGACCTCCCTCCTGGCGTGTTCCCTCACCTCCTCGAGCCGCTGGTCCAGCTGCGCCTCCATCTTCTATTCGAGCGACGTTAGTCACACACGGGTTAGTCGCATACCATGCAAGCAGGAGATAGAAAGATATTAGACAGTTCGTGTGATAGATTTTACGTGATATTTACATATGTGTGTGTGTAATGGAGATGTTGACTATTTTCTGAGAATAAAATGACATGAGTGTCTTCAAAAATTACAAAAAATATTTGGGTTTAAAGACTTATTACTGAACAGAGACTGTCATTACTATTGAGTGTATAGAAATCTTTTTATCACTCATAAGTTGACTGGGAGAGAATGCCATTGCATAACTTCACCTTTATTCATTGTATATAAATTTCAAATAAATAAATCTCTTTTTAACGAGCAAGGGATATTTTCTAAAAAAAACTCATCTCTGAAGTTTATCAGCAAATTTTAATCATATATTAGTATTTGGTTATAGTTACTTTTTGCGACAGTCCAAAATAAGTAAATACCTACAACATCCCTTTTATATGGTGAATTTAAATGTCTCAATTTTTTTTATTCGGAATATACAAACAGGAATAGTTCTTACTGATCATGTAGAAAATTATACTGACAACCACTTATTATTTGATTTGTTTCCAATTCAGCTGACAGAAACAAAATACTTCACATATACATGTTGTATACTCAAAATTCTTTATGTTGGGGATATAAACTTATAAAAGGTGTCTCAAAAAAATACTACAAGTATACAATGAAAAAAGGATTTATACTAACATTTCAGTATGGGAACAGCCCTAACGTTTAATTTACATATTTATTTATTTATGAATAAGGTATATTTTGAACCAACACCTGCACCAGTGACGAGAGAAAGGAAGTACCTCAAGCCACCGTAAGCTGGTGATATGGATGGACGATCTCTATCCCCTGCATGCGATTAATAAACACAACTATAAAATAAAACATTAGTATTTAGGTTAATTCTGTAGACAATTTTTGCAATTTCTTTAATTTATCGAGCTCTCAATACATTATTTTTTACCTAAGTAAAATTTAAAATCCTGATATGTCTACAGAACTAGGCCTGGTTTGTAAAAACGTAACATTATTTTGAACAACATTTGAACATTCTGTTGAATACTTCGCAACCAAGATTATAGCAACTTCGGTATTATTGAAAGACTGCGAATCATTATTAGATGCTAATACGCAATAAATTTCAACCCACATCAAGCAAAAATTGAGATAATGATTTGACATTTAAGTAGGTTAAATCCCGCATTTTATCTAAAAGTCATAAATAAAACATTCCCCGGGTACAATGACGCAAAATTCGTATTTTAAATAGGAAAATAGGAATTCCAAAATAGGAATTTTGCATCAATTTTAAGACCTCTTAATTTTTTTGTTTTAAGATAATGAAATTAGAAAAACAAAATTAATAACTCAATTTTTACTTGATGTAGGTTGAAAGGTTATTACGTATTTGCATCAAACTGATAGTCAATTACCGAACTCAACCGTAAAAAATCGAAATCTGACTCAACCGATTGACAGTAGAAAAAAAAATCATACCAATATCAAACTTCAAATTTAAACAACAGCAATAGCAAATTGTTAAATCGCGAATACACAAAAATGGGAGGAGGGTTTGTAAGCAATTAACTTATTTCAGTTTTTTTCTATAGCTTCATTAAATTCAATACCTAGAGATACATTGTATGAACACATTTATAAAGCTACACAATAATGTATTTGTGCATAAATACAAATATAATTTAAAATGTACATCATCTACATCTCATTCCACCCCGTGACCACGAAGGCTGAAATGCTTTCGAAACGTCGGGACCAACATTACAATAAAAACCGCGATAAAATCCGTTTAAATTAGTTTTATTTCAATGTGTAATATTCGCGTAAATATAACACCAATAAGATGTATCTTTTATGAGGTGAAATAAATGAATTGCGACAATCCCCTCCTCCCCAAATTATAATGTGGCCAACCTTTTCCAACTCCAAGTCAATGTCTTGCTGGTACAACGACACGTTGGCTTCAGTGTTCTCTGTGTTTTGCATGTGAGCCTTCAACTGGGTTATCTGAAACAAATGTAAACAAGGTGGTAGGTCCCTCGTATGCGAGAGGCCGTCTGGGTTGGCACCACCGCGCCGTCTATTTCTACCTCCAAGCAACAGTGTGTTGTGTTTCAGTTTAAAGGGCATAAAAACCAGTGAAATTACTGGGCAATGTGAGAGTTAACATCTTATGACTCGGGGTGACGAGGGCAGTTCAGTGGCATGCAGTGTTTTGTAATTCAAAACTCTGTGTGGTGTTGCTTCTGTTTATAGGCAGGCGTGGCGCTTACCATCAGGCGAGCGCCTTGCTCGTCTCGTCATTCAATCAAATAAAAAACAAATTAAGCCCCGTTTCGATGGAGAGTTTATTACACGACCAAGGTAAGAATTTAACTGTCATTCACAAAGCCTATGCTAGTGGTAGGATATTCATATCCGCCCGGATAGCGACCACCGTACACATGCTGTTAAAACCTGCCATAGTGATCCACACACCTTGTGTGGATCGCGTTCCAGGGTCAGCCAGTGTATATCCGGTTCTCCCGAAGCGCTTGTGACAGGATTTGATGATTGGTTGGGGCGGGTGTAGCAATGCATCCTTGTAACCCTGCATCGCTTATGCGTCTGTCCTGTCGCAGGACCCTCGATTTGCTTCTTCCCTCTTCAGAGTGTGAAGATTAAAACAGACCAGCATCATTCTTGTGACCACTGATAAACTCATTGTTGTCGGTGGTTTTTGGACTGCACTGCGCTTATCATCAGCTGTAGTGCAGTCACTTTGCCGAGTTAAAATATAATTCAAAAACATGGATACCTGGTCTTCAAGCGATGCTATGGCTTCCATCTGCCTGGCCTGCAACTCGTTGACGTAAGCGACGTGTTCGGCCTTCATCTCGTCTATCTGCTGCTCGTATTTCTTGCTCATTTGTCTCGCCGCTTGTTCCATTGGTGTTGACTGGAAAAAATACTTTTGTCAAGTCCGTGCACAACTGCTAGTTGTACTAGGTGGTAGAGTGTGAGGGTGCTTCTGAGCCTCTGCCTCTGCACCGGTACCTAACATTAAACATTTACTAACATTATCTAACATTGTGATAAAATTTATCAAATTTTTGTTAACAAATGTTTAATAATGTTTTGTAAACATTTTATAACATTTTATAACTTCGGTGTGGCAGCACCAATAGGGTGTACATAGTGTAGGGACTCGGCCCAGCGGTCGCCCGGATGTTTTCCATCTCTCCCGGGCGGCTCAACGCTGGCGGTAAGGCCGGCAGAGCCCAACATAACCAACCGTCCTGCCTCCCCCAGGGAGGGGCGGTAGTGATAAAACACTATTCCCCACGACAAAAAAAGGTGGTAGAGTGTTTAAGTACCGATATTCCGATCTGAAGGACATTGGTCAGTGAAATTATTGAGTACTATGAGACTCAACAATTTGAGTCTCGAGAAGATAATCGATCGAGACGACAAATAACCTAGTGTATGTAGGACTATGTGTGATACTGTTTTGTGTATTAATTTTAATTTATGTAATCAGACTTCCCTTCTTCAAAGAAAGTAAAGACCTACCTCAAGAGACAACGATGGCAGCTCAGCACTCCTAGTCCTCCGCCTGAAGTAGTCACCGGCGGCATCAGCAGCCCCGTCCAGCGATGACGCAGACCCTAAAGGAGACTGGCATTTGCCTCGCCACACCTCCTCAGAGTAACTGCAATTTTTACAAACAATAAAGCGAATGTTTTTCATTTATGGAGTGTAGAGCCACGCTTTAGATAGGTTTTGTTTACAGCATGAATAGGCCGGCCCTAAAGGATTGTGGTAGGTCCCTCGTATGCGAGAGGCCGTATGGGTTGGTAGCACCGCTTTGTCTATCTCTGCCGCTTAGCAACAGTGTGTAAGCACTGTTATGTTTCAGTTTGAAGGACTCAATGTGAAATTACTGGGCATTGTTACACTTAACAACTTATGTCTCGGGGTGACCGGCGCAGTTCAGTGCCATGCAGTGCTTTATAATTCAAAGTTCTGTGTGGTGTTGCTTCTGTTTATGGGCAGGCGTGGCGCATACCATCAAACGAGCGACTTGCTCGTCTCGTCATTTGTACGGCACACATACCAAATACTATTATAATTCCAATTGCATATTATCACACGTAAACAGTTCTATATTTTGCAAAAGCTAACTATGGTTTTCAAATCCCACGTTGAAGCCACGTGTCAAAGCAAAAATCGTTTATATTCGTGCCAAACTACTTCACACTATAGCACACACATAACTTGTCTTGTCGCGTCGTTCCTAACTGTAGTAATTTCCCACCGATAACTAACTATCTTCCACAAATTATATTATCTGTCTTAAAACAAACATAACTTGTTTGCACTATTATCATAATTATATTGTACTTCTTGCTGACTACTACGTGGTAGGTTCCTCGAATGCGTGATGCGGCCGTCTAGGTTTCGCGTGTGGTAGGATATTCATAACCGTCCGGATAGCGACCACCGTACATGTGGTGATAAAACCATGCCATAGTGATCCACCCGCCTTGTGTGAATCGTGTTCCAGTCTCAGCCAGTGTATATCCGGATCTCCTGAGGGGCTTGCGACATGACTTAATGGTTGATTAGGGCGGGTATAGGGGTAAATCCTTGTATCACTATGACTGCATCGGTCATCCATCCATCCATTTGCTTGCCCCTCTCCGAAGAGGGAAGAAGCATTTATACAGACCGGCATGACTCTGGTGACCACCGATAGTCATTGTTTGTTGGTGGTCGCTGTTTTTTTTTATTGCACTACGTTTACCATCAGGTGTAGTGCAGTTACTTTGCCGTGCTCGGATAAAAAAAAGATAGCTACCACCGCTTTGTATAGACAAAGCGCTTTGTACGTCGGAAATAGTTCCGACGCAAAGCAGCAGTGTAAAGGCACTACTGTGGTCTGATCTGAAGGGCATTGAAGCTAGTAAAATTACTGGCCATTATGAGACTTACAATTTTTTCGCGATTTGCCGAGCAAAGTCCAGTACGATGCAGTAGTTACTTTATAATTCGAAGTCCTGATTGGTGTTGCTTCTGTTTATGGGCAGGTGTCATGCTTACCATCAGGCGAGCGAACTACTCGTCTCATCATTGATGCAAATAAAAAAACACGACAACGTAAATTGACCCATAATTGCTAATATAATCAAGATTAGATTTCGAAGATGCGGAAATCCTTTTCAATAAGTTTCAATTCGTAAATAAATAACATTGGTTCAATATTAGAGCGATACGGTTTAAATTAATAATAAGTACTTACCTTCTCTTAGGCCTACGCAGCATGTAATAAAGAAGTTATCTAAGGTTAATGCAAAACTACTTAATTTTGTCTGGATTATTTACAAACAAAACAGTGGAGAAAAAAGTGTATCGGCGAAGTTAGCAGTTTTTGAAAGTCATTTACTTTATAATTATCATTTTGCCAGCCAAGATACACACATAAGCCCAATACCGTACTCTCGAAGGGCTAGGCCGAGGTACAACTAGTAATACAATACTAAAAGAATCATAAGCGCGTTGCCGACCATAAAGAAAATGGGTAATTAAGGGATTGGGAAAGGGAGGGGGATTTGAGCCTCCGGATATCTCACTCACCGTACGAAACGCAGCAACAAGCTGCTACTTTACGTCGGTTTTCTGTGAGACAGTGGCAACGAACATTTCCAAGTGAAGCCAACATTTCTTAATAAAAGACAGCCCCGTGACGTAGCGGGCGAGTAGCCTACTGTGAAACGAGAGCCCGCGAGTTCGATCCCCGCACCGAGACTAATGTTTCTGTGATCCACATATATTTGTTTCGGGTCTAGGTGTTGCGAGACCGAAAGTATTTCGTAGTTTCTGATTCACGGCACAAAACTCGTATCTAACTATGGGGTCAGGGCTATGTGTATGACTTTTGGGTGTATTTATGTAAAAAATAAAGTATTAAAACTTTTTCTGATCAAGACAACATTACAGTCATTGAGGCTCAAAGTAACCCTGAATGACGGTATCTACAAATTGTAAATCATAACAGTCCACCACTAACCTCCTTTCCATATCCGAGCATTTCTTCTCAAAGTATGTCCTCAAATTCTCCATCTCTTTCTCATGTTTGACGCCCAACTCCTCCCGAAGCGCCTCGATATCAGCATTGCCAGATTTGACAGAAGCGAGCAGTTCCCTCAACCGCCTCGTCTCCACAGTATACGCCTGCTTGTCCTGCTGCATCTGCGTCTCCAACTCCTTGATATCCGTGTCAAAATCAATCCTCATCTTTCCAATCTCGTCGCACAACACTTGAATCAAACTCTCCCTCAATTTATTCCTTAAATTCTCCTCAATACACTCTTCGAACGTGTCAATGATCTTCGTTATTTTACTCTCGAATCCTGTTTGGAAATCTTCCGACGTGTCAGAAGATTTCAGGTCAGATTTTGAATAATTCACAGTGATCTCCTCTCTGTCCATATCTTTCTCGCTATTGGAGGTTCGGACTGAGGATTCCCCGCTCATCAGGGCGGAGTAAAACTTCGTGTCGTCTTTGACCATGCTGTGGTATTTAACGAAGTCTGATAACTGGGCCTTGATGGTGTCGTGATCGGACATTTCTCCAACCACATGCTGTAAGTGTTGGACCTCGTTGGTGAGATGGCTGTTCTCGCCCCTGAGGTCATCCCTCTCCCGTACCGATCGCTGTAAGGAGACGGTCAGTTCCTCTATTAGTTGGTCGCGTTGCGTGATAGCGTCTTCCAAGTGCACAAGCTGAAAAAATGCGCACAAACATGAACAGAAGCCAAGCACATTGAAAATGACGAACACACAGCGGTATTTCCTTTAGTGTTAAAGATATCATCTTAATAGCATATAAAGATACATGAGATGTCAGATGTCTTCAAAAAAGGAGGAGGTTCTCAATTCAACTGTATTTTTTTATGTTTGTTATCGACAGATTAGCTTATGGTTAACTCAATCTCTTTCAATCATTTTATCGTTTTTTTTATATAATCGCCTCATTCGTCTAATGGCATCTTTTTACGCTGAGAAACCGTGAGTCCCTGGATTCAAAAATCTCAGGTCCGTCAACAGAGTAGGCTGTGTGTAATTACCCCGTAAACCAAAAAGCAACACAACAAAAGCACGTCGTATCTGTAGGTACACTTGATTTTGGACCTTACTTAGAACATAAGTTCAATTTTGCCTGTGCGTATTGGACAATTTTTTCCCCGTAACAAAGTTATGATTGCGCGCCTGGTGGTAACACCGTGTATCATTAAACACTCTACACTATTTAATTTAACAATACCGTGGACCTTAAGGCCCTACATTGAAACAAATGGGACATTTCTATCTCGTGTATATAATTGTGTACGTGGAATAGAGATTTAATATTTTGGTATACGTTTTTTGACTTTCTGCTCTAGGATTGTTCAAAAGGAATACACAATTCAATGAAATTTTCTCGATAGAAAAAAATCGCAAAGTTGTATCTATTTTTTTACGTTTTTGGCTGCCGAAGCGTAACCCTCATGAATAAGACAATTAAATTTACTTTAAAACATGGAGAATTATCGTATGAAAGTTTGGTCAAAGCAGTTTTAGATTTAATAATGAGTTTTATTAGAAAACAAGAAAAATCGTTTTGGCACATACGTTGTTTTATTCTGAAAGTACACTCAATATAGCCATCTCTTATTTTGCATTTCAAAAGTAATTGCGTCACTTTCATTCCCTCAATAGATCAGTCGGCGGGAGCGCCTTATCGTGGACGGACCTATGCCGTTTTTTTGCAGATCGGATTTTCGTGATTTCATGCATTAATATGATTTATTTACCCTCAAAGTCAATTTACATTTAATAATGCAAATAGTTATAGGATGTACGCATATATTATATTATTTTCACTTGTTAGATCTCATAATATCTTCAACCAAGCCACTTCCATCAATAGACTCATTTAACATAAATGAGTATCCATAGATGATGAGCGTAATGTCACAGTGTAAGTACATAATAAATATTTTTTCGTCCTAATATGCGTATATTTCTGTACCCTCTGTGAAAAGTGATACAAGTCTGAAAACCGAATTTTGAGAAAAAACTGTTTAATGATATGATGCTATTTTAAAAATTCGCCAACTTTTTTTACTCTATTCTATTCTCAGGATGTTTTAACTTTGATGGATTGGGATTACTTGCTATTAACATAAATGTACTATGATTTTTGTTTATAGTAACAATAATAATATGAGATAATAAAAAGAAACTAAATTTATATCATTAGCCATATGTTATAGTAGTTAATATGTGTATAATGATAAATGCATGTGTTAAATGGCACAAGTTTTTTTAAAACTTCTATCTGATAGGGTTGGAGTTAAAATAATTAAAATGCTGGAAGTAAGTCTGTTTAGAAAATATTAAGATTTGATGGATATTATGTATTTTGGATGAGTTAAAAAAATCTAACTTGTATCAATTAACACCCATTAATTCACTCAGTGTTAATGGATTCATATTTAGTTATATTACATAAAATAGAAATATTTCCAGGTTTAAAGTAATATAAGTTTTAGTCAGGGATCCCGGGTCCATTTTTGCACTTGATTACTATCAAGCTAATTTTCCGTGAGTAGCTTCGTTTCAATGAGACGCCCAACAATTTCCTGTGCGAAAATTCTTGATTGTGGTAGCTAACGGAGGTATCAAGGATAAAATATGTCGATTTGATGATTCTAAAAAAATTGTGTATTTGCATATTAAAAAAAAATAATTTTCATCAGATTCATGTGATAAATCTTCATTATCTACGCTTCTAACATAGCTGTCATCTTCATCTATTTCATTTTCCTCATTCGTCATATCTGACTTTGTAATAACATGAAAAAATTAAGTAAACTATATAATAATGAATACATGGTTAATTTTAAAACACCAGCAACCTCGCAGGACCAGATAGCTGACCCCATACGGAACACTTTTGTTTTACGAGTTTGGATATAACTCAATATATTTAAAAAAAAAAAATTGGTTGTCTGTAAAGTCGGTTTACTGACGATAGTTGAACGTGACAACGTCTTAAGAAAATACTGATGGAATGGTAGCATATTTCAAAAGAAAATTTTAATTTCATTTGTTTAATAGCTTTGTATGTATATAGAGGAGGAGGTAATTGGAAATCACAATGAAATTTATCAAGTTAGATTTATTTGTACGCATAAATACAATTATGTCATTTTTTTTTACAATTTAATAGTTTTTACAAGTATAAATGTGCGTTGTTCACTTAATTCAACATTTCCATACACTGTTCATCGCCGTAAATGTTTTTTGCACAAATCCACACCACTTTTATACAACAAACACATTAAACTAGTTTTTGAAATAAATTAAAATCAGCGATGAACCGCACTGTCGGAATTCCCGCCAAAACTCCGTCAAAATTATTTAACAGATGACAACATTTGACATTTGATAGTATTTATTGGCCTAATTATAACCTCAAAATCCGAAAGTATTTTATTTATATTTCGGAATTCTCAAGTGTCCGTAGTTTTAATATAGTTTCAATCAAATATATACATTATCTAAAACCCAAAAAGTAAATTCACCTACCTTTTGGTTCTTAGGCCAACTATGTATGGACGACGAACAATGTCCTTTTCGTAAATCTAGTTTTTAAAAAGCCCGCCTCAATGTGTTTGATATAGGAGAAAATGTTCCCTTTGACGGATGGCTGGTCTAACCTGTCATTTCAGACACGTTGTTGTGATATGTGGAAGATTTAATATTTATGTTTTAATTTTTTTAAATCTCGAACGCTGCCGAACGCAAAGGCCGATTGTGCTTCTTTGTCGCTCGTTCCGCGCTCTCGCTTGCACTTCAAGCCTTAAATGGAACGTGACATCTAGCGAGGTAACGACGCATGAGTCATGTTTTTTCGTGCGTGCAGCCGGCTCTATCGAATTATAAGACGTTATCACGTCAAAAATGATTTTACAAGTTTTTGTTGTGTTGTGTTTTTCTTCGTAGACTGCGGCGCGGCGCGGCTTGCGCGCACGATATCAAAGGCGCCGGTCAGCTGCTCGGGAGTTCATTTCAAATGCGCTAGCCCGGTTCCCCACGCTTCGCGTGTTTGTTTACGTAATCTGCGATGCGCGTTGTAACATTCAAGACAGAAATTAAATGAATACTTATTTTTGTATGAAAATAAAATCTAACAAATTATCAAAAGTTGTAGAACAAAAGTAGTAGCTTATAACCTTAGGAATCTACCCCTGCGAGGTTGCTGGTGTTTTAAAAATAACCCTGTATAATCAATCAATAAATAACAATATTTTTAATAGGGTACCTTGTATGTCAGAAGATAATTATTCAAAACATGGACTTAGGGGGCCATCAAACCAATAATATATGAATATTATATTTGTCATCAATTATTGTCTATCTGAAATTTTCTGGCAATTTTTCCGTGGGGCATGTGTACATTACACCATACATTACAAATGAATGCAGTTCTTTTAATTTGTTGCTACAATTCTTGTTTTGTTGGTGGCAAACTAATTTTCATTTTTGAAGTGATAACATCTTATGGGAGGGTGAACCGATGCGTTCCGTAACACCAGCGGTCCATCGATCAACGGAAGGTTCGAGAATATTCGAGAACATTCCATGAGACGTCACGCGGGCCAGTTGACCAGCCAGCGTTAGCCGATCTCCCTGGATCTTTGAGAATTTTCGAAGTCTAAGGTGGTGTCACACGGTGACCAGTCTGCTTTGACCGGACTGTGACTGGACTTTGACCGGACTTTGACAGAACTATGACAGGACTTTGAACGGAATTCGACCGGACTTTAACTGGAGTTGACCGGACTTTGACCGGACTGTGACAGGACTATGACTGGAATGTGACCGGACTTTGACTGGACTTTGACAAGACTGACAGGACATTGACAGGACTCTGACAGGACTTTGACCAGAATTTGACCGGACTTCAACTGGTTTTGACCAGACTGTGGCAGGACTTTGATCGGACTGTGACTGGACTTAACTGGATTTGACCGGGCTTTGACCGGACTATGACCGGACTTTGACCGGATTTTGAAAGGACTTTGACCGGACTTTGACACAACTTTGACCGGACTTTGACAAGACATTGACAGGACTCTGACCGGACTTTGACACGACTTTGACCGGACTTCGACCGGTCTTTGACCGCACTTTGACAGGATTTTATCAAGACTTTGACTGGACTTTGACAGGACTTTGACCGGACTTTGACAAGACTATGAGCGAACTGTGACCGGACTTTGAACAGTGTTGTGACCGGTCTGTGACCGGACTTAGAGTGGACTTTGACAGGACTTTGACCGAACTTTAACAGGACTTTGACCGGAATGTGACCGGATTGTGACCGGACTTTGACTGGACTTTGACTGGGCTTTGACCGGACTTTGACCGGACTTTGACAGGACTTTGACCGAACATTGACAGACCTATGACCGGACTTTGACAGGACTTTGACCGGACTGCAATCCAATGAAGTGATAACTTATTATGGGAGGGTAAACCGCTTTGTAACAACGCGTTACGGACCCACTCTGTCTGGCTTGCCTTTCTCTCACGCATACGGCAGCAGTAAGCAGGCTTCTCCTCTCTAAATTCAACCCACATTTAGTTTAACACATCTGTCGTGCGTCCCGAGACGCACACTTTTTTTTATTTATTCCCTTATTCAAATCTATAAATCCTGGAACGGTCCTTGATCAAACCATACATTTTGTAGGAAAAATATTTTTTCAAATAATTTAGATAATTATCTTGAAATGTAACAAAAAAAAAACCAGTTAGTATTAATTTTTTGAGTATCATCAAATCGACATATATTTATCCTTGCTACCTCTGTTACCACAATAAGTACCACAATCGAGAATTTTCGCACAGGAAATTGTTATGCGTCTCATCAAAACGAAGCTACTCACGGAAAATTAGCTTGATAGTAATCAAGTGCAGAAATGGACCCGGATACCTGACTATTTCATTTTCATTTCAAATGTATGAAAATGACAAAATTTTGTCTGTCATTCCATTATCCTTCAAAACCGACGAAGTGAGTGTTTTACTTACACATGACAAACTTAGGATTCCATAGTAAAGAATAAAATCTAAACAAAAGGGGAAAGTATTATGCTGGTGGTAGGATATCCATATCCGCCCGGATAGCCACCACCGTACACGCAGTGTTAAAACCTGCCATAGCGGCTCACATCTTGTGTGGATCGCGTTCCAGGATCAGCCAGTGTATATCCAGTTCTACCGAGGGGCTTGCGACACGAGTTGATAGTTGTTTGGGGTGCGTATAAGGGTCCAACATTGTATCCCTGTGCCTGCATTGGTCATCCGCCTGTCCTGTCGCTGGGTCCTCGATTTGATTGTTCCCTCTTCAGAGTATGAAGAAGCATTACCACCGATAAACTTATTGTTTGTCGATGGTCACTGGTTTTTTGGACTGGACTGCGCTTTCCATCAGATGTAGTGTAGTCACTTTGCCGTGATCGGCTAAAAAAAAATATCTTATGAACACATTTTGTTCGATTAATATTACACTTTTTATACCTTTGAAAGCGATTATCTCACCATCTATTAACAAAAAAATTAATAGATGGTGATTGATTTTTGAACATCTATCCGAAACCTGAGGGATACACGCTTCTATCACGATTTTTTAAATGTTAATGATCCAGTTGCATAATTTCTCTGGAAGCCCAAAGGAAGGTAGCTTTAAAGAAGTGCTTTGTGCCATACCCGATAAAAGGTCTTCGCTATGCCCCAATTGGCTGCAAGCGCCTCCCCCTTGGTCTCAGTTGCTTCTGTCCATCTATATGGCAGGTAAATTAGAAGATTACCAGCGAGCGACTCCGGCGAAAGACGTACTGGCGGTCGCTAATCAATCGGTACTCCTCTAGGTACAGCAGGAGCTGACAGTTGATAATTCCATTATCGTAGAGAACAAGGAGGCGATGGTTATAAGCTTGTAATTGGACGGATCTTAGCGGTTGCCTTTTTTAGGATCGGGTGCACTAAACCGGCCTTCCAGGATTTCGGGACTACCCCTAATGCATAGGAGTGCCGGAAAAGACACGTTAAAACCGGTGCCAACTCAGGAGCACATGTCTGTAACACAATCGGAGGGATGCCATCGGGCCCACTTGACTTATGAGTAAACGGTGAATCTGTAGTAGGGATCTGGGAACCTGGGGAGGCTTGAAAATGGCGGATAGAAATGTGGTGGAAACCAAATTTATGGCCTACGGGAGTACGTGTCCATAACGTGCCAGGTAAACTCCAGTAATGTCGCTTAAGGTAATATTTTTACGTTTTAGAGAATCACAAAAGTACGTGGGTCACAAACACCCATGCTTAATCGTACCAAAGGTACGATGTGTTGGTATACTAGAGGAAGCTATTGACAGAGTCAATTGTCTTTATAAAAAGGATATTAAAGATACGGTGAAGTGGAAACATTCGTAAGTACTAGTCTAAGATAAACCCAGGCAGGACTGCTGGTGTCACTGGTGAGAGGGTAACCGATACATTTGGGTATCGATTGAATTGCGAAAACCGTACACATGGCGAAAAACTCACCATAGTGGTCTAATCAGACATGTCACACACTTCAGGACTAGCCACTGTATATCCAGTAACTTCGGGCCCACATAATGCCGATGAGTAACAAAGTTAATCTTGTTGGTCGCAAATATATTTGAACTGGACTGTACTTAATACCAAGCCACTTTACTGTGTCAAGATAAAAAAAACTTCAATATCACCATTTTGCTTTGCTTTAATTGTATTATTGCGAACAAATCTGGCGTAATTAATTGTAAGTGTGTCTTATGTTACAAATTGTGATATAACAAATTAAACATATTTGCTTTAAAATAAGGCCTCAGTTCAATTTAATATTCCTAAAGTAATATCAGCATACACAATTTTTTTATCGAAATTGTCCAAAGGTGGTCCTTATATCATTGCGAACGAATTTTATTTTCCGTTTTATATCAGATACAGGAATACCGACTAGACCGAAAAAAATAAGCTTTTAGACTTATATCACTTTGCACAGAGTGTACAGCTTTGTAATACGAGTCGATTCGCCTGACGACAAACGAGCGCGGCTCGTCGCCCGAGCGCGTGCGATGCCTTCGGAGCTCCCCGCGAGCGGCTGCAAGCCACGCCCACCAAACTACGGATTATTTTCGCCGTAGCCTCTTAAGGGCCGTCCGTGAGCAAAACACCGCGCGATCGAGGTTTTTAGAGGCTATCTAGTCATTACTTAAAATAAATATTGATTAAATAAATATACAATATATTTTTACAATCTGTCAGCTTTACTTTGTTCGATTCAAATTCATGTTAATGCTGATATATATTTTTAAATTGTCGTTATAAATGAACCATAAAAATGGGAAAAATGCAAAGATTCCGTGCGTCTCCTTTTAAAGTACAGAATGTTATCAAATGAGATTAACATCACTAGATAGGCAATTTAATAACGAATATTTTGCCCGTTTTAAATTTTCGAAAAGACCAAAACCTGATTTTTTAAATCAATTATTCGCTAAATACGTGCATATTCTGCACTCGCCGAGTACACGATTCAGTATGGCGCGAGACAGTCAAGGTCGTTTGCTCACGGACGGCCCTTAATAAGTTCCTTGCATTACATACCTCTTAGAGACAAATGCCCATATATCTATAGCACAGAAAAACATACATGGCCTGCATATAAAACATCTCTCTAAATTGCCAATACAACTATGGAATACCAAATTTTAAAGTTGTGAAAGTTTAGGTGGGTCAGAAATCTAAAAAAAAAATATACATAAGGCAATAGAACTTGTAGAAAGTGTAAACGTGTGACCTGCATATATTATGATCTAGCTTTTCTCGCAGCTCCGCCCGCGTGATCTACTTTCCGGGATAAAAAGTATCCTATCACCCAAGTCAGCTCATATCCTGTCTGTATACCAAATTTCATCAAAATCCGTTCAGTAGTTTTAGCGTGATTGACGGACAAACATCCAAACAAACTTTCGCATTTATAATATTAGTAGAATTACTTGTTACATACGCACTTACGCCTGTAATCCCCATAGGGGCAGGCAGAGGTGTAATCAGCAAACCCACATTTCGCCGACCGTATCTCCGTCCCATAAAAAAATAGGGGGCGAACCTATCACCATACTGGGCACAATTCTAGACTCTGGGTGATACTAAGTGTTTCGTGATAGTAAAACCCAATATCACTTATACCCAACCCGGGGATCGAACCCGAGACCTCAGCACTGCAGTTGTACCACATACCCAATACAACTACACCACCAAGGCAGTCATGTGTCAGTCAATTACTTGTTATGTGTAAAATATATGTGCAACTCAGGATAAAAGATTTCCATATAAGCCATTGCTGATGTACTATTATTTACTTATTGTGATGTACTATTATTTTCTTGATTGTTAAATAAAAACGTATGTGAAAAATGATACGCTTTTTTTTGTTATTACTTTTGTTTAAGTGATAAAAAAGAATTAATACATAAAAATTCCAACATAGCATGTTGCAATAATAAAACATATTCCCACAAACAATATAGATATTTCTATGTACTTTCATCGGCAAATCCTACACTATAGAAACCAAGCATGCCATTTTTACATAGATTAGATTATATGTATTGTATCTATGTCTTAAATATTGCATTGTTGGTGCATCAAGCTAAATGTAGCAGAATATGTTGCCATACTATGAATTACTATTATATTAACTATGGTCTTTGGTATGGTTAATTCTGAAGCTATTTATAAAAATCAAAACTATCAATGCAAAAAGTGTCAAATAAAAAAATATTTATTTTATAATTTACATGCAAAAAATAGACAGTGAAAAAATGTGCGTTAAAAACATGCATTGTGAAAGAAACAAAACACATTCCAACATGCATATAAAACACAGAGAATTTAGATTACTACCTTCACATGATAATCTTCACATATTGTTTTGTAATCCGTTGTCAACGTACTAAAGGATGCTGTGTCTTCAACTGGGATTGATTTAGGCGGTGATTCCCCTTTTCCCTCACTCTCTTTCTCCTTTAACTCATCATCTACTGTAATTTCTTCTATTAACAAGTCACTCTGCTCTATCTTATCGCTGGATATACTTTTGTCAGGTGTTACATCCAAAGATTTGTCTGGTGATGGTTCCTTCACATCTTCAAAAACTTCCTCAACTTTAACAGTATCACCGGCCCCAACAAGAAATGGTGATAATAAGTTGGGGAAAACCGGTAATGTGTGTTCTAAATTTGAATCAATAACTTCACTTCCTTCTGGTGGTGGCCCAAAAATTATTTTCGCTGCTGGAAATGGGAATTTTGGTGCACCTTGACCTCTAATATCTAGTTTTATTATTTCCTCAGATCCTGAGCTCTTCGGTGACTCTTCATTGTCAGATTTAAGTACTTCCTCTTCAGTATGAGAATTGTTAGTTTTATTCAATGAGTCAAGATATTTGTCACTCTGTGGAGATTCTTCTTGTTTACTTATGTTTGGTTGCTCCAGAGTGTTGTCAAGTGTGATTTCTCTGTCAGACGATAATGCCAAATTAACTGGACTTTCCTCACTAATTAAATGCACATCAATATTCATGTCTAGTGGCCAAGATGTGCTAAGTTTACTAGGGTTTTGTGTACTCTGATGTTCACTCAGTGGTGAGTGGGGTTGTGCTATGTTTAAGGAACTATTTTTGGACACTTGCTCCTGTTCGTTATCAACAGTGAGCAGGCCCTGAACCCTGTCCTCCTCCGACTCGGTGGAATATTCGCAATTAGAAGGAACATGTTCAGATATCGACTCGGTTTTGCTGTCGTCAGTGTGGGTAGTCGATATTTCTTGCTGAACATTTTGTCCTGTATCAGTATTTTCGTCCGTTTCGACAACTCCTACAGCGGGTATCTGTTGAGAATGCACGACATCCGGAAGAACGTTCTAAAAATAAATAAAAATTATAAATAAACCGCATAAAATTTTGTCGGTGTATGGCGGAAGAACGACCATTTATGTGCACGGAGTTTCTGAATGAAATTTGTCACATTCCGCGTAATATTTAACTGTAACCGCGCAAGTTAGCCTGCCGAATTCAGGCGAATGATTGCAGCGTTGCATTTGAATACTATTTTTAACGTAACCACGATTATAAATACCTTTATCCCGTGATTTGTTTTCGTTTATTAAATCATAAATTAGATGAAAACCTACCTTAATATCAGTTGTGTGCGATGTATAGCTGTCGGGATCATCCATAATTTAACATTATCGTAAATAAATCAATTAAATATTCCATTAAAAGAAACCACCAAATTCGTTGTCAAGACGACGTTTCGACATTCAAACAAAATACAAACGCAATAGCATAGCGCTGATAGCGCCTAATTCAGGGTTGCTAGATTGAGTTTTAGTTTTCACCGTGTTTATATATATATATTTCCCCATATTTTTTAAAACAGTAATTAAACCAAATTGAAAAAAAAAATCACATTTTTAAAAAAATTGCTCAATGGAATATTCATTGATACATTTTTATTACTATATAAATCAAGAATTTTAAACTATCTATTGTTAGCTTATATATAATAATATATCTTTAGATTATAGATACGGGTATATAACAGCTTATTATAAACTATATTTCACTCAACTACCTCTCTAAAATCACGGTCATAAATACAGTATCTTAATTGACTACCCTCACTCTAATTGTACGGCGCGGCGTGGGGATAATCTATATAAATAGTGGGACAACAGACGGAGGACGCCAGTCGTTTCGTAGTCGTCAAAGTGTACACATCGGGGAAGAGCATTTAATTGTTGTGTAAAGGTGTCTTAACTACAATATAATAAACGGTTAAAGTGAATATAGTGTTTTACTTCTGGAACTAAACCCTATAGTCTATGCTATAGCCTACACTATGTAATAAATACAAATGGAGCTAAAGAAGGCAGAGAAGGTTTTAATATCATTAAATTTTAAGGCTGTTATTTTATAGCTTAGATCGGCAGACGAGCAAGTGGGTCACCTGGTGGTAAGTGATCTCCACCGCCAATGTACCTCTACAGTAAGTACTAGGGAGACGGAAAATTCATTTGATTTGGACTTCCGCATATGTCACTCACCGTACAAAACACAGCAGCAAGCCGCTACTTTACATCGATTTGAGATGTAAAGTAGCACTCACATGAGACAGTGGTTACTACCGGGTCGAGCCAGTCCATTCATGACGTAGGCAAAACTATCTATTGCGTGGCTTTACCACTCACAAATGTGTATTTGTGTGACAAGTTGATAATGAATCGTAGATGTTAATCAAAATTTCCGAAATGTCTTCTTTATATAAGCACTGTTTCATGGACCACGCATGCGCTTTGTTACGTTCACCCTTCGTACTAACAATGCAAGGGATAATTATGGGATTTGTGAATGAGTGAGCCACGCTTTATATAGTATTGTCTACAGCATGGGCCGCAGCCGGCTCGACCGAGTCATTTGAATGATGTAACTATACTACAAATAAATGTAAAAAGTGAAAAATCCGATGTTATACAAAATATCGAAAATTAAATCGTCAATGAATACTTAATCAGAATAATGAGAAATAAAAAAAAATATGGGTGCGTGTACTTATGTACGCGCGTGAGAAGTTATACTTCTTTGGCATCATTAAATAACCAATAATAAGTATTTAACATTAATAATTTAATAATATTTAGTGTTAATTATATTAAATAAAAGTATTTTAATTCATATCAACATATCCACTCGACATGATAGAAGTACATTCTACTCTCTTCGCGTTTATGCGAGCCTGGTACTTTTTACGGCAACATGTTCCGAATAAGAAAAAACCTAAAGAGTTTTTCTTTGTCCAAATCGTCATTTGTTTATTAATTACGGCTACTCGCCATGAAAAATGGACATTCTACTCTCTTCGCGTTTATGCGAACCTGGTACTTTTTTTACGGCACCATGTTCCAAATTATAAAATAAAAACCGCATCTATATATAATTATATATATATATATGTCGTTGACATACTCGTACTCGTTGACTGTAAATATTGTGATTTATAACCGCGAAGTGTGTCGGTTCAAGATGTTGGTATACTCTTAGTATTGTAACACGGGTGGTTTTTCTGCCGCCGGCTCTTTTCCACCTACAACCTTATTTCCGAGCCGGTAGTAGCTTAAAAGAGTGAATAAACGATAATAAGATAACCCTACGTCGTTATCATTTCATACGCCGTACATCTTGATTACGTCAAGTGAAGAAGTGAGGGTTGTAAAACCCTCCTCCGCGATGCATCTACCCAAGCTCGCCCCGAAATATATATATTTATATTTATTTATTTATATTTTTTTTTTTTTTTTATTTCACTCTCATCATTTTTTCATAACGCGCCTAACTTCATACTGCTCTCGCGCCTAACTTCATACTGCTCTCGCGCCTAACTTCATACTGTTAATTTTTTGTGTCACAGGTGCGCGCGCATCTTAAAATTTCACTCTCATCATTTTTTCATAACGCGCCTAAAGAAGTATAACTTCAAAAACCCCGTAACAATCAAAATCAATTAACAAAAATCCAATGATTAAAGAGAAAATCCAATGTTCAAAATAAAGCTCCTTGCTTATTTCCTTTTCCCGGCGTATTTCATTTCACGAAAACTTCGACTATGATACTTCCCCAAAAATGGCGGAATAAACCCCCAATTTACCAACCGTGGATAGAGAGATAGAGTTCAAGCTCGTATTCTACGTACATCTGCAGCCAACTTTGCTCAATCGCTCGCACAAAACAATATTACTCCTAGCTGAGATCGCTCGTCCCAGCTGCTCCTCCACGATAATACTGTTCAACAGATGATCTACAAACTACAAAAACTGAGTTTGGAAACTCTTGTCATCCGCCGTCCTCACCAGACCATGCGCTTACAGACTTCTAATTTTCCCAGAATTTGACAACGTTTTGAAGCATTTTTTACCAGTCAACCATAATGTGGTGCAAAGAATTTAAGTACTAAAATGAAACACAACAGTCATCTCCGATATTATATATTTTTATTACTATTTACATGTACATTTTAGAAAAAGCCGCTTTATTATGTACATTATATATTCAATACGTTGCAACAACTTAATTTCGAATAAGGCCAATGTACCTTAGAAAAAATACACACTTATGTATTGCTTTTCACATTATTGTTATTTTAATACAGTTATGTTCTGTTTCATATCTGAGTAAACATTATTAACAGGTAAAATATGACACCAAAATACTAAATCATCAATCAATAGGTATAATATACCTAAATTGGCTGTTCAATGAGTTATCTGCGGAATAATATTTATACGGACATTACGAGCAGACCTTTGTTATATTTTTCACTTAAGTAAGTACAGTATCTGTAACTTCCGAGGTGTATCAATCAAAATATTTTTCAATGTTCATAGTTATCCCGGGGATCGAACCCGAGACCTCAGCACAGCAGTCGTACCGCGTACGCAATACACGTTACAATTGCGCCAGAGGCAATTTCACACCTGCAAGTGTAGAAAGTTATTGTAAAATTAACGTTGTTGTTGCTGTTGTTATTGTTGGCTGTGAAAATTAATTGAGACTTCACTTCGCTACATAAAATTACCTCCAATAATATTTCAAATATATTTTTTGGCAATTATGTACCCATGTCATGTAAATAATAAAGCTAAAAGTTGTTCCTGGAAGCATTAAGAAAAGTTCTAAATAGTAGCCAAAATGTTAACATTAAATTATTTACGTAAGTAATTATTACATCCAAGTATAGTTAGTTGTGTTAATTAAAAACAATATTTTTTTTTATCAGTCTACATAACAGACTTAAAAGGAATCATTAAACATGTACTGCAAAATCCTACGTTACGCGTTGCATTGCGTGTTGCAAAACTATTGATGTTGTTTATTTAAAAACTACTGTTATTGATTTCAAACTAGGGAAGTATTATTTTGTTCACATAATAATATAAAAACTATTTTGTGATGCTTTGAAATGAGTGCAGACGCTGCAACAAAATACCATTTCTTCAAAACATATTGAATATCAATCATTTAAAATTACAGAATTCTATGCCCAAATAACGCTAACAATTTAAAACATCTACCCGAACTTCAATATGTTTTGGGTAAATTTAAACATACCCACACTGTAAAATATTAACGCTTGTTGAGTGGCACGAGTTGTGTGGCAATCGCATCAGGCGCAAAAACCTCGGAATAAATCCAATATGGCCTTTGGCGTATACAGGACATAAAGCTTAACTTCCAATCTTCATAATAATACATATATTCAAACACTCACTATCCCTGGCATAATTTGTTAATATCCAGATTTAGCCAGAAACGTAAAGGCTTCCTTGAATTGGCACACACTTAAGGATGCAGCGTGTGGTTGGTAAACGCTAGGTATGTTTGTTACTACGAGAGTACAGAAAATACTCCGAGTTGTCGATGTTGCCCTGTATTCATTTAGTATACCTAATACAGTTTCATCCAAATACAAAGTTATTGCACCTGATGTTTAGAGTTACTATCAAGCTCGTTACGCCAATTCAACCCATGATTACATTGAACTCTTAATTTTAGTCATGTATTTACTAGGCACCGATTGAGGCACAACACTTGACGCCGAACGTGACTGGCAAGTATGTTGTTAACGCCCAGAGTTGTTAAAATTAAATAATGCGGGACATGATTCGTAGCTGTTGCCTGTACCTATATACTCTACTACGTGTGTAATATATTGCGCGTCAATTGTTGCCGATTAAATACATATTATTATAGCGACATATTTTCCAAGCATGTTTGCAGCCTATCACACCTAATTGTATAATTAATCTCTCTCTAACAGCTACAGTAATCAAAAATATTTAAATCTCATTTTATAATGCGCTACTTTACCACATCTACATAAGCCCTGTAAAGAACAGTTCGCTGGAAAACGTCAATAAATTCCTTATGATAACTTCATGTGCTGGTGTATTATTGTGCACATGTGCGTGTAACCAGACATGCTATGTTGCGCGCAACATACATAAGAAGACATCTAGTATTTTAAAAAATATGTTTTATTATAATCTATATAATATTTAAGCATCGTAACTGTAAAAATTTTGCTCGTATGTGACACGTTACAAATTGTGTTGCATGTCTCGTTACAGACGCTCCAATGGGGCTTAATATTTTTATTACTAATTAAATTTCTCCGTATCATCAACCGTAATATTGTATCCTTATAAAAAATAAATACATGTATCAATATTAAAATTATATTGTTAGTCACTAGAGACTAGCTTAAAATTTGTTACAAATAAGTAAAATATATAAATAGCGTTACTCTCTTTCATTGTGAATGCAAATTATACAATTTATATTGGCACATAATCGTTTAAATAAATGTTGGAAACTTTTAAATTAGTACCTAGTTTTATGGTAAAATTAAATTGTCTTTAAATTACACTAGCAAGGTTTTAAAAATTATCTTTCCACAGCAAAACGGATGAAATATTCTTAGTTTAATAATAAAGTTATATAAAATCTGACTGAAAGCAATGAATATTCCCAATAAATTAAATTGTATTATATATTTTTTAACCTGGCACGACAAAGCGACTACACTGGACCTAATGCTAAGTACCATGTGGTCTAAATATAATGTCATACATACAGTGCGTCCCTCGCCAGAATTATGCCGGTTTGAAGTTGTAATTCACACATTGCACTGTGTATATGAAAAATTGTATTGTATTTAGTAATATGTTCAATTTAATTCTATTATATTGGCATAGAACCGACAACCGTTGGAGTAGACGCGTTCTTGAGTAGACCACGACTCGGTAAACGAAATGTGGGACGCCCTGCAGCTAGATGGAGCGATGACATACGCAAGGTGGCCGGTAATTTGGATGAGTAGAGCTGAGGATCGGGCTCAATGGCGCGCTTTAAGAGAGGCATATGTCCAGCAGTGGACTAACACAGGTTGATAATGATGATGATGATGATATTGGCATGAATAAGTAAATATAATAAAAAATAACTATACTACTTTGGCCTTAGAAATGTAAATGCCAAAACAATATAGTTGGAGGAAATAATAAATCAATAACAACATAAAATATCGCTAAACCAATCGTATGTTGAACCGTAGGCGACGCAGCGGACTTGTGAAAAGATATCAAATGGAATACTGTACGTTTAGTACTACAGAGGTTCCTAGACTTTATTTCTCATAGACTACTTTCATAATGTAGCTGGTCCCGGTGGACACCCTGCAATTACATTTCTACCATATTCTCAAAACTCTTACGAATTATGAATCCCCATTTGTTTGTCACGCCAGCGTAGACCCCAGTCGAGTCTCCCGTGGACGCCAGGGGGTCCACCTGCACCACTTTTCGAAACTAAGGATGTACTACAATAGCGTCAAGTTCGCAGCACACGCCGCTCTATTTATTGCAATATATTTCAAAATCTGCGCTGCACAGTTTGACACCTGAACGACAACCTACGACCAGCATAAATGTGTATTGTGCGATTTACGTTCCAAACAGCGTCGTCAAGGGTTTAATGAAGGTCAAGGTGTAAATAAAAACAAAAATTCCAACTAAAATGATGGTAATTATGTAAACTTGTATATTAATGCAATGTAATATGTATATAATAAATATATCTATTTGAATCTTTCAATAGTTCAACTATCAGTAATCATGATCGATAAGACATATCTTTACAGGGATGATACAAAATGTAAAATAGAATGTATAGCTGAAACATGCGTGTAATTTATATTCATCTCCTATCTTTCTGTTTGCAACATTTTCTTGGTTGTACTGCTGAACTGATTTAATTTAAAATAAAAAATTATAATAATGAGCCATCGATAAATTAATATCGGTACTGTACGAGCGAAATAGTGAAAGTTCGTCATATTCATTTATTACACATATTTTTAACACCCTGTGCATATATAAAAAGAGATAGATTGTTCTAGTATGATAAATTTATATATTTATTTAACAATCACACTGACATAGCTTTTGAATTTCGCAAATTTTATTAAATTATTACTCATCAACAATGTATGTAATATATTGATTTAAGTATGTACGTCTGAGACTTTATTAGTTTTAAATCTACAAATATATCAGTTTTATTTTAAGCCATGTATGCTGCAAAAGTTATATAATATGTATGTGATAATTGTTACGGATGACGAGCCGGATTAATGATTCGCATTAACTAGTGTTAATATGTATGTAAATATGTCTGTTATTATGTTTGTAGTAATTACGTAAAATGTCTGTTATTATGTTTAAATTGTGTAAAAATAGGTATATCGCCGAACGCGGCGAAACTAGGTCACGAAATGACAAACTGAGCAGAGAATGCCATATTCCAATTGGAATTCGTCCAATTGGAACACGACACGCTCCAAAGTACTTGAACTTACACGTGTCTCGATTATTACTATTATTTAAGATATCGTGTGAAAATTGTGTAATAGGTTAAAGCGCACGCGTTAGGTCGCGCACCTCGAAATAGTTCCACCCATGTTAATCGAATAAAAGAAAGGCCAGTTTTTCATAGCGTCACGATCCGGCCAGCAGTAACATGAAGAAATAGAAGTAAGAAATAGAAGTAAGAAATAGCAGTAAGAACCATTGTATATTTTTATATGTGTGTCACAGTTGGAAATACAGTATTGTTTTTATGTCAAGACGGTGTTTTTATTAGCAAAGTCAAGGGCAAAAGGCTTTGTGAGGGTAACGTCGTCCACAGTCTGGTCCTTCGAGCCGGATCTAGAAGACTCAAGAATCGTCACGGAAGATCAGCGTAAGGTCACGTTGATAAAGTGACGAAGCAAATCTGCACTTCGGAGTGAAGACCGCCCACAGATCGCGAATAAATCTGTGCAGCGTGACACTCAAGGGAGGTAAGTGCAGGCTTATCATTTACAACGTGTTCGTCGAAATCATTGGAAGATCACCGAACGGTGCAACGGGTTTCGTCGAGTTATCGTTGGAAAATCACCGAACGGTGCAACGGGTTTCGTCGAGTTATCATTGGAAAATCACCGAACGGTGCGACGGGATTCGTCGGGTTCATTGGGAAGATCACCCAAAGGTGCGACGAATCAAGACAAGACGCGTCGAGACAAGTTTGAAGAACGTTCAAAAACGCGTCGTGCTTCTGCCTGAAGAAAGAAGCATAGCAATTAAGTAAATAAGGCGCTTGACCACCTAACGGTGTCAAACGGTGAGGCGCTTTATTGACGCCTTTTTCAAGGCGCCAGTGGTGTTTAGTGCAACGCCACGAGCCTGTAAAGAGCAATCCCAAGCTCAGGCTTAATTGCACGGCACTTCTACGCCCGTAAGAGTGCAAGTGTTGCGGGGGCCAGACTGCAGGCACTGCCAAAGGGGTCGGACATTCCAGCCGACTACCGAGCGCCCCGTACACACTTGTACCCCTCTGCCGGGTAGAACCCACCTTTCCCTTCCCGAATTCCCATCTCCAAGGGAGCATATCCCGGTTAATCCCGGGCCCTCCTGAGGAACTGTTAGGGTGTTAGGGCTGTTAGGGTGTTAGGGTGTTAGGGTGCTAGGGGTTAGGGGCGTCAAGTGCCGAAGATGCCGACTACGAGGAGTCAAGCCGCCGAGGACAAGGCATTACGGGTCTACGAGGACTACCCCGCGTCGCCATCCGTACAAGCATCCGCGTCCGCGCCGGGAACATCGCGACCGGTCGTCAGAACTGTCGCGATAGACCCGATGACGTCAGAAATCACACCGTCGGGTGAACCCACCGCCGCCGCCGGACGTAGGTCGCGAGCGCCGTCGGTACATTCACATCGCTCTACCGCTAGTGCGATAGCTCGGATTAGGCAAGCGGAATTGGACGCGGAAGAGCAACTAGCAGAGATTCGTCGTCAGGAACTGCAGTTGCAAGCGTCAATCATTAAGAAGAGGTTAGCCGCGGACGTCGCCACGATACGCGAAGAAACTGATAGGGAAAGTTTAGGCGGGGACGACGCCGTGGATACCGACAGAAGGGTTAGTGATTGGCTTCAACACGCTCAAATACGGGGGGAGCAGAACGACAGGGGACGCTCACCGCTTCGGGCAGTGCCGAAGGCGGCCGAGCCACGTCGTTTGCCCACCCCGGAGCGTGCGGAAGAATCACGCCAACCTGTCACACAGACGCCACACAAATCCAAGGAACGAGGGATTGAGCGTCTTGCGGATACATTAGAAAGGATGATGCGACGCCGAGCGCCACCTAGGCAAACACAAGATCTGCCCGTGTTTACCGGAGCTGCGGGAGAATGGTTACCGTTTAAGGCAGCCATGAGAGAATCGACGAGTTTACACGGATTCTCTCCCGCAGAAAACTTAGCGCGGCTCAGAGTGTGCCTAAAGGGTGAAGCGCGTCAAGCGGTGTCGGCATTATTGTGTACCGCGACCGAACCGTCCAAGATTATGCAAACATTAGAACAATGTTATGGACGGCCGGAAACTATAATCGACCAAGCGATGGACGATTTAAGGAAATTACCGCGAGTAGGTACGTCGGCCGCGGAATTAAACAGTTTCGCCATAAAACTACAAAATGTAGTTACGGTCATAAATTGCATCGATGACCGCGGGTATTTATGGAATCCCATGTTAGCGCGTCAAGTCACAGACAAATTAAGCCCACATGTTAGATCAAAGTGGTGTGACTACGCGGAAGAATTCGGGTCGAGAAGAGAACCCGAAATAGTTACGTTGTCGCAATTTTTAATGCGCGAAGCCGACAGAGCAGTCCGATACGCGTATTCAAACACGACGCTGCCCGGGGCGACGCGCACCGCGCCGGTAGTGAAACCGGATATTCGCCCACGTCGAGCGTTTGAGCGGGGTCGTGGGGCGCCTGTGTACGCCACGGCTGAGACACCGTCCGATAAGGACGTGTGTTTTTGCTGTGGCGCTAAACACAGAACCACGACTTGCAAAAAATTAAAGGACATGCCCATAGAAAATCGGTGGAAATGGGCCAAAGAAGCGGGCGTATGTTTTCTATGTCTAGAAAGCAAACATAGACGCTTCAAATGTACAAGCGGGAAATGCGAGATACAAGACTGCGGTCGATTGCATCATACGCTATTACACAACAAGAAAAAAGAGGACACTACCGAAACTGTTTCGGATGAATGTGTCACAGCCACGGTAATAGCGCAAAGTCCGACGCAACATCAACAAGTGAAGCTAAAGATATGTCCAGTCACGCTCAAAGGACCCGCGGGGTACATCGACACGTACGCATTATTCGATGAGGGCTCGACAGTAACACTGGTTGACGAGGAGATTGCCGGGATGATCGGAGCGAACGGCCCGAAACGTGCATTAAACATCCACGGCGTCTCTTCAAGCCAGCGAGAGCTCGAGAGTCGCGTCATCGAGATCGGCATACGTGGTCGCAAGCAAGATGAGTACCACACGGTGAGAGCGCGCACCATGAAAAGTCTCGCTTTAGGTAGCCAATCAATCGAGGCAGGGCTATTAAAAGCGAACCATTTAAAAAGGTTGCGTTCGGAGGAAGTATGTTACGCAAATGCGACACCTCGCATACTCATCGGAGCCGACAATTGGCAATTAATTGTCACTCGCAAGCTACTCACTGGGAGAAAGGGTCAACCGGCCGCATCGCTCACTCAGCTAGGCTGGATATTACACGGCACAACACCAAAAAGTGTAATAAGTAGGAGCGGTGAGGCCGTGTTACATATACGCACTGGCCAAGAGGCGTGTCGTCAACAAAATGCAGACGACTTACACGAGTTAGTCAAGGCGCATTTTGACATAGACGCGTTAGGTATCGTCGCCGCCACTAAACCAAACCCCAAAGAGGAGCGTGCCAAAAGCATCGTGGAACGCACGATGAGGCGCGTCGAGGGGAAGTATGAAGTTGGTTTACCGTGGGTCTCGGATGACGTCGTCTTACCACCAAGCTACGACATGGCCATGCGTAGGTTGCGCAGCGTAGAACGCAAAATGGACAAATCGCACGAGTTCAAAGAAGCGTATACCAAACAAGTAGAAGCGTTGTTGGCTAAAGGGTACGCAGAGTGCGACGAAGGAGGTGAGGACGACCACCCGCGGACGTGGTACCTACCTCACTTTGCCGTCACCAACCCGAATAAGCCGGGAAAATTAAGAATGGTGTTTGACGCAGCAGCCTGCTCAAACGATGTTTGTCTTAATGAAAAGTTATTAGACGGCCCCGATCTCTTAAAAGCGTTACCGGGAATCTTATTTAGATTCAGAGAAAAACGAATCGCAGTAACCGCGGACATAAGGGAAATGTTTCTCCGAATCAAAATACGCAAAGAGGATCGCGTGGCCCAACGTTTCTTATGGCGCGGAAACGATCGAACGAGTCCGCCAAAGAAATATGTAATGACGTCAATGATTTTCGGGGCCCGAAGTTCGCCCTTTTTAGCCCTCAGCGTTAAGAATAAGAATGCATTAGACCACAAGGCCTCGCATTCATTAGCGTACGAGGCAATAGTAAACAATCATTACATGGACGACTGGGTCGATAGCTTCGACTCTGAGGAAACGGCCGCGCGGACAATAGCTGAGGTGCGAGAGGTACATAGCAACGCCGGGTTCGAACTCGCAGGTTGGAGTTGCAACCGGCCCGAGCTATTGCGCGACATTCCCGATGAAAATAAGGCGCTATCTCCAAAGGAGTTAGGCACGAACGCTAACGCCTGCGGTAAGACACTCGGGTTGTTGTGGTTGCCAAACACCGATCAGTTGGCCTTTAATACGGCTATGCACCGAGTGCCCGATGAGGTAAAGCAAAGTCAACGACCGCCGACAAAACGCGAGGCACTAAGCGCGGTTATGTCGATTTTCGACCCATTAGGTCTAGTTAGTCCGTATACTATTACGGCTAAGATAATGCTTCAGGGGCTATGGAAGCAAAAATTAGGTTGGGACGAACCCCTACCGTGCGACGAGGCGTCGATATTTGATGAGTGGAAAAGAGACTTAAAATATATCGACGATTTACGCCTACCTCGGTGTTATGACGTAATCGATGACGACATAACCAACGTGCAGCTACACGTTTTCTGTGACGCGAGTGAGCAAGCTTACGCGGCGGCCGCGTATTGGAGGCTCACAAAGGGTGACCGCGTCGAGATAACGTTGGTAGCGGGTAAGGCTAAAGTAGCACCCATAAAGGTACAAACTATACCGCGCATGGAGCTCCAAGCGAGCTTGATCGGAGCGCGACTTGCCGCGAGTATAGTGAAAGAACATCGGGTTAAACCCGAGGTCGTTTTATGGAGTGACTCGAAAACCGTGTTACAATGGATACGTAAAGATTCGACGCGATATACTCCATATGTAGCTCACCGGTTGGGTGAAATAGCCGAGTTAACGCGCGTGGACCAATGGCGATGGGTTCCAACGGCGCATAATGTAGCCGATGACGCGACGCGTATCGGTAAAACAAAAATGGTCAGTGACGATCGATGGTTTATCGGGCCATCATTCCTATACGAAACGGAGGAACACTGGCCGAGCGAGACTACGGAATCGTGTGAGGACACGGAGGAAGTGTTGGCGACAACCGTGACGGTGGAAACACCGTTAGTCGACATCACCCGGTTTTCCTCTTATGAGCGATTAGTGCGAACCATAGCTTGCGTATTGAAATTTACGCGAAAATGTCGTCGTCAAGACGGCCAGTCGCGACTAGAACTAATTAAAGAAGCTGAGCTCCTCTTATTGCGACAGGCGCAGGAGGATAGTTTTCCTGACGAACTCCGCCGTCTAAAGAATGGCAAAGCGATGGAACGCACTAGTCGCCTGTATAGGTTAGACCCGAAGTACGACAAAGACCAAATTATTAGGCTCAACGGTCGTATCAACGCCGCGATGGTTCCCTCCGACATGAAGGAACCTCCGATATTAGACGGATCGCATTATTTATCTAAGTTATTGATACGGCGGGAACACGCGCGATGTCATATAGGACAGGAACAAATCGTGAATAATTTGCGTCAGCGGTATTGGGTACTTCGGTTACGCCCTACAGTGAAAAACATTTTACGCGAATGTGTCACATGCAAACTCCGACGAGCTGCTCCCGCTATACCGGTGAAAGGCAATTTACCCGAGGCTCGGTTAAGCGCACACGTAAGGCCTTTTTCAAAGTGCGGTGTGGACTGCTTCGGGCCCATGTGGGTAGCGATAGGCAGGCGGAGAGAAAAGCGTTGGGGTATGCTGTTCACGTGTCTCGTAACTAGGGCCGTACACATAGAACTTGTTCCCAGTCTTAGCACGGATTCAGCCATCATGGCCATAAGGAGGATGGCCGCACGACGGGGATGGCCGAAGGAATTTTGGTCCGATAACGGGACTAATTTCCGCGGAGCGGAAGCCGAATTGATAAGCGCGTTCAAAGAATGGCTTCCCGCTCTTAAGGAAGTAGCAGAAACAAACCGCGTCGAGTGGCGATACATAGACCCAGGCGCACCAAACCAAGGAGGGGCTTGGGAACGTCTAATTAGGAGTGTAAAATCCACTCTCGCGGTAACGTTAAACGAGAGAACGCCGAGGGAAGAGGTTTTGGCAACATTATTGGCAGAGGCCGAACACACAATAAATTCGCGCCCTCTCACTCATGTATCGGTCAATCCGGACGACACCGAGGCATTGACGCCTAACCATTTCCTTCTCGGTACCGCGGTCGGTTTACCGTACATCGGAAAGTGCGAGACGGCAGATAAGCGGACATGGCGCGCTGCACAGGCGCTCGCGAATATGTTCTGGGAGCGGTGGGTCAACGAGTACTTACCTACTTTAACGCCTCGTGGCGACACACGTAAAGCGCCGAAAAACCTAGAAACGGGAGATATCGTAGTTATCGCGGACGGCCTTCTACCGCGAAATGTATGGCCATGGGGCCGCATAGAACGAATTTATACGGGGCCAGATAACGTGGTTCGAAGTGCGGATGTGCGAACGCGAGGGGGAGTTCTCAGACGACCAGTCAGGAGGCTCATCATCCTCCCGATAAAACGGGGCTGCGAGGATCTTCGCCGGGGGGAGGCTGTTACGGATGACGAGCCGGATTAATGATTCGCATTAACTAGTGTTAATATGTATGTAAATATGTCTGTTATTATGTTTGTAGTAATTACGTAAAATGTCTGTTATTATGTTTAAATTGTGTAAAAATAGGTATATCGCCGAACGCGGCGAAACTAGGTCACGAAATGACAAACTGAGCAGAGAATGCCATATTCCAATTGGAATTCGTCCAATTGGAACACGACACGCTCCAAAGTACTTGAACTTACACGTGTCTCGATTATTACTATTATTTAAGATATCGTGTGAAAATTGTGTAATAGGTTAAAGCGCACGCGTTAGGTCGCGCACCTCGAAATAGTTCCACCCATGTTAATCGAATAAAAGAAAGGCCAGTTTTTCATAGCGTCACGATCCGGCCAGCAGTAACATGAAGAAATAGAAGTAAGAAATAGAAGTAAGAAATAGCAGTAAGAACCATTGTATATTTTTATATGTGTGTCACAGTTGGAAATACAGTATTGTTTTTATGTCAAGACGGTGTTTTTATTAGCAAAGTCAAGGGCAAAAGGCTTTGTGAGGGTAACGTCGTCCACAATAATGATACGGTACAACCGGAGAAATTCATATTTTGTATCAAAAATTAACTATGTATTTTGTTTACTTTAAAGTTAGAATGATTGGTTAAATAAACATAATGTACTCGAAGTTAACTTTTCTGGTTTATCAAAAATTACATTTGTAATTCTGTACATGTCCAATATAGATTATTTAATGTGCCTGTGTCAAAAAAAGATAAAAAGTGATTAAGTGAAATATTTTCAAAAAACATTAACTAAATGACAGTGCCACGATAACTATATGTTCAATAAAAAATATTGCAATTTTGTGGTTGTGAAAATATTTAAAAGTCGTGACTAAAATGGCTTCCTTATAATTTAAACGCAATGCAAAAAATGCTTAACTCTCCTAATCTAATGACGAAAAAATTTAAATATTCAAAATACATTGTAGCCAAGAAGACATAAAAACTCAAGCATTTTCTAAATACAATCAATTCAAGCTCCAAGCCGGATACTGAAACATTCTATCACACCATAATGTGTTAACAATAAAGTCCACATCACACTCCCCAAAACATGACACATTTTAGTAAAAATTGGAACACTTTGGCGTAACAACCTTTGTAACACATTAATTAACACCCCAGTTCTCAAACAGCCATATTAAGGAACTCACTACCAGTGACCTCACTCACCAATCATCGATTCATTGTGAAGAAAAAGTAAAAAACCGTGTTACATACCATAGACTCAGAATAAAGAAAGACCTAAGTCTGGTAAAGAAAGGTCTTCCTGAAATGTCTTTCTGTATTCTAAGGCCATAGAGTTGTCAATATTCAGGAATCTAATAGCTAGAAGTCAATTATAAAACAGACTAACTTTTGACTAGTTTATATGAATTGCCATAATAACTAATGTATATAAATTTAGTTTAAAGTTAGTCTATATTTTATAACACATATATTGACTAACAGTATTGATTTATGTTGGCTAAAAATCATGTTTGTAAAAATATTGAAAGCCCATAACGTCAGTACCGCGGGATTCGAATTCATTGCCACTTTACAGCACATAAAACCATGTTTATATTTCAGAATAAAACTAGATTTTGAAATAGATATTGTCTTGTTAGGAGATAAACATAATGAATAATACAAAAGAATGTACAGCATTCAGTATATCATGGTAAACTTTATGCTAAACAGCCAACTCGAAGTTTCAAATATATCAATGGAAGATTTTCACATACACTTACCATATTATGAATAAAAAAATATTTGTATGCTGAATATATTTCAGTTTTAGCGGTGACACCATATTAATGTGTGCAACCAGAGCTGTAAGTTACGCATATACTTACGTGTGTTTTTACAGAACACGACGTGATATGGTGAATGCCCATCGTCTAGACGGGCACAAAAACTTTTATAAAATTAACCTCCCTGAATACTGACAATACTAAATAAACTTGACCCTGAGTGTCTAAGCAATCCGTATCAGCTTGAAGCCGCGAAGGTTATGTACATGGGTTGGAGAGTGTGGCAGTCAGGTACCCTTCTCCTGTTTGTCGTCGCTCTCATCATCATCCTCTTCTTGCGCCATCAACTGCCGTGCCAGTTGCAGGGCCTGGAAATATAACAATATAACTAGTTTGTATCTTGCCAATTCATTAATCATATCTGACCCATAAATTATTAATAATTTATTTATAACTTTATTGTACACCACACAAAAGGTATTAAAAACAGACAATTAAGATATCAACTAGAAGTACAATTGGCGGCCTTATCGCTAACGGCAATTTCTTCCAGGCAACCTTTGGATGGACTGGATTGATGGGTAAATGAGCGGGCGGTCAACATATAATAAAACCTACAGAGAATAGATGTACATATTTTAAATTACTGTTTGGTTTCGCTCCCATGTTCATAAACGTAATTATGAGGTCAAATAATGCGTGCGAACGCAAAGGCGCAATATTTATAGATTCGTTTTTATTTCTGAAGTGAAAACTTCTTTAGTGAAACTTCAACTTTTAGTGAAATGTGACTAATACCTATGACTAATAAACAGTATTTCATATATGAATCCTCTAGGAAAACTATAATTTTCCACTCAGATAGCATGCATTATATTAATTAAGTTGATGGGTTCATAATTATTATGATTAAAAGTTCATTTGCCTGTGCATAATACCTTTTAAATAGGTACATAATAAATACCCATGAGCAATGTTACTTTTATAATATTAAGAGACAAAAGCATGATCAATGATTCACAAGGGATGTACCATGTCCATAAATAAACTGATTAACATTCCATGGCAGGGTTCGAAAATATCCGATATTTATTATAAATATCAAAATATCGGATATTTATGATATATATCCAATATATATCAAGTTTGATATATATCCATTTTGTATGAAAGCCATATTATTATTTTATTGTATTATTTATGAATACTGTTTGCATATTGCAAAATCTACTTTTAGATAAGACATAATCAACTTAAAAACATAAAATCTTCTTTTAGGACAGAAGTATTGCCATTAATGGACTAGAACTTACCATTAGGGAGTATGTTTTAACTCGACTTCCATGCCATCTACATTTGGGAAGTAGAAATACAGTAACAAACGCTAAAAATTACTTAGTATCAATTTATTTAACCATTTTTGTATTGCAATATATTATAAAACATATGACATATATATTCATTGATATATATCATGAAACTCAGTCTGATATATATCGGATATATATCGGATATATATCTTGATATATATCCTCGAACCCTGTTCCATGGTGTGCCATGTTAACCATTATTGTGATATTTGCAAAATTATATCATTCTTTATTCATTTATATGACAATAAATGAAATTATTGAGGCAATAAATTTTCAAGAATATGCAATTAGCATATAAACATATAAAAAAAATCTCACAAATACCTTTATCCATTGTCATAATTCACACATGAATGTAAGGGCATACACATCTTACTGCATTGTTGCAACTTGCGATACAGATGACTAATCAAGGTACACAAAGTCATAAATGTTTCCCAATTACCTTCGATGGGCATATGTGGGCCGAAATCCCTGCTACGACGCGACCTACTGGCGAAAACTGTGAATTAACCACGAAACCATGTTGCACCCACCTGGAACTCGTTGTAATGCATTTTTCGCTTCTTTTCGAACTCGATCCGCCGCTGGCGCACCTCCTCCGGCTCCTCCATATCCTCGTCACTCTCACAAGTATCAAAACACTTCGGCGGCTTGTTCATACTCGCCGCAAGCTTCGCCGCCAGCAAGTTGGCATCCAACTCGTCATTGGCCTCCAAATCTCCATCCACTGTCTCCGAGAACGGCGTCTTAGGCTCCTCCACTTTCATATGCCCGTAATCCTTGTTAGGGGGATGGAAAGTCTCCATAATATTCATCTCATCAAACCTCTGCTCTTTCGGCCGTTTACTTGTAGAAGGGTTCCCATCGCAGCCGTCGATGCTCCGCGACGTTTTCAGTATGCCTTTAGAGGGCTTCTTTTGTAAATTCTGTGACATTATATTGTATTCAAAGCAGCATTATAAAATAGAGAAAAATGTATTCCAATTTTCAAGCTCTATTTTATTTTTTTTCACCAGATGAATAGACGAACAAATTCTACCAAAATTTGACAGATGAAAGCCGCCGGACGGTGTTACAAGAAAAATATAATTAAAACCATCCCATCTGCCAGTATGTAAGTATAATAATATATTCTATTATCCCCAATGACGAAAGAATATAGACGTCAATGATTATTCCATCTTTCGATGCGTTTTGTTGTAAACTTTACGAAAAAACTATCCCACTTCTAGATTTTTGGAATATAGATAGTTATTTGTATTAGCGTCCATATGAGTTATCTATCATTAACTTATAATTTGCAAGCAATTATTTATAAAAGCAAAATTTCACTACTAATGCCATCTGTAAAAAATTATAAACTAATACTAGACCTGAGGCTCCCAGCCTATTTTTATCATAGTCCATAGACCACTTTGAAAATTTAGCTGGTTCCGGTGGACTGAACAGGAACAGGTCCCTACATTTTTAGTATATTGCCAAAACTCGACAAATAATAAAGTTTTTACAAATAACAGTCACTGAGCTTCTTAAAATATTATCTGCCTACATTGATAGGTGAAGTCAAGCCAACATTTTAGTTCTTTACTATCGAAAGCAGATACATTTTCGTGGCCCCCGCTTACGAATTGTGAATCCCCATTTTTTTGTCATGCCAAATGCCAATGTAGATTCCCGTCTAGTCTCCCGTGGACCCCAGGGGGCCACCTGGACCACTTTGGGAACTAAGGAACTAGACCAAAACTAAACGGTTACTTCTGGCGTCATCTTTCAGAAAACTACAAAGTTAATATTGATGTGAATAAAATGTTTGTTTACAAAATCAATGTTTTCTTTTTACTATTTATATAAATGGAGAACAATTATAGCTTGGCAAAAAAGTGTAGAAACGGAACTAATTCTTTATTTCACCTGGCAACACTATCCCGTCGTTGACATTTGTGAACTTTGATTTTAATTCGCGTTGAGTTTTCGTTTTTATTGAAGTATTTTCAGTGAGCACGTTTATTTCAAGCCATTAGTGTTACAAACTGAATAAGCCGATTCGAAGTTCCGCAAGGGAAATTATTTATAAACTTTAACGACGATGTCTTGCAGAACAAGAAGCAAAAACAATTGTGTCAGACCTCGACAATGTTTACCAAAGAAACGCTGATATGACTGGTTAGTGGAAGTTTATTTTGTTATATTTAAGTCAATCTTATATTTTTCTATGGACATAGAATGGTTTTTATGTCTTGTACAACGTATTCTTTCATATTTTGCTACATTATTATTAAGCCTTTAGGTTATGTTTACATTCATGTGACAGAATCAGTTTAGAGATTGACTACCTCAATTTTGATACTTGTGTTCATCAATAATAAGTAATATCTTACAACACAAATTTCTGATTTAATAAGTAGAAGTTTTTATCATAATGACATAATTCTTTCTTAATCGACCAAAGTGGTTATTTATTCTGGTTTATACAAAGAGCAGTTTAAAATTAAAATTTACAATCGACTTGTCACTTAGGTAATAATTTAAATATTTTTTCTTTCATTAGGATGCAGCTGAGCGTGAATTTTGAAGAAGAAATAGAAGAATTGTGAAGAAATCACAGTAGAACATTGGAAAGACTCACGCCAGCACGTAAAAAAAATTAAGATGAATATTAGGAGAGAGAGAGCATACTTTGTATGAGAATATTGAAAAGTTAGTTATTAATCTTGTGGGCGAAAGCACTAGTTCCTCTGGATCAGATGATGTGGATGATTGACTACCCAGCATCAGTCATGATAATATGGAAATTGATTTTTCGGATATAGAATACGTGGAAGAGAGTTTCTCAGACTGATAGAGACACTGACAATAATTTAATCTGAAAATTGTAATGTTAAAATTAAAGTTATAAATAAATAGACAAAATGAATACATTTTGGGTTTTCCTTTTTTTAACAATAAATAGTCACATTTATAAAATAAGATGTTTCTCAATCTGAAAACCTGACAATATTTTTTTTTTGTACAATGAGTGACCATTACTAGTGACATACATACCTTAATATTTTAATGAAATAATCATTTTTTATACCTTCAGTCTTAAATTACAATCAATAGTCGATTCCTATTTTTAGGTTTGTATAGTAACTCACATAATAAGTAGGTAAGTTCTCTTTTTAGTTCATTATCCGCCATTAAATAATTACAATACAATAACACTTTATTTCACACCAAATTACAATAATAAACTTAACTAAGGATAACTACTAAGTGTTTGGTATTAATGCAACGGGGGTCTTATCGCTTACAGCGATCTCTACCGCACAACCGTGGGATGGACAGTGACGGAAATAGTGGTAGACGGCGCTACACATAAAAGTAGAAGAAAAGAATAATACGGAAAATAACTAATATCTATCATACAAATACTTATATACACAAACAAATACATTAATACATATTATAGGTATATAACAAAAAAGCGAGTATAGGATATATAGATAGTGGTTTCTTAATTGGTTTTATAATAATTGTTATTTGATTGCATGTTAAATATTATAACAAGTTTTTTATAATTTACAATAACAAGTATCAAAACTAAAAACCAAACTATACACTACTATTTTTAAATTATAGAAGAAAAAAAAACAGGGGTATCAGTATCATTTACCTAACCCAAATATCACATTAAAAAATTAAACAAAAATATCAAAAATGTTAGAACCAAAAACATTAAATCATTGTTACAACTTTCCGTATAGTAATTTGTTAGGTACGATAGAAGAGCGCGGGGGCAGGGGTGCGAGGCGGGCGGCGCGCGCGCGACGCCGTTGCCGCGGCAACACGACGGCGGCAGCGCAGTACAATAGAGTAGCCATCATTTTTTGCACAAATTGGATAAACTAGGACGGCCTATAACTTTTTTGACTTATGTACAATTAAAAAAATAGATTCACCATCACATTAGTAACATTCGCGGCTATCAGCTCATTTTTTTTCTTTGGTATTTAAAAAATAGTGGTGTATAGGGGTGCCATATAAACAGCTCAGTGGCGCATCCATTTATTTCTACATTTTTTTGCCAAGCTGTACATAAAAAGCACAGCTTTGTAAGAGCACGCAAGGTTTTTTCGTATATTATGCAAAAATATTTGCCTTTGGGGGTTTTTGAAAATAATGTTCTTGAAAAAATCTATGTTTGGGGGGAATCTACGTAAGACTGGGGGGATTGGGAGACAAACATCTGGCAATACTGAAAGCCTGACAAAATTTGTCAGACAAATTGTGAAAAAGGTTGTAAAGAAAAACATCAAAATAAAAACTTTTAGTGATTTTATAAATTAGGGATAAGTGTTACATAAAGTTACACATAACTAATTGATCCTTGTACTTATTTTAATCATAATAGTTATCAAAATGGTGGAAGAATCAAATATGAATTCCAACAAAGCTAAGGTTCGTTATCCAGTTTTATTAGTTTAGAATAAGTTTCACTCATGTTGTAATAAATACATCATTATAGTTTCTTGAAATCAAGCGTCTTATTGCTGTTGTTTTAAATATTTCAGACGAAAACAACTCGTCCCAAACCAGTTTACTTGTGGACAGAAGCTGATGTGCAGAAGTGGCTTCGACGACACTGTAGTGATTATTACAGCCTTTATTGGGAGAGATTTCATGAAGTAAGCATATAAGAATTTTAGTTAAATAAATAAATTATATACACCCAACAGTCACATACATAGTCCTGACCCCACAGTAAGATACGAGTCTTGTGTCGAAGGTATCAGGAACTACGAGAGACTTTCGGTCTCTATGTAGTAAGAATAGTTCATCAAATCTGGGTTCATATTTATAGTGCACTCAATTTTACTTAAAAAGTACACAATCTATAGGATTAGTCACCTTTAATATAGTGGTAATGACTGTTAACTAACAATTGTCAAGTTTTGTTATGTAGGTAACAGATTTCTAGTTTTTTTTTTAATAAATACATGTAACAGTCACCCACATAGTCCTGACCCCACAGTAAGATATGTATCTTGTGACATGGGTATCAGGAACAACGAGAGACTTTCGGTCTCACAACACCCAGACCCCGATACATTGGCTCGCCCCCAGTACCATCATAGGACTGAAATAAGTTTGACAAAATGTCAGTGTATTGGTGTTACATTTGTGCACCACACAAACATTTGTCTCTGTGTGGGTTCGAACCCTCGGCCTCTCGTTTCACAGGTGGCTAGTAACCTGTTGAGCTATGGAGAGTGTCAAATGTTTGATGATCCAATATAAAGAAAATATAACATTACGTCATGTACTTATTTTTTACTTTCTGTCAAAGCCCAACTAGCTTGATATTAATTGCATATAACTAAAATCAGTATTGCACACTTTTATGTTTTCATTACAAAAATAATTCATGTAAAAATGTTGTTTTAAATAAATATACAGGGTTATTTTTAAAACACTGACAACCTCGCAGGACTAGATTCCTAAGGTCATTTGCTACTACTTTTGTTCTACGACTTTTCATAGTTTGTTAGATTTTATTCTCATACAAGAATAATTATGAATTTAATTTCCGTCTTGAATTTTACCTACGCGCAGATTACGTAATACACGCGGGCGCGCGCGTCAGTTCAATGACCGGCCGCGCCGTCTCGATCGATAATACCTACACGGAGACGTACGAACAAAAACACTACATAACAAAAACTTGTAAAATCATTTTTTTTCTTATGTATTGAGTTATGTCCAAACTCGTAGAACAAAAGTTGTTCCTTATGGGCTCAGCTATATGGCCCTGCGAGGTTGTCAGTGTTTTAAAAATAACCCTGTATATGCAACTGCTTTGGTGGCTCAGTTGTATTCTGTACATGGTTTGAAAGCTGTGATAAGGTCTCGAGTTCAATCCTCAGGTCAGGTAAAAGTGATTGGGGTTTCTATCATGAGATACTTAGTATCGGCCTGGAGTTTG
This sequence comes from Amorpha juglandis, assembly GCA_949126905.1. Taxonomy (NCBI): domain Eukaryota; kingdom Metazoa; phylum Arthropoda; class Insecta; order Lepidoptera; family Sphingidae; genus Amorpha; species Amorpha juglandis. The sequence goes on along the minus strand of OX421381.1, from coordinate 15,065,998 downwards.
GAATTTGTGTGGCAATGGGCTCGCCCCCAGTACCATCATAGGACTGAAATAAGTTTGACAAAATGTCAGTGTATTGGTGTTACATTTCTGTCTACGCTTTCGGGATTACAGACATGAGTGCATATACATTTGTATTAATTATATTGTTTATATAATTTTATTCTAGCATGACATAACCGGCCGTGCACTAGTCCGCATAAATGACAACACACTGCTCCGTATGGGCATCACAAACAGGGAACACAGGGATGCAATCTGGAGGGAGATCCTGAAACTGCGGCTCAAAGCAGACATCGTCGAAATACGGGACCTGGAACGAAGGCACAACTACTTCAACTATGACTTGTGACACAGGGAAGATACGAGGAGTATCACTAGTGTTGTGAATGTAGATAGACACCGTTTCCCATTGTTCAAGTATCTCAGTAACTATGTTTACCTAAAGTGTAGTGTGATTGGGGGAGTCTACCGTGCCTTATTGGGTATATTCCGTATATTTGAAGTTTTGAATAGGTGATAATAATTGAAAATGAATACGGTTTGAGAGATTGATGTTACAGGAAGTCTCTACTGTAATGGGCAAGATTTATTAAATCTTTCCGTGGTACTGCCGTTATGTAAATACTCAAATAGTTAGGTGCTGTTAGATAGTTACTACAGTATGTTTAGTATGAGTTAGAATAAGTCATACATAAGTGTCTTATGTTTGATTTTATCCCATGGTCACCTTTTTCTGTAACACAACCATGCATATTGACTTGCGGAGCCACAGCTTCGTGGTCTCCATCTCGGCGCGAATTAAAAACTTATGCTAAATGCCGGCAAACTATTCCATAGGTTAGTGCTCCCGCAGAAGTATAATTTAGCGAACTTTTTAGTTGGAGTTCAGATGAAATAATGGTAATTGTATAAATTAATGGTACCTACTTGAGGTTTGAGGTGCTCATAGTATGGTATACTACTAATTAGTAAATGTTTCGCGAGCTAAGCAACCCTTGGCACGGCCTGTCTATGGATGGGTGACCATTTAATGGTATTTCAACTAAGTGTCTGTGCTTCGGAAGGCACGAAGACTCGATGTAAGCTTATATCAACTGACAACACAACTGTTATCAACAGTCGTTAAGCCAAAATTTTGGGGGGCTTCAACACATTCACTATGTTGACCACTAACCGTTCATTTTGTATCAGAAACTCACAAGGATAGTATTTTTGTACTCATGTTTAATCTATAATTCAAACTCCTTTGCAAACATGCCAAAACCCATTATTTCTCTCACTTGTGCGTCAAAATGCATAGTGAGGTATAAGGCTGTCATTGGCCGCAGCTTTAATAAAGATTGCCAGATGTCTAGTTAGTGTGCAACCTTTGGTCGCTGGAGGCATTTGCCCACCTGTACTGTGGTTGAAGAAATGCAGCCGAACTCGTAAACTGCGTCATTAATTAAAACCTACTAAGCAGGGTTCGAGGATATATATCAATGGATATATGTCATGATATATATCCGATATACAGTGTTATTTTGACACCCTGTTACTAAATGAAACCACATATTCGTCATCGCCTCTGCTTACCCTGTACCAAACATGAGGCTTGAGCTTGTAGTAGTTTTGCCAAAAAACATCATTTAAGTTTTGAGCCTTTTAAATCACGCTGTACGGTTTTTGCACTTAACTCTATTGAATAAAATGTCACAGCTGACGATGTAATTATAAAACACAAACGCTTAAGAAGGGCAACTTCATACATATGAAAATACGTCTCAGATTCACAAAGACGCTCTCGACAGATTCACTGAAAAAGTTGCGACAGCATTACTTAGTTCATTGATAATGACAAAACGTAAAAAAAATGTGTTTGGGAAATGCACATACCTATAAATAGGTAACACAAATGTGACTAAAAACAAATAATCATTATAAAAGTTACAAGATTCGATTTTACTTAGGATTTTATTACATTTCATAGGGTAATCTAATATTTATTTCAATTCCTAAATTACTATTTTGAGCCGTTTGCCTTCTGTACGCTTGTCGTTTTTATAAAGCGGGCACATTGACCTCGACGGTATAAAGCCCGCAATACATGTTGGACGTGTGTTGCCGAGTGATGACTAACACCAACGTATAGATAGTATTTTTGGGTATCAGGATAGTATCGTGGGTATCAGCAACTACGAGAGACTTTTGGTCTCACAACACCCAGCCCGGGGTCTGGGTTTGTTTCGGGAAACAAATATTTGTGGTTCACATAAACATTTGTCTCGGTGCAGGGATCGAACCCGCGGCCTCTCGCTTCACAGCCGGCTACTCGATTGGTTTTCGATAAACTTGCCGAACGTCTAGGCACTAGCGCTTGCCTTGTATTAATTTACCTACACTCGTGTTGGCCTTATCTCGTCCAACATGTATTGCTAGCTTAATGGTAATGTATGTGTGTGTGTCTCGTTCATTCGATGACGGGTGTGTATGTTGATTTTTATATGTGTGTGCGCGCGTATACAGACTGTTTAAAATTAATCTAATGTTAACGGCATTTAATTTGTTAGGAAATATTATTTTTTTATTTTGCCTTTAATAAGAAAGTGTCTTAGCTCAAAGTACTTGTATTAACGAACACTACACATGGTTTCATTTAAGTATAGGGTGTCAAAATGACACTGTATATCAAGCTGGGTTTGATGATATATATCAATATTTTTTTTATATTATATTGCAATACAAAAATGGTTTAAAAAATTAATTTTATTAAGTCATTTTTAGAGTTTGTTACTGTATTTCTACTTCCCAAATATAGATGGCGTGGGAGTAGTGTCAAAACATACTCCCTAATGGTAAGTTCTAATCCATAAATGGCAACACTTCTGCCCTAAAAGAAGAGTTTATGGTTTTGGTTGATTTTGCCTTATCCAAACACGATTTTTTTTATTTTATAAATTTAGTATGTGTATGTAACACATATGCAAACAGTATTCATAAATAATACAATAAAATAATAATATGGCTTTCATACAAAATGGATATATATCAAACTTGATATATATCGGATATATATCATAAATATCCGATATTTTGATATTTATAATAAATATCGGATATTTTCGAACCCTGCTACTAAGTTAATGATTTCTAACGTTTACGCGAATGTTTAAGTTAGCCTTATTAATGAATTAATGTTCTGTACTTGAAGTTGTCGTAAGTGCTTTCTTAGCCTACATGATGAATAAAGATTTTGATTTTAATTTTAATAATGTTACACATTGAAATAAAACTAATTTAAACCGATTTTATCGCGGTTTTTATTTTATTTTGGTCGGCGGTTGCTGAACATTCAGAGGAAGGCTGAAACATCAATTTCGATTTGATAAACCACAAATCCTTACCAAAGAACATCGATTCCTACCCAGGATGATTCGCGAGGCTAATGATATTAAAAAACATTCGATTTTGAATAGAGAAGATGGTTGGAGACTAGCACAAGCCTGGGATCCGATTATACATTTAATTAAATCGGAACCCAAAAGATCAACTGCCAGACCTCAAGACAACGTGAGCTGTTTCAGCGTAAATCACAAAACCTAGCAATTTCAATGTGAAGGTAGATAATGTAACATTAACATTTCGGGACTACCTACACCTCAGTCCAGGCTGAAGGCTGGAAAGCCTTCGAAACGTCACCCAAAATAAAATAAAAAACAAGTTATCATATCTCCTCTGACATTCCGATTCACAATATGCAATTGAAATGTTGACCGCCCGATATCGCATTACACGCGATTTAGACATAGCTAGGACAGTGTGATAATTTTGTATTTCCCTGTCAACTATATTTGACAGGAACAATTTTTTTACATGAAGATTGCGTACCAGAGGCAAAATATAATGTTTAGGTCATAGCTGCTTTAACTACTGTTATCTGAACATAAATTATTGTAAAATAATTAACAGATTTGTTTATAAAATTATTATTATTGAATGATGGATATCAAATTGTTGTCATTGAGATTATATTCAAATAATTCTGTCTAATATAAAATATTTTATAAATGTTTCTTTTGTTTTATTTCCTGATTGTCCGCCGCGCTCTTCCGCGCTGTAGCCGAATAAACAATTCATATTTCTTTAGATGTCAATTTAAATTTAACCTACTTACGCAAACAGGAAACACCCCACTGCAAGTTCTAATTGAAATACTTTACTAAGATTTTATTTTACTAAGTGATAAGATTTAATTTTCCCTCCTCGAAGTGTGAAGAAGCTACAAAACTCATTATTAGTCGGTGGTCGCTGGTTTTTTGGACTGCACTGCGTTTACCATCAGGTGTAGTGCAGTCACATTGCCGTGCTCGGCTAAAAATGACATTAGTAGGCACACTAGGTCTTCTTAGGCATGTGAACATATGTTATACGAACGAAATTCGTAAATAAATATCGTCGCAAGGCACCCTTTAGTTATTCTGAAATCGAGATAATATAGATATAAATAAATCCTATACATTGATCTCATTGTCGTGCCAGAAATGTTTTGGTACGCGACACAAGCTTGCAGCGTTTGTGGCCTAGATTTTTTAGCCCTTGGGATGAACGACAGGGGTCCCTCCTAATGGGATACTGGCAACCCCTGCAGTATCTCATCTCAGGGGTAAGGGGAAGGGAAGAATTTAAGGATGGGAAAGGTGTAACCAATAACCCAATGAATGGACCAATATGAATGCGGTTTAATTCTTTGAAAAGTAATTGAACCGAGATGGGTCTCAGATATGTTTGAAGGAAATCTGTACACCCGCTTAAAACTTTAGCTGGTAATATCAATTCCTTTTCTTTGAAGTCGGCAAGTGGCAACGTATCTACGATTCTTTTGGTATTGATTTATCGGTTTACATGAGCGGTGGAAATCACATAACAAGAGCCACTTGTTCGTCTGATAATAATTTCAGCATTTTTTTAAATTTAATATTTAAGTGGCACCGTAAACAATGAGGGAGTGAAATTATCGTTATGAGTACGGTTTGTTCCACAGATCATTGATCATATTATTACACGTCCCACTGCGGGGCACGAGCCTGCTCTACTGATTGAGAGGGGTTAGGCCTTAGTCCACCACGCTGGCCTAATGCGGATTGGCAGACCTCATGTACTTTTCAAATTCTTATGGACATCTTTACAGATATGCAGGTTGCGTCACGATTTTTCCTTCACGGTTAGAGCAAGCGATAATTAAGGCCTTAGGCCACCCTAGAGGCTGAAAAAAATAGGCTTTTTGGGGATTTTTTTTCAGAAAAACTACATAATAAATCAAGATAACAGAAACGTGATTTTATTATCTATATCAGTGTCTGCCTACAATATATTTTTTTGAAGCGATTCATTACAGAATGGCGGCTGTGCAGCGTTTTTGCGACGACGTCTTTTTTTTTTCGGGGTCCACGGCCGGACTAACAGCTCCTGTAATTTTTAAAATAATAATGAGCAAATGAATTTCCCCATTTATATATAGTAATTGCTATAGAAGTACGTAGGATTTTTGCGATATATTGATTTTTGGCCAAATGGCACCCTTCTAAAGTGAAAAGTGACAAACTTGCCTGAAAAATTGTCAGATAATTGTTAATAACAAATGAACTACGCAATATAAAAAAAAAATCCTACGTACTTCCATAGACAATATATATTTCAAGATATTTTCAAAATTTCAAGTAAATCGGTTGAAAATTGCTTGAGTTACGAGTCCGGCCAACTTGAAAAATACAGTATTGAGATAAACGCGTCTAAAGTTTTGAGTAGTAGAAAATCATGAATAATTTCACAATACCTTTAATCTGCGATGCCTGCACCATACAGTTGGCCTTCCAGATTATCTTCCAGCTCTTGCATTTCTTTTCTGCTCGATCTTGAAGCGATTCTTGCCTCTTTTACCCGGTCGGACAGCGATCTTTCTGCAAGCTTTATGCGCTGTTTGGCGATCTCTAGGCACATTTCGTAGCTGTTCGGGCCGATTTCCAAGTTCATTGCTTTGATTATGTGCAAAATTGAAACAAACCCGTCATTAAACACACAAACTGCAATATCCGTGGCTACATCCAAGATTGTTTTACCACTTGAAATAGATTTCGGGGCCAATGCCCACACAGTGGAATTGAAGCTTTCATTATTGTTTTGTGTGTAACCACCGATGCACCGAGTTAGAAGATCTTCACTGGTCAAGTAAAGTTAATTATACGATATCCAAACGCTGGATCCACTTCAATATCATATAAATATTCCGATTGCTTTAGTTTTTTTTGCCGATGTACTGGCATTCAAGTCGTCTGGTGCTCCTAGCTCATGGCGATTCAATGGTCTTCTTCGAGATATTTTTGGTCTATTTCTATTGCAAAACGACGTTTTTATTCCTTTCTTCGCACTGTACACTACTTTATCACTCATTATAAAAACTCAATAATTATACAGGGAAAAAGAAATGGAAGTTCACAGAAATATCGAGGAAAACAAGTGTTCGTCGACTAGCGTCCTTCTCAAATGCTTGGCTGTGCCCAACTAACTAAAAGAGACGTTCGATAAGGATAAATTAGTCTAGACTAGTCAGGAATTAAATATTTTCAATAACATCTGCCGTATACCTGCTCTAACGTACCTTCCCCCTAGCGCTCACAAAAGGAGCTCGCTGCGGACCAGATGGCCCTGTACTAAAATTCGAAAACCGAGTACCTAAAGGTTTTTCCCAACCATAATCTTCTGGGACATCATTTTTGAGGTCCTAAGGGACCATTTGGAACCATAAAAAAAATATATTTTTCTAAAATTCTAGGGTGGCCTAAGGCCTTAATATACACGTAACTTAGAAAAGTCAGAAATGTTCTTGAGGCTGGTTTTGAACCTGCGACTGACATCTCAATAGTCCGTACCCACCACCACCCACTGAGCTGAGCTATTAGATTATGCATAGTTTTATAATAGCCGTCTTAAAATTATTAAGAATAAAGACAATTCATATAAGCAGTGATAGCTCAGCGGGGAATGGTACGGACTGTCTATAGACTATAGTCACAGGTTCGAAACCAGCCCCAAGAGCATAGCGTAACTTAGAATTTACGTTATTTAAGTTACGTGTATATTAATTGTTAGTTATCGCTTGATTTAACGGTGCAGCATCGTGAGGAAACCTGCATATTGGCGAAGTTCTCTGTAAGAATTTCGAAGGTATGTAAAGTCTGCCAAACCGCATAAGGCCGGCGTGGTGGACTAAGGCCTAACTCTAATTCAGTAGAGAAGGCACGTGCTTAGCAATGAGACGTAGGTAAGACAGGGCTAGTATTATAATTAAAGACAATTCAAACGCTATTCTTCTCTAACTCACGTCACGTAAAAGCACGGTAATGCGGGTTAGTTGCGCGCAGCAGACGAGACGTTCCAAAATAGCGATTTTAATGACTGTCTTTTGTTTATTATTCACGCGTACCATGCTAGAGACAACGTTATTAAACAACGGCATTAAAGAATAGGTACGCGGCTATGCCAACGAAACTACTATACTAAAATCTGTAAAATAATCTGCCTCGGTGGCGTCGTTGTATTGCGTAACTACGTGGTACAACTGTACTGAGGTCTCTTCGATCCCCCGGGTCGGGTGATATTGGGTTAGTATTTATACATACATAAATAAATACGCCCAACAGTCATGCATATACTGCTGACCCCACACTAGGTTAAGTTGTATCGTGGATATCTGGAACTACTAGGGACTCGCGGTCTCAACAAAAACCGACCTGAAACAAAATTCGTGGATCACACAAATAATTGTCTCAGTGGGGAAATCGAACCCTCGTCATCTTGCTTCACAGCCGGTTACTCGCTCACTGCGCTACGGAGACTATCTGACACGGTAATAGCCAATAGTACCTAATTGCCACACTTGAAAGTCTAGTAACTTAGCAACAAAGTATATCTACATTGTGAAATTGGCCATTAGTCAAAGATTAAATATAGCAGTAGGAATCAGATCATTCTATATGATGATAAATAAACAAGCACAGAATCAATCTGTAATTTCCTGTTTTATAAAAATTGTTCGCGGAATATGTTAGTGACGTCAGCTGCCCCGCATGGGTTATTCGTTGAAACTTGCTCATGTACTTGCATAAACTTACTCAATAAACCATTTGGATCATAAATATAATAGAGCACCTTGTTTGCGCTGAATTTACGCGCTCATTTTATAAACTTTGCTATCGATTTTTTTGAATGGATAAATGGTGTTTACAGATCTCTTCGCCACGAACATAGCTCATCCATCCCGATATTTAATCTCGAAGTCTAGACAGGAACAACCTGGATACTCATAATCAATATTTTCCCGCATTTGTTGCCACAGGGTCAACAATAAGTACCCATCATCAAACCCTCTTTCTTATCTTCAAAATTTGGCAAAGAACCCACATTTCATCATGTATAACTAAACGAGGACGTGTAAGACGCCATCTCCTCTCCTAAAATAAAAAGTAAACTTTAAAATTGGCGTCGTTTGTATATAATTAGTTTATTGTACACTCTTGCCTGCCCTTTCTTCTTTCATCTCAACAACAACAGAATATCTATCAATATTACTTTCTACAATATAAAGCTCGAACTATTTATTATCTATGTTGACAGATCTATATTTTTGTGAGATTATAAAAACAATGGTATTTTAAAAACATTAAAGATAATTTACATCCAACATAATGTATAAAAGTTTCATAAATGGTTTGTTTGTGTACCTGCCACTAGGAAGATACTCCACAGATTTGTTTCAAATAAATATAACATAAATCAAAAACTTAACGTTACAAATGATTTCTGTAAACGCCAGCCAGCAGTATAAACATGACATGAATGCGTATTATGACTGCCTGATGGTTGCACGAGCTATCTGATGCATTTCTTTGCGTTGCTCTCAAAATGTTCTAGATAGCTTCTTTCCCAACTATAATCAACAATTGGACCCACGAGTCCGAAACTCCACACCGGTCCCAGGACTAGGGGGCTCGCAAATCTCAAAGATGGACCCAAAACAAGGCTAAGATATGTTCAGTAAATCAGAAACAGTTCGAGGCCGATTAGTCCAGAACAGAGATACAGAAGATCAAATCAACCAACAAATCACTCGCGGACGCTCACATTGTATGTACTCCACTCCCGTAAACTGGAAAATTCATCATCTGTAACAATTTGAAAATACAATCATCTTATACTGAATTGTAGGTATCTAATATGGAAAATAATTACCTAAAAATAAATACGATTCATGAATATATCATAAGCACGTATAGTCTCGTGTAGGTAATTGATTACAGCTGTAATCCGGGACATCATTAAACTTTGTGTCGTTGCCAAATTAATACCGCAGTTGTCCAGCCGGCAGCGGCCCGCACCAAGGTCCCGAGCACTAAATCAACGTCTGCCAATTTAATTATATTATATTTTCGAGATATTATAGTAATAGTAAAAATAATGATGTAATATTTCTTCGCTGTACTATATATCTAAAGGCATAGAAGAAATTGTTTATTTAAATATGAAAAAGCTTTTACACTAGCATTTTTTTGTATTTTACGGGTTAATTTATGATATTCTCCCTGTATTATACAGTGTGCTACTGCTGTGCACGGTATTTTGTTTTTATCACAGAGTCATGCCGGCCTGTATAAATGCTTCTTTCTTCTTCAGAGAGGGAAGAAGCAAATCGAGGGGCCTGCGACAGGATAGGCGGATGACCGATGCAGACACAGTAATACAAGGATGTACCCCTACCCGCCCCAACCAACCATCAAGTTATGTCGTAAGCCCCTCGGGAGAACCGGATATACACTAGCTGATCCTGGAACGCGATCCACACAAGGTGTGTGGGTCACTATGGCAGGTTTTAACACCATGTGTACGGTGGTCGCTATCCGGGCGAATATGAATATCCCACCACCAGCGAGCCTAACCGGCTAGTCCACCATGCTGACCAAACGCTAAATGATGATTGGATCAAGACAGATTTTATTTATGAAATGGTTCGTAATTTTTACGAAAACGCGTCGGTGTCTTCTTAAATAAAAGGACAGGGATCACGTCAAAATCTCAATCTTATTTCAAATCTAATATTATTTCAATGGTATTTTTTAAACCAATGGTCTTTTTCTGGTCATTCAATTAAATTTAAATTAATTTAATTGGATGACCGTTGCAAATGAAACCGCGTGTGACAGCTAGTCGTATATAAAATATGCTTTAAAATGTATCACAGATGTGAATGAATATTCGTTACCACAAAAATAAACTATGACGAGAAATATGTGTCAGCAGGGCTTACATTTTTTGATGAACAACATCTAAGAAAAATGTATGAATGAATACGACGCTCGACGGCAATAGTTTCAGTGCAATTTTAGTCAGGGAACGTGTAGTTAGCTTGTCAGCTGTTTTTGTAAGTCGATTGATAAAAAATAATTACCCCTGTCCGTGAACATTCACAATATCAGGGGAACTGTGGGTGTATTGTCATAGTTTATGGGAACAAATGTAAAAAGTAATGTACAGGATTTGCCCTGGATTGGCCTTTTGAGAAAATATTTATGAGTATACTCCACATACATGGCACTCGCGCTCTCATATAAAAAATAAATAACAAAATTAAAATTTATATTTAAAAACATGTCAATTATGCCTTAAATATGTACTAATAATGCGCAAATAGAGCAGTCAAGTAAAATAATTTATTATAATAATAAAAGAGGGCCATGGACAGCCATATTTTGTAAGTAGTGTGGCTCAATTACAAGCTGTTTTGTCTTCCAGATAATCTTTTACATTATAGTAACTTTTTCATTACTATCTACCACATAGACATGGTTACAAACACTCCAAAATAATTAGCGCCATTTTGACTTTTTTACTCTTCAAATTATGCCAAGGCCCGGTGCCTTTACCATTGTGTGCTTTCAGCTTCTGTAAGGTGTCACCATCTCCGCTTATCGTCCAATTAGTGACTGACTAATTACCTGAAGTTGATGGGTAATTAAAAAAAAATGTCAACCGCTCGAGTTTTTCTATACCGGGCCTTTACCCTAATCCCTTCCACCCCCTATAAAGTGTTACCGCTTATCGTGGTTAGTGTCTCGTGGCCCGTACGACTGACTGGTGTCTAGTGCGTACGATTTAGCCGCTCAGTGGACACGCGCTCGCGTTCCTTCGCGCGATATTATTTCGTCATTGTGTTGTGGAATCGTGAATTTTAGTTTGTTGTATGATTTAAATTGAGGTTTGTATATTTGAAAGTAGCATTAAATTTATTTTGAATATTTAAATGTGGTTAATTAGAGTACGATAGAGGACCAAGTTTTATAAGATTAAAATTGTTTAATTATCTTCTGATTAATTTGTGATAAAAATATGTAACTAATATTTTATAATTTAAATTTCATTAATTTAAAAATAAACCATCATTCAAAATGAACAGTATGAGCTGACGAGAATAAAATTAAACGGATGTTAATAAAAATTGAAATTTCGTTTGAGCTATTGCCAAAGCAACAGTTGCTGTGAATGATATTTTTTAGTAATATACTGTACAAAAAACCAATAATTAAATCGTGATTAGTCAATTATAAACCCATTATAATATTTGTTATGAGGCGTAACTATACTGGCATGTGAATTGTGAACCCAGATTATGCACTTGAAATAACAACTTTATGCAATTCTATCTCCGAAGGCGAAGGAAGATTACTCTGTGAGTGGGTTAAATTCCTGTGCAGCCGGAATTTTCACAAAGTTTTGTATGATATTATTAATTTACTTTAAGGATTTCTTTTCCTTTTCATCACGTTTAAATAATCTTGTAAAAAAAAATAATTATAAAAATACTCACGACACAACACTCGTATCTTATTGTGGGGTCAAGACTAGGTGCATGACTGTTGGGTGTATTTATCTTTTGTATTACACTATTGATTTTGTATTACACTTACAATATACATACAGAATCTTAGACACATTTTTTGAAATACTGAGTGTATTAAAAAATGCGATTAATTATATTATGTCTGTCAGTCACACAAATAGTTCCGACCACACACTAGGTTAACCTGTATCGTGAGCTTGAAGAATTATGAAAGACTGGAGGTCGCACAGGCCACAACATAAGCCTAGGCTGGTGGTAGGATATATTTTATATCCGTCCGGATAGCGACTACCGTACACATGGTGTTAAAACCTGCCATAATCACACACCTTGTGTGGATCGCGTTCCAGGATATGCCAGTGTATATCCTTTTCTTCCGAGCGACTTGCGACATGACTTGATTATTGGTTGGAGCAAATATAAGGTTACATCCTTGTATCCCTGCATCGGTCTGTCGTGTCGCAGGCCCTACGATTTATTTCTACCCTCTTCGGAGTGTGAAGAAGCATTTATACAGGCTGGCATGATTCTGGTGATCACCGATAAACTCGTTGTTTGTCGGATTTGAACCTGATGAAACAAATAACACAATCTATCATCATCCTCTGTCGATATTAATCGGTTCGGTTAAACCCGGTAAGTAATTAATAACCGCTGACGTCAATTAGATAAACCGTAGCAACTTTTAAACGGCTAAACAAATCTTCTTCAAATATAGCTCAGAACTATCTTGATTAGGTATAACAGCCTTCAAACAAAAGAAACAGCATTAAAATCGGTTTATTGTTTTAGAGTTAAGCGCTACGATGTCACCGATTTTTTTAGTGGTAGAGTCACGTAGATAGTTTTGTCTACAGCATGAGTGGGCCGACTCGACCGGGTCGTTACCACTGCCTCATAGAAAACCGACGTAAAGTAGCGGCTTGCTGCTCCGTTTTGTACAGTGAGTGAGATATCTGAAAGCCCATATCACCCTCTCCTACCCATACCCTCAATTATCCCTTTATGGTCGGCAACGCGCTCATGTTTCTTCTAATGTTGTGGGCGTACATGGGTAATGGAGATCACTTACACCAGGTGACCCATTTGCTCGTTTGTATGCTATAAAAAAAGGTACACACACACCCCATAGCCCCCATAGCCCCCGTAGCACCTCTCTTTTTCCCCGGTGGTTAAGAAATGAAGAGAAGATGAAATAAATCATATAAACCACATTAGTTCTGCAATATATTGAGTTGCAGTGTTTGTTTGTGCGGAGTTTGTTAGTACAATCTAGTTTCACTGGAATTATATTACGAAATAATTTAATTTCAACGTTACATTTCGAGCTTCTGTAAATATTTTAATACGATCAAACGATTAATCTTTCGTTAATTTTTAAAATATCTGTTTTGCAAAAATATCGTCATTCAGAAAGGAAAATACTAAATCGCCAATACGTGAACTTTATGGTAGAGGGTTTTAAAGTTGTTCTTTACGTTAAAAAATCATATCAATTTACCTAGTGATAATTTTCAGTAAAACTTAAATTTTACTAGCTGTCCCTCGCGGTTTCACCTGCATGTGAAACGTGGGTCATAGCGTGATATACATATAAACCTTCCCCATGAATCACTCTATCTATTGCTGAAAACTGCATTAAAATCCGTTGAATAGTTTAAAAGATTACAAGGTGGTAGGTCCCTCGTAAGCGAGAGGCCGTCTGGGTTGGTACCGCCGCATTTTCTATTTCTGCCGCCAAGCAACAGTGTGTAAGCACTGTTGTGTTTCGGTTCGAAGGACATTGCAGCCAGTGAAATTACTGGGCATTTTGAGACTTAACATTTTATGTCTCGGGGTGACGAGCGCAGTTCAGTGCCATGCAGTGCTTTGTAATTCAAAGTTCTGTGTGATGTTGCTTCTGTTTATGGGCGAGCGTTTACCATTAGGCGAGCGTCTTGCTCGTCTCGTCATTCAATCAAATCAGACGGCCTCTCGTACACGAGGGAGCTTCCATCTTGTATGATACACATTATTCATGATATCACATTAATCATAAGAGTCAACAAATAAGAGGTGGCCGACTCGATTCCGACAATCGTTGTTGATTCAATATTTGTAGACGTGGGCGGTAACACGTGTACTCGATCCATACACGAACTGTACAAAGGCCTGAAAATTATTTATAGTGTAAACACAGGTGCAGACGTTGTGTCTAGATAGACCATCGTAATCAACATAAATCGGTATAAATGTTACTGCGTTCTGTCGCAGCTATAGTTAGTGGGTTCGATTCCCGATAAGATTGAGAGTGATTTACGAATTTCATCGTAGACAGGTGGTTTAAGGTATTCGATAGATTATATATTAATAATAGTTTTTAGTGCAGAAGCCGGCAAATGAAGAAGGTCACCTGATGGTAAGTGATTAATACGCCTACAATACTAGAAGAATCATAGCCGCGTTGCCGACTTTTCGTCGGAATCACGCATATTTGCTATAATTAATTGGACTTATTTACGCAAACAGGAACCAACCCACAGCAAGTTCAAATGGAGATACTGGTTTTGTTTTACTAAATTCAATTTTGAATTTTAAATTCAATTAAATTGATTATAATACTGTATTATTATGGAAAATTGTACACGGTATGTATTTCATGCCCGATTTTCTAAAAAACTACGAGATAAAATTAGTTTCAATTATTTAATTTAGTAAAACAAAATCAGTATCTCCATTTGAACTTGCTGTGGGTTGGTTCCTGTTTGCGTAAGTAGGGCCAATTAGCGATGAGTGTTGCACTAGAAATTGTCGAGATCGTAAAATCTCTTGCCTTTGATGATTACTATTTTTAACTGATTTTATTAATAACACGCCATCGCTTGATTCACGATGTCGAAGTAAACGTTTATTCTAAACGTACTGTTATAAATGTAGAGTTTGAACTCATATATTTTTTATAGCATAAGCCGGCAAACTAGCAAATGGGTCACCTAATTGTAAGTGATCTCCACCGCCTATGTATGCCCACAACACCAGAAAAATCATCACCGCCCGCGTTGAATGTTCCTTTCTGTTGTAAAAAGCAGCCTATTTTCTGATCCAGATCATAGAGTAACTGAGTGCCACATTTCATTCAAATCTGCCTGATTAACATCCACACTCATAAACTTTATCTGCCAAAATCTTTGAGTGGCAGAGCCACGCTGTAGACAGTTTTGTCTACAGTATGAATGGGCTGACTCGACCGGGTCGTTACCACTGTCTCACAGAAAACCGACGTAAAGTAGCGGCTTGCTGCTGCGCTTCGTACGGTGAGTGAGATCCCTTCCCCTTCCCAATTGTATTTCCGTCCTATGATGTGATAAAGGGCAAGCCTATCGCCATATTGGGCACAATACCGTCCTCCAGGCTGGTACTGAGCATTTCGTGATAGAAAAACACAATATGACTTTTACGCGACCCGGGAATCGAACCAGAGGCCTCAGCATAGCAGTCGTACCGCGTACACAATACAACTGCGCCACCGAGGCAATCAGTAATACAAAACACTAAATGAATAATTCATAATGTCTGAAAAATTGTTTGTCATTTTTATAAATCCAAAGTCACAGATTAGAAATAGACGCGTTAATTATAACATACGATGCATCTCCGGTAAAATGTTGAAACGAAAAGCAATAAATCTAACGTTATATTAGTGAGAACCGGCAGTAACTCTTATAATGTTTCCGCGAAAGAAAAATGTTTATGTATTCACATCAAATTATGTCAAAACAGTGAAACATATTCGTTCGTGGGCCGAACGAGCCAGGTGGCGGATTTGATGGACAACATGGATCCAATCGTAGTTTATTTGCTGATTTTCGCTTGCAAGTCAGCGATCATTGAAGTGTTGGTTGTTTGGGTTCATTTAACTTATAAATGTTTTCGTTTTTTCTTTCTTTTTATATATTTTTTTCTTTTACTCCCTATGTGTTATTTTGTAAAAACATTAAGTAATGCCTTTATCAAAATAAAGTTATTAATGACTACCGGAAAAAAAAAATTGTGTCTGCAACATTGGGATCCAATGCGTGGTCGTCGCTTTCCTGCATAAAGTGGGTGCTTTTGTTGGGTAATTATTAGCTTCCACACATGTGTAATAAAATAGCTGATGACACAAGCATGCATGATATCTAATGTCTTTGTAAGTACATTACATACAGTTATTTTGTTAAAATAAATAAATTAATAATAAAATAAATACACCCAACAGTCACGCACATAGTCCTGACCCCACACTAGGTAAAACCTGGCCTTTCTTGAGAATATATCCGACTTGATCTAAGAAAGTTCCCCGAGGCCTTCCCATCCAAACTATACCATTCACACTCGCCATGTATATTTGTTTCGTCAATCTTCTTTTATCTATCCTCTCTACATGCCCAATCCATCTCAGTATTCCTTTCTCAATCTTCGTAACTAAATCTTATTTCACACCACACATCTTTCTTACCTCACTATTTCTTACTCTATTTTTCATAGTCACATCACACATACTTAAATGTGGTAAACCGTAAATGATAAATAAACCATAATATTACAGCTTACATTTTTAAGCCTAAATCAGAATTACGAAATGTATTTTTATATACATTACGAATGGTACAATTCAAATATAAATTGAGGTTATCGTAAAAATACAAATTCATTTGTATATTCTTAGAACCTATTTGAGATACAAACATTGGAGAATAACAAACATTCTTTGATATTGTGCTTTAACATCTGTTGTAATTTCCATGATAATGCTATAAACCAGAGGTTCCCAGACTTTTTCTCATAGACCACTTTCAAAATTTAGCTGGTTCCGGTGAACCCTCTGCAGCTACATTTCTACCATATTCTCAAAACTGAATATAGAATATGCAAGTTTTTACTATTAACAGTCGCTGATCTTCTTAAAATATTATCTCCTACATTGATAGGTGAAGTCAAGCCAACATTTTAGTTCTTCACTATCGAAAAGAGATAAATTTTCGTGGTCCCCCGCTTACGAATTGTGAACCACCATTTTTTGTAACGCCAACGTAGACCCCCGTCGAGTCTCCCGTGGACCCCTGGGGGACCACCTGGACCTCTTTGGGAACTAAAGCTATAAAACATGTTGAATTATATATTATTTTATTACTTATTAGCAAAACTAAATGTTTGTGTTTGTAATTTTATGACGTTATTAAATGTTTCATCGTTGTAAATATAATAAAGAGATTTCACGGAATAATTAATAGAAAAATGTCTCAATAAACTTATTCGACCGGGTTGTTACCACTGTCTCACAGAAAACCGACGTAAAGTAGCGGCTTGCTGCTGCGTTACGCACGGTGAGTTGGATAGCCGGAGGCCCCAATACCCCCGCGATTTATAAAAAGGCTAGAATGAGACGAAAACAGTGTTTAATCAAAAGCTTAAATAAAAGCATGTTAAAATACAACTGTCATGTTAGTGGCTACGAACCAAAATTATATGCTTTAACTAGCTAATTTAACCCTTCGACTATTATTCTTTAATCAATGCGTTTACCCGACCCGGGGATCGAACTCGCGAACTCAACATATTGTGTGCCTCATTCCAGTTTAGACGTGATTGCGACACATTTTAGTACAGAATATTATAGCTAGGTATCTAGGTTTAAGCGTCTGAGAGGTAGAGCCACGCTGTAGACAGAAGCTGGTAGTAGGATATTCATATCTACCAATGGTGTTAAAACCTGCCAAAGTGACCCACGAACCATGTGTGGATTGCGTTCCAGGATCAGTCAGGTTTTCCCGAGGGGATTGCGACAGAACTTGATGGTTGTTTGAGACGGGTATAGGGGTACACCCTTGTATCCCTGTGCTTGCATCGGTCATCCGCTTGTTCTGTCGCAGGTCCCTCGATTTGCATCTTCTCTCTTCGGAGTGTGAAAAAGCAATTATACAGACCGACATGATTCGAGTGACCACCGATGAACTCATTGTTTGTCGGTCGTCACTGGCTTTTTTGGACTGCACTGCACTTACCACCAGATAAAGTGCAATAGCCGTGTCCGGATAAAAAAACAGCATGAATGGGCCGTTTTGATCGGGTCGTTGCCGCTGTCGCACAGAAAATCCACGTAAAGTAGCGGCTTGATGCAGCGTTTTGTACGGTGAGAGATCCATAGGCCCAAGGAGGGGCAAATCCCCGTCCCTTTCTTCAATCCTTTAATTATGCCTTCCCTTTAAGGTCGGCCACGCGCCTATGATTCTTCTAATATTGTGGGCGTACATGGGCAGTGGAGATCAATTACCATCAGGTGACCCACATGCTCGTTTGCGGGTCTACGCTATAAAAAAATGCTATTGTGCAGTTATAAAACAGAACCCGCTATAGTTCCAATTCAATATATTATGTACTGTGATTCCGGATCGGTGGCAGAGCCTAGCTCTTATCAATCTGCAGTTGAATTGATTCAATCTGAGTTTTAATTCTCTGAAAAGTATGGTAATATACTTGATAGCTTTGCTCATTTTAAAAATTAACATCTTAAAACCATTTCCCAGAACAAAAATAAACTTTCACCGGCTTAGAATCCACTCCATGCTATAAATTTAAAGTCAATTAATAAAATTTGCGCGTCCGCCCACTCGCTGCATTCTCCTCATATATTTCACAATACGAAATGAAGCGCGGCCCAATTTTTTAAATACCCGGCAGACAATTAAATTCTTATAATCGTGTTGAAACTGGAAACGATGCTGACAAATTCGAACAATGAGCAACATGAAACCAATGCTGTAAACTCTACCACTTAATAAAAGTGGGAAATTAATATTTCCAACTCCTCTCTAACCTTCTATATGATTAATTTCATTCCGGGACAAAGACATTTAGGCATTCCCAGAGACTCGCCGAGCTTCACTGCTCGGTGTCGACAAAAATGCGTGCCACTGTTGATCCCGGTGCACAGGAGTTACAGTTGCGAGTGTGTGGGTGGGATAGTCTCTATCACTAAATAGTGCATTTAAATCGATATGTTATTATTATTTTAATGAATAAATAATGTCCAAAATCTATTAACCAAAGAATTATGTCAAAAATAAATGAGATAAAAAGTTAGAAGCTATTTAACTCTACTGGAAGAGGTAGTTGTCAGTTGACGGAAAAAGGATTTACGACAAAGCATGTTACGTCATAAGCCAGTTTATGCCATTACGGTGCCTACGTCCGAGACATTGTGAGATATCCCCACTACGCGCCCACCTTTGCCATAGCAATATTTAAAATATATTTGCCCCTGGGACTAAACCAAGATAACGCCAGCCAGGCAGAAAGGGAGAGATCGGAAAACGAGCAAGTAGGTTACCTGATGGTAAATAATGGTCTCCCCAGAAGATATAAGGGAAAAGACCATTATTTTCAAGGATTTGGAATATTGATTGTGAAATTGTCACTTCCAGAAGTCTCACTGTACGAAACGCTGCTATTTCACGTCGGTTTTCTGTGAGAATATTCTAAAAACCCAAAAGTTCATTCTCGCTGTAGACTAAAGAGTCTACAGGATGGCAAAAAAAATATACGGAGTTGTAAAACATTCGTGGCCAGTTTTTACCACCCGCTAAGATATCACAACTCACTTGTGATTGTGACTAGTAACCCCAGACCAGTGTCTAGTGTCCGTAAGACCACAGTACATTCTGTTACTTCAAAAACCCAAACACATAGTGAAATACTGTCTACAAACTCAGACATTGTATAAATCGCGCTACAATCGTTTAGCGTGGTAACAAAGTTTGGATTAGTGGTAGACAGCTGCGAGCAGTTGGTAGCTTTGATCTCTGTTTAAAATGCTGTTTTGTTACAGAATCCGCTGAGCGAGAGTCATGAACAAAAAAACACATAAAAAGAAGGTATGTGCCGTTATTTTTGCAGCTTGAGTTGGATAATTTATTAGTATAAACACACGGCAGTGTGTCAGCCAAGTTCGGAAAGGCGTACGACGTAACGACGGCGACGTGGCACCTACTGTTAGGCGGCTACCGATGCTATAGTCACAGATAAACTGACAGAGTAAAGGGTCTAACTTATAACGTACACAACACACACACAACGAACTAGCCAGGGAAGCTGATAATTCCTGATTCCCAAGGGATAGTTATTATTATTCGCTCGGTATCTCATTCGAATAAAGTATTTGACTCGTATTTTTTATTATTTTAATCAATAAGTTACGTTCTCCAGAATCTATCATCGAAAGAATTATATAAATCAAATAAAAAAAAAAGTTAGAAGCTGTTTAAATCTGCTGGAAGGGGTAGTTGTCAAATGACAGAAAAAGGATATACGACATGGTTGTGAGCGCCTAAAGCGTTCGCCCGAAAGTCCGGTGAAGCTGTAGAAAGCCGACTCGCGTCAGGCTAACAGTACAACGCCAAACCGCAAAAAACAAAAAAAAAAAAAAAGGGATGTTACGTCACATGACGGGTCACGCCTGTTACGGTGCACGCGTGGGAGGGAGATAGCGAGATTTTCCCACTACGTGCCCACCTTTGTTTATTCCAATATTTAAAACATGAACTGCAGCCTCATTTTTCGCCCAATTTTAGTTTCGTTTTCGCAAAGTAGTTTCTTTTCCGTATTATTATCGGGTGCATATAAAATAATGTAGAAAATTAGACATAATCAAATACCTTATTGACACGAGTCTTTATTTGAACTACAATGATCGTATTTATTTAACCTTTACCTATCACAAGCAATTTGTCCTCTACCCGTGAGCCGATTTACACAGCCCCAGCCAACCACGGCACGCCAATAACTATAGGCATGTTGGCACCGCACTGGCGAGAAATACTGCCACTTGGCACCATCAGGAACCGCTACGTGCCCTGATTGATAACTTGTCATTATCATTGCGTTGTTAAAATTAACTGTCGTTTAATGTGGCTTTTGTTTTTGGAATGAGGAAAGAGTTAAACATCGTAAGGAACCGTTAAAAATTTCAAAATGAAAGCTTTAATAAACTGATTTCAAAATCGGAATGGCAATAATTATTTTCTTTTAAGAAGTACACATTGATTGTCATATTCCTATATGACATACGTAGACGTCATAGACCTTAACTCTTATTGTTATAGGATAGACCGGCAAACAAGCAAGTGGTTCACCTGATAGTAAGTGATCTCCACAGCCCATGTACGCCCACAATAATAGAAGAATCATAAACGCGTTGCCAACCTTAAAGGAAAGCGATAATTATTTTAATTATTAGTGTATTTGAATAATATTATAATGTGGAAATGTGGTGTGACCAGTATAGCCTACAGTTTTTCTGTTGGTAATATATTCATATCCGCCCGGATAGCGACCACCGTTCACATGGTGTTAAAATCTGCCATAGCGATCACCACCTGGTGTGGATTACGTTCCAGGATCAGCCAGTGTATATCCGGTACTCCCGAGGGGCGACAGCTGCAGATTGGTTGGGACGAGTATAGGGGTACATCCTTGTATTCCTGTGTGTGTATCGATTACCCGCTTGTCCTGTCGCAGGCCCCGCGATTTGCTTCTTCTGAAGAGGGAAGAAGCATTTATACAGGTCGGCATGATTCTGGTGACTACCGATAAACTCGTTGTATGTCAGTGGTCGTTAGTTTTTGGACTGCACTACGCTTACCATCAGGTGTAGTGCAGTCACTTTGTCGATAAAAAATCCTTACTGGTATCGTGTGTATCAGGAACTACGAGGGATTCGCAGTCCTTATAAGTGACTATTATATTTGTTTCTTGAGGGATAAAATCGTATTTTTTGGGATTTTTATAATCACCTTTCACGCCCCGTGTATTTTTATATTTAAGCTCGACTGAAATTATTCTAATGAAATCGTTTTATGAAGCAACATTAAAAAAACATAATAGGCAGTAGCGACTTCTTCAATTGGTTCTCCACGACCTTGGTAATTTTTTTAACGATTGAATAGCTTTGCCAAATTCTCGTATTTCCCTTGGGGTTTGCTATTTTTAGTAAAATCGCGCTGTCCCGTTGGGTTGACAACTATATATTTATAAAGTAAAATTTTAAGCAGACTCGATTTCATTCATAATTTTTTTTATAAAACCAAATACATAAATCAATAAATACTGCTTATTGTGAACTAAGCCAAGCGAACACAAGTTTTGGACTTTAATTAAGAGATAGAATAACTTAAATAATTTCCGTTATTCAAACAATATTAACTCTGCTTATTTAACTAAACTTACTAATTTAATTGTTTATACTGACACATGTTACAAACGATATTTAACAATTTAGGAAGGTTTTTTATGTTGGTGACTAATTCATAAATAATAAAAATATTTCTAACTTCTCAGTCTAGCTATTTTTTGTAAATAAATAAGCGTAAAACTTTGCGCGCCACATGTATCATGAATGAAATCCCGCATTTGTTTCTGTTTTGATTTTTTGCAATATGTCATTTTTACATGACAAAAAACCTGGCACGATAATCCATTCGCAAAGTGCTGTTGAAATATTTCACAAACAACTAAGTATTGTACAGTGTTACTAAGCTATTAAACTAGCGTGGTCGAATCACGGTCACTCGTTAAAATTTATTTGCCCAGCAGTGAAATGCAAGTAATGATGCACCAATTTGTAGTATTTCCGTCCCATGATGTGTTAGGTCGCGAGTCTAAAGCAAAACCGGACATAAATTCCGGGCAATTCATGTGTTATTTTTAAACACAAATTATGTGTGTTCAACCTGCTTTGTGCCCTCATGGTTTCGCAACCTAAGTAGGTAATCTATTAAAACAATGACGCAAAAAATAAATAAACAAACACATTTATTTTAGACATTATAGTATGTATTAGAAAATAAGATTAAAGTTAATAGAAAAGGGCGGTTAATGTCAGGCGGTCGTTCGTAAAAACATAAGCCATTTTTTTCTGTAACATGTGTTAAAAAGCACGTTGCACCGATCCCATTGCGAGTGGGATAAGGGCAGATGGAAGAAGGTTAATCGAAAACAAAGTTGATCTAAGATCGTCAGCATCGTATCTGGTTTATTATTGTTTAAAAACAACTTTTAAGTTGGCATTATTCTGTTTACCTAAGAAACATACATCGTCTATCATTGGTCTACACCTTTCTTGGATTGCGCTGCTTACCATCAGGTGTAGGGTAGTCTATCGAGCTAGGATAAAAAAAAACTAAATGACTTTGAGTAAATAGTAGCTGCATACGCCCTTTACGCCTCACGAAAAACTAACTGCTATGTCGCTCGTGGCTCACTTCAATATAGTCAAGTTATTTTGCGCGAATTCTATCATGGATTTATAATAATGTACCCAGTTCCTAAATATTATTTTTTAATATCAAATATGATACTTATATCTCCCATAAAATAAGGGCAATACTTTGTACAATATTGAAGTGTGCTTCAGTCATAGTATTTCTGACCATCTCGAAACAGGCTACAAGCAATCTTTTAAGCTGACTTCAAAAGAATAAAGTTCTTTATTAAAACATTTGTCAGAATGTAAAAGCCACTTCAAAGATGTTTAAACCATAAATATATTAGAATTAGGGAAACAGCTGTGCCATTTACAACAAAGAAAACTTGTTTCGTAGCAACAAATTATGAAAATTATGAGCAAATCTATTTACGTACGCCTGCAACAGTTCAAAGAATAAAACCGTAAACCTTTTGACGTCAAATATTAGATTAGTATTAAATATTAGGGATATATGTTTGAAGAAAATCAGGGCGTATTTTGTAATAGGTACACGCGGCATACCACAATAAGGGAATCAGTAAAAGGACTTGCTTTGTTGCCCCCTCTTTCATAAAAAGAGACGTGGACGGACTAACAATATAGTGTTCGTAAAGAAAAACTCATCAACCAAGTAGTCACTCAGTATTTGGCTTCTAATTCATGTTACAAGAGGATGTCACACTAAACACGTGTTTATAACTGATGCGAGATTATACAATGCGAGCAATTGTAATTTGTATGAGTTTTAGATTTGTAAAATTACATGTATTGGAATTCATGCTGTAGATAAAACTATCTACAGCGTGGCTCTACCAATCAAAAAGCTCGACAAAGTATGGGTGCAGTACTAATTGCTATCTACCCATTTAAGAATACAGGCGTGAAGTTATGTTACGTTAAGCTTTTTGATTTAAACGAGGATATCTTTACAATGTATGAAGTAATACCAAAGCTATTGCATGCACAATTAGCCCTTGAGATTTTAAGATAACAAGAGCATCTATTTCGAGTTGGCAGCGTTATTTGGCAATGCAGCCGGCTTGCGAACATTACATATTTCCATCAGAATTGTTATTTACGTAACATCTTCAATTATATCCCGTATTATTTAGATATTCCAGCCAAAATTAATAACTATAATTAAATCATCATCGCCATAAATCGATTTAAAGATGGCATATGCTAGCTACAAACCACGAGGTCTTGAGAAATACAACAAAAGCAGAAAATATGGTACATAATTATGTTATTAAGGTAAACTAACATAAAGAAGAGTGCTTTACGATAGGCTGTGACTAACACCTGTGTACAGCGCCTTTGTGAAATCTGCTTTCACCTGCAGTATTTCAGATACGGCTTAGGTACCTTCAAGAAAAGAGCCTTCTCTTTCCTCAAAGGCAGGCAACGCACCGATGATTCCTCTGGTGTTGTAGTTGTCTATGGGCGGTGGTGATACCATCAGGTGACCCACTTGCTCAGTTGCCCCTTATTCCATTTAATTATTAACTCTTATTTCAAAGATGTCAATAAAGATTATTTCTGTACACAGTAACGGAACATAAAGCGTTAACTGGCTCAGCGTGTGGAAATAATCGAATTTTAACAAATGGCTAACTGTTAGTTAAAGTTTATTGACATTTTTGAATGCAGCAGTTAGAACCGGTTAACTTATTTAATCCAAGCGCAGCAAAGTGACTGCACTACACCTTATAGTAACCGCAATACGCAATAATAACCCATAGTTCACAACAATGAATCGACTATTTTATACAGCTAAGCGTAAGCGTCACGGCTGCTTACAAGCAATAGTAAACTGTAAAACCAATCAGAATTTTGAATTGCGTAGCATTACAAGGCATAACACTGCATTTGTCACCCTGATATAATTTCGCAATGCTCAGTAATTGTACTGTCTTTAATGTTCTTTCAAAACAACACAACAGTGAGGGCGACGCAGACAACGTGATAGTACCTTCCCAGACGGACTCACGCATACACTATACCTTCCACCTAGCAACTACAATGACTACATAGTATTTACTGCAAACTTTTCTAAAGTTCTCCTAGTATCAGAAGAAATTCACCGGCCAATAGCATAAAATAAAATAAGCGAAAATAATAATATAATAAGTGTATAATCTAATACCGAAACTGTTTGCTGATTTAGTTAAATTATTCATAAATAAAAAGGCGGAGGATGTTTAAGTCTTGTTAGAGTTAAAATAAGAGTTTCTTGGAACAACCTATTTCGCGCTACATCTTTTTTCGACGAATCAATTATATCCAGTAGTTGGTTTTAAATAAACAGCGGTACCCTTCCAAAATAATCGCGACGAAATATTAATGGTAGGTAAATTATATTTATTGCTTTATGCCGTCGAAGAGAACTTGTAATTTAGTCAATATTTAAGATCTGTCACCATTGCGCCGTAGAATATTACATCGTAGATATATCGTACATAATTTATTCGTAATGACTAAATTAGTTTCTTCGTTGAAATCATAATGGACCATAGCTAAATTTAAAAAAATCGATAGCCCTTCCTTGCTGACAAGGGCGCATAAAATACAACCCACCCTTTCACCGTTGAATGAGATCTATTAAAACAGCGTAAAACGCGATCCAGATATATTAAATTTTAATATTATATTTCAGAATTTATTAAAAAATTTTCACAAAATAAAATTTTACGTCTGAGAAATCGCAAGCAATTTGTCTGAAACGCTTGTAGATTACATGCAGCAGTTGTGTGAGTTGCGGGGGCGGTGTGCGGGGTGAGGATGGGGTTAATTGGCAACGAGTTTAAAATATATTTGCATAAATATAAAGTCGTATAGGAAGTCGCTGGATGCAGGCCGCTTCCAACAGGTCGGTCTGGAAATCTTTGGGTGAGGCCTATGTTCACCAGTGGACGTCTTGAGCTGATGATTATGATGATGATGATATAAAAAAAAACTTATAAAAATCAAAAAAGACAATTTATTTAAAGTGATGAGAATTTTGATGGAATTTCTTTACATTTCAAATACATTGGGCAAAGCCTCTATAGTCAAAAAGTAGTTCAAGTGATAAACCATTGAAGACTGGTGGAGTCAAATCTCTCAAACTCTTCAAAAGGCCTACGAGGTGGGGACTGGGGATGGCTCGAAGACGTGGTTAGGTGCTCGCGATATTTAGTAATAAGGGATCGATTAAAAAGATAATTCAATTGTAATGTGGTGTTCCGTGTAGACAAACCGATGTCACGTCATGTAGGACGTCTCACCGCGGGCCGAGTGCCAAATACGATACAATACTACACACGATAGTTATCTGCCTACAGTCTTTTGTATCTATTTGTTTCGTACAGAAGATAGTTATAAATTATATGTACTTGTCTGTGATGAAATTGTGATGTTTGTTCAAACCTTTATCCGGTCATCATAAACTCGGAATAGGACTCGGTAATGCAGTAAGGAAGGGGTTAATATGACAGAGTTTTTATCATATATCAAATGGTAACCATACCACCATCCATACGAATCTATAATAATTTACAAGGTGGTAGGTCACTTGTATGCGAGAGGCCGTCTGGGTTGGTACCACCGCTTTGTCTATTTACATAGGTCATTGAAGCCAGTGAAATTACTGGGCATTACGAGAGTTAACATCTTATGTCTCAGGGTGACGAGCGCAGTTCAATGGTATGCAGTGCTTTGTAATTCAAAGATCTGAGTGGTGTTGCTTCTTTTTATGGGCAGGCGTGACGCTTACTTTCAAGCGAGCGCCTTGCTCGTCTCGTCATTCAATCAAATAAAAAAAAAAGAATTCAGTTCGCAGGTTAATTTTTACATCTTCTTAACATAGTATTAAAAAAAGTAGCTTTCCGCCTCTGTCTGTTTATCCGCTAACTCCTAAAACACCCAAGTTTTTCACCATCAGATATATAATTTTTCACTAAAGGTTTATATGTTATGACCCATGGCAACAGAACAGTAACATGTCTGTCAGCTAGTGTAATTATAAAACTGTGCCACTAGGTTCGATCTAATTAAGATATGTCTACACTTGTTTAGCCTGGTGACATCACAGAATAATGAGATCAAGCGACGACACCGCACGTCAGTATTCAAGACACAATCATGGCATTACTTATTAGCCGCCAAAGTCTTGCTGCAATTAATTATTGAATGAAATTAAATAGTTTATTAATCATGTAGGCAATTAAAATAGCGCTTATGACAAGTCAGTACCAAAATAAAATAAACTTATATATAGAAATCAGTATTAACTAATGTATACATAGCATTATCAAAATACACAAAGCAATTGCACTAAATCGTTATCATTTATGAAATAATTTTACAATATTGGAATTTTAATGAAAAAGTCTAGAATATATTTATAAAAATATATAAGACCACAATCATTGATATGATAGAGCCACGCTGTTGACAGTTTTATCTATAGCATGAATGGGCTCGACCGGGTCGTTACCACTGTCTCATAGAAAACCGATGTAAATTAGCGACTTGCTACTATGATTCGTACGAGTGTAGTGAGTGAGATATCCGGAGGCCCAAATCACCCTCCCCTACTCAATCCCTACTTATCCCTTTCCTTTAAGGTCGGCAACGTGCTCATGATGTTTTTTTAATATATAAACCGGCCCATTCATGCTATAAATAAAACTGTCTACAGCGTGGCTCTATCACCCTTAATTAATTTGTGTGATGTAACATCTGTAGTCACTCCAAAAAAATCAACACAACCCACACAAAATGTTTTTTTTACTCAGTTCATCAAAATATTTTATATCGTCATATCTTTTACAATAACTATTTAATAAAATTTCGTTTGTGGAAAAACTTTCTGAACCTCAGTTATTATTTTTCACGTTACATCCGCTGCTAGTTTTATAGTACAATAATTTTACACATCACAAAAGATTTACGTTCTCTCGTAGTTGAATAACGTCAGCAGTATTAATAAATCAATTTGAGGATATCATGCCAACGTACGCAATCATTAGGTTCATATTATGTACTAAGGTATTAGAGATAGCCAAGTATCAGTAGTCAGTATTTGACTAGTATTACCAATATGTTACGTTACCCGAAATCTATTATCGAAAACATTATACAAATAAGTTAAAAGCCATTTAAATCTGCTGGCTGCTGCATGGTTTTAAGACCTGCCATAGTGGCCCACTTTGTGTGGATTGCGTTCCAGGATCAGCCAGTGTATATCCGATTCTCCCGAGTGGTTTGCGACATGCCTTGATGGTTGGTTGAGCCGGCCTATTCATGCTATAGACAAAAGTGTCTACAACGTGGCTCTACCTCTCGCAAAACAATACATCTATGACATTTATGACAAATAACTAAATACATTCGCCACTATGGAGAGGCCAGTTCTTTGCCGACCGACGAGGTAATATTAAAATACCAATAATCAAGTGTAAATAAATAATGTTCGCAAGTAATGTTCGTTCTGGCTCCTATAACAACCACATACCGGCAAATTTCGCGATCAAAATTCAAATGAAAGTGAACAACGATATCAAAATAGCAATCAAGGTTGCGTCCAAGAAAACTGCCATTCAAAATAAACAATAGGGGGAGGGGTACTTACCGGCCGGCTGCGGCCGTGTTGAATACGTTCCAAAACTTACAACAATACCACGGTTTACGGTTTATTTTAAATTACTTAAACCAAATTATTTGCCAAGAATAATACACGGATAGATTTCCTACGTTAAATCGTTTCGTTCACACAATACGGATTGTTCAATTAACATCAGCTATCAGTTTATTGAAATAAAATTAATTGCAACGGACTTTATCGCGGTTTTTTTATTTTAATTTTGGTCCCGACGTGTCGAAAGCTTTTCAGCCTCCGTGGTCACGGGGTGGACTGTTAAAATCCGTTTAAATCAGTTTTATTTCAATTTGTATCATTCGCGTAAACATAAGAAATCATTAACTACCAGTTGAATTAATAAATTTAATATTTATATTAAACTAGCTGCTAGCTATTAACCCTTCGGGGATTACGGGCGTGAGTGCATGTACATTACTATCCAACTCATAAAATATGCAAAAACTGCTTGATTTTCATACAATATTCATTCATTTTCTGCTGAATTTGCCCATAACATTATGGCGGCCATTTCAACAAATAATCACAAAATAAACATAAAAGACATATGGGTATGGTACGGAATCCTCGGTGCACGAGTCAGGCTTACACTTGCCGATTTTTCTATTTTGTTTACGAATACAAGGAACAAAATCTAAAATGTTAAATTAAATACGGATTACGAGCTTCAATTTACCAATTAATTTGGCTCCAATTTACCGAACCTACAATCCAGCAATTTCAACATGCGCAACCAATTTTGCCCGTGAATTTATTTGAGATCAGTGCGTAATAATGCCGATCTTCAGCAGATAACATACACTGATAAAGATAACAAACAAACTGTATTATCATTTAAAGAACCCAAAACAAGCGTAAACAAACATTCATTGTGAAATGATTTCTTGATTGTAATGTAAACAATTGATTTAGCAAGGTATGGGATGTAATCAGTACTGAAACGTAGGGGATAAAACCTCGGTATAATTCTAAAATAATTTTCTACGGGCTGCCCATAATATGGGCATAATGTTTGTTATATGTTGATAATGTATACATACAAAAATAAAAACACTGTAATTTATATCTTAAATCTAATCATTTACTCTAACTGGATCATAAATATCACTTTTACATGTCAATATTTTTTTTATACTGGATTACATTTTTATTTTTATATTCTATGGGCATTCCGTGGCTAGCCATGAGAAGAAATGCCGAAACAAACTCAATCTGTCAATCTAAACTCAAACTCAATCTTAAACTATTTGTTGAATAATACCAACACGGGTCAAATATACCTCAACTAATCCCTGTACTTTCATTTAATGCTGCATTAGAAATTATAACATGCCGCATGATTTACTCAATTTAAAAAAATCGATATTTAATGGTAATAACGAAAGTTGTTTAAACTCAACCATTAGTACAATTCTTTTTTGAAAATCTCCAGAATTTACTTAACAACTATAATGAAAAATCATTTACTTAACTCCATACCCCCTATTGGGTATAGCGGGGTCTCGCATTCATGGTGCTGCCTCACCGCTGTTATAAAATGTTTACAAAACATTTGTTAACAAAAATTTTATACATTTTATCACAATGTTAGATAATGTTAGTAAATGTTTAATGTTAGAAAATGATTGTAAACATTTTATAACTCCGGTGTAGCAGCACCATCAGATACCTGATGCGAGCCCTCCTTATACATACTCTTCCTTCCTGTCTACACCATTCTCTTCCTTTCCTTCCCTACACCACTCCTCCTTCCCAATCATCTCCCCAAATCCCTTAACCCTGGATTGAGATACTGAAAGGATCGCCAGTATCCATTAGCCCTTACAGTTTATACCATAGGGTCAAAAAAACTCCATGCCCCCCATGAAAATCCTAAATACGTGCACCAGGTGAATACGGCGTTTAGTACCACTATTAACCTGATTCAGTTTACCCGCTGCTCTTGATCGTTGCCAGATTACTATATTTGACAGGAATAATGCCTTTTAAATGTTTACCTGCAGTGAGTTCTAGTGACGTGAAATAAAGATATGATTTTTTATCGATATCAATAGGTATGTCATATGGATTAGCCGCCTCCCCAATCCCGAAAATATATTTTACCATCCCGTCCACCACGTGACCACGAAAGCTGAAAAGTCTTCGAAATGTCGGAATCAAAATTAAAATAAAAAACCGCGATAAAATCCATTTAAATTAGTTTTATTTCAATATTTTACTTCTAGTAATAAGAGGAGTACCTGTTGCTTGTTGCCAGATCAATCTAATTTGAGGTACGTTAATTGATGTAACATTATAATATTCTAGAATCGTGTATAGGATCACTCGAAATACCAAATTCTAAGAAAGTTTTTACAATTTTAACGTTATTCGAAAAAAAATTGCATATCAAGAACAACAATGACATGACAACAAATTGCTGTTCACGAAAGTCAGTTTTCTTTTATTGCGTTGTGTCAGCCAAACAAAATATACTCGGGAGAGAATTAACAACTTTTTATTTCTTTCTTTGTAAATCTAATTTTAACCGACACACTTCGGCGCCGCCGGTCTTGTGAACGAAAATGTATTTTCCAATTTAATTGTATCATATTTCTAGCTTTTGCCATATTTCACTTCTCACCAGTTACGATTTATATATACACACTTACCCGTACCCCGAAGGGATAGGTAGAGGTGTACCCAGTACACCCACATTTCTATCCCATAATGTGATAGGGGGCGAGCCTACCGCCTTATCGGGCACCATTCCA
Organism: Amorpha juglandis; assembly: GCA_949126905.1. Classification (NCBI taxonomy): domain Eukaryota; kingdom Metazoa; phylum Arthropoda; class Insecta; order Lepidoptera; family Sphingidae; genus Amorpha; species Amorpha juglandis. The sequence continues at coordinate 15,034,418 of OX421381.1, read as the reverse complement.
GTTTTTTTTTATTTGATTAAATGACGAGACGAGCAAGGCGCTCGCCTGATGAAAAATAAAATAAATAATCCGGGATGATACTCAGTGATAGGCAAACTCAGCATCAATTTTACACGACCCGTGGATCCGAGTTTATTTTGCATAATTGTACGTGGGAAATGTTAAATCTACTTAACTCTAATAAATTTTGCATAAAATCAATTTTTACTCGATGTGGGTTAACATGTTATTGCATATTTGCATCCATTTATATTTAAAGTCTTAAAATATTAAATACTAATAAAGAGCACCCAAATTTCCTACTTAAATTATTTATTATTCTGCCAAATCTACTCCAGTGAAATTTATCGACAACACGTCAGTTAGTCGATAAATCGCAATCACATCACTGTTAAACACTGTTGTACTCCTTGCCAGTTTACGTTCGCTTATGATTACAAACTGTTTACAATAAAGATATTGCACAAGTTTCAGTACATCACTAGCGATATACTCGGCTTTACTCGATTTATCGAAGGATTAATGAGGCATTTGCATCGGTTTGTAGAATTATTTTTACTGTAATCAGGTTAAGGGCGTAAAGATCAAACAGTAACAAACAAGAGGTGTAATATTTGGCGTGCGCGGTAAAATTACATTTGTTTATGTATGTTTTGAAGTGCGCGACCGAGACAAGGGCGACCATTTCTGTACAGATTTATACAAAGCGGACGTGTCGCTTGTCTGACTTGAATTAGTTACCTCAAAAGGTGTCTTTAGGCAATAATAGAGAAAAATCCTTATGCCTATCACATAATTTTGTAACAGTCGTTGTTATAAGAAATGATTATATTCTTAAATCTTGGGCATCCGTCCCGACATCCCGCCGTCCTTTAAATATAAAGCTATGTGATGCTCCAACAAGTTAAAGTTTTTTTATGTCAAGAAGTTGAACGCAGTTGGTACGGACTGCCGTTACATGACGCAAGTTCGAAACAAACCCCAAGCGCATGCACCTCTGACTCTTTTAAGTTGCGTGTGTATTAATTGTTAATTATCATTTGCTGTAACGGTGAAGGAAACATCGTAAGGAATCATGCATACCTGAGAGGTTTTCCCGTAAGAATTTTGAACGTATGAGAAGTCTGCCAACCGGAATTAGGCCAGTGTGGTGGACTAAGGTCTTACGCCTCTCATTCAGTAGAGGAGGTGTTAAGATAGATATTATATTGATGTTAGATAAACAACTGAGTTTTTGTCGCAGTCCAGCGTTGTTATTCTCGCTCACACACTTCACTTAATATACAGGGTGTGATCAATCCTAGCGATCGTAATAAATGGACCTCGAATAAAAGAAAGAATCCCCGATAATTAGTTCAACTTCAGTCTACCCCGAAGGGATACAGTCGTAAACTTATATGCTTCATCACATCAATACAAACCTGACATCCAAACAATCCCGAAACATATATTTCTAGAAATAAAACATACGATTATCATAAAATTTGACGAGTTCATGTATAAAATTTTATTGAACGCGATACAGTCTTTGATGTGTATAAACATTATATATCTCTATGGATGTAATGCCAAGATTTCAGACCAGATATTATCATGAACTATTAGGATATCGCTAAGTAGCGATAGCTCGGCGGGGAGTGATACGGACTGTCGAGACGAAAGTCGCAGATTCGAAACCAGCCCCAAGAGCAGACGTCTCTGATTTTTCTAAGTTACGTGTATATTAATTGTTAATTATCGCTTGCTTTAAGGCCTTACATACGTCCAGCGGTACCGAAAATGTACCAAAAGAAAAACTGTTTTTAGGAGGTATAGAAATAGAAATTGATAAAAACAATTCTTACACATTGTTTATTACTGTGTTATGTTTGTAAAAAAAAATATTTCAATTTTTATTTTCAAATATTATAACATGAAAAATCACATTTTTTGAAGCACTATAAAAAAAAAGTTGCTCCACGGTCGGCACTATTTCTTCCTCAAATGTTGACGGATCTGCAAAATGTAAAGAAATTCTTATAAAATAAGGTAGTAGTTATAGTCTGTCGAGCCGGATTTTTGAAATTCGAAAAATTAAACAATTTACGGTAATTTAAAAAAAAATGTTAAGTTTGTGGCCAAAAATTCACACTTTAATTGTTTTTATAAATTTTTCTAATTATAATTTTAAAAATCCGGCTCGACAGACTATAGAAAATACAATCCCGAATATTTAAAAAAAAAAACATCAAAAAATATTAAAAACCGTACGAGTTATCATGCCGACCGTGTCAGAAAAAATAGTTTTGAGAAAAACGCGTTTAAAGTTTCAAGTGCGTTTCGCTCGAAGTCGCGCGCGGCTGGAGCAAGAACTTTATGAATTTTTTAAATTTATATAGTTAACTTACGTCTAATCTCCCGTTCCAGCTTCATATTGTACGCCTTCCTTGTCCGTAAAAAAATGATGTTGTTTATTTTATTCTAATCGACAAATTGTTCTGGCCTCTTTTGTTGCTTTGGTAGCGTTGATTCGAGCGTGTTTCGGCCGGTTCGGATTTTCACACTCCATTTTATCTGGCCTCTGAGGAGGCTTCTTCGTCCTATTAGGACGTGAACATCGTCTACTTTTACTGCCTTTACGATCTACAGTGCGTCGTTTCAACATTTTCGAAAATCACGAATATGATACACAACTGTTCACTTGTAACGTTCAAAGAGAACTAACCTTAAATTTCAAAAATATGAATATATTCTTTAGAAACATTATAAACTCCTTTCCACGTATTGAAAGATAACAAAAGACTAGGTAGACTAAAAGGGTTTAAGGGTAAAGACTAGCTGGCTCAAACAACTCAACTCAGGTAGGCGCGCGTCAGACCTTTGTCCTTTCGTCGGGCAGTCACATTATCTACAATAACTTTTGAACTATGGGGAATTTTTACAATCAGCTTACACAGAAATACGCCTAAGACTATAAGGAATAATAATCTGTAAAGAAAAAAAAATCGATTTTTTGAAAATTCTCGACGTATGTAAGGCCTTAAAGGTCAAGGAAACATTGTCAGGAAACCTGGATATCTGGATATGTGAATTCTGCCAACCCGCATGCCCAATGAGGCAATGTATTCATCTATAAGATATTAAAAACCTATCAAGAATAATCATTAACATAGAATCACGCAACGAAATAAAATCACTAGTACTTGATGTTGACATAAACTAGGGTTGCAACCCCAAATATCAAAAACTAAGATTTGAAGATGGAAAACCAGGACAATTCAATTTAAAAACAGGACGCCGTAACAGAGTAGCGATAGTTATATTAATATGCAATGGTAAAAAGTTTATATGCAATTCATGTAATAATAATCATATTTTTAATAAAAGTATTCGAATAAAATTATATTAATAAGAAAACAAACAGTTTAGTTTGTAACGTAAGGATTGCAAAAGTGGCGCGCGAATTATAAAATACAGGACCTTATCAGGGCGCTTTAAAAACCCATGACGCTGCATTAAAACTATCCAGGACACTCTAGAATACCTTAAAAACCAGGTCATGTCAGGACATGACCAGGGGAAAACAGAACGGTTAGCAACTCAAGATAAACTAGCTAGTAGATACCAAGTAAGCTTCGTTCATATAAATAACACATTCTATGAGATCATATTCATTTGAGCCGATTTCGACGGATTATTCTATTTCTATGAAATTTTCAGTAGGCATATAAAATACAAAATTTATTCGTAATTCGCATCTAGTCTTCATCCTCAAAAGCTATGATTTAATGCTTTAACATGGTACGTTTATATTCTGTGCCTATATCTAAACTTTAAGCATATGATCCATAACAAATACCATCAGAATTTACATAAAACACATAATATATATGCCTCATTTATTATTATTTTTACCGTTTACGTGCCTCACGTCATATTTAATATAGTGAACCTAGAATTTAATTACAATGACCAGCATCAGTTGGTTGAGGAACATGATAAATGCCTATCTATAGACATTCATGGAAAAATTAACATCTGCTTGTACTAACACTATTGGCGTAGTACATTTTTACCTTAAGCTTCTGATGTTGATTACTAATTAAAACTCAATACAAATAAAGATAATTCCACCTGTGTACACCGACCTTAAACCTGTACGATTCACGGTCGTACACGATTGGCATAGTTATGAAATGGTTTTTTTAACGTCCATCCGCGCGGTCAAGTCAAGTGGCGAACAAAAATACTCGTAGACTACGCCTACTGGCTGCTGATCCATTCCCATACTCCACTCCAAGGAAATCCATTTGATTTGATTCATTCATAAAACTGCCTCATATGCTACGGTGCATTTTTGTAAGGCTATAAAAGATATTTCATAATCTGTGTGCTGTAGTGAAAGATGTGTTAATTTATGGTTGATTTTCAAGCAAAAGAAGAGAAGCAAAGGCGATGGTGGACGGAACAAGGAGAATATCATCGAAGCTGAAGTCAAGGATGATGTGGAAGAGATCGAGCCAGCGGCGGAGAAGAAACTCTGCTATGAAGTTAGACAGTCGGATGTTATGGGCAGGTAATTGTTTAATTCCATAGAGGTGCATCTTGTATTTTGAATATTATTAGTAAAAACTAAATTTACTCATTCCGTCATAAAATTAAACGTTGTAAAAGTGCATTGAAGATCACAATTTTCATGTCAATAACGTAGATTTGCATTTAGATTTTTATGATACATTCTTGATTATGAACAATTTTTAATCGACATTTCAACTATAAATAATTGTGTTACCTTAATTAAAGAATGAAAGGGACAAACGGGTGATGGAAAAAAAATAAAGGGTGGTTTGTGGTGTAATTACGATGCTTAAATACAGTCCGACGAGGGTTGTAGAAAAACTCCTACTTAAATATTAGTATTATAAAATAAACAGCTATTAAATAAAATAATTTTCAAGACGCGTAATTTATTATTGGATAAGAAAAAGCAGCACATTTCAGTTTTAAGCATGTCTGCATTAAATCATAAGATTGAAGAATATTTACGAGTGTTTGTATTAATACGCTAGAGTGGAAATCAAAAGCATTATGATGTGGTTTCCGGTGTATTTAATGGCGTGTGTTTGAAATGCCTTGAGTTTTATTATGTGTGAAACAGCAACTACAAAGGTTGAACGTTGACAAGGAGGAACGTTTTCGCCATCTCTAAATATCATTAGCGTTGCCGACTTACGCCCAATTTCAATGAACGATTTTAGTTTGCTTTTCCAGATAGATCCCACAAATAACACGTGTACAAATGACCTAATAAGCTGATTTCTAGAATCTATCGGGATAATTAAGATCATTGATTAAAATTGCCTGATATTTTTTTCTTTTCATCCTCGGCTACCAATGACGTAGCTGCTAATAAACTTTGTAATGGTTTTATAACGTTAATCAAATAATTTCTGAGCAAGGATTTGTATTAACTTCACTATTTTGAGATTTAGATATCGAGACGACAAAATTCAAAAGTCATTAGAATATTCATACCAAAAATGAGATCGTCAAAAATTTCAGACGATTTTAATTCATTTTTCCTGATTATGAATTATTGCTGCATTTAGCGGGGAAAGCATTGAATATTGGCATTTGGTGGGTTTGGTATCCATCATCCAAGTTTTCTTGTGTTTTTGAAAGAAAAGATTCTTCTTGATAATTTAGTGGCAACGCAATGACGCATACTCTGGCGTTATTTAGATTTATTTGCTGTTCATGGGCTGTGGTGACCACTTAGCATAGTTGATTTTGTTGTTTCTTTGTCTCTATTACTAGATGGTAGGTTAGGTATGCGAGAGGCCGTCTGGGTTGGCATCGCTAGGTCTATGTCTGCAGCAGCATGTAAGCACTGTTCTGTTTCGATTTAAAGGACAATGAAGACAGTGAAATTACTGGACATTATAAGAATAAACAACTTATGTCTCGTAGTGACGAGCGCAGTTCAGTGTGGTGTTGCGCTGTTTATGGGCAGGCGTGGCGATTACCATCTGCCTCCACCAGCCTCCTCCTGCCACCAGCTCGTCTTGTCATTAAATTGTTTTAAAAAATATGTTTGTTTTAAGTTTGATATATCCACAGATACGTGGTGGCAAGTCGCGACATCAGAGCGGGCGAGGTGATCATCGAGGAGCCTGCCCTCGCTGTCGGGCCCTGCACCGGCTGCGGGCTGATCTGCCTCGGATGCTACCGGGAGTTGGATGATGCGAGTCTGTTCAAGTATGACTTTTAGATCTAGATAACATTTAATCTTTACATAGTATAAAATGAAGTCGCTTCCGCTGTCTGTTCGCTTAGATCTTTTAAACTGTTCAACGGATTTTAATGCAATTTTCAGCAATAGAGTGATTCATGAGGAATGTTTATTTGTACATCTCCCATGGGAGCAGGGCAGTAACAAGCAGGTGAAACCGCGAGGGACAGCCAGTTATTCATAATTTGATACTTAAACCCAAATCCCCCTTTCCGTCGCAATTTCTTAATGATCCTTTCTTTTCAAGTAAAGCAGCCATAATTCTTTTAGATTTGTGGCTTTTTATGAGTAGAGACCACTTACTATCAGGTAATCCTATGGCTTCAATGGAAATCTTGTCTATAGTTTAAGTTGCGATCGTCTTTCCTTGTAATATCTATACTAATAATAAAGCTGTAGAGTTTGATTGTTTGTTTGTTTGTTTGTTTGAACGCGCTAATCTCAGGAACTACTGGTTCGAATTGAAAAAATCTTTTTGTGTTGGATAGTCCATTTATCGAGGAAGGCTTTAGGATATATAACATTACGCTGCGACCATTAGAAGCGAAGCATCAGTGAAAAATGTTGCAAAGACGGGGAAAATTATTCATATTTGAAGGCTTCCGTTGCTAAGCTACCCAAATCTATACTAATATTATAAAGCTGTAGAGTTTGATTGTTTGTTTGTTTGTTTGATCACGTGGGCGGAGCCGCGAGCAAAAGCTAGTTCTTAATATTAGGCAAAATCTGATAATAAGTATTTTGTCAGTAATTACAAATGGATGTACATCCGCATTTATGGGAGGGATATGTGAACGAAAATTCATTTTATTACGCAGTGTGTCGCGTTTCCTCTGGAGCCGATTTTTTTTATCCTGGCCCGGTACAGTGACTTTTTATTTATTTATTTAATTGAATGATGAGAAAAGCGAGTCGCTTGCCTGATGGTCAACGCCACACCTGCCCATAAACAGAAGCAACACCACACAAAACTTTGAATTTTAAAGCACTGCATGGTACTGAACTGCGCTCATAGAGAGATAAGATGTTAAGTCTCATAAAGCTCAGTAATTTCATTGGCTCCAATGTCCTTACCGAAATACAACAGTGCTTACACACTGTCTCTTGTATTTCCAGATGTCGAGGATGTAAATGGCCCATGTGCAGCGGCTCATGTCCCGGACAAGGAACGTATACCGGCCATTCCACGTATGAGTGTGATACCTTGAAGAACATACCTCCAGACTACAGCAACCTTGAGGACTTGAGGGATGCGTATCAGGCATTAACACCTTTGAGGTCAGTCAATGATTTTTCTGGTATTTTGACTTCATTCCAATTCATGACTAAATGAGAGTTGATGGCAAAGGATAACAGCGAAGGGGTCCTTCATGGCATTTATTCCTGCGTTAGCTTTTAAAGCTACCAGATGGACGGTTACCAACCGTTTAACTGCACATATCCTCGGCATTTCGAGAAGCTACAACTTTTTCACATAACAATAAAACTGAAAAGGTAGGTATTAAATATTTGTATCCACGATTAACCTGCGATTTTTCATTTTTCAAACGTCACTACATTACTAAAAAAACTCTACATTTCAGATGTCTACTCCTAAAGAAAGCAGATCCTGAAAAATGGACAGCGCTCTCAGCAATGGAAGCACACAATGAGATGCGTCGTGCTCGAGGCGATATCTTCCCCATGAACGACAAAAACGTCGTGCAGAGGATCCAGAAGTGGGGGTTGGACTATGATCCTGAAGAGATACATACCGTCTGTGGTATATTGGAGGTGAGAGAGCAGCTCAGTCTCTAGTTCAGTTTAGTCTAATAGTCGACTGGGTGAAATCATCATTGATTGTAGTGAAGAATTAATTTCGCACTACCGCGCCGCTAGTCTTTTCGAGTTCCACAAAACGTGCTCATATATAAATTATCTACCTAATGTATGTACCTATATTTCATATGAGCATTATATGCATTAAGATGTCGGCCCTGCTTAATATCCTTAGGATATTTTCCATTAGGTACGTTTTTTTATGAAATGAATGTACTCATACTCTCAACATGGATTCTTACAAGCGTGTAACGCCATCTATAATTTGAAGAGGGAAGTTAGTCTAGTCTGTACAAGTCAGATGTATTTGAGTAACATTGCACGAGAAATAATTTTATTTGATACTAGCTTTTCCTCGCGCCTCCGCCCGCGTGATTTGCTTTTTCCCGGATAAACAGTAGCTTATATTCATTAGGGATAATGTAGGATTCTAATAGTGAAAGAATTTTTCAAATCGGTCCAGTGGTTTTTAAGTTTATTCGTTAGGTACAAAAATACAAATCTTTCCTCTTTATAATATTAGTGTAAATGTAAATTATAAGTTTTACTTATATCTACAGGGTGTCCCAAAACTCAACGTCAAGCCGAAACGGGAAAACAGTATTGATTGTAACCATCATGGGAAAAATCAGAAAAAAAATCTATCCCATGTAGTTTGGAAATTATGGGCATTTAAGAGAAACCTAGAAATTTGGTCAAACTGTAACCATTTTTCGGTTATTGTGATTAATTTTTATTATTTTTGTTCATTTAAAGTTTGGAACCGTAACCCTAAATAACATTCCTAGAATCACAGTCAAAAATAATGACACAATTGCCCCAAATTTCCTAGAATTAAGACTATTTGTTAAACTATGAATTTAAAATTTTCCAAATTTGTCGACTTTGAAAGGCCCTCCTTTAAAAAAAAAGTACTAGAGTGCCTTGGCACGTGCCATCAAAAGGTGGCGCATTTAATCAGGATTGTAAAATGGTGCAATACTTGTTAGTTTCATACTAAAAAAAACGAGTAAAAAAATAAAAACCTCAAGTAACCCGATTTTTGCTAACCCATTTTACTCAGTTAAAATGTTTTTTATTCGCACAATCTTTTAGTAGGTTCTTAATTTTATGGCAAAATGATGAAAGAGATGGATAGTGGACATGTTTGCCATGAGTGAGAGATACAGATAGTGACGCCACTTTTACCAAAGTCAACAAAAATAAGTAAAATTCATAAAATAATGAAAAATCTTGACCTAGTTTAGGTTTATTTGAATAAAAGTCAGATACATAGGGAAATAACATTTTTTATTACAGCAAATGCTCAAATTGTTTGCCTTCAGCTTCAATACACGCCCTACATCTTCTTAAAAAAGTGTGGAGAATCCACATTTAATTCGAGAAGACAGATCCCAGTATCGCTTTAAAGTAAACCTGTGGCCCGGAATATTCAACGGCAAAATTGTTGGGCCTTTTGAGCTGCCTGAAAACTTGAATGGCACGAATTACCTACATTTTTTACGAGAAAATTTACCAACTTTGTTAGAGGACGTACCACTAACAGATCGTCGCCACATGTGGTATCAACAAGATGGCTGCCCAGCGCATTACGCAGTGCAAGTGAGAGATTTCCTTGACCAGGAATATCCGAGTAGGTGAATTGGACGTTCAGGCACTATCTCGTGGCCAGCCCGATCCCCAGATTTTAATCCCGTGTTTTTTTTTTTATTGGGGAGTTCTCATAGAAAAAGTTTATTTAAAGCCCATTGAGAGCGTAGCCGAGCTGCGTGAACGAATTTCTCAAGCCGCTGAGGACATCAGCTCTCGAGGATATGCCCGGCTAATAAGTAGATCTTTTTTAAGAAGATGTAGGGCGTGTATTGAGGCTGAAGGCAAACAATTTGAGCATTTGCTGTAATAAAAAATGTAATTTCCCTATGTATCTGACTTTTATTCAAATAAACCTAAACTAGATCAAGATTTTTCATTATTTTATGAATTTTACTTATTTTTGTTGACTTTGGTAAAAGTGGCGTCACTATCTGTATCTCTCACTCATGGCAAACATGTCCACTATCCATCTCTCTCATAATTTTGCCATAAAATTAAGAACCTACCAAAAGATTGTGCGAATAAAAAACATTTTAACTGAGTAAAATGGGTTAGCAAAAATCGGGTTACTTGAGGTTTTTATTTTTTTTACTCGTTTTTTTTGGTATGAAACTAACAAGTATTGCACCTTTTTACAATCCTGATTAAATGCGCCACCTTTTGATGGCACGTGCCAAGGCACTCTAGTACTTTTTTTTTAAAGGAGGGCCTTTCAAAGTCGACAAATTTTGAAAATTTTAAATTCATAGTTTAACAAATAGTCTTAATTCTAGGAAATTTGGGGCAATTGTGTCATTATTTTTGACTGTGATTCTAGGAATGTTATTTAGGGTTACGGTTCCAAACTTTAAATGAACAAAAATAATAAAAATTAGTCACAATAACCGAAAAATGGTTACAGTTTGACCAAATTTCTAGGTTTCTCTTAAATGCCCATAATTTCCAAACTGCATGGGATAGATTTTTTTTCTGATTTTTCCCATGATGGTTACAATCAATACTGTCGCCCCGTTTCGGCTTGACGTTGAGTTTTGGGACACCCTGTATACGTTTTACATAACTTATATTTTTTGAACCATATTAAAATGCTCTACGGTAAAGTTTAAACAACTTGTTTTTTCTTTCATTCATCCATAGGTAAATGCGTTCGAAGTGGGTGGCAGTGGCGCAAACGCACGGGCGTTGTACGATCGCGCCTACCTCCTGGCACACGACTGTACTCCGTCCACTACACACACTGATGCAGAGAGAGTGCCCGGGCGGCCGCTCACTATCCGAGCATCCGTACCTCACAAGACTGGGGATCTTATATCCTTGTGCTATGCGTATACTTTGCAGGTACGTTTTTATAAGGGTTTGACAGATTACAAACTTATGTGAAACTGAAGTTAAAAAAAAAACTGTTCTTAGGACACAGTTACAAATAGTAAGGTTGCATGTCGTAGTGGCAGGTAGATGACCACTCAGTATAATGCTTATTTTTTATTTTTTTATTTGATTGAATGACGCTACGCCTGCCAATAAACAGAAGCAACACCGCACAGAACTTTGAATTACAAAGCACTGTATGACACTGAACTGCGCTCGTCACCCCGAGACATAGGATGTTAAGTTTCATAATGCCCAGTAATTTCACTGGCTTCAATGTCCTTCAAAGCGCAACACAACAGTGTTTACACACAGTTGCTTGGCGGCAGAAATAGACGGTACGGTGGTATCAACCCAGACGGCCTCTCGCATACGAGGGACCTACCACCTTTTTCACCTTTCTTCAATTGCGGGTATAGGGGTACATCCTTGTATTACTGTGCCTGCATCGGTCATCCGCCTGTCCCGTCGCAGGCCACTCGATTTGCTTCTTTCCTCTCCGAAGAGGGAAGAAGCATTTATACAGACCGACATAACTCTGGTGACCACCGATAAACTCATTGTTTGTTGGTGGTTTTTTGAATTGCACTACGCTTACCATCAGGTGTAGTGCAGTCACTTTGCCGTGCTCGAATAAAAAAAAAGTCGTGTGGCACTCGGAGACTGCCGCGGAAATACCGATGTTCCAGGGAGGTCAGCTAACGCTGGCTGGTCGGAGGGGGGTGTTAGGTTTTTTCGTTATAGAATTTCTGTATTCGGTCCCGCCGCTCAAGGCCCGCGATAAAATCTATACAATAGCTTAATATTATAATTCTATTCGAGTGGTAGAGCCAAGCTGTAGACAGTTTTCTCTACAGCATGAATGGGCTGGCTCGACCGGATCGTTACCACTGTCTCATAGAAAACCGACGTAAAGTAGCGGCTTGCTGCTGCGTTTCGTACGGTGAGTGAGATATCCGGAAGCCCACATCCCCTCCCCTTCCCAGTCCCTAATTATCCCTTTCCTTTAAGGTCGGCAACGCACCCATGATTCTTCTGGTGATGGGTGTACATGGGCGGTGGAGATCACTTACCATCAGGTGACCCACTTGCTTGTTTGCCGGCCTGTGCTATAAAAAAAATAAAAAATTGCTCCGTTTTAACCAGGGTACCCTGAAACGTCGCGAGCACATAAAACACAGCAAGTTCTTCGAGTGCGCGTGCCGGCGCTGCGCGGACCCGACGGAGCTGGGCACGTGCGCGAGCGCGTTCCGCTGCCCGCGGTGCGGCGGCCGCGTGCTCTCCGCCGCGCCGCTCGACGCCGCCGCGCCCTGGGCCTGCCGCGACAACAACTGCCAGTACACCATGCCCGCTGCTGCCGTGCAACTGCTGCTTAGGAAGTTGGTCTCTATTTTGTTATACATTTACTTATACACACACATATACACACTAATAAATAAAAAATAATAATAGCCCTGTATTACATACGTACTGATGGGCACAGGCCTCCTCTACTGAATGAGACGGGTTAGGCCTTAGTCCAACACGCTGGCCTAATGCGGGTTGGCACACTTCACATACCTTCGAAAAATCTTATCGAGCTTATCTTAACTGGTGGGAGGATACTTGTATCCGACCGGATAGCGACCACCGTACACTGGTGCTAAAACCTGCCATAGTGGCCCACCTTGTGTGGGTCGCGTTCCAGGGTCAATCAGTGTATATCCGGTTCTTCCCAGGGGGCTTGCCCCCTGATCCTAATCCTTTTCCCATCCCTTTTTCCCTCCCCTTTCCCTTGGCCCTGGGATGAGATACCGCAGGGTCTTTATATAGTCGGCAACGCGCCCATGATTCTTCTAGTGGTGGGCGTACATGGGCGGTGGAGATCACTTACCATCAGGTGACCCACTTGCTCGTTTGCCGGCCTATGCATTAAAAAAAAAAAGAAATACGTGTTTGTAACACGACGTATATTTAAGGACTGACTGACAGTTGACACACTCAATACATCTTAAACACTTACATGAACTTACACACTACAATAGTTCTGCCCATTATAGAATGACGTCGATCACAATCTTCACGCATGCACGTTGGCTTAAGTTACTTCTGACTTGGTGTTTCTCGGGAATATCTCCGACAAGATCTAAGAATGTTCCCCTTCCAGCTGTACCATTAGTATATTTATACTCGCCATGTATATTTGTTTCGTCAATCTTCTTTCATCCATCCTCTCTAAACGCTCAACCCATCTCAATCTTCTCTTACACTAGAACTCTCTCTTATAAAACAGTTCTTAGCGTAATCGAAAAATATTCTTATTATTTCCTTCCACAGATTAACAGACGAGTACGAACTAATAGATGCAAACGACGTCCCCGGCTTCGAGAACTTTCTACACAAGTACAGGAATGTGATCCACAACACACACTACCTCAGCCTGTCTGCCAAGCATTCGCTCAGTCAACTGTACGGGAAGGTGGAAAACTACATGATCCATCAGATGCCGGATTTAGAACTCAATCGGAAGATCGAGATCTGCAGGGATCTGATGAAGGTGTTCGATGTTATTGAGCCGGGGTATTCGAGATTACGAGGTGAGAATTGAAGAGAAAAAATAACAAATATTTAATCTTTTTTTATTATAAGTTTGAATGACGAAACGTAAAGAGACACAGCACCACACAGTACTTTAAATTACAAAGCACTGGACTGCGTTCATCACACCGAGATATATGTTGTTTAGTCTCAATGCCCAGTAATTTAACTAGCTTCATCTGTTACCAATTGTATAATGAAGCTTTTGATAGTATAGTAGAAGCCACGTTGTACCACTGTCTCACATAATTCCGATTTGAACTTACAGCTTGCTTAAGTGAGATGTCCGGAGGCCCAAATCCCCCCCTCCTTTCTCAATTCCAAATTCAAATTCAAATAATTTATTCTGTAAATTGGATCATAAATATCACTTTTACATGTCAATAATTTTATGCTAGATTACATTTATTGATATATTTATCTTTAATCGGCATTTCGTGGCTAGCCTTCCTTTAATTATCTCGTGCTTCTATTAGGTCCATGATTGGTATGATGAGTATTTATGGACGATGGAGATTACTTACCATCTAGTGACGCACTTTGCCTATCTTATATTAAAAAATGAAATCCAATTTTTCTCCGTCTTTTAAAGGTGTGACTCTGTACGAGCTCCATGCACCGTTGATGATACTGACGACTAGAGATTTCGAGAAGAAAGCAATATCAAAAGAAAGCCTGAGGAATCGTCTCAAAGAGGTAAATTAGACAAATAACTTCATCGACTCTCGCAATGAATTTGTGCTTTACTAGTGCTTCCAACTTGTCTGCGAGGCGCTTCATCAGTGCATTAGGCACTCGATGAGGTGGTCTCACTACAGGTTCCACACCAGGTTGAATGAAACAGTTTACTATTCATATTAATTATGTTTTCCTTACTTTTATCATTACAATATTTCTCTGTTTTAATCATATTAATATTCTTTGTTAAGTTAAGTTTTACCAACGATTTTAAGCCTTTTTTTATTACTAAGAATTTAAGATTTACACAATCATTATCATCATTATTTTTGTTATTATAAACTTTTAACGTTACTCTACCAAGTGGTACTAATTTACCAACATTTTCACCCGCTCCCTTTGAGCGTTGAAATGGCAGATGTATAAGCTTGTCACACATAGAAAAGAACAAAGTCGTAATTGTGATGCAATTTGATATTATTGTAACAACCGGGCGAGGTGGTTCATCCATCTTGTAAGCAAAACTATCGAGAAGGTAACGTGTGGTACGTTAAAAAAACTACCACTGTAAAATTTTGTGGTAACATTTTTTTTAACCTAGAGATGAGAGAGAGAGTGAGAGAGACTAATCGCTAGAAATTGTAGGTAATGTAGGGAATTGTGTTCTGAGTGTGTTCCTATTACAATATAAAGGCTGAAAATACTAGGTGACACTAGTCGTCTATTTCTGCCGCCAAGCAGCACTATGACAGCAGCTGTGTTCTGGTTTGAAGAACAGTGTAGCCCGTGAAGGTACTGGGCATTATAACACTTAACATCTTATGTCACGGGATGACGACCACGATGCAGTACTTCATAATTCATGTTCTAACTGGTGTTGCTTCTGTTTATGGACAGGCGTTACACTTACCATTAGGCGAGCGATCTGCATATCTCGTCGTTAACACTAAAAAACTATAATAATAACTTATACCATAATAAAATTGTTTCAGATCGTAAAATATTTGACTGAATCAGCGTTAATTCTGGGGTTCGAACCTGCACAGTCCTCAGAGGGTTTGATGGCATCAGCAGCTCGAGAGGCGCTCAAGAAGATCAAGACTTGGGAACAAATCATTGGAAAGATTTCATGAAATCTAACACGTATAATATGTTAAAGGGAGAATTTATCTCGACAAGAAGTGGACAATTAGTACGATAACCAAATTAACTCATTTTATTTATTTGCGTTATATTATTGTATATAACACTCAATTTATTATTTATCATTTTAAAATTTAAGTAAACAAAGCTAGTATGAAATTAAACGGGTTGTAATTTATGTCATAAAAATCTTGTATTTGATATGGTTGAATAGATCTGAATATTGTTTTAAATTATTTTTGCATAATCTTAAAAATAAAACTAGACTTGAAAATTTATATGAGATTTATCAGGTTCTATTAAAACTCAAGCAGTATTTATTCCCTTTTTAAATTTTAGCATAAAAAATATCCCTGTATTTTTTATTATTAATTTTTATATGTATCTTTATTTAAAAGCCACTCACCAAATATTAATTATTTTCGTATAACTAAAATATTGACTATTAATATTAATATAATAATAACAATTAATTTATTTTTGTTACTCACTATGTTTATTTTGTGAAATTCTGTTATGTACTCATTCCTTCTGCTAAAAGACATTTGTTACGGCGTGACAAACTCGATGTGTTTATTATTTAGATATTAAGTTATACTAATATAATTATAATATTTTCGAAATAAAACTTTGTTTCTTTTCCAACCTCTCCTATACTCCAATCTCCATCATTTCGAGGTAAGAAATCATATCTAAGTGATCTCCACCGCCCATGTACGCCCACAATACTAAAATTATTATAGGCGCGTTTCCGACCTGAAAGAGAATGGATAATTAAGAGATTGGGAAGGAAAGGGGGATTGGGGCCTCCGGATATCTCACTCACTGTACGAAACGCAGCAAGACCCTACTTTACCTTGGTTTTCTGTGAGACAATGGTAACAACTCATTTGAGCCGGCGCATTCATGCTATAGACAAAACTGTCCACAGCGTGGCTCTACCTTAAAAAAAGTATAGTGCTGTCTGCTAAGATTAAAATTATGGCTTCGACAATTTTCGTTAATCTTTGAAAACGCAAAAGGCGACGATAATCCAACATAGAAAATACAACATTACATTTTGTACTTTTTTTCATAAGCATATAACGTGGTGCGGAAAGTCTACAATCGTTTGCAAATTCCTGAATCGTCTAAAACGAAAATTGGAACTTTTATATTGTAATACGATTTTATATCAAAGACTGGCAAACGAGCAAGTGGGTCACCTGCTAGTAAATGATCTCCACCGCCAAATAAACGCCCACAATACTAGAAGAATCATGAATATGTTGCCGACCTTAAAGGAAAGGGATACTTAAGATACTGGGTTGGGAAAAGCGATAAGGGCCTCCGGAAATCTCACTTACCGTACGAAAGCAACTGCGGGTTATTTCACGTCAATTACCTGTGGGACGGTTGTAACAACCCGGTCGAGCCATTTATGCTGTAGACAAATCTGTCTACAACGTGGCTCTACCACATACTTTAATATACAATACTATACTACTGTACTTCAATGCTTAACAAATATTTATGAGGTCCATACTATTAAATCAAAGAAGCTGATAGAAATACAAGATGTGATCGGGTGTCGAATAGCTGGTTTATTTTTAAATCCCCTGATGCGCACGCGCAGCTCCAGCCAGTCCGCCCGGCGCATGCCGCTTCGTGTGTATTACTGAAGATATTCAATTAAATTCATAATTAAATGCGTAAAATTAAAGTGAATTAACGTAAATGTCATAAAATCAGCTTTAAACGGTGTGAATAAGTGATTTATTTAGTAAGTTTCTCTGCACTACCTACTTATCTATGTATTATTTAGGTTAATTTAGTAACAAATGTAATCTGGAAATACATATTATGTATCGTCGCGTCGGTTAACTGCAAGAACTCATTAAAATACAAAATTATGATTTAAGCCACTTTTAGATTGTTGTATTGTTTTCCCTGATGATATTATGAAGTTTTACGTGTAATGTGTTTAAACTACTTAAATACTACAACATAACCCACGTTAGTGCCTGATATAACTGTAATCGCAATTACACGCATCAATCAATGCATTACATTGTTCTGTGGCCCATGGTTGTCTGTAATGGTGCTGCCACACCGATGTTATAAAATGTTTACAAACATTTTCTAACATTCATCATCATCATCATCATCAGCCACAAGACGTCCACTGCTGAACATAGGCCTCCCCCAAAGATTTCCAGACCAACCTGTTGGAAGCGGCCTGCATCCAGCGACATCCTGCGACCTTTATCAGGTCGTCTGTCCACCTTGTAGGTGGACGTCCAACGCTGCGCTTGCTAGTACGTGGCCTCCATTCCAGAACCTTTCTGCCCCATCGGTTATCGGTTCTGCGAGCTATGTGGCCTGCCCACTGCCATTTCAGCTTGCTAATCCGCTGGGCTATGTCGGCGACTTTCGTTCTTCTACGGATCTCCTCATTTCTGATTTGATCACGTAGAGAAACACCGAGCATAGCCCTCTCCATAGCTCGCTGAGTAACTGTGAGCCGTCTTATACGGCCCATATTCAGAGGCCACGTCTCAGTCCCGTATGTCATCACTGGTAACACACATTGGTTGAAGACTTTAGTCTTCAGGCACTGAGGTATTTTGGACGAGAAGACCTTGCCAAGTTTCCCGAACGCTGCCCAGCCGAGCTGGATTCGACGATTGACCTCTCTCTCGAAGTTGGACCTGCCTAGTTGGACTACTTGTCCTAGATAGACATATTCGTCGACAACTTCGAGAGATGAGCTTCCAACAGTAATCGGGGTGGGCACAACATGGACATTCGACATGACCTTCGTCTTGTCCATGTTCATCCTGAGGCCCACCCGTTGAGAAACTCTGTTGAGGTCTTCGAGCATTGTACTCAGGTCTTCCAGCGATTCCGCAAGGACCACGATATCGTCGGCAAAGCGGAGGTGAGTCATGTACTCGCCATTTATGTTGATGCCGAATCCTTTCCAGTTCAAGAGCTTGAAGGCATCTTCCAGCGCGGCAGTGAACAGTTTCGGAGAAATAACATCTCCCTGTCTCACGCCTCTCTGTAGTGGAATAGCCTTCGTACTCTGTTCTTGTACTCGGACCGACATGGTGGCGTTGTTGTACAAGCACCTCAACACTTCGATATACCGATAGTCGATGCGGCACCGCTGGAGAGCCTGCAGCACTGCCCAGGTCTCGATCGAATCAAAGGCTTTCTCATAGTCCACAAACGCTAAGCAAAGTGGCAAGTTATACTCCTCGGTTTTTTGTATAACTTGCCGCAGCGTATGAATATGGTCTATGGTACTATAACCTTTTCGGAAACCGGCTTGTTCGGGAGGCTGGAAGTCATCAAACTTGCGCTCGAGACGATTCGTGATAACCCTCGAAAACAGCTTAAATTTAAATTAAATTTAAATTTAATTTAAATTAGCTTTTCTAACATTAAATCTAACATTTTATAACATTTCTTAACATTTTATAACATTTCTTAACATTTTCTAACATTTCTGAACATTCTTCTTTGACGGCTTCTTTGACGGCGCCGCTCTCAAAAGTACCGCCGCCTGCGGTTATAAAATGTTAAGAAATGTTACAAAATGTTACAAATTGTTAAGAAATGTTTACTAAATGATGCTGCCACACCGGTGTTATAAAATGTTATATAACATTTTCTAACACCGGTGTGGCAGCACCATAATGGGGCAGTTATTAAACGTGGATCGGCTCGCGCTGTCACTTGTAATGAATAAATAAATTAGGTCAGGGCCCTCTGAGTTTTATTGTAAAGACAGGTTTCCGATGTTCGCTTTACGAATCAATAACAACATCATCTGTACGATCTGTACTCTATTTTCAGCGACAATGATATATCTATATAAAACTAAACAAACGCGCAAAAGCGGCATCACTGACGCACGCGTCTTCACTTGTCGCCACCATATGTAGTAGCATCGTAGGAATCAGGAACTACAAAATAATTTTGATCTCACAACACCCAAACCAGAAATAAATATTTCGATGTAAAGATCGGCTCCACAAAGGAGGCTGTCAAAATACTGCTATTCTGATACTTAAATGCTTGTTATTACCTCATTTTCCTATCCAGACCATGGTGGAGCAAGGGTCTTGCGCGATATGCTTGTCGCCAGCTATCCAGAAGTGTTCAGGCTGTCAGACAGTCCACTACTGTTCCAAAGAGCACCAGAAACAGGACTGGAAGCTACATAAATTCCAGTGCACCCCAGCAAGAGTGAGGGAAGATGCTAAGCTCGGGAGGTACCTGGAGGCGTCACGGCAGATCAAATCAGGCGATATTCTATTGAAGGAGAAGCCGCTGATTACTGGACCGGCGCAGGTTTTTAAAAAATATTATGTGATGCTAATTTAAAAAATTAATTAAAAAAATAATTTTTTAAAATTAATTTGATAAAGATCGCAGGAAGTCGCTGGATGCAGGCCGCTTCCAACAGGTCGGTCTGGAAATCTTTGGGAAAGGCCTATGTTCAGCAGTGGACGTCTTGTGGCTGATGATGATGATGATGCTAATTTACCATCATTAGTAAGTCGTCTTATTCAAATGACCCAAAAAGCAATGGCTTGATCAATTAGACATGAAAGCCAATGGTCCCACTACGAAAGATGCTTAAGATCAGGAGAAATAAAATATTTAAGTAGGAAGGCGGACCTAGGTACTTAGCCAGAAGTCAGGCAGAAAGAAAGAGTAAATGACTTCATTGGTCTAGTGCCAGAGCACTTGGAATGAGAAACCCTGTGGTTTTGGGTTTAAATACCAGGCTGGGATACCACAATTTGTGTTTTAGTGTATGATTCAAAAAATGACATATGTGTTACCCAGGATTGAAATTTGTTTCCAATATGGCAAAAGGCTTGCTAGTTGCCATCGTTTCATGGCACGGAACCAAATTGGTGAAAGATAGTAGCGCTAGTGGCATCTTTGCCGAAATTTCTGATACATGCGTGAACTTATGTATGAGATATCACACCGACTCCATCCCTCCCCCTTTTCATTTGATCCCCAATATCGTTCTTGATAAAAATAACCTTGATTTATAAATTTTGAACTGCAGGTGACGCCACCAGTTTGCTTAGGGTGCTATGCTCTACTAGAGGAGGGGAAGACAGTGACGTGCGAGAAATGTGGCTGGCCATTCTGTTCTCTGGACTGCACCAAGAAGGAACAGCACAAGCCTGAATGTTACTATACTGAAAAGAGGGGAGAAAAGGTACCAGCAACCTAAATGTTAAGAACTGGATATATTTTCTTTAAACATGACTAAGAACTATCTCCATTAATCGAGTATTCGAATATTTTTTTGCTGGTGGGAAGGCATATGATATTTTTGTACCCGACTTAATAGCAACGACCATACAGATGGTGCAAAAACCCATCATAGTGGTTCGTTCAGGTGAGTCGCGTTCCGGGATCAGCCATTCTATAGATAAGATACTGGAAGATACTGGATCTTCATGCCGGCATAAATCTACCGACTATCCACGGACCCAATGTCCTCTTGACGGTCGATACTATATTTGGACTATACTGTACTTTAACATCAGGTTCAGTGTAGTCAGTTTGCCTGGCCAGGATCGAAAAAATCGCATAGAAATTGCTTTGCTTGTTTGGGAGCTACAGCGCAACACACCACAACGCATATCGCGAGACAGGCGATAGCGACAAGTCCGCTTTGTAATTTTTTTTTTTAATTATTAATTTCTTATCACTCAACTTTGGAAATATTTTTTGTACCAGGTGCATATATCTACCTTCGCCGTGCCCCATCCGAACTACCAATGTATCACAGTTCTACGTTGCCTATACCAACGTGATCATGACGAGAAGCTGTGGGACAAACTCCAGGCTCTACAATCCCATTGCGAGGATAGGAGAGGCACCGACAAATGGAACAACGACAGGAAGATGATAGCTGAGTTTATTTGGAATTTTTTCAAGTTAGATGGCACGTTTAATGAGGATGAGATTATGAGATGCTGCGGTATATTACAGGTATGTAAGTGTAGTTTTTAATAATTTTATTAAAGGAAGTAGGCAATTGATATGGGTCTGGATTTCAAATGGAGAGATGACTCTTTGATGATATTTCGATAAAAGACTCGAATTCCTAAACCTCGAGGAGGGCTCAGCATGCTATAAGGTCAAATAATATAATATGGCCTACTGAAACCAAATAGAATAGACATAAAGGAGCCAAGTCTGCAAAACTCACAATGACTTCATCATTCTATCTTTCTCATTAGTTGCAATGGTTACGTGGGCGGAGTAGTGGCTTTCGCTCTCACTGATCATGAATAAACGATTAGATTCTACTGGTTATATCGCTATTAACACTTCATTTGTTCCCAGATCAATGGACATGAGGTGCCTTTGATGGAACCTGAATATTTAGCGGTGTTCGATCGCATCTCTATGGTAGAGCACAACTGTCGTGCTAATTGTAACAAGAGCTTCACGTCTGACGGAGAAATCGTATGTATATGTCGAATACCTTTCAATTACTTTAGAAGTGGTAGAGCCACGCTGTACACACTTTTGTCCACAGCATAAATGGATCGGCTCGAAGCGATTATTACAACTTTCTCACAGAAAACCAAGTGCAAATGCCAATCGCTGGTAGCCCATATGTGATTGTTTTGAATCAAAAACTGCAAACATAAATTATGACTGACCTGGCCCGCGATTTGAACCCAAAATCGCAGCGGTTTCACAGCCTATGTACGCTTTCATTAGATCAATGACCACATAGCTATGATAGGATTTATAGAATAGACCAGCTAACGAGTAACCTCCACCACCTATGAATATCCTCAATATCTTAAGGCGATTGGGAAGAAGAGAGGAAATTTGGCACTCCGGATAATAAGCTGCTATTTCACATCAGTTTTCGATGAGACAGTGGTAACAACTCGGTCTAGCTAGCCCATTCATGCAGATAAAACTAATTACAGCGTTCTTCTAAGAGTGTTATTACCAGTATTGCTTCATAGCAAAACCTTTTTGGACGTCCGCCTACAAGGTGGACAGACGACCTGATAAAGGTCACAGGAAGTCGCTGGATGCAGGCCGGTTCCAAGAGGTCGGTCTGGAAATCTTTGAGGGAGGCCTATGTTCAGCAGTGGACGTCCTGTGGCTGATGATGATGATGATGATGAAAACTTTTTCAGATTTTGTGCGCCGGCGAGGATATCCCAGCCAATGCTCATATCACAGTTTGCTATACAGACCCGCTGTGGGGCACAGAAGCTCGTCGTCATCACCTCGCAGACTCCAAATTTTTCGAGTGTACTTGCGATCGGTGTTCCGATGTAACAGAGCTGGGTACTATGTACAGCGCTGTTAAGTGCAAGAAGAAGTAAGGCTTTTATTTATTAACAGATACTTTGTCTTAAATTGCAAATTACATTCAAGAGGTTAGGACACACTAATCGAAAAAATTATCTGAGATAAAATTCATCCCAAATTTTTTTTTTTTTTTTTTATAGCATAGGCCGGCAAACGAGCAAGTGGGTCATCTGATGGTAAGTGATCTCCACCGCCCATATACGCCCACAATACTAGAAGAATCATGGACGCGTTGCCGACCTTAAAGGAATGGGCTAATTAGGGATTGGGAAGAGGAAAGGGTTTTGGGCCTCCGGATAACTCACTCACCGTACGAAACGCAGTAGCAAGCCGCTACTTTACGTCGGTTTTCTGTGAGACAGTGGTAACGACCCGGTCGAGCCGGCCCATTCATGCTGTAGACAAAACTGTCTACAGCGTGGCTCTACCACTCGCTGATTAATAATATAATTAATTATTAATATTATATTAATATTTATTTTATTTATTAATATTATAATTTAAGCAACCTCCCCAACAAGCAACCCCCCTCTGGAGTTGACGTCAGATGCGGCGGCTGGTCATAAAAATTACAAGACAAATCATTCTGTAACATGTGTTAAAAAGCACGTTGCGCTGCCCCTACTGCGATTGGAATAAAGGCAGATGGAAGAACAAGAGATAATTACTTATGTAGAGCCCATGTCCAGGCTTGTAGTTTTAGAAGGAGACATGAAAGTTATTGGTCCTAGAAGGAAGAACACTCAAGACCGGCTGTAAGGACAAGCTCTACGTAGGAAAACAAACTCTATTACTAGGTTCGGATAACGTCAGGAAAGAAATATGTATCTATGTCGAACAATGAATGGACCAATTAATTTTAAAACAATTTTTTTTTATCCTGCCTCGGCAAAGTGACTACGTTACACCTGATGGTAAGTGTAGCGCAATCCAAGAATAGTGTCGACCAACGATAAACAATGTCCATCGTAGGTCGGCAAGATCATGCCGGCCTGCCAAAGAGCCAAGGGGGAGGGGAAGGAAAATGGGATGGGAAAAGGGTTAGGATCAGGGGCAAGCCCCCTGGGGAGAACCGGATATACACTGGCTGACCCTGGAACGCGACCCACACAAGGTGGGCCACTATGGCAGGTTTTAGCACCAGTGTGCGGTGGCCGCTATCCGCTCGGATGCAAGTATCCTCCCAACAGCTTGAATTGCTTCCACACCACGTGGTGAATTTTGTACACACCAATTGAAGTATTCAAATTTCTTTGAACCAAAAATCTCCCCATTATGTGAATTTTTGAGTCCCGATAAATCTGTTATCCATGAAATATTATAATTTCAGAGGATGCAAAGGCTACCTCCTCCCTGAAACCTTTATCCTCCCAATCCTGCATAAGACAAAGAACCCAAACCCGGAGACTCGGAATCTGGACAACAAGTTCTGGAATTGCAACAGTTGTAAGGACGCCGTGTCTGATGCTATCATACAACAACTGGTACAGGATATCGGCAGGGAGCTCAGTATCATGCCGAAGGAAGACGCTGATGCTTGCGAGAGGTGTTTATGAATGTTATCATCATTTCAATTGTCTCTTTTATCTAAAGGTTAATTCTCTTTCTCTTCCTCCTGTGTTCAATTACCAGGTCAGGTAATTATTTTTGTTAGATTTATGATTCGAATAATCAGTCATGATTTGGACTTTGTGCCAGATATGGCTATATTTCGCCACCTATCACATCACCGCCTGATGGTAAGCGTCACGATTGACTATAAATTGAAGAAACGCAAACCTAATACTTCCTATTACAAGGCACTGCATGGCACTGGATTGCGCTCGTCACTAAGACAATACATTAAGTCTCATAATCCCCAGTGATTTCGCTAAATTCAATGTTGTTTGAACGGAAACTCTTTAGTGCTTACATACAGTTACTTGACGGACGTAATAGATAAAGCAATGACACCAACCCAGACGGCCTCACATACCACCTCGTAATGAACAGATTTTCTTTACACATAGCTAGATTCCTAATTAATCTAGTATTCTACCATAATAAAAACGGAATTCAATTCGGTGCAATAGTTTAGGAACTACGATGCCACAGAGAGAGGGACATCCAAATTACGACGTGTGATTACTCGCCACATTTTATAAAATAAAAATGTTTACATTCGTGTTCAAAGTCACGGCCATTTCTCATAGTACATGGACTAGATATAAGAAATCACGTTGTCATCGCTTATCATGTGACGTGAGTTTTATTTTCACGTGTTTGAACAAAGCAGTAAACACTTATATTACCACTGTCACTTTCATGATTGCAACAGAATTATTTATTTATTTAAACATTCATACATCTATCAATTACAGGTTTGTACCCAATACGACAGTGTAGTTAAATTATATTACAATTTTAAAGTTAGTGTCCTTTTTTGTTGTATCCTGGCTCGGCAAAGTGACTATGCTACACCTGGTGGTAAGTATAGCGCAATCCAGGAATAGTGTCGACCAACGGCAAACAATGTGAAACCATCGTAGGTCGGCAAGATCATGCCGGCCTGCCTAACTACTTCTTCACATTTCGTTTAAAGAACCCATATTTCAGAAAAGAGGGAACACGTGTGCCGACCGACTATTACACAGCTTAAAGGTCCGGTAGAAGTAAGATTTAACAAACTTTTTAGTTAGAGTCAAGATGGCGGAGACCACGAACCACATAAATAATATACATCAGGATTAGATATTACCGATGATTTCCGTTGGCCGATCGCTGAAACCACTAATGTCATGACAATATTCCCAATTCTGCAGGTTCATAGAACACTGCAGCGGCTACTTACACCCGTCCCACTTCTACATGACGGACGTGAGCCTCGCCCTGGCCCAGATGATAGGTCAGGAGCAGGAGCATGGCTTGCCGATGGTCTCGGATGATAGGCTGCTGCTAAAGACCCAGCTGTGCAGGAAGATCGCTGATTTGCTTGAAGTGTTGGCGCCAGGTAACAAAATATATGTAGAATATGTACAGGTAATAAAGTAGGTTTTCTACAGGACTTGACGTAGGGCAGGGATCTACAATATAATTAAACACGTCATAATAATTGACAAAAGAAAGAATGCAAAAATTGATATTTTGATGGTCATAAATTTATAACTCATTAGCTTCCGTGTATGTGACGACCTTCCGTGTGTACCTCCTGTCGTGTGAATGTCTTTATTTTTCATAATCAAGCTTATGTTCTAAATCAAGTCATGGTCTACTTGTATACCAAATTCTAACCTTGATAAACTACTCACAAACATCCAAATTTCATATTTATGTTGGTAAGAGAGTAGGATAATCAAAACTTAAACAATGGCAATACATTTTATGTGAAATTGCACCGAATTAACAATATAAATTTTCTTAAAACATTGTACCCATTTCTACTATATGTAATGATCCGACCTTGTACTCTGAATTTATCAGATGGAGACAAGACGTACAAATCTACGTTTCAAAAGCCTACATAATAACCAGATAGTTAATCTCAGGAAAACTTTGTTGGTGTGCGGGATTCTCGACAATTGTCATTACAAACAGCAAGTAATTACTTTGCACTAAGTTTAACTCGCGGATTCGTCTGCGAGGTCACTGTGCGAGGTAATCATTTTTAAATTTCCGAATTATTTGAAAGAAATGTACTATAAAGAGGTTGTGTCAGATTGTCACTCCATCATATTATAAATTCTCAGGTATGAAGAATGAATGAATTTACAAGGTGGTAGGTACCTCATATGCGAGAGGCCGTCTGGGTTGGTACCACAGCTTTGTCTACTTGTGCCGCCAAGCAACAGTGTGTATGCTTTATGTTTCGATTTGAAACCTGTGAAATTACTGAGCATTTGAGACTTAACATCTTATCTCTCGGGGTGACGAGCGCAGTTCAGTGCCATGTAGTGCTTTATAATTCAAAGTTCTGTGTGGTGTTGCTTCTGTTTATGGGCAGGCGTGGCGCTTACCATCAGGCGAGCGACTTGCTCGTCTCGTCATGCAATTGGATAAAAAAAATAGGTTTAAATTCACCGTTAAAGCGAGAAAGACTTAGAGATGTACGCCCTAGCCTCTGTCCACCAGACCATCATCGTTTTAATATGTATCATAGTAAATAATAATATACTGAATTATTATGAAAGTAGAAATATCAATACAAAGCTTAATAATATGTTTGAAACCATTCATTCCATTGGAATTACAAAAAACTCCCAATTGACCAGGTTTGATAAATCAGTAAAATGTGTATTGCAGCTGAAACCCGTCTCCGCGGTACCATTCTCTTCGAGCTGCATGCTGCTGTAGCAGAGACTGGTAGAAGAAGGTCGCTGACTGAAGGCCCTATGACGATGCTGGGATATGTCACTGTAAGTAGTCCTGAAATTCATTGTAAAATGTTTTTTTTTATTTTATTTTTTTATTTAATTGAATGACGAGATGAGCAAGGCGCTCGCCTGATGGTAAGCGCCACGCCTGCCCACAAACAGAAGCAACACCACATAAAACTGTGAATTACACAGCATAGCAGTGAAGCCCTGCATGGCACTGAACTGCGCTCGTCACCCCGAGACATAAGATGTTAATTCTTGTAATGCCCAGTAATTTCACTGGCTTCAATGTCCTTCAAACTGAAACACAACAATACTTACACTGTGTGCAGCGTGGCTCCACCATTATAAAAGTAAGTATATGAGAATATAAAAGAATAATAATATGATTTTACCATTAAATCCATTAGCACTGTATACGTATAATACTGTGCCATTAGCATTGCTATTAGCCATTAGAAAGTATGTATGTATTACATTAGAGAATTATATATCAATACATTTTGCAAAATGTGTGAACCAATTTACATACACACATACCTTCATAAACACGTACATATATATAGTTTATTTAAGAACCATCAAAACAGATTACAATATTATCGTTATTACAAAAAAAAAATGGTGTAATAAATATATAAAAATAATGCATCTTTAATAACAGATGACATCAGTATGACAAGAAAAAATTTCAAAAAGAATACTTTAGCAGAATTTTACGGGTAAATCGGTTAATACCAAATGATTTCTTACGTTTACGCAAATGTTACACATGACAATAAAAATTATTTAAACGGATTTCATCGCGGTTTTTTATTTTAATTTTGGTCCCGACTCGTCCCGAGTCCACTTCGTGACCACGAATGCCGAAATGCTTTCGAAACGTTGGGACCAAAATTAAAATAAAAAACCGCGATAAAATCCGTTTCAATTAGTTCGGTAAATACCTTACTAAGCATCTCATTGGTACACGCTCATGAAAGTCACCGACATATAATTTGCATACACGTTATTTATAGGTGACATCTGAACAAGGACAGTACGTGTCCGAGCACTGGCGCAAGTAGAGCGGCACTTGCTCCAGTTACTGGACCCCCGAAACACATTGTTAAATGTAATTTGTGATGTGTAGGTCGCGATCGTCGAATACGCTGGTTATCTTTAGTGATTTCTTAATAAAATTTAACAATCCGATTTAGTGGTGTAATCTCCGAAAGGGTAGGCAGAGATGTTACCAGTACACCCACATTTCGCAGAGCGTATTTCCGTTCCATACCTGCCACAATTTCAGACTCCAGACTGGTACTGATCATTTCGTGATTTAAAAACCCAATTAGATCGAACCCGAGATCACAAAATCAAAACGTTTATTTTGCGAGTTGGCCACAATGGCTTTTACACATCAATAAATAATTATATATAATAAATAACACCCAAAAGTCACACACATAGCCCTGAGCCCACAGTAAGATACGAGTCTTGTGTCGTGGGTATCAGGAACTACGAGAGACTTTTTTTGGTCTCACAACACCCCGACCCGAAACAAATATTTGTGGATCACACATTGCGCCACGCCACGCATTGTGACACGGAGGCTGTCATATAAAAATATGATTAATATATAAATTACATTGTAATGTCTCTATTGGTGCTTCGGAAATACCCACTAGTCTGAGAAGAAGTACCAAGAAACTCAGTCGTACACCGTTTGAATGAATCTCACCACAACAGTCATGCCATGCATGTATTACAACTGCGCCACCTTGGTATTCACTGGTAATCACTGTATAATGTGACTGTTCCAGGAGTCGAAGAAGATCCTGATGGAGTCTGCCCTGCTCCTCCGCCACGAGCCACCGGAGCTGCCTGAAGGTCGGCTCTCTCGGCAAGCCAAGATCAACCTGATGCAGATGGAAGACCTCATCAGAACTCTGTCTAATGCATTGCCTTCACCTTTGTAATCCATAATAAAGTTTTAACGAATATTAGTGATACTGGAGTTTGTAATAATTTAAGCATGAATATCCTATTATTTGCTTGAATGACGATGTTAAAATAAAATTAATAAAGAAGATACTCAACATTTAATTTAATTTTGGCGGTAAACTGCGTTATTACTTTTTGATAATTTTTAGTTTTGCATGGTACAATTGGTAATTTACAAGGTGGTAGGTCCCTCGTATGCGGGAGGCCATCTGGGTTGGTTGCACCGCCTTGTCTATTTTTGCCGCCAAGCAACAGTGTGTAAGCACTGTTGTGTTTCGGGTTAAAGGACATTGAAGCCAGTGAAATTACGGGGCACTATGAGACTTAACAACCATAATTAATATTGATCATTATAATATCAGATCCAGTATACATAATATATATTTTACCGTATGTAGATAAATATATAATAATATGTATGTTTATGATCATTGCATCGGTATAGCGATTTTTGTCGTCACACAAGTTCGTCGTTCGTCGTTTTTGTACCGAACATAAAAACAACTCTAGTCTAGAATATTTGATAAGATAAAGACTGTATAAATTAAAAAGTTCCACTAAGCGATATATTTACATGTATATGCGTACAAAGTCCAGTTTGTTTACGCAAGTGAAAGATTTCCGACCTGCTTTCACTTCATTTCTGCGTTATCTTATCGATTTACACTGCACTGCACTGGTATCACATATTACTTGAACTTGTAAGTGTAACGGTGGGAAATTGACTTAATTATCACAATAATTATTAGCCCCAAACATTTTTGTTTTTTACTTTATTTGTAGTAAATATACTGCAAGTGTGTTTTATAATTGTAGTTTTGGCAAATTATCTTTAATATTATAAATGGCTGCTGACTGCCTCGGTGGCGTAGTTTTATTGCGTACGTGCTGCTGTACTGATGTCTCGGGTTCGATCCCCGGGGCGGGCAAAAGTGATATTGGGGTTTTCTATCACGAAACGTTTAGTATCAGCCCGGAGTCGGGAATTGTGCCCGGTATGGCGATAAGCTCGCCCATATCACATCATGCGACGGAGATACGCTCGGCGAAATGTGGGTGTATTAATTAGTCCTCTACCTACTCCTACAGGTTAAAATAAGTTTCATTTAATTTACCCCAGTTTAAAAAAAACAAAGAATTGAGTAGGCAAGTACCTGGCTGCGAAGCGAGGGGCCTTGGGTTCGACTCCCGCCCCGAGCCAAATGTTGGTATGATCCACAAGTTATTTCGGCTCAGGGTGTTGTGGGACCGCAAGTCCCCGTATTTCCTGATACTCACGACACAGGTTACTGTTGGGTGTATTTATTTATTTATTTTATTACAATCTTGTATCTAAGGATTAAAATATTGAACATTCTATGTATACAAATTAATGAGGCAGGCAAAGGGAAATGTTTGATATTACCAATTCAAACATTAACCGCTATAGGAACTGTCTCCATATCATAACCGTATTAAAAACATTAAAAAAATATTATTTAGAGTCAATAAAATATTACAAAATTTATGACAGATAATAAGCACTAAGTAACCACTAATTAGGCTTTATCATAAAATTCCTTTAAAATTTGACAGATGTAAGTAGTTAGGTGTCCGTAATTAAATTTTGCACGCAACTTATATTATCGCGATGATTGTTTTAAAATTCAGTCTGTTTTAGAGTTCTGTACCCAATGCGTAACAGTGGAACCATTTTACAGAGTCTATGCGCCGCGTCGTCGTTTGTCGTCTAGACTTTTGATTTAATTTAAAGAACTGTATCTTCTGAACCGTATTAAGTAGCCATTCGAAATGTTCACGGAATATTTAATATATCGGATATTCTAGCAAATATTTTTTTTATCCACGCACGGCAAAGTGACTGCACTATATGGTAAACGTAGCGCAGTCCAAAAAACCAGCAACCACCGACGGACAATGAGTTTATCGGTAGTCACCCGAGTCATGCCGCCCTGTATATATGCTTCTTCCCTCTTCGGAGAGGGAAGAAGCAAATCGAGGGCTTGCGACAAGACAGGCGGATAACCGATTCAGGCACAGTGATACAAGGATGTACCCCTATTCCCGCCCCAACCAACCATCAAGCCATGTCGCAAGCCCCTCAAGAGAACCGGGTATACACTGGCCGATCCTAGAACGCGATCCACACAAGGCGTGTGGATCACTGTGGCAGTTTTTAACACCATGTGTACGGTGGTCGCTATCCGGGCGGATATGAATATCCTACCACCAGCCAATGTATTATATTAAATCGGATATTCCACACCTTCACCACCACTGTCTCACAGAAAACCGACGTAAAGTAGCGGCTCGCTGCTGCGTTTCGTACGGTGAGTGAGATAACCGGAAGCTCAAATCCCCTCCCCTTCCCAATCCCTAATTATCCCTTTCCTTTAAGGTCGGCAACGCGCCCATGATTCTTCTGGTGGTGGGCGTACATGGGCGGTGAAGATCACTTATCAGGTGACCCACTTGCTCGTTTGCCGACCTATGCTATAAAAAAAACCTTCAAATTCTTATAATAGAGAACTTATTAGGTATTTAGGTTTCCTCAAGATGTTTCCTTCACTGTCACTGATAATATTTGTATCTCTTATACCATTTTCTTTTCTTTTAAATTCCTGCAAATCTTATGTAAAAAGGAATTTTGTACAAATGTTTTACAAATTGTGATTTTAGTTCTCTTTTACACCACTATGTTGGCGTGACCGTAGTAAGAGTTTCTGAGTTGTACTAATCTTAGCTAATGAATGGTTGTATAGCTTGGCTATTATACAATAATTCTGATACATTTTATATTTTCCTGCTCTCTATATGCAAATTTCTTTTTACGAGTGTATCATGACGACATATAAGTAGCAGTACAAGTTTTTAAAAAGTGAAAGTTTAGAGTAAAAAGTTGTTATTTCCTTAATATCATAAAATGAGGATTTCGTTTATTAACTTTTTTTATCCCAGCACGACAAAGTGACTGCACTACACTTGATGATAAGCGTGGTGTACTCCAAAAAACCAGCGACCACCGACAACAATGAGTTGCGGTGGTCACCAGAATCAATATCAATGCTTCTTCCCTCTTCGAAGACAGGCCCAGGTTGCACCATAATAGCAGTTATATTTAAGGTTTACGTCAAATTTGACGGTAACAGTAACGCTGACTATAATATTGACTGCGGAATGTGTTGCACCATCGTATTCCAATACTACTAGATTCCTCGATTATTTCTAGAAGCAGGGACATAATATTATTTTGGAGCACAGACGCTTTAAGAGATATATCGGTATGGAGGTTATAATTGAACTATCTGTCATATATTTAACTTAAACAATAGCTTTAACCAGCGAATCTTGGGCGGTTACGGTTAACAGCTAAAGTTATGACGTCATATAACATTTGTCAAACTAGCTTTTGCTCGCGGCTCCGCCCGCGTGAACGTTTAAAATTGACAAAGTTTCATACAAACTTTCATCCCCTATTTTATCCCCTAGGGGGTAAAATTTATCAAAATCCTTTCTTAGCGGATGCCTACGTCATAACATCTACCTGCATGCCAAATTTCAGCCCGATCCCTCCAGTGGTTTGGGCTGTGCGTTGATAGATCACTATGTCAGTCAGTCACCTTTGAGTTTTATATATTTAGATGGTGCAACTCATTGTTTACTTAACCGGTACGTTAACATGTTTGTCATTGCTAAAGTTAGATAGTGGAAACCCTTACAAACTTTGGCAATTTTATATGAGCTAATAGCTGTCAAATCGGACATAATATGCTTTCGTCAAGAATATAGTCATGCAATTATTTATCACACTTTTTCGTTCGCTTTCTTTTTTATCCAAAGGCAGGAGCGTGATGATAAAAAACTTAATAAGTCTCATAATACTATGCGGTAGATATTCTATGACAAAATTAAACGAATGACGCAAATGCAAGCGTTGTGTGTACTTAGACGCCACAAACGCCATTAAAGTAGTGTAAGTAAACAATTAGTTGTTGAGGAGTTAGGAGTAATTTGTAGGTAAAAAGATGATTAGAAGGATCAACCAGCTGCTTGTTACACTGTCCCACTGCTGGGCATAAGCCTCTTATAATGAGAGGGATTAGGTCTTAGCCCGATTTACATCCGAAGGTAAGTAATGAGATTAGGAAATTCATCATGTCCCTCATACTCCATCAACAGCACCTAAGGAGCATCCCTATTAGAGGAAGCCTCCTAATGGTAAGCGATTGCCACCTCCCATAACCTATAAGAAGTACCATAGGAAAAACGGTGGGGATTGGGAAGGTCGAAGGTTGACTTAGGCCCCTGAATATCCCATTCACCGTATGTCGTTCGACCATCAATGGGTCACTTTACGTTGTGTATTTGGATCCTGTTTACCACAGGAAAAGGGCCCATGGCCCCCATAGTAAGGCGAAGTGCGTATCACTATCGCACACCCATCCTTTCGCGTCTAAACACAAAGTTTAGTCTTACGACTTTTTACATACACTAAAGAATATTTGCTATTTTTTTTATTGGCCAACGAAGGCAGGCGACTTGACGGCCTGGTTACCATCACCCATGGCAACATGGGTGCCGGCAGCAGGGTGTTACCCTATTCAGCACAAGCCCATCGAGAGCGCGCGGAGCGCTGACGGTTTTAAATTACATTGAAGTGAAAAATCTGTATAAAACTAAATTGTTTTTGAGAAATGCCTCTTCCCAAATCGTTACAACTTCTTCAATCATACTATTAACCGTAATCAGCGTCACCAACGATTATATAATATTTTATAATTCACATATTGCGTGCAATTAGTGAATACTTTTACAGCTTATACCCACTTTGTATAATAAATACGGCCAACTAGCAAGTACCCAGGTCACATGATGAGAGGGGATTGGAAATTTTGGGAAAAACTAAAAGTACTTTTGAAGTTAAACTTCTTTAGTACCGTCGTGATTTGAAAATTCGATGAAACGAAAAAGCGACTGTAAAAAGAGACAAACATATTCATAAATAGGATTTAGCCTGCGAGAGAATGAGACATGATATTACGTGTCTTTGCGCCTGTGTATAACGAAGCCTTCGAAAAATGTGTCATAAACAACGTTGTGTGTCATTCACGTGTTTTATTTTTTTGCATTTGCGTTTTAATATTCGTTCATCATTATCATCATCATCAGCCACAGGACGTCCACTGCTGAACATAGGCCTCCCTCAAAGATTTCCACACTGACCTGTTGGAAGCGGCCCGCATCCAGCGACTTCCTGCGACCTTTATTTAGGTGGACGTCCAACGCTGCGCTTGCCAGTACGTGGCCTCCATTTCAGAACCTTTCTGCCCTATCGGTTATCGGTTCTGCGAGCTATGTGGCCTGCCCACTGCCACTTCAGCTTGCTAATCCGCTGAGCTATGTCGGTGACTTTCGTTCTTCTACGGATCTCCTCATTTCTGATTTGATCACGTAGAGAAACACCGAGCATAGCTCTCTCCATAGCTAGTTTCATCTGTGTTAATTTAACCAATATTTTAAATTATATATGTCGTGATATAAAAACCCAATATTACCCGACCTGGAGATTAAACCCGAGATCTCAGCGAAGCAGTCTTACCGCGTTCGCAATACAGCTATTTAGGGATGGGAAAGGTATAGGAAGAGGGGGCAGCCCCTCGAGATAACCGGATATACACTGGCTGATCCTGGAACGCGACTCACACAAAGTGGGCCACTATGGCAGGTCTTAACACCATGTCGTTATCCGGGCGGATATGAATATCCTACCACCAGTTAAAGGTTAGGTTAGCTTACTCGCACTACCACGTTACAAAAATGTACCCAATATTTCCACTATGCAAAGGTTATTATAGTATTTGAGAACAACGCTAACAGATCCTAGAGCCTCCTAATTAGAATATTATCGTGATTTCATGTTATCTCACGTTATCACACTCAGATAATAGGCGAGCCAATGACGACGAGTGGTGCGAAAACCTCGGGTCAAGTCGCAGTTCAAAATTACAAGTCAGCGAGTCAAGATCGTAGGCTCCTCTCGCTCACCGGATATTAACCAAATGAAAATGTATGTGTGATGTGTTTAAGAACGGCGGTTAGTTCAAGTGATATTTTCTTTAATTTTATGTGATACAAATCTTATGGAATGGCATTGTGGATGACGTCAATAAAATGGCGTCTGTTTGCAATATCTGTTTGTATGAAATATTAAGTTTTTTACGGTTGTGACAAGACGCCTTGGAATACTTTGAAGGTTTGTATGTTTTCTGGATTCGCTGGTAGCCTTTTAAGAACCGTTGTGGTTTTACATATATTTTGTTGTTATCTAATTTCAGAGCATATATTTTCAAAGCTGAAAATGTTGTGTGTAAATAGTAAAACATTCAAACGTATTAAAAAATCTGAGAACAAAAAATCTTTGGTGCTGGTGGTAGAATATTCATATCCGCCCGGATAGCGACCATCGTACACATGGTGTTAAAACCGGACATAGTGTATCTATGGCATCTACATACCTTGTGTGGATTGCGTTCCAGGATCAGCCAGTGTATATCCGGTTTTCCCGAAGAGCTTGCGACATGACTTGATGGTTGATTGGGGCGGGTATAGGGATACATCCTTGCATCATAGTGCCTGCATCGGTCATCCGTCTGTCCTGTCGCAGGCCTCTCCGAAGAGGGAAGAAGCATTTATACAGGCCGGCATGACTCTGGTGACCACCGATAAACTCATTGTTTGTTGGTGTTCGCTGGTTTTTTGGATAGCACCATAAATTGTACCTTAAATTTATGACCAGTTGTTAGATTTTTCGAAAAGGGTGGCCACCCTTTAAGTGAGTTTTTTTTGTCTTCAGGCTAGGCTAATATAAAATTTATAGTTTTTATGAATTCTCCTTTAAACAGCTAGGATTTCTTCGTGGACGTAACTTGGAGCAAAAGCTAATTCTATAACGAATAGAAGAAAATCTAATTCCAAAAATTAAAGAAAAATACCGTCATCGCCACAAATATAATGGTTTTTTCGTCCATCAAGTCGTTCCATGATTCGCAATGCTAATATGTTGTGTATACACTTAAACGGTGCTAATACATTTCATATACGCAGCTGTCCACCACGCAAAAATATAATTTGTAAGAGTAACCACATTGAACTAGATTTAAATGGTTTTCGACAAATAAAATACAGATAGCAGTTCTGTGTCCGACAACACACAATCTTCCATCATTCTTCTTTTGCTGGTGGTAGGATATTCATATCCGCCAGGATAGCGACCACCGTGCCACAGGGGCCTCGATTTGCTTCTTCTCTCTTCGGAGCGTGGGGAAGCATTTATACAGGTTGGCATGATTCTGGTGACCACGATAAAATCATTTTTTGTCAGTGGTCGCTGGTTTTTTTAGACTGCACTACGCTATCAGGTTTAGTGCAGTCACTTTGCCGTGCTCGAATAAAGAAAAAACATCGCCGTGTTGTACAATATGATAAAATATGATGTTCCATTTTGGCCCAGGTCATGTACAGTATACCGCAAAAAAATGAAAACTGAGACCGTTTTAAGACAAATACAGTTGAATTTAATTTACAGCGAATTAAAATGATCATTAAGTACAATTTTAAAAATGACAACCTTAATTTTTAATACTTAATGACACCAGCTGTGACTGTTGTTGTGCGCCAAAACTGCGCATACGCAATATTACCAAATACAGTTTATTTTATATTTTTAACTTGATTTTTAATTGTTCTACGAATAAATAAATACTTAATTGCAATAAAATATTACCAGTAACCTAACCACAAACAGTTATTAGGTATTATTAATAAGATATTTTACGGATGTATTCCGCCATATTTTATTCCGTCGTGTTGCAATCCTTGTCCGAATTATATTGAATGTACAAAGTTGAAGCAATTTATCAGAAAATAAATATGATAGTAAAAAAGGGTTCCCTACAAATTTTGGATATATTTTTCATACTATTGACCTAGCCCAGGCTCCATACATTTCCGAAACATCTCCTTTTCATGAATGGTCTACAATGTAATAGAATTTTTTTCAGACTATCCGTTTCAAATAAGAAAAAAATCTTGTTTATTATCCTGTAATTGGGGTGCTATGACAAGAGCTAAGTCTTAGAATCGACTCAGCACCATAAACTTATCATTTTTATTTACCTTGGGCAGACGCAGGGGATTCCTTTCCCATTTAAATCACCTAGGATTTAGCACCTGTAAAAGGCCACTAAATCTTGTTACCTTATCAATAATAGCATTTTACTTATCCCCAAACTCGGTTCAGAAGGACCTACAAGGATAATAAACAACAATATAGATACCGTCTGGGGATCGTACTAGGAAACCATTTCATATGGTATCTAGAATTCCAGGCATTTCTGTATCATGATAAACGGTAGTTTAAGAGCAAATAATGAGAGTATTTGGACAGTGCTGGTTAGCTATTTTTTGTTGTTAGTTTTGAAATGTGTTTATTGCAAAAAGGTGATCCAACATGCAACACTGGCAGCAACAGTTTTCACACCTTTTCTATAAGCGTGTGGACAGAATCCTAAATACTTGTTTTTATATGAACTATAGTTAACATTCTCATATATAAGATAATAATTATTATGAAATTAATATTTATTGTTAGATTTGTTTTTGGAAAATCTTCATGCAGATTTTGATAAACAAATAAAACTGGCTGCAGCGTGGCTCTACCAGTTAAATATGCATGACGAGTGCAGTCCACTGCCACACAGTACTTTGTTATTTAAAGTTCTGAGTGATGTTAATACGATTTAGGAGCAGGCATAGCACTTAATGACTCGTTATTCAATTGTATGATTAAATTGAAATATGCTTTTTACTCATGCCTCGTAAATAACAAGCTAGCTATCACACGAAGTTTACACTGGCACGTCTTCGAATATGTACGCGCCACCCTGTTATCAGTTTACTTTGGCTTCATCGGGATTAACTCTGTTTTGATCTAACTGATGCTATCGTGTTTTCTACCAAACTGCAATCAGATCTGTATCAAGGTTGTACCCACAGATCCAATAAATACATCCAAACCACTCAGTCCCTCAGATTTCAAACAAAATTGCAACAGTTTTCAAGTAGATCTAAATCAATGTCGAACTGAAAAATCGGACACAAATGATATACTATTCTAGTAATCAAGGTGCCTATTCTATAAATCCGAAACGAAGCAAGTTCGGAACATACAATGCACTAGATATGGAATGGTGGTCAATGCTGACTTGCAAAACATTAATCTTAGATAATCTAAAACAAAGTCGTTATTCGTTTCTGCCTGTTTCACCGCTTAGTTCCTCTCAACTACGCAGCATATTATGATAAGATTTTTACTATAAAGCACTTAGACAATTTTTAAGTTAAAAGTATGTAAATGCTTTTGACCTGATTCTCATAACAAACCAAATTCATGTAATAGTTCTACAAACCATTATTGTTATCTACATTTCAGATTACTAAATTCACGGTGATATGCCCTTCATCCGCTACCTGTGGCTGCTGCTATGTTACGCAAAATTTGCTCGAAGCAATCTCCTTGAGGTCTACGAGAACCTCTCCAATGAGTTTCTCTACCCTCAGGCAAAAAATTTAGAGCTCCCTGTGGAACTCGGACATGATAGAGAATCTGGCTGCATCTGCAGAGCTAGTGTCAAGATTAGAATAATTGTCTGCTTCGGGAACTACGAATGCAGGAAATTTCCAAAAGTGAGTATTAAAAGCTGATATTTTTGCCGGGCAATGAAAACATCTATTGTAAAGATAACATGACATGTGGTTAAATCGTGTTAACAAGGGCATTTTTATATGGCATAGGTCGCCAAACGAGCAAGTGAATCACCTGATGTAAGTGATCTCCATCGCCCCTGTACGTCCACAATACCAGAAGAATCATGGGCGCGTTGCCGACTTTAAAGGAAAGGGATAATTAGGGATTGGGATTTGGGCCTCCGGATATCTCGCATACGAACGAAACGAAATATACGAAACGCAGCAGCAATATGAATAACCGCAAGAATTGCCCATAAACAGTAGCAACACCACGCAAAACATTGAACTACAAAATACTGCTTGACACTATGTTGTGCATATCATCCCGAGACAAAAAATGTTAATTCATGGTGGCCAGTAATTTCACTAGCTTCATCGTCCTTCAAAGCAATAAAAAAATGCTTACATACTTCTATGTAGCTGAAATAGAAAGTGCGGATTTACCAACTTACCTAGTATAGCTTTAATGATGTCGCAGGTATAATCTCTATTTTAAAACCCAAATAGTTTTTGATATCTACTATAACTACAAAGATTGGTAAAGTGGAGTTAGGACTAAGCGGATGACTCCATGTTTATTCAGTAATGTTATTCTTGTTCATTCCAGGTTAAAGTACACAGTGAAGTTTTAAAAGTACGGACCACAGTAATCGAGCAGATAATCAAAGGAGATCTAGACTCGCTCTCTCATCTGCGGGTCCTAGAAATTGAAGCCAATCATCAGCTCAGATACATCGAACCCGGAGCTTTCCGCAATCTAACGAACTTGCAACAACTATCAATATCTTATAACACTTTGCTGCATACTATAAACGAAAACATATTCGAAGGTCTCATAAATCTACATAATTTAACCTTAGTGAATAACGGATTTGACAATATTGTTCAACTAACGCCAGCATTTAAGCCGAGTATACTACCATCGCTTAGAGGACTGGATCTATCCGAAAACGCGTTTGAAAATGTTACAGAAGACGTTTTTTACCCTCTTAAAGGTACAAGGTTGCTGAAATTAGATCTCAATTTGTGTAGATTAGACTTCATACATGAAAAGAGTTTACTTCCTCTAAAACACTTAAAAGAATTAAATTTAGGTGAAAACGAGTTAAATGCATCTATGATCGGAGATATCCTTCTGAAAATGAAAGATGAGGGAATAAATCTCATACACCTGGATCTGTCAGGAATGGGCTTTAGAAAACAGCCGCCAAAAAATCTCATGAATATCATTGCAACAACCACAATAAAAAGATTAATATTAGCCCAAAACCAATTTGAGTACATGCTTGATGACTCATTTCCTCGCATGGTGAATATAGAGCTGATGGACTTGAGGGAAGTCCTAGCCATCAACATAGAGTCTGAAGCCTTTAACCCTAACAAATTTCCGAATCTCAAAGTTTTGTTATTGAGTGGTAATAATCTGCCTGGATTACATAAGACTCCGTTGTCAGACCAACTTATTCTTTTGGATTTATCTGGCAACAAAGGTAATCCCGCAAAACCCTTGTATTACGAAATAGACAGGGATGTCTTCCTGCAAAGCAAGGAATTAAGAATTCTGAATCTATCTTTTAATAGAATAAAGGCAATTTTTAATTATACATTCATAGGCTTGGAAAAACTACAAATACTATGCATGGAGGACGGCGCTCTGTATCACATAGGAAATGGTAGTTTTAAACCATTGAAGCGTCTTCAAATGTTAAATCTAGCCAATAATCCATTAGAAGCCAACGAAAACCTTACATGTAGCATGTTTGAAGGACTCAATGAATTAAATGTGTTAATATTACGAAACTGTGGCATTAAACGTTTCTTCGATGATGACAACATATTTGAAATGATGCCCAACCTCACACACTTAATACTCAATAACAATCAGATAAATTATATCAATGCCGAAATTTTAAAACCATTAAAGTTTCTACAAGTTCTTGATTTGAGCGAAAACCTCCTGATATCGTGGTGGAAACCATTGTTTTTAGCTTCTGGTGTGAAGCCAATCAAATTATACCTAACTAATAATAAAATATCACATTTCTCTATGAGCATGATTTACGATATAAATTATTTGCTAGAGGATAGAGGAAATGAGACTGTAGAAATTAATCTTATGGATAATATATTTATCTGTGACTGCAGTTCTATGTACCATACTTACCGTTGGCTGCAAAATAATGGAACAGCACTTATAAGGCAATATTTCTATAACTCTAACTTCCAATGCAGCAGTCCTGATATATGGGAAGATAAAAGGGTAGCAGAATATTTGTCGTCAATAAAGACATTACATTGTCTTATGTATGAGAAGATTACTAATGTAATGTTATTAGTTTGGACAGCGCCTTCATTGGTAACAATAGCTCTAGTTCTACTTATTATATCTATTACATACAAGTACAGAATGTATATTCGTTACTGGCTTTTTCTAGCAAAGATCGCGCTGGGAAGAAATTTTAAAAAGAGTTCACCAAAACCGGAAGCTAAGTCATACAAGTATGATGCTTTTGTTTCCTACTGTAATGATGACAGAGAATTTGTCA
Organism: Amorpha juglandis; assembly: GCA_949126905.1. NCBI lineage: Eukaryota > Metazoa > Arthropoda > Insecta > Lepidoptera > Sphingidae > Amorpha > Amorpha juglandis. Next base: position 14,992,914 of record OX421381.1, on the reverse strand, counting down.
TCGAAATGATAAATCAATTGGAGAGTCGACCACCATATTTGAAACTTTGTGTGTATGAAAGGGATTTCGAAATCGGTTCTTTTATCTCAGAATCGGTTATGAATAGTATTAATGAAAGTAAATATGTTATTTTGATTATAAGCAACAGTTTTGCTAAATCCCAGTGGTGTCGATGGGAGACCCAACTTGCAGAATACCACAGGATATTCCTAGAAGATGGGACGTCCTACGATCCTTTAGTATTAATAAGAATAGGTGAAGTACAAGGTAAATATTTAACTACGACATTAAAGTATTTGTTGAAGACGAAAATATATCATTCGTGGGATGAAAGTAATCAAGAAGGATTTTGGATAAAACTAAGAAATGTTTTGATGAAAAAGGTGTAAATTGTATTTTAATAAACAATGTTTTGTTATTTTACCAATACAATTTTATTTATTACTTTGTCCCTGAAAATAGATAATTAGTCCAATACTAATCTATGGTACTGTTAGACAAAGCCCGCCTTAACGAATGCGAGCTGTTAGACCCTAGTGCATCACGCTGACCCAATTTGAATTGGTAGACTTTACACATCTTCGACATTCTTGTAGAGAGCTCTTAGGTATGCAGGTTTTCTTACGATATTTCCTTCACTGTTAAAGTAAACGACAATAATTAACAATGATTACACACGTAAATAAGAAAAATCAGATATGCATGCTTGAGATTGCTTTCAAACCAGCGACTTTCGACCCAGCAGTCGCTGCTATAGCCTAGGAAAAGATTTTGAAATAATTAACATATTAAAATAACATTAATATTTTGTTTTGCAACCACTACAACGATAATCGTAGACTTCCTCGGTATACGAACAAGGATATGAATGACATTATAATATATTCTTAGGGCTGTTCTCAATATTCTTATTACCAATAGATTTACTTACTGACAGTAAATTTTAACACATTTTGTACGAAGATCTGTCATAACACTATTGATAGTAAGCAAATCTATCTGAATATAGGGAAAAGCCAATAGTCAGTCACACTAAAGCGATTTACAGTTATATAGTCCTTTCTTAACAATCATTTTTACTAAGCTACAATGGAGCTAAGACACAGACATGTCTACAGTAATTGAAATGCAATAACCGCAAGCTGTCATAACAAGTTTCAAAACAATAGACGAGCTGCTGGCTACAGCGATGTTTGTGAATATATTGCGCTTCTCAATGAGATGTTTGCATATTGATCTAGTTTGAAAACGAACGGTAAATGGCAGGGTTTTTCAGCTTCCGTTCAAGTCAAGTACTCGCTTTTCTATAATAAAAAATGTAAAATTTATAAAAGTAAACTGATTTAGAGTAATTTTGTAGTCTTTTGTTTATACTATGCATACATAAATTGATATGATTTTATATACATATTAAGTATTTTTTCTTTATTTTTTTACTGACTTGTTATAAGTGCTATGATCAATAATATCATTTTAATTTTATCAGCAGCATAAGGATGTGATGAATACTAAACAAAGGTTAAATTCTCTATCCAATATACTAAAAAAGTGATGATGAATACAATTGTTAATGCTTTCATATTGTATCTCAGATCGTCAATTCGAGAAAGATCATACCATTCTTATACTCGAGTTCTTTTTTTATATCCACAATAACGTTTGACCATACTTGTATACGGGGTATAAGGACAAACATTGAACTGTGGTCTAATTCCTGTTTCGTCTAAGAAATTACCTGTTTTAGAGTTAATTTATCCAGTAGGCAAATAAATAAACTGAATGCCATATCACTCAAATAATAATGAAATACAAAGTGTAGGTATTGCTCTTTTTTTTTATTTTATTTCGAAGACAGCATAATAAGAAAGTGGCAATGCGTTCACGAAAGCAAATACATAAAATGAGAAAGTGCATCACAAATAATCATCAGGTAGTGTCCAGCCAGATTTCACGCGCACCACACTTTCTACCGCCAAGATGTGTTGAGGAAAACCTTGCGGTGGCGCCAGGGTGGTGATTAACGTAACCATAAAATAAATATACCTTTACACTTCATAGACATTTTTAACGTAAATATAAGGCGGCTTATGCTGACTCGCTTGTTGATTACGTAGATGTAATACCTAGCTAGTATACAGGTGTATTTTGACAACCATAATATGCTAAAAGATAAAGCACTTCCGCTCTAAAAAAAACCTGCTAAATCCGGCTAAATAGCCACTAGCGTATTTTTATTTTTTTAGATCATAGGCCGGCGAACGAGCAAGTGATGGTAAGTGATCTCGACCGTCCATATACGCCCACAATACCAAACGAATAATGGGCGCGTTGCCGACCTTAAAGGAAAAGGATAAGTAAGGGATTGGGAAGAGGGGGGGATTTAGACCGCACCGCTCGAAACGCAGTAGCAAACCGCTATCTCAAGTTGGTTCTTGGGTCCATTCAAGCTGTAAACAAGACTGTCTAGTAGTGTAGTAGTGTTTCTCAACCCTTTTTAGGCCATGCCCCACCATAACATTTTTTTGATAAATTTGTCACCGATATCTAGAATTGCATTTAAATCACCCAAAGCGAAAGGGTTAAAGTCGTGCCGACTCCTCTCTCCATACAGATAAGAATTCAGGATCATCAAGGGATGTTCAATTACAGATCTAAGATAGTTTAGCCACCAGAGCAGTGCCACGCTGGAATGAGCTGACATTGATACTAGCCAGTTCTTGCAGATCTTTCCGCAGATTCTTTTTAAGTTAAGGCGTTAAGTTAACTTATTAAGGCCCACTTGCACGACGATCGTAAGTGGCGCATTAAGTAAAGTATCGTTCTTATTTTTGTCTTTCGGTGTGGCCCGGAGTCTGTTTGCTAGATGTAAATATACTTATAGTAAACCTAGTTGTTATATGCTCTTTAGATCATAGATTATGTAGGAAATAATGTCTTATTTTTTATTAAATGACGAAACGCGCACGTCGCTCGCCTGATGGTAAGCGCCACGCCTGTCCATAAACAGAAGCAACACGACACAGAACTTTGAATTATAAAGCACTGCTTGGTACTGAACTGCGCTCGTCACCCTAAGACTTGAGACGAGATTCAATGTTCTTCACACCGAAACACAACAGTGCTTACACATTGTTGCCTGGCGGCAAAAATAGACCTCTCGCATACGAGGGACCTACCACCTTCTGTGCTGGTGCCAACGAATCTGCCATTTAGTGAGATACAGTAAATTGAGAGATTGTTAGCCCAGCACAATCAAGCGACATCCGATGAACTGATTTTTATGCCCACATTATTTCTTTAATCGGTATGGCAAAGGAAACCATGAGTAGCCAGACACAAAGAAATGAAATGAGATACTTTATTCCTCATGTAGGCAATTGAAATAGCGCTTATGACAACTAAGTACAAAAGTAAAAGATACTTAATATATTATATAGAAATCAGTATCAACAAATGTATAGCATCATCAAAATACACTCGGCAATTACACTAAATCTATTTATTTTAAATCTTTTATTATTATTTTCCACTTTACTATGGAAAAGTCCAGAATTATATATTTGTGGGGGGTCGATATGGACCATAGGCATTACCGAAACGACACGTGTTTTAAAACTACCACCGGATCCAAATTATCCGAATATAACTACTATGTACGTTACAGACGTTTCTGGACTATTGTAAACTTCTATCATAGCCTAATATCATTAAAAAAATATAAGCAGCAAACGAATTGTTGATTGGCAAATTAAAACCCACGTCAACAAGACTTTCTACTCTTAAATGTTAGGTGCCTATACTTACAATATACATTAGCATACTCTGTCCTCAATACGTCTAGATGCATTAAAGATAATTGTTAGCAAAGTGTCTAGCCCGCGTCTACAATGTTTGCGTTAGCCTCTTACGCTTGTGGTCAAGTGTTAAATTGATTATTTGCCATAACCTGTTGGACAGTATTGGGCAAATATTGTCTTTTGAAAAGTGTCGGCGATATCTCTTGTCCTGATTATGAATGGTCTGTAGGAACATCTTATAAATGCGAACGTTGAAAAGCAGTGTGTAAGCACTGTTGTGATTCGGTTTGAAGGACATTGAAGCCAATTAAATTACTGGGCATTGTGAGATTTAACATCTTATGTGTCGGTGTGGCGAGAGTTCAGTGCCATGCAGTGCTTTGTAATTCAAAGTTCTGTGTAGTTTTGCTTCTGTTTGCCATCATTAACCGAAGTATAAAAACAATAGAGACAATAAAATAAAACCCCCTCCCCTTCCCAATCTCTAATTATCTCTTTCCCTTAAGATCGGCAACGTGCCTATGATTCCTCAATGTAGGCGCACATCGGCGGTGGAGATCACTTCCATAAGGTAACCTACATGCTCATTTGTCGGCCTTCGCTATAAAAAATCAAAAGAAAGAGGCCTAACTTTAAATTCTTTAGTTCATCTTCCTTACAAAGTATAAAATGAAGTCGCTTCCGCTGTCTGTTTGCTTAGATCTTTTAAACTATTCAACGGATTTTAATGCAGTTTTCAGCAATAGATAGAGTGATTCATGAGGAAGGTTTATAGAAAAGCCGAAAACTTCAGAGATTTGTAATGTGATGTCGTAACAAACCTATTTTTACCCGTGCGAAGCCGGCGCGGGTCGCTAGTTGAAGCATAAATTAAAAAGAGCTGGCCCCAAAATCTCACGCGAGTGCATAAGATATTCTTACTGCGCTCCTGACGCATTTAAATAAAACCGTGTACGGAATGATAATCACGACCTCGACGTAAGCAAGTCCATCGAGTCGTACTCCGTGGCTATTTGTCTATGAGTTGGAGTCGATATTAGAGAAAATCGTGGTTTTGTTGTGATAGAAAATCATCCCTGTGTTGTGGAATGCGACACAGCACACCAGTACGCTGAGTGATCTACCTACCTGTCACACGAGGCGCAAATGCCAAAAACATCAATGGTTTTTATTGTAAAATTAATTGTGAACTGTGTGATAAATTGTTTTTGTTTCTAAGTAGAGCCACGCTGTAGACACTTGTCTACAGCATGGATGAGCCGAATGAATCCACCGGGATTTTAACACTGTCTCACAGGAAACCGACGTAGAACAGAAGTTTGCTGTTGTGTTACGTACAGTATGTGGGATTACCGGATGCCCAAATAAAGTAAATACACCCAACACTCGAACATATAGTCCTAAACTCACAGTAAGATACGAGTCTTGTGTCGTTGGTATCAGAATGAATATCCTATCACCAGCAAAATGTCCAATGGCAGATGAGATTACTTACCATCAGATTGCTTAATCGTCCTCTATTCAGATGAAAATAAATGGTTTTAAATTATTGTAAATAAGCAAACTGTTCCAAGTGCAAATTCCTCTCTTTACCTCTTTCTTTTTTGAAGTGGTAGAGCCACGCTGTAAACAGTTGTCTACAGCACAAATGACCTCGACCGGGTTATTAACCCTGTTTCCAAGAAAACCGTTACGAGCGAGCGAGATATCCTGAAGCCCATACCCCCTCCCCTTTTCAATCCCTTAATTATCCCTTTTCGTTAAAGGTTAAAGTCGGCAACGTATCAATTGTCGGTGGAAGTCACATCCATCAGGTGACCCAATTGCTCGTTTGCCAGCCCTTTCTTTAAAAAAAAACAAGAAGTTTTGCACGTCAAAATAATTCTATCTTAGGAACTTGTTGTAATTTATTGATGTTAGTTTACCTTTAATGTTGCCATGCTAGCCTAAAGCAAGTCTGGTTGAGATAGGTATAATTATTTACTAATCTAGCATCCAGATAATTTTCAAATGTTTGCAGCTATGAAACGCACAGCAAGCATAAATACTTTATTAAAAAAGAAACATTTATTAATTTATTCCGGTCTCCTAGAGTGCATATATCCACGATGGAAAATTTAACGCGGTCGCGCTTTGAAAAAACTTGCTATGATTTCTAAGTGATTGAAGATCTATCGCCTATCATCTCAAAGACTACTCTATACTTATCACATTCAAAATAAACGAACAAATTAACCACTTAAGTACAAATACTGCAATTTAAGCATCAGTCATTAAATAGACAGTTATTGATATTAAAATATATCGATCAAGAACAAGCAAGATACATTTCTCAATCTCACCGAGGCGTGCAATTAACGCAAAACAAAACGAACACACATCAAGTGCGCGTAATGAACACAATTAGGCGGGCCTTTCGATTTTAACAGACAGGTCGTTCTGCACCGGGCACCATTGTTTTGGCGCGGGAGAAAACACCATCTTCATTCAAGATATCGTCGCTGTATAACGGTGCCAAGCACGCGCAATTCACACCTCACACTCCAACCAAGCTGATTTAAACAAGATAGACAAGGACGGCTGCCGACGACGGCCGGCAAGCGATTACTCGACTGACCTACTCAAACGAACACACTCTTTCTTGCCACCGAATGAAACCTAATTTTTATCTCATGTGAATTTGCAATGTAACGCAACTGTATGCTAAGCGTGAAATAACAGAAATGATGATTGATGATTGGGCGGAACTGATCGTTTACGGTCGCTGATGATTGCTGATGACTGAATCATTGCCGCGGGGTCGAGTTAGATGATTGTTTATGGATTGTAGATCAGCGAAACGGCATCGTTAGAAGTGGCGTCGCGTCGTGATGAACTTTTCTCGCTTCTCTATGAATGCTCATAGTATAATTACTATTGTTTAATTTAACTATCCATTTGAAGTATTTCATTTTTCTTCTTGTTTCAGTCATCTCGCGAACGTGTAACTTAAATTAGTTTGATCATCACTCGGACGTGAAATAGGTCGAGGACCGTTGAATTCATAACTATCCCTCCGTTTTCAAGTTGGGAAGACATCCGTACGATGGATTTTTCCGTCGTAAAAAAAGCAATCCCTTTGTTAATTTATACAAAAGCCCTAAGCTGGCTTTTCGTAGCCCAATTTCACCTATAATTAATAACTGAATACACCTACAAAAATCTGTTAAGATGTACTAAAGGAAAGCTGGAGCATCCCAATTGGGCGTCAAAAAAACAATAAGTATAACATTCAGATGAAAAGACATGTTGCAAACGATATGAAAACACATAATAACAACAATAACGAACCAGCTGTTACAGAATCCTCAGCCGAGCACGCAATAATCTTTGAAACGTGTGAACGGCGCGCGAAAACCGCTCGCGATCGCAGCGGTAACTTTTCCTTTAGGGTCTGCATCCACCAGATCAGTAGCCAGTCCTTGATACTGATTGCTGACACCAGCCAGTCGTGCCGCAGCCGTGGCGAGTGACGGACGCCACCACGATGCCCCATCACGCGTACACAGTGAAAGTTCGTTAAACTACGAAATGCTCTACGCAATTGCCTTTCTTTTTGTGGTGAGTGTGGTGTTTGTACAGTGTTTTTCGATTTTTCATGGTGTTACGTTGTAAGGACTAAGGTATTGTATCAGATGTCTAGATTTTGTATTAGATCAAGTTTAGTTTCCGAGCTTATGATGGGAAAAGAGGTTCCTGTGTCAGTAGGTCATGTAGTCTGCAGATGTATTAATGTCTAATAAGAGTGTATTTAACGCAATGATGTCTGATTAAAGACTTTGTATTTGGTTGTCTGTCTTGAAATTAACTAGTGTTTTGGATGTCATCAGTTTTACATGATTTATATTTGGTGGATCGACAGGTTCGTTAACTCCTTATGACTCGAAATCGGATGAAATATGAACGATATCAGATGATGTTAATATGTTTTTGTAACTTCCATCTTATTATGGTATGAATATTAGTTAACATATAATATATTTTTCTAGCCAATTTAGTTAAGACTTTGCAAAGTGATTTTATTGTTTATTTAAAAGTTCCTGTGCAATACCCAAACTTAAGAACTAAGCATTTTCACAACAAGTTTCAAAAGCTAATATAATATCATTTTTTAACTCAAGACCCATATGTAAACACGGATTTAATTAAAGATCTTTACGACCGATCATTTCATCCTGATCTTTTTGTTTATTATTTCTGCGTAATGAGGTGTCCCTAACTAAGTCCTTGACAAGTCTCATATTGCCCAGTACTTTAACTGACCTCAATGTCCTTTAAACCGAATCACTACAATACTTACACACTGCTGCTAGGCGGCAGAAATAGACAAAGTGGTGGTACCAGCCCAGACGGTATCTTGCATTTAAAACACCATTTAGTATAATACACACAAAAATCACATATAGTATTGACCACACTGCATTTTTAGTATCGTCGTCACAGTTCACGGATAATCTTATTTAAAGGACATACGTCGATCTGTATTGAAACCAAGCGTGCCAATTTTTACTACATTGACTAATGATTGCGGTGGGCATAGATTTTTGCGCGCGTTGGCGGGTTGTTCTGAATTTGAGCATAATACAGCACGCAAAAGGATTGTACGAGCGAAATCTATATTTTCAGGCAGGATTCAATATAAGCAGTTAACACGATGGATCACATAAACAAGGGGGTAGTTTCCTATGTTGAATTTCATATATTAATGTATTCCTAACAGAAAATAATACGAAAAAGGAACCCATTTATTAAAACTCAATCAAAATTAGTTAAAAATTGAATTCATAATTATGATTTTATATTATGGTTGAGCAAAAGTCGGTGCGCAAAGGAGATATCTCACTATCTCGCTCACACCTGTGCACCGATAGAAAAAAAAATGTTTTTGAACAGATTTATATAGTCGTTTCTGCAATAGGTTAATGCGTAATTAAATAACTTAACTCTCTTTTCACAACTAGCTAATCGTTTTTTTTATTCGGGCACGGCAAAGAGACTACAGTGATACAGAGACTGATAAGTATCAATATGATAAGTATCAGTACAGTCCAATTCATAATATGGCTTGAGAGATGTCGCGTCTCTCGACGGTCGCCAGAATTACGCCGGCCTGGAGTAACTAACTTTCGAGTGGTAGAGCCACACTAGAGAGTTTTATCTACAGCATGAATGGGCCGGCTCGACCGGGTCGTTACCACAGTCTCAAAAACCTACGTAAAGTGGCGGCTTGCTGTTGCGAGTGTTTGTTGTGAGTGAGATATTCGGAGGCCCAAATCCCCGTCCCCTTCCCAATCTCTAATTATTCCTGTCCTATAAGCCGGCAGCACTTCCATAGGTCTTCTGGTATTTTGGGCGTACATGGGCGGTGGTGATCACTTATCATCAAGTGATCCACTTGCTCGTTAGCCGGCCTATGCTATATAAAAAACCCAATATCAGAGGTTTTTTTTTATCCTGGCTCGGCAAAGTGACTACGCTACACCTGATGGTAAGTGTAGCGCAATCCAAGAATAGTGTCGACCAACGATAAACAATGTGTCCATCGTAGGTCGGCAAGATCATGCCGGCCTGCCAAAGGGGCAAGGGGGAGGGGAAGGAAAAAGGGTTAGGATCAGGGGGCAAGCTTCCTGGGGTGAACCGGATATACACTGGCTGACCCTGGAACGCGACCCACACAAGGTGGGCCACTATGGCAGGTTTTAGCACCAGTGTACGGTGGTCGCTATCCGGTCGGATACAAGTATCCTCCCACCAGCAAAGGTGTTGTGGATGTGATGTAAAAAATCACGTGGGTTCTGTTAATTAATGTTACCATGATCAAACCAGTTAATTGATATTGTAGATTTAAAATACCCATAATCTAAATAGTGACGAATGAAATTCTCTAAGAAAATCTAGATTATGTTTCTAAACAACTATATCCTAACAAATCCAGAAGTAAGCCTATTATAATAGAAAAAAAGTATATTGTTTCACGAAATACCGAGGATGCAGTCTAATGAACCGTGTAATCAAACAATAGGCTCGTCACATGTCCGGGTTATTGAGACGTATCTAGGTCCGGATTTGTATCCGGAATTGTTAATTTGACCAGCCTATTGACTAAGCTCTGTGATAATTTGACAATAGTTAAAGTTTATCATCATCTGCTTTTTTTATCCGAGCACGGCAAAGTGTCTGCACTACACCTAATAATGCAGTCCAATAAACCGTCATGCCGGCATAAATGCTTCTTCCCTCTTCGGAGGGAACCGGGTATACACTGCCTGATCCTGGAACGCGATCCACACAAGGCGTGTGGATCACTATGGCAGTTTTAACACCATGTGTACGGTAGTCGCTATCCGGGCGGACATGAATATCCTACCAACAATCTAATCTCACTACATATTGTAGCTGAGGCAACGTAAATATTAAACTTTTCTGCTGGTTTCTGTTTTGGTCTAACAACTGCCTCTTTGAATGCGACCCTGTTGAGGATATGGTAAAACCAATTAAGATAGGGTAAAACAATTAATAGAAATCCAATGAAGCAATCATTGCCAACCAAATCAACCACCAAGGAAAAAATAAATAAACGTATCACACAACACAACAGTCACACATATAGTCTTGACTCCACAGTAAGATACGAATCTTTTGTCGTGGGTATCGGGAACTACTAGACTATCGGTACCACAACAGCCAGACTTGAAAGAAATATATTAGTTAATCACACAAATATTTGCTTCGTTACGAGGATCGAACCCGCGGCCTGTCGTATCACAGCCGGCTACGCGCCCGGGAAGCTGAAATATAACCATATAATATAGCTAGAATAGAATATCAAACCTTACTTTCCACTGCCGATATCCTGGCCCGTTGATAATTATCATAAAGAGGTAATATCTAGGCACTAGGCCTCTCGTATGCACGTGTCCGTCTTGGTAGGTCCCCTTTCTGCAAGCAACAATGTGTATTTTGGTCTCAAAACCAGCCATTTGCCTGACCTCAACTCTTCTGGGGAAAGGGACAATAGAATAAATTTTTGATTTCGAACCTAACATTACCCATGTGAGTCGAATCTAGTACCTTGCGTTTTACAATCGACATAAGCCTTTCAGAGGTGATGGCTCTAACACAATAGTTTATGCAGAGCCATTGACAGTTATCACGTTTTTATTTAGACTTAAATATAAATTGACAAGTACCGTAGGTCCAGGATCCTACATCGCATTGAGAATAAACAGCGATGAGCACACGTGTGGTAATTAGTTAGACTATTAAAACGAGGAATGTGTGGAAATGTTCTTAATTACTTAAGTCAAACGTTGATAAGATTCTTTACTAAATAGTAATTAAATAAAATAAATACAGAAAGAAAGAAGAAAGAAAACGTTTATTATTGCCTTAAGACATGCAACATACTGAATACAGTCGCAATAAATTTTATATTAATTTTATATTATAATTTAATAAATTTACTTAATTTAAACTTAAAACTATACAGTTGCATGCGTTCACGATGACAACAGTAAGCCAGCTCAGTATAACACTCCTGGCTCAGCATAATGTCGTTATGGGTCGACCCAGAGCACAGTGCTGGTTTTCAGTGACCTCCTAGAATACTTATAACACACACATAACTCATACCCTTACCATACCCTGACTCTTGTAATTTATTATTCTGGACTTTCCTTCCGGGTCCAGTCTTAGAAACATCTTTAGTATATTAGTGCTTAATAATGCATAGTGTCAAGAAGAATTTAATTTTAACCTTAATGTCTCAAGTTAGTGTTACAAATATTTCTTTCTTTCTATTAAAAGTAAGTCAACATTAGTTTTGGACACATGTAGTTCAATCCATGATCTGAGATATCGTAATTATAGCTGTGGTTTAGACCAGCGATTCCCAAACTTTCAAAGCTACGGAACACTCAAATGCTTTTTATGTCATGGCACCGTACATTAAATGAGCAAGCAAACATATCCAGAAGCATTTAATCTATTTATGAGTTCATCTTCAATGTGGTCGGATATTTTGTGAATCCGATTAGACATTGACTAATGTGAAATTCGCGGAACCCAGTTTCTTTCCTACGGAACCCTCGGAATGTCTACTAAAGGATGTCTTTCGATCACGTTTCGAGATCTTAGGGAAAGCTAACTTGATTGATCCACTAGATAGTGAAGCTTAATATTAAGCCAAGAGCTGGCCATGTGTGCGAATTTGCCCCAAGGTCTCCATTCTCAATTATGGAGGGTCAAGGTCATCAACATCGTAATTAATATCAAATCATTCTAGGTTATCGCTCAACCTCAATAGTTAAGGTGGTTATGGATGAAAGAAAAGAAAGAAAGAAATGTATGTGGTTTCTCATTTAAAAATGATACATTTTAAAAGGAAGTTATAGAAAAGATATTCCAAAAACTAAAAAGGACTCATCTCAGCATAATGATGTAGTGTATAAGCTACTAATATATGTATAATGAATACGTACAAGAGAAAAATACAATAATTATAAAATTGATACAACTAACTCATTATAAATCAAAGCAATATCTCAATTTTACCACTAAAAATATACCACTATAGAGATATACAATGCAGTGACAAACACACCATACCAACAACTGCTACACTGCTTAAGCTAAGCGGCGTCCATAGTTGACCATTACTGATCAATTTCATTCTAAATATTGATACCGATTCCTGTGTATTAGGGTGCATCACAAAAATAAACATATACCCCATTATAAATCAAATTGAATGTATCTCGAACGTCTTTTAAAATAGCCAAGCATGAATTAGCAATATAGAAAAGAACTCGACACTGATAAATCCAGGTCATACAACGCCATATCTGAGACGTCGCGCGTGGGAAGCGGGCTGCTGTCTCGTCCATTTCAATTGAACTGCACTTATTTACTGCGTGTTTACTGGTGCACAAAGATACATTAGTAGGTACGTGGAAGACGTGTTGATTTAGATGCAACAAATGAACATTAGCATTAGACTATTCTTTGGGAAGCATGTTTACTTAGCTAGGCCTGGATTTGGGCTATGAGTATTCTGTTATCACCATTTAAACTAAAACTAAGTAATTTTAAGTTGGTGTAGTTTATTTTAATGTCAATGTATAGGTGCCAAGTGTGTCATTTTAGTTTAGATGCCAGCCATTTATCAGAAGTATGTACTCTTTATTATATGTAAGTTCGAGAAAAGTAAATACTGACACCATAGGTAGTCTACTATAGCCATTAACAAATTACCATCTCACTTGAACATCAAATGCATAAATTTGACTGGAAATAGACAGTTTCACCAACGATACCATGGAAACTACGTCAGGCACGATCCAAAGACGGATTTTTTCAAACTAAAACTTACATAGTGACCTAACTGACCTGTTACTCTAAACCAGAAACTCAAAGTCAAATTACAGTAAAACATTATAATTAACGAAGCTACTGTAAAATCAGAACTTATCTAACCATGGAGGTAATGATTTATTTCACAAAAATATTTTATAACTGTTTAGTCTTCAGTAGATTATTGCAACACTGATTCCAAATTATCTTAAAAATGAAAACTCTGCAATTACTCGTAAAACTCCGTTACTAGTCATAAATGAGTATAATTGGATCACGGTGTTATTATAAATGAGATCTACAATGTTAATGAACAAATTACTTAAAATTAATAATGTTTATATTGGACATGAACATACCAATCCAAATTTAATTAAGAATAGAAACGTTGTAAACGTTATTCGGAATCCAATTATACTTGATACTTAAGATATCAGGTAATGATAATATAATAATGATAATATAAAAAACCAAAAGGAAGAACATAAAATACAATTCATTAGCACGGGTGAAATGCCAAAGGTCACGGAAAATTAAGTATTTATCTCAACTCCTGCAACAACTATACTAACATTAATGCTTCTACAAAATATGATACCAAAATTAACTTTTTGAAGTGATCACTTCTTATGGGAGGGTGAACCAAAACGTTCCGTAACGCGAGCGGTCCATCGACCAGCCAGCGTTAGCTGACCTCCCTGGAACATCGATTATTTCGAAGTCCCAGATGGCGTCACACAGTGACCAGTCAGCTTGGACCAGACTTTGACCGGACTTCAACCGGACTTTGACCGGACTTCAACCGGACTTTGACCGGGCTTGACCGGAGTTTGACCGGAGTTTGACCGGACTTTGACAGGTCTTTGGCCGGACTTAGACCGGTATTTGACCGGACTTCGACCGGATTTTGACCGGACTTTGCCCGGACTTTGCCCGGACTTTGACCGGACTTTAAACGGACTTCGACCGGACTTTGACAAGACTTTGATAGGGCTTTGACCGGATTATGACATACATCGACATTACTTTAACCGGACTTCGACCGGACTTTGACAGGACTTTGACCGGACTTCGACCAGTATTTAACCGGACTTCAACCGGACTTTGACCGGACTTTAACCGGACTTCGACCAGACTTTGACAAGACTTTGATTGGGCTTTGACCGGATTTTCACAGGACTTTGATCGGATTTTGACAGGGCTTTGACCGGTATTTGACCGGATTTCGATTGGACTTTAACCGGACTTCGACCGGACTCTGATAGGACTTTGACCGGATTTTGACAAGACTGGATTTTGGCAGGACTTTGACCGGTATTTGACCGCAATTTGACAAGCCTTTGACTGGACTTTAACCGGACTTTAGCCGGACTTTAGCCGGGCTTTAACCGGACTTCAACCGGACTTTGACTGGACTTAGACCGGATTTTGACAAACTTTGACAGGACTTTAACCGGATTTTTGCAGGACTTTGACCGGTATTTGACCGGACTTTGACAGGACTTTGACCGGATTTTGACAGGACTTTGACTGGACTTTGACCGGATTTTGACAGGACTTTGACCGGACTTCGACCGGACTTCGTAACGTAACGCGTTACGGCGCCACTCTGGCTTCCCTTTCTCTCACGCATACGGCAGCAGTAGGCAGGCTCCTCCGCTCTCACTTTAACCCACATTAGTTTAAGTTATCACTTCTGTCGAGCGTCCCGAGACGCACACTTTTTTATTTATGAGTAGTAGAGCCAAGCTGTAGACAATTTTGTCTACAGCATGAATGGGCTGGCTCGACCGGATCGTTACGACTGTCTCACAGAAAACCGACGTAAAGTAGCGGTTTGCTGCTGCGTTTCATACGGTGAATGAGATATCCGGAGGCCCAAATCCCCCTCCCCTTCCTAATCTCTCAATGATGCCTTCCCTTTAAGACCGGCAACGCGCCTATGATTCTTCTAGTATTGTGAGCGTACATGGACCGTGGAGATCACTTACCATCAGGTAACTTGATCGTTTGCCGGTCAATGCTATAAAGAAAAACTTCGAAGATAATTAAAATCCACTAAACACCAACAAACCAAACAAACCCAAGTTGAAAAATATCGTAATAATTCACGCGTCGGCACTAAAACTCGAAAATTGTATGACATAACACGAAAATCACGACTTACAACCGTCTGATTTAACATAGCTAGACCTAGTTGCGGCTGGCGAAAGTTGCTGGACGAACGTGATTTCACCGACCACACCGACACTCGAATAACCCCGTTTCACAATCTATGTAATTTGTGGACGTCTGCTAATTCTAGTACTGTCAGCTTTGTTAATTAATTGGGAAATTTACATGATCGACTGAAACTTAAAATCACTTTAAATACTATAAAAACGTGTAAGAAACAAACTAAAAAAATCGAGACATTGACTTTATTACAGTACCAAAATTTTCAAGAAATTCCAAATTTAAAGGAACATACTAGAATACTTATTTGGTAACTTAAAATTGTGTATATGTATTATAATTTAGCCGCACATCCTATAAAAAAGTAGAATCATAGATTGCCAAAAGTTTGCTTCAAGTTCATTGACATTCAAAAACGTACGTGACGTCATTCATCTCGCAATTAAAGTTAAACCTAGTTTCTGATGAGATTTAGATGTCACTAAAATACCAGGATTATATAATGAAGCCACAATGTATTACTAATTACAAGGTGGTAGGTCCCTTGTATGCGAGAGGCCGTCTGGGTTGGTACCACCGCTTTGTCTATTTCTGCCACCAAGCAATAATGTGTAAGCACTGTTACTACGGTTTGAAGGTTATTGAAGCCAGTGAAATTCCTGGACATTATGAACTTAACACCTTATGTATCGGGGTGACGAGCTCAGTTGAGTTCCATGCAGTGCTTTGTAATTCAAACTTCTGGGTGGTGTTGCTTCTCTTTATAGTCCCATAATGTCCAGTAATTTCACTGGCTTCAATGTCAAACCGAAACAAAACAATGCTTACAAACTGTTGCTTGGCGGCAGATATAGACAAAGCGATGGTACTAACCCAGACGGCCTCTCGCATACGAGGGACCTACCACCTGGTTGTAATTGTTCTCATCGCAGTTGCCTACGCTAACTAAAATAAACGTCCTGCAATAAATATCCTTAGACATGACACTATTTTGAAGACCATCTATACCAAAAGCACGTTATTGAATAACCCAAATAGGTACAAAACCATTTTCCCATATGTGATACAGCACAGTTATACGAATTCTCACGCTTATATCATGCCATCACACATACAGTCGGACGCGTCGTGGTGGGCTGACAGCTGTGACGTCACGCGCCCAAATAACGTTAGTTCACTTTCACTGGCTGACTGCACACACATTCATACACCATAAATTATCATTGATAGTTTTGCCTGAGGCCTAGCTAAGAGCGGGTGCGAGCGATAGAGCGGTCAGCGTGTAAAGCAAACAGTTGATATTTATGAGATATTTCAAAGAAGTCGCGCGATTGTGGCCTAATAAAAAACCCAAAAAGCTAACCAGACAAGATCCGCCTTCTCATCATGGTTTGATAGTGGATTTGGTATTATGTGGGGGCGACCCGCAATCTGACCTGGAACGGTAACCAAGTTTCGCTACCACATCATGACATTTACATGACCATTACTAGAAATAAATAAATCGATCGAACGATACCATAAGGAATAGTTATTAACCTCTGTAGCTCAGCGTAGAAACATCAGGCCGCGGATTCAATACCCGCACCGAGATGTTCGTGTGATCAACAAATATTTATTTCGGTTCTGGGTATTGTGAGACTAAAAAACCCTCTTAATTCCCGATAACCATGACACAAGGCTCATATCTTAGTGTGGAATCTGAACTATGTCTTTAATTACTAGATGTATTGTATTTATTAAATATTGCCAGGTCTTGCTTAATAAAGACTCTGTTCTCGGTTTATTGCTAGTTTTCCTCCTTTCAACAAGCAAATGCCCAACAAAAGATTTCTTTCACTATCTACAACTAATTTATCAAATCGGATATCTAACAACGGAAGGTATTGTGTAACAAAAGTCCTATTCTAAGTGAAGTCACATAGAGAACAGACATGATCTAGGATTACAGTCACATCTCTAAGTGCCCTAGATTGTGTCTCCTTGGTACTTGGTGCAGTTTGTCTGGCGGCGCTCCAACTAAACGAACACACGTTGCTTATCGGAAATCGTTTGCCTGTGAAAGTTTATCTAATTGTACTCTATGTTTATATTCTGTACAACTCTGTGAAGGTAGAAAGGAAAATTATGCATATAAGTTCTTGTTATTTATTGAGTATCCTTTGCTCGCGGGTCCTCTCGCGTTCATATGTTTTTCCATTATATCCCATGGGTAAATTCTACCTGGTTAATAGGCTGCTAATAGGTGTCATCGATTCTCACAAAACCCACAAACGTTCAATATTTCACATTTATAATATTAATAACTTTTACTAACTTATAGAATTTGAATGCCAAAGTTTAAACCTGATAAGTGTAGATACTGTTGTTTTCGTCTACAAGTGTGAATTTTCATCATCAGCGTTTCAGAGAAATCACACACTTGCGTTATCTTTTATTGTTATCGACTGAGGCTCTGTTACTTAATATTGTCCAAATGTTCACTGATATATGTTAATTAATCTAAAGATACAGTAAACCTTAAATTATCAAGAAATTCTACATTGGTTGCAGTGAAAAATTATCCTAAATTAATCAGAAAAAGAATGACAACACCATACAATCAGAAATCAGTAAGAGATGAGTTTGAAGGACCTTATTTTATTATTTTTCGTTAAGATTACTATAGGAACGGATCATATGTAGAAGAAACTGTACATGGGTGCAGCTGATCTCAGATGGGACCCGTTCCTTCTAATTGATTTAAGCTTGAATGACGAGTCGAACATGTCGCTCGCCTGATGGTAAGCGTCACGCCTGAAGCAACAACACACAGTACTTCAATTGACAAACCACTGCACGGAACTGAACTGCGCTCGTAATCCCAAGACATGATCTGTTAAATCTGTTAATGCTCTTCAAACAACGA
The DNA here is from genome assembly GCA_949126905.1 of Amorpha juglandis. Lineage (NCBI taxonomy): Eukaryota > Metazoa > Arthropoda > Insecta > Lepidoptera > Sphingidae > Amorpha > Amorpha juglandis. The sequence continues at coordinate 14,974,644 of OX421381.1, read as the reverse complement.
TAATTTATTTCATTTTCCAGTTAAAGTTATTTCTTATCTAATAAAGATCCAGTAGATTAAAATCTGTACAAGTGAGCGAGTAAAGGAGGGATGGCACAAAGTGAAGTGGCCTATGTTACAAAAGTATAAATCTGGTCTGTCCATCACTTATATATCCTTGTAATCGACACAAAAGACAAGTGGTAAACAAACACAAATATTTTAACGGTACCAACGTGCCCGTGCGTCGCGATCCTTAGGACAGATAACGTTACATTTTTACATTGAGACTAGACCAAGCCTGTTATTAGCTTCATTAACACATTTTAGGTATATGATGTCATCAACGAAGATCCTTTCATTTTCTACGTCGAAATTTGTTGTTGTAATTTGATGGAATATACAAGTTTATTAAATAGAAAGTTGTATTATTTACATAACATTTCGTCATGCTTGAAGTATTTCCGATGAGGCCGCCAAGGTACAGAAGTGCCATAAGCCAATATCCGTCTATATAAAAATCCTGAGCAAATTATGTTCATCGAAACAGAAAACTCTGCCGGACCTGTTGGCGAATCCGGAATCTTTCTCACCTCACATTTTTATTACCATTAACACGATTTCGTAAGCCATCAAAGAAAAACACCTCAATTACCTCACACCCATAACAAGGATATGTTTTGCGCAATCTGGCTCCGAATCAGTAAACATACGTGCCTTCCGCGAAGAGAGCGTAGAAAGTTCATCGCAAAAGTGAAAACAAGGATTGCAGATCGCACTTGCCACTTGGCGGCCATATGCCATCTTTATTTTGGCACGGCCTAATTGTAGTTGTTTTTGTGGTCATCTAGCAATGACCACTTTCTTTTGTCGTGGGTTGTAATTGGAGAAAGTTCGATTCTCAGAAATATATGCATCTGTACATAAGTGTAGGTATTGGTGTAAAGTGTTCGTTATCTTAATTTTTTATGGCAAAAAGTAGAATCTGGTTCACTTGGTTTTAGAATCTGCGTTAATAAACGGCATTGATTATTATTTGAACAGAAATGCAGATTTTTCATAATCTTTAAACATCTTTAACACTGTCATCAGCTTTCACCTGCGGTATTTTCAGACTGATAGGACTTAGGAATCTTCAATAAAAGAGCCTATTCTTTCCACAAAGACCGGCAACGCACCGTCAATTCCTCTGGTAATGATGGTGTTTATAGGCGGCGGTGATCACTTAACATCAAGTAACCCTCTTGCTTTGTTGCCTCCAATTATAATAATAATAATAAAAAAAATCTTGATAATCTGCGTCATTACGAAGTAATAAGGTGGTCTCTGGCCCCTTAGCTATTTAACCGAGTTCACGTACGTTTTCCAAAAAAACAAGTTGCTGGAGACACGAAAAGAATTTTCAAGGCAAGTCAGAATCTTTGTCTCTATCTTTGATCGCTTAAATAATCTCTAGTCTTAACTAAATATTTGGAAAATTCAATTTAATTATTTAGTTAAATATAATTTCAATTTTTTTTTTAATAGTGGACCCCCGCAACCCACAACTAAGTTCCTATCTATAACGATAAAGCCTTTATTCTAATAAAATATTATAATTCTAATTCCTTTTATACGGTAAACATCTTGTCGGACCACAAAAAATTAAACAAAAAGACTTTATAATTTGTCTGTCTATTTTTTATTAATAAAAATATTGCCACCACAACCATGGAAATAAACAAACGTCCATTACACAAATGACAGATGATTCAAAAAGTTGAACGTTTTACTTTCATTACAGCAGCGATAGCTCAGGGGGGACTGTCGAGACGAAAGTCGAAAGTTTGAAACCAGCCCCAAGATGCACCTCTGACTTTTTTAAGTATATATTACTATATGCATATATCTGTTGCTTGTTTTAACGGTGAAGGCAACGTCCTGAGGAAACCTGGATAACTGAGAAGTCATAAGAATTTCGAAGGTATATGAAATCTGCCAACCCGCATTAGGCCAGCGTGGTGGACTAAGGCCTAACCCCTCTCATTCAGCATTAGTACGTGTATACTCGTAATACAGGGATAGTATTATTATTATATTTTAATGGCTGGTACAATTCCGGTGGCGACTGCTGCGATGCCAGGTGTCCATCCGTACGAGATTAATGACATCAACATGACCAATTCGACCTGAATTCAACTTGAACGAACCACTTAACGCACCAGAAATTATGCATTTAAATACTTACTTATCAAATCAACTACTGTTAATGAAATGGTAAAATAATTTCGTTTTAAGCAACTTGAAAAGTCGAGGTTTTCGTTTTTTATCCGTGTACGTCGATTTCTCCGCCAATTGTGGACTGGTTTTGTTGAGAAATCGTTCGATAGGGTTCAGCTACGATGTGGTCCCATATTAATTCGGTTAAGAACTGATGACGGAGTACGGAGTATAAAAATAAAACTCTTCAACTTATTATAGCCCACTCGTTCCAACTGTGTTATTGAATTGGTGTTTACTTAAACTTAAACGTACGGGATACGATTGCTGTGCTGCGGTCTCAGGTTCGATCCCAAGGTCAGGTAAAAGAGAAGAGATATAGATAGAGATGATTTGCTGATCCTATCCTAGTACCAGCAAATCTGATGGGAGGATACTTGTATCCGACCGGATAGCGACCACCGTACACTGGTGCTAAAACCTGCCATAGTGGCCCACCTCGTGTGGGTCGCGTTCCAGGGTCAGCCAGTGTATATCCGGTTCTCCCCAGGGGGCCTGCCCCCAGATCCTAACCCTTTTCCCATCCCTTTTTTCTTCCTCTCCCCGTTGGCCCTTTGGTAGGCCGGCATGATCTTGCCGACCTACGATGGACATATTGTTTATCGTTGGTCGACAGTATTCTTGGATTGCGCTACACTTACCATCAGGTGTAGCGTAGTCACTTTGCCAAGCCAGGATAAAAAAAAAAGATATAAGAGGTAAGAGATATAGGATTATTCTATCACAAATGCTCAGCATCAGTCCGGGATCTGGAATTGTGCTTGGTATGGCGATAGGCTCGTCCTCCGTCAAATCGTAGGACGCATATAGTTCGGCGAAATATGGGTGTAATTGTTACAACTCTGCCTTCGCGAGTTACAATTAGTGTGAATGCGTATGTATGTATGTTAAATGAACTCGCCGTATTGACCTCCCTCCTTTTTTAAAGTCGGTTAAAAATAGAAACAAATTACTTATTTGTGACTTTGTTAAAGAGAAGACAAAATACACAATACAAGTAAAAATAAATAGAAAACAATAAAAACTTTTAAACAAAAAATAAAAACCGATTCAATGACTTGAAAAGCAAAAAATAAAAGTAATAAATAAAAAATAATAATAAACAAACATTTTGAGAGGATTCTTTTGCAGTTTAATTTAAATAATTGAATGACCAGTTTAATGGTTAACGGTTGATATCACCAACTCTAAATTGTTGTTTATTTTTATTTTTATCTTTTTAGGTTTAGTCGGTTTTATTTTTTATTAACAAGTTAAATGTTTATATTATTGTTTTCTATTGTTTTCCCTTGTATTATGTATTTCGTCTGTTTAACAAAAAAATATATTTTTTCATTGTTTTTTCATTCTTCTTCCATTCCATCTACCTGCCCATTTCTCGCAGTGGGTACGATTAGTCGCGGTACGGGAATCGAACCCGCGGCCTCTTGCTTCACAGCCGGCTACTCGCCTACTGTGCAACGGAAGCTGTCGGGTTTATGGTCACTAAATGAATCCACGTGTTCCTACAATTAAAAACAACACGTATGCTGTGTATTACTGATTAACATGCAAATAGTCGACTGCCTACACATTTCCTGCACTCCGTCTTAGATTACTTACGTATCAATTTAGATGGGAAACACAAAAAATATATACGTGTCGAATTAAGAACCAGCTTTCCAGCACCTGTTCCGTTTTTTCATCGAATAAAACCTCAATGAATATGTGAACAACATTAAATTATATTTCTAGTTTGAACCTATGATAGGTACTTAACATCTTATGTCTCCGGGTGACGAGTGCAGTTCAGTGCTATGCAGTGCTTTGTAATTCAAAGTTCTGTGTGTGGTGGGCAAGCGTGGCGCTTACCATGAGGCGAGCGCCTTGCTCGTCTCGTCATTTCATCAAATAAAAAAAAACTATCCACTTTTCCTTCAAATTAATTTCAAACATCCTAAATGTGGTAGAGCCACGCTGTTAACAGTTTGTATACAGCATAAATGCGCGGACTCGACAGGGTTGTTGCCAGAGTCTCATAGAAAACAGACGTAAAAGTGCAGCTTACTGTTGTGTTTCGTATGCTGACGGAGACATCCGGAGGCCCAAATCCCTCCTCCTATTCCCAATCCCTTAATTTTATTAACGTCAGCAAGGCAAAATAAAACTTATTTAAACGGATTTTATCGCGGCTTTTTATTTAGTTTTGGTCCCGACGTTTTGAAGGCACTTCCCTTCTTGGATTTGGATGAAAATACCATCCTTAATAAAACTGGTGCGAAGCTTTAAACCAAAAACATAAGCTTCCCAGATTAGGATGCGGAGTAAAAATTTTGAACTGTGTTTTGTTTGTCCTAACACGGTCTGACTAACTACACTGAACCTGATGGTATGTACAGTGCAGTCCAAACATAATGTCGACTCTAAGAAACATTGAGTCATTCAACGGTCAGCGGAATTATGCTGGCTTAAAGCTAGTGGATATCGACTGGCTAATCCCCAAACGCGACTCGCCTGAACGAGCTACGATGGCGGGTTTTCCACCAAGTGTACGGTAGTCGCTATCCAGTCGGGTACAAAAATATCAGGTACCCTCCCACCAGCATAATTATGATGATCATGTCTGTTAAATTAATATAAACTTTTCCCACAAGTAGACGACGTGGACATGCAGCTACGCCGTAGGATTCGACTACGCGTCGGCGTGCGCGCGGCCCAACCGCGTGAACCGCGCTCGATCCGTGCCCAGCCCGCCCTGCGACCTCACCAAGCAGAACTACTGCGTCACTCCCGGGGAGGGGTACCCGTGGAACGCTATCAGGAGATTTGTTAGGGAGAACCAGGTGAGGGGTATTTGCTGCATAACTTAATATGTAATTTTAATCTATTTTTCATTAACAATAAACCGGGGTATGGTTGATAACTCACAGCACATAAAATGGAACCAATAACGTCTTAGAATATATAAGTTGAAGCTTAAATTATTATGTTTGGAAGTGTCAAACATTGGAATAAAACAAATGGAAAATTTTGATACGCAAACATCGTACTGTGGAGTAATCAATGTCCCTCCTTTTATTTAAAATTTCTCCTATCCGCCTTCACAAAATTAAGCTCAAATTGTCTTAAGTCAATTAATTTGATCTTGCTTCGTTATCTCTGTTTCAGGGTTTAATGAGAAGAATGTATGGAGAAGAACGTCACATATCCATATTAAAGTCTGAGTTAGAAAACTACATAGAAGATGATGACGATGAAGACGATGATAGAACTTCGGACATCGCTGAAGATATCATAAAAACTAAAATGATGTACACAAAAATAAGCCACGGGCGTGCCATGAAAGATCGTCCGCATTTCAGACCAATACAGAATGAGAAGAACAAAAAGGTTGACAATGATACTCTGAAAGTAAAACCACTGGAATCTGTTAATAATGAAACAAAAGGAACCAGCAACAGCGACAATGGAACAGAAGTAGTAAGCAATGAGACAGTCAACGAAGATAATGGTATATCATACAAAACTAAATTAGAAAGTATTGCAAACATAGAAATTAACAATTTGGATCCAGACGTAATCACTCTAGAGGCGGTTATAAAACAAAGCATAGAAACAAACAGCATTTATCCGAAATCCTCTGTTAATAAAGTGGAAGCGATTGATGATAAAAATAATACTAAATCGGATAAAAATGCAACAGAAAGTTTAGACAATATTAATGTTACTGAAACGACCACCAGTGACTTTGACGACATTACAACAGAATCGAGTAAAGAGGCATGGAAACCGATGGGTCTTGATACATCAACTCTGCCTCCAACGCTGCTATTTTCTGAGCATGAGAAGATTAAATTAGATAGGATAGACTTCAAGGTTAATGACAAAAAAGAACCAGAATTTCACTTGAAGCCACAACAGCACCAAGACACTACGAGGCCGTCGGTTATAAAGCTGCGCGGAGCGTAAGTTCGTTTTAAATATTTGGGTATTTTCATAATACACACCCAAGATTTCCCAGTCGTTGGCGGATATAGGAATGGTGATGATTACTTACCCTCAATGACTCACTTGTTTTGTTTGCTCTTATGTTGTGTAAAACATGCATGCCTGATGCCTCGTAATAAACACCTACGTTATAATAAAGGATAATAAATATTATTTTACGTATAACTTTTCAACACCTTAGTTATAAGTAATCGCTGGAAATTTAACTGTCTGGAATATTAAAAGTAAATAACTTACAAATTCATTTCAGAAACGCATGTGAGACGAAAGAGTCGCTGGAGGCCCCGTTTTGGGCGAACAGTACGCGAGGGGAGGTTCTAGCGCTGTTGAACCTGTACCCTTACGAGCAGTACATACACCTGGAGACTTGCGTGCATGAACGGAAGCAAATGTATTGCAGGGAGGGATGTAGGTAAGTGTGGATATTTTGGCATGGAAAACATTATCATAAACCGTTTCGTTCTTTGATGTGGTACAGGTGGTATCGTGCATGAATGGTTCACAGCAATGAGTAAAATAATAGCGAACGCCCTACCAATTATGAATCCAAGATCTTAATAAACTTTTATGATTTCAGCTGCGTTCTTAATACCAATGGCTACATTTGTTTATCTTCTTAAGCTCTCTACCACAACAATATTTAATTATCTTCGAAAATACCTTACAACAAAATCGTTGTATCAAGCATTACTAAAAGTACTCGATGATCTCAATTGATTATACACAACTTATAAAATCTTACAAACTGAAAATGTATGCTATTTTCAATTTATAGATGTGAGCAGCAATACCGTCTCCATCGCCTCCTCGCGTACGACCCTCACAACGCGTGCCGCGGAATATTCGCTGACTGGTTCAGATTCCCGGCCTGCTGCGTTTGCAAATGCTACGATGTTCCCGTAGAGTTTCGGGCGAGGTCTCCCAGGATCCTGCATCCCCAGTATGATGAGGAAGTGAAGCGGGTGATATACGAGGACGTGGCTAGAGACTGGTACTCCATGTCCGTGGATGAAGATGATTTGCTATGAGGTGAGATATATTTGGTGATTATTGGTTATGGGTTTAGATATCTACTCGAAAATTATCTAGACCGCTGTCTTTGTATTTCGGTAGGAAGTGAACTTAGTATCAACATCATCAGCCACAAGACGTCCACTGCTGAACATAGGCCTCCCCCAAAGATTTCCGACCTGTTGGAAGCGGCCTGCATCCAGCGACTTCCGGCAACCTTTATCAATTTAGTATCGTATAATATGCAAAATAATGATCGCGCATCGGCTACCGGTCGATAGCGATTGATCGGCTAGTCTATGGGCCACCGGTTGATCGCAACACGGCTAAGAATAATTCCTAAAACTTCACAGCAACAATTTCATTTGGCCGCCATGTTCTATGAAATAAAGTGTCCACAAATAATATTAAATATTATAATAGTCTAAATTCTATTTTTCCAGTATTTTGTTTAAAGTTGATAACCTTATAACTATTTTATTCCTTTCAGATGCCGTAGACAAAAAAAAATAAAACATACATAGAAGAAAAATATATTTAAGTTCCCACCTGTAATTAATCGTACGTTTTAACAGTAACAACACCAAAAACATCGTTTTGAGGGTCCTCTACCCTTAAGGGTTGAGAGCGCCTAAAGCGTTCGCCCGAAAGTCCGGTGAAGCTGTAGAAAGCCGACTCTCGTCAGAAAAAAAGGTCCTCTACCCTCAGTAGATAATAAAAACCTTGGGGTAAAGTCAAAGATTTTGGACTTTGATGTGATTTTTAATAAGACCATAAAAATGAAATTATATTCTATAGTCAATCCTTAAAAAGTAATGTTAAAAAATCACTTTATATTATGTGTTGTTACTGTTGATAAATTTAATTATTGTGCCCATAACACTTTATTTATTTATTACCCTAAATTAAATCACTTGTGACCTGTCCTGTCCATTTGTAGGAACACATAGATTTGATTAATTTTGTTACATATTTAAATGTTAATTTTATTAATGCATTCTATTAGTAAATCATAAATTGTAAATAAATGGATCGTTGTATATTATTAACTAATAATAAGTACTTAATGTAGAATCATCAATATTTAAAATTTTAATTTAAGGCTAGTGAAAATTGTGTAAAATATTTTATATATCCTATTTAACAAACTAATATGTACTACTGTTAAAATATTATTGTTCTTTAAATTATAATAAATACAGTTTTTACATTACAAATTGTTTAATTATCACATGTTGTGGATTTTTTTAAAATATATAACATTATATTCAAATACGACAAAGCCAAGCAGAAAGAATAACTTAATAAGTAATTCTTCAACATCACCCAGCGACAGTGAGGAATGAGAACTCAGCTTCGATCCTCATGCCTCAGGTGAGGCAATCAACATTTGTGTTTTCGATTTCAACTAAACTCTCTTGTATTTTGATAAGTAAATAATCTAGGGGTTCGCCAGTATTGTAGTTTGTACCATTGAGAGTTTTTTTTTTACTGTCCCTGTATTATACATGTCCCACTGCTGGGCACGGGCCTCCTCTACTGAATGAGAGGGTTTAGGCCTTAGTCCACGACGCTGGCCTAATGCTGGTTGGCAGACTTCACATACCTTCGAAAAATCTTATCTATTTCTCAGGTATGTAGGTTTCCTCACGATGTTTCCTTCACCGTTAAACCGTTGGGTGTTGGCGCACTAGGTGTGCAACTTTTGCCTATCCCGGTTATACGGTTATACGGCTCTAAGCTTATTTAAACACCTATTTACATATTCTTTTACCGATTGGCCTAAGGAGGGTAAGAGAGAAAGAAAATGTGTTTAATACGATGTCTCATAAATATCTTTTATGCGGTACTATTCCTATTTCCCGCCAACAAGAATGTCATTCGTTTAGATCAGAGGTACCCAGACTTTTTTTTATCATAGACCACTTTCTTCTTCACTTTCTTTACTTCAAACTCGACAAAAAATGGGAAGATTAGATCTAAATATGGAAATTTGCGTTGTTTTACAAGTAACAATCGCTGTAGTTCTTCACTATAGAAAGCAGATAAATTTTCGTGGTTCCCCCGCTTACGAATTGTGAACCCCCATTTTTTTGCCATGCCAACGTAGACCCCCGTTGAATCTCCCGTGGACTCCTGGGGGTCCACCTGGACCACATTGGGATAGATGTAAATAACAGACTGCATGGCTGGTGCATGACTATTACGTTGATCTACATACTAATAAATTCATTTCATAAGAATCACCTCAGTGATCTAATGGCAGCGTACCAAGGCTGAGAACTGTGTGGTCTTGGATTCAATTCCGAGGTCGGGCAATCACAATTTATTTGAGATTTTAATTAAAAAATACACACATTACCCGCCCGGAAATTTGAGCCCGGTAGGATAATAGACTCGTCCCTTATTACATCATGCTAAGGAAATAAGCGCGACGAAAGGCCTAGTTGCTCTTCTGCATCTTCCTAAAAGCGTTGCTCACGCCTCACGTGCCCAATAAGTCTTTATTTAAAGTTCCAACCTTCCTTTAAACGTAACCGTACACGCTCCATCTTGCCTGCGCGCACACTTGTAAAGGTAATTGTGTAGTGAATACAGTTTCATCTTATATCATGGACCGTGATGCTTTACGCACGCTCTTGCAATATACAGATTTAGGCGAAGACAAAACAATGAGTGTAGATAGATGGGACTTTAATCGATAAAGATATCGAAATTCAATTTAAAAATTAAATGTCAACGATTATCATTATCATCATCATCATTAATATAATCATGGTCTAAGATCCCGGGGAACATTGACCTTCACCCATCTGTTTACCGGATGAAAATAATATTTTAGGATATAAAATGTGTGGCTGAACACATACCAATAGGGTTGTTTAAAAAAATATGATCAAGGATATGTTTTACGAATTTAAAAAAAAAAGATATTATTTCACTGACTTGCTCACCAAATAAATTAACCTTCAATGCAAACCTACAATGCCTGCAAAAGCTAGGAGCTGGATGAGCGCAATGACCCCTTTTTAGTAACCTGTTTGCACACGGAAACCAGGTAGTAGTGGCCAGAAAAAAGTAGGCAACCTATCTTTTGCAGGTAGTATACATTGTATACTTTTCATTGAAGGTTCATTTTTGAAGTGATAACTTCTTATGGGAGGGTGAACCGAAACGTTCCGTAACGCGAGCGGTGGCGAGCGGAAGGTTCCAGAATATTCGAGAACCTTCCGTGAGACGTCACGCGGGCCAGTTGACCAGCCAGCACTAGCCGACTTCCCTGGAACTTCGATAATTTCGAAGTCCCAGGTGGCGTCACACAGTGACCAGTCAGATTGGACCGGACTTTGACCGGACTTTCACAGGACTTTGACACGATTTTGACCGGACTGTGTTCGTTTTTTTTATGGCCAATAGACATGTTACCGTAATTCTGTTTTTGATATTAAATTGACGATATTTTACTTATTTTATAATTTGGAAAAAGAAAGTACCAGGTTCGCATAAACACGAAAAGAGTAGAATGCCCATTTTTCCTGGTGAGTAGCCCTAATTAATAAACAAATGACAATTTGGACAAAGAAAAACTTTTTAGATTTTTTCTTATTTGGAACATGTAGCCGTAAAAAGTACTAGGCTCGCATAAACGCGAAGAGAGTAGAATGTACTTTTATCATGTCGAGTGGACATGTTGCCGTAATTTTGTATTCTCGTATTTTTTTTGGTAAGCAAGTCAAGGAAATAAAAAAAAAATATTATATTCATCCGGTAAACAGATGGGTGAAGGTCAAGGTTCCCCGGGATCTTGTACTATCAATAATATTGTGAAAAAATATTAAATCAAGGCTAGGACCAGCGTTGCCACTTTGGTGATTTTATCACTAGATTTAGTGAATTTTTGGAGTACGATAGTGATATTTATTGATTCTCGGAAAATTTAGAAAATACATATTGGCAACACTCTCTTAAGCTGTCTATGAACTCCCCAGCTTAAGTGAAAAATGGCACTATTGACTAGTTTATTTGTCTCTGCTATTGACTATGCTTTTCCTACACAAGCAAAACGTAATTCGACGTTTTAGTTTGGTTATCCAAACCTATATCGGGGAATCCCCGGCTATTGATGTGCATTTGCTTCGTTCTATTTGCAATAGAGTATTGATGCCAACGTCCGCAACAGCTGACAAAGATTATTTGTCCATTCAAATAGAAGCCCACTTGAATCCGGTACCACATTTAGGATATCTATTTGAATCACAGGTACAAAAGACCTCTTTACCCAATGATGCAATTATTGCACTCAGAAAAAGTTGTATTAATTTCATTGTTAAATTAGGAAAAGAAATACAGCAAACACTTCCTTCAAACTACACTATTTTGGAGAAAATATGTCTATTGAGTGTGAAAAATACTCTTCGCCAGGGCTAATAGCTGTAAAAACCCTCAATCACATTCTTTTTAAAAGACATCAGTTGAAGATAATGAAGGAAAACTGACAACAGTTATGAGCTCCCGGCTAATGTTATTACTGCTATTGAAAGCAGTTCTAAATACTCTTTGAAAATTAAATAAGTCTGACAAAACTGATGATCCATCTCAGCCTTCGTCGGCCTCAGCCGTAAGTTATGCGATTCCAAATCAAGATGATGAAGAAATACCAGTAAAAGTATTTGATGTTGATTTATAGCTATTCGATATTGTGCTTATTTTTGTTAATTATTTTCGCAATTACATTGTTTTGTAATACCTACCGTGTAATTTCATTTTGAACTATTTAGTGAATTGTAGTGATTTTTTTAATTAAAAATATCCCGAAATCTTGGTAGTTTTGAGACCAAACCTAGTGATAATTTTTTCTGCAAGGTGGCATCACTGGTCACGAAATAAATTAAAAAAGTCAATTGTCAAAAGCAACGAACGAACGACGCTCAGTGTTGACTTCAAAAATAATCTTTGAATTTGTTGATTCAATAGCCACAGACACGTGTGTAAATAATCATTAATGTTTCATTAAATTTGTGTTCGTCAAGAATTTACTAAAAATGGCTGGGAGAGGTAAAAAGGCTGGTGGGAAGAAAATGGCGAACGGGTATAAAATGCCCGCGCCTATTCCTGTTGGGGAGGTGATAAACGATACTTTAAATAAAAAGAAATGGAAAATAGGGCCTTCCATTGGGGTCGGAGGATTCGGGGAGATATATTCGGCAGCTGCAGGCAGCCCTAAAAAAGGAACCAATAAATATCCTTACGTCGTAAAAATTGTAAGTCGCAATGCATTTTTCTAATATATTAACTCAAATTTATAACATAGGACCTTGGTTTGATTTTATCTTGATTATATTTCGAGGTAAGGCATCTACCTAGGTAAGCTGTGTAAATTGTATATTACAATTTGAAAAGTTTTTTAGTTATTATAGTTCGTTTTGCAAAACAATTGAAATAGGGCCAACAAAGTTTTCAAACGACACTTTATATTTAGAGTGACGACGACAAATGGCTCGTTAAAAATATATAGATAAAATTCTAGCAGCTGTTGCTTTATAAATTGAAATTGAGTTGCTTTAGACCAGGACTTCCGAACTATTTTGGGCAAGAGACCCCTTTACCAAAATTAACTGATATACAGCCATATAACTCATATGTAGCTCCATAGCAAATTTATTAAAAAAAAAAAAACTTTAAATCTCTAGTTTTATTTCCTATTGATACAAAATATTTACCAATTTAAAAACATTGTGGTTTTTGTTTATGTCAACCTCTGGCAAACTGATTTTGACTCGGAATGGGTTGATATCAACCACTTTGGGAATCCCTGCTTACGAGCCACTTGCATAACAAGTTTTGTGTACAGCATGAATGGGCCAGCTCAACTAGATCATTGTCACTGTCTCACAGAAAACCAACGTTTGCTGCTGCATTTCATAAAGTGAGATATCAGCATAGCGCCCATGATTCTTTTGGTATTGTGAGGGTACATGGGCGGTGGAGATCACTTACCATCAGGTGACCCACTAGCTTGTTTGTCGGCCAATGCTATAAAAAAAATAGAAAGCCATTCACGAAATGAGAGGCCATGGGTACAAGCTGGTAGGTTTTTCGTATGTTAGAAGCCGTCTGGGTTGGTCCCACCACTTTGTCTGTTTCTGCCGCCAAGCAACAGTGTGAAAGCACTGTTGTGTTTCGGTTTGAAGAACATTAAAGCCACACAACACAGTTACCAAGTACAATGTTTGTAAAACCCTAGTGTTATGGATTTGGTCCGGAGTCCCTCGGCCAGGCTTAGTTAATATTCATATAATTTAACAGTCATATTGTCCTACAAATAAAATAATAAATTTTTGAGTATCATCAAATCGAAATATTCTATCCTTGCTACCACTGTTAGCTACCACAATAGAGAATTTTCGCATAGGGAATTGTTGGGCGTCTCATCGAAACGAAGTTACTCACGGAAAATTAGCTTAATAGTAATCAAGTGGATCAGCTGGCCGAGGGACTCCGGACCAATTAGGTCAAATCCCTTAAAAATGTTTTTGAACTTTCAGGAGCCACATGAAAATGGGCCGTTATTTGTAGAAAAACATTTCTACATTAAAAATGCTAACAAAGATGATAGTGAGTTATTTTTATTATATATTTACCACTTAACATACTAAAGAAACACCCCATACCTTACACCGTGTCTTCTTTTTGTTGGCATAGCATTGGTTATATATCTAACAATAACACGACCTCAGGAGAAGAATAGAAGCAAGAGAAGTTCTTCTAAAACTTATTATAAATCCACGATAACGAAATTGTTCTTTTCACAGTTACAAAGTACATGCAGAGTAAGCGATTATCAAGTCTCGGCATGCCTACATACTTCGGAAACGGATCACACGACTTTAAAGGGGAGAAATACAGATACCTGGTGCTGGAGAGGTACGGTAAGGATCTGTGGACACTGTTCAAGGAGTGCGACAGGTCATTCCCACCCACAACCGTCTTCCTGTTAGGATTGCAAATGGTGAGTTTAAATTTATACTCAGTACCAGCTTTTGATCATGTCTCTTGTTAGATAATGTTTTTTTTTTATTTCGCTCCATAACAATATAATCAAGCAGCGATAGCTCAGCGGGGAGTGGTATGGACTGTCGAGACGAAAGTCGCAGGTTCGAAACCAGCCCCAAGAGCATACACCAGTGACTTTTCTAAGTTTCGTGTACATTAATTATTAATTTTCGCTTGTTTTAACGGTGAAGGCAACATCATGAGGATTTCGAAGGTATGTGAAGTCTACCAACCCGCATTAGGCCAGCGTGGTGGACTAAAGCCTAATACCTCTCATTCAGTAGAGGACGCCCGTGCCCAGCAGTGGGATGTATATAAAACGGGGCTAGTATTATTATTATTATTATGGCCCCATACTTCTTTATCTTTTTAGTGTATAGCACTGAAAGATAATGTGAGTTCCTTATATCCGCGTACTGACTAACCGTGTAGCCTCGCGAGGCTGCCTCTATCTGAAATTTTATCGCAAAAGGTCGCCACGCATGGCCATGCATAGTCAAATTGTTTGCGTATTTTTAATTACGCTCGTGTTCTATAACACCAGCAATCGAAGCAAAACACATACGTTGTGATTACACGAGCCATTCGTTGCAAGGCGCCTTTGGCAACGCCAAAAACCGATAACGTCGGGTCGAGCCAGGCAGCGAACGCCTTTTTCTGACCAACCGAGCATTTGATGGCGAGCGATCGTTCAGCCAGTGCACGGCTAATGGTGATAGGATTTTTAAATTCAGTTCTATAGTGTCATAGAATAAGATCTTAAATCATATAATGCCCACTAATTTCACTGGCTTCAATGTCCTTCAAACCCTAACACAACAGTGCTTACACACTGTTGTTTGGTGGCGGAAATAGACAAAGCGGTGGTACCAACCCAGTCGGCCACTTGCATACAAGGGATGTACCACCTTGTAAAATTAATGAGACTTTATGATAAAACAATCCTGTTCTTAATGTAATAATATATCTATTTGCTGTCATTTGTAAATTATGCTTAATTATCGACAATTATTTAATTACTGTTGGTCATTTCATTAACTTGTTTACTTTGGTTTAATAGAAAAAACAACAAACAGCTAACAACATCGTTCAATTATTATTATTCACGGGTTCAGAGATAAAACCGACGCCACTGTCGAGTGTCATGTACATAGTCGATCGTGTATAATTTTTTCTTCCACCTGCCCTCGTCCCACTCGCAGTGGGGTCGGCGTAACATGCGTTTTAACACATGTTACATAAATATTTGGCTTGTAGTTTCTTACGACCGACCGCCTGCCTGACTTCAACCTCTCTGGGGAGAAAACACCCAGACCCGAAACAAATATTTGTGGACCACACAAACATTTCTTCACAGCCTGCTTCTCGTCCACTGTCCCCTTGGGGGCTGTCAATGGTATACTATAAATAATAATAAAAATAAATAAGTACAGCGAAGGTATTCACAGGACATAACATCATATCAACTGGGCGTATCTTGGACCGGAGTTTTTGAAGTGATAACTTCTTATGGGAGGGTAATACGCTTTGTAATGGTGCTGCCACACCGATGTTATAAAATGTTTACAAACATTTTCTAACATTGAATCTAACATTTTATAACATTTCTTAACATTTTATAACATTTATTAACATTTTCTAACATTTCTGAACATTCTTCTTTGACGGCTTCTTTGACGGCGCCGCTCTCAAAAGTACCGCCGCCTGCGGTTATAAAATGTTAAGAAACGTTACAAATTGTTACAAATTGTTAAGAAATGTTTACTAAATGATGCTGCCACACCGGTGTTATAAAATGTTATATAACATTTCCTAACACCGGTGTGGCAGCACCATAACGTAACGCGTTACGGCGCCACACTGTCTGGCTTCCCTTTCTCTCACGCATACGGCAGCAGTAGGCAGGGTCCTCCTCTCTCACTTTAACCCACATTAAATTAAGTTATCACTTTTGTCGAGCGTGCACGTTTTTTTTATAAAAGATGGGGGCAAACGGGCAAGCGGGTCATCTGATGATAAATGGTCACCGCCGCCCATGAACGCCATCACACCAGAGAAATGTACTGACACTACCCATGGTATATGTGTCTGTAATTGAAATCGTTTTCTGGCAACTGAAAATTCCCATCCGTGTCTTAAAAAAATTATCCAAATAAATTATTATTAAATGTACAGAAACATTTAGGTAATGCGGGAAAATTTATGCTATGGTAAATCTATCGGTACATAAATATGTCAAACCTTATCGTCCTTACGTTGTAAGAGCTAAATAAAACAACATAGGTTTTACGTGAAATATTTCCGCCCGTGTCTGTAATTACATCAATAATTTCTCAAGGCTCTCTATACAACGCGTTACAGAAAGGTATTATATTTAAGGGTCGTTTTATACACCCGATGTTGACTGTTTATGAATCAAATCTAGAGCTAGACATATAAAAATTTCGCTCTAATCTTAATATTGTATTTATACGATCGATAAAGTCGATCACATCCCTATAAATAGGTGAAGTGCGTGAGCGAGAATAACAATGCCAGAGTGAAATAAAAACTCAGGCTGTTTATCTTTTGATGTTGACCAAAGTAGAAAGTCGAATTTCGAAATGTTACTCATCTGATAAAAAAGGAAACTCTTGATTTATGTTCTATCAATGCAATTGGATGGCACTATGGAGGGTGAAATACTTGTATCATACACAAAACATTGCTTGAATTTGACCACATCTTTCTGTAACACGTTGTATAAACCATCTGTTTTAGAAATTACAGGCACGGACATCATCCTGGTGTCAATAGCTGTACCGATCTGTGACATGACATATGATTAACAATATCTGTAAACTTTATTGAACACTCAACGGCATATCGTTTCAGCTAGACGTGCTCGAATACATACACAGTCGAGATTACGTCCACGCGGATATTAAAGGCGCAAACATCCTCATGGGCTTGAAGAAAGACACCGAAAACCAGGCGTACCTGGTGGACTTTGGGCTGGCTTCCCGAGTGACCGACAAGGAGTTCAAACCAGACCCCAAGTGTGCGCACAACGGGACCATTGAGTACACTAGCAGGGACGCACATTTGGGAGGTAAGTGACGCCCGGTTTCTGAAAGGATGATCGATGTAAACATTAAGGCTGGGTAGCACCGTAATAGCAGTTATAGTTAAGGTTTATGTCAAATTTGACGATAACAGTAACGCTGACTTTAACATTGCGCCCATGATACCGACCAAAAACTATTCCGATTTCATGTAAGTACTTTAAAATAAATAATTTTAGTGCCAACGATGCGGGGTGATCTAGAAATCCTCGGGTACAACATGCTGCAGTGGATAGTCGGGGAGCTGCCGTGGGAGAAATCACTGAAGGAACCAAAGACTGTGCAGAGCATGAAGGAGAACTTCATGAAGAACGTCAAAACGAACATTACCAAACAATACAGCAATGTACCTAGTGAGTGCACATAATAATTTACATGTTAACAATAATTATACAAAACAACTTACAAGGAAAATAAGGGTTGCAGTAAGCAGAAGCGATGCTTTGGTTAACCACAATGTAGAAATACATTTTGAATAATATGTAATAGTGAATAAATAAATAAATACACCCAACAGTGACACATAGTCCTGACCCGACAGTAAAATACGAGTCTTATGTCGTGGGTATCAGGAACTTCGAGAGACTTTCGGTCTCACAACACCCAGACCCCGAAACAAATATTTGTGAATCATACATTTGTCTTTGTGCGGGGATCGAACCCGCAGCCTCTCGCTTCACAGCCGCCTACACGCCCGCTACGCCACGGAGGTTGTAACATTTTCAATTAGTAAATTTTCTATAATCCATGGTAGACCACAACACTTGCGAAGTTTTAATGTGTCTTGTTAATGTTCCACTTTCTCGTTATAGCCGGAAGCTGCGGTATATGCATATGCGTGAAACCGCAGCTCCAGCATGAGTCAATTTTTGTAAGAATCAAAGTGGTCTGAGGTCTGGTCCTTCAGACGTCGATAGACTTTGCTGACCTTAAAGGAAAGGGATGGTGAGAATTTTGGGTTTCCGGATATCTCACTCACTGTACGAAAAGCTGCTATTTCACGTTATTTTTGGGTCGAGTCGTCCAATTTATACTGTAGACAATATTGTCTACAGCGTGGCTCTACAAGTTACATTAACTTATTTGAAATATAAAAATTATATTTTTTTCAGATGCTTTAATCCAATTCTTCGAATACATAAACACATTAAAACCAAAGGATGTACCAGACTACACGAAATGTCGACAAATATTCGAGAGCTATCTCAAAGCTGAGGGCAAGACGCGACAGAGTAAATTAGAATTCACACAGAGCAAAAAGACGAAGACTGTTGAAAATACAGACGTTAAGGATACAGACGAAGAACCAGAGCCAAAGAACTTGCCCAAGAAAGTCGATGTTAAAAAACGTGGCAGACGGCCCAAAGCCAAGAGTCCTGAGAGGGACAACTGCGAAAACGAACAACCCACCGATACCGCGGACTCTGTCAAAACGAAAAAACGCAAGTCTTCAGAACCGGCGGTCGTTGTCAATGTGAAGAAAACCAAAATGACTCTCAGATCAACTCCACCAGTGAAGAAAAACCACGCGAATACAGCGACGCAGACGTCCTTGGAGAAACGCAAGCGGACTCCACGGCAAGTGTCCTTTGAACTCCCTACGGAAGGTAAAGACACCAGTCAGGAGGTCAACTCTAGTGGAGACATTTTTGATGACTCGTTTGAAATTGAAGAAAGAAAGGTCAGGAGGCGAAGGAAACTTTTGACGACGGAGGAGGTGATAGTTAAGAAAGTTGTTAGAAAGAAGACGACTGCAAGGAAAAAGATTTTGAAGGACGCTCCCGCGACAGCCAACGGAACATCGCCCGAGTAGGTGTTTTAGTGATTGCTCAATGCTCGTATCGTAGAAGAAAGTGTACACAATTAAATGTTTATAAATTGATTGAAAACCAAATGTCGAATTAAAAATAGAATCGTCATCTCGACTTTGAAGCAGTTTTGTTAACATGATGTAGTTTAAAAAACACAAAATAACTGGTCGGGGCTGATGTAATCACGAGTTGTATCGTGGATTTGTTTCCAGAAATGAAGTCCGACCACAAAAATCTCGGGTTCCATCCCTGGGTCGCGTAAAAGTGGTATTGGGTTTTTCTTTTACGAATTGCATAGTATCAGCCCAGAGTCTGGAATTGTGCCCGGTATGGCGAAAGGCTCCTCCCTTATTACATGGGATGGAGATACGGTCGGCGAAATTATTACAAAACATGAATCTAACTAGGTTTATATCAACAAATTAGGTTACCATAGCAATTTGTAGATATAAACCAAGTTTAAAGTTAGCCACCGTTTTGTAATAAGCCCTAAGAGTCATATTTTAAAAGCAAATAAATTTCTGTCCATTTTTGTATTGACAGATATTAATAATTATTAGCTACAATTTAATGTGTCTTTTCTTATTACGATACGAGGAACAAGACCACGTAGTACCTATTTGTGTAGTTTATTTGTAAACATTGAAGTATGGACACGGGGTGTTAGTTGTTAGTTGGTTGTTTGGTACAAAAACTTAAAATGTTAGACCTAGATTAGTTTCCAACAATATTTTTTTCTATCATTTCACTGTGCGTTACAAGTTTACGATCGGTTTTAACACTCACTTACCTATACCGGTGCCATTTATGTTAAGTTCATTTATACAAATCATTTTTCTTACGAATAATTTATTACTGTGTCCCAAAACATTTTTTCGAATACATATGATTTATCAATATTTAAGACTAGGATGATTATTTTCGAATGCTGAGTGCTGACGTTGACGTCAATATAGGGTAGTTCCCTCTGTTGAATTTTATACATTATTTTATTAGCAACCGAAAATTATGTATACGAAAAAGAAACTCTTGTTAAAATAATCAAAATTGAGCATGCAATTATGATTGCGCGCGTAGTGACAGCTCACTGTCTCGCTCACACTCGTGCACCGTGATGGCCATAACGCACGGTGACGTCAAGGTTTGCGTCGTCTGTCATTTGACGAGGACCCCTTCCATCAGAATTAAATTGTTTCTTGCTTATTTATTTTTGGGATGGCTTTATACCATTATTTCTTGAATAGGTTTTGAGTAACTTATTTATTTTAACAATAAGACAATTGGTGAACTACCACTCAATTATAAATTTACGAAAATAATATCAAAATCATATAAATATCCTTTGTTGTATTAAAATTTAAATTATTCACTTCGGTAATCTTCGGATATTACAAATACCAAAATACAGACGTGTTACAATGATCTGTCAATATATACTAATTTATCTTTTGAGTAACTGACGGGTCCCAGACGTCTCAGCATATATATTCGTATTAATTAGTCAAAACGAACCATGTCGAAGTGCTTAATTTAAATTAAAGAAAGACACCTTTATTACCAACAACATGAAAATTCAATTCAAATTCATGAAACAAATTCTAGTACCGTACTGAAATTAATGCTTTTTGGGACACATCTGCTTGTACCTGGTATAGACCAATGTCTCATAAATCTTTGCTAGTTCTTATGAAATATTGGCCTATTAAAAAAATTTGCTTGTTTTAATATTGAAGTCTTATAATCCACCGATACAGTGCCAGTTAACACTCCACCAATATTAACCAATAGTTTTCTATTTAGTTATACTGTTATGTTCAAATCGAGAATTGTGTAGTATATTTTTAACGCATCCCGAAAATGATTTAATAAATTGGGAATTTAAGATTTATTGATCATAATTGTATGTAGTTATGCAAAAAGAATCCATCCCACAGCAAGGTCAAATGGAGATACTGATTTTGTTTTATTACATTCAATAATATAAAGTAATTTAATCTCGTAGTTTTTTTGAAAAACCGGGCATGAAACATGTGCCATGTACGATTTAGCAAAAAAATATGGTATTAATATCAATTTAAATTAATGAGTAACACCACCCACCCCATAGTCCTAGTAGTTAACTTAGTGTGGGGTCAGGGCTATGTGTGTGACTGTTGGGTGTATTTATTATTATTTATTCATCATTGTTATTTAATGATACTGAATTGTCTGCTGCACAGTTATCGATCTGCACTTTTCATTTCGCTATTAATACATGTAATGTAAGTAACTATTACCTTGTAATAACCGTTATACATATTTAGAAATAAATTCTCCTTAGCAACGTTAGAACATTTTTGTACATACAATAATTAGTTATGTCGTAATATTTATAATCGGCAATCGATAGTGGCTGCAGTGTATTTAATCGATATGAAAAAAGTAAGTTCTTAATTAAATGATGTTTTTGGTTTTTCATGTATGTACGTCATTTTAAATCGAAATCTTGGGAATTCTTGTTGAATTATATTTTTTTTAATATCATAATATTAATATCGATACTGTCAATTTGTTAAATCGATATGAATGCATATGTTTATGTGGCTTGTACAGGCTGTCCAATTTGTGGAAATTTTAGATTTTTACCAAGACGTTCTAAAATAATTGCTTAGATTGAATTTCATTTCAATATTGGAATATACCAATTCTGTAGATTCCCCCGTTTTATTTGTAAGAAGTGCATTTCTTCCGTATTTTGGGCAGCTTGTAAACCATCGAAAATTGATTTGTCTGTATAAATGTTTCGCTGCGTGACTGTTGACAGCGCCTTGTTAGCGAATTGTGTACGTCATTTTTATCCATAATTCAATTTTAAAATAAACAGTATTTTATGATTTATTTCTATGTTTTTTCTGTAACATCCACCACTGTTAAGGGACTTTTTCACTGGCCTAGGTTTTAGGCATACCAGAGAAATCAAATATAAACGATCCGAGGAATAAATGAAAGCAATAATTGCGCAAATCCAAAGCTTTTATTTCCATTCTCTTTTATTTACAATATAATATGAAAGTAAACAAAATGTAACGTACCAAAAACATTTAAATTTAGTTGGAAGGTGTCGCCGCCAGCGGGCGGTGCATACGTTGCAGTCGCGGCGGCCCTTACAAAAGCTACACATTAGTCTATTATCTAGAGCGCAGTGACGTCACGTAACGTACCCACATTGTGATATGGCGCCATTACTCTATACTCTATCGTCTATGGTCTATATAGTCTATACCCGCACTACACTACGGGCCACTCGCTACTCGCACTGGGTCTAGCTTCACTCGACAATTATCTAATGGCAGTAACAGCGGCCAAGCTATCATCGACTAAAACATGAACGGTAGTAGCACCATTTGTAAAAAAATATCTTCTTTATATTTCACGTATCAAACACAACTGAATTTCTTTCACATTTGCTATAAGTGCAAGCCCTGGCAGCGTAGCGTGCCGTCTGCTGTCGCCTGTCTCCATCACCATACGTCACATATCCGTGTCCTACGCGTTACGTTACATTAACTTACGTTATAACCTTATTATAACAAATTGCTATTTATGCCGTTACAGGAACATTTCATTTTATGCAAAAATTCTGTTAAACTTGCAAAATGGGACTAGTATAGTTTTCATAAACTCCGTTTGTGTTGTCATGACGCGGACGGTCGCGCGGAGTTTCACTATTCATGTTTGTTTAATCACTACTTTATAAATACAATAAAATAAGGCCGCATTCACACTAGCTTTCGATGTAGCGCAGTAATCTCACCAATGTAAATGAAGCCCAAAGCAATTTTTACAACGTGCCTGCAACGTATGTAGGTTAACGATTTGTGACTGCACTGTGTACAATAATATTTATCTAGATACATGATAATGTATCGATGCCATTTTGTATACATAACATTCGTCTAATATTGCAGTTATACTGCCAACGCTGTCGCATCATTCTATCGAATATAATTTTGTCTATATCTCATTTTTTAGACTATATATACGCATTTTAAGCACGTTGAAAAAATTGTTTTCTCCGTCTAACACGTTAATCCTTATACTATCCATTATCTGTACCCGTCTATGCTTACTACCTACATGTGAAAAATCAACACTTCTTATTTATTCTAAGTGGAATAAAAATAATTACACGCGACTACGTCCGTTCTTAACTCACTGATTAAAAATACGATTAATTATACGACATAATTATAATGTTGCCTGATATAATAATTAAAAAAATAGTTTTTCTAATTTTAACATAATTAATTAAAAATATGTGAATAGACATACACAATCAATTATATATGAATAAAAATACTTTATTGAGAATGAATGATTTCATTCAAAATATATTTTTTTTCAATTCCATATGGGAGTTATACGATTAGCTATCATCATATTCTTCTAAGAATGAATTATAAGTTAAAATTAGTTATACAAAATCATACATATTTTAGTATAGTTTGGTGACAAAAGAACGGACGCGGTTACGTGGTTACACTTAAATATGATTACTAAATAATTGCGAGGTGGCAACAGCTATAGTATTGGCTTATCTAGACGGATGTATGACGGGTCCTAATAACATACAATATCCTTTATTTTATTCTTTGACGCCACGAGTCTTCCATAATCAGACAAAACAACACGAACATACCATGTATGCGTTTTAATAATTTACATTTTAAAAATCAATAAATCAAACGAAATGTAAAGAATATTCCATTAATGTTTAACAAAAACAGAATAGAATAACATTTTGTTATGTAAACATATTTGATGGAAATAAAATTTTATAAATTTTTTCCCCAACTGTTGCTAGTACCACGTAGGCCACTCATTAAGACCCGTCATTGCCCTTCACTCGACGAGTGAGAATTTATCTAAAAAAAAACAATATACAAAACGTAAAACAGTGGCTTTGCCGAATTTCACTATACTACAAAATACCATTCAGTTAACGAGTCCAGAGTTCCGTACAACACTAAAACATAAATCGGATCTTTTTACATAAAAAAAAAATATTCAGCAGAAATATCTTTCACTGATTTTAACATCTGACAAAATCGCTTAAAATCTACCATATCAACAAAATTCTACTATTCTCTCAACAAAAAAAACCTATTATCTCACATTTTGCTATTGTCACTGAAATAACGGTTTCATCATTGTGATTAATGAGGGAATTTCTGCTCAGCATCGATAAACTAAACAAATATCTTCGCCTAATTGTACATTCATAATAATGAACTTAACGAAAAACCTTCGCGCAATGTTCCATTAAAGCTCAACATTTTAAAACGGTACAAAACTGGGTTTGAAGTTGTCGTGAACTTCTTACAATGACTGTTCCCTTGTGATTTCAAATGACAAGTCGGGCTATAGTGACATGGATTGAAAAGTAATCACCACGCTTACATGATACAAATATGTATCTTTACCCGTTGGTAGTATACCATAATCGGAGGGCCAAGAGCAGGACAATTTAGTAATTATTTCGTCATTAATTACTAAAATAATTGCATGTATATTATGTATACAGAAAGCTATTATTTGTAAATCATCACCGTCATTCAATAAAAAAAAAAACAATGATTTCTTACGTTTACGCGAATGTTACTCATTGAAATAAAACTAATTTAAAACGCGATAAAATCCGTTTAAACTAGTTTTTAAAAAAAAAACATATTTTGTCATCTAAGCGCATCAAAAATCGCTTCATAATCACCTAATGCAATAAATATAAAGTTATCAAATTTGGTGTTGATTCAGTCAGACATTATGCAGGTCCCGTGAACGAGCACGCGCGACGTTTGCAACGTGTACGTAATGGTAAATTTACATTAACTTACTGACGTCAGATAAACACCGAATAATGAAAATTAATGTTATACATTTTTATTATTTACTCAATAACGAAATGTGTAGCTTTGTTAATTTAATGAAAGTAATCTGTACCCTCCCTGATATCGTAGATGCAATAGAATGGTATCACACAGGACTCATACCACATTGTACGATTTAAAGACTGATTGATGACGTATATATCCACCAAAAAGTATTCTCAAGGAGGTTGAAACCAATAAGCCAAGTCTATGCTACAACATGGATACATGTTATATCGACCTGACATAGTGGGATAGTGAAAAAAATGTAATGAGGAAATAGTAGTTTTTTTAAACTTCATATTGACTACTACTGAAAACTTTTACAGCAATTTTAGGTTTGAGCCACAATACTTAGTTACTCAGGGACTGACGTCAGTAACCTATGTGTACTGCCCTAAGCTGTTACCGTAAGTGGATTTTGAACACATAAGGCAATTAGATTCAGCGTCGGAATCTGAAACATGTTTGGGTATTTGGAACCAGCAAGAAGAGACTCTCTAATGTTTTAAGTATATTTAATTACGAAAGATCGATAACTATAAATAAAATATTTTCTCAGATATCAAAAACCATACATATTTTACTAACATAAAATTATTAATAAATAAATCCTTTTCATAATAATTAGTATAGTATTTTATAATATTTTCTCTCATAGTGAAACTAAGGATTTATTTTTTTTATATAAATATTCAAACTCTTCTTGCTGGCACACATCTAACTGTAAATACAGTAATATTTCATAGTATTTATCACGCAACACGTATTTGTAAAAAAAGTCCATTATTTTTATTACGATATAAACGGAATCATGATTAAATAAGTAAACTTCACGCGTTAATGTAATCAATGTCTTGTGAAAATGAAGTACACATTTGGCGTGATATAATACAAACAAAAAAAATCGGCGCGGAAAAAATCAACATCACGCTTATCTCACCTGGTGAGATAAAGGTAGGAAAACGAAATTAACATAAACAATTCAACGATAGAAGTTTTCACTAAAACGGTGAAATGTTACACGGAACACGCTATTATCAAAAAGTCGACCAGTAATCGAACCGACGTCTAAACATACGAACATACATTCCAATATCTATAATAATTTGAATTTGAACAGTTGTAAAATAACACTTGCATTTTCTGAACACATTGTTTAAGAAAAACTACATTTGAAACTTGAAGTATGAGAGTAATAAGCGATGTAAACTGTAAGATCAACCAATATGTAACATTTAATTCTATAGACAATTTCTACTATTTCATGTTTCTTTTTTTAATCTGGCAATAATTTCATAAACAGCAAGTTCAAATGTGTTTTCCCTCAATTTGGTTCCGACAACATGACTGTATTTGTATAAAACATTCAAATATTATATACCAACAAGTTACCTATATATTTTGTAGATATTTTTATTACATTATGTTCGTGATACAACAATGAACAGAGTTAACGTATTTTTAAATATTTTTATTTATCTTACATCCTAAATTCTATAAATACAGATTATCGAATGCTTTCAAGCACCTTATGTATTTAATCTTTATGTCAAATAAATTTGTCTTAGTTTACTATTGTATTACGAACACCATGTATAAGAAACAAAAACACTGGGAATTTATTTATTGTATAAACTGTTTACAGTCACGCGTCGGACAATAACAAACGATAACTATATAAAAATAAATATATATAATATATTTGTGTGTATGTATTAAAAAATTGCACTGCGCTCCAACCTGGAGCTAATCAGAACACAATAGGCAGTATAATCAGCGGAGATATTGGTGCATACTACGTTAGGCCTCTCTCACAACCGTGGCATATACATTAAAATATAATCAACTGTCCGTCTGTACTCAACACCATGAAACAAACGCGCGTGTACCCTCTACCTACCCGTACCAGACAAAGAAAGTGAAGTCCACAGGAGCGGAATTTACGCTGTGTAAATTCCGTAGCGAAAGCGTGGCTTTCGGTTTCATAATTTAAAAACAGTCCTCTACCAATTCACGCACGCAAACGCGACGGATTTTATGCAGCGTAAATTCCGCCCGTCTGACTTCGGCGAAACCAAATAATATTCAGACATAGTGAACAACGAAGTACATCACTGATTCGTCTCGGACAAACAATCAAAAATAATGTTCATCAATAAAATTAATAACAAAACGCACTATCATATAGTTACGTGTGAACAGACAAGCCATACGATCGGTGTCCACACAATGTCCCTTCACCGTCAGTAAATCCTTTTCCACGTGGCCTCGCTTGAGTCTTGTAACGTATAAACCGTGGTTTAATATAATTGTCTTGATGTCCTTTACATCCATCTTGATCATAGTTTATAACAGGTGTATCCACACTTGTTTTTCCAAACTTGCGTTTTCCTTTGACATTTTTATGTATTTAGTCTTGCGTTTATAGAAACAATGACTATGGTTGACGCTTATGGTTGGATTATAAATCAAACTTAAATATTTTTTTGACAGCTTTCGTGGCGCAATATGCGAGTAGCCGCAGGTTCGGCCCTCGCACCGAGACAAATATATGTCTGATCCACAAATATTTGTTTCGGGGTCTGGGTGTTGTGATACCGAAAGTCTCTCGTAGTTCCTGATACCCATGACAGACTCGTATCTTGATGTGGATCAGGATGTATGTGACTGCTGGGTGTTAGTTATATATTTGCAATATCACGCACACAGTAAAACGTGTACTAATGAGTTATTTATCGCGCCGCAATACATCGAAACTATCGAATTTAATGACAACTCACAGCCGTAAACGATCCGAGACACATACGCCAGAGGAAAACGCAAATTGAAAGATGAGTGTGGAGTGATGGACAATTATATTCGTGTTTCCACACGGTATGTTCTAGAAGGTCGCTGGTCGGGAGAGGTGCAGCGAGTAGTGTGTATATTGTATAGTGTAGAGTGCAGCGTGCAGTGGATGTGCCTGCAGTAGGCTAGGCGGTGTCGGCGTGCAGTTTCTCGCTGCGCAGGAAGTCTATCTGCGTGTATGCGCGGGGGGCGGGGGGCCCGGGGGCGCGGCGCGGCTCCAGGTCGAGCGCGGCGTAGTGCACGCCCCCCGAGCCCCCCGCCACGCCCCCCGACACACCGCCCACGCCCCCCACGCTGAACCGAGCCGGCGCGCCCACACCTGCGATCACCACCTGCGCGCTGCTCGTGCTCTCCACCGCTGTAACAATGTATTCTAACCTCACTATCTACGTCTCAAATATTACAAACATTTATCAAATATATAACCTGTTATTAACCTGTGTATTAAGGGTTTGATCGGGCTCGAAGGACCAAAAAAACTTATCCTCATATTAACTAACAGTACCTGGGCGACCGAGCTTTGCTCGGGTGAAAAAAAAAAAAGTAGTATTATTATTCGACTATTTATTTATATTATTGGACTAAGGCCTAATCCCTCTCATTCAGTAGAGGAGGCCCGTGCCCAGCAGTGGGACATGTATAATACAGGGTTAGTATCATTAGTAATATTATTATTCGCGAATAGATGTCAGGAATTAAGTCTAACCTCAAAGCAAACACTCATTGACTTAATTAATTAATTACTAATCTTAATCTAGATGACCCGGTAAACTTCGTATCACCTACATATTATATTTGTGTAAAATGTGGTCAAAACTTAATACAAATGTTTCATTTACATTAAATGCAATTAAGTGAGGTACTGCACCATTGTACGTGAGGTAGCCCGTCGCACATTTAATTGACTTCGACTACCTAAGTCAGGTCGTCTTCCACCTCCCCCCGGTGGGACAGTCCTGTCCCTGTCCCTGTCCCTGGCCCTGTCTCTGTCCCTGTCCCTGCCCTGTCCTGTCCTGTCCTGTCCCTGTCCTGTCCTGTCCCTGTCCTGTCCCAGCCTGTACTGTCCCTGTCCTGTCCTGTCCCTGTCCTGTCCTGCCCCTGTCCTGTCCCTGCCCTGTCCTGTCCTGTCCTGTCCTGTCCTGTCCTGTCCTGTCCCTGTCCTGCCCTGTCCCTGTCCTGTCCAGTCCTGTCCTGCCCCTGTCCTGTCCTGTCTAGTCCCAGCCTGTACTGTCCCTGTCCTGTCCTGTCCCTGTCCTGTCCTGTCCTGCCCCTGTCCTGTCCTGTCCCTGTCCTGTCCTGTCCTGTCCCTGTCCTGCCCTGTCCCTGTCCTGTCCAGTCCTGTCCTGCCCCTGTCCTGTCCTGTCCTGTCCAGTCCCAGACTGTACTGTCCCTGTCCCTGTCCTGTCCTGTACTGTCCCTGTCCCTGTCCTGTCCTGTCCTGTCCTGCCCCTGTCCTGTCCTGTCCTGTCCCTGTCCTGTCCTATCCTGTCCTGTCCTGTCCTGTCCCTATCCTGCCCCTATCCTGCCCCTGTCCTGTCCTGTCCTGTCCCTGTCCTGTCCCTGTCCCTGTCCTGTCCTGTCCTGTCCTGTCCTGTCCTGTCCTTATCCTTGTCCTGTCCCTGTCCCTGTCCCTCTCCCTGTCCTGTCCTGTCCTGTCCCTGTCCCTGTCATGTCCCTGTCCTGTCCTGTCCCTGTCCTGTCCCTGTCCTGTCTAGTATAGCGTGGTGACCCGTCATCACGGTAAGCTTCGCAACGCCAACAATCTGGTTTATACCTGCGCTTATAGATGTTTCACATCAAAAAGACTTCAAGTGTTTCATACCCAGGAACAGTTTGTACTGGAAAATTAAGTTGTCGTTTTTAGTGTTTTCCTTTACTTATTATTTATGTTACTCATTTTTTCTCACCGGGTAAACCTTCCCTGAACTTCCACAAATATTTTAAGATCAGAATTAGCCAAATCGGTACAGCCAGTCTCGAGTTTTGGCGAGACACACGCACAGCGATTCATTTTTATATATATAGAATATATAGAGTCATATTTTTCAGTTTTAATTGGGACTACTTTAAGTTGATAAAACACGAATAAAATGACATTTTCTAAAAATGATTCCTAGCTAGATCGATTTATCGCCCCCGAAAGCCCCTATATACTAAATTTCCTGAAAATCGTTGGAGCCGATTCCGAGATTCCAATTATATAAGTATATATATATATATATATACAAGAATTGCTCATTTAAAGATATAAGATTTGATGGAAACAAGAAAATACACATTACTATCATACTAATAAAAAATCTGTACAAAGATTTACACCCATTTTTATTTATTTATTTATTAAACTTTGTACACAAGGTATACATGCGGACTTTAATGCCTACGGCATTTTTTCCTAGTCTACTAGGGTTTTACCAGTTAATGCTTAACTTCAACCTATAGGGGATATGGGGTTAAGTTTAAATAAGTAATAATAATAATGAAAGACATACGTCTGCATTCCATCTCGACCCTGGCGATGGTCTTGTTTGCGAGTGGGTTGCAGGCCAGCTGGTCCTCGTCCCTGGGCCGCGCCAGGGTCACGTACTGCGGCGAGCTGGCCACCTCGCGGCGCGGCTCCGGGCTGCGTCTCACAGCCTCCTCGGCTATCTCGCGCACCGTCGACAACGCGTGATGCGGAGGATCTTCCTCCAACTCGTCCGGCAGCTCGTCGGGTGGGGACGCCGGCGACTCCAGCGACAGGGGGAATATGGTCTGCGATCCGTGGGGGGTTTCGCGTAAGGTACAACGGCGTCTCCTCGCGTCGTCAGGTGAGGCGGTGACGGCGGCGGAGGGGGCGACGGCGGTGGGGACGGTGGGGGGTGGGGCCCTCGCCCCCGCTATCGCGATCGGTCTGGTGGCAGCGCGTCCGTAGCTCATCTCTACGTATCCGTCTGTGGCGGGCGTGGCGGGGGTGGCGGGGGTGGGGGGCGGCTCCCCGGGCCTCATCTCCACGTACCCCGCGTTACGTGGCGACATGTCCACATACTCGTCCACGCTGGCTTTCACGCGGTCCGTGGAGCTTGTGACTGGCGGTGTGCGGGAAATTGATGACTGGAGGCAAAAAAAACTATTAAAATAAATTGAATGTGACTAGGCAGTTTCAATCACGTAAACAGAAAAAAATATTTCAAGATTTCTTCTTATATACAGCGTGTTACAGAAAGGTGTGGTCATATTAAAGGGTCGTTACATACACCTGACAGTTAGTGTTTATCGTTTACCAGATCTTATTATAATTTAGACATTAAATTGAGCACACCTTTCTGTATGTAACACATTGTATAATTGGAATCGTCTACATCGTTTTTGCGACACTTGTGTATGAAACTTGAAATCATTACCATGACTGGATATACACAGGAAAATGCCGGAACGTTTTCACCATAAATACGATGGTCGCTACCAAGTCGGATACAATAATATTGTGTACCCTCTTACTACCACCGGTTAACATGTTAAGTGAAGTTTTTTTTTTTTATTGCCTTGATAGAAAAGTGAAGTAGAGTACCTTGGCAGCGGGTGAGTTAGTGGAGAAGTCGAGCTCCATCAAGTCCTCAGCAGACGCTCGAGGTAATGGATGTCTCGCATGCAGCGGAGGTCGATGCCTGGCGTCGACGCTGTACGCTCTGTGCCGCGGCTCGGGTGCGCGTGGCGGTGGACGTGACCCCACGCTGTTAGCCCGCGGGGGACGCTCGCGGTCTGCTGCCGACACCGCCAGGTGAGACGTCGCAGGCTCTAGCTGGTACTCGCTGTTAACAAACACTTGTAATCAGATATTACATAAAAGCACCTTCTCATATCATCATCATCATCAGCCACAGGACGTCCACTGCTGAACATAGGCCTCCCCTAAAGATTTCCAGACCGACCTATTGGAAGCGGCCTGCATCCAGCGAATTCCTGTGACCTTTATCAGGTCGTCTGTCCTTGTAGGCGGACATCCAACGCTGCGCTTGCCAGTACGTGGCCTCCATTCCAGAACCTTTTAAGTAACAATATGATATTTTATCCTCCTCACCTGAACCTGGGGTCAGTAGAAGGAGTGCCGCTGCAGACAGAGCCGCTGGACGCGTATATGAGCCCACCGGAGGGGTCGTGTCCCGGCGCCATCGGCAAGTACCCGTCCGGGACGAGGTTCTCACCCGCCGTGTCGTCCAAGCCTAGGGAGGACGTACGCGAGTGTTGTACTGAGCTACCGGGCCGGATCGACATGCTAGTGAGAAAAAACAACTTATCTTTTATATTCAATTAATAAGAGATAAGTCCCATATAAATGCACAGAATTTACCTTCTGCGCTATATTTCAGTATATTCAGTTATAACTAATTAATAGATTGTATCCGGCTCGAAGGACCAATCGAAAGTATTGAAATAGAATTGCCAATTAAGGCGCTATTGTCTAACACGTTGGAAAGCTTTTAAATGATCAACCTTAACTTAGGAAATTCGCAATTTAAGGAGATATTCATCAACATAATAAGGAAAAATTCTTTGAAAGTTGTATTTATATATCCTGTGAAAAATAGACAATCAAAATGCTAATAAAATACATGGAATAGTATATAAGAAAATCAAGGTGTACAAGTGAGAACGAAATGAGCAGAAATGTACTAACTTGACGAAGTCTTTTGATATGTCACTAGTGTCTGGTTCCTCTGGTATACGCGGCGTGCGGTACCACTCGGCGAGCGCGTCCGTCTCGTCACGAGCCACCTCCGTACCTACCAGCAAACGTTATGCTTTAGTTCTTACCTATAATGGCTTCAATACAATATACATTTTACAAAATACATTTACTTTTACAGTTAGTAATAAATAACACCCAGCAGTCACACACATAGCCCTGACCCCACATTAAGATACGAGTCTTGTGTCGTGGGTATCAGGAACAACGAGATACTTTCGGTCTCACAACACCCAGACTACGAAACAAATATTTGTGAATCAGACAAATATTTGCTCGGTGCGGGAATCTAACCCACGGCCTCACGTTTCACAGTCGGCTACTCGCCCACTGCGCCACGGAGGCTGTAGTAAAAGGTAGTTGCAATAGATTAGTTTAAATCAATCCCCAAGAAACAATGCATGTTTATTAAGGGTCATAACTCAGATGCGTGAAAGGTGAATGTTGTATTTTGATATTATCCTAATAGATATAAGAAATGAGTTCATGTTAAGATGTTAAAATATTTATAATTTTTAAAAGCAAATCATGAAATCTCGCCTGTGCAATAACACAGCTGTACTCTCGACCCTTAAATTAATTTATCAAAAATCCATCTTACCCTCTAATTCCGTATGCCGTGGTGGAGGCCTCTCTACTTCAAAAGTGGAGCAAGCTCGCATACTCGACGGCATACTGTCGCAGCGGTTGCGGTTGCTTGTATCTGTAAGGCAGCAATTTGATACTTTTAGAAACATAAAGAATAGAAAAAGAACATATTTTTCGTATATAAAATATTTTCAAAAATGTACATAATATACTAAAGCGGTATAAAATATAATAAAAGCTTGAAAAAGCATTTTAAAATAAAATTAAACTATAAAAAAAAACAAAAGTTAATTCAAAATATTTTCAAAATATCACTGAATATTTAAAACAACCTAAAGAAATCTTAGAAAAATAAATACATATTAAAGTGCACACAATGAACATACATTGAACCAAACAACGAAAAATCGTGCTTATGATACAAGACTTGCAAAACATACGCATAATTTATAAACATAACACGCTGTACAAACACGGAAGGCACAGTTGCCAGGTAAATAAAACAAAAACAAAAAATATATATTTTATTTACTTAATATATTTGGGTTTTTGTTTTTATCACCTGGCAACACTGCATTGAATGAGTTAGTAGTGTGCAATGCATGTGTATGCATTATTAGCATGTACGAAGGCATGCAAAAAATGGTGGAACGGTTTTGGACCACGTAATGTTTTGTAAAAAAAAATTACCCATTTATTTGCAGTAGTTAAATAATGTTATTATTATTATTCTATTTATTACGAAAACAATTGTTTCGATTCACATTTACTCATTTCTAATTCCAATTCACAGGTAATGCAAAAAAAATAAATATTTTTATAAATGTGGACTGACCACAGAGTGTTACTATATAGCGCGATTTACCAATAACAAGAACTGTTACGTAGTCGAAACCGCATCGAAATATACATACTCTTCGAATGCGCCGGCGACAATTTACACATTCTCGTGCCTGTGCTCGCGCGCCGAGACCATTGCGTCTTCTTCGGCGGCATGTCGTTTCCATTGATCGCTTTACACGACGAATGAACATTCGACTTCTCAACCATCAGTCGGTCTATCTCTTCCCCGGTCAGAGGCTCGGACGAGGTCCGGCCGTGTACTATCTTCAACGGCTCTTGGAATAAAGGACATCCGGCGGGCAGTGATTCGGTGCGGTGGTGTTTACCGAGCCGCGGTCTTTCCGTTTTCTCTGTTAGTGTGTTATTCGATGGTTGTTTTTCGGCTGCGAAAGACAATGACAAGCGACACGTAAAACTTATGGCACCAAGCGACTCCCGGTGCAATGGTATGTGTGTTAAATGTGTAAGTGGGCGGTGGAGTTTGCATTTTCCATACGTAATTATACATAATTATATATAACTAGATGACCCGGTGAACTTCGTATCACCTACATAATATATTTGTGTAAAATGTGGTCAAAACTTAATACAAATGTTTTATTTACATTAAATGCAATTAAGTGAGGTACTGCGCCATTGCACGTGAGGTAGCCCGTCGCACATTTAATTGACTTCGACGACCTAAGTCAGGTCGTCTCCCACCTCCCTCCGGTTGGACAGTCCTGTCCCCGTCCCGTCCCCGTCCTGTCCCCGTCCTGTCCGCGTCCCGTCCCCGTCCTGTCCCCGTCCCGTCCCGTCCCCGTCCCGTCCCCGTCCTGTCCCCGTCCCGTCCCGTCCCCGTCCTGTCCCCGTCTTGTCCTGTCCCTGTCCTGTCCTGTCTCACTGTCCTGTCTCACTGTCCTGTCTCTCTGTCATGTCTCTCTGTCCTGTCTCACTGTCCTGTCTCACTGTCCTGTCTCACTGTCCTGTCTCACTGTCCTGTCTCACTATCCTGTCTCACTGGCCTGTCTCACTGTCCTGTCTCACTGTCCTGTCTCTCTGTCATGTCTCTCTGTCCTGTCTCACTGTCCTGTCTCACTGTCCTGTCTCACTGTCCTGTCTCACTGTCCTGTCTCACTGTCCTGTCTCACTGTCCTGTCTCTCTGTCCTGTCTCACTATCCTGTCTCACTGTCCTGTCTCTCTGTCATGTCTCTCTGTCCTGTCTCACTGTCCTGTCTCACTGTCCTGTCTCACTGTCCTGTCTCACTGTCCTGTCTCACTGTCCTGTCTCACTGTCCTGTCTCTCTGTCCTGTCTCACTATCCTGTCTCATTGTCCTGTCTCTCTGTCATGTCTCTCTGTCCTGTCTCACTGTCCTGTCTCACTGTCCTGTCTCACTGTCCTGTCTCACTGTCCTGTCTCACTGTCCTGTCTCACTGTCCTGTCTCACTATCCTGTCTCACTGGCCTGTCTCACTGTCCTGTCTCACTGTCCTGTCTCTCTGTCATGTCTCTCTGTCCTGTCTCACTGTCCTGTCTCACTGTCCTGTCTCACTGTCCTGTCTCTCTGTCCTGTCTCACTATCCTGTCTCACTGGCCTGTCTCACTGTCCTGTCTCACTGTCCTGTCTCACTGTCCTGTCTCACTGTCCTGTCTCACTGTCATATCTCAATGTCCTGTCTCACTGTCCTGTCTCACTGTCCTGTCTCACTGTCCTGTCTCACTGTCCTGTCTCACTGTCCTTTCTCACTGTCCTGTCTCACTGTCCTGTCTCACTGTCCTGTCTCACTGTCCTGTCTCACTGTCCTGTCTCACTGTCCTGTCTCACTGTCCTGTCTCACTGTCCTGTCTCACTGTCCGTCCCTGTCCAGTCTAGACGCTATACGACCCGTCATCACGGCAAGCTTCGCAACGACAACCATCCGGAAAATCAACAACTACTAATAAATTAAAAATTAATAAAAAAAACATTGTCCAGCGGACAAAATTGTGAATCTAAACCATTCTCAGATCCCCTTGAACACACACAAAAAATTTCATCAAAATCGGTCCAGTCGTTTAAGAGAAGTTCAGGAACATACACACTCACAGAAGAATTATATATATAAAGATTATACAGGGTTAATTTTAAAACACCAGCAACCTCGCAGGACCAGATAGCTGACCCCATACGGAACAACTTTTGTTCTACGAGTTTGTATATAACTCAATATATTTAAAAAAAAATGATTTTACAAGTTTTTGTTGTGTCGTATTTTTCTTCGTAGCGTTCGGCGTGCGCACGCGACTCAAAGAAGCCGCTCAGCTGGCTCGGGCGATGACCTTCAACGCTAGCCCCGTTCCCCACGCTTCGCGTGTTTGCTTTCGTAATCTGCGATGCGTGTAGGTAACATTTAAGACGGAAATTAAATGAATACTTATTTTTGTATGAAAATAAAATCTAACAAATTATCAAAAGTCGTAGAACAAAAGTAGTAGCTTATAACCTTAGGTATCTACCCCTGCGAGGTTGCTGGTGTTTTAAAAATAACCCTGTATAACGCCAAGCGTCACACATAGTCCTAATCCTAAGATGCAAGCCTTGTGTGGAATTAAATAATTGTGGATCACATAACCGTGGTCACGAGGTTGCGAGGCCGTTTGGGTTGGTACCACCGCTTTGTCTCTTTCTGCCGCCAAGCAACAGTGTGTAAGCACTGTTGTGTATCGGTTTGAAGGACATTGAAGCCAGTGAAATTACTGGGCATTAAGAGACTTAACATCTTATGTCATAGGGTGACAAGCGCAGTTCAGTGCCATGCATTGCTTTGTAAGTCAAAGTTCTGTGTGGTGTTGATTCTGTTTATGGGCAGGCGTGGCGCATACCATCAGGCGCGCGCCTTGCTCGTCTCGTCATTCAATCAAATAAAAAAAAAATACATTTGTCTCGGTACAGCGATTTAGCCCGCTACTCGCTCACTGTGCCAGTGAGGCTATCTAAATACAAGACATTGGCTTTCTTCCTTTACTTTTATAATTTATTATGTGTGCATTACCCAAAATTTAAATTTGTGACTAAAAAATAACAATCTCACCTAAAACCCATTAAGTACTGTCCCGCTAAATGAAACATATTATCAAAGAACGAAACTCCACCGATCACTTAATTTGTTACAATATTTTGTATGAAAAATATGGCAAAAATATTATTCAACAATATCATCAGCTGAAATGTGACGATAGACCGAAATGGAACGTCGCAATATATATTTTAGCCATATTTGTAACAGCTGCTCGTGTTCATTGATGAATGTGGAAATAATGAATGATGGCACCAATATTGGACATACATTTGCGCCCAAACACCAAGGCCCAACATGCACACCACATATCGCAATACAATACAATTCAAACACATATTACAACAAATTGATGCAAATATGCAATATAATTTCAACTCACATCAAGCGGAAATTTAGATATGATTTAATTTTGCTAAATTCATTACATTTAATTATGTTAAATTGTGAATTATTTTTAAAAATAATAAATAAAACATTCCCCGTGTACGATTATGCATAAGTTTAACTTTAATTTATTGATTTAATTTATTTTTGAGTTAATGAATTTAGCAAAATAAAATCAAATTCTAAATTTTTACTGGATGTGGGTAGAAATATTATTGGATATTTGCATCCAAATAGCGTGCTCTCATTCCGCTAAATAAAATAATATATAAGCATAACATTAAACTATAGATATTACGTTGATGCAATAAAACTTTAAACAAAATTTATAACACTATACATAAAGCCTGCGAAACGATTTCAATGATATTTTTAAATAACCAAATAACGAATAAAATAACAGTTATTTATAACACGTGACTAACGTTATTATTGAGTAGCAGATAGCGTTAATTGTAACGTTTTCGTACGTCCGTGAAGAGCGGAAGCTTCGTTACGCGGCAACATCCCATTGAAAGCGACATGTTTGCAGTATAAACAGCTGTCTGTTATTTTGAACATGTAGAATGGCCAATGGAGAAAGACACCGATAGCTGTAAGCGAAACTAGAGCCCGACTTCTAACTCCGGTCGCGTTGATGACAATCGAATATTTTTTTTTTCAGAAATAATTGCAATAAAAAAATCATGATGGTGAAAATTGGATAAGTGTTTTCTGACAGTTTTTTCTATAGATTGAGACTTAATGAAAATAGAAATTAAAATTAATACCATTAAAAATATTCTGATCCGTTACTTTCAATGAAAATAGAAAATAATACCATTAAAAATATTCTGATCCGTTAATATCAGTCAAATTCAATAAGTTTAATATTATTATCCTAATGATGTCCTATGACACACTACGAAAGTAACTAACTGATAAACCGGATATCTCGGAAGTAACTGTCAATCCGGAACAAATATTCAACTGTGATTATCTTGTGCAAACATTTTTTTTGCACTCAGTACAGGTGACGTCAAATTTGGTTGTGTATCTACATCCAGTATAACTAAAGGATGGGACCTATACTGGCAACATTTTTGTAATATTTATTGTATCACTCGACATTAATATGTAACCGAGAGAGGAACAAAATAAGTGGCAATAAAAAATATAATAGGCATTTCTTTATAATCGTCTCTTAGACGATAATCTAAGTATTTTTTCCGTACGGTATATTATGTGGTGGTGCGTAGTATATGTGTATTACAGCAAACGGAACACTGCAAGACGTGCACCAATTATCCGTAGTATCTATATCCACAGGCACGTATTCGAGTGTCATCAACACCGGGGGGTCGCGTGTGTGGTGGGGGGTGGGGGGTCGTACCGTCGCGTTCGTGCGGCGCTGCGATGGGCGCGACGGGCGCGATGGCCGCACTCGAGTCGTCTACGGACATGCACGACGTCGTGCACACGCACTGTCTAATGCATGCGCCCATGCAGAGGCGCTTGCCCTCTGCAACGTACCATAAATTTAGTCCTCGACTTCTGGACCCGGTCCTAGGT
Organism: Amorpha juglandis; assembly: GCA_949126905.1. Taxonomy (NCBI): domain Eukaryota; kingdom Metazoa; phylum Arthropoda; class Insecta; order Lepidoptera; family Sphingidae; genus Amorpha; species Amorpha juglandis. Next base: position 14,935,552 of record OX421381.1, on the reverse strand, counting down.
GATCGAATTTTGTATGGTACAGTTTTACTACATATGAATCGAAGGCCATTCGAAGGCATTCGGCGTCGATTTGAAATGCTTGTGTAAATATAGACACCGCTTTGTAAAATCCATAACGTAATTGAGTACTTAATTAAAATTCCAAAGGTACGAATCAAAAAAGGATATAAGGTCCCCAATGAAGAGCAAAGCTGGTACTGTATTTTTGACAAGTATAATTACGGGTTTTGTTTTGTATCCCTTCTAAAAACTAACTAGTTTTTCAAAAAAAACTTATTTCAAAAATGTCCTCGCAAAATACATATGTGTATAATAATATAAAATAATATGTAAAAGACATCACATAATGGAGGAGTCATTCAAATAGCGAAATAGCAAACAATCACAGGGATACATTGTGGGGAAACATACAAATGAACTATGCACGGCCTCTTATAGCTGGTCTCTTCTCAATTCAATGCCATATTATTAGTCACCAAGGTATTATTTTTACACTTCATGTTCTCTAATAAAATTAATATACATGTCGATACCAAATCGTAGAATTGATCATTGACAGCCTCCGTGGCGCAGCGAGAGAGAGGCCCCGGTTTCGATCCCCGCACCGAGACAAATGTATGATCTACAAATGTGTTTGGGGGTCTGGGTATTGTGAGACCGAAAGTCTCTCGTAGTTCCCGATACCCACGACACAAGACTCGTATCTTAATGTGGGGTCAGGACTATGTGTGTGACTGTTGTGTGTATTTATTTATTATCATATCATGAAATAATCGTCCATTTCATGAAATATACGAATATTACATGATATGATCAATTTTACAATCCGGTCACGACATATACATAACATTTATTTTAAAATTAATGTTTTAATGCTTTTTAAATACAATTAGAAATATGTAGGTTAAAAACAATTAAATCAACTTTCTACAACACTCTGTATATGTAAATAACGAGAGGTCGGTACGTAGTAGTACGCCATTTCGCTGGTTTCTACTCTATATATTTATTTGAGATATTGAATTCCTCTGTCAACATAATTGTCTTGATACATTCTATAGACCAAAACAAATCTAAGAATATTTCATTTATTGAAATCAGTTCAGTAGTTTAGGCTGTCAGAGATAAAAAAAAATGATGTCACAAACAGACATACATACATAGCATGTAAGATTCATAATATACCCTTCTTGCTATAGCAGGGTATGAATGATCAATAATAAATGTCAAATTATTGCCATTTTTAATTTATTAATGTTGAACACACTTTTAGCAACAGCCTGTACACTCGATCGAGAACGCATCTTCTCCAATATTCGTAAAGTATCCGTTACCATTGGTCGAGCATTATGTTAGTCACTACTAACTACTCCAACTAAATAAGCGTATAGCTCCAAACTAAAATGACGCACGCCCATCCAATTATTATGTATTGGTACTCACGTAGTACCAAATAAATAAAATAATAGGTGAAATACTTATTTATGTCTTACACTGTATGTTGCTTAAATTTGACCACACCTATTTGTAACACCATGTATAAAATGTATGGAAAACGCCAGCCCAGTAGCGGAGTTTTGTGGCAACCGCGAGTGATCCCTGTACGCCGACGATAAGATTCAAAATTGCTTGGCGGCGTGCGTCATTTCAGACCAGACTATCTTTAATCTACGTAATGACCGTATTGACAATGCGCTAAGTATTCTAAGTGCCGTATACTTATAAAGTTAAGGGTTTATAGCAGATGACAATATGAGTTCTCCTTGCAGCTCTCTTTCCTAAAAATATTTGTGTGTGCTCAAAATGTTCCTTATTATGTAGTTATGTGTACAGTATGAACGGGCCGGTTCTTCCAGGATAGTACCACTGTCTTTAAGAAAATCTTTGATTTCTACAGGCTCAAATGCGTCTCCCATTTCCTTCGTCTAATTGGACGTAGATTAAGGAAAATAATTCAATCCAGACGGTGTCACTTTTGAACATTAAAACATTAACATGTTTATTTCTCAATAAACTTAAAAAAATATGTATTATAATAGCAGACCCGGTCACGCGTTGCTGTGGCTTAAAGGTATATGTTAAATTATATTGTAGTAAACTATTCATACACTATACGTCATCTATTGGATACTTACTCAATCCAGCCGATAAATTACTTTACTTTCTAGTTGTTTTCCGTGAGACAGCGTTACCGCCCCCAGTCGAACCGGCCCGTTAATACAGTTGTCAAAACTATAGCGCGGTTCTACCACTTACAAAGGAACACTTTGAGCAAGAAAAAATCTTTGAAGAAAATAAAGACTGAGAAAAATTGAGGCTGTTTCAACCTCCGGTAATCACAAAGCACTTACCGTTGGAGAGGCCAGGTCTTCCACTGCCGTAGGAGAAGGTTTGACTGCGCGGTTGCTGGTTCGATCCCTCGGTAACGCCTTTCGGTACCACGACGTGGTCGCGCTCGTGTTCCGTCGCTTTGGTGCAGTTGCACATTGCACTGGAAAACGTAAATTGATTATTTATTCGTCGCATAAGCTTCCCTGTATGCTCGGAGTGGTAAGCAGAAGTGCAATCAGTGTTGATTCGCCGAGCTTGTTCAATAATGTGGCAGGGCCGAGCCCATCACCATATCCAGTACAAATGTCAATCCAGGGCAACTGGTTTTTTTGCAATACCTATAGTTTTAAAACATTTGCCAATTCTCGTCAACAGCGGCTATATAAATAAATTAATTAATTAATTAAATTTGATGAAGAATTATGAAAGTTATGGCGTTCCGACAAAAAAAACACATTTGAAAAATAATACAGTGAAATAAGTGGGCCCTGGATACGTGAGAAACCTCTGTTATTGATAATTACAATGAGGTCCCGACACTTTTGCATTGAAATACCTCTGTTATTTGGAATTTTCAAACCTTTGCAACTGAGACTTGATTACTTAGATTTTTTTCGATGTTTACCTGTATAATTGGAACTTTGTAGCTCAATAGCCCGTATAAGTGGGTCAATTCATCAGGTGTAGACAAGTTATGAGACGTTTGTCAACATTGCGTGTCTCTCATGGTGGGACCCTCTACAAATAAGACAACTGTAATGTTAACCTATCTATTTGGGAATCTGGGCAAATGAAAAGCCTCTAAAAGTGATAAAAAATCCCTAAATAAAAAGTCCCTTCAGATTCCACTTATCCATGTTTCACTGTATATAGAAGTGGTAAACTCACTGATACAATAGCAACGATAGCTCAGCGGGGAGTGGTACGGACTGTCGAGACGAAAGTCGCAGGTTCGAAACCAGCCCCAAGAGCATACACCACTGACTTTTTTAAGTTACGTGTATATTAATTGTTAATTATCGCTTGCTTTAACGGTGAAGGAAACATCGTGAGGAATCCTGCATACCTGAGAACTCGATAAGATTTTTCTAAGGTATGTGAAGTCTGCCAACGCGCATTGGGCCAGCGTGGTAGACTAAGGCCTAATCCTTCTCACTCAGTAGAGGAGGTCCGTGCCCAGCAGTGGGACGTATATAATACAGGGCTAGTAAAAAAAAAAACTCACTGATATATCGTGGAGTGCATGCTCTGCGCTATGTTGGAATCGTCGGAGAGCATCCACAGCTCGCCGGCGCCGGTCGACGTCTGCCGACCCACCTCCATGTAGAAGAAACACTCGGAGTCGCCGCATCTGCAATCATATGCAACTTGAGTATACTTAGAGCTGTTTTAGGGACCCTGGACTCAGCGCTTCGAACTGCTTTCTAAATAAAAAAATATATTTCTTTTTTTTTATCCGACCACGGCAAAGTGACTGCACTACACCTGAAGATAAGCGTAGTGCGATCCAAAAAGCTAGGGACCAAACAATGAGTTTATTGGTGGTGACTAGAATCATGCCGGCCAATAAGCAAATCGAGGGGTTTCGGACAGGACAGGCGGATGACCGATGCAGGCAGATTCAGGCGAATCGCGTTCCGGGATCACTAACGAGATATACAATGTCATTCGACGACCATTATATTTGAACTGCTCTCTACTTACCATCTGGTCCAGTTTAGTCATTTTGTCGTGCCAGGATAAAGAAAGTAATTTCTTTGATCACAATATTGATCGCTGGTGGTAGAATATTCATATCCGCCCGGATAGCGACCACTGTACACATGGTGTTAAAACCTGCCATAGTGACCCACACATTTTTTGTGAATCGCGTTCCAGGATCAGCCAGTAAATATCCGGTCCTCTCGAGGGATTCGCAACTTGATGGTTGGTTAAGGCGGGCATAGGGGTACGTTCTTATATCCCTGTGCCTGCAGAGGTCATCCGCCTGTCGTGTCGCAGGCCCCTCGATATGCTTCTTCCCTCTTCGGAGTGTGAAGAAGCAATTATACAGCCCGCATGTTTCCGGTAACCATCGATAAACTCATTGTTTGTCGGTGGTCGTTGGTTTTTTTGGAATGCACTCCGCTTACCATCAAATGTGATGCAGTTACTTCGCCGTGCTCGGATAAAAAAACATATATATAAAGCGATTTCAATCCCGGGCAACTCATGCGTCAATCAAGAACCCAAACACTGGTTGTGATCGCACGACCTGAGATTACAACCTCTAATCAATCTAGGATGAAACCCAAGTTCTAAACAAGTGCCATGCCCAAGTTCGCGTTAAAGACCACGAGCCTAACAGATTTATACCTATATCGGAACTTCCACATGAGCATATCGCAGGAAAACGCATCTGCGGTAAAATCCATTCATTAATTAGCAAAATATAAAATAATATATGATAAACAAATTCCGAGAACAGAAATCTGAACAAAAATTGTGGTTTTCCTCTTACCTTCCATGCATTTTGTGAAAACAATATCCATATAACCATATCGGCTAGATGCCTTTTAGGTAAAACCCAAAGCGTTGGATGTTTGTTTAATTTTAACCGCGGCTACATACAGACAGCCTATAACAATCGGTCCGACAAAAGTCTATTTTAATAGAACATTCACAATACGACATTTTACAAGGTTTGTTAGGTCCTCGTATGCGAGAGGCCGCCTGGTTTGATACCACCGCTTTGTCTCTTTCTGCCGCAACAGTGTGTAAACACTGTTGTGTTTCGGTTTGAAGGACATTGAAGCCAGTGAAATTACTAGGAATTGTGAGACTTAACATCTTATGTCTCGGGGTGACGAGCGCATTTCAGTACCATGCGGTGCTTTGTAATTCAAAGTTCTGTGTGGTTATGCTTCTGTTTATGGGCAGGTGTGGCTAACCATCACGCAAGCGCCTTGCTCGTCTCGTCATTAAAGCTAATAAAAAAAATCGGCTTTTATTACTTAGTCAAATCGTTCAAAGAATTGTCGTTACTACAAAAATGACAGCTGATTTTTGTCGATTCGTTATTCGATATTCAACCAACGTGTTGGGTGTGGTCATATTTGAGAGTTTCTATTCGTCACAAACACCTGACATCGAGTGTGATGCACCGAATCTTATCAAAATCTAGACACATCCATAAATTTGTTTATTATTTTTATTACTAAGGTCGATAAGATCGATCACACCACTGTAAATTATTTGCAGTACTTCTGCGCGCCTAGTAACGGCTTTATTCTAGTACTAGCTTTTGCTCGCGGCTCCGCCCACGTGATCATATAAACAAACAAACAATCAAACTCTACAGCTTTATAATATTAGTATAGATTTGATTTTGATTTGACAACGGAAGCCTTCAAATAATATTATTTTGGTAGCTTAGCAACAGAAGCCTTCAAATATGAATAATTTTCCCCGTTTTTGCAACATTTTTCACTGATGCTTCGCTTCTAATGGTCGCAGCGTAATGTTATATATCCTAAAGCCTTCCTCGATAAATGGACTATCCAACACAAAAAGAATTTTTCAATTCGAACCAGTAATTCCTGAGATTAGCGCGTTCAAACAAACAAACAAACAATCAAACAATCAAACTCTACAGCTTTATTATTAGTATAGATAAGATCCCGGGGAACATTGATCTTCACCCATCTGTTTACCGTATGAAAATAATATTTTAGGGTATAAAATGTGTTGCTGAACACATACCAATAGGGTTGCCTAAAAAAATATGGTCAAGGATATGATTAATTAACATATAAAAAAAATTTTTTTTTATAGTTTCCCTGACTTGCTTACCAAAAAAATTTACCTTCAATGAAAAGTCTACAATGTATAATACTACCTGCAAAAAATAGGTTGCCTACCTTTTTCTGGCCACTACTACCTGGTTGCCGTGTGCAAACAGGTAACTAAAAAGTGGTCATTGCGCTCATCTAGCTCCTAGCTTTTGTAGGTAGTATACATTGTAGGTTTTCATTGAAGGTTCATTTACTTGGTGAGCAAGTCAGTGAAATATCTTTTTTTTATTTTATTCGTAAAACATATCCTTGACTATATTTTTTTGAGGCAACCCTATTGGTATGTGTTCAGCAACACATTTTATACCCTAAAATATTATTTTCATCCGGTAAACAGATGGGTGAAGGTTAATATTCCCCGGGATCTTAGACCATTCGTATCAGCAACTGTTTGTCAAAAGTGGTTCGATAAAAACAGAAAATATTTTATTTATGTCCTAACAAAGCAATCTGACATGTTACGTGTGGTGACATCCTTATCGTTACGTTATTTAAATTTGACCACACCTTTTTTTTATTTGATTGAATGACGAGACAAGCAAGGCGCTCGCCTGATGGTAAGCGCCACGTCTGTCCATAAACAGAAGCAACACCACACAGAACTTAGAATTACAAAGCACTGAACTGCGGTCGTCACCCCGAGACATAAGGTGTTAAGTCTCATAATGGCCAGTAATTTCACTGGCTTCAATGTCCTTCAAACCGAAACACAACAGTGCTTACACACTGTTGCTTGGCGGCAGAAATGGACAAAGCGGTGGCACTAACCTAGACAGCCTCTAGCATACCTACCACCTACCACCTTTCTGTACCATGTTGTATATGAAATAAACACGCAGAAGACAAAAAACGACGGCGTAATATGGTTGATCCATTTAATCGTTCGCTGAATTTGGCTATAAAAAATGATTTTCAATAAAAACCTTACACTAACCTTCTAATATTTTTCAAGGAGTACTCGACACGCTCCGGTATGCCGAGATCGCTGATCACGTTGTTGTGGCTCTTGATTTTGACCAGCGTGAGGGTCTTGTCAGTGAGGCACAGATTGTACAGTCCCTGGATGTTCTTTGACGCGCCCAGACCTTTCTTCTGGACGTGCACTTGCCAAACGTGTTCTGAAAGGCAAGAACGATCTCTATTAAAATACTGGCAGGGCAGAATTACTTTTTTTTTCCTGGCTCGGCAAAGGAATTACGTCGTGCATAGGAGCCGGAATAGGAACGTTAAAGGTAGAAACATGACATCTCACAAATTGGAATTTGGTAAATCGATTCGTGTTCAAACCTAGAGTTAATTCGTATCAGGTATTTAGAATTTGGTGTTGCCAACGTTGTAAGTCGAAAATTGACAGATTATTAATTATTAGATAAAAAAGAAATTTCCTTTTTTATCTCTTAGCAATACATTCTGATTTGGTACTACTACATACCGGGGTGAAATACTTATATTGTGCACTATTGTCCATATTCATTTTATATTCATATCCATCCGGATAGTGACCACCGTGCACTAGTGTTAAAACCTGCCATAGTGACCCATACACCTTGTGTGGGTCGCATTCCAGGATCAGCCAGTTTATATCCGGTACTCCCGAGGGGCTTGCAACATGACTTAATGGTTGAAGAGAGAAGAAGCATTTATAGAGGCCGGCATAACCCTGGTGACCACCGATAAACTCATTGTTAGTTGGTGGTCGCTGGTTTTTTGAATTGCACCATGCTTACTATCAGGTGTAGTGCAGTCACTTTGCAGTGCACAAATAAAAAAAAAATGACCACACCTTTTTATAACAGGTTATATATTTGATAATACATATATATAATATATTTGACAGCCTCCGTGGCGCAGCGGGCGAGTAGCCGGCTGTGAAGCGAGAGGCCGCGGGTTCGATCCCCGGACCGAGACAAATGTATGTGTAATCCACAAATATTTGTTTTGGAGTCTGGGTGTTGTGAGACCGAAAGTCTCTCGTAGTTCCCGATACCCACGACACAAGACTCGTAACTTACTGTGGGGTCAGGACTATGTATGTGACTGTTGGGTGTATTTATTTATTTATGTGGCCAACATTTTGCCTACTACCTAATTGCATCATCACACTCCAGTTAAAGGACCCAACATTGTAAGAACTATACTGCACCTGATGGTGCATAAGCGCAGTTCGGTCAGATACAACATCGCTACAATTATACAAGCTTGAAATAACCGGATAAACATCGACGGCCGCTGCAACTAGCCACTACAGCAGGTATTTCAGGTATTCCACCATGTGTACGGTGGTCACCACCCAGTCGGGTACAAATATGTTTCAGATACTCTCCGATCGGCAAAAGTTCGTTATCGCAGTTTGAAGTAACATTGACTGCGGGTAAACCCCGTAAATAACCCATAAATACTTTAGCGCACACATTTCACTCTATCTTATGCGCACTTAATGATCGGGGCTTCCCAGACTGAAGAGGCAGTTGGCGTGCACTAGATAAAACATGCCACGACGAAGTAGAAACGAACGTTACTAAATGCGATTAAAAAAAATATTATACGAATAAACTGTTTCATGACGAGTAAACTTTTTTTTATTTGATTGAATGACGAGACGAGAAAGGCGCTCGCCTGATGGTAAGAGCCACCCCTGCTTAACAGAAGCAACACCACACAGAACTTTGAATTATAAAGCGCTGCACGGCACTGAGCTGCGCTCGTTACCCCGAGACATAAGATGTTAAGTCTCATAATGTCCAGTAATTTCTTTGGCTTCAATGGCCTTCAAACCGAAACACAACGGTGCTTACACACTGCTGCTTGGCGGCAGAATTAGACAAAGTGGTGGTACCAACCCAGACGGCCTTTCGCATACGAGGGGCCTACCACCTTTATCAAAGAACTATTTAAAGAACCATAAGAAATTAATTTGTTTAGAACTTTAGAAATGTGATAAAATGGGCGTTATCGAAGGTGTAGCTTACGCTAATTTTTCCTTAAAATAGTTTAGCAACTATAATCATTGTTTATCTTTTTTTTATCCAAGCACGGCAAAGTGACTGCACTACACTTGGCGGTAAGCGCAGTGCAGTCCAAAAAACCCAGCGTCCACCGACAAACAATGAGTTTATCAGTGGTCACCAGAATCATACCGGCCTGTATAAATGCTTCTACACTAAATAATCATAGTAATTTTATAATATATCAAACATCCAAAGACTATTGAAAATCCAATGAAATATTCTATCCTTGCTACCTCTGTTAGCTACCACAATAGAGAATTTTCGCATAGGGAATTGTTGGGCGTCTCATCGAAACGAAGCTACTCACGGAAAATTAGCTTGATAGTAATCAAGTGGAAAAATGGCCCAGGGAACCCGGACCACATAATTTACACCATAATATATTAGTTTTGTCGACACGATGATCATAACTATAATTGTATCATCAAGCTTCGTTCCACGGGAGCGGTTCTGGATCATGCATTAATATTTCTCCTTCACCCCCTTAGGGGTGGAATATTTTTTCAAATTTAAATGGTGGTTTCATTAGAATTCCATCACAGTAAACCCTATCGAATACAAAACAAAATCATACAAATCGGTCCACATTTGGCGGAGCCATGCGTGAACATACATAAAGAATATAATCTAATTAAAAGTACATACTCGTTTTTATGAGGCGTTTAAAAATACACCTAAACCATTGTTAAATTATCTTACAAAACATTAATTGTTTTGAACATTTTATCCTGTTTTTCTATACAATAATGTAGGTATATCTGTATTATAAAGGTTATTAAACAAAATAAATATTATTTTTCGTTTAGGTTTAAGTTAGTTAGTTTAGTTTTTTTTTTTTTTTTTAGTTTTTTTTTTTTTAGTTTTAGTTTTTTTTTTAGTTTTTTTTTTTTTTTTTAGTTAGTTTTTTAGTAATGGTCAGGGTTGCCAACCGTACTGTTTAAAAAAAAAATATTTCTATAATTAATACTGATTATTGTGTATAATTTTAAAGTAAACTAGCTTTTGCTCGCGGCTCCGCCCGCGTGAACAGCATTTAAATATTATCATCCCATATTTTGACCCCTTTGGGGTAGAATTTATCAAAATCCTTTCTTAGCGGATGCCTACGTCATAACATCTACCTGCATGCCAAATTTCAACCCGATCCAACCAGTGGCTTGGGCTGTGCGTTGATATATCACTATGTCAGTCAGTCAGTCACCTTTGAGTTTTATATATTTAGAAATACAATTTATTTATTTTAATTTTTCCTATTTTTGCAATTTTTTTTAAAGCATAGACTAGCAAACGAGCAAGCGGGTCACCTGATGGTAAGTGATCTCCACCGCCCATGTATGCCCACAATACCAGAAGAATCATGGACACGTTGCCGACTTTAAAGGAAAGGGATAATTAGGGATTGGGAAGGGAAGGGGTTCTGGGCCTCCGTATATCTCAGTCAACGTACGAAACGCAGCAGCAAGCCCGAATACTTTACGTCGGTTTTCTGTGAGATGGTGGTAATGACCCGGCCCATTCATGCTGTAGACAAAACTGTCTACAGGGTGGCTCTACCACTCGAAAAATTCTCATTATTATCGAAAATATACTTACTTATCTATTTTTAAGTAAAGCAGCGATAGCTCAGCGGGGAGTGGTATGGACTGTCGAGACGAAAATCGCAGGTTCGAAACCAGCCCCAAGAGCATACACCTCTGACTTTTCTAAGTTACGTGTATATTAATTGTTAATTATAGCATGCTTTAACGGTGAAAGGAACATCGTGAGGAAACCTGCATACCTGAGAACTCGATAAGATTTTTCGAAGGTATGTGAAGTCTACCAACCCGCATTAGGCCAGAGTGGTGGACTAAGGCCTAACCCCTCTCATTCAGTAGAGGAGGCCTTTGCCCAGCAGTTGTACATGTATAATACAGGGCAATACAAAAAAAAAATTAGCAATGCTTAGCTGCATTGCACGATCATTAAGGCAGGATTGTGCCCGAACGATTATGCACCAACCATTATGCGGTCTAACTCACGTCTCAAACGATTATTGACGTGTTTATTTTTTTTTATTAGTTTTACAAAACTGCAAATGTAGGTCGAGCAATTTGCGAAGTCTGCGGGGGACGGACTATGGACAGCCGCAATGCGTTCAATGCACTTGTAGTCTGCAAACCTCCAATTTAATGGCGGCGTTAGAATGATAATACACCCAACAGTCACACACATAGGCCTGACCCCACAGTAAGATACGAAGAGTCTTGTAGTCTCCTTTTTTTATAGAATGTCGGTAAGCGAGCAAGTAGGTCATCTGATTGAATTGTACTTTTTTTTTATATCATTGAATGACGAGACGAGCAAGGCGCTAGCCTGATGGTAAGCGCCACGCCCGCCCATAAACAGAAGTGACACCACACAGAACTTTTGTAATTCACAAAGCGCTGCATGACACTGAACTGCGCTCGTCACACCGAGACATAAAATGTTAAGTCTCATAATGCGCAGTAATTTTACTGGCTTCAATATCCTTCAAACTGAAACACAACAGTGCTTACACACTGTTGCAAAGCGGTGGTACCAACCCAGACGGCCTCTCGCATACGAGGGACCTACTGCCTACAAAACTTCTATCACCTACGTCACACCACATGCACTACAATAGGTAATGCCTCGACCGTACTGCACCAAAAAGCGGAATGAACCTCTCAATAGAGAAGGCACGTGCGCAGGAGTAGGACAGTGAAGGGCTGATTAAATTTTTTTTTTACTAGCCCTATATTATACACGTCCCACTGCTGGGCACGGGCCTCCTCTACTGAATGAGAGGGATTAGGCCTTAGCCCACCACGCTGGCCTCATGCGGGTTGGCAGACTTCACATACCTTCGAAAAATCTTATCGAGTTCTCAGGTATGCAGGTTTTTTCACGATGTTTCCTTCACCGTTAAAGCAAGCGATAATTAACAATTAAAAATAATACTATATCATGGAATTCCTCTTTTTCCTTTCCTTCATAACGTAACACAACTCATCGATGCATCATCTAATAACCATCTAGTAGGTGTACAGTACAAACAAGCTGATCAACATAGTTGCAAATCGCAACGGTCGCGGCGCTTGCACAAACACGCTACACTGCTTTATGGTTTGTTTATAAGGACGCGAACGTTATGAGCCGTGCATAACGTCATTTCAATGTTGCACGTGTCGTAGACAGACATCGACGCTTTGTGAAAAGTCTAAATGCTTAACTATACTAGGTGGTGGGTCCCTCGTATGCGAAAGGCCGTCTGGGTTGGTATCACCGATTAGTCTATTTCTGTTGCCAAGCAACAGTGTGTAAGCACTGTTGTGTTTCGGTTTGAAGGACATTGAAGCCAGTGAAATTAATGGGCATTATGAGACTTAAGATGTTATGTCTCGGGGTGACGAGCGCAGTTCAGTACCATGCAGTGCTTTATAATTCAAAGTTCCGTGTGGTGTTGCTTCTGTTAATGGGCAAGCGTGGCGCTTACCACCAGGCGAACGCATTACTCGTCTCGTCATTCAATCAAATAAAAAAACTAATTATTAAATTACAAATCATACACATACAATGTACAAAATGGACATCATAGTTATCTTCATCTCACTCTATATCTTTTCTATCATTGGTCTCAGTGTGTGGTTATTTTAAACTTTAATCCATCTAAATTCAGGACGTACATTTGTCTGCTAGAAAAAATCATCAATAAAAGCCGTTCGAATTTGACTATTATATGCATGCTAAATGCAGCATAGTATGGGCAATAGTCCCCCAATGGTGTTTAAATTATTAATTCTAACACAGTGTGTCATAGTAAACAGACACTTTACCAACTAACGTTTTTTTCTATAGTGACCGCAACATGTGCAGAAATGTCAACGATCAATAAACATCTCATTTTATGCCAACAATAACATTATTGATTTAAAGTTTACAACATACGCTTAGGTGAGAGGTGTAATATACAGCGGGTTACAGAAAGGCGTGGCCATATTTAAGTATACGTATTTAATATTTTTTTTATTTATTCAATTGATTGACGAGACGAGCCAGTCGCTCGTCTGATGATAAGCGCCACGCATGCCCATAAACAGAAGCAACGCCACACAGAACTTTGAATTACAAAGCACTGCATGGCACTGAACTGCGTTTGTCACCACATTACAAGTCGTTACTCCACGTCGGTTTTCTGTGAGACAGTGGTAACGACCCGGTCGAGCCGGCCCATTCGTGCTATAGACGAAACTGTCTACAGCGTGGCTCTACCACACATACCGAAACACAAGTGCTTAAACGCGGTTGTTTGGCGACACGAATAGACAAAGCGGTGGTACCAAACCAGACGGCTTCCCTAAGAGAGACCTAACACCTTATAACCCGCCACTCATGACTAGACCAATCGAGAGAACGATCACAATATACCATCATACTCTTCCCTTCCCCCTCCCAATCACCCACATTACCAATCCACCCTCCCATCCCAAATCCTATAACCCCAAGGATGATACTGCAGGGGTCGTCAGCATCCCATTAGCAGGGACCCCACCCCATCTGAAAGGGTTAAAAAAACTATCACACGTCGTGACTTCCATTCAACATCGACACTTGCATATTCGATTATTTGTGTTTATCGAACCCACACGCTTTCTAATAACTCATCAATCATAACTGATCATAACATATTATTGTCCAATTTAACAGCCGGGTCAATGACACCGACGGCGCCTCACCCTACAAATAATGTTATTCAATTAAACACATGTATCAACATTAGACATAGTTACAATTGTATATTTAATGTGTATTGTCTCTATATTTGAGGTGCAGGTCAAATATTATATTAGTTTAAATTCTTAGAGTGGTATTTCTTTGAGTGGTAAAGCCACGCTGTAGACAGTAATGTCTACAGCATGAATGGGCTGGCTCGACCGGGTCATTACCACTGTCTCACAGAAAACCGACATACAGTAGCGGCTTGCTGCTGCGTTTCGTACGGTGAATGAGATAGCCGGAAGCCCAAATCCTTCTCCCCTTCCCAATCCCTAATTATCCCTTTCCTTTAAGGTCGGCAATGCGCCCATGATTATTCTGGTATTGTGGGCGTACATGGGCGGTGGAGATCACTTACCATCAGGTGACCCACTTGCTCGTTTGCCGGTCTATGCTATAAGAAAAAAAGTTCCCAAGTGGTCCCAGGAGTCCACGGGAGACTCGACAGGGGTCTACGTTGGCGTGACAAAAAATGGGGGTTCACAATTCGTAAGCGGGGGACCACGAAAATGTATCTGCTTTCGATAGTGAAGAACTAAAATGTTTATTTATTATTTATTTAAATATCCATACATCTATCATTACAGGTTATACCCAATACGATAGCGTAGTACATTTTTTTTTAAATACATTCCAATTACATTATAATATTTTTAAGTCAACACATTCTATTAATAATTCTAATTCATTTTTAATTATAATAATCATACAATTACGTCATGTCCGAATAGCATAATAAATATAACGCTACCTTTGCGAATTCATTAATTGTGCAAGAAAATAAATCTAATCTTTCGGCAACCAGATTGAGTGTGCGCAGCGTTCGTGTGAGAGGCGTTTTTTCCAATAATTGAGTCCGGCCGCGCGGCACTGCCAGCAGCCGCGGTCGTCTCCGTCGCTGAACGTAACCATTGGGCACAGATAGGCCTATCCACTGTAACACATCGGGGTTAGATATGTTACCGCGAAATACTTTTAACATATATATTACCAACGCCATATCCCTCCTAGTTTCTAATTTGTTGTATCCAACCATACCTAATACAAATAAGGTTGGATACATCAAAGGATAAAAGGGATATACTATTACATTATATTATATGTTGACTTGACTCCACCTATCGATGTAGTCAGATAATATTTTAAGAAGCTCAGCGACTGTTATTTGGGAATATGGTAGAAATGTAGCTGCAGGGGGTCCACCGGAACCCGATAAATTTTGAAAGTGGTCTGTGAGAAAAAATTCTGGGAACCTCTGGTAACAATGTAAAGTAATAAACATTGCTGGTATGATTCTGATGCCCACCGATAAAGAAGAAAGAAAGAAACATTTATTATTGGACTAGACACAAAATACATAGTTTTCTTTTACATACATCATAATAGTACCATGCTAGACCAATAACAGGACTCCCCATTCAGCTATATGCTGAAATACAGCCTTAGCTGTACTACAGCGCTGAATTAAACTCATTGTTTGTCGGTGGTCGCTGCTCATTTTGGACTGGACTGCTCTTCCTACAGATGCAGTGCAGTCACCTTATCATGCTCAAATAAAAAAAATACTTCAAAGTTCCACATCTTAATAATAATAAATACACCCAACAGTCACATACATAGTCCTGACCCCACACTAAGATGCGAGTCTTGTGTCGTGGGTATCAGGAACTACGAGAGACTTTCGGTCTCACAACACCCAGACCCCGAGACAAATATCTGTGGATCACACAAATGTTTGTCTCGGTGCGGGGATCGAACCCGCGGCCTCTCGTTTCACAGCCGGCTACTCGCCCACTGCGCCACGGAGGCTGTCTCCACATCTAATAGGTACCTAATTCACTCGAGTCGGTAATAATCGAATTGGATATCTGTTAATAGCACAGACACGCATAAACCGTTGAGTAATCGAATTGTTTACTTGTAAGCCAACGCAAATACGACCACCGGCTATTTGTAACAAACACACACTTTAATTAGATGTATTTTTATATTGTCTCGACAACATCTTAATAAAACCAATTATGTGGTAAATTAAATTGATTTGAAACACCCAAACAGTCACACACATAGTCCTGACCCCACAGTAAGATACCGAGTCTTGTGTCGTGGGTATCAGGAACTACGAGACTTTCGGTCTCACAACACCCAGACCACGAAACAAATATTTATGGATCACACAAACATCTGTCTCGGTGTGGGTATCGAACTCGTGGCCTCTCGCTTCATACCCGGCTACTAGCCCGCTGTGCCACGGAGTCTGTCAAATGAGCTGCAATAGAGTCAAAATGTGGTAATTTTTTACACGTTAGGCCGGCAAACCGAGCAAGTGGGGCACGTGATGGTAAGTGATCTCCACCGCCCATGTACGCCCACAATACCAGAGAATCATGGGCGCGTTGCTGTCCTTATAGGAAAGGGATAATTAGGGATTAGGGAGAGGAGGGGGATTTGAGGCTGCGGATATCTCGTCTCATCGTACCCAGCAACAAGCTGCTATTTCACGTCAGTTTTCTGTGAGACAGTGGTAACAACCCGGTTGAGCCGGCCCATACACACAGTATTGTCTACATGCCATGAATCATTTACTTATAAATTGTTCGGCTGGCCTTCGGTCAAAAAAGTCAACACAGTAATTCACACTGAGTCATTATCTAGGGTTTTTACCCGCACGCATGATAACCGCAATATAGCCATATTGAAATACCAACAATGTACCTTCCTTCGGCGAGTTTACTAACATGTGGGATGTGGACTCACCAATAGGGTAGTTTCCTATGTTGAATATTATAAATTACTAGCTTTTGCTCGCGGCTCCGCCCACGTGATCAAATAAACAAACAAACAATCAAACTCTACAGCTTTATAACATGAGTATAGATTTAGGTAGCTTAGCAACGGAAGCCTTCAAATAATATTATTTGGGTAGCTTAGCAACGGAAGCTTTCAAATATGAATAATTTTCCCCGTTTTTGCAACATTTTTCACTGATGCTTCGCTTCTAATGGTCGCAGCGTAATGTTATATAGCCTAAAGCCTTCCTCGATAAATGGACTATCCAACACAAAAAGAATTTTTCAATTCGAACCAGTAGTTCCTGAGATTAGCGCGTTCAAACAAACAAACAATCAAACTCTACAGCTTTAATATATTAGTATAGATTTTATATGCAACAGAAAGTAATACGAAAAAGAAACCCTTTTGTTAAAACACAATCAAAATCGCTTCAAAAATGAGTCCGCAAATATGATTTTAAATATAGGTATGAGCAAAGGTTTTGTAAATTTTATATTTAAAAATGTAAAAAGCGTTTTAAAATAAAAAATACCTACTGTATAATCAATATACCCAACAGTCACACACATAGTCCTGACCCCACACTAGGTTAACCTGTATCGTGGGTATCAGGAACTACGAGAGACTTGCGGTCCCATAACACCCTGACCCGAAACAAATATTCGTGGATCACACAAATACATTACTTTCTGGAACACATGTTTTGGGTTATAATTATTGTCCATCAAATATGTTATCTCATAATGTGAATGCATACACGATTGAAACCTGTTTTATGCTTAATAAATAAATACATTTGTCTCGGCACGGGAATCGAACCCACAGCCTCCCGTTTCACTGCCGGCTACTCGCCCGCTGCGCCACGGAGGCAGTCAAATTAGAGAATGTATTCCGGAAGATTCATATTTATATCACGCTATGACCCATGGGAGTAAGGCAGATACAGGTCTGCAGTGAAACGCTTGGGACAGCTAGTTAAATATATAAAAAACCTCATATTGCGTACAAACACCAACTATTATAACCAATACACAAACATTTCGTCCAACATACAATACTGCAAACAATCAATCACATCCCGAGCCCACCCATACACAACATTCTTATTCATATAAGTCCCAACAATGGCCGGCACAATTGAAAAACAATTTGTTTGTTAATAAAACGTAAGATAAAGGCTGGCGTATGGTGACGCACAGGCGGCGAAGCACTGCGCGACACAGACTTTGTTATTTACAATGTACAGAACCAAGTTCATTGTGACACAGGAGCCTGTAGTATTTTATAGAAGGTAGGTCCCTCGCACGCGAGAGGCCGTCTGGGTTAGTACCACCGTTTTGTCTAATTTTCTAACACAACAGTGCTTACAGACTGCTGCTTGGCGGTCCAAGGAACAGTTTGTAAGCACTGTTGTGTTTCGTTTTGAAGGACATTGAAGCTACTGAAATTACTGGGTATTATTTGACTTAACATCTTATGTCTCGGGGTGACGAGCGCAGCTCAATGCTATGCACTGCTTTGTGATTCAAAGTTCTGTGTGGTGTTGCTTCATGGCAGGCGTGGCGCTTACCATCGCCTTGCTCATCTCGTAATTCAATCAAATCTTTACATAGTATATAAAATGAAGTCGCTTCCGCTGTCCGTTAGGTTAGGTCTTTAAAACTATTCAACAGATTTTAATGCAGTTTCCAGTAATAGATAGAGTGATTCATGAGGAAGGTTTATGTGTATATCACGCTATGACCCATGGCAGCAGGGCAGTAGCATGCAGGTGAAACCGCGAGCGACAGCTAGTAATCAAATAAAAAAGAATCAGACACGGCTATACATCATACATTACAAATTCTACGTCTCACAGGCTTCGTCGCCTGCGCGTCAACACACGCTGGGCGTAAAGATTGCACGTTGAGTAACGATCTTATCACTGGCACATCGGCCACGATGCGTGTCACACAACACACAGCACACTACACACAGATATTACAACGGGCAAAACAAGTGACGTCGCGAGAGAATTAACGTCCTGTTACGTGGAAATGTAAAAATATTCATCATACACAAGCTTCGAGAATTACGACTTTCGATGGAATTTCAATTGGATGTTTGTTGTTTGCCATTTTATTCCCGGTAACTGGTAGGTCCCTCGTCTCGCGATAGGTAGGTAGCAATAACCCATTTAACTACATTTGACTGGAGTGGTAGAGCCAAACTGTAGATAGTTTTGTCTACAACATGAATGGGCCGGCTCTACCGGGTCGTTACCACTGTCTCACAGAAAACCGACGTAAAGTAACGGCTTGCTGCTACGTTTCGTACGGTGAGTGAGATATCCGGAGGCCTGAATCCCCCTCCGTTTTGGAGTCCTAATCCCATGAAAACAATCCAGCAACAAGGTATAACTTAGATAATTATTAGCTGAGTGTTGAGGGATACGACTGATACTAGAGACAGCGACGCGAGACATTTGACAGTGATCAGCGACACGTCCGTTTTGTATTTTTTATAGAGCTTCCGAAAACTATTTGGAACGCCAAACACACGTGTACTAATATTCATTGAAACAGTGTCGCGGTCTACCGTGTTGTGTCGCGCGTCGCGGTCGCTTAACTCGGTCGCGCACCCCAAATCCTACAATAACAATAAATCAAAACAAACTTCATATGTAAGTTGAGTTATGTAAAACGTTATATTTTTCCTCCAAATATAGGATTTTACTAAGAAAAACCCCAACATTATTTATCTGCAATATGTGCTAAAAGAGGTATAAGGAAAGTATGCATTAGTCAGATTATGGAATAAAACAGAAAAGTTTAAAATAGTATTCTGTGTTTGGGGAAAATATTACTCAAAAGTAATCGATATGAAAATGCATTAAGAATACACAAAAAAATACACATATACAAAAAATCACTATTATTTTTTTATTTTATCTTACCACGACAGTGACTGCATACACCTGATGGTAAGCGCTGTGCAGTCCAAAAAAACAACGATCACAAAAACAATGAGTTTAGCGGTGGTCACTAGAATCATGCCGGCCTGTATAAATGCTTCTTCACTCTCCGAAGGAGAAAGAAGCAAATCGAGGGGCCTGCAACAGGACAGGCAGATAACCGATGCAGGCACAGGGATACAAAGATGTACCCCAATCAACCATCAAGTCGCAAGCGCCTCGGGAGAACCGGACATACACTGGTTGTAAAGCATAGTCCTTGAAACGAGCAAGTGGAACACCTGATAAACTTGGTTTTTGTAATGTCATCTAACTCCCTACTCCCTAAGAACTAATATACTTCTTACGACCCTATCAAATAATTTTATTCATAAAGTAAAGTTTACAAGGCGGTAGGACCCTCGTATGCGAGAGGCCGTCTGTGTTGATACCACTGCGCCGTCTATTTCTGCCGCCAAACAACAGTGTGTAAGCACTGTTGTGTTTCGGTTTGAAGGATATTGAAGCCAGCGAAATTACTGGGCATTATGAGACTAAACATCTTATGTCTCAGGGTGACGAGCGCAGTTCAGTGCCATGCAGTGCTTTGTAATTCAAAGTACTGTGTGCTGTTGCTTCTGTCTATGGGCAGGCGTAGCGCTTACCATCAGGTGAGCGCCTTGATCGTCTCGTCATTCATTGAAATAAAAAAAGTGCATTAACTGTACAATGACGTCACAATGTAAGTACACAATTTATTATCAGGCCAACACAAATGAATATCGTAATGGGGATTTACCCGGTGTCCCCTCACAGTACATTTCAATGTATCTTCAACTTACCGGTCTATGCTATAAAATAAAAAAAAACTCGGATAAAAAAAACTCGGATTTAATCATCAGTTGAAAAAATATTTTTATAATAGAAAAATACTTTCATTAGGGCGGAACCACGAGCAAAAGCTAGTAACAGATATTCCGCTCCCGGAAATTAACTTGCAACCTCAAATTCTCACCCAACCACTCAATTATTTTTTATTACACAGTATTAAATTTTATGTTTCTTTAGTATGCTTAAGTTGTTCGAGGACCACAAATCTACCACTAAGCAAATTACTCCAACTTCTTTAATCGTCTTCTAAACTATTTGAGATAATTAAAGGGGAGTAGCAACAGTCAGTAAGAATATGATACTATATTGAAATAAAACAGAGTCAAAATCGGTTCAAAAATTTGTCTACAATTGAATGCAATTGCGCAATAGCATTTCAACCCACATCAAGTAAAAATTTAGATATCAATTTAATTTTGCTAAATATGGACAAAGGACTGCATGCGACTGAACTGCAGTCGTCGCCCCGAGACTGCCGAGACATAAGATGTTAAGTCTCATAATGACAGGCTAAGTGCGGGAAAAGGAGCCCACAACCAATACCAATACCAATACCAAGTCTCATAATGGCCAGTAATTTCACATGCTTCAATGTCCTTAAAACCGAAACACAACAGTGCTTACACACTGTTGCTTGGCAGAAGATTTGGGCCTCCAGATATCTCATTCACCGTACAAAACGCAGCAGCAAGCCGGTACTTAACGTCGGCTTTCTGTGAGACAGTGGTAACGACCCGATCTAGCCGGCCCATTCATGCTGAAGATAAAATTGTCTAAAGCGCGGCTCTACCACTCAAGAAAATGACTTTATTACACGGTATGGAATGTGGTCGTCATTGTCAACATATACTACGTCATTCAGTACGTAAGATGTGAATTGTGATTTTAATGCTTTATCACAATGACGCATGTTGACATGTTGCGTCACTTCTCAGGCTAGATTACCTATGTGTATTTTTTTATCCTATACCTAAATATTATGTAGGAGAGTGCGCTTTTATCCGTATGCAATAACCCAATTAAAGGATTGACTTAAAAAACCACGGCTGGTGATGGGATATTCATATTCGCCCGGATAGCGACCACCGTACACATGGTGTTAAAACCTGCCTTAGCGACCCACACACCTTGTACGGATTGCGTTCCAGGATCAGCCAGTGTATATCCAGTTGTCCCGAGGGGCTTGCGACATGATTTAATGGCTCGTTGGGGCAAGGATATAGTTACATCCTTGTATCCCTGAGCTTAAATCGGTCATCCGCCTATCCTGTTGCAGGCTCCTAGTTTGCTTCTTCCTTCTTTGGAGTCGAAATAAACATTTACACAGGCCGGCATGATTTTGGTGACGACCCACTCATTGTTTGTCAGTAGTCGTTAATTTTTTGACAACTGCGCTTACAATCAGGTGTAGTGTTATAATACTTTGCCGTGGTCAGATAAAAAAACAACAAGACAAATAGTCTCATAACTCTCATGCGTCTTAATGAGATCCTCGTCTCGTTGTGTCACAACACCTTTCAAAACGAACAAAATACCTCCGCGAAAACAGATCCTGCAACTTTCTTATTTCGGTATTCTCTATTAAGTTATGTGATTTACAAGGTGCCACTCGACATCACACCTTCCGATCTGACAACATTAAAATCCAGCCAATCAACGTCTGTAAAATCACATACAATGGCTAATAAGAAAGTTACAACGTGGCTGGACACATAAAAATAAACACAATCAATACGAGCGGATGAATGATATTGACGAGAATGCAGTAACCGGAACTGAGTCAGAATAAAAACAATTTTAATGTGAACGCATTTAGGTGAATATCGCGTGGGACGTACGGTCCCCGTCTGAACTTTATAAGTGACGATTTGCTAAAGGATACTACTAAGGGATAGTGAGGCAATACAATAGGGTAGTTGACATGATTTTTTTAATACCCAAAACCTATTGCAGGAAAAAATTAATTAATCCGTCCTTAAAAAATAAATTAAAAGCCTTTCAAACCTGATGGAGGGGGCGCTTTTCAAATAACAGACGACGGAAACTTTTAGGAATTTTATATGGAGAAACAATGCTAAACATTTCGACTCCAAAACTTTATAGGAGTACTCCAATAATGAATAATTATTTTTCTAAAATCAACCCCTTAAGAATAGGAAATAAAGGGGATGATTATGTATTTTTACTTTAAATGGATTGGGATTGATCCAGATAAAGACATTTATGCGAAGGGAATCGCGTGCATAGTTACCTCGTTAGTCAGTTATTTATTAACTGGAATCTCCTACTAATCTACAGTTAAAACTACGTTACAACTTTAGCATACGGCTAAAGTACTTAAAGTTGATTTTTGTATCCAAATAGATCTTTCGCCACCACTTTCGCCTACGCCGACTCTAGAAAGCCTGAATGTAGATTCTAGATACAGATTTGATGACACGCTATACAATACACGACATATTTTTGTGTTAAACATTGCCTTAAAAATACTATGCGACAAAGAAGGCTTTCGGAAATATTTACGAATTACAGTCAACCGGAAATTGCCAGTGCCGGCGACTTAACGCAATATCAAAGGCACGCCATCATTGCCTTTCCGAAATTCAAACACAAGTACCCAATAATTTTAACAACAGCACGTTTGCAACCAAAATTATAATGACGTATACTGACTTCAAAATAATATTTAACGATACGTAGAAACGTAACACGTTGAGAAAACGTGTTAATTTATTATACCTAATTACGATTTGTATGAACAGCTTTTTTTGTATAAAGAATACGTATATTCAATTTGAAAAATATATTTCAAGGTAATAAATTATAATTAAACAGTACTAAACTGATGAAAAATTTTGCGATAAAACGGAAAAAATTACGCGGTAGCTTTAGTTTTTGTAAAGCGTAAAAAATAAATTCTATTCAGGACTCAGTTGCCAATACATAAAAAAATCTATGCGATTTAATTTTCACAATTTCAACCTCAACTACTTCAAACATTATAACGCCCCGTATTGTAATGTTCTTTAGTGCGGTCCTGTCCTGTGGGCCACACACCACGGTAAATACAATTTAAATAAAAGTTGACATGGACCCTACGTAAATTTGGACTAAATTATTAATTAGTACTACAGGTTATGATGACCTTAGGGAAATACGTAAAAGATAACAGAGTTTTTAACCACGCACAGCACTTAATATTATTTTACCACAAAAAATAAAGTCGTACCTATTATTGATTAGTAAAAAGCAGCCAAAGCAGCAGCAGGGAGTGCTACAGACTGTCGACACGGAAGTCGCATGCTCCAATCTATTCCCTAGGGCACACTCCCTAACCTGTCAGTTACATGTGTATTCATAGTGGCTATCGCTCACTCTATCAGTGAAGGAAAACATCATGAAAAACCTGAAAAACTGACAATTTTACATAAGAATTTCGAAGTCATGTTAAGTCTACCAACTAGGCCAGCTTGGTGGAGGAATGCCTAGAACCCTCTCATTAGGAGAGGTTCGTGCCCTGCAGTGGGACAGTATAGTACTATAATCAAGTATAGGCATATTATAAGAATTTATTTAATGAACTTTCTGTACATTGAATAACCGTATAGATACTGAATCTGGACTGATAGCTGTTTTTTTCACATCTGGGTAGCACCATGTTTTCCTAATCAAAGTTGTCATGTGATATTTGAAGATATTATTAATATACTTTTGTTAGGAGATCCTATACACACGGTATGTATTAGCGACAGGCTTGTTCTATTACTCGAAAATTAAACTTTAATTTGTTAATTTTGTACTATCATGACAAATCTAGATTACTGTTACAAACATAAGCCAAATGTAACCTCGATTATTTTTAAACTTGGCATATACGACATGATTGTTACCTAGTTGTTTTCCAACTCGAAAAATTGACCAATAAAATACATTATTTTACCCCTAACTACACTTCCTGACTCCATCCCTGTAAACCCCGCCTACCTACGTTTCCACGTATTTTACGTGAGCATCTGCACGTCATGGTCAATAACTGAATGCCACTATAAGCCGTGCCCTTCACAGATAAAAACGAAGATATCTGTTATATTGTTATATTTTCATCAATATTCTTTGCTGATTATTTAGGTATTTAATAATCTACATCCATTGAAAGTTTTTAGGGTCGCATCAAATAGCGTGATAGATGATTTGGAAGGTTATAAGAATGAGTCACAAGTTGGCACTTTTTAAATACACATTAATTCAAACAAATTTTAAACACATTAACAGAAACGAATAACATTAAATATATGCGGCACTATGACCCTCAAACAGTACGCCCAACTCCGTCCCTGTACACCACGTTTACCCACGTTTCCACTCCGTAGTTTACGTGAGCACACGTCACGTCAGGGTCAATAACTGATTGCCACCATGAGCCGTGTCCTTCACAGATTGTACCAAAGATAGCTATTACTTTTTTTTTTTTCACCAAACCACTTATGTTGATTATTAATTAATAATCTACGTTTTATTGAATGATAGTTAGTGTTGCACATGATTGCGTAATAGTTGTTTATGATATAAGAATGAGGAACAATGGGGTGGCAACACCACTGTCACGTGCTTATATTTTACTACTTTGCTTGTGGCTTCGTCCACGTGGAATTCGTTTCTGGGATGACCCCTTAAAAGGATTAAGGGTTGAATTTTGACAGTTGCCAAAATACGTATTTCATTAATTGTGTTGACGAGCATTATTAGCATGTTTCAAGTAAAACTTGCCACACTTTTCCTAATGGGATATTAAAAAATCCTTACTTAGAAGTTTCCATGACATTAATACATCAAAAATATATTTTTTTATCCCGGCAGAGGCTGCGAGAGGACGGGTGGATGACCGATATACGCACAGAGATACAAGGATGTATCCCTATACTCGGCCGAACCAACCATCAAGTCCTGTCGCAAACCCCTCGGGAGAATCGGATATACACTAGCTGATCCTGGAACGCGATCTACACAAGGTGTGTGGGTCACTATGACAGGTTTTAACAACATGTGTACGGTGGTCGCTATCCGGGCGGATATGAACATCCTCTCACCAGCCAAAAAAGCCGTCGACATCTCGACTGTTTATTCTGGCCGTTAATGAATCATACAAGGCATGTATTTAATATGTATAGGTTACATAGAGACTGACGCCTATATCCCACGGAGGGTAGGTAGAGACAATCACACGATTTACGATCCTAACACACATCTTTCCCCTCTTCCACATTTATACATCTTCTTCCACATTTTCGCTGGTTGAGGGTACTCGTGGCGTGCCCTTTACGGAGATAATTTATTTGATCTGCATATGCTCTACTCAGGCGCCCTCATCTAACTCTCCCATTTGCATCTACACGATATATTACTTTCGTAATGCGTGTTTTATCCATATTCTCCATAGATTTCCAAACTATATCAGCATACCATTTTCTATCTTAGTTCACCACCTCCATTTTCAACTTACAATGATTGCTTATCACACTATTCGTAATACTGCCTCCGCGGCACAGTTGAGTTGAGTACGCGGTACGAATGCTGTGCCGAGATCTCGGGTTCGATCCCCGGGTCGTGTAAAAGTAATATTGGGTTTATCTATGACAAAATACTCAGTATCAGCCAGGAGTCTGAAATGGGGCCAGGTATGTCGATATGCTATATAATCACATCATGGGACAGAAACAAGCTCAGAAAAATGTGGGTGCACTGGTTGATTTTTACCATTGGGATGAACTACAGGGGTCTATCTATCTATCACCCTCTCTTTGCTCCCTTTGCTTTGTTATCACCTCCCATTACCTTTCAACTCCCCCATCCAAAAACCACTTACCCTCCCAGCCTAACTACTACAACCCCGATGATGAGATACTGCAGAGGCTTATTAGGATGTTTTTTTTTTTATTGAATGAGGAGACAAGCAAGGTTGTATAAACATGACACTTTAATACCTCAACAAACTAAGATAATGATTATGCTATTATTATTTATCAACATTTTCTTTCTTGTATATATACTGCCACCCTCAAAAAAAAAATCTAAAAAAAAACACCAAAAAAAGGAATCAAACTAATTACATACATAATCATTACTTTTAATGGCTGTATAAAAATCATATACACCTTGGAATTTCAAACACTATTTTATAAAATTTTATAGAACTATTATAATTAAAAACAAAAAATATTCCCAGAATTATTTTGAAAAATGTTAATGTAGATAAACATTAATAGTTATGTTAACATGAAAACTAATAGTTTATTTATGATGCCCAAGATTTACTATAATATTTTTGCAGAATAACAAGTTGCCAACAAAGCAGATTGCAAGGGAGGATGAAACTATTTTTTTTTTATTTGTAACTTAGAATAAATATATTTCCCCAGCAAAAATGATTACATTTTAATTGTTTTGATATTACCAAATAAAAATTGCTTTATTAAATTTTTTACCTTTTCGAGTCAGTTTTATTTTTATTGCAAAGTTTTAATTGTACTATTTTTAGTGAAAGAATTCATCATAATTGGTGCATAAATGACAAAGTTTTAAGCTTTGATACATACAGGATTTCATCCCCACAGGGATGGTATTTTTTTCTTCAAAATTAAACTCAATCAACAATCAATCAATCAATCAACTTCAAGCGGATGGATGAATAAAGAATCAGATACCTGTTTAAATATATTTGTCAATTGTCATGGTTAAACAATAAACATACAAATAAAAAAACAAACAATATGCATCCAGTTGAGAAACTCATCCCTTTTTTTTCATCAGTTCAAAACTATTGTTACTGCATAAATCATGTTAATTTTTACGTTTTTAAGAATTCTCACGAGAACTTTTTATGAAGGACTATAATTGACAGTTAAAAAGATTATCAGTGAGATAATTTATTCAACATTGAAATCAAAACTCATTATCTATATAATATGTTATAATTTATTTATCAAAGCATGTAATTAATTAATTTATTATATTTTATCATGGCATATTTTTACACATAGTTATAAATTCAAAACACAACCTTGTCATTGTAAATGAGCTATTATTTCATTGTTCATGGAAAAAAAGAACATAATTCAAACTAAGCATGAGAATTTATTACCAACATTTAATTAAATCCATTCATCTAATATATAATTATTATAATGAATATAACATGTTGGGTAAACACACAAAAAGAATCGAGGCTATTAAAAATGTCAATAAAAAACAACAAAAGCATTTCTCAAGCCATACCAAAGATTGCTTTATACAACATTAGCATTTACTTGGGCCTCATCAGCATGGAAGACTTTTCCATAATATTACCAGGATAAAAAATGCCTATAAAATTCTCCAGACCATATAGAGGGACTTATATATTATTTTGCCTGTTTACCCAACATGTTTGTATTGGAGCAGTAAGATATTTCCCCTGGAGACAGCAATAAAATTTCTAGGGTGGGCGCCGAACCTTGCCCTTACCTTGTTGAGACCATAGAATGAACACAATAATTGTGGGTTATAATTTTGTAGGCTTGAGCAATGAGATTTCTCGAGTGGGCATTGCCCACTCTTGCTCCCCACCTAGCTACACCCATGCATGTTTGTTGTTTTTGCATGAGTAATTTTGTTTCTCAAATAATGAGGAAAATGTTTGAATACCTTTTTTATATTTACTGTGGGTATTTGTTTAAAGTTTATGAATAACATTTATGTCAGATACCTATTTAAGTTGTTTTGCAACGCTTAGTTACCTAATTTATGTTTATCTGCATTTCTGAGAAATTCAGCATCCTGTAATAACTCATTTAATGTACTGTTAGGTAATTAGGATGCAGGCTATCAGTGAATTTGTTTAAACTTACGAGCTAAATTGCTTATTTATCAAAAGCAAAAGGTGAGGAATTCAAAAACAATTCCTCTTTACACAATGAAATCAAAATGTCTATAAATGTTTTATCAAATTGTGATTTACACATAAAAGGACATTTTAGAATGTCTTCATAGGACATATTCCTGTCATTAATGGAACCTAGCATCTACTTTCCGTCACGCCTGATCACTATTGTTTATCATTATTGTGATAAAATTTAATGTATAAACACACTTTCTTAATAGTGCATTTTATACTATCTTTTACTGGTTGGATATTTTAGCCCCCCCATATCAGTGAAGTCCATAAACCTATGGTAGTAATACAACTCTAGGAATACAATTAATTCAGTTTACTGGTGTGCTAGAGTGGTAGAGAGTGGTGTCAGCAATAATGTTTATTTATGCATAGGAGTACTCACGTATAGGATGCAGTAGTTCGACACTGTTGTCATCAGCACGGTGCTGCTTGAGGATGGCGGAGAGCCACGCATGCAGCTCTGGCTCGTTGTCCGCCACAATACAGAACTGCTCCTCGCGCGTGAACAGTGCGATCACGTGCTTCTGTTTCAGATCCAGCCGTCGCATGATGTTGTAGCAGCTCTTGAGCGGCAAAACGCGCCGCGGCACCGCACCCGCCTTAAACTTCTTCTCAGACTCATAGTACTCGAGCCGCGCGGAACACTCGGCCGTCTCCGCGCGCAGCACGAAGAACTTCTTCTTCATCGTCTTCAGCTTCCGCAGGTGGCCCTGGCGCACGACGGCGCCCGCGCCCGACCCCGCGCCGGACATCACTCGCGCATCACAACCCCGACGGCCGACCGCACACCACTACCACATGCCAACGGATAACCTTGAAGTTGTTTACGACCGATGATGAAAGTCACACGAGAACGGATACGGCAGAACGCGCGCGCTCTCACTAAATATACGCAGTATCTTCACCATAAAGTGCGTAAATACGTCGTGTAGCGAACGAGCCGTGTGCGGAACGAATCGCTCCGCGCGCTTCCATATGACAATAAATACCGTGGGCCGCGCGCCACCGACTCCACAGTCCACACCCGTATCCGATGATAAACTCGCACACCGAAAATCTTATCTTCACCGAATGATCAAAATACATCAACAATAAACACTATTCGATCCGTAATTTGGTACGCTCGCTGTTACACTCGGTCATTCACAGACACTCGAGTTTAGAAAGAGATAAAATCATTCATAGTAAACGTAATCGGCACCGCACGCCCTTCCGTAGGTACGCAGGGCATGGTAGTCATGCCGTGCTCATGCTTCGACACTCGACACATCAAAACATACAAATTTACATGTTATCACACGGTGTCGCGCCACTACTCTGTCTTGCGGATTATTATCTGGATTTACTCGTTAATGTTTGTATGTTTAATCACACGATATACAAAAAATCTTGTATTTGCGCCTCGTTTTTTATTGGCTCTTCGCTATTGCGTGTCATTTATTTGTACGGCGAAATAGTATTCCATCTATCTATGTATACGGGCCGTTATCGTTATATGTTTGTCGGGCAATATGCGACCAATCATACGATGTTACTGTGCTATGAAAATCAAGTAGTCGTATTTTATCAAATAGCTGGGTTGTGCCATCACAATATTAACCAATCATAACTAACCATTGCCATGGTCTTGAATCGATTGTGTGTATCTTAATACTATACTTTATTCGTAGTAATTTTGAATCCATTGAGTACATTTCAAGTCTCGACCTAATTTTTGTAGTACAAAAGTGGAAATGTATACCGATGTTAAATAATTCTGCGAAGTTGCTCGAATTTTCCGATGTCTGCATTCATTCTTATTTTTAGCATACGGTTGCAAAATTATTATTCTCAGAACTATTTGTCATCAAAATATTATTTGAACTCATATCAAAGTGTTTTGAATCTAATAAAAATTAAAATGATACTGTTGCAACTTGTTATCAGTTTTTTTTTATTTAGATTTTTTTGAGATTGATCATTTATATGTTTAATTAATTAACAAATTATAATACGAAACAAACTTTTGACAGAGTTAATTTTATGTTTGGATACACATGTCACAAAAAACTACTTAGATTTAGGTACAAATATTAATATGTGATAAAAGATCACTCTTCAAACCACACCACCATACCACTACTTATCGCATAAACTTAACATTCAAAGGTCTCGAGGTAAACGGTAGGTACACGTCTTTCACACCTTTTGCAGATTATCTGATCCTTCTGGCGGAGAATCCTACAGACATTAGGTACATGCTCTAAGAATTAAACAATATATTCTTGGAATTTGAAACTGGGCCTTAGGGTGAACATCACTTGTTCAAAACTAAAATTTTGACCAATGTCATAAAAATAATTTCAGCAATCGTGGTTTTTATCCACCAACTAGAACTCATCATATTATAATATGTTTATCTTGTGCATTGTATAACACTCAGTCTGCAGAGATCGACAAGTGAATTCAGCTGAGCTGAAGGCGCAAGACGCGCTTTTGTCGGCATAGTCGTGAGAAGCGGTGGCTTTATCACTTTGTAGAATATTTTTTTACAGGAACGAATGTACATAATTTTTCAGAGGACTCAACCCTACCTGAACGTTACGATTTTAATCATTGTTTTGGCAATTTTTCAAATAAATGCACCATGACATGCCGCTACTGAAAGTACGTAATTGCCTTGAGATTTAGACGTAATGTATGTATTTAATGTTAAATACAACTACATCATAGACATTTCACAAAACATGACACCATTAGAAAAAGGAAGTAGTGAAATGTTATCGGTGATAACTTTTTCCGCAAATACAGTATTGTGGACTGCCCTCGATCTAACACAGTTAATTAAGATCCTGAACTACAACATTCAATATACTACCGACCAACTACCAGCTGTCTGTGAAAGCACTAATACATATAAACAATACCCGCTTCTATTTTAATATCATATTAAATAAATACTAATATTACATTAAGTACAAAAAATGACCAACTTCGATGATTTACTTACAGAACCTGAATTAAATGAAGCGTCACGGATGCCGTAGTAGCCCATACACCACGGTTAACAATCCATTGCTAAAAATTTATCTCAGGCTACGGACTCGAAGTCAGCGGGTGCGGGGCGGCGCGGCGGAGACCCGGTCTCGAAGCCAGCGGGCAAATCGCGCGGCGCTAGAGCGGCGTAGTGTTGTGCTATGAGAAATTAGTGTCTGTTCGCGAACGATATAGACGAATATGATGTTCCATATAAAAAAATCATTGAAATAATTTGCTCCACCACGTCGGCGGGCATTTTTGAAAAAGCACTACGTCAATGCAGACGCGCAGGCGCCGCTCGACTGGCGCGCGCCGCTCGTACGTCGCTCTTCGCGCCCACGCTGCGCCGCTGATTTCGAGGACAGGTCCATTTAAATCTATGCATTTGAACGCGCCGCTCCCGCGTCGCCGCCGCTGACTTCGAGTCCGCAGCCTCAAGCATAGCTTTTTTTATTATAAGTCCATTCAATACATATTCCAAATAATAGATGTAACCAGGATGTATCATGTAACTATAAAATGTACCTTTATGTTGAGGTGAAAGTTACGCAGCGTGTATCCGATTGAGTTTGTTACCGATACTGTGGTTCAATATGTCGGACGTCCGTCATTCATTCATTCATTTGCCTTGGTAAAAAGGTATAGAAACGAGAAATGTTGGCAAATTAACTGCTTTAGTACGTGTTATCTTCCTTATTAGTATTATTAATGCATTGTTTTACAATGATTTATGCCGATCGGCGTCTCGATTGCGATGGACGAGCGGGTTCGATCGCATACAATCTGTTTACATTTGTGAATTAAGTGGAGTCGTGAAACTGTTCATAGCGAAAGGAGACTTTTTTGTTGTCTACTTGGATAAGTTCGGGTGTTGATGGACCGTGTCGGTGTACTGTTATGCGATTTGTGTCGTCCGATCAAATTATTAGGTGCCCTGTAGTGATTTGGTTGTTATGTAGCTAGTTGCGATATTCGCCTCCGTTTTATAATTTTGTAATAATCGTTAGAGCGTAGAAAACGTGTCAAGACGCCTTGTGTGTTTTGCGATTTACCTGTGATAATAAGGCTGTGTTTTTTTGTCGACAGGTATACCAGACATTTGTGTTGAATATTGTGGAAGATGGACGTTGGATCGTGTTAACAAGGTGATATCATTGTGGCGGGCGCTACGGTACCAATGAATTATATCACTAGCTTGTTTATTGCTATATAAGTATACTGAACGGCGTAATGTTACCTTTACAGATATATTATGGCATCAGGTACATCTTCTTTGGAGAGCAATGGCAGTAATGGTGAGTTGCATCTTCACACTGTGTTTTGACATGGCAGACAGAACAGTATCTCCTTGTGTTTATTGTACACCTGTTTATTCTTTGTGTCTTGTCTGTTCACAATTGCAAAATGAATGAAATTCTTTTGTTCTTGTTAATTTTTATAAGTATTATTATAAGTATGTTTATATGGCATATACTTTGTGAAGTCGTGAGTGCTGATGGAGAAGCGTAATTGGTAAGTGATAAGCGTTTTAGATTATTATTCTCTACTAGCTTGTGGCACTCAATAAGCTCTGCCTACCCCCATGGTGTATAGGTATGTTTTTGTGTGGCAAATTCACAAAATGTAAATAAGCCTTTGTCAACATTTGTGTCTTATTATTGGTGTTTATGATACATATAATATTTCATAATCCATAATAAAAGCATAATGAAATTATTATCATGAAGTGTAATATGTAAGGGGAGGTCAACACAAAATGGTAAATATTTGTAAAATATTCAAAATTTATTATGCAACACACATAGATTCACATAGATCTATCATCAGTACAAAGTAACCATTATTTGGGCATAACTGGCTTTTCGACCAAACAGGGCATAACTAATTACCATTTAAATATATTAGTATAAGTCAATTGTAGTTAAGTAGCTGCAAGAATAACAGTACAACTCGAAATATGATGTACTAGCTTATTATCACGGTTTTGTCTGCATGACTTTCGCCTAAGACAAAAAGAAGCCATGATCTCATTCAGGTCATGGTCAAGACTTTTGACTGTCAAATTATAACTGACTAGCTTTTCCTGCGGCTCTGCCCGCGTGATCTGCTTTTTTCGTGATAAAAAGTAGCCTATGTTACTCAGTGATAATGTAGCTTTCTAATGGTGAAATAATTTTTTAATCAGCCCAGTAGTTTTTAAGTTTATTTGTTACATACAAAAATAAAAATCTTTCCTCTTTATAATATCAATGTAGATTATCCAACCTTCAAACTAGAAACAAACTTTCAAATTTATAATATTTGTAGGATAGTTCCAAGTAGGATGTAATATTATAGTTGAATGAAGATGATGCCCATAGAGCTAGTCAGACTCACTTAAACACTGAACCGTCTAGTCTATGTTATGAAAGGCATTGTTTAATATATCTATGTATTAATATGTGAAGAGAAAACTTTGTTCCCCATTTTTAAGCATATTGTGCAGATATGACAAAGTCAATGTTTGTATAGAGAAGGAGAGCACAAAGTTAAAATTTATAGACAATATAGGTGTTAATAATATGTTAAATAAAATAAAACATTCATTGTTTACACTCATGCTGCCAATGTCACATATATATGCATACTGCCATATTCTGTTTAATGACAACAGATATATTATATAGAACAAAAATTAAAAAATATATTATAGAGCTATAACATTCAAAATTATGATTACTATCGAATTTCGACCACTAAATGACAACTACAATAAATGCCTGAATTAAAATAAACAGAATACACATTAAAATTAATTTTCAGTTTCATACATATTTATGGCTCTACTTTGAGGACTTATGGTTTAGAATTATCAAGATTGATATACCTTATGATGATCATCTAATAATTATCTGAGAATTATCCCATATTTATCATCATCATAAGCCTGTGACAGACAGCCTCCGTGGCGCAGCGGGCGAGTAGCCGGCTGTGATGCGTGAGGCCGAGGGTTCGATCCCCGCACCAAGACAAACACTTGTGTGACCCACAAGTATTTGTCTAGGGGTCTGGGTGTTGTGAGACCGAAAGTCTCTCTAAGGCCGCGGACTCGAAGTCAGCGGCAAGCGGCGGCGGCGCGGCAGCGGCGGACACCCGGTCTCGAAGTCAGCGGGCAGATCGCGCGGCGCTAGAGCGGCGTAGTGTTGTGCTATGAGAAATTATTGTCTGTTCGCGAACGAAATTGATGTGAATATGATGTTCCATATAAAAAATCATTGAAATAATTTGCTCCACCAAGTCGGCGGGCATTTTTAAAAATACACAACACTACGTGAATGCAGACGTGCATGCGCTGCTCGACTGTCGCGCGCCGCTCGTACCGCGCTCCTCGCGCCCGCGCCGCGCCGCTGCTTTCGAGTCCAGGTCCATTTAAATCTATGCGTTTGAACGCGCCGCTGCCGCGCTGCTGCAGCTTGCCGCTGACTTCGAGTCCGCGGCCTTCGTTCCTGATACCCATGACACGTAGTTATTTATTTATTTATATTCCAATATCTAATTTTTTTTTTTTTATTACCAACACATACATGATATTGAAATACTGAACTCCTTAACAGCATTATCAGTTGATTGATAAATCCCAATATGACATTATCAGTTCAGTATTATGATTAAGATGTTTTTGTACATCAACATTGTTTCAAATCTGACAAGACAACAACAGGTGTGTGTTTTTTTTATTTAATTCAATGACGAGACGAGCGAATCGCTCGCCTGATGGTAAGCGCCACGCGTGCCCATAAACAGAAGCAACACCACACAGAACTTTGAACTATAAAGCACGGCATGGCACTGAACTGCGCTCGACACCCCGAGACATAAGATGTTCAATCTCATAATGCCCAGTAGATGTTCTGTCATATCATACATTAAAGTTCATTTTATAGATCTCAGTATTGGTTTATCACATAAAATGTTGATTTAGAATTACTTTAACACCGACGTAAAATAGCGACTTGCTGCTGCGTTTCGTACAGAGTGAGATATTTGAAGGCCTAAATCCCCCTCCCCTTCCCAATCCCTAATTATCCCTTTCCTTTAAGGTCGGCATTGCGCCCATGATTCTTTTGGTATTGTGGGCGGTGGTGATCACTTACCATTAAGTAAACCACTTGCTCGTTTGCCGGTCTATGCTATAAAAAATAGACATTAATGCAGATGTGTTGACCACAATTTTCTGCCTACCAACCAGGTGAACTTTTTTTTTTTTTACTAGCCCTGTATTATATACGTCTCACTGCTTGGCACGCGCCTCCTCTACTGAATGAGAGGGATTAGGCCTTAGTCCACCACGCTGGTCTAATGTGGGTTGACAGACTTCACATACCTTCGAAAAATGAATCCCTACATTTAAGGATCCTCTCCTTCTTCCCATCCCATGTTGGTGTGCCTTTTCCTGCCAGCCTATAGCGCGGCAGTTATTTCAAAGTTCCCTTATCTTTAAGTTAGTCTTTTTAACGATAACTGTTCTGTATTTGACCTGTCATAAGCGCTTTCTTAGCCTACATGATAAATAAAGATTTTAATTTTGATTTTTGATTTTGAAATCTTATCTTATTGAACTTGTTACAGAATCAATATCCCACAGTTACGTGAGCGCCGAGCGTCACAACACAACACAACTGCCTACAATACCCATCCCTATCGACTACGAAGCACTTGCCAACAACCAGTGCTATGACAAACAGAACTATACTGTGAAGGCACACGGTGCCCACGTGATGAGCGGCCCGTACGAGCCCATGCAGTATGACGTCATACCCAAACAGACCAATGAGAGCCTCAAGCAGCAATGCGAGAAGGCGCTACACGATCTGAACCAGCTGCGGCGGCAGCATACGGAGAAGTCGCGGCGTTGTGAACATGTTATGAAGGTGGGTTGATGATGGTCAGAATACACAAAGGTTAGCGTGTTTCAGCAATTTGATCACCTATCATGGTGGTATATTGTGGGCTGCCATTCATCCTAGTTGCCTCAATTTTTGAAAACCTTCTTTAGCCGCGTTGAGCACTTTTTGGTATGGGATAAACTTTTGGTTTCGCGTCACCGACATGTTAATCGTATATATCTACCCGTGTGCGCGTTAGACGCTTTTTGGATGGGTAAAATCTTGTGAGCTCTGAGTATCTGTAGCTATACAGGTGACATATGGTGTTGATTTAAGTTAAGAGTGAGTACTAAATAAATATACCTAAGTTATAAGTTTTCTACGTGTTCTCGTCAGGAGTTGGAGTACTTCCGCGGTCAGCACAGAGCAGCTATGAACCAACTGGAGGTGTCCGCGCAGGAGGCGAGCAGCCTCCGCGGGAAATATGGCGACCTACTCAACGATAACCAGAGGTAACTTCATTAATTTATTCTGTTGTTGTATTGTCAGCAGAAGAAAGAAAGCCAAGCTGGTAGGTCCCTCTGTATGCGACAGGCCGTCTGGGTTGGTACCACCGCTTTGTCTAATTCAAAATTTTGGTTTGAACGATGTTGAAGCTAGTGAAATTACTGGGCATTATGAAACTCAAAATATATCTCTGGGTGACGAGCTCAGTTCAGTGCCATGCAGTGTTTTGTAATTCAAAGTTCTGTGTGTTGTTGCTTCTGATTATGGGCAGCCGTGGCGCTTACCATTAGGCGAACGCCTTGCTCGTCTCGTCATTCAATCAAATGAAATAAAAAACCATATATCATCTGATACCAAGTGTTCGCCGCCGCCTATGATAATCCTTAAATACTAAAGGAATTGGGAATCTTGTCACCAGAGACTATCCCGCCCACACACCGGCCACTGTAACTCCTGTGCACCAGGATCAACAGTGGCACGCATTTTTGTCGACACCGAGCAGTGAAGCTCGGCGAGTCTCTGGGAATGCCTCAATGTCTTTGTCCAAATCTTGCCATTTTTTAATACACTGTTTGTTTGCAGGCTGGAACGCGAGGTCCAGCACCTGCAACAGAGCAGCAACCCCGAGGGCAGCTCCGACGCTCTGGTGCACACGCTCAGGAAGTACGAGTCCCTCAAGGAGGAGCTCGACTGTTTCCAGAAAAGGTAAGACAAATGTTTCAGAAAAATAAGGTCAGGGCATAGTTAACTTTCCGTTTGAATGTGCCTCTATGTGCTTTAAACAGGGTTATTTTTAAAACACCAGCAACCTCGCAGGGGTAGATTCCTAAGGTTATAAGCTACTACTTTTGTTCTACGACTTGATAATTTGTTAGATTTTATTTTCATACAAAAATAAGTATTCATTTAATTTCCGTCTTGAATATTACAACGCGCATCGCAGATTACGTAAACAAACACGCGAAGCGTGGGGAACCGGGCTAGCGCCTGTGACCTTGACCGCCCGAGCAGCTGACCGCCGCCTTTGATGTCGTGCGCGCAAGCCGCGCCGCGCCGCAGTCTACGAAGAAAAACACTACACAACAAAAACTTGTAAAATCATTTTTTTTTAATATATTGAGTTATATCCAAACTCGTAGAACAAAAGTTGTTCCGTATGGGGTCAGCTATCTGGTCCTGCGAGGTTGCTGGTGTTTTAAAATTAACCCTGTATACGTGACTGGAACTGTTTTCTGTTACTAATAATTATAATACAAACATAAATGACTGATGATACATAAATGACTTCTCACTAGGCACTTAATTTGTTTAAATTCGTAGCAAACATTTACCATTATTCTTTTCATACTGGTCTCATAAATGCCATAATTTGCATTCTTCCATATCTTTGTGAGAACTTGATTCGAGTTTCTGATCACGTAAATGTCACCTCCCTTTTTTTCTCAGATACGATGATCTCATAGAGAACCACAACGCGACTTTGGAGAAACTACAAATAGTACAAGAAGAGAACAGCCATCTGAAGACTCAGTGTCACGAGCTGACGCAGGAGAGGAATGCTGTTGTGAGTGAATTTAAATGTTTGTCTTGAACATGTGTATGATTGGCAAAATCTTAAAATGTAAATGGAAGAAATTCTGACTAAAATATTGTCTATGGTATAAACAGTGTGATAAACAGCACACATTATGATAATTGTAACTAAACATTATATTCACCTAATAATTAGATTATCACACCATGTAAATATCTTGCCAGACACGAACTGGTTTCTAGTAGTAATATTGTGGATTTGAATTTGTTATTCCTATTTAGTCATCAATCTGTCATATTTATCATCATTCAGCAATAGATAGAGCCACTAAATGCTATGTTTTTATATTATGAGTCCACTGCTGCATTACAATCCCTCTATACTGGTAATCATGTGGTGAATGTCATATTAATTTCTGAGGCAGATTTGTATATTAGGGTAGTGCAGTATTCTGGTTTTATATGCTTTTTATATCCGAGCATGGCAAAGTGACTGAACTGCACCTGATGGTAAGCGTAGTGCAGTCCAAAAAACCAGCGACCACTGATAAACATTTATCGGTGGTTACCAGAGTCATGCCGGCTTGTATAAATACTTCTTCCCTCTTTGGAGAGGGAAAAAGCAAATCGAGGGGCTTGTGACAAGACAAGCGGATGACCAATGCAGAGGCAGTAATACAAGGATGTACCTCTATACTTGCCCCAACCAACCATCAAATCATATCGTAAGCCCCTCGGGGTAACCGGATATACACTGGCTGATCCTGGAACGCGATCCACACAAGACGTGTGGATCACTATGGCAGGTTTTAACACCATGTACACGGTTGTTGATATCCGGGCGGATATTGTAACGTATTAATTACGTTACAATGGAAATTTTGCGGTTTTCGTGAAACTTTCTACCGGCCACACTGAAAATTATAACTGTCAGTGTTAAAATTTAAAATCCACTTTGGCAACATTGCTATTTGTCACTTTCCTGCCTGTCTTGTGAAGCTATCATGGTGCTCTTGTATTAATTCAAGATAATTGAAGCCATCCTGGCTTAATTGAGGTCTCTATGGCCATTTTTAGTTTGAAATGGACGCCCTTTCCCGGCGGGCCGTATATTTTTGGTGAGTGCTTGATTTATTCATATTTTATTTGGAAGCCGTAACCTCGAAATTTTATTTCACAACGTGTTTGGCAAATAGTTTGAAATGGTGTTGTTTGTCCTTGCAGATGATTAAATTGCCAGTCGTCGATATGTGTGGCGACAAATAAATTCTTTTTGGACCGGCTGGTGAGTGTGGTGATAATTCTTTGTCCACCATACGTCATATTTGAGCCGAATAGTAATTAAATTTGTTTGTTCTAGCTCTCGCAGTCGGTTTTATTTCTTTTTTTTTATTACGTTTTAACGTAATTCTTAATTTCCTTTGGATTTGGACTACACGATTGGAAGATGTACCAGCTTTATTTGCTTACAACCACGGCTTATGCTCCTGCTATGCTGTGACGAAATAATTGGAAGTGAAGTTTGTGTTTATTGGACTTTTACCTTAGTTTATTTATTTAACATGCCGGAATTTAAGGTATGAATTTACATATTACTTAATCTCATCTCGAACAAAGAGTGTGTTTCTCGACCAAGTTTAAATTTTGTCTAAAACTTAATTTTAATTTAAATTTAGGAATTCATGTAATTTTAAACAGATCCAGGGTAATAAATCTAAGTTATTGCAACAAGGGTTTCATTCCACTCTCCCTGTGATTAAAGGTCAGTGCCTCCGCTGATTTATCTGTGTGCACCTTTTGTTATTTCTTATCGGTGAGCTTAACTCCCTTAGGGAAAGCTACCTGGCGCCCGAGCTTATATTTAAATACTTTAAGGGTAGGGATAGGGTGGTTTACACTTTATCCAAACAAATAAAACAATATAAATATCTAGCAATTATTAATTTTTTTATTTTTTTATTTTTTTATATTACATTTGACGCTGAACTCACAGGGACCTGACTGGATCTATATTATTGCTCTTGTTTTGGTTCGAGAATACACTCTTATTTGTTATATTTGCTTAGCTTTTACAGTAGCGGTTACACTATTCATATTTTGTTTGCATTTTGTTATGAAAGCCTTTCGCTAAACTCATAAACTCATTTTGTTTTCAAAGCATCTCGCTTTAACTTTTGTTGCAAACACCATTCAGTGTTACATTTAATTTAAACTTATTTTGCTATCTTTATGCTTGGCATAAGCTCTTTAAACTCTTTTTTGCTGTTGAATGTGTGGCTTAGACCATAATAATAGTATCATTGTAACTAACAGAATGCAAAGAACTCTTTAACTTTGTTTCACCGAGGATATTTTTGTGTAAATGTGTTTTTCCTATTGAATTGTATCGAATCATAGCTTTAAATAAAAACATCATCTTCGAGTATGCTGTCTTCATAACTTCGGGTCATGTATGTACTTAATATTAATTTAAATATAACTTGTTTATACACTAACTTATAAACTTAGTATTGAAAGTAGTGCTTTAACGTTTTGTATTTAGAGTTTACTAAACTATTTAATAATTAGCCACTATTGGGCTACATTTAATTGTGTAATAACTTAAAACAGTAATTGGTTATGATGTATTTTGTGTATTGAAAAAATATCACTTGCATCACTGCGGTTAAAATATTGTTTGTTCATGAAACTTATTTTTGTTTCACAATGTTAATACAATAATGTTATTTATACTAATTAACATCTTTGTAAGTCGTAAATACACTCTTTAAACATAATTTATAGTACAATTTGTTGAATTTTGTTGCAAAAAGTCATATAACTTGACAAACTTAACAAATATTTATCTACCTTCGAAAACTTTTTATAAAAATTAACTTTTTATTTTGTTGGAATGAACATAATTTCACAATGAAGATTCTATTTATAGATCTTGTTGTTTATTGAGGCATAGTTTTTGACACTTATACTTAACTTTTTGGTCATTAGTGAATATACTAGCTTTGTTTTCGGGTTTGCTTGGTTAATTTAAAAGTTTTTGATCATGGATGTCGGAACACAGACTTTAGGTGTTGAGGACATTAGGGAAGAAGTGCCATCTGTTGCACCTGGTGTTTTAAATAGTTTACCTGAACTTGACAGTTTGATAACTTTGTCAAACATTCAAGAACCATTTTCATCGACTATTCCACCGATTAATGAACATTCATACAGACTTAATAACCAGCCTGGTACTTCATCAGCTTTGTTTAATAATACTATTAGTAAGAATAAACCTTGTTTTACAAAACTGCCTGACCTTAAAAAGAGTGGTATATGTTTTGATGGTAAATCTTGTGTGAGAGAATTTATAACTCAAGTTGAGGAATACTTTTTGATTAGAAATTTTGATGAACATATTTTGTTAGCTTCTTTTACTGAAATTTTATCTGGTACTGCTATTAAATGGTATAGAAGTATTCGTGCACAGATTAGTTCTTGGTGTGATTTGAAGGTTGCTTTGTTAAATCGTTTTGATAAATTTGATTTTGACTATTCTTTGGAATTTGAACTTCGTACAAGAAAGCAAAAGTTTAATGAATCTTTACCTGACTTTATTACAGACATTTTTGATATGTCTAGTCGTTTGCATAATTCTATTTCGGATGCTACTTTAATAACAATTATTAAGCATAATATGTTACAAATTTATTTACCTTACTTTATAGGGAAGAATATTACTTCCATTGAAACTTTTATTCAGTTTGGGAAAGAACTGGAGTCTTGTGTTGATAGGAAACCTGTAAGGGAACCTAAAACTGTTAAATTTGAGAAACCTCAATTTAACGCTGTCACAACTGATAGCGTTACTTGTTTGAAATGTAAAGTTGTTGGACATACTTATAAGGATTGCTCTGCTTATCCGGGAATCATATGTTTTGGTTGTCGTAAGCCTGGAGTCATCACTAAGGATTGTGACGTTTGTAGGTCCAAGGATTCTAAAAGTTTTTCTAATTCAAAAAACT
The DNA here is from genome assembly GCA_949126905.1 of Amorpha juglandis. Lineage (NCBI taxonomy): Eukaryota > Metazoa > Arthropoda > Insecta > Lepidoptera > Sphingidae > Amorpha > Amorpha juglandis. The sequence continues at coordinate 14,893,128 of OX421381.1, read as the reverse complement.
AATTGGTTTCCATCGATCTCGGATTTCTAAGAAATTGCCTAGGGTATCGATGGTTAATAAAAATTATTGTAGTAATGTTAACTCAAAAGTTATTAGGAATACTTCAAATGTGGCTACCAAATCTACGTTTGCACCTGATGACTATACTATTAAAAAAGAATTTTCTGATTGGTTAGATTATTTAAAAATATTCTTTAAAATTCATAGTGCTGCACCTATTCTTTTTACTAAACCTAAAGATTTTAGACCGTTTTTGAGTTTCTTTATTGATAATGAATGTTATTCTGGACTACTGGATAGTGGATCTAATAGATGCATCCTTGGTTCTAATATGCATTTACATTTTTTAAAATTTGGTTATAAAATTAAACCACAGGCAGGTTCTGCTAATACAGTAGATGGTACCTCACGCAATGTGTTGGGAATGTTAGAACTACCTGTTAAATGTGATAATAAAGTTGAGATTATAAAATTTTTGATTATTCCTTCATTTAAGCCTTCTATTATTTTGGGTTTCGATTTTTGGCTTAAATTTGGTTTGGCTAAAGAATTATTTAATAATATAACTCTTGTTCCTGTAGACAGTGATACGGTTTCTTCTGTTACTGCTGCTGAATCTCTTTCTCCTTCTGAGAAACGGGAATTATCTAATATTGTCTCTCTTTTTGAAGATATTTCTTATGAGAAGAAAGGATTAGGACTTACTCACCTAGTTGAACATAAAATTAACACAACTGGTGAACCTTTTAAGCAACGATATTGGCCTTTGAGTCCGGCTAAACAAAAAGAACTTTATGATGAAGTGGAAGTACTTTTAAAAGAAAATATTATTCAACCTTCTAAATCTCCTTGGTGCTCTCCTGTTCTTGCCGTTGAGAAACGCGATGGTGGGACTAGATTATGTTTAGATTCTCGTCGATTAAATTCTATGACTATTAAGGATTCTTATCCATTACCTTATCCTTCTAGAATTTTAGATAGCCTTAAAGGTGCTAAATATATAACTACTATAGATCTTTCCAAAGCTTTTTTACAAATACCGTTAGAGAAATCTTCTTGTGAGAAGACTGCTTTTGTTGTTCCTGGTCGTGGTTTGTTTGAATTTGTGCGAATGTGTTATGGATTAACTAATGCTCCAAGTGAATTACAACGCTTAGTGGACAAACTTTTTGGTCCAGAATTTGATAATGTAGCTTTTTGTTATTTAGATGATTTAATAATAATAAGTTCAGACTTTAAAACTCATATAAAATATTTGAATAAAGTTTATTGTATATTAAAAGATGCTGGTCTTACAGTTAATCTTAAAAAATGTAATTTTTGTAAAGATAGACTACGTTACCTTGGTTATGTAGTAGATAAAGATGGATTACATACTGATCCTTCTAAATTGGATGTTATTAAGGATTTTCCTCGTCCATTAATTGTTAGAGAATTGAGAAGTTTCTTAGGTTTATGTTCTTATTATCGTAGATTTATTTCTAAATTTGCTGATATTGCTTCACCTTTAACTAAACTTACTGAGGGAAGCAAGAATTCTAAAAAAGTTATTGAATGGAATTCTGATGCTGATAATGCATTTACTAATTTAAAATTAGCTTTGATATCTGCTCCAGTCTTAAACTGTCCAGATTTTGAAAAACCATTTTTCTTGCATTGTGATGCTAGTTCTGTAGGAATTGGTAGTGTTTTGACTCAAGAAGATAATAAAGGAGAACAACATCCTATTGCTTATTATTCTAGATCTTTAAATAAATGTGAAAGAAATTATAGTACAACAGAACGTGAACTTTTGTCTATTTTAGATTCAATTGAACATTTTCGCCCTTATATTGAAGGAATGAAATTTACTATTGTTACTGATCACGCTTGTTTGAAATGGCTCTTAAAACTTAATAACCCTTCTGGTAGACTTGCTCGTTGGGCCGCAAGAATTACACAATTTACATTTGATATTATTCATAAAAAAGGATCTCATCATGTAGTTCCTGATTTTCTGTCTCGGATTCAAGTTTCTGCTTTAGATTTTGTAACTCATACTATCATTTATCCTGAGGAAGATATTTATGATCCATGGTATAAAAAAGTATTTATTAATTGTCAGAAATTTCCTAGTAGATTTAAAAACTTTAGAATTGAGAATAATACTTTGTATAGATTTTGTAAAAATAAATATAACCCTAATAGTCGTTTAAATTGGAAAATTGTTATTCCTAAAGAACATATTATAACTACTATTCGTGATAATCATGATAATGTTAATTCTGGTCATTTAGGTATTCACAAAACTTTGTTTAAATTGAAACAACATTATTTTTGGAAAGGAATGTTTGCAGATGTTCAAAGATATATTAATAGTTGTGATATTTGTAAAGCTTATAAATCATCAAATTCACCTCCTCATGGTTTCATGGTTAATCCTAAAAAAGTGGATTCACCAATGATTTTATTATCAATGGATATTATAGGAATTCTTCCTAAAACTTATTCTGGCCATCGTTACATTTTGTCTATTGTAGATGTTTTTACAAAATATTGTTGGATATTTCCTATGTCTAATGCTACTTCTAAAATAATTTGTAGACTTTTAGAAAAAGAAATCTTTTTGCGTTTTGGAACACCTAAGTTATTTGTACTCGATAATGCTACTCAATTTACCAATAAATATTTTGTGGACTTTTTGAAAAGCTATAATATTACTAAGATATTTTATAACACTTTATATACACCTCAAAATAATCCTGTTGAAAGATATAATAAAGTAATAGAATTTTGTATTTCTTGCTATGTTTCTACCGATCATAGAACTTGGTCTAAATTTCTCCCACATGTACAACTTGCACTTAATAATAGTATTAATTTAGCTACTGATTTTACACCTAATTTTCTCATGTTTGGACGTGAACTTATTTTTGATGCGTCACTTCACCGTTTTAGTAATTCTATTGAAAACTTATCACAGCTGGAGTTAGGAAGCCGTGAATCTTTTGCCTTTTCTTTAAATTCACTTAGTGATATTTTTGTTAAAGTTCAAAATAATTTGTTTAAAGCGTATCAACGTAACGCTAATTATTATAATCGCGGGAGGAAAGTCATTTCTCTTAGTGTTGGTGATCTTTGTTGGAAGCGTAGCTTCGTTCAGTCTAATGCCCCTATATATTTTTCGGCTAAATTAGCTCCTAAATTTATTAAATGTGAAGTAATGGAGAAAGTTTCTGATAATGTTTATGTTTTAAAGGATTTGAGTAGAGGCACTATAGGTCGCTACCATGTCAAAGACATAGTTAAATATTAAATTTTAAATATTTTGATTTAATCCTTTGAATTTAATTCTTGTTTTGTATATCTTGATAGAGGACGGTACATTTGAATGAGGAAGGATTAGATAAGATGTATGACAATAGATTGTACCATGAAAGTGATGTATGAAAGGAAATTTCTTATCATTATATGGAATTCAATTATTATTTCTTTCAAAAGCTATTTAGGAGAATTTTGGAATATTTAATAACTATGCTCCAACTGAGATTCATTTGTTTATTCAATTATCCAACAGGAAGAGATCTTATATATATTTTTTTGTTTATTGTTGTGCATGATGATTTTTGTCATCATTGTACACATTCTTTTGTAATAGGATATTTATGCCTATTTCTTTTGCCTTTCTACATTACATTTTCTTGATAAGAATGTAATAGTAAGAAACCTTTTAAAAATGAGCTTTGCTTCTGCATTGTACTATACTTGTATGGTATGCTGTAGTAAGTGGTTTTAAGTTTATTTTTAATTTTAATTATTTTGTTAGCACATCGTGCACATATAGCTTCTTCAGCTATTGTACACTTTGTTAGATGTTAATCTCGGATTTGATTCTCGGATTGGACTATCGGATTTGACAAACTTGTACGTTCTTCGCGTCAGTCCACCTTTTCTTTGTTCTATACGCACTTGCGTTGAACATTGTTCTTTTGTTTTGCAATTTTGTTCTGTACGCACCTGCGTCAGACATTGCATTTTGTTTTTGCATTGTTATGCAACCTTTTTCCCTTTGTTAGGTACGAAAAGTCGGAGTGTATCGTCCCTAATAATTGTGGGTTTGTTTTCTGCGAGTTTTATCTCCAGATATTTTGTTTATTCTTGATTTGAGCTTTCGCCAGGTCAAGAACTTTTGTCTATTACGTTCGGAAAGTCGGAGTCGAGGTGTGCCGATCGTAATATGATAACTTTTGTATGCTTTTCGTGTCCAGAAAGTCGGAGTAGGGTTGTGCTGACCACGAATTGTCATGTTTGTTTTCTAGGACTTTATGTTCCTGGGAATTGCTGATTCACAGTTGTGATGAAGTGTTTTGTTTGTTAGAAAGCAGTGAGGACCTTTCGTGCCTTACTCGCTTTATTTATATTGGAGTTTGGTGATCTTTTTGCCTAACTTTAATCGATGTTGTTGAGGAGTGGTACGCGAGTCGGTGGCTATTTGGCTTAACCATACTCTATTGTAAAGCTTAAGTTAGCGACTTTTGTCTAGCTAATCTTATGAGTTTGTTGGTTAAGAGTTAGTGACTATTTTGGTTCGACTAATCTCAATGTGGTTTGTTATAGAAAGAACTGAATTAGCGGCTGTTGAAGCTTAGCTTACTTCTAGTTATTGTTGGTTTTGTTTATTTAGTTTTCATTTCTTTTACGGTTTGTTCGAGTTGGTGACTGTTTTGGTCTAACCAATCTCAATTGAGGTTTGATGTAGTCGGTGACAGAATCAGCTGCTATGTTTAGCTAATTCTGGAAGTTACAGTTTGTTTGTTGGATTTGTTTGTTGAAATTGTTTAAATTATTTTGATGTTGATCGTAGTACTTGGTACTATGGTTTGCAAGTGGCATATTGTCTTTTGTTGTTTTGACTTTCATTTTTGGAAGAAATTTATTATTCTCAATCTTATAACTTTAGATTCTTTTGACCTCTGGATTATTGTTGTTTGGATTTTGGAATTCTATTTCTTTCTTTTGAGTTTCGCTGTAGTAGTTTTTCTGGACTTGTTTCTAAGTTCATAAAAGAACTTCGTTCTTTTATTTTTTGGGTTGGTATGTGATGTAACGTATTAATTACGTTACAATGGAAATTTTGCGGTTTTCGTGAAACTTTCTACCGGCCACACTGAAAATTATAACTGTCAGTGTTAAAATTTAAAATCCACTTTGGCAACATTGCTATTTGTCACTTTCCTGCCTGTCTTGTGAAGCTATCATGGTGCTCTTGTATTAATTCAAGATAATTGAAGCCATCCTGGCTTAATTGAGGTCTCTATGGCCATTTTTAGTTTGAAATGGACGCCCTTTCCCGGCGGGCCGTATATTTTTGGTGAGTGCTTGATTTATTCATATTTTATTTGGAAGCCGTAACCTCGAAATTTTATTTCACAACGTGTTTGGCAAATAGTTTGAAATGGTGTTGTTTGTCCTTGCAGATGATTAAATTGCCAGTCGTCGATATGTGTGGCGACAAATAAATTCTTTTTGGACCGGCTGGTGAGTGTGGTGATAATTCTTTGTCCACCATACGTCATATTTGAGCCGAATAGTAATTAAATTTGTTTGTTCTAGCTCTCGCAGTCGGTTTTATTTCTTTTTTTTTATTACGTTTTAACGTAATTCTTAATTTCCTTTGGATTTGGACTACACGATTGGAAGATGTACCAGCTTTATTTGCTTACAACCACGGCTTATGCTCCTGCTATGCTGTGACGAAATAATTGGAAGTGAAGTTTGTGTTTATTGGACTTTTACCTTAGTTTATTTATTTAACATGCCGGAATTTAAGGTATGAATTTACATATTACTTAATCTCATCTCGAACAAAGAGTGTGTTTCTCGACCAAGTTTAAATTTTGTCTAAAACTTAATTTTAATTTAAATTTAGGAATTCATGTAATTTTAAACAGATCCAGGGTAATAAATCTAAGTTATTGCAACAAGGGTTTCATTCCACTCTCCCTGTGATTAAAGGTCAGTGCCTCCGCTGATTTATCTGTGTGCACCTTTTGTTATTTCTTATCGGTGAGCTTAACTCCCTTAGGGAAAGCTACCTGGCGCCCGAGCTTATATTTAAATACTTTAAGGGTAGGGATAGGGTGGTTTACACTTTATCCAAACAAATAAAACAATATAAATATCTAGCAATTATTAATTTTTTTATTTTTTTTAATTTTTTTATATTACAATATGGATCCTACCACCATCACCATGTTTTAGCAGTTTGTTTGTATATAAGTGAGATGTGCGTGTGGGTGTGTGCAGGTGCGCGAGCGCAACGCCCTGAAGGCGCAGGTGGCGCACGCGGTGCGGCAGTGGGAGGGCGGAGCCCGGGACCGCGCCGACATCAAGCGCCTGCAGGACGAACGGAACGCCGCCATGGCCGAGTACACGCTCATCATGAGCGAGAGGTACTCACCACACACCAGACCAACACATACCACTTCATCTACATCTCTATCTAAAATAAGGCTTGGTTGGGGATGACTTTGCGGGGCTGACTCTATATCACTTTGTGGCTGACTGCAGCTGACTTTGTGGCTGACTACATATGACTTTGTGGCTGACTGCAACTTACTGTAGCTGACTGCAGCTAACATTGTGGCTGAGTGAAGATAATTTTTATCTGACCTTGGCTGACTTTTAACACCTGTCTATTTCATGCTGACTATGTACGGCACATTTTTTTAAGACTGACTATTTTGATTGTCTTTTAGCTTTGATTTTGCTTATAATCTAAATTAGATGATTTTCTACAATTAACAACGAAAGGAGTGGGGAAGTGCATACATTTTTGACATATATCCAATTTGATTCAAAGTAGTTTCTCATTAGATTTGCATTAACTGGATGTCCAGGGACACAGTGCACAAGGAGATGGAGAAGCTGTCGGATGACCTGCAGAGCGCTCTGAAGCGGGTGGCCGCGCTGGAGGCGGCGCTGCAGGCGTCCAGGGAACAGCAGAGAGCCACCGCTTTGCAGGTGTGTTTGTTTTAACCCATTCAGTACGGAAGTTTTTTTCTGTACCATAGGCGGGCAAACGAGCAAGTGGGTCACCTGATGGTAAGTGATCACCGCCCATGCACGCCCACCACCAAAAGAATCATGAACGCGTTGCCGACCGTAAAGGAAAGGGATAATTAGGGATGATGTCCTTAAAATTGAGGATGGTTGTTATTGGCTACCCAATTCTTCTTCCTAAATTTAAATTCAATATGTAAAGAGCTGTTATTATTCCTGTACAATAGAAAAAAAAATCGATTTTATTGCTTGTGCTGAAGTAGTTTATACATTCGTCGTGTTTATTTTGAGTATAAGGCCATTTTTGTACCAGCATGACCGCATTTTCCCCTTCTTCTATCCAGTCAATACTGAGTGGAGATCTCTGGTATTCCTTTTTGTGTAACTAGGTCCAATTTATAATTTTACTTTTATTGAAATATTAAAGAAATACCCATTTACATTATCGCGTAAATGCGTATTTCGCCCACAATACCAGAAGAATGATAAGAGATTGGGAAGGGGACAGAGATTTGGGCCTTCGGATTTTTCACTCACCGTACTTTACACCCGTTTTTTGCGAGACAGCGGTAACGACTCGGTCGAGCCGGTCCATTCATTTATTCAGGTATATTTGGATAATGTACAGGCGGAGAGTCTCCGTCGCGAGATCGAGTCTGCACTGTTGGACCGAGACCGCGCCATCAAGGAGTGCACCGATCTCAAGACACCGCAGAACGCTACCAACATAGGGAAATCACGGTGAGAACTACAAATTACACGTTAATTACACTATTACACATTCATTCATAACATAACACACGGCTGTAATCAGCATGTATCCATCAACTCATCATATGACCGATTTCAATATACATTCAGAGTTTTATTAACGCATCAATCATGATAAACTTTACGGAAATCCGATTCAATGTTTACAGCCACGTGAATGTTCAGAATCGCATGTGATTTTGCAGTTGATCAATTAAAATGGAACCGTGTGAACCTTGTGGTCTCAACACCCAGAACCGAAACCATTATTTGTGGATAACACAAACATTTGTTTCGGTGCGGGAACCGAACCCACAGCCTCTCGCTTCATAGCGGGCGAGTAGCCGGCCACGGAGGCTTTGATGGCCGACCGTCCGACCGGAAAAGGGTAACTTCCTATGTTGAATGTTATACATTACTTTATACTGAACTGTGCCCGCGATCTTCGCTTCGCCATCAAAAAGCTTTCATATAAACTTTCATCCCCTATTTGGCCCTTTAAGGGTTGAAATTTAAAGAAAAAAATACCCTATGTTTAACCCTGGGTCATCAACTATATTTGTGTAAAAATTCATTGAAATCGGTTCAGCGGTTTAGATTTTTCGTACAAAGTTTCATCCCCTTTTTAAATACTTCAGGGGTTGATTTTTGAAAAACATAGTAGCCTATGTCCTATTCTGATGTATTAGCTATATTATTGTAAAGTTTCATTAAAATCCATTCAGTAGTTTTTACGTGAAAGAGTAACAAACATACATCCATCCATCCATCCATACTTACAAACTTTCGAGGTTATAATATTAGTAGGATAGGAAGTAGGATGTTGTTAAAACACAAACATAATTCGTTCGAAAATAAGTCCGCAATTATGATTGGGTGCATAGTAATATTCGCTGTCTCGCTCGCACGCGTGCACCGTGATAGCAATATCACACGGTGACGTCAAGGTATGCGTCGCACATCATTTGAAGTACCCCTTTATTGACTCCTGATTATTCGTTGATATATAAAAATGCCGTCCGCCTCCATATGATGATGTAATTTGTTTGTTTCCAGACAAGACAACTCAGCGTACCACCACTTGGGGTTAGCAAGTGGCGTGGGCAATGACGGATTTCTCAACGGTCAACATTCCAATGATCCATCATTGGATAAGTTGCAAGGTATTATTATTTAACCACTTTCATTGCGTTTTTTGTTTCAATGTTATATTAAGGAATTCTAAGCAGTACCCCAGTTTTGTGATGCACAACTCCCATGACTGAGGTCTCTTAGGCAAACCATCAAGTAAAGCTTTCGAAATTACGCTAATAACTGTCATTTACCAATTGATGGTAAGTGTCCACTGTTGTAGAAGATTTATAATTTGAGAGAACTTGTTGCATTGTCAATCCTTTTGGAGTTGGGCCATAGGATTTTAGTCCACAGTAAATCTCATTTATAATCATATTTTAATTTATTCCAACTACCTTGTGTCTTAGTCGTACTTCATGCATAAGAAAGATAATTATTTTTAAATCCAATATTATTTTAAACACACAAAAACATTGTTCACGCATGATTTTTCATTGAATCGACTGGCAGACACCATTGAGAGGTGTATAAGAAACTGTCACATCCCCCCACCAGGTTTAGTGGGCATGGTAGTGGACGCGGTGGACAAAGAACGCGTGGACAACTTGGAGCAAGCCAACCAGGAGCTCGAGAGGCTGAGGAAGCAGGTCGACAGGCTGCAGGCTGAACTCGCTGATGCACAGAGAGAAGCGGAGGTACAGTTAGCAGAATCATTACATTACTTACATAATTTGTCTTGAAGGGCATTTGGGTACTAAACGGGCACCTATTCCATGGCTTTGTGTAACTGATTAAAGTAACAGTATTTTTTAGATTTGATTAAACTTGATGCCTGGGTTGAAGTTGTCATTTATTCTGGCCTCTGCACTTTCCAATACCCTTATACGCATCTTTAGGTATGACCTATGAGAAAATTGACTGAATATTTTGGTTAAAACTAGTTTAAACTCTAGTCTAACTAGTCTAGAATCTAGTCTAAACTCTAGTCTAACTAGTCTAGACTCTAAACTAGTCTAGACTCTAAACTAGTCTAGTCTAACTAGTCTAGAATTTAGTAATCTAGTCTTAGAAAAATATTAAACCGTGTGCATTTTTTCCAGGTATCGAAACGCAGAAGGGACTGGGCTTTCTCTGAAAGAGACAAGCTGTTGCAGGAGCGTGAGAGTGTCAAAGCTTTGTGCAATCGATTGAGGAAGGTAGGTAAAAGTGTACTTGGGTTTTTTTTCTGGGATAAGTACAGTGTAATCAAAATAATAATGGCGACCACTGAGAGTTGGTGGTTGTTCGATGGTTACCAGAATGATGACTGCCAGCAGTCTGGCAATTGGCCAGAACCACTGTTTGGTTTTTCGCAATGTTTACTATGGCTGTTATCTAGTTGGATACAAATGTGTATCAGATACGCTTTTACTAGCATGTTTGTATGGATGCTTTCCGTCATAATAATATTGTATGTGCAGGAGCGAGATCAGATGGTAGGCGAGTTGGCCGAAGCCCGACGTCACGGCGGCAAGAAGGACGTCAAGGACAAGAACGCTCGCGGTGATGATGCAGACCTGCGACATGCGAGGGATCTCGCCATCGATGCGGATATACAGGTAACGACCGTGTCATTAAACCCCCTCACCCACCCCGTATTCCTCGCTCTATCCATCTCGTTCTTACTCGCTCAGCCCGCTCACGCTCTCGCTCTCTCACCTTCCGTAATTTGTATACAAAATATCGATAAAAAATAGCAGTGGAGGTGAAGGATAGCAACACATGGGCAATGACGAGTGACGTGAGCACAGTAGTTTTCTGCCTCTTTCCCACGATACTCGTCGGATGTATAAATGAATGGATAAAAAAGGAAATAACTTTATTTGCCTCTAATCTAAATTGAAACTAAACAGTTGTATACAAAATAAATAACTATCGCCTATCCATTTTCATACTCCACACAATATTAAATACCAAGGATGGGTGGAGCGTGTGAACATTAAAAGTATTGTACGAGTTTTATACATAGTGTGGATTTAATTAGTTTGGTCCTTCGAGCAGGATCGGTATAATATACAGGGTGGTGATTTATGAGCTAGTGTGTACAGTCACCGAAGGCTAGGTCGTCATAATAACCAGCCCAAATGTTGACTCATAAGAATAATACAGAGGCATTTTTTTTTATAATTTTTCTATTTTATGGATTAATATTGTTTTTTTTTTAAATCGAGTATTTGTAACTATACTTTTCGCTTCGTATTTAAAGTTATGAAATTTGATAACAGATCTGCTCTTATGGTTTAAAAGTTCTACGCTGTGTAGTTTACAATATAAAAACCAACTTCTAAAATAAAGTGTTCTCGTCTTACCAGGATTACGAATGGGAAATAATCGACGTGGAGCTAAGTGGGTTAGGCAAAGATGGCGAGCTCGGGTTCGAGCTGGCTGGCGGACGCGACGACCCCTATTTCCCCAACGACTGCAGTATCTATGTCACTTCTGTCAAGAAGGGATCCATCGCTGACGGGAAGATCAAGTGAGTCTTTTTTTATAGCATAGGCAAACGAACAAGTGGGTCACTTGATGTTAAGCAATCTTCATCATCCCAAGAACTTCCATAATACCAGAGAAGAATCGTGGCTGTGTTGCCGACCTTAAAGAAAAGGGATTTTGGGGATTTAGGTTTCTGGATATCTCAATTATCATACGAAACGTAGAGTAGTAAGTCGTTTTTTAAGTTGGTTTTTGTGAGACAGTGGTAACGATGATACTCGATTATCGAGTCGGCCCACTTATCCTGTAGATGAAATTGTGGACAGCGTGGTTCGACCACTTATAAACCTATTGCCATACTGGGCATAATTTTAGACTTTTGGCTGATATTGGGCATTTGGGTAACGTAGTTGTAAGTGACATGGTTTGGTATATTTGCATATAACTTAGTTAGCTATATATAATGTAGTTAGATGCCATTGTAAAGGTAGCATGAGGGGTACGGGGATCACCTGGGTGGTCATTTGGTTGTTGACTGACATTCCCCGGCAAAATGTTTGATATGAGTCTTCGTATGCTGTGTGCTGCTGTTTTGTGAATATTGTATTGTTAATTGAGCATGGTAAAGTGACTGCATTATACCTGATGGTAAGTGTGGTGCAGTTCAGAAAAGGGGAACGCCCATAAAATGCCTGGAAATGGACAGAAACTTCAAATAGTCATATAATCTATTTAGATTAAAATAAGAATAGTTGTATTATTCTCAAGTTTTACACACTAGGGGAAAAGTATTATAATTATTATTATAGTATTTAATTTGATTGTCGTAAATGTACATGAATGTCGAATTTGACATTAGTAAATACAAATCGTATTTGACAGAAGTTTTTCTGTTTAAGTTATTCGTAAGTACCAAACTTTTTGCTTCCGATTCGACGTCCGTTCCAATATAATACCTCATTGTTTTTTCTATGAATGATGATGTATCCTTAACTTATTTAAATGACCGATATTTGCACTTGTCAGATCCCAATTTCAACACGTAAAATATATTTTAGGCAAAATGTTTTTATCCAGCCTCCTCCAAGTTTTTGGATAGAAATTTTAATTGTAATAGATTTACTTTAATTTTAAGTACAAATTGGTGTATAATTCATTTTTGTTCATCTTAGGCATTTTTTTTGTATGGGGGATGGGCATTCCTCTTTGAAAAACAATGAGTTTATTGGTGGTCATCAGAGTTATGCTGCTGGCCTGTATAAATGCTTCTTCTCTCTTTGGAGATGAAAGAAACAAAGCGAGGGTTCTGCGATAGGACAGGTGGATGATTATGCAGGCATACAAGGAATACAAGGATGTACCTTTATACTTGCTCCAATCAACCATCAAATTAAGTCGCAAGCCCTTCGGGAGGACTGGATATATATTGGTTGATCCGGTGGTCGCTGTTCGGACGGATATGAATATCCTATCACCAGCAATTGTTTTCATTTTCCATCGGTTTTTGTTTACTCCAGCGCGTACAGTAGTGTGTATGTGTATGTTTGTGTGCAGGGTGTTGGACCGCGTGTGGGAGGCGCTGGGCGGACGAGCATGGTGCTCGGGCGCGGCGGCGGCGGGCGCGCTGCGTGCTGGACTCACCCGTGCGCCCGCCACGCTGCGCCTGCGCCTGCAGAGACCCACCGCGCGCCGCGCCACCCTCACCCTGCACGACGCACGCGGGCTCGCGCTCGCACACGGTAACACATAAATACATACAAATACGCAATCACACGCACAACACGCACGCACACACGCACACACGCACACATACACTATCATAATCATCATTTTATTTACACACCAAATGTACAATAATGGTCTTAAATAATACGAAATATGTGCTTTAACTTAGTAGCCTTTGTCAGGCATTGCAAATCTGAAGGCGCTAATCTTAATATTAAAATACATATAAATACATTGTTATAACAGTGATCACGATTCAATAAGTATTCATCAGTTCAAATACTACACGATTATAACCCGTTTTAATATATATTACAACTAGCAGACCGACCACACGTTGCTGTGGCTAGAGTATATGTTCAATTATATTGTTGTAAAATATTCAATATAATATGCACCATCTACTGGGTACTTACTCAATCCAAACTTTTTGACAAAATTATAATCCAGTAAAAGTATTTTTACGAATTTCTTAATTCGAGTCAAAATTCTGTAAACAAAACACTATTGTTACTTCCTCCACTATATAAAAAGTTATCGACATTGATACTATCGAATGCTTAAAGTATCGATATCAATAATTTATTTTATAGAAAATTCGACAAATATAATTTGTAAAGACCAACATAAACTATTTTTTTTTTCAGTTATACAAAAAAGCATTACAAAAAACATTATTAGTCAAGACATTAATATTATTACAAATACATGTTTGTATACAATTGAAAAACTTTTCGCTTTGTATCTGTTAACGAAATTATTTATTACTTGTAGGTATTTTCGTGGGCAAAATAGCTAGCGGCAGTGCTGTTGCCAAAGAAGGCAACATCATGGTCGGCGACAGGGTTGTCAGTGTGAGTATACATTTCAACTAATCATTCTAATTTAACCCTCGATAAAAAGAAGGAGGTTATACGTTTCACTCATTTGTTTATGGTATAGTAGCACCTAAACGAATTGTCAGATTTGAATGCAGTTTTTTTATCTGAGAGTTGGTTTAATCGATAAGGTTGGTTGATAAGGTTAGTTATATGGTTAAAGAAAATTTGGTCAGCCGTTTATAGATTGCAGATATTTTTGATACACTGGGGGTATTTTACAAATGCATTTATGGATATTACATTTAAATCATGTAATAGGGTTAAACTGTTAACTTCATGTACATATTGATGGGATGTTTTGTGGGGTAAGGACTATCTGTTGGGTGTATTTATCATTATTATTGTTATCAAACCTATTTTCGTTTTCTCAGCCTACTATTGTTATTATTTAGATAAACAACAGATCGTTGGAGGGCAGCAAGAGTGTGTCAGAGGCGATGTCGCTACTGAACGAGTGCCAGTACGAGTCCGTCACGATCACTGTACTGCGACCGCTCTGTAACACGTGCGACACTCGAGACAGGTAATTGGACCTAGTTATGCAAAAAGGAACCGGGAAAGGAAGGAATGATTTTGATTTGCTAAATACCATAATTTAAACTAATTTTATCTCGTAGTTCTTTGGAAAATCAATCAATCAATTAAATTAATTCAATTCGTAAAAAAACAGTATCTCCATTTTACCTTGCTGTGGGTTGGTTCCTTTTTGCGTCAAGAGTTTTATTAATCATAAATAATTGATAAAGTGAATAATAATGTTACTATTTCATGATTTCTTATGTTTACACGAATATTACACATTGAAATAAGACTAATTGAAACGGATTTTTGATTGTTGTTTTGTGGTTTAAACACAGTCAAAATGGGTTCAAAAATGAGCCTGTAATTAAGATTTGTAATATTAGTTTTAGCAAAGATGGGCACGTAGTGGGGCCATCTCACTATCTCACTCGCACGCATCGTAATGACCATTTTACACAGTGACGTTAAAGTTTGCGTCGTCTATTATTTGCCAAGTGAAACCATCCATCCGATTTGAATGGCTTCTAATTTATTTTTTTATGGAAGGATTAATTAAATTCTTTCTAATAGATTTTGGGTAACGTAACTTGTTGATTAATTGAAATAATAGAAAAATCAACTCAATTACCCTATTGTTCGACGTGAGATTTGAACCCAAGTTTCTCAAACTAAGTACGACCAATGAGGCGATCGTACCGTTTGATAAATAATTAGAGTTTTGGCGAGAACTCTGACAGTGCTGTCCATCGCTTATTTTAATCTATTGCAAAACTAGTTTAAAGTCGTGTCTGTTTTGTAAAACTGGTGTGGATTTGTGCAATAAACATAAACGGTGTATGGAAACATTGTTATAAGTGAATTAAGCATCGTACTGGAAGGAATACACACCAAAACTCCAACAAGACCTTGAAAACGTCCACACCGATATTTCATCGTGAAGACTTGAGAATAAATTATACTTGTCATTGGCGAAATACCTAATAATGCGAAGCCGTAAATAAAAAAGAAGATAATTAATTACAATTTAATTATGTACAGGTTGATGTACGACGCGCAGTATTTGGACAAGCCGGAGGAGTGTGCTCAGTACCTGCCGCCGCCCGATACCGACAACAAGGTACATCACGACGATGTGCGTATATCATTATTGTTATGTGATGCTGGGACGGCTTTGGTGATGGTAAAATAAGGAACAGTTTTACTGCTGAGAGGGTATTTGATATTTTTGTACTCGACTGAATAGCGACCACTGTACACATGGTGGATAACCCATCGTAGTGTCTTGTTTAGGCGAGTCGCGTTCCGGGGTCAGCTAGTGTATTCAGGCCGGCATAATTCTGCCGACTGTTGGGGATGCATTGTCTCTTGACGGTCGACGTTATATTTGGACTGCACTGTACTTTAACATCAGGTCCAGTGGAGTCACTGTGCCGTGCCAGGATAAAATAGAGGGAATTAAATTCTCTAAAAAATACTCGAATTGCACAAAATCAAAATCTTAATCTTAGCCTGGCTTAGAGTGGGCCAATAAAGTAAGGAACATTTGTCCATTAATAAGACTAATTTAAGATTATGGGAACTTTGGAATAACCGTCGCGCTATAGGCTGGCAGGAAAAGGCACACCAAGACGCATAGGAAGAGGGAGGGGATCCTTAAGTGTAGGGATTCAGGAAACTAAAAAGTATCTTCATTGTTTGTTGAACATGTAAATGCATAAATTTTTTTGTTTGTCGCTTGTTAATAAAACGCTTAAAAATGTTAGGACATCCTGTATGATGTATAGGTTGAGCTCTAAAATGTTCTTGCTAATTATTTTTAGTTAATAGCATAGCTTTGCTTAAATTTTTTGCTTATAATTGATTGATATTTTTTTCCGCTATTGACATGCCAACGCGAGTCTAAATGAACCAATATTTCGTCAGATCCACATAGACCACGGCGTACCTGACTTCGACAGGAGATACGTGTACCACGTGGCCGGCAGTCAGGGGAAGATAGCGCAGGAGAGAGGTGAGCAGACAAATAACACAACACACAGACAGGAATGGAGTCTACACAGCTAATGTTAAATGGTAGATGCTAGGTAACAGTGGCAAAGCCACGCTGTAGATGTTTGATTTGAATGACTTCTAATTTATGTTTTTGTGGTCGGATTAATGAAATTCTTTCTGCAATAGGTTTTGGGTAACGTAACTTATTGATTAAAATAATAAAAAAAAGAAAGTCTAACTAAAAAATAGAAAATAAATTAAAGAAAACAATGTATTTTATTGTAAAATAAGCGTGGGGTGCTTTTTAAGACACTATCTAAATGATAATCCTTCTACTCATATCTGTCAATACAATATTTATAACTATAGGCACCATGCACCCCACGCTTTTTTTTACAATAAAATACATTGTTTTCTTTAATTTATTTTCTATTTTTTAGTTAGACTTTCTTTAAAAGCGTGTTTTTTAGTTTTATTAAAACTATTATTTATTTTTCACTTTTTAGTTAAAATCTTTATATATATAATTCTTCTGTGAGTGTGTATGTCACTGAACTTCTCTTAAACGACTGGACCGATTTTGATGAAATTTTTTGTGTGTGTTCAAGGGGATCTGAGAATGGTTTAGATTCACAATTTTGTCCGCTGGACAATGTTTTTTTAATTAATTTTTAATTTATTAGTAGTTGTTGAGTTGTCGTTGCGAAGCTTGACGGGTCGTATAGCGTCTAGACTGGACAGGGACAGGACAGGGACAGGACAGTGAGACAGGACAGTGAGACAGGAAAGTGAGACAGGACAGTGAGACAGGACAGTGAGACAGGACAGTGAGACAGGACAGTGAGACAGGACAGTGAGACAGGACAGTGAGACAGGACAGTGAGACAGGACAGTGAAACAGGACAGAGAGACATGACAGAGAGACAGGACAGTGAGACAGGACAGTGAGACAGGACAGTGAGACAGGACAGTGAGACTGGACAGTGAGACAGGACAGTGAGACAGGACAGTGAGACAGGACAGTGAGACAGGACAGTGAGACCGGACAGTGAGACAGGACAGTGAGACAGGACAGTGAGACAGGACAGTGAGACAGGACAGTGAGACAGGACAGTGAGACAGGCCAGTGAGACAGGATAGTGAGACAGGACAGTGAGACAGGACAGTGAGACAGGACAGTGAGACAGGACAGTGAGACAGGACAGTGAGACAGGACAGTGAGACAGGACAGAGAGACATGACAGAGAGACATGACAGAGAGACAGGACAGTGAGACAGGACAGAGGGACAGGACAAGACGGGGACAGGACGGGGACGGGACGGGGACGGGACGGGACGGGGACAGGACGGGACGGGGACAGGACGGGGACGGGACGCGGACAGGACGGGGACAGGTCGGGGACGGGACGGGGACAGGACTGTCCAACCGGAGGGAGGTGGGAGACGACCTGACTTAGGTCGTCGAAGTCAATTAAATGTGCGACGGGCTACCTCACGTGCAATGGCGCAGTACCTCACTTAATTGCATTTAATGTAAATAAAACATTTGTATTAAGTTTTGACCACATTTTACACAAATATATTATGTAGGTGATACGAAGTTCACCGGGTCATCTAGTAAATATATATTGTAGCAGAGAGTATAATTTTAATTTTAAACCCGAATATCAAAAAAGCGCCATCTATTGACGCTCTAAGATACTATGATATTCCCTATAATTAACGAAGATCTAGAGTGTACAATTTTAATTCCTAACTCGAATATCAATAATTAATTAAATTAAATCATTATTATTATTATTTTATTATTATTATTTAAAAAAAAAAATTAGATTAGTGTATTGTCATCGGTCCTCGATAAATCTACAAAGTTTGAACGAAATCTGACCGTTTAAAGTGGGTCAAAATCGCGCCCAAAAGAGTCGGTTACAAACATACAAACAAATATACAAACAAACATACAAACAAACATACAAACAAACATACAGGTGAAGTTAATAAAAAGCGTGTAAAAAATCAAGTCAACTACCCTATATATTTCATACATACAAAAATCTCCTTTGATTATATTATTCTTTACAAATTCTTTCTCTTCTCGCAACGCGTTAACATCCTAAGATTAAGTCAACAAACAATGTGTTTACACCGCTTGAAACTGATGACCGATTATGTATTGCCATAGAGAACACGATTGCTTTCATTGTTTACAGATAGAAATGAAGTAGCAATTATTTTTTTGTGTTAGAGCGACTATTCAGCGGTTTGAAAGACATTTAATCGAGTGAAATTACTGAGCATTATAATACTTAAGATTTAATTTCTCGGAATAATGAGCGCATACAGTGCCATGCAGTACTCTGTAAGTTCCTCATGTCATTTTTATGTAACGGACTCAGATTGCCAGGGTCTCAAAAAACGTCAAATCTCTTAAAAGTCGACAACGCCCCTATGATAACTCTGACATTTTAACATAACCA
This sequence comes from Amorpha juglandis, assembly GCA_949126905.1. Classification (NCBI taxonomy): domain Eukaryota; kingdom Metazoa; phylum Arthropoda; class Insecta; order Lepidoptera; family Sphingidae; genus Amorpha; species Amorpha juglandis. The sequence continues at coordinate 14,874,194 of OX421381.1, read as the reverse complement.
TATCATGCCACAACATCAATACATCATACCCAAACAATAGCCAATAAAATGTTACGATCGCTATCAATTCACGTAATCGATGCCCATTGGTATCGATTTAGATAAGATAGCCGATAGTGCGTATCGATAACGCCATTGAGTGTTTGCAGGCACCTGGGACATGATACGGGGCAAGATCGAAGCGGTCACAGGCAGGAGCAAGTCTAAGGATAAACAGAACAAGGTATTGTTTTTGTTTAAGAGTGCTGTAACTGACTGCGGCATACTCAGATATATTTAATTGTAGCTTAATCAATTGTTAGAACTCCATTATATTTACATTCAGAGCCAGTTATGCTTAAGTTAGCTTCGGCTATTATTATTGTAGATTGTTTATGTTCAGTTATTGAGTATAGAAATAATAGTAACAATTTTTGAGAAATTATAGAATTTTCAGTAATTGGTATTGAATACTTACATTTTATTGATTTTTATTTGTGCTGGCAGTGACTGAGTTCACCATTTGCCAATTGTGTTCACAAATCTAACGATTCGAAGCTGAGTAATGTGGATCTTATGTAGTTGGGGTACTATTTGTATGATGTGTTGTTTACTATAAACAAATTGCGTTTTCCTAAATCGAGACTATGTTCATAATTTCGGATTAATGGATGCTGAATGGACAATTAATGTCGGGTCTCGAGTTCGATCCGGGTCGGGTTAAATGTTTACACGAATATCACACATTGAAATAAATCTATTTTAAACGGATTTCCTCGCGGTTTAAGATAAATAAAAATTTGGCCGGTGTAATATTAGCTCTGTCCGTCAATGAAGAACAGTGAAGGAGAATAAAGACCATCAAATGATTATATTTCAGGTACCAGAATCGGACGCTATCGCTGAACTGGATTCCGTTATCGACAGCTATCATGGCAAAACTAGTGAGTGCATCCACATTTACATACAAATTAGATTTCTTGGGAAAAAAATCCGTTATGATTATACTTAACTTATAACCTGGTGCTAGCTTGCGGAGCCACAACTTCGTGGTCTCCTCCATCTCGGCTCGAACTAAAAAGTTCGCCAAATCTTACTTCTGCCGGACCATTAAGCTGCGAAATTGTTTGCCGGCACACGTGTTCTCTCTTTCCTATAATATGGGGTTCTTTAAACGGAGTGTGAAGAAGGAGTTGTCGGTTGACACTATTCCTGGATTGCGCTACACTTATCATCAGATGTGGCGTAGTCATTTTGCCGAACCGTGCTTACTCTAGTAAAATAGTGATTGCAGTATTACATTTCTGAGTTAAAAAAAATATTTGAGTTGTTTTGTATCGGAAATATTATACATTTTCCCGGAATTGGATTTGTGCCCGGTATGGCTCGGATAAGCTCGCCTCTTATCTTATTAAGGGATGGAAGCGTGCGCGGCGAACTGCCTACACCTTGGGGTTATAGGCGTGTGAGTATATTTATATACCCATCTTCGCAACATTAAACTTTGTGAGCTGAAAATACAAAATTGAATGGCGGTGCGCGTCATTTTACCTTAACACACTTTATAGTAATTTTATTAAATTATTTATTTTTTACTTTTACCTTTTTTACAGTAAAAGAAACCAGCAGCGTGTTAAAACGTTCGCGGAGAAAAAACAAAGACTCGCAAAACGACACCAAAAATGGCGGAACTTGGCCCAAAGCCAGGGCAAATTTTATATTAGAAGAGAATTCGACGGGCACCATCGTTCAACCTCGCTCGAGGAAGGAGCGGCCCCCTTTATCAATACTCCTGAGTCCACCCACCAAATTACCGCCAGAGCCGCAGAGATCGAACACGAATCGGAACTCGAACCCCATACCGTTGGGACACGCGCCTCTAACGCAAGCCACCACGCCAGCAAGGCATTCAGTGTATAAATCCATCGAATCAACACCACCTATAGAGCATTTTCCGAAGCCAGCACCACTCGCCATCCACAACCCCTTCGCGTCACCGAACAGCATGAATTTCGAGAAAATTCGAACCCTCGAGAAGGACAAGATGTCGATCAGTGATTATTCAGAACACGACATTACGCCGAACCGACTGAGTTTGGTGCTGAACCCGTCGGACGATTCTTTAGACTACCAGCCAGTGATACGAAACAGGACCAAAAGTCCCCACTCCTTAGACTTCATGGTCAACAAAGGACCCAGCTCTCTAGATTTCGTGACGCGGAAATCACCAAGTTCGTTAGAACATTCGATAAAAAACCACCCAGGGAAAGATATTCTCGACACGTATTATTCGACAAAAAAGTCCTCGTCCCCCAAAACAGTGAATAAATATCCCTCAGACAGTGACAGTTTCGGCCCAGACAGTTTAAACAGTAATGCAAATTTTCCCATGACGGGGACGTTACCCACCCAGTCGCGTCTCCAGTCACAGTTTTACAGAGGACCGTTCGTGAATTCAAACCCGCATACTTCAAGTCGGTACCCTCATTTAGCGAGTCCGACGAACATTCCTCAAAGCCAATCAGGAGAGAGTATTGGCACGAGTTATGATATGCACTCGTTCACTTCTCACACGCACAATATGTCCGACATACAGCCAGTTCCGAGGACAAATAGAGCCGGCGACTACCACCATACTTACGAAGGCGGGACATTTCCGAGGAAAAAAGAGAATCAGAGGTTTCGGATCCCTTCCAACCCAAGTGTGACTTCCAAAAACTCAGCGGGGAAGTTAAGTACTGGCTCGATTGAAAGAAGTTCTGAAAGGAATTCTCCTATGCCGACATTTCACGTCGAAGTGTTAAGTCCAGGCAGGGGTGCTAAGCAGTTGACACACAAAGGCACCAGGAATTCCATGCCAGAATACTGCGGCTTGGGTTGGAACAAACCTTTACCTGGAGAGTTGAGAAGAGTGCATATAGATAAAAGTCAGCAACCCTTAGGAATACAGATTTACTGTCCGCCAAGCAGTGGAGGCGTGTTTGTATCCACGGTGAATGATAACTCCCTCGCGAGTCAAGTGGGGTTACAAGTAGGTGACCAGTTGCTGGAAGTTTGTGGGATCAACATGCGATCGGCGACATACACTCTTGCCGCGAGGGTTTTACGACAAATCGGCAATTCAATAACAATGTTAGTGCAGTACAGTCCTGAGAAATATAAGGACGAAGTCGAAGTCCCTGGGAGCTCGTCATCAGGAGAAAGTTCTCATGATGAAGAGGTTTCGTTGTCCGGGTCGCCAACGCCGAGGAATTCTCCAGGGCCTCAACAATCCTTACGAATGGAAGCACCTCCGACAGAAGTTTCGACATTGAGACAGTCCCAGGCTAGTAAGGAACTGCCGAGGTTTTTGCAGATCGAGACGAGGAACTGCTCAGACTTGGGGATCAGCTTGGTCGGCGGTAATGCCGTGGGGATCTTTGTGCACAGCGTGCGGATAGACTCGCCCGCGTATAACGCTGGCTTGAGGACAGGAGACCAGATTCTGGAGTACAATAACGTGGACTTGAGGCACGCTACGGCTGAACAGGCTGCCTTGGAGCTGGCCAAGCCGGCTGACAAGGTAGGTTCTTGGTATTAAAAAGTATGACATGTCGTTTAAATAAGTAATGTTTTTATAGTTTAGGTTGAAAGTAGTTCAAATGCTGAGTGATCACCGTCAAAGAATTCGAAAGTTCATGGCCTATCCTGAAGAAAATGATTAGTGATTGAAGATTTTTTTTATTCTTAAGTCCTCTAGTAAATTCATGTGAACATACTTATTAATTTTTTTCTCTTCAGGTCAGCGTCCTAGTTCGTCACGACCTTCAACAGTACCACGAAATCAAAGACAAGCCCGGCGACGCGTTCTACATCCGCGCCGGTTTCGACCGCTGTGCGAAGATCACCTCCATCGGCATGGACACCATAGACGAGTATTCTCTATGGTTCAGGAAGGACGAGGTGCTCTTTGTCGACAACACGCTGTTCAATGGATCTCCTGGGCTGTGGAGGGCGTGGCAGCTCGATTGTAAAGGGATGAAGAGGCATTGGGGCACCATTCCTAGTAAATTCAAGTGAGTTGATTTATATGAAATTCTTGATTTACGATTAGTTCATTTGTGAGAAATGTTCTTTTCAAAAGGCCTTTATAACATTTTAAGCAGTTTTCTCACTATACATTTATGGCCATATGAAACCACGATATGCGCGAATCATTATCGATTTAAACGAATATAGAGCTCAAGAAAATATTTACCATTTATTACCACCAGTTATTTATTTACCATTACTATTCCTCTTGAGTTACGCGGGTTTAATATTGGGTCGTAAATCCATTGAAAGTCCGGTATATTGAGTGGTAGAGCCACGCTGTAGATTGGTTTTCGTACATTGGAACTGCGTCGTTGTCGATGGTCGCGTGTGGCGTGTGACCTTGAGCCGTAATAACTGGTCGTTGCGGGCGGTGCGATATGCGACCGAAACCGTGACCTTGCATTTACGAACATGGCATTAAGCCGTCGTCGGCTAAGACCAGCCGCACAGCATTGGTCGCGTTCGGCGTGTGGACAGACAGATAGACCTCAGCCTTAGTATTTCATGTATAGTCTGCTTTATGGTTCATTTATTTCGCCATCAGGGTAGAAGAGATACTCCGTCGATCAATGGGCACGCTAGAGAGTGACGCGCAACGACGGGCATCGACGACGGCGCGACGTTCCTTCTTCAGACGCAAGAAACACCGCGACAGCAAGGAGCTGGCGTCGTTCAGTAACACGGAGCTCGGCTGCTGGAGTGACTCCGGCACGCTCGCCGATGATGTACCGCTACTGTCCTACCAGAGGGTCGAGAGGCTGCACTGTGAGTATGTCACTAGTCCTGGCACAAGGAGCTGGCGTCGTTCAGTAACACGGAGCTCGGCTGCTGGAGTGACTCCGGCACGCTCGCCGATGATGTACCGCTACTGTCCTACCAGAGGGTCGAGAGGGTGCACTGTGAGTATGTCACTAGTCCTGGCACAAGGAGCTGGCGTCGTTCAGTAACACGGAGCTCGGCTGCTGGAGTGACTCCGGCACGCTCGCCGATGATGTACCGCTACTGTCCTACCAGAGGGTCGAGAGGCTGCACTGTGAGTATGTCACTAGTCCTGGCACAAGGAGCTGGCGTCGTTCAGTAACACGGAGCTCGGCTGCTGGAGTGACTCCGGCACGCTCGCCGATGATGTACCGCTACTGTCCTACCAGAGGGTCGAGAGGCTGCACTGTGAGTATGTCACTAGTCCTGGCACAAGGAGCTGGCGTCGTTCAGTAACACGGAGCTCGGCTGCTGGAGTGACTCCGGCACGCTCGCCGATGATGTACCGCTACTGTCCTACCAGAGGGTCGAGAGGCTGCACTGTGAGTATGTCACTAGTCCTGGCACAAGGAGCTGGCGTCGTTCAGTAACACGGAGCTCGGCTGCTGGAGTGACTCCGGCACGCTCGCCGATGATGTACCGCTACTGTCCTACCAGAGGGTCGAGAGGCTGCACTGTGAGTATGTCACTAGTCCTGGCACAAGGAGCTGGCGTCGTTCAGTAACACGGAGCTCGGCTGCTGGAGTGACTCCGGCACGCTCGCCGATGATGTACCGCTACTGTCCTACCAGAGGGTCGAGAGGCTGCACTGTGAGTATGTCACTAGTCCTGGCACAAGGAGCTGGCGTCGTTCAGTAACACGGAGCTCGGCTGCTGGAGTGACTCCGGCACGCTCGCCGATGATGTACCGCTACTGTCCTACCAGAGGGTCGAGAGGGTGCACTGTGAGTATGTCACTAGTCCTGGCACAAGGAGCTGGCGTCGTTCAGTAACACGGAGCTCGGCTGCTGGAGTGACTCCGGCACGCTCGCCGATGATGTACCGCTACTGTCCTACCAGAGGGTCGAGAGGCTGCACTGTGAGTATGTCACTAGTCCTGGCACAAGGAGCTGGCGTCGTTCAGTAACACGGAGCTCGGCTGCTGGAGTGACTCCGGCACGCTCGCCGATGATGTACCGCTACTGTCCTACCAGAGGGTCGAGAGGCTGCACTGTGAGTATGTCACTAGTCCTGGCACAAGGAGCTGGCGTCGTTCAGTAACACGGAGCTCGGCTGCTGGAGTGACTCCGGCACGCTCGCCGATGATGTACCGCTACTGTCCTACCAGAGGGTCGAGAGGCTGCACTGTGAGTATGTCACTAGTCCTGGCACAAGGAGCTGGCGTCGTTCAGTAACACGGAGCTCGGCTGCTGGAGTGACTCCGGCACGCTCGCCGATGATGTACCGCTACTGTCCTACCAGAGGGTCGAGAGGCTGCACTGTGAGTATGTCACTAGTCCTGGCACAAGGAGCTGGCGTCGTTCAGTAACACGGAGCTCGGCTGCTGGAGTGACTCCGGCACGCTCGCCGATGATGTACCGCTACTGTCCTACCAGAGGGTCGAGAGGCTGCACTGTGAGTATGTCACTAGTCCTGGCACAAGGAGCTGGCGTCGTTCAGTAACACGGAGCTCGGCTGCTGGAGTGACTCCGGCACGCTCGCCGATGATGTACCGCTACTGTCCTACCAGAGGGTCGAGAGGCTGCACTGTGAGTATGTCACTAGTCCTGGCACAAGGAGCTGGCGTCGTTCAGTAACACGGAGCTCGGCTGCTGGAGTGACTCCGGCAGGATATTTGGAAGCTCCGTAGTGATAAATTATAGATCCTATGTTGGGATTTTAAATAATTGACCGCCATTTGTACCGTATAGTAGTTATTATCGTTTTAGTGTTGTTCCGTTGCGAGTGTCGATATGTGGCATGTTGTATGTTGTTGCAGACGGCACGCAGCGTCCGGTGGTGGTGCTGGGCCCGCTGTGGGAGTGCGTGTGCGCGCGGCTCGTGTCGGACTGGCCGCACGTGTTCGGCGCCGTGCGCACTGTACCGCCGCCGCCGCCCGCGCCAGCCACGCATGAGCCGCGCGCCCGGCTCGACTGCGCGCACCTCGACTGCATACCGCTGCAGGCCGTGCGGGACCTCGCCGACAAGGTACCACACCACACACACATACACATACACCACACACATACACATACACATACACCACACACATACACATACACCACACACATCCACATACACCACGCACATACATGACATACATACATATACACACAAGGTTTTACAAGGTGGTAGGTCCCCCGTATGCGGGAGGCCGTCTGGATTGGCACTACTGCGCCGTCTATTTCTAAAGCTAAGCAACAATGTGGTAGCAACAGTGTGGTTTGTGTTTCGGTTTGAAGGACATTAAAACCAGTGAAATTATTAGGCATTATGAGACAACATCTTGTATCTCAGGGTGAGCGCAGTCCAGTACTTTCTAATTCAAATACGTCATTTAAATAAATTAAAAAAAAACACTCTTACTCACATATCCCACTTACACGACAACCCTTGAACGTATCTAACCCTTTATGATTGGTAGAGATACGCTATAGACAACTTTGTCTATAGCATATTTGGACCGGCTCGACAAGGTCGTTGTCACTATCACCACAGTCTCATAAAAAACCGACGTAATAGATAAGATATCCGGAGGCCCAAATCCCTCTCATTTACTTAATTATCCCTTTCCTTTAAGGTCGGAAACGCGCCCATAATTCTTCTACTATTGTAGGCGTACATGGGCGGTGGAGATCATTTACAATCAGGCGACCCACTAACTCGTTTGCCAGTCTAAGCTATAACAAAAAATCCCATTCGAATACTTATACTTTAGAGTTGTTTCACAATGTCGATTTACACTCAGCTACTAAAAAAAAATAAGTTACCTAATAAAAAAGTATCGGTATAACATACGCTTCTCCGTGAGTTTTAACAGCATGATAATTTAACATTTTAGTATCTTACATTTTGTATGTTACATAATATTTACCTGGGCGTTGTAAAACACCCCCTTGCACTTGTAAATTATAATCGACTAATAATAAATAATCAACAGGGCATCCACTGCATCCTAGACATAAGCGTGACGACGATAGAGAAACTTCACAAGCAGCAGATATATCCGATTGTGCTGTTCATAAAGTTCAAGTCGTTCAAACAAATCAAGGAGGTGAAGGACACTCGGTACCCGGCGGACAAGGTGTCGGCCAAAGCCGCTAAGGAGATGTACGAACACGGGCTTAAAGTCGAGAACGAGTATAGGAATTATATTTCGGGTGAGTGATGTGACGCTTGTAGATTTTTCTCAACGATTTTTTTTGTATCCGAGCACGACAAAGTGACAGCACTACACCCGATGGTGAGGGTAGTGTAGTCCAAAAATCCAGCGACCATAGACAAACAATGAGTTTATCGGTAGTCGCCAGAATTATGCCTGCCTGTATAATGCTTCTTCCCTCTCCGAAGAGGGTCAGAAATCGAGGGGCCTGCGAAAATAAAAATTAAATTAAAAATTTATTAAATTTTGATCTTAAAGGGAAACTAAGGCATGTACTCAAAACTGATTAATCTGTAGGGGATATGGCTACAGTTTTATTCTGGTGTGATAAAACTTTTTGTCGATTTAAAACTATACAAAGTCGCAAAACTCTTTGACATGACCTTTTTCACTTGTCAAAAGTGAACGGGCCACAATTTTATTTTCGTTTAGTTTATTTATTGACAAACTTTCTTTAACTTTGCTTCGATGTATCTAGTCTATTTTCTATTGTGTGAAAGGTTCAGAATAACCAATTACGTCGTACATTTTTACAGCTGAAATACCAGCCGGCGTGAACATAGCGTACATGTGTACACAAATAAAAGAGGCCGTGGAGGAGGAGCAGAACAAGACCCTGTGGGTCCCCTCCGTGCAGGCCTGACCCCTGCCCCCCACGCCGCCCACGCACAAGTCCGTCACCTTCTGCAACCACTGTAAGTACGACAAACAACTATCCACCTCCGACATCGACGTACGGTACTACTCCGACCCTGGACGAGACCTCAACAAACCTAAAATGAAGAAGAAGAAGGAAACCAAAACGGATTCCACGGACAGCGACCTCAAATACTACTCGGAACCTGACGCTAAGAACTACTTCGAAATCGATTACGAGTTTCTCAAAGAGTTGCGGAGGATAGCTAGGAATAACTGTCCTAAATGCAGACGCAAGCGATCGAGGAAGGACAAAGATAAGAAATCCAAGCCTGCAAGAAGTTCGAGAATTAAAGAGAACTATGTGTTCTGTAATGGAAGGTATCACAGCGATAAGCAGCACTGTCAAAGGTGCTGTCGAATTTGCAACCAGTCTACTGACGCTTTAGATTCGATGGACGATGATCAGTATTCCCTTATATCGAAGAGTTATAGCCAACCGACGACGTCACGGTCCAAGTCAACACCGTCGAAATACAGGGAACGCAAAAACTCAATACAATCGAACAAATCGGTGTCGTTCTTAGAGTCGAGCAACGACGAGTCGATTAAAGACGAGCCTAATTACACAGCAAAGAGTTTCACGAATGATTTGAAGAAGTTCCTGCTCCGACCGTCGAACCCGAGGCTCAGTCTAAGAGACAAGTTCATGACGAGTTTCAAACTAGAGTTGGAGGCGACGAAGAAATCGCCCAAACTCAAAGCGATCAAAGGTCTGTGGAAATCCTACTGATTGAGGATGAGTTGGTTACAAGGGTAGAAAATTAATTTAACCAAGAACATTGAATGTTGTAACAATGGGAAAAACTACCATTTTAGGAACTTCTACTCTTTGTCAACCACACTGTTGAATGTTGTTTTAAATTTTATCATAACCTGTTTTGTTCTTATTCTATTTTGGTGCTTTATCGTTTGAATGTTATCTTTTTTTGTATGACGAAAAAAACGTAAGTGTTCAGAATTGGTCTAAAAATACTATGTAATGTAAAAATCTAGATTTCGGTGCTAAAGAGCTGAAAGTTATACAATTTATACATTATATCATCTATATTATACATCTCCTTTTACTTCTAGTTATATGTATGTGTATATACGATTTTATGTGCAATAGTTTGTATAAATATAATAGCCTAATCTCCTTTGCAACTTTCCCTAGTTGTTGGGTTGCAGTCAATTAGATATTTGAATGCGATTAGTTGTTTTCTAATATCAAATTGGTAGCAACTGATTGTTTGAACTATTAAATTGCCTGAATGTAACTACACATAGTAATACAGGGTATGAATTGTTATTAAATTATGAAGATTATGGATTTTCATTTCACAAGTCTTTTCTACACAAATGTCGAAAGTAATTTATTACTTAATTGAAAACCTACATTTGTTCTATCTCTAATTCTTCCTTTTCAACTGAATCATGATCTTTGAGGATATATTTTTAAATAACTTGTGAAACAAAAAAATTGCTTAAACAATTTTACCCTGTATAACAAAACATAGACATAGTAATGTAGTGGGGTGCCAATAGCGTTTTATAGTAACAAATTACATTTTTAATATCAAATTTTAGTAAAGTGGTAAGAAGCTCATTATACTATGGATTTAAATATATTTAGGGAGTTTAGGTGTAGAAATGTGTGTCTGTCAAGATTGTTTACAATCATTTGTGTAATAGTAGTTTAATAATCCGATGGAATTTTTGGTCCTTCGTGCAGGATAGGGAAATGTGGAAAATAATGAAACGTGCGGATTCGTTGGTATAAATACATTTCGGTGTATTGGTGTATCCGATCAAAGATATCTTTTGTCACTAGAGAACAAACAGATAACCGAGTATATGTCACGGTAATGAAATTGTCATTTGTGAGAGGATAGTAATAGCTTTAGTTCAAGCCTTTTATCACAATGAACTACATAATATAACATACTAATTTTAAACCATTGTATAAGTTTGTTACATGAAACGAAATTTGAATAATGTAATTAAGAATAACGGGTATAAATATAGCAATCGAGAAAAAATACTTCAGGCTGTCTCATCGACATATTAAGATTACTGTACTAGCAAGTATAGTGTAGTTTGGCATGTCAGTATAAAAAAGATGAAGCAAAACTAGAGTGAGGCGATAGTGTTGCTGCCTGGCTCAACAGTGCCCCGTCTATAGCCCACATTCCGTTTTGGAAAGGTCGGTACCCATGCATGATTCCTCAGAAAGTGGAGGGATTCATGGGGAAGGGTGATCACATCGGCCTTCTTTATAAAATAAAAGGTGAGTAAGGGCTTGGAAGATTAAAAGTGTGGTTTTATTATTCTGGTATTATTTTTAATAAAAAAGCACAAAACGTAAATAATCTTGACAGATTCATGTCGTATAGCGGACCCGTAGTGAAGCATGCGTCCCCGCACACATCCTAATATCACATACCATAGTCTCCTAGGAGTACCGCCTTGATGGTGTATATAATTTATACGTATACATCGGTAGTCAAATATATAACGTGTTTTATATAGCGGTTTTATAATGCATGGTAATTTAGGTGCCCCCTGACACTGGCAATTTGCAACTCTGGCAAAGAGTTACGACACAAACATAGTCCTTTAATGGCATGGATATCATGAATTACGAAGACTTACGGTCCCGAAATCGTAAAACACGAAACAAATATTTATCGAGCACACAATTTGTATTGGTGAGTTATCGAAACTGTAAAACATCGTTATCGATGTTTCCAGAACAATAAAAGAAAATTAACCAATCAGAAGTGTTTGATCATGCTGACATTTGGTTTGTTATTTTAAATATTATTATGTAGACTTACAGTAAGATTGTCTATTAATGTTTTTGGTCGTAAATTGTCTCCAGATTTATCGTAAATTGCTAGTGTATAAGGGCTTAAAATGTAGGCCAAGTGTATATTCCAATATAACATAGTAACAATATTGAGTATCATGACTATTGTACCCCACATGACCTTGATTTGGCCTTGCCAAATGTCAAGGACAAGTCGTTTTATCGTAAATTTAGGTTGTGTAACCGCGAATGTCCGTCACGTAAACATGGTATCGAATACAAGTTTACGAATAAAGTTATAACACAGTCTAAAAACCATACAGTCTACTATAACATTTGATGTTGACGAAAAAGCCGAAATATTGGTATATGACTACGTCTAATTTAAAATGGGTTAAGAAATGAGGCCGCATCTCATATTTCAAATATTGGTATGAGTAAAGGTGGGCGCGTTGTGGGGAAATCTCAATATCTCCCTTGCACGCGTGCACCGTAATAGCGTGACCTGTCTTGTGACGTAACACATATTCTGCATCTTTTTTCCGTTATTTGAACTTATTTCTTTTTGATTTGATTTATATGATTCTTTCGATAATACATTTTGGGAAACGTAACTTAATGATTAAATAAATATAAATATTATTGTCCATAAGGCCTTTATTATGGTGAACCCACTAGAATAACATTGTTCGACATTATATTTGAACTGCATTGTACATGTCATCAAGTGCAATGCAGGTACTTTGCCGAGCCAGGAAATATTTTGTCGGGCGCCTACCATCTGCGTCTCGCCCCACATCCTATCGATTTGCCTTCGTTGACAGATTGTATGATTTTTAGACTGTGATTATGTTTCTAAAATGCTGCTCAATAGATTTCAAAAACATTGGCATACATTCTAATATATTAGGTGTTACGAATTAGAAGTGATTTTATAGTCTATAAAGTCGCTGGCAATCCTTAGTAACGTATATTGGAATAGCACAGTTAGCTCGTAATTATTCGATAGATACGAAATTGAGACTGTAGTTGTAGATTTAGGGACTTATTTATGAACAATTATTGATAGCATTTTAACTATTGTATGTTTTGTTTCTGTCTTTCTAGAGTTGTATCGACAATTCAAGTCACTCTTGGATGTCTTGCTGTGTGTGTAATATGTTTGCATGCCAATAAAAATGTGTGTGTGTCACTTTTGAAAGGCGTGATGTATCAGGCTTCTTACTCTCGCGTATGTCCGGCGTTATAAATAGATACGTCATTTTAACACAAATCAAAACTATGCAGGTAATTGTGTAGGTTACTGCGATACTAGAGCGGTGATAATGAATCGAATATGACGTCACAGCACTACACACACGTCACCAAGGCACTTTAACCTACTTAAATATGTGCTTCCGTCGTACATATTTACAGGCTTACCCACACATAGCAAAACGTGCATAAATGAACTGATATATCTATATAGCCCACGATGTCGAGTGACACAACATTCAAGAGTTAAAATGCAGTCAACAACCGTTCGTGAATAATTAGATATTTTCGATATAATGACGCGTTTACCGTTTCACTAATTTCTTATACTAAAAGGTATTAAAATTGAGAGAATTTTCGTAATCACCGATTCAGTGTGGTGTTTTTTTGACGACTCTTTTGTATATAACATTGTGTGAGCACAGACATAAGTGCCAATATACTACGTCGGTTTAATTTTTGAACTCTTACTATCTCGTGAGTAAATATGTTTGTATATATGTATTTTATGATATTTAATTCTGAATGCTATTTTAAATTGATTATGCTCTGTCTAATATTTAAAATATTTTGATATGACTAAGCAAATTGGATTTTTAGACATTTTAGAATTGGTTTTATGTGAATGAAATCATAGTGTTGTGTACGCAGAAGTAGATACTGTTATCACATATTCTGTCGCAAATAATTACTAAGAATTATTGCGTTTTCAACGCGAAGTATCGCTCTATTCAAGAGAAAATACTTAGCCGTTTGATGTGCAAGGATTTCTGTATGCGCGTAGGTTCGTTTTTGGCGTCAATACATCACGAATATGAAAATCTTTGCATATCAAAGTGCTCATTTAAGTGTTGTTCTTAAATGCGAACATAATATAACATCATTAAGCAATAATATAGATATAGGCCTGTGTTTGCATGAAGTTGGGAGGTCGATATAATAGTGACTGGTTTATAGAAATAAACATTTCATCAAACTGGAAATATGTCAGGAATATTGTTGTTCTTCATATAAATGTAGGCCTGTATCGGTAAAATATAAACAAACGACGGTGATAAATAAAAATATCAAGTATTTAATAAAAATAGAGCCTAAGGGTCTGGTCACACTGCGGGAGTACCCCTAAGTGTAATAAATATTAATAACTAAGGAATAGGTTAATAATTATGAAATAGAGAGAGAAAGAGAGAGAGAGAGCTCTTAAATCACATATCTTTTACATTTTCTTGCGCATGTCAAAAAGCAATATTTATAGCACGTGATTGTGAAATTATTATTCCTAAAGTGTGACTGTATTCTTGGTACTAAGATTTTTTTAATCTTAAGTAAATGACGACCTATAATTCACAATTAATGTTTGTTAACTGTAGGCGAATAATGAGAGAAATAATTAAAATATAATATGGTTATACCTGGGGCTGTTGATTGAATGTAACATGTAACGTTGGTGCGTAATTAAATATTGTAACTAGTAATTTTATTCGTCTATTCAATGTATACATTATAATGCACAATGTATACATATGATAATTTGTTTATATTTAATCACAATAGTTTCCAGTGAACTAATAAGACAGATTATATGTTTTTCTATTAATGCATATACATTTTGCAGAACATTAACAAGTGCTAAATACTAGTTTATTACTTGTTTGTGAAGCAGTCGACAGCCCTAGCTTCAGCCTTGGATCAAGTTAAAAAAAAATACTTCTGATATTGACAAGCGATCTCATTGATATTAACGTGTGATGAGGCTTTTATTATTGACTTTTTAAAAAAAGAAAATAAACAGCACATTTTTTATTTAGGTTTTAAGGTATTTTGTACAGATATTAAGTTTCAGCGCTGCAACGCTTTGCATTTCAGTTATATTAGCTTTTTATAGTGTTCTATATTGAGATAATTTAGCGAATTGATAGTTTAAAATTTTCCTTGCAGTTATTGTGGGTTCTAATGAAAGTAGGGTTTGTTTTGTCGCTCCATATTGCGACGTGTTTGTTCGAGGCGATGCCCAGTTGCGGCCTAGTGAGCGTTTTTTTTTTCGTTTGCGAAGCTAATCTTGTTCCTATTATTGTTAAAAAAACTTGTCCATAAATCTGATATCTTAAAATACCTCTTCAAATCTATTTTATCGGGATAACTCTATTCATTAGTTAGATCGTGCCAACTGCAACCTTAGTTTCTGTAGAAGAGAGTCTATATTCCTCTGTATTATCCAACGTAATTGTGATGCTTCTGTCCACCCCCCGCGACATAACCAGCCCGACCATAGTGAATAATAGTTACCATAATATTATCGTTTAAAACTACATTGCACAAAACAACAGTTCAACGTGTTTTTTAATACATTTTTTTTGCAAATGAATTCTTAGCTATATAGGTTAATATGATTTTGATCTGATGTTAATATTTAAGTTTAACTTTTAACCGGTTGCTGATAACTTTATTATACGACGCCCAATGAGGGTACAGGCGCGGACTCAGTAATAGGTCGTGTAGGCCAATCGTAGGTAATCCCAAAAGTTATTTCGCTTTTTGTTTATCATAATGTTTAACAGAGTAACTTATTTGCTAAACTAAACGTGAACCTTTAAACACAGCGCTTGTACTCTCGCGTCCACAATACACGAGTTATTATTTTCATAGTATATAAAATAGTTTGTAAACAGAGAGTTTTAACATTTCGGTTATTTTGTTTTCACGGTTCGGCCGTTGACTAAGTTTTATTGTAGGTAAAACGTTAGGTGCATATTTTTCTTTGATATCTGAGCCACAAATAGTATATTTTACACCGTTGGTGAATCTCTAACAGCGTCGTGTGATTATAAACAAATTATTAATTAATATCAATTAAATATTGAATTCAAATCATTATTTAATTTTTTTCAGTGTCACTTGCATATTTCCCTTCGACAATGTTAGGAGTTCACCAAATTATTTTAACCTGTTATTGTAGTTTCTGTTCGCGTCGTATGTTTTGAGACAATTCCTTGTTATCTTCAAGCCCTTTTTCTGAAGAGATGGCTGTTGAAGTAAATTTAAATTTATTAGATAAAAGGGCCACATTTGTGTGTCGTGTCGTAGTACGGTAGAAGGACGTGTTTAGCTAAATTAGTGCCCATTTGTGACCTGAGTACGTCCCATGATTTTTTTACTACAGACTATAAAATGATTTCGTTTTAATTTAAAAAAAAAATATTCGGAGTTTTAAAAAGTAAGAAGGGTGATGTTACGGGACTATTTGTATTATCAAGTATTCGAGAATAGTGTAGGAAAAAGGACATGAAGATTTGTTTTATTCTAATATAAATGTAATTGTAAATTTATAATTAATATTAGATATGTTATTCGATGGAAAACGACAATAATAAATCAGTATTTAAATTATTAATTATTTTTCTTTTCTTGTAATATTTGTTTTGGAGAATATATTTATGCGTTGAAGTTTGATTATTTTTTTCTGTATATGTATATGTATATTATATTTGTTTTATTTTTAAGCGTCATATGTATATCTTACGGCCAAATAGGTACAGTAAGCCACCACAGAGTAATGCATCAACGAATTGTTTATAATGTATTAGAATTTCGCAAAAATCACATTAAATTTCACAATGTTTGTCTTCGTCGCGTGTATTTATGGTCTCGGATATTTTAGGCCCTTTCTAGGGGCCGTTGTAGAATGGGGAATTATGAAATTGGTCCCTGCAAATGATTTAAAATGTAATTCGATAAAAACATGTGATGGAAATCAGAGTGTTTAATTTAATGAATTTACAATATAGAATGAAGCAATAAATGAATATACAAAATGATTACATGGGAGTTTTATTTTATTCAATTTGAACAGTGTGAACCTGTATATGAGTAGTTGAAGCAACTTTTAGCACATAGTCTAATCGCCATACCTATTCCAGAAATGTAAAGAAAATTAAATATCTACACAAATTTTTAATTTATATCTTTGTTATTACCTGTCAAATGTACAAAATAGAAGAGTTTTTTTTATCCGAGCACGGCAAAGTGACTGCACTACACCTGATGGTAAGCGTAGTGCAATCCAAAAAACCAGCGACCACCAACAAACAATGAGTTTATCGTGGTCACCAGAGTCATGCCGGCCTGTATAATTGCTTCTTCCCTCTTCGGAGAGGGAAGAACGCGACCCACATAAGGCGTGTAGACTATGGCGGGTTTTAACACCATGTGTACGGTGGTCGCTATCTGGGCAGATATGAATATCCTACCACCAGCATAATAGTATGAAAACACACACACGTCTGTAATACTGGAAGTGAAGACAGATAAGTAACCAGTACCAACATTACGCCGCGCTTATTTACGTCCCATAATGATACATCATTTATTTATCATCAGGCAACTATGGCCCATAGATAAATACCTTACAAAGTAATTTTTTTTTTACTAGCCCTGTATTATACATGTCCCACTGCTGGGCACGGGCCTCCTCTACTGAATGAGAGGGGTTAGACCTTAGTCCACCACGCTGGCCTAATGCGGGTTCGTCGACTTCACATACCTTCGAAAAATCTTTCGAGTTCTCAGGTATGCAGGTTTCCTCGCGATGTTTCCTTCACCGTTAAAGCAAGCGATAATTAACAATTAATACAAATGTGACTTAGAAAAGTCAGTGGTGTATGCTCTTGGGGCTGGTTTCGAACCTGCGACTTTCGTCTCGACAGTCCGTACCAATCCCCGCTGAGCTATCGCTGCTTCTCATTCTGCTAAAGTAACATATTATACATATAAAATAAACGCAGATTATTTATTAGTAAATAAAACTTAAACTATGTTAATAACATTGCACTATGTCGGTGTGCGATCGTGTGGCACAATGTGATAGGAGGCAAGCCCATCGCCATATCGTGCACAATATCTGACTCCGGGCTGACTGACTGCGTGATAGAAAAAAACAATACCAGTTATTCGAACCGGGGATCGAACCCGAGACTTCAGCACAGCAGTAGTAACGCGTACGCAATACAACTTCGCCAGCGAGGCAGTAATTTTAATATTGACCACTTTTATCCTGGAAGTCCGTTCACACAGACAGAGCCGCGGGCAAAAGCAGTTGTCATATTTATAGGACAATTTGGAGTGACTCAGCACGTAGTCGCAGTTTACTTTTTTTGCTATAGAAATGTGTATGACTTGAGCTTTCTATGTGTTTAAGGTCACTTGCATTAATGGCATGACAAACACTACCGATTCGATGATTGAATAATGTAAACTTCAAGAAAACGAATGGTACAAAGAACTTTTTATTTACGTGTCATAAAAATGATTGGTCATGTATAAAGGTCGTTACATACTGACAGTGAGTGTATGTACCGGACTTATCAAAATCTAAACATCCTAAAAATCACGCTTATTTTAATCTATCATTTATTGCGATCGATGAGATATATCGCAGCACTATAAATTATTTACATAAACACTACGCGCTTTGTAATCGTCTCATTAAATCGATCTTAGTCGGTTTAACACATAGTTTGAGTGGTAGAGCCACGCTGTAGAGAGTTTTGTCTACAGCATGCATGGGCTGGCTCGACCGGGTCGTTACCACTGTCTCACAGAAAACCGACGTAAAGTAGCGGTTTGCTCCCAAATCCCCTCCCCTTCCCAATCCCTAATTATACTTTTCCTTTAAGGTCGGCAACGCGCCCATGATTCTTCTGGTGGTGGGCGTACATGGGTGGTGGAGATCACTTACCATTAGGTGACTCACTTGCTCGTTTACCGGCCTATGCTATAAAAAAAATATATTAATGGAAACCCATTCGATTTAAAAACCTGCTGTTCGTACTTCAGCCGTTCATCATTTTAATTAGTAGAATTTGCAAGTCGAATATCGAAGTGTTACTAATTCGATGAAAAAGAAAATGTTGTATTTATGTCCCATCAATACAATGGGATTTGGTATAATTGGGGATGCAATAGTTATATCGTACCTACACTATCATCATCATCATCATCATCATTATCAGCCAAAGGACGTCCAATGCTGAACATAGGCCCTAGATAGATCCATAGATCTCCAGACCGACTTGTTAGAAGCGGCCTGCATCCAGCGACTTCCTGCGACCTTTATCAGGTCGTCTGTAGGCGGACGTCCAACGCTGCGCTTGCCAGTACGTGCCCACCATTCCAGAACCTTTCTGCCCCATCGGTTATCTGTTCTGCGAGCTATGTGGCCTGCCCACTGCCACTTGAGCTTGCTAATCCGCTACTATACGTACCTACTACTATACTACCTACACTATACGTTGCTTAAATTTGACAATACCTTTTTGTAACACGATAATATCTTTACGTACGGAAGGCAACAATAAGCGCTTGTTCGTTATTGCCTGAAGCAATCCGTTTGGTTCCAACCTTTACTGTGTCTGTTTTTGCCGCCAGATAGTTGTTTCGGTTTAAAGATAATCAAATTCAGTTAGACTACTGAGAATTATAAGAATTAAGTTGAATTAGCGCTTAATTTTCAATACCCAAAGGGGTTATCGTAAAAAACATGTTTTTTTATAGCATAGGCCGGCAAACGAGCAATTGGGTCACCTAATGGTAAGTGATCTCCACCGCCCACGTATGCCGACAATACCAGAAGAATCATGGGAGCGTTGCCGACCTTAAAGGAATGGTTTAATTAGAGATTGGGAAGGGCAGGGGGATTTAGGCCTCCGGATATCTCATTCACCGTACGAAACGCATCAGCAAGCCTCTACTTTAAGTCGGCTTTCTGTGAGACAGTGGTAACGACCCGGTCAAGCCGGCCCATTCATGCTGTAAAACTGTCTACAGCGTGGCTCTACCGCTCGATGAAATGCATATAATCTAAAAATACCGTTTTGATAAAAAATATTATAGGTACAACGTCTTCATTAAAAACTAGGTAGTAGACCGACTGTGCGGTACATAGAAATTGCGCACTAATAGACAGTAAATTCACAGCAACACAATAAGGTTAGCTTCGTGTCCCGCTCCTCCACCTCAGCCGTCAAATGCCCGCGTTATATGGCACTATTTTACTTTTAAACAGCCAGTCTAGTAGTTAAATAGATATCTTAGATGGATCTATTTGATAATATAAACATGTAATATTAAATCTTTATATTGAACATTAATTTTTGTGTAGGAAATGAAAAAATATTTCGATTTTCTACTCAACGTCATGTGCTGGTCAGTGGAACTCGATTTTTTACCGATACTGCTCTTAGTATTGGGGTTAAAGTTGGAAAGCGTCAGCGCATCTTCAACTCATCCGGGATGGCGTCATCCGGAACAACGAGTTTAAAGCCATGAAGCGGGAGATAGTGAAAAGATGTTTATGTACCGTAAGATTACTAACTTATGTTTCGTATACAATAAGCTGACCGCAGACTATTACTTACCATTGCATGCCGCCCCAAAACATATTTTACCTTGCCCGATGTAGTCCCGTTTGTGTAAAGCCTAAACTAAGAGAATGGACATGCGGAGGGTCCTTTCGCCATATGGTAGGGCCGACGTTGCTACTGCTTATAAAGGCTATCAGCAATAATCGCGCGGTGTAGTTAATTATTTGCGAGAATGTCGAAGAATGAAGAAAATGAAGAAATCTCGAGAATGAAGAAAGCGGATCTTCATCAAGGGCAAACACGATAAATTATGTTTAAAGTCAATTAAGCAAACATTCGCATATGTACGCTCTACGCTCTTTAGATCTTATATCGGTCCGGGAAATGATTACATCTAGTACGCTCTACGGATTTAATAGTTTTGCACTAGTAAACGTACGTGAGTCATGTATTTATGTACATCCTGCAATAGAACACGAAACGCAAAATGATTAGAGAAAGCGTCTTCCGAAAGTACAAGCGAAAAAACAACAATAAATACATTACACAGTTAGACGTACTGAGTACAGACAGATAACTTGAATCATTTGGTTGTTTTTGTTTTATTTTCATGGCCGAGATAATACGGCCTCGTAAAGGTACTGCAACCGCGCGTGAAATGGAACGTAATCGCCAGTCGGAGCTGCGTCAACGCGCATGCGCGGTCTCGGTTAAAATGGCCATTGAAATTACGCGGGAATTAAATAAAAGTGTTTGTTTACGTAAATTAAATTTACCTAAGTTAAGGTAATAATTAATTAATCTATTAAATTATTCAAACCAAAGATATTTTTGCGTTGCAATTATGTAATGTGTAAAATGTGCACAAAAACGGATTGTTTAAAATATGTAGTGATTTTTCTAGTGTTGATAATTTTATGCGATGGTACAGTTTTAAAAAGTGGAAAAACTAAACATAAGAGAAAAGTGAACAATGTGCATCATGTGTGGAAAAATCATAAAGCTGACAAACAAACAAATTTAACATCAGTTCATCGTGAAGGGAGAGGATTTTTATTCCATGGTAGATACCTATTATTTTTTTAAATTCTACATTTTTTTATCATTGATCTAGCACCTTGCACGGCGAACCTTAAACGGCGAGGCCTTGGGTTCGATTCTCGGGTACCGCCATAATTATTATAAGGTATGGAATTAGTGTCCGACATAGCGGTAGACGCGCCGTCTACCACTTCATCGGACGAAAAGCTCGGAAAACTGTTGATGTATTTCTCACTAGTTCTATCTTTGTCCGCCTCTTCAGAGACATAGGTAGTTTGTAGCATATGCGACCTTATTTACCCAGTAGTTGTTTTTATAGTGAATGTTGAGAAACAAGCCAGTGGGTCACTTATTGGGAATTACAATTATTAATAATAATAATAAATAAATACACTCAACAGTCACATACACGGTCCTGACCCCACAGTAAGATACGAGTCTTGTGTCTTGGGTATCAAGAACTACGAGAGACTTTCGGTCTCACAACACCCAGTCCCCGAAACAAATATTTGTGGATTACACAAACATTTATGTTTATGGGATCGAACCCGCGGCCTCTCGCTTCACAGCCGGCTACACGCCCGCTGCGCAACGGAGGCTGTCCAATGTATTTGGCAAGGTAATAAATATGTCAAAGTACTTACTTTCTGTGTCGATTGTCTTTTTTTTTGCAAAACAGGTTCACATTACGACGTTGCTACCTTGTTAACTGGATGTAGGTACCAGTTTTAATGTCTTCTGGTTTGTGTATGAACATGTTTTTTAGTACTAGGTACAAATAGATACTCGTAGGTATTGCTGACACTGGATTGTTTCGTTCTGTATAGACCACTGTTGCTTGGACTTGCGCAGTGCTGGTTCAGATATTGGATGTCGCACGTTTGGTTCCCTTTGTGTAATTTGAAGCGCTATAATAACCTTATCAACATATTTTTATTTACATATACACATACGCTCTCACACCTGGGATTCCCGAAGGGGAGGCAGGGCTGTTACCAGCACATCCACATTTCACGAAGCGTATCTCTATCCTATGATGTGATACGGGCGAACCTATTGCCATACCGGGCACAGTTCCAGACTCCGGGCTAATACTGAGCATTTTCTTTTCCGCCTGTATACCGCCCACCGTATGCGTGATGTTAAAACCTGTCATAGTGACCTTGTGTGGATCGCGTTCCAGGATCAGCCAGTGTATATCCGGTCTCTCGACGTATATCGGGGTTCATCCTTGTATCCCTGTGCATCAGTCATCCGCCCGTCCTGTCGCAGGCCCCTGGATTTGCAACTTTCCTCTTCGGAGAGTAAAGAAGCATTTATACAGGTCGGCATGATTCTGCTGACCACCGATAAACTAGTAGTAGGTGGTCGCTGGTTTTTTCTACTGCACTGCGCTTACCATCAGGTATAGCGCAGGGCATATAAAAACATATTTGAAATAGCAATGCGTGCTCGGATAAAAAAAATCATATCTGAAATAAACAGAACTCTTTGCCGTAACAAGATAAAAAAAGCAATAAGGTAATACACTATGTTTCTAGGTCAACCACAAAAACGTATTAATCATTGGAAATCTTTTTTTACTTTAGTATGTAGCAATTAATGTTAGTGTTGTTTAATAAATGTATTCGGTCACTTACGTACAAACTAATGTAAAATTAACTCGTAAAAACATCATTAATCTTGGTCAGATTGCGAACTAACGTTACTTAATGTACTAGTAATTAGTATAAGAAATATTTCGCAGAAAATAACCATAAAACGTTTTAAAAACTGTCTGACTTACTTATTATTAATGTTGAAAACCTTGGTAAAAATGGTAGAGACGCGGTCCACAGTTTTGTCTAAAGCATGAATGGGCTGGTTCGACCGCGTTGTTAGCACTACTGTCTCAGAAAACCGTCGTTAAATAGAATTTAGCTTGCTGTTGGATATCGTATGGTTAGTGAGATATCCTGAGTATTCCTAATTGCTCAAATAAACAAAGAAACATTCATCTTTATTCAAATAGATAAGGTACTCTTTGGTTCAAATAAGAATTAGAAAGTTAACTTCCTTTCTCCTGACTTTATCCCACTCATAGCGGTCGGGGCATCATGTCTTTAAAAATACATGTTACAGAAAGATTAGGTTTGTAGTTTTTACGACCGGCCGCCTGCCTGACGTTGACTCCTTTAGGGAGAAACACCCAGACCCGAAACAAATATTTGTCGATCACACAATTATATTTGTCAGTGCGGGAATCGAACCCACCACCTCTCGCTTCACAGCCGGCTTCTCGCCCATTGCACCACAAAGGCTGTCAACCTGTCACTTGAAAATTTAAATTAATAAGCAAGGAAAATTATTTTGCTTCATCTCTCATCTTTATTGAAAAAAAAAAATAGTATTAAATAGATTTTTTTTAAATCATTTAAGCTAAAATGTCACAATATGGTAGTAAAGTTATAAAATATTATTATTTAAATCGTAAGTACACGCGAAATCCCGAGTCGGGACACTTAATTGATAAGTCAAAAGGTCAATTTATGCAGGAAAGTGTAAGTAAATTACTTTTCGACGTTCACAGCTTTAGCTTTGCTATAAGTAATTGTTAGTTTGTCCCATGTTAATTATGACCCTTGTTTAATTAACCTATGTATCGTAAAACTAACGAAGCAATTAGATGGGTATTTTTAACATAAATATAAGCATTTAGAGAAGTTCTCAGCCCTGATTTTTGAGAGTTTATGAAATCAAGCTAGTTTAGTGTTTGGAATCCGTCATATTATATAGCTCTGTTGATACAGATCTGTTGATATATTCATACTAAAAGATAGCATTTCTTCCCCTGACATGTATTAGAGTAATAAGTCAGTTTTTTTCCTTCAAACATAACTAA